>JADMLD010000552.1:2541616-3812424 GCA_017589585.1 Phylloscopus whistleri | reverse complement strand
TTTGATCAGACATCCCTACTCTGCCTTTTCCACTCTTTAATCTTTTCTCACCATTTTGCTGTCATTCTCTTTTGATTCTTTTGCTCAGTTTTTTGTCTCATTTTTGTCACTTTTGTATGCTTGCTTTCCATTTTCTTCAAAATTTTTGTTGTAATCCTTTATAATCCCATTTGCTCTCACATATATATTGTCCTTCACACACTGTATGGAGTCATGTTCCCAACAATTCTGTGCAGTTGCAAGATTTTTGCTTTCCTGTTTGTATGCAATGACCTTTTTTCAGCTATGGTTAGAAGTCAGTGAATCAGGACTTCTCTTTCTGCAACCCTCTTTAGATGAAGTAGTGTTCAGCATTTTTTTACGTTTCTGGCAGTTCTTTTTATTTCTAGGTGAATTTCTGTGATTTCTGAGCAGTTCAGGATATGGGTCTATTTCTGCCAATTCTTGAATCACTAGTCCAAAGTCATTCTTTGGGAAAGGGACAAGTGACAGAGGAGGAATTAAGGAGGCTATTCCTTAATTCCAAGCAGAGTTTCACTCCTGCAGTGCGTTTTTCTTCATAGGCTTCTGTCCTGCTCTTGTCTAAAGCTGATAGTTTTGTGTAAGATCTGCTTTGGGATGTCAGATAAACACATGAAAACTATGTGAGACGTGCAGATAGTACGTGCTTCTATCTTCTGTGATAGATAGTTCTATCACAGAAATTAATTATTATCGATTTATCATTTCCTAACATGAATTTCAAGGTGAAATTTTCAATTTGTCTTTTTTGATCTGAAGATGGACATATTTAACCCTCTCTTCCTCCTTTATGTAAAAGCTTGAACATTTTAAAGAAGTTGAAGTAGCAAAGATTAAAATGGAGGAGAAAGCGCAGACCCAGAAAGAAATCTCTGAACTGCGCCATGAGTTAGAGAAGACACATCAAGCAAAGTCTGAAGCCTTGATTTCTCGTGAAAAGAATGCTATTGAGAGGCTTCAAAAGCAACAAGAGGTAAAGCTCCAAATATTTTTCCTAATCTATTGCAAAGTGATTCATTGAGTTGGTTATACTGTTCATTTATCTCTGGGAGATTTACTTTTGGGTCTTACTTGGCTTATTAGGAAAAACTTAGAATTCACATTTGATCTTATAAATAGCAACTGCAAGATGGATTTAGCAACTGCAAGAATGAGTATGGTTAAACATCTAAGTAGAGATAACTGGAAAAGGAACAGTTCTGCAAGCTGGGATCTAAATGTAACAAATACTTTTAAATCTGTTTTTGTATTTTTGCTGAATTCAAATCACTGGTTTTTTTCACAAAAAGTTGAACATAGCTTTTAGTTACACTCTTAAGTTCTTTTAGCTGCTCAGAAGACTCTAACCTAAGTGGAATAAATAGCTTGTATGGTACAGATATGCTGTTTCTGTTTGTTTTTATATATTGAATGTTATTAATAACCACCATCTTTACTGTAAGCTGGCATCTCATTTCATTCATTTGAACGCTTTTGTGTTGATGAATTACTCCTCTGGGCTGTTAACCCTTGGTGTTTTGCCAGGGTAGTAACTGTTATTACAGCACACAATAATTTGTGTGTACTTCTCAACTGCTTATCCTGATCTCAAGCTGTTACTTCTCAGTTTTTGAAAGAATAGTTTGTTTGCTCTTCTGTTGCCTGCTTGCCTTGCCACCTCCCTGCTATTTGCAGTAGACCTTCATATCCAAATAATAGTCATCCACAAATGCTAACTGTATTTTTGCTTTGGCGTGGTGGCTTTATGGTTTTGTTTTGTTTTCTTCCCTGAGAACATGTGGTATTGGTTAACAAGCAGTTGTGCAGGTCTCTATATAAGTTACTATAATATTAAATATTTTATCACCATGCTGTGAATTTATTTCATGGTTGTGTACTTTGAAGCTGACAAGAAAACATCTATGTTATACTATCAATCTTCTGTGGGCATGAAATTAATTCAGTAATTAAAAAAAACAAAAACCTACCAATGACTAGATCAACATATCTATCAAGTATTGTGTATAAATATTTGATTTCTCTTGTCAGCTTCTGCACTCACTGAGAATTTTATGTTTCATTTACCTGGGGATTCTTTCAACAGAGTTCAGGTATATTTACTTTAAAGTTGTCAGGTCATTTAACCCTTCACTTTGATGACTTTGTCTAGGAGATGTGCCTTGAGAAACTGCTCTATTTTTTGTACCAGGAGCAGGAGCTGAATCTGTCAGCACTCTCAAATGCACATGGCTTTCAAAGTGGATGTAAGAGTCCATATGGAAAAACCATAATTTTCTTCTTAGACCTTTTTTGATGTTGGGGGAAGAAATAATACATTTTGTGCTTAAGGGCAAAAAAAGCCATTTTTATTAATAAGAAGATATGTGGGTTTTGATGTTGATATGTTCATCACTTGGAGAATCCCTGTTACATTTTTTATGAGTTCTATAAATTGAACTGCAAAAACTGAAAAGCTGTTGGTTTACTCAGTTTCAGTTTTAAGTCATGTTTGATCAGTGGGGTTTGGTATTTGTTTCTTCCTACTGCATTTTGGTGAAGAACATACAAAACTTTTTTATTAAAAATTCAAGTGTTTAAACATGCTTATTCTGCAATTAAAAATCCTTTTACTTGAGTTTTAATCAGTGGTATTTCTTAGAGGAAGGGCATTTATGGATAGGCAGAAGTGACTCCATCTAAAACTCTGAAAATAGAAAGGGAATTTAAAAAGATACTTAAAATTGATTCTGGATGTTATTTCATTTAATGACTACATAAATAATATTTATGGCAGTAAGATCAGTCAGTCCCTGAAGAAGATCCTTTTAAATTTGTGTGTGTTAAACAGTGAAGTTTTACAGTGAAGTGAAACTAAGGATAATATTTTGTGATCCAGATAGAAGCAAAGGAAGTGTATGCTCAGAGACAAAGTCTATTGAAAGATATTGAAGCCATAAGGACCAGGGAGGCAGAACTGAAGCAAAGGATGGAGGCATTTGAAATGTAAGTTGCTGAAGGATATGTACAATGCTAAATGATGCTTCAGAAAAACTTGCCTCAAGATGTTTCTCCTTCTGTGATGTTGAAATAGGTTATATATCCCAGAAGTTATGTTTTACATTTTGAACAGTATTGTATACTGTCTCTATTAGCAGGGATACCCCATACAAAAAAATGTTTCTGTTTTTTTTTCTATACCACCTCATCCAGCCAGAACAGTTCAGCATTGCTTTGCAGGCAAGGAACCAGATGTTTACTTTCAAATGCTTAAATTAAAACAAACAAACAAACAAACAAACAACCCAACCAGCAAACAACACAGTGTGTAACCCTTACACTCATGAGATATTCACATGAATATTTTGCCTCATTAGTCCTATGTTTTGGGGTTGATTTTTTTTTTAATTATTTTTCCTTAATAAGATCCGTTTTCTTTAGTAAAATTAAAAAAGTAACTAATCCATTTTTGGCCAAACTTTCAATGCTACTTAATATTGTTACTTTGTCATCTGTTTTTCATAGCAAAAATGAGTATCCTGCTAACAAAAACTTGGGGTTTTTTATCAACCCAGCAGAGGGTGCTGATAGAATAGCATGCTCATCACTCTTTCCTCTGAAGTGTTTCTGGTGTGGGAAACTGAGCCAGGGTTAATCTGGGATAGCTTCATAATTGATTGGTACTGAATTTTAAATAGGGCAATTTAGTTTGTGTCACATCTCCATGTTCTTAATGAACTACAGTGACAGAGTCTGATGATGATGGTTTCAAATTGCTACAGTATTCCAAGCAAGCACATTGCCCTTTGATGTCTGTAAATGTTATTGTGAAGAAGAAACAAAACCCCAGACTAAAACTTTGACTTTGTAACTGGTCATTGTCTGTATATTTCTGGATATTTCAGCACCCAGAAAATTCAGGAGGAGAAAAACAAAGCTATAGAAGATGCACTTCGGCGCCGTGAGCTTGCTGTGAAGAACATAGAGGAGACATATGACCAAAAGCTGAAGACAGAACTCTTAAAGTAAATTTTTTTTTGGTCTCTAATAGGACACATAATATTTCCTATAAAAACAGAATCATAAATTTTATAGGATTTATTTTGAAAAGCACAGCAAAGCAACAACTTCGAAAATGTGTACTTATGTTTTTGTTTTAGTCAGATTGAATCTTTTACATTACTGCTTAGATATTTGCTAGTATGTTTACTGTAGAAAATAATTCTCTTTTAGTTTTAGGTGATATTATTGCTGTAGTTTAAATTCTGTGTCGATCTCTGGAAAAGAGATCTGACATTAGCTTGTATATTTAGACAAGAGGATCTCAAGCAGTATTAGCTACTTCCTTTGACCACAGTTAAAAGAACTGACTGTTTTATGAATGCAGAAGAGGCATGAAGGGGAAATCAGTATTAAAGAGATGTTACAAGTTTCTTGGAAAAGGGGAGAGACATACTAGTCCATTGTACAGAGACTGGCTCTTACCTTCGCCCCTTCCCATTTTTGAAGAGGGATTCTGTGATATAGATCTCCCTCTTACTGGTTACCTTCTGCTTGAACCTGTTCTTAAAGAATTGGCAGTCATCTGTGACTTCTTTTGAGGTATTGCAGGGAGTATATCCTAACTTTGCTATTGTACTTCCTTGTAGTACCTTGGTCACTTGAAGGGTTCCTTGATACTTCAGACAAGTGCTCTCGGCATGTCATGAACCTGTCTCAGTTAGGCACTTAAAGCAAGTGACTGATCTATCATTACTTTTTATTGCAAGCCAGTGAGCAGTATTATCTGTGTTTTTAGCTCTTTAAATTAAAGAGCAAAGATGTTGATAGTAGGTTTTGGTGAAAATAATCCCTCAGAATTTGATTGTTTTGTTAGAGAACAGTGAAATGCAACTCATTGACTCACCTTGGTGTCTTATCTAGTCTATTACAGCTAGCTACAAATACTGATTGCAAAGCCCTTTCAGTACATGAGGAGAAGCAAAGCATTTTAAGGATGAACTGCTGCTTGGCTTATTTTATCAACATACAAAATATTTTAAGGCATGCTGCAGGTGCTCAGAAAGACAAGATCTGTGTCCTTTTGTCCCAAATCACTGATGAAAAGTATTAAAGAACTAATATTTATTATACAGAAGTAGTGATGCTTGCTAGCGAATCAATCTTTTTTTCATTTTTGCAGTAAACATTAAGTGCCATATTTGGGAGAAGGATCTGAGTGGTCTGGACCATTTGCAGAAATGCAGGAGGATGGATTTGCCTGTATCTGAAACCATTTATAATTATGTCCCAGTCATGTAGAATGCTGAGCTTTCTTAGCTCCTGTAAATTCCAGTTCAGTGGAATGGCACTGTTGGGTAACTGCTGGGCTGTGAATAGCAGTGTACCTGGGCAGTGCTCAGTGTCTGGCTGGTGGCTGGTGGTGTGCAGAGAACCCCTGGGGCCAGTTTCCCCTTATTGTCCAACACCTTCATCTGAATATGGACACAGGGC
Source organism: Phylloscopus whistleri (assembly GCA_017589585.1). Taxonomy (NCBI): domain Eukaryota; kingdom Metazoa; phylum Chordata; class Aves; order Passeriformes; family Phylloscopidae; genus Phylloscopus; species Phylloscopus whistleri. The sequence goes on along the minus strand of JADMLD010000552.1, from coordinate 3,806,934 downwards.
ATCCTCAGCTTTGAACATGAGGCTTAATTAAGAGGAATCATTTCCACAATGCATGCCAGAGTTTCAGTTCAGGGAGATTTTGACAAGGTTGGGAATCATGCCAGTGCAAATCTTAGGAATTTTAACAAGGAAAACTGCAAAGCTCAGTGTTTGGGGCACAATAGCCCTATGAGTTTGTATAAATGGGGAAAAGGAGTTGACTGAGGAGCTGCATTTCTGAAGAGAAGGTGGATGAGTTACAGGGAACTCCAGCTTGATTATGAGCCAGCAGCATGCTCTGACAAGGCAAACCAGTATGATGGTAAGATTAGAAGCAGCATGGCCAGCAGACTGAGGGAACTTATTGTCCCTTGAAAGGTACTGGGGAAGGTTATGCTGGGAATACCATGCCCAGGTTTGGGCTCTCCAGTGCATAAAAGCCATGAAGAAACTGGAACAGGCTTTGTAAAGTCTGTCAGGTGAGTCCATTTGACTTGGACTCTCAAATGTGACCTCTGAGTTCATATGGTAGGGGCTGGAAGTTGTGGCTTGGGAGATTTAGCTTGGATGTAAGGAAAAAAATCTATTGGAGAGTAGTGCAGCACTGGTACAGATCATCCAGGTGAATATATCTCCTTTGAGGTTTTCAAGACTTGGCTTGGAAGAGCCACATCTGCCTTGCTGTACAGGTGGCAGTAGTCTGGCTTTTTGAGGAGATGGTTGAATGAGATGATTGGCAGGGCCCTTTCCAACCATTTTGGTGGGTCTGTGATAGTTAATTTTGTCAATAAATAATTGTGTGATTATAGTTTAGTTTGGGAAAGAATGGAATTAACACAAATGTCCATGCATGTGGGCACACACAGTCTTTGGGAATACCTGATTCTTTTTGTTTCTAGATATCAGCTTGAATTAAAAGAAGAATACATAGCCAGAACCAATAAAGTTACTGAAGATGAGAAAAAAAATAAAGGTAACCCTCTGTCTGAAATTGATAAAGTACCTGTTTATCTCTAGAGCTTTTACTGTCATATGCCAAACCACTACTGTTACTGAACACTCCTGGTGTTCAGCGGTATAAGGGATAGAAGAGCCATTAGAACAGGTGACAGTTCAGCAACTTGTTGCTGTTCAGAATGCAGTGGGAATTACAAACTTCTGCTTTGCACAGAGGCTGCAAAGCATTCCTGGTTTTTCAGTGTCCCATTTCCTTTGGAAGTCCTACTAGCTCATTCAGGCTTGAACGGAACTCTGGTACTGTAACTTGGCACAGTTTCCAGTTTCTACATTTATTGTGCACAAGATTTTTAATTGGGGCTTGCAGAAGAGAGCTGGAACAGCTAACAGGGATAGACTTTTAAGTTAGGGATGTGTAAGAAATTATATATCATAGGTATATGAATTTGATTTACTTAATTCTAAATGTGTATATGAATATGTATATATCTGTATATACAGCATGATTTACTTAATTTTGAAGGTGTGTGTATGACAGTCATTTTTATGTCTTAAATTAAATTGAATTTTGGGCTTAGCAGCTTAAAACTGTTTTCTGCTGATACAGTTTTTTACTGTAATACTCTACTAATTTTAATTCAGCATTTGTAATCCTCCCTGCAGAGAAAGCTATGCTTTTGCAAGAAGAAGCCATTGCTGTTAATTCAAAAAAGGAGGAACTCAAGCAAGCTGTATCACGCACCAAAGAGCTTGAGGTAATTGTAAATATGAATTTAAAGAAGCCTGTATTCTAATTGGTGCAATTGAGGTATGTTACAAATAAAAAAAAAAAGTGAAATAAAAATAATTGTTAAGTAGTACAGCAGTTCATAAGCTTCTAAACTGTTCTTTATCTGCAGCTGGATTTGGAGTCAGTGAAGGCCCAGGTTGTGTTGGTAAATAAACAGAATCAGTTGTTGACAGAAAAACTGAAAGAGGTTTCAGACTATCCTTTGCTAAAGGAGGAAAAATTGGAGCTCCAAGTGCAGAATAAACTACTTAGGCAACAGTTGGATGAGACTCGGAGTGAGAACCAGCATCTTCGAGACAGTCAGTTGATGATTTAGTTTTTTTCTTGTTTATGTTTCTCTACAAGTATTTGTTTAGAAGTAATTTTTCATTAAAATTCTTTCTGTGTATTATGCTTGCTAGTAGTTTGCATGAAGCCCAGGCTAGTGTTTGCATATACTTGAGCAGTCCTTGGCATAAGTTTATTTTCTTCTATATGTCTGTATGGGAGAAATCCTGAATTGAGTGGTAGCTGTAATGTGGAAGCATATCCCTTTCACCCTCTGAAAAAAGCAGTGCAATATTTCTAACCATAGCATTAGTGTGGTTAATAATGGTAAAAGAACATCACATTATTATTTAAGTGCTTGCCTAACTCCAGTAATAAATACAAAGTATTTTTAGTGTGCATTTCAGATTACAGGAGAGTAGAGATGTGTATGCAGTTATGTAAGATAAGGATATGTATTTTTCTTCCAGTGTAGGACAGTCTGGGTCTAGTTCTTAAAGGACTACACCAACAAAGATTGTGGTCCTTTGTAAAAGGAAGAAGAGAAATGTCCCCAAGTACTTTATTCAGACCAAGCCTTGTTATGTTCCTAAAATCAAATCAGCTTTACATGTTCATGGGTTATCATGCAGGAGAGTGCACACTTGTTATTCTTTGTCTGAGTGTCCATTGTTTTCCTTTTGGGATAGAGCTGTCCCAGCCCTCAGCAGAGTACCTGGCCTGCCAAGTGGAGCTGAGGAGAGTGGAGCATTCTAAGAAGCTGGCACTGGATGAATTTGAAAGTCATAAGCAGATGTTGGAAAAACAGCTACAAAGTGAGGTAAATTATTATTTCTAAATTATTTTCATCTTTTCTTCTTCCTGTCATCTCTTTCACAATTACCCATCTGCCTGTGCAGGCCTTTTGGTGTACAGTTACAAGAATTGTTTTTACTGTGTTTATTTTTATGTAAACAACTCTAAAAAAACAAAACATCACCACATCAAAAAATTACCAAAAAATGAAACCAACCCAACATGGCCAAGTAAGTCTTACTAAGTCACCAAATTGTCAGTGCTGACTTTCAGTAGGATAGTATGTGTATATGGTCTGACTGGACCTGAAAAACATTTAGAAACCAGGTATTCAGCCAGTTGAGCCATTATTCTTGTTTTCTGAATTATGCTGGTTTTTGTTTTTTCTCTTGATCTCCTATAGATTGAGCGTTGTGCCCAGTTAAAGACCCAACTGTTAGACTCTGAAGCTACTGTCAGGAAGTTACATGTGCAGGTTGAAGAACTGAAACTGCAAGTGAAACAAACACAGGCAGGTTTGTATTTTACACCAGAGCAGTTCTTTATGAAGGAAAAATATAAGAAGTTCCAGAAACTTAAAGAACTGCAGTTGTGTAGAACTAACACATCACCAGGGAGTAGAATTAAGTTTAAAATGAAAATGTATTTAAAGCCCAGTTTAAAAAGCAGACTCATTACAACCTCCTTTCAGAAAACAAACATACAGGAGGAAGGGAAAGTACTCCTCCCTGAGCATTTGCATATTTTTATTGTCTGTTTTTCCTCCGTATAAGGACATTAATGTTTTCTGATAACATTTTCCAGCAGGCAACTTGTGTTTTTATGCATTTTGATTCTTGAATATTCATAATAAAAATAATCATTTTGAAATTGTATTTTGTACCTCAAAAATTTAAGTCTGACTCTTAAACAGATTTAGTCAAGTCTAATAACTTTTGCCTAACTTATGCTTAGCTTATCTCATATGGACATTAGAAACGGGCACTTACATAAAGCCATTTAATCTGCTGAAGAAGTGTACTTCTACAGATGCCTGTCAAATTGCTAATATCAAATATTATAAATAAAGGGTTTAGTATATATATTTAATGTAAAAACACAGAATTCAATTCTGCAATGATTATATGTTACAGATAGCATGTGTATGCAACTGTATATGCAGCTATGGTACACGTATTGGTACCATTTGGAATTGGAAATTTGTTGGTATCAAAATAGCAAATATTTTAATTAAATGACTGAAAGTACTGTAGGAACTTTTATTTTACATCAGAGTTAATGAAGTCATTGAAGAACCATTTATGTAGAATAAAAACAAGGCTGTAAATTAGCTGAGAAAAATATGGCCTTATAGATTGGTCTTTTGGGCTTGTTGAAGTATGTGAGTATAAGGAACCAGACAACCACAAAACATTAATTTAACTGACAATTTTAAAGTACTTTTAATGTAAAAAAACCCCAATGTTTTCTATGTCCTGTGTTTTTTTTCTCCAAAATTACTTTTTGATTTAAATAAAGGAAAAGTTTTAAGACTTGTGGCATGCCCTGTGTTCCTTAGACTTTAACATGATTGGATATAATATGTCCAGAATGGTAATGTTTTCATGTTTATTTATTTACTTAAACATTATTTGAAAAATAGCATTGTAGAGTACATACTTAAAGGTAGTTTTATGTGGAAGAATTATATATTTAAAAAATAGCAGTGTTAATTTGTAGCTTTGGAGCTGCATTGAAAATACATTTAAATCAATTTCAATTAAACCGTTATATTCTCAAAATGTAAGCCAATTCCGTGGTAGAATCACTTTGATCGAATTGGGATTTAAATGCCATGGTTGACTATTTTTGCTTTGCTGTAGGTCTCCCCCTGTCTCTCTTTGGTGTCACTCACTTTCTCTCGGTACCGTTTAGCCCTGGAGAACGAGGTGTATCGGAACCCGAAGCCCTCGCTCGTCGACCGCTCCGTCCTCGACTTCCTGGGTGACCGGGTCGTGCCCCACGACGTTTACACGGACGGCGCCTTCCCCAGGGCCGCGCTGCTGCCCGACGTGGGCACGGCCGGCGCGGGGCCGGGCCCGGCTGTCGCCAGCAGCTGCAGCCCCGCAGCGCCTCCCCGGACTCTGACCTGGAGTGCATCGCGCGGGCCCGCGCCAGGGTGAAGGAACTGGAAAAAGAGGCCGAGTTCTTGGAGGAAGCCTACAGGAGTTACCAGCACAGGGTCATGCAGAGTGCAGCTGCAAGCAGAACACCAAGGAAGGTGCAGCCTCCTTTAATTCTGCAGTGTCCTCTTAGTAGATACCCTTTGACCACCCAGCAGGAACTGCTAGAGGATAATCCCAGCTCCCCACATTCCCCTCTGAGCAGTCCAAGAGGTGAGGAACACGTCAAAAGAACTGGGCAGGTCGATGTCTTCCAAACTCCCTTTACGCCACCACACAGAGGAGCATCTTCTTCGAGGCGCCTTTCTTCTACTCCCATTGCCAAACCAACGAGAGACCTCAGTAACCAGAAAATTCCAGATGGTAAGTCACCATTGCTAATGGGGTGCGGTAATGGGTTTTACCTACTGTTCCTCTTGTTCTCTGGGAACAGAAAGATTTAGCAGTGTTAGTTGTTCACTTGTTATTTGCTAAGATGCAGGAGAAATCAGGAGATGTGGTTTTGCAGAGACAGAATATACCAGCAATACGAGGAGTATTGCTTCTTCCTGGAAACAAGTCCTGGAGAAGTATGTTAAGTGAAGTTAAACATGCTCTAGGGAGCTTTCAAGAGAAGACTATACAATAGAAATTGCTACAGGTGTAATTTCATGATATACAGAGTTTCATTCAAAACTTGCTGTTAAATATAACTGCATTGCAACATTAATTGTAGTTTCTTAACCCTCTTACATTTCTAACCTTTCATTTAACTGTTGTTAAAGTCTGTGGCAGGATTGGCTTCTCTTAAATTGATCTTTCCAGTCTTGAAGGTCCATATTTCCTTTGGTTTGTTCTTTTTGCTGTGACATTTTTATAAAATACTCCTGAGCAATTGTAAGGAGGAAGGATATCGAGTTTGAAAAAATTTAATTTGCTGTTAATATCACAGTTTCTAATAATTGCTCAGCCTGCTTTTTTTTTTTTTAAGGACAGTACTCAGAAAAGCAAGCAAAATAGAAACAATTTTTTTAAAAAAAAATCTGTTGTTTCAGATCTGCAGTACGTCTGCTTCTTGAGTGATGCAATTTTTTTCACCCTGGCTTGAAGTGGATTTAATAGGATGAAAAAAAGAGACAGTAACAAAAAAAAAGGATAACGATCAGCTTCTCCATGAAGGAAGGTTAAATACAAGGGCAGCTTAGTTTGGAAGAAGGATGGCTGAGATGTGCTGTGGGAAATCTGGAAAACAATGAGTGATGTGAAAAAGATAAAAAGGGATCAATTGATTAATGTTTCATAGACCCCAGAATCAGACATTGAAAGGAAATGAAATTAAATGCTTTTTCATACCATGAGGAAGTTGTGCAATTCATTGCTTCTATGGGAACGTGTATAGATGCAAAACTTCTCTGGCAGGAGGACCTAAAAAAGTATTGATTGGAGAAAGGTTGGGGTGGGTGTTGCCAGAAGTAAGATACAAGTATTCTCCTTTTTCAATTTTAGTTTAGTTTTCTTTGGTAATGGGCACTTTTCAGAAGCTAGTTACAGGATGGCAGGTCTCTTTTTTTCCATTGGATCTGTTCTTTGCTTAATGCACAAAACTGGTTCTGGAGAGGGGTAAGAATTGAATAACAAAGGAGTGCATTACCTGACTCAGGAGTTACAGAAGTGGAGTGGTGTGAAGGAAACCAGACTGCAGCTGGGTGATAGGATATTAAGATTGGCTTCAGTGCTAACTGTGCTGTTAGTGGGATTTGTCAGCTGCCACTTCGATTGCTTCCCTACTACGAGGTCTCTTCTCTCTCATGAAGTCTTCTGAGGAGTGCTTTTATACTGGTGTACATATGTTATTCTTTTCTGCTAGAGATGGCTGAAGTACCAGGTGTGGTTTTGCTAGAAAACTCTTAAGTCATTCTGGAAGTTTCTGTGGAGTTTTTGGTGCTGTTGGACACACCAATCTGAACAACTCAGGGTAAATTTAAAGTGGTAGAGGATACCATGCATGCGAGTCTGAGATTTGTTTTTCCTTTAAGTGAGGTTAAGTCCAGCTCAGTTGTCAGCACCTGTCTCTGGAGAATGAGATGAAGAAGTGTGTCCTCCTCTAAAATGCTTACAGTTGGCAGATCCAACAGCTGTTTTATGGCATAATCTGCAAGTGGAAGGATTATGCAGTTTTTTCTTTTCCTTTAAATTAGCTCGTGCATTTGACTGTTTTCCTTCCTAAGTCCGTGCACATTGAACCAATAATGCCTGTGTTGTACAACCAGCCTTGTCTGAGAAATAGTAGGACAAATAACTAATACAAATTATGGGGTTTTTATTCTGCAGACATCAAGAACTCATCCCTTACCTCTTCACAGCGGAGTGTTGACCAGGTTCTTTCTCCTATTTCAAAGCCATATTTGCTTTCATCGTCTGAGTCTGTTCCTTCCTCACCATCCAGTCATGGCCAGAACACCAGGTAACATTGTTTACAAAGCAACATTTTTAACCTGCCTTTTAAAGAAACATTTATCTAATTGCTCTTTAGATAGCTGCTTTTACAAATCAAGCAAGCCATTGATTTTATAAGTGAAAACTTTTCTAATGATGCATAAGGATTTCCATTTTAAATATCATGCTTCAAGTGGAACCTAGTTATAAAAAAACCCAAACACTTTGGTTTGCTATGAGCAAAGCCATGTATCTTTATTGTGTCTCTATTTTTCATATCTGTGACCTGACTGATGAGCTTTTGCTATTTGAAGCATTTGAATTTCTGCTTCCTGATTGAGAATTTAAACCAAGGCAATTGTACATTCTCACTTCATTCATTAACAAGCTGTAATGCTAAATTTATTACTTCTTTTCTTTCTCTGAAGAGCTTATTCACGTGCCTGTTTTCAAAGCAGGATTTTCCAGTCTCCTTTGCATGTGGGAATGGGATGAGTAGAACAACTCTTCTCTTTTCTTGTGTTTTTTTAAGATCTTTTTAAGGTAAATTAATAACTTGACAAAATCAGGCTGCATTAAAATGATTTCTCTTTTGTCTCTGTATCTCCTGTTTCCATGTCTGGAGTTTTTCTGTTCTTAATGGCCAGTGTTGCCTTCACTCTCCAAAACTAAGAATCCTGAATATGTGTCTTCAGAAGCAGCTCTAGGATTTAATTTTTAATATTTTGTTCCTAAGAAGAGACAACGTAATTGTCCTTAGTGCTAGCTGTCATTCCTGATTTGATGGCTGAGGAAAGACAGCTTGGACTGGGGCAGCTCTAGCAGCCACTTGCAGGCCTTTCTTATTTTTTTGTTATCAAGGCCTCAACATACATTTAATGCAGAGGGGGTCTCTTATCTGGTTAGAATTTTGGGAGAGCTTTTATGTTTTTTTTTTCTTCAGAATGAGCTGTTGGGGTATTTAGGGACTGTGAGGTCAGTTTCCTTTAAGTATTCCCTTGAGGCTGTGTCTCCTTGCCCTACCATTCCTATTTGCTGTAGAATGTCTCAGATTTCTTGTACTTCCCTGACAGCCCTTAAAAAGTGAAGCTTGAATGTTAACCTGCTTGTTAAGGTGACAGGGGAAAATGCTCTAATCCTATGAGGGACTGTACTTCTTTGGAGGATTTTGTAGACTCCATCCTGCTTGAAGAGTGAACAGGTATGAGCAAGTTGTGTTGCAGAGGACAGACCTGGGTCTGGGAAGGCAGCTATAGTTTGTTGTTGCTTTCTTGGGTTTCCTATGACAAAGCAAGGGTATAAGGTCCCAATAATTGTCTTGAACTTGCTACTTTCCCAAGACTTTCTTAGAAGAAAAACATTCTTTTGTTGTGTATTTTCTAATTTCATGTGCCTTGGACTGTTTTCTATTACATGAAATATTTGAGAAATGCATGTGTGGGCTTTTCCAGTTATTTACTCTTATTATTAGGCAAATGCCACATTACTGTTGTGTATTGTGGGATTAGTTTATGACCTGTAGATCTTAAGTGGCAATGGGAACTTCTTTAAAAAGGAAAGAGAAGTGAATATGATGCTGTAACATTCGTGACAAGCCATTTGAAGCCAGACCTCAGTCAGTGGGGAAGAACAATTGCTTCTGCAAATACAGGGGCTCCTTGTTTATTTATGTTCCAAGATATATGAGTGGTATGAAGGAAGCCAGTAAACACAGACAGGAAGACTAGAGTGATAAGGCAGATTATTACCTAATTTTTGTTTGTTTGTTTGTTTGTTTGCCTGAAGAAACCAATTGAGGGTTGTTACTGAGGCAGTGGGTTCTCTGTCTTTCTAGCAGTACTCCAGGTCATAGTATTGAAGAAAATGATGTGTGTCCTTGAACTTTGCACCCTTAAGAATTATTTAACACTTAACCATTTCTGTGAAGGAAAGACTCAAAACATGAAATAGATTTCCAGAAATTTGAAATTTCATTTACTCTGTCCTATTTAATTTACAGGGTACTTTTCCCCACTGACATCACTGAACTATCCTTCTGGCAATGCAGATTTGTCTGTGCCCAGACTCACTTTTTGTTTATGAACAAATCTAATTGTTAGGGCTATGTTTTGTATTAATTGTATTGTTTGTTCTCCACTTTTGCCCCATGGAAGACCTTTATTCCTTAGAAATTGTAAGCACAAACAGGCTGTGATGAAGAGCACCAGCTGGTGTGAAGTAAGCTCCTTTATGAAGTGCTGATGCTGAATTTCATTAGTGACCTGCACTCCTTTTGCTATTCTGGCTCTGGTCAGAGTTTAGTAGCTGGGTCACGTGGTAGACATTGTTCTTTCACATTATCTTTCTGATGAGATAAACGGGGATTTAGAATGAGGGCACTAACCCCATTCTGATAGAACCCAGATTTTCACCCCTGCATATCTGTTTTGCCAGACATCTAATCCTAATACATTTCAAACACATCTGTTAAGATGACATCAAAATGGGAATTAAACTGTAACACAAAGCTTAAAAAAGGCAAATTTCTTAATTTCAGTTGACTGTCACATTTAATTGTATTTCACCTTTTTATGTTTTTTTCTTACTCCTTTTATTTTGTTTTAATGTAATAATTTTATGTCACATAAAGACCTTGGGGAAAGGCTGAAGGGGAATGGAGTTTGGTAAAAGTTGGAGAACTGGATTTAAATACCCTAAATTTGAGTCAGAAAGTTTCATGGATTTTAGATTTGGTTTAGTCTGTTGCTTACCTTGTGAGTGAATTTCAGATGGCTATTTGCTTAAAAGTCCAGCATTTATATTTATTAACTTATTAATATTCTTTCTTATTTTTTCAGACTTCAGAGTCAACAAACAGGTAAACAAGATTTCAGTGATATCCAGAAACCAGAGAAACTAAGGTATGAGGATCTTGAAGAACACATTTATACTCTTGAAGGTAAGTTTTAGTGCATTTTAGACACTTCGTTTAACACCTTATGGCTTAACAGTTATAGGACAATTGTCTTCATAGTATAAGACTATAGTTGGAGAGAAGAAATTCTGACTGATTTTGGAATTAGGGAAGACAAATATTTCAGATGATGAGGGATTAATTTTCTTCATTCTTTAGATAAGTGTATGTAGTAATAAACAGACATTAGACTGAGCTGGTTCTGAAATTTGTAACATAAATTTGTTCAGAAACCTTGCATAACCTTGTTCTGATTAATGCTATAGGTGTTATGGTTGCTTTGGAATGTTTTTAAATAGGTGTAGAATTTTTATTTAAACAAAAAGGTGTACTAGTATGTGCACTAAATTGAAGCTTTATTATATTTGCTGCATAAATTAGAACTAGGTTATAAGTCTAAAGATAAGTTTCTGTAGCTATTGCATGCACTCCTGGTTTTTCCTTCAGTAGCTTAAATAGTAGCATGAATTAGAAGTTGCTGTAGGGTGTGTGTAAGTGTGGGAAGAACTCTTGCAATTACACTGTCATTAATCAGCATCTCTGAGTAGTTTTGGAATGTGTGGTTCAGTTACTGAAACCTGAATTTTTGTCCTAACTTTTTTTTTCCTCTGGAGTCAGCATTTTATTTATTTGCATTTCTGCTCTCTGTTGATTTTATGCTGTAAAATGTTTCCTTCTCTCTGTATGCTGCAGAGTTAGTTTTCAAAAATCTTTGACGTAACTAAGGTAGTGTAGAAAGAGGAGGGAAATCAAACTTGATGTTTTTTATAGCCATTTGCATAGGGAGTGAGAAACGAAGCCTTACTTAGTTTTTCAGCATTTGAGTGACATCCTAATGTTGAACCTGAGCAGCCTTATCTCCCATGAAACTGTGGGTTCAAAGTAAGTGAAGCTGTCAATGAGAAGGGTGTGAACAGCCAGCTAACCTTTCCTATTTTCACATTTCCTGAGGTCTGTAAGGTCCTGAGGCTCGGCAGACACATGGCAGTGTGTGGTGTAACTAAACTCAGAGCTGGTGAAGAGATTGTGATTGTTGTCTGGGAGAGTTAGGGACATTTCCTTTGAAACCACTGATTCTAACTGGTGTGAATGTTTTCCTAGGTCCCAGACTGGCTTCTTATTTAGGCTGTGGTTAGGTCAGATGGAAGATGGAGTGGAGCTCTTGCTCACTCCCCTGACCCTGTGAGAATATGGCTCTCAGTATTTTAAAAGCAAGCAACCAAAAAAGATGTTTGTTTAAATAGCAGATGTGCTGATAGTGTTTAGTGATAACTAGCAGAAGATAATGCCTCATCTGTGCATTTCTCTGTGAAGCTTTACTCATTACTCAGTTGGTTTTATTTATCTCATTTATTTCCTTTTTATAAGCTTTAAATGCATTATTTGAATGTGAACCAAGCCTGTAGCCACTAATGGTTTCTACTCATCTCACATTTTAATTAGACTTATATTTATTTGTTTAATTTTGTCTGGGAGACTTTTGGGAATACATTACATAGTTCACTTTTATTTCATTACATATGACAACAGACTGGCATTTTCTTGGCAATTAGGGCTGAGTGGATGCTGTGCCCAAGTAAGGTACTAATGAATCATTTGATGATGTGTGGTGGTCAATAATTAATTGTAAGAGTTCACATATGCTGATGATTTCTCAATCAACAGTACTTTAGTTGGGTGAGCCTGTATCAAAAGAATCTCAGTATGTAGGAGGAAATCAGATTGGCTAAAAATGGGAGGAGATAGCTCAGGGTAAATTGCAGGGAAAGGTGAGTAAGAAAGTAAAATCTAAGAAGTAAATACAGAAAAAGATATAGTGAAGGATGAAGTTGATAACAGTAAAAAAAACCCCAATGATTTAAAGGAGATACCAGAAAATATGGAAGTCGTTTAGATCTACTGTGAGTTCTAGAAAGAAAAGATCAGCAGATTATCTTGGCAGCAACTGCTTTTAGGTGATGTGCTTGTCTTAAGGGAATAATGAATCTCTTGCTGTCCACCCTTAAAAATGGAATAGAAGTGTACAGAGTTGCCTTTTTTCTCCTTTGCAGAGTATTTAATTTGTTTTTTTGCTATTAATGGTCTTGGTTTAGGTTGCTTTGTTTGTTTATGTTGTTAGAAGTCATTTTGAAGTTAGAAGTAATATTTAACTAGGACTAATTTAGGAAAGGAATTTTTTGATTATTTAAATACACCTGATACCTATTGGTGCCTCATATGGAAATAATGCTGTTGATAGCCTTATAATATAGAGAGAAAACAACAAAGCACAATAGATTTTCTTTTGAGTGTGATAGCCCCTTACTTTGGTCTTACAAAGCTCCCCTATATAGAATTTATTTTCCTAGGTGAAGCTGGTAGGAATTCTCTTGCTTTTGTAAGAAACTGAAAGCATTCTCCTTGCTTAGTTAGAATGACAGCTTGACAGAAACTTTCTCTTGTGCTTTCATCTATAGTTCCTTTAAAAGAGTTTTAATTTAAAGAAATTCCAATCATTCAGAGAGAGAGAGTTTGATAAGTTTGGTTGACTTTTTTCATGCAAAGTGTTTCAGTTTTATTATAATGTGAAAAAGAAAAATCCTTGATACATTGACAGTGTATGAAGGATGAAAAACTGATGTTTTCTAAAGCTAAAGTGATATATAGGGTACCTGTGCTATGTTACTCAAAGTGCTTGGGAGAATAGTCCTGTGTGTTTCAGGTTGGCTGTCTAGAGGTAATGGCCACATCTTGTTTTATCTCTTTTTTTCTATCTCCCATTAAATGAGATAATAGCAGTCTGCATACTTTGCAAATAAGTAATTTAAAAGCAGTTGAATATCATAGCAATGATCAAAGAGAAGGACAGTCATTGTGTTTTTGTGAATTCAGAGCCAACCTTGCACAGGGAGAAGATAGTATAATGTAGAATATGTCAGTTAGGAGCATCCATCCTGTGCACTGAAGAAGGCAAGGACCCCATTAAAGAGTGTGTGACCAAATAGTTAAAGATTATTTTTATATGCATAAAAACAATGAGCTGAACTTGGACATACGATTTTTCTGTGACTTGTATCTTGATTGTGTAAAGAAATGAAAACATCTTGGGTTTCTGTTGTATATTTCTTCAGTTTTGGCTTTATAAACAGATGTGTTCCAATAGCTAATTTCAAAACTAACAATTCTGTAATTAAGGAAGCAAGTACAGCCTAGGATAATTCTTAGTTCTCAGGGAGATGATCAACTTGAAGGGAAAATGCTCAATTAGTGCTGATATTTTCGTGTTCTAATTTAGCCATTCCCACACTCTGTGTCCATTGCTGTGCTCCACTTTTGCAATTACAAAATAATGAAGCCATTGTTCAAACTTCTTCTCCAGATCAGGGGGACATACCAGAGGAGTGTGAAAGTGATGTCTTGCATCCATCTGGGGACATCGTTGATGGAAACTGTGTCACAGCCCCTGTGCCAGCAACAGCCACTTCACTGCAGGACTTAAGTGAGTTCTCAGCTCAGACACAAAAGAAAGGACCCTTTTTAAATGTCAAATGTGTAACACAGAAAGGCAAATATATGAGAGTCTATAGGTATGTAGGCTGATGTGGATGAAAAATTTTCCAGAAAGTGCCATATCTGTAATAAAGAGGAAGGAATGTTTTCCTTTGCTTTTCTGTATGAGGGTGACTTTTTTCATCCTGGTTTTAGTTAAATTTGCTTTTAATTTTAATTTAAACATTCTTGCCACCCATCCATCCCCCTGTCCAGCCTCTTGTGAGATGATTATTTTTTCTTTAGGATAATTATTAAATATAATTTCTGCTCTTGATAGGAATGAGATACTAAATGTCTTGAAGTATTTTATGTACTGCTTGTCTGGATTTTTTAAAGTTTATTCTTGACTCTGTTGATGAACTGTATTATCAAAATGCAGTTTTAATTCTTTGGCTAGATGAGAATAATATCTCATTATATATAGTCAGCATATGCTGCTTTTCTAATAGTTCTAGATGGAAACATTATGGTTTTTATTTAGAGAAGAGCTTTCTAGCTTCTCATGAAAGAAGAGTCCTTAGTTTGCCCATCTCATTGCTATCTAATGCTGTTCTTTGTAGACAACTTTTTAAACACATTATTGCAATGTGTCCTGCAATAATTTTCCAAGGGGTTTTAAATACTTTGCTTTATAAATATAAAGAATTGTATCCAACCACATTGCAGAGGGGGAAAGAATATAGTAACATGGACTTTGGGATAATAAAGGTTTAATGAGAATGCCCATGAAAGGAATGAGAAGTGCACAGATCTGTCAAATCTCTGGCCTCTACTTTGGCTCTACTCCTTAACTCTTGGTGAGTCGTTTATCAGACTGAAAAATGTTTAGAGGTGGAAAAACACACTACCCAATACCCAAGAATAAGTTTGGTGTGTGTACAAACAATATATCCAGTTGTTTTTCATTTACTCTTAACATTATACAGGAACCTGGTACTTATTTGGATGATCTTGTAGTGATTACTGAACTACATAAATCAAATTACAGATGTTGAAATAATTTTTTGCAGCGGTGCTGGATCAAAGGCAGATTGAAGAACAGAACAAAGAAGTTGAGAAAAACTCAGAAGAAGAAAGGAAAGCAAGAGAAGAAAGGAGAGAGGAAGAACAACAGGAAGCTTTGGAAAGTGAGCAAAAAGAAGTGGAAAAGCTTAACAAAGAGGAGGTAATTTAATTAATTTCTGACAGTAATGCAGCTTTGTAGTGCCTTGCATTTTAGGATTGTTGTATGTGTTACTTGGTTAAAAGTAGATTTTTATTCCATGAAGTGAAAGTAGTAGAGGCTAAGTTATTTTATGTACTTTTGTGATTAACCAGAGTCTCACTAGAGTGTCTCCTTGCCAAGTGACTTTCTCACTGGAAACAGGTGCCTTTTCTTCCCTTCTTCTTGTAACTGGAAGCTACAGTTTTGTGGCCACTGTCACCATGCTGTTAGAACAAGCTGAACATTTGCTGTCTCTGTGGTGTGGCCACTGCAGGTGGGACACCACCAGAAAATGTTCATGTCCATCTGTTCATTAGCCTCTGTCAGCATGTCCAGGGTACTCTGGGAAGCAGAGGGTGTAAGGAGACCTTGAGTTTGCTTAAATCCCTTTGAGCTTAAACACTCTGTGTTTAGTGCTCTGGATTTTTAGGTCCTGTTTAATGCTGTTTAGACTGGTCTGTTTTACTGAGTTCAACGTGAAATTGTGCATGTATTGCAGGTAGTAAGGCATAAATGTATTTTTCTAATCAGTGTTTATTTTTATTTTTGTGTCTTAAAGCATATTCAAGACTTGATGAAAACAGATGAAGAAATAGAAGATAAAGAGGGAGTAAAATCTGAGCATAGTAACAGTGCTGCTGAAAATAATGTAAAGGATCCTCCTTCCAATCCATTAGAAAAATACATGAGAATAATTCAGCAGAGCAGAGAGCAGGAACTGGCAAATAAGGTGATTATTCTCAAAATAACGGTCCAAAGTATTATTGACCAAATTTGGGTCTTGCTAGGCATGCTTAGAATGAAAACAATATTCACATTTTTTCTTAATTTATAAACTTTATGAAACAACCTGCAGAGCAGAGTATTTGGATTTGTATTGGAAAATGCAATGATCCAAAAGAAAAAACTCTGAAAACTTTCTTCTGTAAGGGTTGCTGGTGTCCTCTGGGTGGGGGGTTTGTTAGTTTGTTTTTTAATGTACTAGGACAGTATTTAAATGTCCTCAATTTTTAGCTTAAACTGCATTTAAATACAGTTTGAACCTACACGTGTCAGGTTGTGTTCATCTAACACAGCAGAATTTATTCTGGCAAAATGGAAAAATTGGGCTTTTAAAGAAGAGGTATGGGTGGATATTACTTCAGTGAAGGAATGTAGGATGCTTTGTTCAGACACGATCCCAGTCTAAATTTCCAAAGTGTTAACTATTCTAAATCCAATGTAGCATTTGTAGAATAGAGTTGGTCCTTCAGAAAATTTTTACTTTTGGTTATGAGCCTTAAAAATATTGATTATTACTATTATTAGGTCACTTTGACTTTAGAACTGGTTAGAAAAAGTGTATTTTCCTCTTGGTTACCAGGATTCAAAAAAAGAAGAAATAAGAGAAGTGTCACCTTCAGAAGGACTTCTATCTACTGAAAATGATGACAGGTAAGGCTCGTGTATTAATCACTTCTAGTACTACATATTAACAAATAATTAATAATAATAATAATTCTAAATTAATATATCATTTTAATTGTTTTAGTATTAATTATGTGAAGAGACATCTGCCTCCTTAGAAACCAAAATAAATTATTAATCAAAAGCAATTGTGTCAGAAAAATTGAGGATTTTCCCAATTCTTGTACATGCACGTTAAGCACTGTATGGAACTCACATCTGAGAGCTGCACTCAGTGACCTGGTTCAGTAGCTGTGGCACTCACAACTTTTTATCTGCAACTGAGCAGCATCCAACTTCCTTCACAGAGAGCTGGAGTTTGAGGGATTGTTGGGTGATGACAGCCTGGGTGAAGGTTTGTCTGTGCTGCACCTCACCCATAGTCTGTTCCTAGCTTTGATTTTTCAGTAGCATTATGGTCTTTTAAGACACTTTATTCAGAGATTTTGTCTGCCTGCACTGAGTTACAACAACCCAGGCATTCCCTCTGGTTCTCTCTAGGCATTGATAAATACAGATATGTGTTTTAGTTACTTTCAAGAGAAAAACCAAACAATCCTCCTCCAGATATTTCAGTTTATTCAAAGATGTAGAGTTGAAAATAAGCAAAAAATGTGGAGCAGTTAGAAAAAAAAACCCATAAAGGCTCACCATAACCTTAGTAATGATTCACTATTAGCTGTGCTGTTAAACATAACAGACCCTACCCTGCTGCTCCTGAATTGGCACCAGTTGTGTTGTTTTCACTGGCTGAGCACTACAGAAGATTGTTCTGCTTTTTGAGATATAGGTGATGGCTTTCAGCTAATGAAGGCTCAAATCCTCCTCTTTTAGGGCTGCTTTTATTGCCAGCAGTTCACTGAAACAGCAAGAGAACTGCAGCAAAGGCAGTCTCTTAATTCCTGTTTTAAAATGAGTATTAAGATTTAAGAAAAACTACATTGGACTCATACCACTTTCTTTTCCTATATAGTGTTGCAGACATTTCTCATGGAGACCTGGATGAAAGCTTCTGGTGAACAATAGCTACTGATTTTTTAATTTTTATTATTATTATGAGAAAGATATTTTTAAAGTAGCTTTGTGCCTGTAATAAATGTTTGGCACCAACACTGCAGGCTGTGTAATTATAAATTAATAAAGCTGATTTTGATCTGTTTCATCACTTCAGTCATTGACTTCAAACAGGGAGTCCTGATGTGTTACTAATCCAGGAGGAAGCCCTTGGGTGGGGTGAGAGAAAGAACAAAGCAGGGAACAGAAACTGATCCAGTATGTTTGGGTAGATTTGTGTTGGCACTGAATTCCTCTAAACTTTGTCAACTTTGCCAACCCCCACCCCCCAAATCCCTTCTCCAAAAGGTTCAGAGTGTGGGTAAAAGGAACAAGAAATTCCCTCATCAGCACCTGCTTTTAAAGGTGTCCTGTGGAGGCACTTGGTTCACACAGGTTCAGAGCATTGAGTGAGACCCAAACTAAAGTGTCCCTTCTGCTGCACGGCAGGGGCAGGACCCATTTTCAAAACAGCCCCTCTCACATATCACCTCATTGGTAGTAACCAGCCCAGAATGGAGAGATTAAAATAAAAATGCTATTTAACTCATCTTTATTTAAGCTTTGTATTTTGTAGGTAGATGATAGGCAAGATCATTAAACTTTATTTACAGTATAAAATACAGTAGTTTTTATCAATGAAGTAATTTTGGGTGGCAGCATATATTACAACTTGCACTGCATTTGAGGCTGCTCATCTTGACCTAACTACAAGAACATGAAGCCAAGTTTGACAGAATTTAGGGGCAAAAAACAAAGTTCTGTCTTGAATTCACTGGATGTTTAAACACAACGTACCAAAACCATGGCAGATGCAAACTTTGCTTTTTGAAATGAAGCTAAAACGTGATGTGGTGGTTACTCTCATTTTGCATGCTGCTCTTAATTTGCTGTTGCAGCCACTCTGGCCTTTACAGAATTTCTGAGTGACTGCTCCTGTTGGATGTTGGGAAGGGGTAGTGCTTGTTGCATTATGCTGGCCTGGAACAACTACCACTACTGCATGCTGCACACAGCTGCTGCTGCAGCTGCACCTGCAGGGCAGCCCTGCCCCATGCAGCAGGGCAGGGAGCTCTGGAACAGAACGTGTTTTACCTCAGATAGAGACATAAAGCCTGGAGATGCACTGCCATGAAGTAGCTGTAGGTCTGGGGTCAAATAAGCATACACAAGTGTTGTCTATTATCTACAAATATTTATTTTAACACTTGGATGTAACTACAGGAAGCCCTTGGCACTGATAGAAAATATTGATTCACTGTTAGGTTACAAAAATTTATACATAGCAAAATTTAATGCTCTTTACATAAAAATATTAGACTACTTAAACAAAACTTCAAAAACTCCCAGTAATAGCTACACTGAATTAGAAAAGAATTAGGCTTTAAGACACTGCCTCCATTATTACCCTTATGCAAACACTGGGCTAGAACATCACCTGCATTGCTGTAGAAATGTCTCCTTCATGCAACAGGTAGAACATACACTAGGCTATTTTGTCATATTTGCTCTACATCAATCAACTTTGCCCCTTTTTTGAAACTGTCAAATTAGACTTCAATACTTAACAAAAGAAATTATATTTGAAGTTAATACCCCCCAAAAAATGCCTTTTCTCTTAATACTGATTTGAAGGAATTTGTGCTTCCTTTGATATATATTCAGCAAACAGTCAAAACTACCAAACCACACGTCAGCTTAGCAGGGGTATGACTTGAATATTTAATTTTTTTCAAATGAATGATGTATTTTTACTTTTCCCCCCAACATTTATATATATATATATATATATATCATATAGAACAAACACCAAATATACCATCACTAATACTCAAGATATCACTGAATGCTTCTGAAAAAAAAACATTAATTAGAAGGCAGACTTCTATGGGAAATGACTTTAAAATGGCACCAGTTTGTTTGTTGTTGTTTTTTTTCTGAACACCACGTTTTCTTAGTGTGCTAATTAATTTGTAAAAAGGAAAACACATAAGCACTGACTATAAATTTGCTAAGCACCAAGATAGAGAAAGGTGGACATCCTGTATTATTTTTATGGCTGCAAATTTTATTGTTTGTGTAAAACTCTGCAAACTTTCTCATCCGCTCATTTGGAATAGTCAGATCAGTGTCATTTTAATAAGGTAACACTTTCACTTACTTAAAATGTAGGATAATGGTCTCCTGCCATTATATAAATGCTAAGACATTTATAGAAAATAAATATTAAGGCAAAGCTGACATTTATTTTCAAAGAAGGGGATCATTATCCAGATCCAGGGATCTACATTCCATTAAATAGTTAATAACAAGATTAGAACTTGGGAGATCTGCTCGACGGTCAGGAGAGCACAGGGACGTGACGGCTTCATTGTGGCAGCGTGTGGCACAGGAGTGGAGCTGCTCCCATGGCCAGGTGTGGGGCGTTCCCAAACAGCCCCCCTGCAGCCTGGGAGGTGCTGCAGCTGTACCATCACACACAGACACACGAGCTCCTCTCAGAAACCCCAGCTGGGCATGGGTTCCTTTGGGAGGTGCTCAGTCACACACTGCGCACGCCTGAGGTCTGCACAGATCTACTCCTGCTCAGCTGGGACACCTGCCACCGTTTTGTGCAGGGCGTCATGCTCTAGAACAAGTCTAATATTAAATACCGAGTCTCAAAGAAGAATAATTTGGTCACTTTTTGTAAAGTGTTGCCTTTTAAAATGCCTGGAATAAACCCTCCATTCTCTGTTAGAAAGGATGGAAGATTACCCATGGGAAGATTTCCCTAAAAAAGTTTTCCAGGAGCTGGAATGTGAAGCTTTTATACTTCTCTCTAATTTTGTTTGCTAGACACACATCTGTACTGCAGAGCAGCTATTTGCTGATTTGTCAGAGCTACAGAACTCTTCTGCTGAATTACTGTGGCAAACATTTATGTGTAAGAATTGAGTTGCTCTTTTGACCGAGACTGGATATCCTGAAGCTCCTGCTCTTCTTTTGCTTTGATATCTTGGTAGGCCTGCATTTTGCTTGCATCCTTTAAGTAGGCCCAGTTAGAAGACAGTATCATGAGGAAGTGGATCTGGAAGAGAAGGGTGAGCATGATGGCGAGTGAGCATGTCAAGAGGCAAAGCAAGCTGCTAGTCAGATTAATAGACGCTCTTTAAAACAACGACCAAAACAAAATAGTTATTCTACGTTAATAAGCATTCTGTTATTAAAACAAGCACAGAGGCTATTTTTCAAAGATCTCTAGAATTTGGCATGCTAATAATTCAGTTGGTTATTCACAATTTAGAGAACGTTAGTACAACAATATTAAAATGAGCTACAGAGTTGTACGGGTCAATTAAAATGCAAAATGGGGGGAAGCAGGAAAACAGTTTTGTACGTGGCAATATACGGAATCTGTAAACTACGAGGTGCTCAGAAGAACTGCTCTCTAAGGTCGTGGTGTTTATGCATATCCAAGCCCAGAGCCCGGCAGGTCTTTTCCCCCAACAAGCAGATGAGAATTCTACCCTCCCCCTGGAAAAAAACCTGAAACTGTAAACTGTTTTATTTATGCGAACAAGGCTACATTAACACATCCAAAAATTAAACATCAAAACATGAGTCCAAAACTAAGCAAAAGCATGCAATCTCTGGGTTAAGAAGTCTTAATCCTGTATTTTTATAGCTACATTTTCAACTTCCATTGTCAACCTCAGGTGAACAGTTTTATATTGTATATAGCAAACGGTTCTCTTTCTTAAATTATTATGTGGTTGTTTTTCTAGTTTGTGCATTCGTCTCTTGCCAACTTCTTTTGCCCATACTTCATGCAAAAACATCTACATCTGAAAACATTGATTCACTTCTCCTTCTTTTTCCCCCCCAACACTGTAAAAAGTTCCCTGTGATCTATGCATGGTTTTGCTTCCTGTGCAGTCATACTTACATTTTTGAGATCTGGCTACTGAGAAATCAGTTACTAAAGTGCAGCCATACAAGAGCAGAAGCTATTTTTATGCTGTTTCTTACTAGTTCAGGGTCCAAAAGAAAGAACGTGATTGTTCTACGCAGAGCTAAGACAACGATTTATTTTCTTAGAGAAAGAGTATCATTTGGCACTTAGTTAAGAGTAAGAGAAAATAATTAATTTCATCATCCATGGAATCACTTGGAAATTCAAGGAAATTAAGTGGTAATACCTGGGCTTCTGATCTCTGCCAACACAGACTGGCACTACTTTACTATTCCTTTTCTTCCACACCATATATATTTTGTATGCTTGGGGGTGTTTGCATTTGGTGTTCATGGCGAAGAATAAATTAATGCATCTGACCCTGAACTGTTCCAGTATTTGTTTGAGATGACTGTTAGAAATCAAGCGGAGAGCTGAAATTAAAACATCCCCTTTTCAGAAGGATGCTTTATAACAGTAACTGAATCCTCTCAACATGAAAAAATAGCCAGATCTCATCCACATCATAGTTCATATACAAGAAGTCATTTCATTAATCTGATAAGCTAAACGATGCTTACTGAAGCTATTTACAATTACTGTAACAAAATTCAGAAAGCTAGACTTTTAGTCTAGGGTGTCAGTGGTATTTCAAGCTACGCAATGCAGCTTTTTACTGGGCTTATACAATTTAGAATTTAGTGCAGCAATCTTCCCGACTCTTAAACTTCAAAACAGCATAGTTATATGTAGTAGCCATCATGTAGATCAGCTGGTGGAAGAGAACAAAATACAGGAGAGTAAGATACAACAAGGTGACGGCTCAAGCCCACTTGGGCAACTCTCGATACTTTTACAACAGATGTTACTCTGAGCTCCTTCCAGGGTGAAGATGCAAATAAATAACCTGCCGTTTCTCTGGGGAGGATAACCCAGTACAAACCCTAAGGCTATCTGGTCAGCCAGTTGTGAGTATTACACCAGGGCTTGGCTGGCACGGGGTTAGAAGCTGGCCACTAAATGAAGCGTCAGGCATAGGAACAAATCATCTCGTTAACGTCCCTTTCCCCCGCCGCTACCTGGAACGGGCACTGCAGGGTTGGACCAGTCAATCTGCCTGGCTCCAGGCAAAGGAAACCAAACAAGCAGCTGATCAAATAAACTACAAAAGTGAAAATAAATAGTGGAAATAAAAGCAGAAATAGTGGAGAGAAGTAGGATTTTGAAAGGACATGCAAATAATTTTTTCCTAAGTATGGGGGAGACGGGTTAAAATGACTTTCTAAAGCGAAAGCTGGGGACCTGCTGACTTGTGATGACCAAATCATAGCAGCAAATAATGGTGATTACAGCTCACCCTCTTTCATGTCTAGTATCACTACTTCTAATATATACAAAATTTAATCTTAAAGCATCTTAAGCCTAAATGAACATTTTTAATTATAAAACAACAAATGATACTACCCACCAATGCTATGACAGTGGCACCAGCTCCAGCACAAGCCACAATGAACAGGTGATAAGACATGTAGAACTAGAGAAAAAAACATGTTAAAAAACATTGAAGTAATTCATTAGGAATAGTATAAAATGCATTTCAAGTGTTCTAGAAAATAAGGATAGTAAAACCATCTTTGCAGCATGGTAGCAAAGCTTTAGAAAATAAAAATGTTGTTTAAATAATTTTTTTTGGATGCTGTAACAATTACTTCAGAGTTACAGTTAAAGCAATCTCTTTATACTACTAGCATGAGTTCTCTCCAAAACCTTTCATCAAGTATTTATTACATGGTGCCCAAGTGACTTGTAAGCCAAAGCTGCACACAGGTTGCATTTCTGTACCTCATTCGTGTTGCAGATGTTCTCTAGAATTGGGCCGCAGGCTTTGCCAGGTACAGCATTCCAAGGGATGATACCTGAAATACCACAGAAAAGACACCACTAATTTTAGCAATCGACACACACCTTGTATTCCTCCCATCTTTTTCACCCACTTGCCAGCTGTGTTCCCATTCTGGGCATCCGTGTGTTGACCAGTGCAGCTTGGAGTTGGCAGCAGGAATTCAAGCAACTCCCTCAGGTTATGCTTTCTCCTCACACTGAGGACTGCTGCTAAGGCATGTTCTCAGATGTGGTTTTCCCATCTGGCAGCCAAACAGTTGGTTGGGTTTTTGCACTTTGGGTCCAGTTGCACACTCTGCCTACTCCCCCACTCAGCACAGAAGAGAGAATCTGCATCTCAGAGGTACTTGGCACCTTTCAGGGTAGCACTTACTAGATGAGGTTCTACTTGAACAAGAAACTGCTGCAGAAGGGTGTGAATATAGAGCTAGAGGGAAGAATTACAAGATTTTTTCTGGTTTAGTTCCAATGGGTAAAAAGCATCAAGTGAACACTGCTACAGGAAAGTTCAGTCTGCTGCACCCCATATACTCCCAATTACTTTTCTTACATGATTGAAAGTCAACAAAATCTAGGGGATTTAAAATAACATAAACTTTTAGGCCTGTAACAGATGTAAAGCTGAAGCAAAACCTATTTGAATTAAGAGAAACCCAGTTTGTTTCCCCATACAACTTTGCATTTCAACCCAGCTGGTTGGAATTAGCAACTCTGTAAGTGGCAGGTCATTGAAATTATCTCAGGATGGGATGGCTTTCAAAGAGATTTTATAGGATTTTCTTCCAAGTCAGCTTTTTCTCTGCAACTGCTGCATACAATTCCAGTCTTTCAATTACTGCTTCCACCCAAAAAAAGGAAAGTTCAGTGACACGTTGTCTGTTAGGGAGCTGCTCTCTCCCATCACACACTGAAATGGTTTTACTGATCAGGGGAACAGTACAGCCTTTAAAGCACTAATACAGCTGCAAAACAACCAGGAGAAGCAGGAAGGTGGAAGAGCACATCTCCCTGTATGCCTAGACTTTGCTGCTGAAGAAAATGTCTTCCCAGCCTCTTGCTGCTAAAATAGAATGTATATGTTTAACTGATCTGAAGACTTGCTTTTAAAATTAGTGTATCTTTTCTTCTACTGCACTTACCTGGAGAGGAGAGCAAAGCCAAGCTTTCTTACTTTTTCAACTTTGAATCCATTTTCTCAGCTTTGAATGACTTAGTCCAAAGAAAGAAATATTCCTAGAAAATGCTAGCTAGAATGAAGCCAAAGGTAATGGTGACAAAAGATCTTCTGCACAAGGGAAGCTGAAAAGATTAACTTCAGGAAAAACTCACCTTAAGAAAGGAAAAGCCTGACCTTATTTAAAGTTATTGTCCCAGCTCCCTCAGATTTCTGTGTCATCAGAATGCAGTATTAATTCATTATTAGTTATGGCAAAGTTTTAATTGCAGATTTTCGGTTTTTTAACTGAAAGTTATTGTCAGATCAACATTCAGACATTTACTTCATCTTTAAATGTAAAACAGCTTTCTGAAAGAACAGAATATATGAATATGGGTTCAAACTCCATAATCTGGTTATCTATTTCTCAGCACTGTTTCCAAGCAGTTTATTTTGTGGCTGATCTATTTTCAAACCTAATATTACAGTATTGGAAACTGCTACAAAATCATTTCGGATAAGTGACTTGTCAGTTCAGTTAAATTGATTGCATCTGGAAAGAGATCAGTGTAACGTGAATTAATTAGAAAAGTAATAGCACATTCAGAGAGAGGAGGAGACGCTTTTGCATTTGATTCATCAGATAAGGCTGAGACAAAACTACTGAAGACAGAGCGAGGAGAATGGATAAAGCATTTAATCAGGATTAAAGCCAGTACCGTATTGCCTGATGTCCACGCAGATCTGGTCTCCTGGAACCGTCACATTTGTCTGAAAAGATTTGATGACTTCACAAGTTGACCAGATGTTATAGAACATAAAGACAGGCACGGCAGAGAAGCCGAAGACCCCGAGCCAGGCCACTCCGAGCACATAGGTGAGGAAAACAAACTGGGCAGAGAAAACACAAACACTTTGTGTTTATTCTTTGAAAAAACTACTTAGATTTTCCTTAAAAATGCTTCAAAATAATCTTTTAAGCATACTTTCAGAATTCAAGTAAGAAAACGTTTGATTTTCAAGCACACATAATCTCATTGCTTAAAAATACTTTAAGTGCTACAGAGAAAGTAATTCAGACATTTCCTTTTTCATCAGCCTGCTTGAGTAAACAGATTGCCCTCATGAAAGAGTAGCCCATTGATTTCTCAAGATTCTCAGCTAAGCAGGGATGCTGGTTGTAGGCTAAAACCAATAAATTCCAACAAAAATCAATTTAAGGGTTTTTTTTTAAATTAACTATAACATACTAGCATTTCTGTACAACTTGCAAATCAAAACCACAGAGTGAATCAATGCTCACAGAGCTCCCCCACACTCCCTGATGTATTGAAATCAATTTGGAATGTAACATTTGAAAATACCTATTTTTGCAAACATACCATGACTGTTCAGATCAGAAGGATTCAATTGGTCTAATACGCATTGCCAGGCAGAAAATTAATTGCTTCACCTTAGAGAATCATGGATTTATTTACTAAAATTTGCTGGTTTGGGTTTGCTCTTAAAAAAAAAAAAAAAACCACAAAAAAAACAAACCTACATTATGTGCATTTTCTTTGGTTAGATTAAAAGATGTGGCACTGATTGCTTTGAAACTCTCCAGCTTCCTCCTCCCACTAATCCCCTTCCCTTTTCCCTCCTCTTCTAAGTGTTATGGTGAAACAGCTTTGGCATCAGTTCCTAGCTCCCTCCTCCTGGTGAGACCAGGATTTGGATCGCACTTGGAAAGTGGGGGAATGCTGTTACATCTCCTGGGCTCTCTTTTCACTGTTAGCTGTGGCTGTTCTCTCTTAGCTGTAGGTGGACTGGAAAGGCTTTACTTTCAGTGAAGCACTGGTGCCCTACTAAAATTTGTCTGCCAGAGGACAACAGCAAGGATGGGAAAGGCTCTCAGGGGGGAGGATTCTCAGCCTGACCCAGAGGGGACTGAACTATTGCTGCAGTGGTGGAAGTTTGCATCCCCACAGGTTTTTTCCAGAGTAGCCCTGCAAGTGCTAAGAGCAAAAGCTGAACAATAGTTTGGTTTCAGTCAAGGGAGGTGGTGTGTGGGGGGGTTCTTGCAAAACTGTGGCCCATAAAAACCCCAGCTAGACTTTAATTTATAGACAACTCAACTGGAATACCCTATTTTATATTAGATAGCACCATATACCAGACCTATATGTTTTGTGTGAGAAAGGAAAATCCTCTCTTCGGATTTTGGGAAGGACCAAGTGGACCAGGCTAAAGGATTTCTGTAGATACACTACAAATACAACATGAGTTTGCCTATATGTATGTGGAAGTGTGCATGAGAGGAAGTGCACAAAGCCTTTAAATCCTAAAATAGCCAGGGAAAAATACACTCACTCTCACATTTAATGTGATAACTGTGGGAAATGGCTATTCTGCATTACCAGAGCCAACACAAATAATTTAGGGAAGATGGAAGTCTGTCTTCTGTAATAACCTTATGCAAGATGGGACTGCCTTTCAGGCTCAGTAATGTAATGAAAGAGGAAGTAAAGGAGCTCTTGATCGAAGTGGCAAAAGGTCACTGAATGTCCAAAAGCCTGTTGCCTGTACCCAGCTGCAGTCACTAGTCTGTTAAACATTTTATCTCCTCACAAACCTTGTCCTAGACCTAAGGTTTTACACAGCAGCATACAAGCACTTTTCCTGTCACCACCAAACATGAATGCAGTTTACCAGAGCTCCAAGCCATTCCTCAGCTGGTAAATTCTCTCCTTCATTGTGTGGACAATTATAGACAAACGTGAAAACACATTTTTCTGCTGTATTTCCATGTGTTACACTGGTAGTTGTATAAGCAGCTGACAATCATGTGCCTGCACCTACTCAACTGCACAAGTAATTGTCTGCACTGATGAGATGCATGGCTGTGTATGTTTCTACTTTATTTTGGATCTTTTGAAAACACTGCTTTAGATCTAATTTTTCTCCTTGGTGAAGACTATACTTGCTAGGAAAAAAAACCTGAGCAAATAGCTGCTTAACTGGGAAATTATCAGATGCCTTATTTTTATTAGCTCTTGAAAAATTCAGTAAGTACCCAACAGCACAGTGGAAAATTGCTAACTCTCATGAAAATAAACATGCATCTCTTTTGTATTTAACCAGCTGAAAGTACATATTTTTTAAGTTCAGGATATAGACTGTATATTAAAATGCAACAATCACATCAAAAGCCTCTTCTCTTTTCACCCACACTTTCCCGTGGGCGATCTGTCATACTGCTTAGCTTCCTCCATAACTACGAGCTTTGAATTCAGATTTTCAGTAATAGCTTTGAAATCTTCTCTCAGAAACATAGTTATGGCTGTTCTTGCAGAGTGTGCCCTTGGGGACAACGTGGGTGAGAATCTGAAGTTTTATTTTTAGTTAAACTTTGCTTACAATTTTGTTCTAATGCAGAAGTATACTGAAGAGAATATGGCTGGTAACTTCAGGGCTTTAAGTGTTTTGGCTTTGCAAAAAAGCCTCACTATTCTATCTGTCTGCCTTTTGCCATCTGCAAATCAATACTTGACTCAAGTGCAAAGATGTTGTGAAGCTTCATTCATTCATTACTGTTTGTTGAAGGACCCAGACACTCAAGCACAATTGACTATGGAAGTCAGAGCCATTATAGTTTGATATTTAAATAGCTCTGCAAACCACAGCCATTTTACAGTCTGCCTTTAAGCATCACTCAAGTGTTCCATGTTTAAAAGAACAAATTTCATTTTGGCTCACATCAAGTGTTCTAAAATTAGCAGGCTCCTCAATTTAGTTTAGACCAGTGGGTTCAGACAGGGCAGGCCATGGCAGCCCTCACCCAGCCCATCTGCAGCATTTTGATTTAACCAAGCACCCTTGAGGTTGAAAGAAGAACCAAGACATGCATTGACCCTGATCATCCACAAGGAGTTGAACAAAGAAGGTGGCAATATTCTTTTATTCAAAACCCAGGAGTCAAACTGAGCCCAACAGGTTTTAGCCAGCAAAGACTGCTGTTGCCATTTCTGATCCCACTCACCATTCCACTGATGCAGCGGCCACAGGCTGTTGTTTTGAACTCTCCATGCAGCTCCTTCACAGCACTTGTTGTATAAAAACCTTCCGCCAAAAGGATTATTCCATATAAGAAGAAAAACGATGCAATGCCATAAATTACATACTGCATTAGCTGTATTCTAAAATGGAAAAGAAAGAAATTATATAATTAGATTTCAATCCTATAAAAACAAAGTCAGTCCTCTCAAATTATAATGAATGGGAGACAACTCCTAGAAACAAAGTTCAAGGCTTCTCAGCATTTTAAGCTAGCTGACTGCAGGAAAACACTGCTACATTTGAGCCCCTTCCCAGGTAAGCAATCCTGATGTGCATTAGTCCTGCACCCACCTGAGCATCCCCTGCTGGTGCTGCGGTGCTTACACTGACTGGTGTTAGTCACCATGTTAGAGCTGCAATGTCACACCTCCACTATGGAGGTTTTCTTTTTCCTCTCACTGCTCCTGACACCTGGGAATGGCTGACAGGAACAATGCAGGACTTTGAAGTGGCAAAGCCTGGAGCTGAACCCCTGACTGAACTACCAGGCTCTGTGGTCATTCCTTTGGCTTAGGGAAAGGAAGCAGTCCCTGAAATTCACCATTTCCACCTGTGAAATCCGATTAAGTTTGCAAAAATTTCTGAATCAGCAATATTTGTCTGATACAAAACTCAGCAAAGATGCAGTGACTTCTCCTGAGGCTGCTCTACAGCCTGGAAGGGAAGTTCCAAGTGAGCTGGTACTTTCAGTGCTTTAAGTCACAGCAGTGTTGAGCACATCAAAATGTTAATTTAAAAAAAAAAGAAAAATTGAAGAGTTATTTAGGAAATGCTTCCATTTTAGGCACTCTGGAACCACTCAGAGGAAGATCATCTCAGGGCACATATAAGCACTTCCCTCAGATATTACTTGAGAAAGTTCTTGATTTCTCAAAAAGCTACCATCTGCAATGACACTCTAACAGTATTTTTCCTTTAGCTAGAATAGGTAGATGAAAAGAACAGTTTCTAAATATTATCAATCAGATTCTGTATCAAAAGCTAATTGTTCTGGAGGCCCAGAATGCCAGATCTTCCATACAACACTTCTGGTCTTCAAAAGCTGTATTTTGTTATTAGCACAATTTCCCCGGCACTTCTTAAAAGGAATTTGATTGTTGGCGTGGTTATTTTGGATGAAGCTATTCACAGAACCAAGAAGTTAAATTTATACATCCACACCACCAGTTTTCTGAGGATAAATATGCTTTGCTCAAGATATTTTTTTCTGATTCTTGCCACTCTCCACTAAGTAGCTGCTGGCATAGATCTCCAAAGAGCATCTGAGTGTTTTAGTTTAAAGAAAATTGATGACTACGATTTATATAGTTAAATGTTACCCTTGTATCCCTTGTATAGGATATTGCTCATTTAAAATTTTATGTGGAAAGTGTTATCTTTGGTTTCCAAACTGATTAAAAACAACTGGATATATCTGTTGCACCTGTTCTGTAAAGAATGAGAAAATTAACTCAGGATTTGAGAGAGTATAGAAGAAATAGTTTCACTATCATTAATAGTCCAGGAGAGACTCAATGCATACTACAAGAAATTAGTAATAGGAAAACTGGTTTAAAAACTCTATTCCAAAGGGTGTCTTACTAATGCTTTTTTCTTTTTTATGTTGCTGTAGTCTTAAATTTGCCCCTTTGCACCACCTCCCTTGCCACCCCCTCGGCTCCACAGAGCCGAGCCCTGAGCTGCTTTGGTAGGAATGATGCATTGCCCCAGCTGCTGGTGCTGACATGACAAGAAACATTGTCAACAACTCTCCTAAACATAAAACTTGCTGCCTGTGACTGCTGCTTTTGCAATTTCTTCTATTTTGCTCAAATGGAGATTGATGCAAGCACAGGGTGTTTTGTTAGCCAGTTGCTGAAGAACAGCTGCTTACATTTTCTGACTAAATGTTGTGTCTAACTGCAGAGCCCTGGTGGCTCATGCCCTGGAGCTGGGGACACACTGCCGACCACAGCCAGGGACTGAGTGTGGGCAGTGCTGGAAGGGGAGACCCCAGTGGGGAGCAGTCCCAGAGCAGGTCAGGGTACAGAGGGTCCTGTGGACAGGGGAAGCCCTGAAATGGTGCTGTGGGACCAGCACCAGTACTCAGAGGGCATGCAGCAAGCTGGCAGGTCTATGCCTGCAAGCATATACAGGGAGTCAGTGACAACAGAAATGAAAAAGAAAATAAGAATTAAGTGTGCTACATAGAGCCCTGATACCAGAGTCTTCAAATACCACCTGTCTGGCTTGCTGCCCCTGCACTCCTGTATGTGCCAATGCCCACTGTGCTCTTCACAGGGGCCCCTCGTCACAGCCACGCATGGCCAGGCTGGCTGCCAGACATGGGACCCGAGGCAGCACTCCAGGCCTTCCTCTGGCCTCACAGAGAAGCCTTGGGAACATAAAAGACCCAAATATTTCACCAGTGGTTTTTTTATGTCCAAAGGCTATATCTGCAGATCTTTCCAGTTTTTTCTCTTTTTTCTCATATATCAATCCAGCTTCTTCTGAAGAGGGATGGACAGAACCATGCTTCCCTGTTATTCCTGACATCCCTTCCAACTTTATGTCACCAACAAAAACAAAATCTACTCTTAAAATAAAATCGTTACCCCTTGTTCTGTTACAACAGGCCCTGGTACAAGTTGCTCTTCAGCTCTCTTGTAGGCCCCTTTAGGTGTTGGAAGGCTGCTGTAAAGTCTGCCCAGAGCCTTCTCTTCTCCAGGCTAAACAACCCCAACTCTCAGTCTGTCTTCACCCAAGAGGTGCTCCAGCCCTCTGACTGTCTTGGAGTCACTCCACCAGCTCCATGTCTTTCCTGTGTTGAGCATACCCAGACCTGGATGCAGCACTCCAGGTGGGGTCTCACCAGACTAGAGGGGCAGGAACACCTCCCTCACCCTGCTGGTCACACTGTCTTGGATGCAGCCCAGGATGTAATTGGCATCCTGGGCTGCGCGTGCACATTTCCAGCTCATGTTCAGTTTTTCATCCAACAGCACCTCCAAGTCCTTCCTGGCAGGGCTGTTCTCAATCCCATCATCTGTCAGCATGTATTGATACTGATATTGATAATTGGCATTGCCCTGACCCATGTGCAGCACCTTGCACTTGCCCCTGGTGAACATCATGAGGTTCACACAGTCCCACTCCTCAGGGCTTTCAAAGTCCCTCTGGGTGGCATCCATCCTTTCAGGTAAGCAAATTGCACCTCTCAGCTTGGGTGTCATCTGCAAAGCATCTTGGGGTGCACTCAATTCCACTGTCTGTGATACTGATGAAGATATTAAACAGTACTGGTCCCAGTATAAAGAGGCATACCAGGATACACACTTTGGTTCTTTGAATGTGAACACCACTAAATGATCGAGTGCCGTTACAAGAAAAAGCAACCTAATACTCAGGGATGGAGACTGAGGTGTGAATCCATCTCTGCTCATTTAGCATGAGGGTGTTATGATGAATAATGGGAATGGGAGGCATACTTACACTTCACTCAGCAAAGCATGGTCACTGGCAGTCGTGGAGAAGTGCTGCTCGAGGATAGACACGGTTCCCGTGAGCGCCACGTGGCCGCAGCCACAAAACAACGCTACCCCCGAGAAGCAGAGAATGGTTGCCACGAGTGAAGCATATGGCACTCCTCCTAGGCACTTAATGCAACATTCAAAGCAACCTAAGCAGAAGAGAGAAAGCAAAAGAAACGTCATGAGCAAAAAGCAAATTATGAGGAAAAGAATATTTGTCCTCCACTTGGTAAAAGCCACAGGGAATAAAAGGCCCAGGCATTGACATGCTAAGCAAAAAATCTATAGGTGGTACAAGACAGCATCACCCTCTAAAGCAGTGACCTACAGATCTGTTGGTATGGCCTCAAAGCCCAGAAAGTGGGCTGAGTGCTCCTGTCTTTACAGGATCAAGAGGAGATCGATGAGACAGCCTATGAAATGGAAAAAGCAAAAAAATCACTGTCTAAAGTGATCCATTGCAATTCAGCTGCTCATCCAGAGCTCACCATGTTTCAGCTTTACTAATGGCAGGAGCACTGGCTATGCTGGCAACACTCTGGGAGCCAGAGAGGCAAATACTCAAGACAATGAAGCCTTTTGAAAAGTAGGAGATACTCTGCACTTTCATTGGAAGATGAATACATTTAGGTCCACAAAACTTAACTCCCCTACACTCTCCCAGTACTCCCAAGTTATCTTTTTATATAAAACCACCTGAGGTTATAGGAATACAGACACTTTTACAACAGAAAAATTGAATGGTGTCCAAAGAGTAACAGTTTTTGTCAGGGGCAGGTGAATGAAGCTGCATTACATAGACAATACATTTCCAGATTTGATAGGATACACTGGATTTACAGTGATCCCTGAATAGAGTTTGCAGTAGCATGATGAACTGAAATGCATTGTTTCACTGGTCTGAGTTAACAAAACACCCCTCCAGAGCTGCTATTTGTACGAACACTGTAATAAGGAGGTTGCAGCTGAATTGCCAGGTTCCTTCCAACTGCGTGGCCTGAAAACCCATCTGCTTACAAAGCTGGGAAATGTAAATCGGAAACGAGCACAGCTTTTAACTGCGCTATAATGGTAATGGCAATCCATAGCAATTCATTACTTCAGGGTGATGGCATTAAGCTGTCTCCATTAATGTGCATTTCATACAACTGCGCAAAACACAGGCCATTAAGGCAACGCTTAATGGAGCGGCCAGCGTCGCAGGACAGCCGCTGCTGCTACGGCAAGGCATGACATGGACAGAGCATTGGAAGGCAAGGAGACAGCTGGCAAATGAGGACATCACATCTTCCCACCCAAAAAATTCCTCACAAAGATTAGCAAGTCACCAGCCACCACAAATTTATTTTTATCCCCCTCCCTTTCCCACTAATAAATGAGTTGCAGAGCAGGCACTTCCGTGAGGCACTGGGGAATAATATGCATCCGATAATTGAAAGATTTCCCATTTCATAAGTGAGAAACTCTTCTTTTAGAGAGGCACTAGCAAATGCCTTAGTTGGGCTTAAGCAGCTATCACCATCAAAATTATGAAACACCACTTCACTAACTGCAGACAAGATTTAATTGTATAGAAACAAGCCTGGGAAGGTTTTATAGTCTAGTCCACAGCTGGAGTCCACTCAGTAGGAACTAGCTTCATGACAAAAATACTGCCAAATGAACAAACACTGCAGCTTAGCAGTGATGGGCCAAACAAAATCCAAATGCACACTATCAGAGGAAATAATCTCTGGGTTTCATTTTATCACAGAGGTCCAGAGCTGAGTTCAGATGACAAACCTTGCAGAGCTCTGCTTTGGGGAATCTGCCTGAGAGCAGCTCACACGCAAGAGCAGCCATACACGTGAGGCTGGCTCGCCTCCGCAGCATCTGCTCCCAGGTCAGGTCCAAACCTCCCAGAGTTAATCCAAGAAATGCACGCACCTGGTGCAGGATTAGCCATGAAAGATTACCCAAAAGTAACCATGCTCTGACCCAGCAGACAAAACACATGTGGTCACAGCCCAGCACAAAACAAACCACCTTTCGAGCCACACTCCTAAAGCAGGAGATCCAACACCTGATCATTGCTTAGTGTGGAAAGGTTGATCACCTAAATCGTGCTGATCCCACAGACTGCTTTACAGAAGGATCCTATCAAAGACAAGAAATAAAAACACCTGGAAGCAAAACCAAGAGACTGACAAGATCCAAAAGAAAAGCTGTTGGTTTAAGAAAATGGAGAAGCTTGATAAAACTCAAAACTGGTGTAGACCCAGGATTGATGCTTAATACCCCATACCGCCAAGCCAGCTTTCCAGGCCACTGGCAGAACATTTGCCCTGAGCTGAGGAGTTTGTTGGATCCCTTACCCAACACATGACAGTATCTGCCACTAATCCACAGGCCCTCAAACACAAGGCAACAGTGGCAGATCCCCTCTCAACTCTCAGCAACTGGCAGCTGCACAGATTGTATTTGTGGCCATACTCTTTGTCTTCCTCTGCAGTCCAAGTAAAAAGGCATCACAGAATTTGGGTGGCCTTCATTTTCTCAGTGTAGAACAAAGCCAAGGGACACCCTCAGAGGTGTCTAAAGCAACCACATTATTTTGAGCAGAGAAAACTGCCCAACCTGCAGGAACTACTCATCTTGACCCCAAGACTGAAGCAGGAATCAGAGAGACTTTGGTACACCTGGAAACAGCACACAGCCAGCTTGCAAGCACATGAAGCATCCCAAACCAGCATGTCTCCAAGAGACAGCATCCATCCATACAGAGTCATTCTGCACCCAAATTGGCAACAGAGCTGCATGGCCTCCTGGCAGAGGGTAACTAACTGCAGGATACAACCCCATTGCAGTGCTGGGGCTGCCAGACCTTTCTCCCCAGATCCCACTGTGAGCACTCTTTATGAGCAGATTAAAGCCATGCCTAGCCTGAGCTATACGGCCGATTTTATAATTTTAACACAAGCCTAAAACAGTACTGCTAAGAGCAGCTTTCAAAACCTCATCAAGAACTAAGGTACACTTACCAAGCTTCCTAAAGAAGCACTGAAGCAAAGCAGAGGATTTTTGAAAACAATTAGAAAAGCTTTCCAGGAAATCTTTATGTTCTCTCTCTCTGTGTCAGCAACTATCTTCACAGTACAACAGAAACCCCAGGAAGATGTTTGCCTAGTTCATGTTCACAAAATAACTTGCTAACACTCTGATGACAACTGCAGGCTGAAGGCCTGTGAACTCAAGCTGACAAAAACAAGTAGTATTAAAATAAGTTCAGCTCCAATTTTCTGCTAATTTTTACTTTCCATATGGCCAAAACGCTGAACTGTTTAGCTGTATATCCACTTCCAATGAAACAGTGTAAAATGATTTAAATATGAAACTGTACAGCACAAACACACATCACTGCATCTTCTCTTTCAATGGCCATTTTGTGCAAGGCATCACTAGAACCTTTTGTGCAACTCAGCAGAATAAAAACATTTTTTGTCCTCAGGCTGGCGAGCAGCAGTTGCCATGGAGGCAGGTTAATAACAGCCCAATGATTTGCCCAGAGCTGCCTGTGATCTTGGCTACAGATTTAACACACTCTCAGAAGGAGGCCAGCTAAAACAAAGACTGAGATTATTCTCTAGGGAATGAATGCTATTAAACACACACACACACAAATATTCTTGCTAAAGGACAAAAATAAAGAGAAGAGAAAGAAACAGGAACCGGCTATTCTTTTAATCTCTTGGAAGCTATCAGTCACAGGAAATTGGTAAAGGATGAACCTACATATGTACATAAATTGGCAATTGGTTGCTTAATGTATGATGAACAATTATACAATCTGCTCAGCAGTGTACAGCCTACTGCATATATGCAGGGGCTTAGCCATTCAATTTCCCATGCCAAATGGTGATTGTGTGGCTAAACCTCCTTTGGTACTTTAACTACAGCTTTAAGATTTAAACTCAGAATGGCAAGGTAATAGAGAATTAATGGGAAATGGTCTTAAAATAAAAAGAGAAAAAGAAAAAGAGGCAGTTCTCACACACTACCTCATCCGACTAAAGTCAAATCTGTGTTTTGGAAATGACAAAAGACAATGCAATAGGATCAGGTAGCTTCCTTGAGTATTTCTAGGGCTTGCTTTAGGAAGATCATACATCAGTTCTTGAAGCCCAGACTTGAAAAGCTGAGACAGGCTGATGTTCACAAAGCCATCCCTCAAAGCAAAGTATGGAAAACATGACATAAAGAAGGAATATCCACACTTCCTGGATAGA
Organism: Phylloscopus whistleri; assembly: GCA_017589585.1. Lineage (NCBI taxonomy): Eukaryota > Metazoa > Chordata > Aves > Passeriformes > Phylloscopidae > Phylloscopus > Phylloscopus whistleri. Next base: position 3,770,518 of record JADMLD010000552.1, on the reverse strand, counting down.
AAACCAGCCTATTGTCTAATGTTCCAAACACCTCCTAGGTTGAACTAGTACCTCAATGCATCTCAGGTTCTAACCACTGGTCCACAGTCAAGGTCACTATGGAACAAAAAAAAAGCCCAAGGAACCAAGAAAATCTAAAAGGAGCTTTGAAAAGTTTTCCACTGCAGGGAGTTAAACCTCCAGGATCCCATGGCTGTCTTTGAGTTAGTTCCCACTTTCTTTTCCTTAGAAGTTTGGTTCCTTCCCCTCCCATGAAAGATAAAGCAATGGGCATAATTTTCTCCTTACTTACCTCCTGTAATTGTGTAACACATTTTTAAGAAATGCCTGCCTGTTGGACACCAGTCCAGTTAATACATAGCAGAAATTGCACATCATGTTCCACCACACAACCACAATCTCTGTTGGCTTCAGCACCACAACTCAGGGAGCACATGGGGAGGAACTGTTTTAACAAAACAAAGGTTGCAAGAAATCCAAGGGGAAAAAAAGCACTAGATAACACACCTTAAAGGAAAGCACTAACATCTTAATAACATCTTAAATGCAGCCACTGCATGTAACTCTGGCTCTTTACTACACATCCACAGGAGCCCAGTGTTGGTAGCATTATTCCCAGTTCACAAATAAATGTAAGAGGACAACTTAGCACTTGACATTCACCTCCTGCTTCCCCAGTGCTGAAGATTACCCAATACCAAGCATGAATAATACCCTTGGAGGCCTAAATCACCATGGATTTTTGTCAGAAATTGAACTTTATGTCAATGAAAGCAAATGCCAATTTTACTGTCTGCCACCCACCGTATTTTTTAAAATTTCCATTCTGAACGGCTTATGCATGCTAGGATGTACATTTTCCTACCTGCTGCATGATTGGCAGCCACAGGAGAAGCAGTGAGGGATGTGGGAATAGGCTAATACCTCAGAAGCAAAATTGGACTTTACCTCTTTCTTCTCTGCATGCAACTAAGCCAGTACCCGGCAATAAGGTAACTCCTCACATCTGTCACCCACACCTGCAGCCAAGGGTCAGTAGCAACAACACAATAAAATAAAATATTTAACCTTACAAGCATAAGTTTAAAGCCTGTGACAAATTTCTCTCCACGCTTTAGTAAGGGATTAAAATAAAAAGGCTCTGCATTAAATCACAATGAAGTCTTTGCTCAAGCTCTATCCTTACCCATTCCTGTTCATCTTAAATTTTCCTGATTTACAAGACATGACACAAAGCTAAAATTGCCGTTACTACTTAGAATAAATGTTCACTCACCACAGTTCTGGATTAACATTAAACAGACAAAATAAGTGATGAACTCAAATAGAGAAAATCCTTTCTTCTCCCACAAACCTCTTAAGGCTCATCCACAGAAAACTTCAAGTTCAGTATTTCCTAATTTTCCCTTTTGTCCTACACAAATAAGAAGTTGTAAAATTAACTTATACTGAAAATTAACTCATGAGAGCCAGAAAACTTAATGTAAATGCACTTTAGTCTAGCCAGATTGATAATCTCCCCACTGTATTTGCATTCCCCTCTTCCAGGGTTGTTAATCAATAACTCCTTCCTGGCCAGCAGAGTCCCTGTGATGGAGAGGACGTGACCTTTGGAGAACATTGCCATCAGGGCTGCCACAAAGGATCAGACCTGAAATGCAGCAAGACCACCTCTGCTATCCTTCCAAATGGCCAGCACAAGATACTTCTTTCAAGTAAAAACCATCCAGTAAACCTCATCCCAACCTCTTTTTAAGAGCTACCTGAAGAACAAGTAGCTCCTTTCTGAAGGTCATGGGCTTTAATTGTAACTTCTCCAGTTATCCTTTATACAGATACAAGATATTTGGTTTCAGCACTGTCATACAGCTAGTTCCCCTCTTCTGAGAAGGTGTTTATTCTGTTATCAGCTAGATGCTTCCATATTCTTGTGTAGAAGAGAACTAAAAGTCCTTGCTCACATCTCCTGTGCTGGAAACCAACACAGAGAAAGCAGGAGAAACTGGTGCACACTAAGAACAAACACCTCACAGGCTGGAGGAACCATTAGCAGACCCTTCTTCAAATCCACAAAGCACCAATTATCTCTATGGTACTGTATGAGTAATGAGTGGCTCCTGAATTTGTCTGCAAAACCACAGTAAGCACAGGTTTAAAATCAAGCACCTTTTTTTCCTACCATGATTAATAAAAAATCCCACAAAAAAAATCCCACCAAACAAACAAACAAACAAACAAACAAAAACACAACAAAAAAACCCCCAAAAAACCACCAAAACCAAACCAAACCAACAAACAAAAAACCAAACAAACTAAACAGCCTTCCAGAGGTTATCAGTGTTCATCCACAGCAAAAGCTATTTTTTCCTCTCACTAAAGAAAAAATGATGCACAAATTGGAGAAAAGGCTGTTCTACCAAGGCAAGATTTGTTTCTTCTGGATAGTGTTAAATGATGCAGAGGAGACTCTGAGAACAGATAGCAGTAATCATAACCCTCGGTTTTTTTCTCCAAATCTCTTCTTCCTAAATCAGCAGTTCTTATAGGAGAAAAATTGCACTCCCATTGCAGGAACCAAATCTGTTTCACACAAAGACAGATGATCTGAGTGGGTTTTTTACATGCCTTATCTAGTTTACCTTCTTCAAATTTAGTGAAATACACACACTCCCCATCTATATAATTCCAACCTCTGCAAGGCTCATTAAGCTCACAGGTGTTCTGAAGTCATCTTTTTCAGACAGTAAAATCTATGGAATAGGAATCACTACATCCATACTTATTGCAAGTGCCCATCTCAGGTGTTTGCTGTATGAGAGAAAAGAGTCAGACCTGCACAGGAAGAATGCTGCTGCCCCATGAGATGGTGGGATGAGAGATTTGCTCTTGTCCAGCTTTATTGCTTTTGGACAAAGGTCAGGCAGAACTTCACTTTAATTCATGTCTTCTCTGTTTTACTTTTGGCCTATGAAACACTTCCATAGCAGAAGAAAAATCCCTAATTTATAATTTGGAAAAGGCCTTACTTCAAACAGGTTTCAATGGGAATTCTTGAGGAGGGATATTTCTTAGCTCTAAGCTACTTCTGCAGGGAAAAAATTAAGCTGGTGATTTAAAAAAGAGATTTCTCACGTAAGGGACAGATCAGGCATTATTGATATAAGCTTTGGCGTTACTGCTCCTGGAGACTTGTTCTAGTATCTACTATCCAAAATAACCCTTGGGATTCAGTGCAGCCTGAGCATGTGGAAGTGCTCATTGGCATGCAGAGCTCAAAGTTCAAACACATTGCACCAGCAGGGGCAGCTGCTTGTCCAAACTGGGGGTGTAACTCAGCTGAAACACCAACAACTCACTGCTCAACAGGCCTGAAGACCCTCCTTCCTTTCTGCCCTTGCCCTGGCCTTCCCTTCCCCTTGCTTCCCTTATTTCTTCCTTCTTGAAGAAACTCTCCGGAGGGTCAACATGCAGGAACTGCTGCTTCAATAGGTGCCAGCCTGGGTGATAATTTTGGACAAGCTCAAGGTAGAAAGGTAAAACAGATGAAGCAATGGGCACACTGCCAAAGATTCCAAATGCCTGAAGGTCTAGACAAGCTCAGTGCACAAATACAAAAGTGCCTAAGCATTTCAGTTCCATGGGTGACTTCCACAGCTCTGTGAAAATCTGCAAGGACATTTGAGTTTCCTTGATCCAACCATCCTCCAGACCCACCTGCATCTTGGCTGACATGATTGTGAAAGCTTTAATCAATGGTGAATATCTTACCTGGAAGACTGGAGTTGAAACTCTTAGCTCCACCCTTCTGCCAGCTGTAACTCACCTCACCCTCCACCAGCCTTCAGCACTCAGCAGGGGAGCAAGACTTTTGCCACACTGGATTTCAGCCACGGCTATCAACTGCTTCCCCAGTTGACTCCTCCCTAAGCTATAAAGAAGCAAACAAGAAACACAACCCTTCTCTCCCTAGAGCTGAAAACAGGGCCAAAACCTGTGTGTTTGTGTGTGTTTGTGTGTGTGTGTGTGTGTACTCCAGCCTGGCAGATCTCTGATTCAGAAGGCAAATTCTCAATTTAAGAGATGACTGAAGATGCAAAGATCTTCCCAGATATTTACCCAACTATGGAACAAGAGGAGGAATAAGAAAACTAAACTGTAACTGTAGAAATCCCTTGCCCTGCAACAGCTTTCATGCAGTCATTCCCCCAGCTGAATCCTCACCACATTATTTCCAAAACCTGAGCTTGTTTCAGCAAACGAGCAGTAAGGCTGTTTCAGTGAGATACTCCACATTCACATGCCCTTATGTGCTCACAGAGCAGCTGAAACACCTCCCAGCATCTGGGGGAAGCAAGTTAAAAAAAAATAAAAAAAAAAATCCCATAAAGCAAACAACACCCACCCAATCTGGAACAGTGCCTACAGCTAAACTCATGTTAAACAACAACTGCAAAGTTTCTCTTTCTAGAGAAAAAGATGGTACTTTGCTTTCTGGGAAAAAAATTGTTTTAGCATTTTGAAAGGCTCATTAAGCTTGCAGGTGTTCTGGGGATGTCTTGGCTCCAGCACTGCAGTGAATCTCCTGCACTGACTCTTCCCTTGTTACTCAAGAGCTGGATTCAAGCTTAAATTAGGGAAGTGAGGTCATGTTGTATGTGGAGACTCTGGGAGAAGAGGTGGATGCCATGAGGACTGCCACAGAAGTGCCCTCACACTGATGTCCATTTGGTCACTGACAGAGGAGACAAAGGCACCCAAAAAAGCCTGTGGTTTGTCAAAGGAGCAGAGAGGTTATCTCAGCACAGCAGCCAGGGCCATCCAGCAGTGGGGAGCTGTAGGCCAGTGCTGAAGGGAGGGTTCTTATAGCAGGGATTTGGTTGGGACTGAAGTGACATCTTCCCTCCAAGCTAAAGGACAAGAGGCTAATGATAAAGGACAATGATGGCTAATCCATCATTGACAGGTTGGTTTTACTAAAGACCTGTTCAGAGAGGTTTCATTGTTGCCTATAAGACTTTTAATTTCTTTAAGTGCAGCCATTTAAAACATCTTCCCTTGAACTGGCATTTCTGGGCTCTGGTGGGGGGTGGGGTTTACACCATCAACAAGAACCTTTTTCATCTTCAACTCCTTCCCAACAGGCATATTTACCTACACAGTTCAGAAAGATTCCCAAGGCAGACTGAAAAGGTTCAGTTGCCTAAACAAGGGTTTCTAGCACCATTTTAGGTGCCAGACTCCCAGCTGCTGTAACAGAAGGCTGTGCATCATCGTGTCCTGGCTCATCTGTGCCAGCACATATGGACATGTCTCATCACTGGGGACAGCTGAAGGGGCCCAAGACCCTGATAACCAGGATCTAGCCTGCTCCTTCCATGTCCTTCAGAGCCCAGGGAGGCAGCATTCATAATTTACCACTACTTCCCAAAGCGTTTCTTTTGTGTGTAAAATATCCCATGTGCACTGAACATGAAGTCTGGAAATGTCTTCTGGCAGCCCCAAACCTATCACCCAGGTAGCTTGTCATAAAATATGGTCAAAATGAATATTGATACTGAAGACCATCATTTGTGACCTAAGTATTTTGAGGGGTGGGAAAGCCATTTGAAATACATAAACATTTGAATCCTAAAGCACAAGAGCAGGGAAATGTAATGGGAAGGGGAAGGATGAGGCAGCAAGCTTTGGTGAATATTTCCCTGCATTGCTATTAAAGTCACTGATGCGGAGGCAGGCGTCTCCAGCAAACAAGCTGTCAAGCAAGCTTCAGTCACTCAGCTCCATAAAGAGAAGAGGATTCTGGATAGAGCTAGCTGCAAAGGCTGTCTCTGAGCATATACCTCCCTTGCTGTGCTATCCATCAGTCAGACTGGAATTTTTTAATGTGATCAATCACAGGCTTGATTTCAGGTGCCTTTCTGAGATGCTTCAAGACTCAATTCCCCCACAGACCCTTAAAATAAAGCTTTGTGAAAACTAAATAGGATCTTCTTGAGGTCTCAAGCCAGACATTGCAAGGACTGGCATGTAGAATCACCAAACCATTTTTACAGCCTCACCTGAAATCCTCCTCTAGACTCTCACATATGCACTTTGTGCTTCTAGCAAGGGAAAAATGCAAACCAAACCACAGGATATTGTCTAGGAAGCATGTTGTAGGATACCAGTGAGTCAGATGTGCTGTCACTGCTTTAGTGTCATTTCTGCATTTGTGGCTGATGAGTCTGATAGACTCATCCACATAAACCCCCACACTATTTCATCTCACCTGTAAACAGTTTTGAAGCAATTGGGAGCACAGTTAAAAGGAAGCTGTCCCTCACACCACCCATTATTGTCTTTCAAGCATTAACAAGGAAATTCAAATTATGTGTAGTATTCATAGAAAAGAAGTAGACTCCTTACAGCCTTAACAAAGAAAACAAGAAAAACAGAGGAACGTTTATCTTAAATTGTTAGGACTACTGCAAAGCATTAAGTTTATGCTACTACCACTTCTTAGCTCTTCATTTCCCTTTCACCCAGCCCTTTATTTACCTTGAATCCCCAAAGGACTAATATTGCCTCTCAATGCTGGCACATGATGGTACCGGTGTGGCCTTGAACTCCTGTACATCCAGTGGTACCTGCCAATTTCCATTTCTGGTCTGGTGATCACTGCCAATTTTAGGTGGTAAAAAGTCAGTGTCACCAGCAAGTTTTAGTTCAGTACTTTCAGTCATTTAACTTTAAAAACAAGAGCGTAAAAAACCCCCACTTGTAGTTTCAGAATTGAAACAACATAACCTTGCAGACTAAAGGAAGAGATTAGGAGGCATGATCAACAGGGAAATGCTCACACAGGTGTTAAGAAAGGTTGAATAGCTGAAACTCCACCTAGGAGTTGAGTTAAAACACATAAGGAAGGGCTCTCTATTCCTCACCCCCACCCACTCTCATGTCTCCCTCTCTTTGTCCATGACAAAAAGCTCTGCTCCAGAAGTAAAAGAAGGTAAGTCATGGAAAATCACATTACCTGTTTTTTAAAAAGACTCTAATGCTGTCAAAGAAAAAAGTTATTGCTTTATGTCAAGGTAGGGCAAACACAAAGGTTTGCTCTGATACTTTCTTACATCGAAAAAATAAAAGTTTGTGGCTTTATTTCACCTAGGCTCTGCTCACATCCAAAAATCTGGATCAAGTGTGTTAAAAATGATTTGTTCCCAGTTCATGGCCAAGAAGAGCAGTCCTGCTTCTCCTTGTCTTTTCCGAGGAAGCCCAGCAACAAGACCCTCCATGCAGTAACTCACCTCACCCACTCACACACTCATTGCACACTCATTGGCACAGGGCTTCTGTGCCTCTGAAAGAGGCAGAAAACAGCATCAAACCACATCTGAGCCTACATGTTCCCCCTTGGTACCACTGTGGCCTTGTCAAAGCTGTCAGGGTGAGACTGACAGACCTTTATTCAAAATGCACCAGAGTCCCCCTCTGCAGTGGCTAAACGAGAAAGCAACCATCATTTCTTGCTGAAGCAAATCCAATTCAGCAGCATTTGGGCACGTGGAGATAGTGAAGGTTGTGAGGGTGAAAACCACATCTACTGTAGACTAGATTAGAGACAAATTTCAGGGGGCAGGAGAAGTAGAAATGCCATAAATTTCTAGCCTATGAGGGGCTCAGAAGTCCTGGACCTAGTCCCTCTCATGTGGTTTTACTGCTTGTGCAATGAGGAGTTTGGCACAGCCATATTTGCATACGTCAAGAAGAGAAAAAAATCTTGGCCTTGAATCCAAATGCTGGGTCTAGAGATTTAAATAAAGAATTTGTCTTCTTTATCAGCAAACAAACCCCAATACTAAGTGTCTTTTGGGTTTTGTACATAAATTTAGCACCAATGGCTCTCTAAAGGATACTTTGTGGCTTAGTACTTTTCCCCTCTCTGCATCTCAGACACAAACCAGCAAGCAGGTATCAGTAAATCTTCCACAGAAGACATTATTCCCTATTGTACGGCTCACTCTTCCTCTCAGGAAAGACAAGTTCCACATCTTAAGAGCATAACAAAATTCAAAATGCATTGAAAGTACTGTTCCAAAATGACTGCACACTCACAGGATGATATCATCTCCTTCTGCTCAGAGAGGAACAATCCTGCTTGGGAGATCACAAGGAATACCATAATAATTGAATTGGATACAAAATGAAAAAGAAAAAAAAAATCTTTGCTAGTACTGCATACCTCCTCTTCTCTCCTCTCCTCTCCAGTGTTGGCTCCCTGCCTTTTTGAGGCACTTACTGGACACTGGTACCGGATTCAGATTAAAAAAAAAAAAAATACCCAGCTGCAAAGACTTCCAAAAAGAAAATAATTCATTTGCACTGCAGCAGCACCTAAACCAAACCTTTGACATCAAGAAGATTTTATCCTACTAGCTTGAACCCACAGTTTGAGATTCCTCCTGCAGTGGCTACAAAAAGCACTTGTTCAGAGCTGCAGAGCAGGCAGTTCCTTTTCTCTCTTAGCCTCAGGGAATGCTGGTGAAGTCACCTGTCTGCTGCAATACAAATATCAAACCCTGAAACACAGAGACATCATGTAAATTTTCTAGCATCATTTCTCTAAGTGAAAATACTCTATGGAGTTGGTTTCTTTAATCAGCAATTTCTAGTTTTGCAGTAACAGGGCCCCTTTCATTAAGAGGCAGCTCAAGCTCCATAAGGAATCTCAGTTTTTCCACTGCTCTGCAAAGAGCCATTTAGCAATGGCTGTTTGGTAGCCCTTAGCACATGCCTGGCACAACCTTTGAAGCTGAAGGGTATCTCTGGGTGACTTTGCTGGGACCCACCCAGGCCCTCTCATGTAAAATCAACACCAGGTCAAAAGCTCCCCAGGCTTCAGTGGCGTAACAACTCCTCACACAGTCCATATCCACTGGAATTTAACTCTGTACCCTGAACAGCTGGGAAAGGAAAGAGGCTTAAGGGTTTCTTTACCTTTTGCTTTTTGAGTAACTAACTGCACTAATTGCATTCCCTGCTCTAGGTTGCAACATCCTCCAACCCACAGCCAAGCTCTCACAGCTCTAGGCCTCCTGTCAGGACCAGGCTGTCCTCAATCCTGCACAGACACAGCAGCTACAGAACTGACAATGTTTTCATGTCACACCATGCAGACACAGGGATGGGGACTGTGGTGTTCAATATTCATTGGGATGAATCATCTTGCACGCCTGTAATCAAATTCACAGCGCTCAACATCCTCATGCTTGCTGCCTTTATCATATGGTTTTAGAGGAAATACAGTTTTGATATTCATCTGTCTCAGCTGATGAAGCAGTCCATAGGAGCAGAGAGGGTGTTGTTTGGTCATTGGTGGTCTGGTGATGAACACTGGACAAGGAGAAAGGCTGGGCAGAAAATGGGGAAGGGTCAGAGTAACTGAAGGAGGCCTTGCCCCCCTCTTTGCCCCCTTTGCTCCTGCTGCAAAATCCATTGTGTGGGCACAGTGCCATCTGGGTTTCCCCCACCCCCCGTTACCATATCCCATGGCACATATGTCTAGGTTTTCTGCTTTCACGAGGCTGTTCAGACCAGTATGAGCACATTCTCCGAGTATTTTTCAACCCCCTCCTATGCAGAAACCAAATCCTATTCATTAAAACCTAAATCACTAAGCCTGCCAAATTATTATCCCCAGAATATCGCGTGTCCCAGATTCTCCCAGGGCTGGACCTCTCTTCCTGCAGTCGTATTCTTCAGGGACTCATACTTAGAGCAGTTATTGTTGTCAGTGGATCTGAAACACCAATCAACTGCTTAAAACGGAGAAAAACATGCAGCATACTAAAAATCATTGAATGGCTTGACAGCTCTGATACCACTGTGTGAGCCTAACATTAGGTGGGTACCTTTGAAATTTTGGTTGATGATCATAACACATATTTTAAAAAATACTTTTTTTTTTCATTTTGTTATAATGAAAAATACATCTGTGATGCATCAAAATGTCATAAGCTTACTGCGTAAAAATAACTTTACTAAAAGTGAAATAAACTGCAAGGCAATCCATTCCTTTCTCACACTGCACTTTACAGCTTCATTTAAACACAACTATACAACTGTGTGCAATAGTGTAAGAGAAGCAAAGTATTCTCTTTCTATTTTTGACTAGTATATACTGGTCTGTTTAGAGCTTAAAAGCTAAAATGTGGCTTCATATACCATAAAAATAATAAAGCTCACAGCTATTACTGAGCACAAAATCTTCTTTTATCAAGAGAACATAAGCAGGGAAGAGCCAATTAAAAGGGACCTTTGGTACAGCTGCTCAAACTGGTCTTCATTATTTCTCAGCACAGCATAGGCAATTTGAACATCATATGCACTGATATAAGGAACCTAAACCCTAGTATCATGGCTTTCTTCCATCCCCTGTGTAATTGGTGAATTCACCATGGTCATCCACGGTTGGGGTTTATTTTCTTTTTTTTTTTCTTCATTTTCTTTTTTAAAATTTTGCAATTTAGTATTATTTCTCACAGTTAAATGAAAAGGGAAACTTCTTGTCTCTGTTAATGTGTATCAGGATCTATATCCTTCACTGCTGATGCAAAACGGCATTTCGTTTTTCTTATTTATTCCACCTCAGTAAATCTGCCTGCCCAGTCCTCACATTTTGATTTAATTTAATGCCTGCAAGATAAACCCTGTCATTTGTAATAATTTGTAAACCTTCATCTTTAAAATGCATCCAATCTGTCCTGCAGCCCTGCAAAGTATCTGCTAAACATTTTGCTTCAGCTTTCATGGTGTTCTACTCTGATAAGGGCTGCTGATACACAGCATAAAGCTGACTTATTTCTTATCTCCATCAACATGAGGGTTGTTCCAATTCCAATTAAAAAAACTGGGGCAGCAGCCACTCATCTGGGTGCAGAGAAACAAATGTCAGATAAACACTGAATCCATCAGCTGGGTAGTATTGCTGCCTGAATCAGGCAGGGGATTCATGACAATTATTGAAAGATAGAACGGGAATTCTATACAGTTTAGCAAACTTAAAAAATCTGAATAATTTTCAATCATTTTCATTTATCAATCTGTAATTATTCATAAAGCACATTAGATTGTGCAAATTGTCTCAGCTACACTGCAGTCCAGAATAGCTGGCTGTCCACATTTGCCAGAGATGAGAAACACAAACCAATACCTGTGTGGCACCACCGCTCACATACGACTGCTTTAGGTGCTCAAACTGAAAACAGACCTCGCTGTTCATGCCAAGTGCTCCAGCAGCACTGCTCTCCAGGGTTCTCTCCAAGTATTGGGAGCCCTGTACACACAGAGTATGTAGTCATAGCCTGACTTCCTCCAAGTATTTTTCCACAAAACTGCAGCACATCACCAAGAAGATCCTTGCAATGAAAACACATACCAGAAACATGCAGTTTAAAATTCTGGTAAAGGGAAAATACCTCTTAGCTTAAAACCACAATTTGCTATTAGTTAAATGCAGATACTTTCCCCAGAACTTGGCAGTGAAAAGCGTACTGAGTGTGAACTTGAATACCCAAAGCAGAATGCTCATGATCTTCCCTTGCTCAGTCTTAGCAATAGCAGCATCTCCCAAACCCCTTCAGATGATGGTTTATCTCCTTAGGCTTTGCAATTAACTCCTAGAAGGAAGAGTTAAAAGACCCTGTGATAGGACTTCAACTGCTTCCAGCTGTGGCAGTTGCCTTGAAATCACTGGATCTAGGGCATCTCATAAAGGATGGTCATTACCAAGTCCAGGTGGGATCCTAGAGAAAGAAGAAAATGTTGCAAGGCTGGCAAGCATGTGAGGCATAACAAGAGATGTGGTCCAAAGTGAAGGAGTCCTCTTCTGTTCTAGACCCCAAAATAAAGCAGCAGCATTTTCCTGCAAGTTTCTTTACAAAGAAAAAAGCCATTTTCCTCCACAGGAGCTGCTGGTGAAAGAGCCTTATTGAAAAATTCTGACATTTGAGAGGTGCCTCATGCCTGCTGAGCCCATCTGAAAACCCAACTGGACTCGACAGATTTAGCACTTTGGAAAATCTGCCCCTCAATACCAAATATGTCTCCTTCATGACCACTTCACAGCAGTAACTTTGCAGGGGGATCTGGTCTATTTGTTTTGCTACAGAAATTAGGACTGTTTCAGCTTTCTGCATTTTAATTTGCTGTGAAGCATATTGAGAATTAAAGTGAAGAGAAATACAGAGCATAATGTGAGAGACCATGTGTTACTTTCAGGAATTGGAGAATCAGCAAGAACAAAGCCTACAAGTGTTACATACATATACTTATGTAACAGATCCAAAGTATAAAATTATCACAGAAAAAACTAAGGAATAGTGGTAACACTGGGATAGGAGGCTCCCTGCTTGCATTTGATGAAAGCAACGTATCAACCACCTTGACTTGGAAGCAGATTTACTGTTCTACATGTTGTGCTTTCATCCTTGCCAAAACAAAAGGGAAGCCATAAACTCATCATAAACACACTCAGCAACACATTTTGTTTTGCGCAGCTGCTAATGCATACGGATAACTTTCTTTAGTGTTCATTGTAACAAGAATTCCATCGGTTTAAAAGAAGCTTCTGCATCAGAAGAAAGAATTGCTGTAATTTTTGAAGATTGATCTATCAATTCCAGGTGGTTTTATAGTCAATCTATTCAGGACATTTTGTACATTAATTACTCAAAATCTGCAGTGAGGTGGGTTATTGTCCACATACACTAATGGCTTTCAGAGTTTAATCTCTCATCAGTGGACCTCCTTTTGTGAAATCCCTAAGGGATTATGTAGTACTATGTCTAATCACTTGACAAATTTCATTTACTTGAAACTGAAGCTCGTTTTATATGAAGTGTGTAGCAGGAGTCACATTCGAAGTAGGAAAACAAAATCTGTTACTGGACACTACCAGGATTTATCATGTTTATATCTGAACTGCTTAACAATTGATGAAAGAACTCTGCTTGGGAAAATGCATTAGTTGTTTATCAGCTGCTTAAGCCTATGAGATACTCAGATGATACGCTCAGATTGCTTCTAAACGATACACAACAGGTAAAAAAAATGTACATTGACTCAAGTAAAAAATAATTTTGTTGCTGCTGTATCATTCAGCAAAACCCCCCCCTCACAAACTGCAATCATCTGTAGAGTAGTCTGCTACACTGAAGAGGAACGGTTATTTGACACAAATCATACGACACAGAAAGAAAATATCCCTTGCGAGTTGAATTTACCCTCTGAAGTTCAGCACCCCAGACCAAAGAGAATCAACCTGTAAACCTGGGAATGGATGAAGCACCTCTCTTTCAGTGCTGCGCCCTACCACAGAACCATTACCACGGAATTGTTCTCTGCATTAAGCAGCAATTCTCAGTGATTAACACATCATGAAATCTAATGTTGCAAAACTCACTGCATTGTTCCCCCTTATCATAGTGCAGGCAGATAGCTACAGAAGTAAAATTTGCCAGATGACACCATAGAAAAGGAATTTTAAAAATAAGAGTAGCATTTGGCATCGAGCTCACTACACGAAGGTTGTGTGACATTATAATCTATTATATGTTGTTATAACCTAGGTCTCCCACACTGCATTGCAAAGCCTTGCTACATGGCTAGTCTCGATGAAAACACCAGATTACGGCTCCGAAAACAACATGCAAACACACAGGCACACGCTACCTCTGTAAACCAAATTAACAAAAATCTCTCAAAGACGCAGCAATAACAAGACTTCTTGTGCAAGCATCATTTCGGATAGGGTTAGGACAGATTCAGAGCAAATACAGACGCAGACAGAAAGGTTGATGCTCTATTAATTTGTTGTCAAGCCATGCAGGAAAGAACAGCTGAAAGCCCGAAGATGCAGTAATGATTGTTTAAGAGCTATTTGAAAAAGTGACAAAACTGGCCTAAACCTCTTTAAGCCCCCTGAATGAAAAGATTTAAACAGGCTATTGTTAGACCCCTGGGTACCTTTTTTCTCTTGGCTTTGTTCTGCATTTTCCTCCGCTGCAGTTTCCATGGCTGGCTTCATACCATCCACCAAAAATGCCGCCCCCCCTCCCCCCCCAGCAAGCACTTTTTCTCTTCGCCTCCTTTCTCACTCCCTTCCGTCTCCTATTTACAGCGGCGGTGATTGAGCGGCTCTGTTCTCCCCTACAGTAGATTACAGTCCTTTCCAAAATGCCAGAAAAGTCTTGTCAGCTTCAATTTCGCTCCGCTGACTGGTCCACGAGGAGCCGTGCCAGCTCGCTCAGCTATACGTCACCACGGTCCCCAGCTATAAAATAGCCATCCTGTGCCTCGGCTTGCCACACCGTGGGGACAGCATCACCCGCTCGCGCCCCCTGCCTCCTGCCCTCCGCTCTTCCCCTCTTCCCCGTCTCCCAACAAATGTTAATCAATTCCGCGGGTAGTGAATGGATTGGTGACATCGGGAGGGGAGATGCGAGTGAGAAAGAAAGGAGCCCCCGGCCGCTGTGAGGTGAGCCCCCCGGCCGCCGTCTCTAAGGGGAGTGCACGCCGGCACACAATCACAAGGCTCCCTTTCCCATGGGACCTTGTTATTATGCTTTGCATTTTGATTTATTCCACATGCCCTCTGCTCTTTCAAGGGGTGGGGGGTGATGGGTCTCTTCTCTCTGTTTGCTTTCTTTGCCGAGAGTTCCGCTCACCCACGGTAAAAGACTGTGTGAGAAAGCATAAAAGCAAAAGTGGGCATATATGTGCATACATGGAAAATCTAAATTCTTTCTTTGACTCGTAAGCACAATGGAAAAAAAAAATCCAAGCAAGGAGACAGGAAGCAAGTTCAAGCGACCTAAAATGCACGTGCAACACTCTAAAGGATAAAATGTTTAAGAAAACACAACTCGGGCTTTAAAAGGAGGTCTGCCACTAGAGACCTAAAGCCACGCTTAGGAGTGAGCTGCTGTTCAGCACGTTTGATCACTCCCCTGAATCCAGACAGACTGCAGCGTGATCAAATAAGCTGCACTTGGGAGCAACAAACTCAAGCCTTGCCAGCCTTGCATTGCACGAGGTGATTTTAGGTGTCCCCAGCCACTCCTGCGCTGGGGAGCCACAGAGCAGGGCAACACCACACAGGGGTATTGTTCCCCTCCCCAAACCCAGGACAACTGACACATTTAAAGCTGCAGTGAGGCTAATTAACCTTGCCTGTCACTTTGCTTGTCTCACTGCCTTACAGTGCAACACACTGCACAGGGCACAAGTGCCCAAAGGCACCCCTTTGTGTGTGTAGGATGGTAGAGCAAGAGTGGAGTAATGGCCTTTGTGGTCCGGCCACTGCAGCCAGTTCTGCAGCCTGCAAAGACACCCAGCAGATTCAGCAAATGCTGGGGATGTTAAAACCTACACTCTGCCTGTTCCCTATAACAGATTCAAACAGGAGAGTGGGAAGAGGGAAGCAGTCCAAAGATTTGTAGCTGCAATTTAGTCTCTTCTAGTTGAAGTTACTACACCCACAATTTTGCTGTGCATTTTTATTTCTAGATGCCTAGTGAAAAGCACAAAAGCCCTTGGACCCAACCATTAAAGCTTCCATGTCTTTCAAGAAATTAGTGCACAAACCCTCTTCTCTCACCACAGCCAACACAGCTGTTACTTTGCTTTGGGCAGTACTGCTCAGACTTCAGGCTTCAGCACAGCTGCCAGGAGGTCTTGGTCATACCCTAAGGTTTCATATCACAGCATCAAAACTTGATGTCAAGCATTTGCCCTAAAATGCTTCCTTGGAGTCCAGGAAAAGTCTGCAGTTGAAGCTCCCACTTCAGCAGACCTCCAAGAAAGCAGGATGATGCTGATTTGTAGATGGCATGAAGTATCCTTGGGAGCCCATGAGGGGCAAGGAGTTGGGTTCCTCAAGGTAATCAAATCAGTAGCCACAGCAGAGACCTCAGTCCAGGTGGCAAGGCATATTTCCCTCTTCTTCCTCTCAAGTGCTCAGACTGCAATCCACACACAGATTGAAATCCCTCCCCAGCAAGACCATGCAGTGCAAACACACTCCCTGAAACAATCTGTCAAAAGGTGAAAGCATGGGTGATGTGTTTGCTATATTCTTTTAACCATTACTAAAAGTTATTTGTATAATGATTATACAAAGAAAAGGTTCTACAAGAGTGGGGTTTTTTCTCCATTTAACATCAGTAAGACTGACAATCCACACCAAGTACAACCTCCTTGCTGAAAGTCACACAAATTTTAGTCATTGGTCACAGCAGTTGATTGCTTCTGACATAAAATTCTCTTCTTGGAACGCCTCATTGTGCAGTCGGTACTTCTGTCACAGTCTAGATCTCTCTTTCTTAATGATCTTTGCTTTTAGACTGGAAGGTCTAAAATTTTAAGAGGCTGAAACCTCCCTTCAGACTATCCTAAGCTACAAAAGGCCTGTTCATAACATAATTCAAGTGGTGCAATATCAATGCACTTATCAGTATTAATACACAGAAAATACAAACATAATCTAGAATTTCCTTTACTTAAACAGAAAATATATTAGACATAACCTCTGGTTACAGACTGTCCCTGGAGGAAACCCATGACTGTAGCCCTCCCCTCTTTACCAGTGAGACCTACTCCTTCACACAGCTGCACACTTTCTTACTGGTGAGCAGAATTTATTAGGCAGGCTCAGGACCTCAGAGTTTCTGATGTTTCAGAAACCAAAAACTAACAGGCTGGGAGACTATTCCCTCCACTGTTCCCCCAGAATAAGCCCTTCCCCAAACAGGCAATGAAAAATCAGTGCATAGTACCAGAACCAACTTCACAAAAACTTGAACTGAATACTTCAAAACTCATCAAGCCCAACTATTCAAAAGCATTAATCCTACCTACTAAATCATCCTCTAAAAGCTGCAAGTGATACATGAGTGTAAAATTCTCTCCCTTCCCTTCTTACTATTTTCTGGATTGCTGCAATGTATGATAGATTTTAAGCACTTATCATCCTAAGGAATTTCTTGATTTTCAAACTTTTACACCATCATTGGTAAACGCAGCAAATAAACCATATAATTTCCTCCGGTGTAACATGGGTGCTGATCTTGTGCTTCAAATTAATCTCAGCCAGCAAGTTGTCTCATTCAATGTTCCCTCCCTTAAACAGATATATCCTTGTCATAATACGTGATGAGACTGGGAAACATCAAGTTTATGCCTATGACAACACAGCAAAAGATTAAGCCACAAAGGCAAAAATTAAAAAAAAAAAATTCTTTTAAGACTGATATTCAGCAAAACTAACTTGCTTGTACAGACCAAGCTGATTTAGATAGCTTGCAACCAGGGCAGGCAGCTAGTTACATTTGAGAAGTTCAGCCCAGCATTTTATTTGTAGAACAAGATAAAAGTGAAAATGAGGAGACGGGCTGAGCAGCAAGGGTTTCTGCTGCTAAAGCACAGCTCTGAGCCTACTGCCAAACCTCAGGATGAACAGCAGTGGAGGAAAGTATGTGAAGGCACTGCAGACCAAGTGACATTTACTGCAAAATATTAAAAAAAAAGGCTTAAATCTATTTTATCTAGGTATTAAAAAAAAAAAATCCAAACCACACATTTAATCATTTTGCTCAGTCAATTAAAATAGCACAATTGCAGAAGTTAAAAAATATATTAGAATCCCTATTCTGTTCATGTGCCAGTTCCTTTTGAACATCTATCTTTAATGTCACTGAATCTAGTTTACATTCCTGAAGGCTGAGAAGCTCTACCATAAGCTACAGCAAATTCTTCACAAGCTTTCAGGAGATGAATACACACTTGCCATTTCTACAAAGGCTTCAGAGAGCTGTAATAAAGAGTGTTCTTACATAGCTGAAGAGCAATTTGAGATTATCTATGAGATCCAAGACTCAGAAGTTAAAATACAGAGACTGCCCCTCAAACAAGACTGACACATAGTCCAAACAACTAATTTAAAAGACAACTTCTGGAATACTTTTTTTTTTTTAATATTTAAGAGAAAGAACAAAGACACGTGAAGCCACTTGGTGCAATGTAATTGCTTGTGTTCACCTTTAAACCACTTACTGAAGACTTTCTTATAAAACCCAATCCAAATACTTATGCAAAAGCAGGCAAACTTTCCATGTGGATAAAATCAAAGCGTGACAAGTTTTCAGTTGTGCAGCAGTCATATATCTTGCAAGTACTTTACAAAAAATTAAATATTGGGGTTCATTCTTTCAGATATACTAGGTTACTAGGAAAATGCAATCCAAATTAACAAATAACAGTGGGAAAATCCCTGCACTTATACCACAGTATAAAATACAGACATGAGTCTGCACCACTCTTAGGGGTCTCAGTCTCAAATTTCTGTAAGAAAGAGCAAAAATAAAGGCTTAAGCATGGAGAGTGATTATCTCTGCAGCCAATGAAAATCACTGACAACCAATGGAGCTAAGTCCAGGAGAGTAAGCAAACCTTAACAGTATGAAGATGCCAGTGCTGTGACTCCCTTAACAAAGCCTCGTGAAGATGTCAGTGACTGCTGCCAAGCCAAGTGCCTGGTGGCATGCAGCAGGCAAAGGAGATGTCACTCACTTGCTGGGTTACATACAGTTCTCTGTCCAGCCTGCCTGTTTCCAGCTGGACCACTGCAGTTACAGACACAGCTGAGAATCAAAGGTAATAAACAGCCCAGATCCACACCATACGCCAATGGCTAATATTTAGCTGGAACACAAAGGAAAAAAAATCCCTTAGAAAGTGAATAGATGGTTCTGTATGGCTTTCCCAGTTAGGTCTCATCAAGTTCTAGTCTCAAAGATGGCTCAGATTGCAGAGATGTGATGTCTACCAAACAAAAAAACCTGAAGAACTATATGAAAGACAAAAATGAAAGAAATGTTTATGTGTTCTTAAGCAGGTGGTGGCTTACGTGTTCTTAAGCTCCATTTCTGCTTATGAAAGGCAGCCAATCAGCACAGAAGGAAATAAATAATTGAAAAAGGATTGGATTTTATTTGTCTCATCTAAGGGCCTTAGTAACATATTCCCGGGTTTTAAAAACTTGTATTTAAAAAAAGAAAATTTCTGGGGAAAATAATACAAGACTCCTGATAGACAAAATACAGGAATCTCAACCATGCCAAGGACTTCTGAGGAAAGGAAATAAAAATTAAAACAAAATAGGATACATTTGAAACTAAGCTGGAAGCAACATCACCTCTTGTATCCCTCCCCTGTGAGGTTGCCTGGAGTGGCACCATGCTTCTGGCAAGCCAGAAGGAAATATGCTGACAAACTAGAGCCCATTTAGACTACAGTAGAAAGAGCATGGAAATACAGAAAATGAAAGCAAAGACTTCCTAGTATCTCCCCCAGAAGGAGCTTTCATTAGACAAGTGTTCAGAGCACCAGCTCCAGTGGCTTCTACTCCAGCTCCACAATTTTATGGCACAGTTTTCTACAAGTGTACTGCAGGCAGATTTCAAATCCTTTACCTTTACAATGAGGCAGCAAAACAAGGCTTTGAGTTACCCAATCTTCATAAATTTTTCTCTTCATCAGTGGCAAGATCCTCAGGTACATGACTAATACATGAAGTCCTCAACAGTACTTCAAATGCTTCCCCATCATCTTAAGGGCTATATTTTTGACTTTGGCACACATAACCACTTTTTTTTTTGTTCCCTCTGTCCATCACAACGGAGGGGAGAGTCTGTTATCATGCCTCCTCCTTGTAGTGCAGCAGGAAAATAATATGCTCAAGTCTTTTGTCTTTGTTGCCTTAATTCTGCACTTTGAAGACAATCCAACATACTTAGCTTTTGCTGTGAACCCTCTTCTCCAATACTGTTGTCAAAACTTACTGCCATCTCAGAAAGCTAACTGGAGCTTCTGAATACTTGGACATACTGAAATAGCATCCTAGATATTTATGTCGCAGTTGCCAGCACTCAAGTAGAAGTGCCTCTTGTACTTGTAGAAGAGCTATTTCTGCCAGCAATTTAGAAGGCAGCAAAGGTATCATTATAATATACTCCTGTTAATACAGCTGCTCCATCTCAAAACACAAGAGCTTGAGACAGGACTGGTATTGGGAGGCTACCTGTTGATTTTTTTTTCTCTATCTATAAATAAACATTACTGAGTTCAGCCTTGACAGAAACTTATCCTTTTGCTCCACAAAGTCAGATTTATTCAGACAATCCTCTGTTAACTTTACATCCAGTTCTGATTTTCAAAATTGCCCTCCCACTCTTCGCATAGACTTCAGCATCCCACCTACAATCTCTCATCTATTCAGTGCTCGTTTTGTTCTTCAGTCTTGGCTTCAGTCCAGTCTTTTCACAAAGTGTGGAAAAAAGCAGGGAAATAAAAAGAAGTGCAAAACCCTCCAGCTCCCCAAAAAGAAAGCAGAGGCACTCACTGTAGAAGGGTACCTCACATTGCATACTGGGGGTACATGGGGAGGGACAAGGATGAAGAATCCTCCTAGAATGCCACAAAGGATTCCATGCATAAACCACAGATGTAGATATGTGTGTGTATGTACACATGCAGAAAACACATATGTGTGCACATTCATATGTATATGAAGAAAATGCATACAATTATATACATGTTTTTATTGAACAGTAAACCATATAAGCATCATTGGAACAGCTATGAGGAATGCATATTAATTTACAGAGTCATGCAATAGGTATTCAGTTTGATAGTGAATGCACAGCCATCCCAGCGTACAGACTGCTACAGACTCCTCCAGCTCAAGGTTTCAGGGCCAGGAACCAAATTACCCAAGATCAGACTGGAGTCTGCAGCACAGCTAAACCACACCTTGGGAGCACCATTACCCGTTCATCTCAGTATCCCAGCACCAGAGCCCCAGGCTCCACCATACATTGCTCCTAGACCCACTCATGGTTTGTCGGGCAGTTGTGTGTCAACTTTTTGAAAAGCCCACCAAACTCAAAAGTCAAAATATTGATGTAAAAGAAAGCATCAAAAAATAATGACTGGTATGAAGTACTGAAATTCACTGTTTGACGTTTCAGCACCTTTTAAGTCACGACAACTGTAGCTGTTTCCCCAAGACAGAAAATTCCCATTCCAGTGTAATTTAACTATAGTTTGGGAAAGATCCTGGACCAGTTGTGTCACGCAGTGCTGGACTGCCTGTTGAATTGCAAATATATTCTCTGTTCACACATAAAACACTAGTTATGAAATCCTCAGTTAAGACAGTAACAAAAGGGTCCCCAATTAATCACTGTATTCTTTGCAACAGCAGATATCCTCATTAGGAAAGCAGCAAGACATTAACAAGTCCTACATTGAGAGTGTCCAATTAACTCATCGACTAAATATGTGCCAAGCAACTTCTCTGGTCTAGGCTTTCCAGTCCCCTTTCCAGCTGCAGCGATTGGGATCCCAGTCATGTCTAAAGTAGTGGTTCTTTTGCACTTTGCAAAGCCTTTGAGAGCGCCACGGTGAACAACAAACAACGGCCGCTCAAGTGTTCTGCAGGTCTTTCACTTGCGCCCACAAAAAGCTAAGTGTGCACTCAGCGAGTTCAGCACAATTAAGGGAAAAACCCCACCCCTCTACCTTTATAAACAGGGAATGACTTAACCTGCAAACAACGAGTGTGGTTGGAGCTCCGTCTGGATCATGTCATGCCCCGATTTTTGCTGAAACTCAGCAGTGGGTGATCCTGCATACAAAGTGAGCTCCGAGACAAAAGTGCTATAGGGTGAGTTAAGGACAAAATAGCAGCTTTCAGCCTGGATTCCCAGATAGGCTGTCAAGTAAAATCCCTTGCCGGGGCAGGATAATTCCCTAGAGTATACATTTCCAACACTTTGTCTTGCCTAATTTTCTAAGTGTCTCAAGCTTGGAGCCTTTCAATGTTTCTCGAGCACAGCCATTCTGTGGCCCGGCAGGTTTTGAGGCTTGGCACAAAGGAGGGCTTGCACAATGGCCAGGGCCCACTGCAGTCAGGGCAGAAGGGGCAGGGAGGGTCCAGCCTCTGAAATGGCCTCCAGTCCTGCTGCCTGAAAACCACCCAGACTCTCTTCTGAGCGATCCCTAGTTACATCCCCATTTCTGTTTCTTTCCAAACGTGACACTCACTTGTTTTAAACAGCTGAAAGGCATCATTTCTGCACTTTGTCATGACTCAGACTGAAACTCATTTAGCATCTACTTTTCTTCATCTATTCCTTGTATCTTTCCCATCCCATTTTATTTCTACTCTCTGGTTTTCAGCATATTTGTAACCATTTTTGTTGCACTCAGAGCTTCCCAGGTGTAAACACTAAGCATTCTCATTATGTGCTTCCTCTGGAGATTCTCACATTAGTTATAGAAAATGTCCCAGGCATTTTTGATTTCAGTAGTATTACAGACACATCTTCCATATATCTCACTACTACTGATTCCTGAAGTACAACTATCTGCTCCACCTTTCTGTGTCATTTGAGGGGAAAAGAAAGGAGCTAAGGAACCAGGAAAAGGGAGAAGGGATGTATATATGGAAAAAAACCCCTAAAGTTAAAATGAGCACAAGGCAGAGAACGGTCAAGGCTGTGGCTAAGGTTCTTTCTTTGGTCTGTAAGAAGAACTCTCTGCGGAAAGTAACTACTACGTCAAGTGTGCGTTCACTGTCCTGGAGATGACCAAAGGCATGTTGCTCAACATGGGACAGAGCTCCTTTCATTGCAGCTCACAGACATGCCCACAGCTTGCAGAAAAAGACCAGTTTCTCATGCCCAGCCAAAATCACCCAGCCCAAACTGCTTGTTCACAAGTTTATTACTACAGGGAAGAAACTAAAGACCAGCCACAGCTTTAAAAGTATTTATAAGCACTTAGTTCCAGCCATGGTCCTCAGAAACTAATTGTGTGTTCAAGTGTAGTACATACTTTTACTGCAGACAGAACATCACCAGATTGCAAACACAATCAAAAGCCCATTTTCTTAGTTTAATCTGCCATTAGTACACTGCAGGTTTATAGAGCCAAACAAACTATAACTAAATTTTCATTGCCATTTCAAACTGTTTCCAAGCAAATATCATAGCAACGTTATCAGATCGTCAAGTTCACTAAATCCCAAATTCTCTACAATAAAACAACACACACATGTTTAAAGGAAGACAGAAAATGTATTCCTGAGTAAACTGAGCATCTCTCTAAGTTGTGAGGTCCTGACACAAACCCCATCATTTAAAGACCTTTTCACAGCTTTAAGGGAGAGGGAAAAAAACCCAAACTCTAGGCTTTTATACATATCAGTCAGTATGTAAAGACTAGTGTTTAGAGATTTTTAATACACAGCAAACACTGATGAATGCATTTATTTCAACCTCAAATATAACCATATAGATATGGTAACAGACTAAACAGCATTTCACAGACTCCCTTCTGTTGCATAACTGAGAAGAAAAAAGCCTTGCCAGCTGCAGCATCCCCCATTTTCCGAGTTGAAGGCGACTCTTTACAGAGGGAGCTCAGCGCCACTGCCCTGCACGCATCAGCAACTTGGAAAAGAAGCGATGGAGGCCTTGTCACGAAAAATCTGTTATTTCAGCTTAAACTGCACTTAAAGCGAACAGAAGGTCTCTGTCCGTGTTACCCAGAGGGAACCCCCGGGTCACAGGGCTGCGGGACGGGCGATGGTGGCCGGTGCGGGCACACCTTGGCAGCAGCCCCTCCTGCTCCGTGCCCCGGGAGCGCGGCCTGGCGGGCCCGGGCCCATGGGAACCGCCCGGGCCGGGCCGGGCCTTCACGGGTGAGCGGCTCCTCAGCGCATTCAGCGCCGCCGCCGCGCACAATGCCCGCTCCCAGAGCCCGGCCTCCCTGCTCCCCGCTTTTATCGGCCTTCATATCTCAGCGATGACAGGCCTGAAAGGACTTCTGATGGGAAATGTGCTTTGAATTAGCATATTTCCCCCCGCATACAATGGAGGCATTAAGCTGCTGCGTTTTGCAAGTCCAAACAAAAGCAGCCCAGGCTGTTTTTAGCAGCACTGTTTGAAGTTTTATTCCTCCTCTCCTTCCCGAGTTGCAAGCATATTTAACAAATTTTCACTCTTTCTATAAAGAAGGAAGCACGACTGATAAAATCTTATTATTTAATCTGTTTCAGACTTTAAAAGAAAAAGATAATCTTTCAATACTGCAAAGAGCAACACGGTGTCTGTGCACTGCTTGCACTGAACTGCAGCCCAGGGTCCCCCCCAGAGAGCTTTGCTGGGCTGCCCTCAACACCTGCACGGACCATCATCGAGGATTTCAGAACTCAAACACGTTCATGGTAACCCAGTAGAAAGGGTCCTGTATTCAAAGCTCAATTTCACCCCTGCATCCCGGGCACACTGTTGAAAATTGCTGTTTTGAAAATGAGAAATCAAACCACTGTGCCGTAAGGAGGAGCAAAGAAAAAAAAAAAAAAAAAAAAAGCCTTCCACCCATCCTGAAATTATCCTTTGGTTTAACAGGACAGCTGAACCTCAGAAGTACCACCTTTATGAAATGGCTTCAACCTAGAAAGTGAACTTCTATTTGCCCAGGAAAAGAAGACGAGGAAGGACATGGAAATGAGTTCAACACAGAAAAGGAAGCAAAAGCACTCCTGCATCAAACCATCTTTGGGCAACAGCTGCCAGGAGAATAAATCTACCTCAGTTCAGTGTGTTTGTCTGAAATTGCTCATTAACACAGTTGGACCATTAGGAAGCCAGTTTGTGGTTTTCTTGGTAAAGAGGCATGTCTGCCTTCCTCCTACATTAAACAGAATTTTCTCTGTGAGGAAGACATAAGATTACAAAGTCAAAATGCTTCTTAGAGGGAGGGTTTGGTTTTTCTTCTTCTTCTTCATCTTCCCTCTCCCAAAATTTCCACAGTATTTATGTAATCTTCTATATGCAGCACAGCTAAGAAGAAAAATCACACTCCTTAACAACATGAGATTACAGCAGAAAAGCAGAATGCCAATGAGATCCTAGGCAGGCAGCTTGCAAGTGAGGTGGATATAAAAGCTTTTCAGAAAAAAGCCTGGGTTGCAGCTTGCCGGAGTCTTGTAGGAGAAATGTCTGCTTTGTTCAGACTCTTCTGTTTTAGGAAACTTTCCTGAGGATGAAGATCCATCTCTCCTCCTTGATTTCTTTTGCAGCAATGCTCAAGATACTCAACAGTGTCTGCTCTGCACCAGCACTTTGCTCTCAACCATCCACTGCCACCCTGCCACGTGCCAAGCAGCCCACGCAGCACCGCACTCCCTCCCACAGAGTGCCAGCCCCTGCAGATCTGCACAACCTGGCAGGAGAGGCACTTCACTCACTGATTTCCACCCCAAGACAGAGCTCCTGGCGCTGGCACAGTACGGTGTCCATATGGCAACTGTGCTGCAGCCACTGAGGTCTGACCATAGACATCCTCCTCCCCTCGGCAGGGACCCTCCCTTCTCACCACAAGTTCCCCTGCAACACTGAGCCTCTACAGCCCAAGGGTCCCCAGTGACTCACACTCCTCTCTGATGCACCAGCTCTGCCAGTTTGACTTCCAGGAAAGCTTTTTCATAATCTCCAGTAGCCACAGGTTCACTTTTAATGTGTTTGTTCAGGGGTACTTAGGAATCTGGCTGGAGAGGACTACACATTATTTGGCAGCATTTCTCTACCAGCACATGAAACTTGCCTTTAAAGGCTGGACATGCATTTTCCTATGCTCTGAGGCATTTCACAACTTGGTACCAAAACAGTAGACAAGGCCACCACATGTTACCACAGGAAGGTCTAATGTCAAAGCAAAAGGAGAAGAGACGTAAGAAGCCCTTCAGAGGCCTTCATTAACAGACGGGTGAGAAAAGCTTAACAAAGCAGGCTAGGCAGGAGAAAAGATGAATTAAAGACCAAAATGGAGACTGGTTTTCTCATTCACACTGGCATGAGAACTTGACTTTGTAAGCACTCCTTCTGAGATGAGTCCTTTGGAATCAAACACCGTAACAGCTTGACACAGAAAATGAAATAAAACAGATCTCAGCTCCACTCACATATAGTTCCTATCTCAACCCATGAGACTTGTGCTGCATTTTCTCTGCATTACCCAGCTGGGGAGGGCAGTGGTTTTGGTGGGCACCTAATGTCCAGCCAGGGTCAACCCACCACAGGGCTAAGAGATATGCCCACTAAAAAGGTCCAGTAAACTCAGCAATGAGGTTTTTAGGCTTCTTAGGAATGAAGGTCTATAAAAAGAAACTTCAGGTAAAACTGTTGTAACTTTGAATTTAAACCAAGGAAAGAGAAAGCTGAGAAAAAAAGCCCTCCACTTATTTAGAAGTACTATGTCTCACCTGCAGAATTTCTCTTCAGCGTCTTGGGGTGTGAAGAAGAAAGGAAGTGAAAGAACTCAGACCAGGGTAAAGCAGTGCCTTTCACGTTGCTGACATCCAGTGGGACCTGATCACAGCACTTACCAATCGAGGAAATATTCTCAAATTTCATTTATTCTTCAGATTCTCTGGATTCAGACCAATGATGAATACAGAGCACATGCCGCCATCCGCTGTGGTGTTCTGGCACAGGGCAGCACCCTGCCAACAAAGGCACCACTCTTCCTTTCAGAGAGCCCCAGAAGGAGCGCTCTGTGTGCTCATGTGATGAGGCAGGCTTTTACAACTTGGATCACTACAGGGTATTGAACTCTGACAGCATGCTTGCTGAGGGTTCGCTTGCTTTATCTCAGACCTCAACAGGTATGTGTGATATCTAAGCTAAAATAAACCACCCTCATCACATTCATTTTGGCATCATGAGTCACTATCTTGCTGAAACAAAACTACCTTCTCACCTCCACATTGAGTAAGTGCTATTTACTTTTCCAATATCCCACCTACTGCTGTTTTCTGCTGTGCAAGTGCACAGCATAGAAACATCCCTGAATATGCTTCATGCTTCAGCATTCAGTGAGAGGAGGACGACACAGAGAATGCAGGATATACTATGGCTGCTCCTGTGGGCAGAAATAGTTTCTGTCCTTCTATATTAATCTCATGAAAAAAACCAAACCCCAAAACTATTGGCACTCGCACAAGAGATTGATGTGCTATGAAGCAGGACTCCACACATTTCCTTTCCTGTCCTTTTAACTCAGTCTAACAAAACCAATTTCAAGGATCATTACTATTTTTGCAACTTTCTAAACAATGCTCTGACTTGGGGACTCTTGCTGCAGGTATCAAGGCAGAGGTGATTTTTAGTCCTTTGAGGAAATGGTAGAAATTTGCTAGTCTAAATTTTCTCCTCCAAACGCAAGAGTCCCAGAACTTATTCAGACACACAGATGTTAAAGAAAAAAGTACCATGGCTTTCAAGTTTGCCCTTGGGGAGAAGATCAGGATTCATAAAACAGAAAATTCCTTTTAGATCAAGGCTGGAAAGCAGACAATGCCAAATATTGAAGAGCTGGGCTACCAGCTACATCACAAACAAGATCAGGAGAGTGATGCAAGTAGGCATAGAGCAGAGTGCAAGGAAAAGTAAATGCTTCCCCACGTCATCCTATGCATCCTACTGCATCCTAAGTTGGAGAGCACTGGCTGGACAGAGCCAATGATTGTACAGCACTGAAGTTTCCACAGGGATCCTGCATGGTCCCAGACATGCTGCACAAGCTGATCCCAAACGGGGGAGAAACAGCCCCTGTTCTGCTACAGAGAGGCTTCCTCACAGAGTTGTACCACTGAAGCCAAGGAGCCCAGAAACACTCAAGGGCCTGGGTATTTATAAATCCTTTTCTCCCCAAAAGACACACTCCTCCTTTCTTTCTGCCTATGCTCTATCTGCCATGTAACATCACCACAGATGTTCACAGAATTTTATGTCTCTTCTAAATAGATCAAAGAGAAAAAAAATCATATATATATTTATATGTAAAAAAATCCCAACTAAGCCAAGAAGAAGCAACTAAGTATGTGGGATGCCCTACAGGAGTGAAATGTAATTTTTCCACGGTTTGAATCATCTGATAGTGTTTTACTGACCCATTCTCATAAATATTGTTTAAGATTTTTCCTTCAGGATGGAAAATATATACTACCAATATATAGTGGGCTCTACTTTCCACCCCTGAAAGCTGAAGCACTGTTATGAATATGGTCTGTAAATAAGCCCTGTGCAATCCCACAGAAAAAGAGATTGCACCCCTATGGCTGAGCAGATACTCAGAACTGCGACAGAGAAGAAAGACAAAAAAGCAGCCATCTGCATCTTAAAATATTTGTAATTTCTATTTCACAAATCACAATTTTCTTTTAAAAAATACTGCTTCTCTGTGCTGGTGTAAGTCCTAAATTTAGAGACATGGGGAATGAATTTCTATTCCTCTACAGTAAGAATTACAGAAGGAGTTTTTGCCTCCATTTCTCCTTTGGACCACATTTCAGCCTGAATTTAAGCACTTTGCTATACAGAATAGTTGATGTATATGTGAGTGAATGAGATTACAGAAGAAAGTATGTTTTTGCATGGAAATGTGCCATTACAACACAGTGTTGAAAAAGTAAGTACATAAACTGAATAGACTATCCTTTTGTGTTTGCTGAGGTACTTAACAAATGTAGGACAGGTGTATTATCCTTTTTGATGCATAAACTAGACCATAAAAATTGTTTTCACAAACACTAAAATCACTTTATTGATCTTTCCCAGTATGTGCCTAGATCTCCAGATGGATTTGCAGCTACAGAGGTCAATTAGATACTACAGATATCTTTAAACTTAACAAATTATCTGAACAAAAAATGTTAACAAATAAAATAGGCTACCATTCATGTGAGCTACATCTTTAAGGAGCAGGAAAGCTACTTGCAAGTTATGCTCAGAGGAACATTTCAGTAATTCTCTGAATTTTTAGCTAAGCTATTTCTTTCTTTCACATTATTTTTGAAACTTTATAAAAAGTTTTCTAAACTCTGCATGCTAATTAGATTTTAATCCAATTCACCAGATGTGGGCAGTCATCAGTACTCTTCACAAGACTTGTGATTCTTGTGATTAAAAAAAATAAAAGTATATATATATAAATCAGAGTTGCTTTACTTCCCTCTTGCAAGGGAGCACTCTTCAGCATTTTGATCTTAACAATCTATCAACTAGGGCCAGAAGTGAGTAGCACAGGTTACATTTCTACCTCACACTGAGTTTCTCCTTTCAGTTTTTGTATGATTGATTTCCTGTTTATTTGTTTGTGCCTAAATGCAACATCAAAAACATGAACTATTTTCAGCTACAACAGCAGTATTTTAATTCTTACCAATTTATTTGACATTGCTCCTTTTTAGAGAGGATTTTACAGAGTGAGAGGCAAATTGAAATAGAGTTTTAAATGTGATCTGGTTAAGAGTCACACTGCAACTAGGAAATATCCATACAGCAGGGACAATAACTAGCAACTATGACATTACATTTAAACACTGGCTGACAATACTTACTCATTAGTATCCTTCTGGAATTCTGCTCCTTTTAAGAGGTTTCATTTTTTTGCTTTTAAAATAGCTATGATTTCCTAATACATGATATGCCTGAAACCCCCTCTGACAAGTTCTACCAACACAATCAGATTTTTCCCACTTGCACTTTCACATCATTTGAATGCATGCATTGTCAGCCTCCTCTGCCTCCACCTCTCCTTTCCTACATTATGTGCAGCACTCATTTGTTTCAGATTATAAAAAGCACCGGTGGATTCTGAAGCCACTAAAAAGAAGTTGCCGGCATATGGGATCTGTGGGAAATTTGATCCAGTAGGTGAAATAAGACAACTTTAGAACTGATAAATAGAAGTTTCAGATATTACTATAGAATAGGCTGCATTTTTCCTTTTAAAGTTATGCAGAAGAACTGTGGCGATTGCCCTTGCAGAAAAATGCAAGAAACCTGGTTTGGTTTTTTTTTTTTTTTTAGCATTGAGACAGATGGCCCTGGCTTCAAATATAGAAGACCTTCCTACACAAAACAGAGGTGCTGGCACATGATACGTGGGTGAAGGATATTCTGGATACTTGCCTGGGAATGTGTGTGCCCAAGAGGTGAAATAGCAGGATAAGAGAGAAAAAGGAGATAAAAAAGAAAAAGCTAAGAAGGAAGAGGGAAGAAGGGAAGCACCAAAGCAGCAGGCTCAGAAGGCACGGTGAAACATGTCAGTGACAGAAGGAAATGCAAAAAGCATCACTTTCTGAGCAGATGGGGAGTGCATATATACCTTTACATGGGGGTTCAGATTACTGCATTGATCACTATTTCTGAATACTAAACGGGGCTTGATATGAAGAGCAAAGAAATTACTTTAGTTCAGATGCAGGAGGTGGCAGAGCCTTCCAGACTCCTTCCACCTCCCACATGAGTGGGAAAGGACACTTCGAGTCCTGCCACCAAGCATGGTCATGCCAAACCCTCAGTGGGTTTCACCCCACAACTGGACCACTTCAGGATCCCTAACTGGAGGCTCTCCCATCCAAGCAGCAACTCCCAGCAGCCCTGTTCTTGCTCCCAGTGTTCCGCCCCTGTCGCCTGTCTCAGCCATGGGCTCAGGGTCTTTGTCTCCCTCCTGAATACCTCCTCCTGCTTTCAGCCTGTGCTTAATCCTCCAGGAAACCTCATTCTCCAGAGAAGAAGAGTGCTTCTGTACGTAATCTCCAGACAGCAGCTGTGACCTCGGCACCCAGAAAGGCGATCATTGTGCAGAACTGTGGTAGCAGGGGTGAACTTCCCCTCTCCCCCCCGCCACTCCTTTAAGGGCTGCTGGAAGCACGCTGTCACTTTATGCGCACACACTGCCAGCAATGATTTTCTCTGGCAGCTGTGGGCTACTTGTCCCTTCACCCTCATTGCAGGCTACCCTCAGAATCTGCACAACCATCCATTTTATTATTTTTTATTTTGCCTTTTAAGGGATTGAACTTCCCACCTGCCAACAGAAGGAACACTTGTTTTTTGCATTTGGTCCTCGAGGCTATGGCAGTATTACTGAAAAGTGACTTTGTCCATTTTTAATATCCAAAAATACAGAACAGCTGTGCTTTCTCGAAGTCCTTTTGTGTAAGAGTGGCTCTGAGACAATACTAAATTCAAGACTGCAAAGCTCAGACCTGAACACCCTAAAAAATTTCCTTTTTTTTTTTTTTTACAAGCTCTCAAGACACACTGTACTACCAGCACGTCAGTAACGCAACAGGTGTTGTTTTAAGGCAGAAAAATTTGAACAATGTAATTCTTCATGGCAGGTTTATCAGCCTTTTAGTACACTCAGCTTTTATTATTGTGACACAAGGCAAACTTACATAACAGCACAGTGCGTACTAATTTACGGGATAACAACATGGATGTTGAGTTTGGAACACTGCACTTTTGTTTCAGATTGTGGATATTTCCCATACTCCTAAGAAAGGCATATGCTATGCAAACACTTTTAAAAGCATCCAAGTGGAATTCAATATATTGAAAGAAGCTAAAGTAGAGTGATTAACAAACACGCTTCAGCAGAATGGCACAAAAGGATAATTAAGATCTAAACCCACAAGATACTGAGACAACTAAAATGTCTCCAGTTTCTTCTGCAATTGATCAGAAAAGCCCACTTACCCCTGACAGTGCACAGACAAGTGTAAAAATGATTCCAGATCACTGCCAACTAACTACAAACCTCCCCATCTTCTAATGCAGATCCTCACTTTTGGAGGATTTAAGGGCTTCTGTACCAAGACAGTGAGGATATATGTGGCCACAGAGCTGAACAATATCCCTTCTCTGACTCTTGCCTAATGTTTCTTCTTCACAGGCAGAAGAGCACTGGAAGCCATCCACCCAGAATGCTGGTCTCTGGCAAAATAGGAGTCAGAAGAAAAATAGTATAGAAAGAGCTGTCTGAAATGGCAAAAATACCAGGGGAAAAATGATGTGACTTCTTAGTTTTCCAAAATTAGCCTGTTTGACTTATCCTTCATCCCAGAGGACAAATAAAAAACTGCTCAAGGACAAAGAAATGCCTTTCTCCTCTAGCTCAATAGAATTTTTCCAGACTCTGCCTATGCAATCCAAGCCATCATCTCCCCACTGAGACAACACAGTTCTGGTGAAAGGTAAATGGTCACTATTCATCTTAGCAAAATAGATCACAGCAAAATTATTTTCTTTCTTCTGGCCCTTTCCAAAGTCTCTTATTCATTCCTTGAAACATTATTGATATCAACGTCCTCCACCAGAAAAGAAAAACAACTAAAAATCACTCTCAGTGCCTTCTCAAAGGCTGAGAGAGATCTCCAGGAGGGATTTTACACTGAACTACTATTTGAACATCTTTAAAACACACTTTCCTTTCACTCCCTTAAGTATATTTCTAGCCTTCTATATTGGCTAGAAATATACTTAGCAGAGGTACATGCACACACACACATTCCTGCTAGGAAGGAATTCGTCTTCAGGACTAGTGGACTTGATGATGAAAGACACTTTGCTCCCAGAGGCTAGAGAAAAGCTCTCAGCTGTACTCCACACAGATGAGCCATTCCCACTCATCCCTACTTCCCTTCTCCCTTTAAAAACAAACACTTGTATACTCTCTGCCATGTTAGTGCCCACAAACAGGTTTCCCTGAGTATCCGAACATTTGTACCACAACCCAGCTCTTCTACAGGTGAGGTACCCCCAAACAATCAACGTGCTGAGGACCCCATCCCAAGTGACAAAACCGTCACTAGTGGCAGGGAGCAACGTGCCATGAAAATTCACATATTATCATGTACAATCAGTGAGTATCAATGCTACTTCAGGCAGTTGGCATCAGCAGGGCCTTCCTCATCAAGTGCCTTGCAGTGAGTAAGCAGCTCTGGGGCAGATCTGTAATCTCTGCAAATGCTGTTTGCCTGTCTTCATCATGTCTACACAAATGAACATATGGCCTTCTAGCACAAGGCCAGCTTACACAGTCATTAACTAGATATAATTTCAGCCTGTTCGATGTATCTGATACAAAAATCTGTCCTCTGGCAGGAATGCCCTTTTGGTATAGAAACTTTGTCTCTTTGTGAATTGACTCATCTGATGAGGAAAAGCAAAAATTTTGCCTGTGCCCATGGAAATACCTGTTTATTACAAAAGCAGGTACAGCAGTGTAAACACCTGAACTTAGCAGTGGGTTTCTTCTCACTCTCTCTAGTTCTCGCTACAATTAGAAGATGGACGCTCCTCTCTCTCCCTTTAGCATGTGATACCCAAGATATTCTCCAAAAGCATCATCACAGCTCAGCAAGGCATTACAATGCCATAATTCAGTCCTCCTGCCAGGCTCAGGCTCCAAAACTCCTTGGAAAGTACATGGAAGCAATCATCCTATATGTAGATACACCTCTTGGCTCTACGTACATAAGCAGACTTTGTGAATTGTTGCATTTACTCATTTTTAAGTTAAGAATCAAGAAAGAGGATTAATTAAGGCTGAAGACTCAGAAAAGTTGGTATAAAAATATATTTTTAGTAAAAAGGTGGTAAATTTTTGTTCAGATCTTGCTGCATTGCTTCATTTTCTCACACAGCAGCACAAAACAACACCAGGTATATATACAGCCCCAGACACGCAAGCTGCTACTCAGAAGTAACCAGAGCCCAAAGAAGATGACCCAAAGAAGAACTTTGAACTGTGCTCTATTCCTTTATCATGCACAGCACAATTGCAGGAGTTTGCAATGCAGCACTGTTTGCAGAAAAGCAGAACAAATTCAAGAAGTTTGTAAGAATTTCCCAATAACATATGAGGCACAAATTGCCAGTTTATGAGAAAGACCTGACCTACAGGCACAGCCTGGAGTTAGTGGGGGAGACGACCTTCTGTGTAAAATGTGAGGAACCTTCAGCAAAGCAAAGCAGGTACTTCACAGAAAGAAGCGAGGATTTAACAACAACAGAAAAAGCATTTGAGGGATAGCATCCAGTAGAATGATTCATCTTTGATGGTACTGAACTACTCATGAATTACTATAAAAGAATTTTTAAATTCTTCTTAGTAGTTCTTGATTATACACCAGTTACAGAACAAAGCACCCAATAACAGTGGCCTTTCAAAATAATGGCTAGAGATGCTTTTCTGTGGAAACAGTCAGTAAGATCTTTCCTTTGGAAGCTAGCTGGTTCACTGGTTTCCCCTTGAGCCCTATAATGTTTGCACATCCTTATTTTTGGCTGAGTAAATAAACGTTCTTGAAAGTGCATTGATTCCCACTTTCATGCGAACCTTGATGGCTTTCCTGATTTTTTTCCTAGAGATACAAGTCTCTCAAAGAACTGAACAGTCACAAATTATATATAAATATTATTATTATGACAGAAAATTAATCATAACTTCTCTGCTGTGTTTCATTGCAATAGATTATGTTTCAAGACTGACTTCCAGCAGATTCTCAGTACTAGCAGGAAAGTTGTATTTTAAACACCTATGCTATATGACAATGCCATGCTTACGTAGTATATTCATCCTTCTTCAGTTCTTGATTTCCAGTTGATTAGAATTAAGCCCAACACCTGGTGATACAGGGATATATCAGGCCAGGGTGTCAAAAGACAAGGGGACAAGACCAACTGCAGCATCAGAAGGTGACTTTCTTATTAGAATTTAACTGGAGGTAGAATGTCCACATAAAGAGCCACCAAGCTAGACTGAGTCTGGTACTACTTCCAAAACCCACAGGAGACGTGCTTAAGTGGTACTGCAGAGTCACAAAGAAAATGAAAAGGTTTGGAGTACAAGAGATTTCAGCTTCCCTCTCAATGTTTCCATGGTCTTCATTTTGCAGCTCAAACCATGTGAACCTGCCATGAGGGGAGTAAAGCCCCCAGGAGGTTGGGTTTGAGAAAAGTCGACACCTGAATCAGCAGGAAGTTATCATCCATTTGGGTGTAAAGCACAACATTCACATCTGACACTTGTGAAAGGGCAGTAGCCCCAAACTGGCACAGTCTAAGCAAAAAGGCTTGGTGGACAAAAGGAAGGTAGAAGCAGACAAATTTCCCATCTCTAACCTTGGTGAGTCCAGTAGAAGCTACTCTCAAGCAATGACAGCTATGACAGTATACCAGCTTCAAACAAGTCAGAACTGTCAGCAGAATGATTTAGTGATCTGCTTCTGAAAGTTATCTGAAGAGTAAAACTTAACTGCAGGTAAAAGCCTCCAAGACCTAGTCCCAGGCCCAGGCTCCAAGACCCTCTCCACAGGGCACTGATCTGGATTTTTGTCCTGTATTTTCTTTTGTTTCCTCTGGTGCCCAAACAAATGCTCTGCTAGAACAGATTATAATGTGCATCATCCCTTCCTGTGGTGAAAAGACTATGAAGCAAGCCCACATTTCCCTCCACTGCCAAAATCACTTAGACATTCTGGCAACGCAGGACACATTCTTTATGTTATCTGGCAGCTAGTGTCTGACAGCTGTTCAGCAGCCTATCTGAAAAAAACCTGATGGCCTCACTCCAGTTCCTGACAGACTTATTCCAGATCACAAAGCTTCCAGATTATTATAGCCCACAAGACTTCATCCAGTGAGTCCTCCATCATCTCACAGTCTTCTACCTTTCCTACAAGGCTATGACATTTCTTCTGGAGAAGGCTCATCTGGTGTCTTGAAAGAATTGGCCAGATGAGGAACGTACTAAATTTATGGCTTAGTTCTTTCATAGCTGAATCATCAGCATAATAAAGAGTATTACTTATTAGTAGCATGCATTTTGTTCCAGCTTCCAGACATTGGAACTTGTTATGCCACTGCCTTATGAATCCAGACTCTATCCTCTGGTAGAAATATTCCCCCACACAGAGACTGACCTGCTCTTGGATCATAGCAAAACCTCACTCCCTCACAGCTTTTCTACAATTACAGTTCTCCTTGCAGCTTGTGTGAGTCAAACCCTTTCACACAATACTGAACCTTCATCACTCCTGTAACTGGAGATCAGCTGCATCCCTTCCTCGAGTGCTTTACACCAAGAGCTCATGTTCCATCATCCATCACAAACTGCATGAGCCTCAAACTGCAATTTATTCCTCTCTTGGATTGTGACCTATATTTGGGTTCTAGATGTAATCCTTTTTTCAACTATATCAATACTCTATCTTCATCACCTACAGCTGGTTGAATTAATTAAAAAGCAGTTTATCTTTCTCCTCTATCCATGCACCGCTTCCTCCACTGCAACATTGACTTGAAGCCCATTTGATTTTTATGAAGATAATTTATGTCATGTATAATTTATTCACAATTTCTTTACTGTTTAAATGGTGTGACCGAAATTTTCTTATGTATTTTTTTCCCTTATTGGTTAATGAGAATGTAATAGTCACCCTTAATTGGACTGGTTGGACTATGCAGCTTGGGTGCTTCATGAACAGCTAATATTAAAGGAGTGACTACCATTTCTAAGGGTGGTAGGAGAGACAAAAAAAAAAAAAAATCCAGGGGTTTCTTTTTGAGTCACAGCTAACAGCCACAAAGACTTTCATCTCAGCTCTGCAGTGTGACAGTTTTAAATAGCTTCTGCAATTTTATACAGTGTAGAAGATACATCTCAACACTATTTAGGGTTTTCAGAAAAAATAATATTTTTCAGTTCTATCTGAAAATGAAACACTTTGTCTTTCATGAAACATTATGTAGTGCTTCCTGGGGTCTGTACTTCTCCTTGTCACCAACCACCTTAGAAAACATACACTAAGGACACCAATATGAAGAATGCAACCAGAAATTTAAATTGTCTCACCTATCTTCTTCCAGTCTAGGCCACACACCTCATTGATATAGAATATCTTTGATGTTTATAGCTCAGAATTGCTGTGGACCTGCAACAGGATAGCACTGACACATCCATGTTAAAAACTAAGATAACCTGAATTGATCAATTAACTCCTGAATAGCAAGGAAAGAAACATAGAACAGAGAATATAACTTTTTCTGGAAACCATAATGATTTTCTGCTGAAATATTTAAACATAGTTAATGCCAAGGAATTTTCCCCTTTTGATCTACTGGGTTAGGAAGTAATATATAATACATGCCTTTTTGATCATCTTGAATCTCTCCAGCAACAGGCAATCAATAGCCTTTCCAACAACCACAGAGTAATCAAAAAGATTACAGAGGATTGAAACTGAATATCCTTGATACTTTAAATGTTTCATTTAAGTCATATGAAAATTTAACATTTAAACATGTTTTGAAGCACATACTTACTTGGAAAAAGTCCTGGAGTTTTGCTGGAAGAAGACGTGTTAGAAAGCGCTGCTGTGTTTGTTTTTCCCAGCCTACAGGGACTAGTGGTATGAGACAGGATTCTTCTACACTGGTCCTGGCAAAGGGTCTATATTCAGGAAAGTAAAGCTGTGCAGCACTTTAAACTTACCATTTCCATTCACCAATACATGTTTATGTGCACAATGAAAATCAAGGCTGGGAGTACTTGTTCAGAGGTAGTTACAACATGCTAGCCCTCACAGAGTGGCCAAGGAGTACTGTACACACCCACCCACCGGTCCATGAATACAGGATAATACCCTGAACAAGCAGCAGCTGGGCTGCACTGGAGTCCTGACCCGAGCTGCTCACCAGCTATCTGCTGCTGGGGACTTCTCACTTCTACCAAGACCAGCCCCCCTCCATTTCTCTGCAGTTGTCAGCAATCATGCAAAAAATATAACTGTATAATAGAACAGCAAATTCATCCAATACCGTGGATATTGCACATACAAAGAAGATTAATATCATAGAATTATATAGATTGTAGACATTCCAGGTAGTTTCCAGTTCAATGCTCAGGCCAAAGCAGGGTTAGTTACAGCAGATTGCTCATGGCTTCGTCCAGTTCTCCACTGAGTATCTCTAAAGATGTTCTCAGCCTCCCTGGACAATGTCTTCCAATGCTTAACCACTCTCACGGGGAAAAGAAAATATTTCCTTGGATCTCACTGGCAATTCTTGTGTTCTGGCTTGAGGACATGTTTTTTTATCCTAATATTATATATCTCCAAGATGAACCTGGCGTCTTCTTCAAACTCTTCCAATTAGGGCATGAAAGATTATCCACAACAACAAAAAAACCACCAAACAAAAAAAACCAACAACAAACTTGTTTTCTTTCCCCTATTTAGACCATTTCAGCCAAATCTGAAACTGATACACTCTTTAAAGCACTTTGCAATCACACATTTTTTATGGAGAAGTGGCAAACACTTTGGGAAAAAAAAAACACAACACTTTAAGAAGATGTACAGAAAGAGCTCGTTGAAGATCTTATTCTGCATATTCAGAAATTTCAAAAGAAAACTGACTACTCTGTATTAAAAAGAAAAGAAAGGAAAAATTTCCTTTGTTAGTGCCAAAATCTTCAAGTCTTTAAAAAAAAAAATCAAGGAAATCACATCCTGTAGTTCTAAAAGCTGCTGCAAGAATCAACACAGTATTTTTTCTCCTCCCAGGAAGAAGAAAGTTAGTTTCCCATCAGGCGATCACAACTGAAACAATTCATCCGCATTGTGATTAAATGAAACTTTTAAAATGTACTCAAAAGCTACATTCATTGCTGTAAGGAAGAATGACCTCCCTCATAATGAACCCTGAGACTAGCAGCCAGCTTACAGAGGTTTTATAATGGCCTGTTTTGGCTTCAGAGTAACTGGTAGCTTCATTTTGCATGTTGCATAGCAGATTTGGGGGCCTGCTGAGGCATTGAAGAACTGGACTCAAAAGTCTGCACTGAGGCTGGAATATGTTATCTTTATATTAAATATACTATAAACCTGAAATTTAGATTTTATTTTAATTTTGTATTTTTATAAGCACTAGAAGAAGATGTTTTAAATGAATGAGAAGAGAGCTCTTGATGTACAAAAGAATACGAGCTGGATCACAGGACGGGCAACACCCCTGAATGAAGTTTTCACACTAAGATCCTAATCCATGTAAGAGCCAAAAGACATCCTATCTGCACCAGAAAAATGTAACTTGTGAAGGAAAGCTGAGGAACAGCTAGGGTGATGAACTACAGGACCAGAGGGTTAGACAGATCAGATGCAGAACAGACCTGCCATGAGAGGTGCACCCCACCACTGCACAACACAAATTAAATGTTAAGAACAGCCTTTCCTATAGATGGATGCACAGTTGGCAAAGTTTGCTCAGTAGTCTGCGATAGTAGTTTGAGATAGTAGTTTGTTTGACAGTAGTCACAGATGTCTCTGAACCATACCTTTTGGGGTCAACACCAAACTAATGATCCTATTCCAGAGACCTCATTTTATCTTAATCTTCAAGAAGGCATTCCATTAGTCAAAATACCATTAAACAAACAAAATAACCCGAGTTTTGTTTGTATTCTAACACCCAAGACTCCTGACTAGAACAATCTAGTTAACCAAAGAATGAGTCAAGTGGGAGTGGGGATGGCTGAAGTATTCACAGTGACCTGTACAGTTTCCATACATTTTTCTCCAGCACACACACATTATTGTCAGAGGTGCAATGGTAGCACAGGAGGACAAGCACAAATTAGATTCTCTCTAGTTTGCGTTGTTAACCACAAGCCAAGTCAGAAGGAAAGAGATGCAAGAAAAGCTGTATGAATTTGTTTCATCAAGGGTGAAATACCACAATTTCACCGCAGTCCCCATGAAAGCAAATCTGCTTTGATGAGTCTGACTGATGCCCCTCATCCTTGTCTGCAGTTTCTCTACAGGCATATCCAGCAAAAGGGATTGCCACAGCCCTTCAGCCTCCCCTCCACTGGCCTGTATCTGCATCTGTGTAGATGTTGCTACTCTTTGTAGCACAGTAATGGAGATAAGCAAAACATCTGCCATTTTCTTTCCTCTGTAATTTAAATCTACTTTCTGGCTGCAGAAGCAAGTGCATGTTAAACACATAAGCACCATAAAAACCCTAATACTTAGGCATGATGAACTCGAGGGAAGAATGTGATTCTGCACTAGCATAAAGTACAGTATGCAATTACAACGACTACAAATATTTTATGTAGAAGATTTATTGGCAAACCTCCACAGGGCCTGCAATCCCTAGCACAATTTCCTGTGCTCTTATTAGAGGAAGATAACCTTTTGGCAATTGTTTGTATAAGATGACAGTAATTGCTCATG
This sequence comes from Phylloscopus whistleri, assembly GCA_017589585.1. Taxonomy (NCBI): domain Eukaryota; kingdom Metazoa; phylum Chordata; class Aves; order Passeriformes; family Phylloscopidae; genus Phylloscopus; species Phylloscopus whistleri. The sequence goes on along the minus strand of JADMLD010000552.1, from coordinate 3,730,314 downwards.
ATAAAGAGCTTAATTAGTGGAAGATAAAAGTATTACATTAAAGGAAGTGACAGCAAAATAGATTCTGTATCATTCTCATTTTTTTAATAGTTGATAAAACTAAAAAAGTCTTATAATTGAAAAGAGCACAAGAAAATATTTAACAAAACGGAGGATGGGGATTGCAAAAACACTTTCCAGACAGCTGCAGATAGCTGGACAGCACATTTGACTTTCCCTTGGGTTGTTCGTGGGTTTCTTATTGGAAATGGAAACAACTGTGATATACACAGACTTCTAATGAAATGTTGCAATGGAGTCCTTTGTTACCATGTGACTGGGACACTGCATGACCAGGTGCTTTGCTTTACTCAGAAAAGAAGCCAGAGGAATTTTAATCAAACACAATCACAACACAAAATACAGCGTGACCAAAAGTAATCTATGACATCTTGTCTTAGACAAACGCCCTCCTAAAAATTTAGCAGTTTCTAGCCTTGGTCAAAAGAAACCCCAGGTCCTAAAACATTGGATAAACTGAGAGGCACAGAAATACAAGGATTATGAAGCATGAAGGCAAGGATAGGCAACAACAGCTCCATGCCTGTAGGTGCTCCGAGTTGCCACAGCAACAGAGATAGGCTGGAGGAGGCAGGAAGCAGCAAGGAGATATCTAAGACTGCATTGCACACCCCCCCATCCTGCAGCTCATACACACCACTAAGTGTTGGCAGCTCCAAGACATCTAAATTGCAGCGGGAAGACCACCAGGAAATATGCAGACAGACCCCCAAAATATACACCCAATATTAAGGGGACTTTGCACTGGCTTGAGTTCTGCAAGTACCAGCTCCTGGATTGATTTCTAGACACTTCTACCCACCAAAAGAAAAACACAGGCTTAAGAAACAGGGCAGTGAGCAGCACACCTCAGCCAGCAGTTAAGTGCTGATGCCAGCTCTGCCTCAGGTCGAGCTTTTCCTACCAAACCATAGGTACACAGGTACTGTCAGGAGCACACTCACCCTGGAGGAGAAGCTGCACCAGAGTGACATCCCAAGCTCTCCCTCAACAACAAAGACCAGGACAGATGCTTTCAACGTAAGCATCTTCCAGGCAGCCAGAGACAGAACACTAAGTCACAGCTTGCCACGTTCTGGCCTGCCCCTTAATTACATGTCAACAGCTCACACTAATGAAATACTTAGAGCTCAATTCCTTTTCTGCTACTTGTAACTGCTGCTCCAGGGTAGAAAAACAGAGTCAAGCCAATTTGTGTTTGGAAGCAGAAGACCTAAGTTTAAACAAAAAACATTCAACCACATTGTTCATTCAGCTGTGGGGAAAAATTTAAGAAGAAAAGCTCTCTTCAAAGCAAGAAGGAAAGTGAGGAACAGCAAAAGGCTAACTCATCCCAGAACAGGAGATGACATGTGTAAGAGCTCCCCACAGCTGATGACTACCTGAACAGCTGGCAAAGAAAGTGCAACTGGGAGACGTGGGAAAGCAACTTCAGGGAAGTGAGGTCATAACGATGCAGCTGAGCTCTGTTTTTCATGATTTAGATCCTGAATTGGCAAGGTGCAAAAGTGCAAGAACAGAAGTTGGACACTTAGGTCAGGCATGTGCATACACTTCAGAAGTGTAGTTTATGCAGTAGTTTATGCAACACTTAATCACAAATAGAAATACCACGACATTCATTGCCACACTTCTCTGGTTGACCAGAAAAATCCACCTGGGTATGCCTAGGGGTAGAAAATGCAGACAAAGGTCCCTTCCTGGGTCCCACTAAGAAGAGGCTCACCTGGCTGCCCTGAAGTGCCATCATGTATAAGCAGGAGGGTACTGCTCCCCCCAGAGGCTCCAGGAGCTCAGCCCAGCAGCTGAGCAGAGCGTAACAAACATCCGGGTGTGGGGACGTGTGCAGGGTCCACATCTGCCTCTGCCCAGAGGGAATGAGCAGTTCATGGAAGCATTGTCTCCAGATGTAGAACTAGTTTCTCAAGCCAAAGAGAACCCGGAAATGTATCTCTCAGCTTGGCCTGGCCTCAGAGCCTAATGCGAGACACTCATGGCAAACCTGGGCTCATGCCAGCAGCAGTTTCAATGTGGAGCTTTCTTCCTCCTTTACATGGCAACAGGCTTGAGGTTGACATTCATGATCCTAGGCACGCACAGACACAAAAAAGGAATGAAGAAACCAACCTAGTTAAGGAAGGTGGTAGAAAGAACTGGAATCCCATCCCTCCTCCTGTATGGAGTCACCAGGTCTCTGAGAAAACAAACTGGTAATCTAAGGCAACACACAAGCCTTGAGACAACACTTGTTTGAGCACATACACAGAAATAATACTGTCAAAGGGTCAAACCCAAGCCCCAATGAAGCCCAGGTGAGTCCTGTAAGGCTACTAAAAGCTCACTTCACAAACCAGTGAAAAACTTCAAGCTCTAGCAAGATTTTGATGTACAACAAACAAAATAAATCCTGCTCATCTCTGTGTGTCAGTAAGGGCAGCCAGTCATATAAAGCACAATATTATGTATATGGACAGCTAATTTTCATTCAGGTGCTTTCCTCCAACTAAATACATTTTTTGTTCATTGGAAACAATCCAGAAAACAAGTCATAGATAAGCACTGTTACCAGAAATCACAAGAACAAGTTACTTCTGAAATACAAGATAAACATTTGAAAGCTGGTTATAGCACACATCGTGTGTGTACACATATAGTGTATATGTACACTGTATAGAGAAATCATTTTTTTCAGGGACTAACCAGAAGTTGTAAATAATACCTATGCACCACTGAGCCGTACTGAGCACTTTTCAATCCCAAGTTTTCCTCTCCTCCAGCCAAGAATCTGTTCAGAGCAATTCACTGACAGGGATCCCAGTTGAAAAAGCTCTCTCCTCTTTGTAGTGTATCCTTAAGCACTTCCCCTGAATCACACTCTCTACAAGGCTTTGCCCGCTCAGAGGCAAACCAGGCAGCACAGGACACTGACATCCTCAGTCTGCATATGACATCAGCTGGGTAACATATGGCCCCAGTGTGGAAAGCCAGTTGTGCAGGAATTATTTGCACCATCTCCTGTGCACCTGAAGAATTTGCAAGCTGGGCTCCTGTGAATGCACCTCCACTGGCAGGAACTTTGAAACAAAGCTACAGGAGGTTGCAGAGATGGTTTCACAAGTCCCGCTTGCCTGATTGGAAACACAAGGCTATTTTTCTTAGCAACTGACATCTCAAGAGATTCGCTGCTTTCTGAAATACAAAGCATGTGTGGAGGGAAATTTGAGGTGTCTTATATGACCTTCATCTCTTTGATAATCATTCCAGGAGGAAAAAAAAATGCATCAGCCCGTGGCACATCAGGTGTCCTTTGTCTGATTAAGATGAGATGTCTGTTTTGCTTTCTTTTAACAAATGAATCTTTCCAATTTGAAAAAAACCCAATTTTTTCAGTGTCCTTGTCTCTTGTGTCTTTAGTCTCTACAGTGGTAAAGCAATGGCAGGTAAGTCATGGAAATATTAAATCCATTGCTATCCCCAACTCAAAACAGTTGACTGAGCTCAGCTCTCCTCCTCAGAAACTTTAAACCAGCATTTAAAATTAACATGAATAATCATAATTTATACTGTGTGATTTGTCACACGTGCTACCACATTTCTTTTTGAAACATTGCCCTGTAAACTGCAAGTGGTTGAATGAAGTATTTTACATGCACAACTCCCAGTCTTAGATTAACACTTAATGGCCATCCTCCTCCACTGTTCATATACTGTGTGTGAGGGAATGCCTGTCATAACATGGTCCACACTTCAGGAAAAGCAGAAATAAAATAGCAGTAAATTTCAATGATGTTCTAACTGTGCCATTTAAGATGGGTTGTTTATGAGTCTTCACTGAAGAAATAGGCCACGGTTTTAAATACTGAAAAAACCAGAGAGATCCGCTTAAGGAACATATTTGCCTTATTTTAAGGTCAGCATTTAAATATCTGCATCTGGTAAACATTTTATTTCCATGGTACAGCATACAAAACACTAAAGACAGATCCAGTTGCTATATTTAATTCACTTTAAAATATGGCCCTATTTTGACACAATAATATGTAGTCACGTTTGTTAAGAAAATCATTAGCAATACTAAAGGAGTATTTCTATAGCTCTAAAGCAATAGTTGAAGTTCTTCAAAGCAGGTAAAACATGTAATACACTGAGCTATTTATCTTCACATAATAATATTATAGCAATCTATAATATTACATTAAATTATTTTATTAATCTATACTATTTTTCAGTAACTACTATGCAACTTAACCACCATTCGCCCTTAGTTTAATCCTGTAGAGGACTAAACTCTTGAACTCCTTGATACCTGAGCCAAACTTTTTACTTATGCCACCATGATCTATTGCCTTCATCACTACAATATTGCACTCTCCTGGAGATGACAGCGTGCACAGCTGCAGTCTTGCAAGTCCTTTGACTTACTGCAGTGGAGGCTGGGATTCCCACCGACCGTGGGTGAGTGATACCTCCACCTCAGGTACTCTCAGAATCACTTCAGAAGACCAAACCACCCAGGAAGCAGATGGAGAGGCAGGAACGTCCACTAGCAGGGACTGAGGTTAGGCTGTTGGGAGCCCACTGAGTGTTATTCACACTTGCTCTTGTCCCTGCTGTTCCTTGCCAGGTCCCCCCAAGCCAGCTGATGACTAACCACACAGCCCAAGCTGGCACCAGCACAGGGTGCTGGGTCAAGAGCTCCACCTGCTCAGAGGCAAACAGAGGTGTGAGAGGCCTTTGCACACAAGCGAGGTCTGCATGCACACACCTGGGGGACTGAAACACCTTGGCATCCCTGTGCTGGACACCTGTTTGTTAAAACCATAAGGAAGTCATGTCACTGTTCAGCCATTTGTTCCTCAAGTTAGGAGAGGAGGTGGTGAGCTATCTTCACTTTCCTTACATTAACTTAGCACTTTTATAATGCAGCAAGTCAATACAGGACACAGAACATTACCATGTGCAAACGTGGCTCACACTGTTGAGTAATACCGCTATTTTAAACCCTCTGCTGCTAAGCAACACTGACAGTATGGTTAGAACATTTTGGAAATACCGAAGGCTTCAATTCTTCCCCCCCACACACGTGTAAAAAAGCTGCTCCCGCACTGCACGTATATCAAGAAGCTATTCAGAGATGGGGGCTTCAGTTTTTGTGAAGTTAATTCTCCTCACTATTGCAAGGACCCTGGTCACATTTGTCCAGAAGCATCCCCTTAAGAGATAAACAATTGTGGCCTCTTGGTTTGTATTTAAGCACCTCAAAGGCACCATGCCTGGAAAGCTCAGCCTTCAGCTTCTTGTACTGGATACTTGCAGCTAACAAGGAAATGGGAAAAAAATTACCAGTTCCCTTAATTCAAGAACAATGCCCAAGGCTGGGATCCTTTCCAAATATCATACTTACCTGAACTGTCTGAAACAGGGCAGTTTATCTCCCCTCCTGTAAGAGCTAAAAGGGTATTTGTGACAAGCACTATAACCCAAAGAGTAATTGCTGACAGCTAACATGAAAAATTTCCAATGCTTGCAGAGCAACAAGGACAGAAGAGAGCATGGGGAAAGAACAACATCTAATGTCTTAGGAGGAAAACCTGGTGAAAGGCTTCAGTGAAAATGCATTTACTACACCGAGGAATACTTATTTTAAACCTTTCTATTTATTTACACGTCAGTAGGAGAAGGGGTGAAACCGAACTTGGAAGACTCTCACCTAGGGGATGCCAGCATTTAGTCCCTTTAAACTGATCTCACTTTGTGGAGAAATTTTGCATTTTTCTGTACCAAGCAAGCACTGCAAAATGGCCCATTAATTGGGTTTCCTCTTGGATGGATTGTTTCATAAGGCTTGACTGTGTTTTCTCAGGCAGAAGTGTACCTCTGAGATACAGGTCAGGGTTGACTGGTTGAGAAATGTTGCCCAATTCTTATAGAATATACTTCAAACTTTTCATAAGCTCACTCCTCTCATTGTTATTCTAATTTATTCCAGAGTACTTCATTTTGCCACAGACATTAGTGAGGTTACAAATACATGTCTCTTCAGCTGTTAGTTCTATGGCATTTTTCACTTCATTGTATATTTACCCATCTATTAACCTACATGGATGATTTCATAGCTAATCATTTCTACTAACACCCTTTTAGACACTTGTGACTTCAACCCTGAAGATGTAGGTGGTTGGAAAGACTTGCTTGTCTTCCTCCTCCCTCCTGTGATCTAAAATTAAAATGATGTGACCAGGACAACATATCTCATATCCTATACCTCTCTGACAGACAGCACAGGTCTAGACCCAATTTCCACACAAAAAAGTGAATCACTGAAGAACAGCAAGGCAAAGCGTCTCTTAAGTAAGCACATTACAACCTCCTGGGGAGAGAGCAAGCAAAGACAGATGTAGAATACACATTTGGATATCAAATAGGTACCACTAAGTAAGATGCTTTGAAGAAAAATAAATTGTTTATCTTCCAGTTGACTGTTTTTTACTGGAACAGACCCTAATTCTGTCAGATGAGAACTGCAGTACTGTGCAATTATGCAGAAATTGAGAGAGGTGGCCTTACAGAAAAAGCATTTAGAATAGAGTCTCTTTAGACCATTCTCTGCTTATTCCCAAATAAGATCCAGCCCTTTCTGCAATCAACAGGAGCTGGTAATGCTAATCCCATCATGTATGTCTCTCTGATCTGCAAGACAACTGTCTCAATGATCAAATGCTGTAGAAGAAAACATTGATCAAGCACAGCAGCCTTCAACCTGCAGTATTTAGCCCTCTGCAGCTATTGAAAGCCAAGTCTTCCTTCTCATTTCATCATGACAAACTGCAAAACAAGAGACTACAGCATGACTAATGAATCCCTCAGTTCCCACCTGCCAACACAAGTCAGTCAGTGTTTCACCTGCTCGCCTCCAACCCTTCGCGCTCTGGAGCTTCTCTTGAGCCCTGCACCTGATCTGCCTCAAAACAGGATGGCAGCACATGCCACACAGCCAAATCTTCCTGGCAGGGCACTGCTCACTCTCCCTTGCTTACACTGGTAGACAAAAGGGTATTTCTGATAGCTTTCTCTTCTCTTGTTCCATTGTCAAGTTTCATTGGCTGTAAACCACAAAGACCACAAAGAGTTCATCTTCATTTCCATGTCCAATATCAAGGTTTACCTTCAGGATACCCTGGTATGAGAAAGGCACAGATCATTAGCTAGTATGTAATTTAATGATTTGCTTGCAATTTTCCTGTTTTCATTAAAAATCTCTTTTTTTTACATTAAAACCCTCAATGTCAAAAAAAAAAAAGAAAAAAGAAAAAAAAAAGGCAGCTTCTTTCTGAAACATTTCTGCCAAATTTAAGGATGAAAAATTGAGCAAATAATTTAGATATGCTTAAAACAATGTACCCTCAAGGCCCAAACTACTGAAAGGGGAAGACAGAGTGGGAGTGATGCGGATCATTTTCCTCTGTCTATATCAGCTGTCACTCAAGGACCTGATTTGTGAGCCCAGTAAGCCAAAATGATCCTTGATTCCTCTGTTCTCTCCCCCTTTTCCTCAGTTTGTTAGCAGTGGGTCCCACCAAATCTGAAATCAAAAACTGCCACAGTTTGGCTGACAGGTGGAACCCAGAGCACAAATACTCAATAACAGCAGGATGAAAATCGACTGAAGGTACCAAGAAGAGGAATCCACAGCCATTTCGATGCAAGTTTGCTCCACCTGGTGAAATGCAAAAATGCAACTGATCTGTTCACCTGCAGCTCTGCTGTGTGAGGGCATTCTCGTCCTGCCAAGAAGCAGCCATATGCTGTCAGCTGTCAGGATCAGCAAAGGTATTACTGCATTAGCACCTACAGTGCTCAATTAAGGAGAAGGCTCCTGCTGGGCCAGGCGAAGAAAGCAGACTGCTGTCATCCTAGACTGAATCTTCTGTGATACAGATAAGTGGAGCTGAACAAAAGAAAAAAAAAATGAAAACAAACCAAACAGATGGGAGGGAATATCCCTTGACTAAAAAGACAAAGCAATGGTAAAACCAGGGCACATTCTATCAAAACCTGAGACTTCAGATGTTTGAGATGATGGCCTGATAGGGATAGGGGTATTTAGCTAAATATCACCTTTCCAGACAGGGAGCTCTTTCCACATACACATGGCACCATTATGAAGAACCAGAAATTTTGTAAAAAAAGAAAAAAATGCACAATGAAAGTCACGAGAATTGTCTGAGTAGCAATCCAGCTCATGTCAGAAGAGCTTGTTCCACAGAATATTCTAAGTTAGAAGGGACCCACATGGATCATCACAGTCCAGCTCTTAGCCCTGCACAAGACAGCCCCAAGAATCACACCATGAGATTTTGATGCCTGAGAGCATTGTCCAAGTGATTTATGTGCTCTGTCAGGCTTGGTGTTGTGACCACTTCCTGGGGGAGCCCATTCCTGTGCTCAGCCACCTTCTGAATGAAAAACATTTTTCTAATATCCAATGTAAACATCCCCTGACACATCTTCGTGTCATTCCCTTGGTCACCAGAGAGGAGATTGGTGCCTGCCCCTCTGCTTCCCCTTGTAAGGAAGATGTAGACTTCCCTGAATTTCCTCTTCTTCAGGCTGATCAGATTAAGTGACCTTAGCCATCCCTCATACAGCTTTTCCTCCAGACCCTTCACTATGCTTAAAAAAGATTCACATGTATAAAAAGCATGCATTGTTCACATACATAGAAAAGGCGAAACAATTTAATAGACTTTAGTGCTTTTGGGAACATACTTAGTAGCCAGCAGCAAGTAAGCAGGCAAAAGTTGTCATTGTACCACCATAAATCCCACTAGTGCATGCACAGGATACCACAATTAGGAAAGGGATTGTTTTTTTTCCATTCATCACTTCTTGTTCACAATGATGCAAAGAATTTGTTGGTGAGAAAATGGTGCTAATAATGCCAAGGTTGTGGATTTGATCCCTGTTGGGCTATTCAGCTAAGAGCTGGACTCGATGATCCTTGTGGGTCTCTTCCAACTCAGAATATTCTGTGATTCTGTGAAATAACTAGTGGCTGCCCAATGCTGGCATAGAAAAAGTCAATGGGAACACACTGGTCATACTGTCATGAAGGTACAAAGGACAAGCAAAAGACAATGGCAGTCATTCATTTTCTAAAATGACGTGTTGCTGCAAGACTTTTGGGCAGTGCTTGCCTTAACAGAATGCAGCAAATATGATTGAATACCCATCCCCCGCCTCTTTCACTTGATTTTCCAAACAGAACAAACAACAAATGTTAGGCAGCATCACCCATCCTCCAAAAACTCTTCCAAAAGCACCTGGTTATAGAGAACAATGCCTGGACTCTCAATTTCTGATGCATTGTAACCAAATCACAGAAAAAGAAAATATTCCTCCTATGAAACCAGGCACAATTTGTTTCTATAGCAGCAAAGACAGTGATGAGCAACTCGGGCAAACAGCTTGAGAATTATTAGGAGCACACACAACGTGGATCAGATGATTTACATACATCATAAATAGTGCAGAAGGTGACAAGAACAAGCAATAGCCTTTGAAGTATGAGAATTATACAGCCAATCATCAGATCTAGACTTTTCTCTTTCCCTTTCATCCCTGCACAGTCAGGAGAAAACTGTCAGTGCAGATGGATAAACAGCATTGGAGGAGATAGGATGGCACCTCTGAGTCATAACACTGTAATCCCAAAGCACCCTTGCAACAGCCAACATCTGCATGAGAACAGCTGCAATTTTAACAATTTTCAAAGTCAGGTGTAACCCTTGTTTAATCTACGCTCTGCAACACTGTCAACTGTTACCTGAAACAGTCTGACAGACACTGTACTGATCTGCTTGTGGAAGCTACACATCAAAAGCAACATCCATTCAAAGCTCCTTTTCACCAGTGAAACAAGTGTTACCCATCCTCAGCTTTGAGGGGACTGACACTTCAGTTCAACATGACACAAACCCTTGAGCTGAACACAAGTCAGGCTCCCAGTCATTTGTCCTTAGCACAGAATTACACACCCTCCCTCCCCCAGTTTGCTCATAAATGCCTGAAGTTATTAGGGGATCCCACTTTAATATTGTTGTGTCTTGGCTCTTTAAAACCTTGAACAAGCCACTTTGGTTCCAAACTAATTTAACCAAACACACTGACTGTCAACCAGCTGCAACAGTTTCTGAAACAGGACATTTGCTAAAAAAACCCAAAATTCCACAGCATTTAAAGCACAAAAAGTTACATATCAGCTAAACACTTCTACATTGTGATAGATTAAACTCCCTGAAAAGTTTTTCTGCATGAATTCACTTCATTTTGTTTATCATTAATGCTGAAAATTGCTATCAGGCACATTTTGAGACCAATATTGCTAAAGCCATTATGACACTGCAACCTTGAAGGCACCTTGAAGACTGAGTAGCATTGCAGCTATGCCAGGGCTAATCCACTTAAGAAAATCAAGATGAAATTCCTCACTTGACATTTCTGAGAACAAGGTGACAAAGTTTTAACAAACCCATCATTGAAGGTACTCTGTGTAAGACAACTCAAAGTTTTCATGGAGATTATCTCCAGCCTACAGTACAGATTGTATCCACACAGCCTGATGCAAACACCGAACTGAAAAAATTAGGTAGAGCAACTGGGAGGACAAAATTATTTTCTTTTATGCGGAGCAACAAAACATTCTGCAGTCCCCTTCAGGTTTCTCAACCCCACAGTACACAGCAAGAAACTTCCTCTTTAACTAATGAGCACTGGGCCTGAGACAAGCTTTGAAAGAAGCTAGACCTGGTATCTTCCTCTTTGGGGAATTATCTTTTGCAACCATCAACTAATCTTGAAATAATGGCATGGGAAAATAAGCACTGTGAGAGTCCATCCATCCCCTAGGAAATAAACATGTCCATATGTATACACAGAAAAAATATCTATAGCATGATGTTTGTGGGAACACGGGAAGAGGAATTTCATGTTGTTTAAAAACATAAGTAATGATGCCCAGCTGTGTCAGAGCAATAACCTGGTATTCTGACTCAGTGACAAAAGCAGATGTTAGAAAGTGAATCTGGCCATTTTTTGCATCTCTTTCCCCTTATACTCTCTGAGTGTTTGGAACTGGTATATTAAAGCTGTTAGTGGGTACTTGGAACATATATCGCTGAAGATTTCCCTGAAATCCTGAATCCTTTCCTACCTGTAAATTACAGCCTTTCGAAATTAACCCTCACCCTGACAGCTCTAACAAAGCTTGAACAGCCACGCACACGTTTCAGTGACAAAAACAAGCCCCAAAACAAGACACAGGTAGGTATCTGCAATTCATTCATATCTATAATGAATTTTTCTTTTGTTATCTCTGTCTTTCAAAGGGAGAAGAGTCCTTTAAGTTAATTCAACTCCTGTTTGCTCATTTGGAAGCACTTGAGGTTGAATTCTATTAAAAATTTCTGAAGCCAAGCCAATATGCACTTGGGATCTTGGCAGAAGAATGCAGCGCATCTCTTTTCCTTTCTAAACGGCATGAAGGCCCTTTCCAGGAAGGAATATTTTTACATTTCATTGCTCTATTTCAACCCTCCATTTGTGTACTTGTTCTTCCTGAGTTCACACTGTTAGGCCACGTTTCATTGCCTCCACATTCTCACGGCACTGCAAGGGACCAAGGGGCTGCCACCAGGGTATCACACAGCCAAGCTCAGCCACCTGAGTTTGCCGTAGCTCTGAAGCAGCTGCCACCACCATACTCAGCCACAGCCAATTCCACTTCTCTAGGACATATTCCTGTAAAGTAAGGCTGTTGATTTCCATGCAAAGATTCCATATATTGAAGTTCCCATCCTTGTATTCCCTGGAGAAGGCTGCCCACACAGCATGCAAGCTGTTTAAAAGCTTATCCCTGTGCCAGTTTGGTTTGCTGTCTAGCCAGGAAATGCTTCTGCCTCCCCCTGCTCAAAGGACATCAATGTTATTCAAGTGCAGCAAGAGCAGCCATTATCCAGCTGAAAGGAAAAAAACGTCACCCTTTGAGGATACAAACTGCAGGAAAGCTTTGGGGCAAGAAGAAAAGACCCAGGAAAAAAACTCCCAAGTGTCTAAAGGGTATAGTTACTCTTTGATCCACAGAGAAAGATCTTGCTAAGGACTGGAACCTGTTTAAAGGGCTGCATAAGTAAGCTGAGACCTTCTCCAAGCTCAGTATGGAAGCTCTGCAGTGTTTTTACAGTGCCAGTAGACCACAGTAAGCAAGCAGCATGTGACACTGACTTCACAGAAACCTCTTCTGGTGGCAAATGTTAGCTGAGTCTTGATGTACCTGGCAAGCCCAGGGAGGCAGGGTCTTACACATTTACATCTCAAACACTTAAACACAAACTGATAAAGCACTGCCTGTTGACATAGCAACACCAGATAAGGGCGCCCTCACACCCACTGTGTGCCCTCCTTCAAAGCATGCCTAAATAGACTCGGGCTAAAAGCTAAGGATAGAAGCAGCCAGAAAGGAGTTTAAGGATCACTTGAACTTGTACGGGAAAGCTCCCTGGTCGTTCTTAGGCCAGCAGTGCCCTTGTGGTCGAAATGGCTTTGATTAAATTGGAGCACATCAGTCAAGAGGCCAGTCCCTTCAGGTGCTCTTGACAGCCAGCACGGCAGTACGGCAGAGCTCCCTCCTGCCACCCCACACGGTTAGATGGAGAGAGACTCCTCAGCTACAAGGCTAAAGTTAGCTGGTAACATGGAAACCTGTTCTCACTACCCACATCCCCAGATGTCAGATTAATTTAAATACATTTAGCCATACTCAAAATCTATGTGCTGCCAGGAAAACAAGTGCACTAATTTGTGCCTGTGAGAAATTCAACTGACAAATCCAGAAGCAACACAGAAGTGATAAACAGGTTAGATAGTGGAAATAATCATGCATTTAGCCTTGGCTGTAATTTGTCAATACACAGCTTTTAGCAAGCAAAAAGCATTTGCACAGAGACCTAGAAAATGAAGCACTGCCAAAGAGATCAGCTGCTAGAAGCAACACTGCCATCTCATGATTTTATTTCAAGTCTCATGATATTCAGTGCTTTTAACAGGGCTTCTGCTTTTCAACTGTTATACATGAGCTATAAGTTGCTTAAAACAAAATACAAACCCAAATTTTCTAGCCTGGATTTTTTTCTGATAAAAAGCCTAAATATGTAACCTTTAACTATTGACCAAGAAGCAAAATTGATGAACTCAAAGCACAACATTCCAAGCCAATCCATGTACTTTTGGCTCAAGACTTTCCAACAGCCTGACTTTCTGCACCAGACTGCCATCCTCATGAGCTAGATAAGCATAGCAGCTCAGTTCACAGACAAATTTGAGAAGCTCTGACCCCCTGCTCCAACAGCTTGAGAGTCAACTTTTGGGCATCCAAAGGGAAAAAAAACAATCGAAGATAGAAGCCTACACCTTCCTTGGACTACAAATGCCAGGAGGGACCAGAACATCCCAGGGCTTGGAAATGTTTGTAATTCCTAGAAAAAACTAAAACACCTGATAGATCACCCATAGGTCCCCTCTCCCCCACTGACAATTCACTGGCAAAAGGTTACAAACAGGTCCTAGTGTGATGTTCACAAGCATATGCAGAGTCATTTAAACCTGAAGCAAGAAGGCCTTTTGCTGCTCACAGCAATGCCTTGCTCTTCAGCTGAGGACAGAGACACAACCTAGACACCAACTCCTCTCAGTGATGTTTCTTGCCCCAGCTCCAAGTTCTCCCACCATGCTTCCCTTGGTGTGCAAACCCACTGACACGCTTTCTCTGGCCTGGCAGGAGCAGGGAAGAGCCCTGTACTCACAACAATTCAAAGTATCTTCTCACTGATACATGCTCAAGGCCTCTCTTAATTTTATTAATTTTATTTCATCCACAACAACTGGAAGGCTTCTAAGTAGCTTTAATGACCTGTGGGATCAAATCATTCTGGAATGGCAGGAACAGGTTAAGCCTGAGTGCAGATACTCCTGATCCAAAGCAAGTAAGGCTCACTGAGGAGGACACAGGGCAGAGCATCCTGACTCCTTCAGCTGCCTACCCCAGCTGGCTTGCAGCTGCAACCCAGCACCAAAGCTGCCAGGAGCTGCTTCGAGGCTCAAGACGAGTTTCTCCCAGGCCACATCTGCTCCTGGAGGCAACAAACTCGTAATGGTCAGCAGAAGAACACTCAGCTTTGAGAGCTGCACTCTTGGTGGTAGGTCTTGATTCAAAGGGGCACAACAGCAGATGCACTAGAAGAGCTCTTCTCATCTTCCCTCTCCAAAACTTCACTTAACAAGGAGAGATTTTCTGGACTATGATGTTTCCAAAGGAGCAAACCAGAACAGGCTGGGCTTGTGACTTTTTTGCCTTGCAGAGGAACACCAGTAGAGGCCACCACAAACCCAACTCAGCAGGCTTTCAGTCACATAGGCAGGTGTGTGGGTTCACCCACACCAAGGGAAAAAGGGACTGGAGATAGGATCAGGGTTTCAATTATGTTTTGACCAGTGTTTGAACAAGGCATCAAAGCAAGCTTCATCACTGGCAGCCTTCAGAATCTCTTCATTTATTATTCAGTTTTGTTTTAACTCCTCTCTTCAGTCTGAAGTTCATTATTATACTCAGAAGAGCACAAGTGAAAAAACAGTAAATAATATGACAGTATTTCCTGGGCATCATGTAAAGTGCTGTGGTATTCAGCAAACAGAAATCCCACTGAATCTTCACTAAGAGGCTGGGGTTAAGCTGTCATCTCTACATCCTCTTGCAGTCCACAATAAAGCCTCATCTACTGATGTCAAATCCCATTTCTGATCGGAGAAACTAATAGAGGCCAGCTGTTTTTCCTCTGTTTTCTCCCCAGTTAAATCATCACCTCCAACTCCTATATATACAAAGGCCCCATCCTTATACCCACTGCCTCCTGGAACAACTACTGGCTGATGAAAGTACACAGAAAACATGCAAGAGGCCACATCTGTACCCCCAAACAAGATTCTTTCAATTTAAGAGTTATAATTTGTCACTGGACTAACAAATGCAGCTCAAGCAAAGACTTATTTCAGAGCTTATACACACCAACATAAACTCCACTCTGAATTGGATTAAGCAAAAGCTTAATCCAAAAGAAGCTTTCATTAAAAAGCCTTTTTTTATTTCCTGAGCAGGAAGATTTTCAGGCAACATCTAGAACTTCTGTAGGCAGTCTGCACTGTCCACCTCATTAATATACTTTTTAAAGAAACCATAAAATCACAAATCCTCAAGCCAGGCTCTCTGGCACTGTTTCTGGATCTTGGATGGGGATGCTTACCAGATCCAGCAGGCCCTCTTGAGCCCAAGCAGCAGAAAGACCTCTCTTGCCCCTTTGCACTCCATAAAAATGACAACAGCAGCTTCAAGCAAGGACAGAATAAAATCCCCATGCTGGTTCAAGCAGAAGCATTTCACTGCAGATGTTGTGGAGGCTAACACAGGCATGAAGAGCTGCTCAGGTCTGGGCTGGGTGCACAGCTATTGCAAAGCAAGCCCACCTTTCCAATTCACCTACAGGCAGTGCTTGGACTGGATAGGAAGAATAAAAAAGCAACTGTAAGAAACTACTGCTCCCAGCTGTTTCCAAGTCATTCTTCTCTCAAGTTATGTGCTACTGAGCCTTATGGACCATGTAAATCAAGGTAAGAGTGATCAACAGGAAGAAAGCATACACATGCTTTTTCCCAACTGCTTATGCTACATATTGGTTACTGAACACACCTGTGAGCTCACAGATATCTTCATTTTTAGACTCTGATAGACCTTCCTCTGTCACTAGATTGACAGTCTATAAAGAAAAGAAAGAAGCATGACAAAAGATTTTGATGTCTGAAAGGTTTCTGTGAAGAGGATCAGAGTGTAACATCCTCCCTATTCACCCAGGACAGAGTACAGTTGGCTTAAAATTATGTTAAAAAGAAATTTACGGCTGGTTATTGCAAAACTCTGAGGAGACAGTGATTGAAGGGAGAGGAATAATGGAAAAAAAACATTTACAAATGCCCACCCCAGGTGTAAGGACCAGAACAGGTCACCTGGAGCTGCCCACACTGTCAGTCCCTGGAGGTTTTCCAGAAGGAGCAACACAAATGTGTGCTGGAATTGCACAGAGACTGCAAGCAGCTGGGGAAGAACAAGGGAATGATAGGTATCAGTGTGTTTTCTCAAGGTGACATGATTACCAGATTTAATTCACCTTTTTTTTGTTTTACAAGTGCTTTCACCAACAGCCATGTATCTATTAGAGAGCTGACAGGAGATTAGCACTTAAAAGGAATGCATTCACCAGAGGTGAATGGCAATCTAATACATTTTCAAAGGTCTGAAGAGAGGAGGAGAAGCTCTTAGCCTCAACAATTCATCCCTGCCTCATCTCATGTCTTGAGCTACCACCTTGACAACACCTCCCACCTTTAAAAGCAAAGCAAGGACCCATTCCAAGGCGTTTGAAACGGTTTTATGAAGAGCAACATTGCAATCTCCTCTTTGATCCAAAGAGTCAGAGGGAATAAAGGCTTTCTCCACCAATTCTAGCTACCCAGATATCTTTTACTGGATGGTACATGACAGAAAAATGTAATTCCTTTGGTATTTTGTTGTTCGCCATAAAGAACAGTATTTTGAAAGCATAACAATTATTTCTCATCAGGTCAGTAAAATATGGTCATGCTGAGGTTTTTATTGACTCAAGAACAGTACAACAAAGCTCTTTTTTTATGTTTTATGCTCATACATGCTAATCCTTTAAAATGAAATTTTCTTTGTTTAACTATAAAGTTAAAGAAATGGCACCGTAATGCTCTGGATAATGCATAACAGCTTTTATCCACAGATTTTTGGCACCTCTGTCCTTAAAGTTGTCACAGAAAGTGATATAATATATAAAAACAAGACCAGTAATTACTGGAAATCTTTTATAGTTCATTAGTGACCAGCTCTTTCCAGTATCTCCTAAGACATATGCAATTCTTTCCACATATTGGGATTGGCTGCACTCCACAAATGTAACTATTCAACATACATATTTGTTCCATTTGGTCATCAGTTTCTTAAAAGCAATTTTTTCATTCAGGAAAAGTCCAGTTATGAACCTATAATCCAATAACCTTAACCACATAACAGTGACAAATTTCAATGACAGCTGTCTAAAATCCAACAGATATATTTTAGACACACCTTCACAAGAAGTTAAAACTCAGTCTCAATGGTTTAAAACACTCAGTAGCATTCTTCTGTATGTCAGAAAACACTTCAGTGAGTGTCTGTGGAAAGACTTCAAAAATATCAGATCTCCTAAGGAATAATAATTTCAAATATTTTGTGTGTCTGTGAAATCAGTTACATCACACAATTCATACATGGAAGTAGCTGAAGAGTTGGGCAGTTCTGTGGTGACACAGAGGACTGAGATGCTCCCTGGTTTCTCTCCCTGTTAGGTAGCTGATGTGCCTAATGAGAGACTGGTGGCACTGACAACTTTGATGTAGATCCCTTATGTGATTGAACAGGGAGAACAAGCTCCCAGCTACCAATCAGCACTGTAGTAGGCATCCTGTCTATTTTTGGTTTCTTTTTCTGTTTAATTGAAACACAAGAGTCATTGATTATTCCAAGTGGCAGAAAATTTAAAAAAAACCTGAGCTTAAACACCATAGTTTTTCAAACTGGGGAAAATGCCTAACACTGGCTGTACTACTTATTCTGGCTTCTTCAAATAATGACCTGATCCTTGAGCAGAGGCAGTCACAGGTAAAGCAATTACATTGACTAGCTAATGTATAGAGAAATGATTAAAATTTCATCAACCCTTTAAAATAAATGTTTGCTCTTTCAAGGTGAAAATGGAAAATCATCTTGTGTTGACTGATGCCATTTCCATCCTCCATCTATGGTTGCCTAGTTTCAGCATTGTACAGTGATCATGTGAATGAATACTCATTAAATGGCCTGACTTGTTACATAATGCTTAAACAAGCGCTTGGACTAAATCTTCCATTAATGAAGTATTTGAAGGTGTTGGCCATCAACAAAAACCAGTAAAGGGATGTAAGTCTGTATGACAAGGGGGGAGGAGATATCAAACGTGTATTAAATGAGATGAAACTTGACCTCATTGCAGATTCTTCACCTCACAGCAGGACATTGCAAAAAGTTATGTATGACAAGTTATATATGACTACAAGGTCACCCAAAGCTATTAAGAGTTATAGGAACATATTCCCACTGATATTTAGCATCTATTTAGTATCTATTTAAAATTTGACTTGCATCTTTTTCACCTAGAGGGTGGTTACAAATCACAGAATTAAGTTTCCCTGTGAAGTTTGGCAGCAGTTTGAAAGACCAGTTGTCTGACAGGACCTTCTCAAGTAGCTGATAATAAACTTACAAAGCCTTTTTCATGCCAGGGATTTCTCTCCCACAGCTGTGTGTCTGTATTTCCCTGGAGAGGATGCAGGAGAAATGGGAAGAAACAGGACCATACACACCCCACAAAGGTGTGTTATGAACTGTGCAAATTGAGCAAGAGTCATTTGGAAGAGGCCTTGGGAGGTAAGTCCAATCTCTTGCTGACAAAAGAGACAGTTTTGAAGTAAGACTAGATTCCCAGGCCTTGACCATTTGAGTTTTGAAAATATCCAAGATCAAAGTTGTCGTAACCTGAGTGACCTCCACAACTTAACCACTCTCTCTACAGTTTTTTCTCCTAATGTCCAATAATTATATTTTTTTTTTTGCAACAAGTGACAACTGTCCCCTGTCCTTGTGTGCACATATAAGTATTTATCTTCGCTTTCTCACACACATCCATTATGATTTGGGGATTAGACCAGCCTCTCATCTCCAGCCTTGCTCCTTCCCTCTGACTCCTTTCTCATATGCTCCAGTTCCCTAAATATTTCACTGGATTTCTGCTGGATTTCCCTCTCTGATCTCTCAATAAAAGCAGTTACAAAGAAGTGACAGATCAAGGAGCAAAAGTCATTATTAATCTGCTTTGAACATTTTAGTGGTTTTCAGACTGACAGAACAGAGAAGCACCAGCAAATCCTCCTCCGAATGAGCAGTGATCACAACAAAGTACCCCAAAAGGCGTGCTCTTCTTTTCCTGCAACAGTTAGGTTTGTCAGTGACTTCAGCCTCACTGACTTCTTGCTAAGAGCCACCACACTTGTCAAAAGTCTTCTACCATAACAGAGAAAAAAAAATAAGTCTAACTGTACTGTAAAAACAATCAAGAGCCTTTGGATAAAAAACAAACTCGCTGGACATGAAGAGTTGATTTCTTTTTATTATGAGCTGTAACAGACACCTAGCAAGTTCAACAGGAATTCGCATAAAATCTTCCAGCAAATCTAACATATGCATTTCATGGTAAGACAAAAGGATTACAACACTAGATAAATACTCTGACCATGAAAAAGAGATTTTTTATATTTATATGCATGTGTATATGTGCCAGTGCACATATGTGCGTTAGGCATTTTCAAAGGCTTAGAAGAGGGAAAACCCAAAGACTGTGTTTTGGCTGATTTTACAGTAGTAGTAATCTCTTGCAAATAAATACAATTTAACTGTTCAAGCCCCAACTCAGCCCCATAAAACCATCTGAGAAACAGCATTCTGCCTCCCTCCCAATAAACAAAACATGACCTTCCACATTGGTAAAGAATTATTTCAGAAAAAAAAAAAAAAAGAAAAAAAAAAGAAAAAAAAAGAAAAAAAAAGAAAAAAAAAGAAAAAAAAAGAAAAAAAAGAAAAAAGAAAAAAAATTCTCAGGAAGTGTTTCTCTTCACACGAACCACCTCCTATCAGGAGTCTGCAAAAAGCATGAAGCTTCAAATTGACCTACACCAAAAGCAAATCATGTAGTAGTCATTTGTAGTTGAAGAGTAAAATGCTTTTGAGTGATTTACTTGGTAAGTGCACTTTAATGATTTTAAGTTAGCAGTGTGCTAACTTAGCTAAATTAAGTTGGCAAAGAGAACACACAAGAGTGTATAATGCTAAAGATATCACAGTCAGTGCACTTACTCTGTTTTGAGGCAGAGGGAGAATGCCTGTACAACAGAAATAACGTTCACACAAGTAGAAAGGTTGTCAAGAGATTACAGAGCACTGTAATATGTCTCCAGAGAGGAATTCAAATATGCATCTTCCACCACCTACTGCCTGATCAGCTTGGCTCACAAGGGTACAAAACAAACACCTCTGTTTCCACTTCATGGGTTTCCACTTCAACTATCCATCTTCCCAATGGCACAAGCAATAGACAGTTAGGTGACTTCCTCTTTGCTGAAACTGGATGAGGTATTTTTCAATCATTTTACAAAGCAGAATAAAATGGAGAGGGTTTAAAGATAATACTACAGATAATTGCAGCAAGTTCTTCTCTGCATCCCAAGCAAAAAGGAGCAATAATGTACAATAATTCTGGTCAGGTGACAAACAACAAGTTATCATCACCCACACTTCCCATGGTCTCTGTCTGGCACTTAGAACCTGTTTTGACTGGTCCTGGAAACATCATTTTCTTAAGCATGCCATCCCCAGAACTGCTAAAGCAGCTAAGTGGTAACAGCTTGCACCAGCTGGTTCTAGCAGCAATGCAGATAGAAATTGCTGGGGGGAGGTGGGACAAAAAGCATTCTCAACCAGTCAGCTGAGAACTGAAGAAAGAAGCAAAGTCCAACAACTTGCTGTAAAAGACACTGTACCTTAAAAATCACAGAAAGTTTACACCTCCATAGCACAGGTAACTGTAAGCATTCAAGTCCTTTGCTCAAGTTTAATGAATAAATGATACTTCTCTCTTATAATGATTCATAACCAAATTAATATGGATTGATCGTTATTAATGAAAAACAAAATAGACTGATCCTCTTAGAAATTGCAAAAGATGAAACAGGTACAGCCTTAACATCTTCACTCAGAGAAGATGCAAGAGGAAAAGACACTACCAGTGACAAGGTCAAAAGCTGAGCAGAGATAAAGATGCAATTGTGTCCAAAAGGCACCCTCCATTTCTCCTCCTTCCATTTATTACTTAGAAAGAAATACCAATATCTAAGCCTGAAAGGGAAAATAAATATTTTCAGTTTATTATGGTAAGTCTTGAAAATGGAACTCTGCTGAATCTGAGCATCACTGAGATCTATGCCAGATCAGTAATTATTTTTGCACATGCTCCCATCTGAAAAAATGGCCTTACTAATCAAAATACATCCAAGTAAAATTCTATGAGAAAAAAAAATCTAATTTTGCTTGTCCTGAATCAATTTCTGGCTCTCACAGACAGTGAAAGTATCTTTTCCTAGCTTTATTTTAAGAGTATTGAAACAGATTACAAAAACATTCCTCAAGTGTGGGACAGAGAAGTTGCTGGTACTCATGGGCAAAAGTTCAATTTTTAAATTTTTCTAAATTTCTGCTACTACCAAAAGGTATCCAAATTTCTACTTCAGTTTATTGCTTTAATTACACAATCTGTATCTTCAGCATATGTAATAATTATATTCTTGGTAAGCAAATGCAAAGACTAACACACAAGTTGTACTATATCAGACTTTGGACAAGTGGTAGAAGAAGGGGAAGAAACATATCAGGATACAGAGTATTGCCATAAATCATTTTCACAAAGCAGTCACAAAGAAAGCATTTATCTGAAACTGAGTAATTTAGTGCTGTGTCTGTCCGCTTTACAGCTGCAAATTAAACTCTAGTGCAGAAAAGAATGTACTAAACCTGTTCCAAAATGACCAGATGTGCACACTCAAACACCATTCACACCACTCTGGTGAACAGCTGGAGCCAAGTTTTGACAAGGGCAATGCTGCAGTTTAGTAGTGACAGACAATATTATGTGAATTATAACTGAGTGATATGCTTCAGTCAAAACCAGACAAAAAGCTAGAGACATTGCAGTGATCCTTTCAACAGCCAGGGAACACTAATGCTAAATTCAACAGGCAAAATCAGCACTGACCTCTTACAACAGCACACGGAGACTGAACAGCTGGGGAGAGAAAACCCTAACAATTACTAATTAGATAAAAGTGCTAAGTGCACTTCTGACACATCTCCCAGCCATCCCCCCTTGCCACTCCTCCTGTCTCACATTGAGGTGTAGCCTCAAAGCACACAAGCTTTAATTTAAGTGCAGCTAAACCCAGACCTGTGCTCCACCAGCACACAAAGCCCCCCAGTCAGGGCTAATCTGACATGACCCTCCACCCTCCAGTAGAATGTTCTGCAAGGACACTGGGACCTTATGAACAGTGGTTTCACTCTACAGAACCAACCCTAATGAGCCACAGTACTAATGAGGACACAGCATCCTCTGGCTGCACCTACTGGTGTGCAGAGCTCTGCCCCATGCAGACCTGGACCTCCTGCAGAAGAGCCACAGCTCCCACCAAGCCCAGCAAGGGATGAGGGTTTCTGCTGCTGGGATGCAACAAGCCGTGGTATGTCTCTATTTTGACTAAAATATCATAGAATCATAGAACGGTTTGGGTTGGAAGGGACCTTAAATTAGTTCCAACCCCACTACTGTGGACAGGGACACATTCCACTAGACAAGGTTGCTCAGAGCTCCAGTCTGGCCTTAAACACTTCCAGAGATGGAGCATCCACAACTTTTCTGGGCAATCTGTTTCAGTGCCTCACCCCCCATGGTAAAGAAATTTTGCTAATATCTAGTCTAAACCTACTCTCAGTTTGAAGCCATTCCCCCTTGCCCTGTCACTACATGCTCTTGTAAAAAGTCCATCTTTCTTGAAGGCTCACTTCTGGAAGGCTGGTACTGGAAGGCCACAATTAGGTCACCCCAAAGCATACTTGTTACCAGGCTAACAAATACAATTCTGTCATCCTTCTTCACAGCAGAGGTACTCCATCCTTCTGATCAACTTGGTGGCCCTTTTGCCTGAATAAACTCTCTGGAATCTCAGAAGCTATGCTACAACCTATTCAACACCACCATTTCAGCATCACTTGATTGTTCTACTTGTTCATCAAGTCTGCTCTGCCAAACCAAAACACAGTTTTAAGGGAGAACTACAGAAATCAATTCAATTTTTTTTAAAAAAGCATCAGATCTAAAGGCCAGAGTGAAATGAGTCACAATAACTTGACTCCCTTGTGATACAACTTTTACCTCCTGATTTTTTCACATGCATCATTTTCTTGGCACAGATACTACTCTGAACCCTGATCAGCTATTCAAGCACAGCTGGGGAGCTATGGTGGGTGGAGAGGGATGTGCCATAAAAGAAAATCAAAAACTGTATCAAATCTTTCTTTGGCTTTCCTCATAAGCAAAACTACCTCTAAAACTTTGAAAACATATGCTGAGGTTTACACAGATTTATCACCTAAATGATTACTGTGTGCAGCATATATTCAAGGAGCTTATGCTTTTGGTTAGGTTTCAAAGAAGGACAAATCAGATTAGCAGCAGTCACTAGCTAAGCACCCAGAATTAGAGACTACTGAAATGACTTTTTGTTTTTAAATTCTCATTTTCCTGCCCATTTTATTTATTTGCTAATCCAGTTGCTTAGAGAGAGTAATTCAGATTTGGAATAAAAACCCCAACCCCAGCCACCACCTTGACCCATGGAGTCAGGAAGTGCTTTCCCAGAGCTGGCCCTGCACACCCCCTGCCAGAAGCAGTACACTGCCAGGCTGCACCAGACAGCCCAGGTACAAGTGCTCTAACCTCATCAACCCTGCAGGATTCCTCAGGAGGCTGCTGAAGGCAACCAGGGAGCCCATGCCTGCCCTGGAGCCTACAGCCCACCCTCACTGCAGAGAGAGGGACAAGTAGGAGCTCCCCAAACTTTGCATTTTCTCAGAAAGGCTCCCCACCTCTCCAGCTTCCCTCAGATGTGTACCTTCTCACAAAGACTTGTGCCAAAACAAGGGTGGATCACTGGCAGCATGTGGGAGATCACATGCAGATTTAAAATACAGCACACACATGGTCAAGAGTGATCAGATGCAACTATTTCTGCTTACTAGCTACACACGTGCTAGCAGATTTGGTATACAGTTGTTTTGGTTAACTGATAAATACTGAAGGTGTTGGAGTGCATTAAAATGATGGCTCTTCATCCAAACCAAGTACAACTTTAAACTTATTTATCTTCCATCTTTTAATAAATTAAAAAACTTAGATTATGCAGCTTCTGAAAATAGACCTGCAAATTGTATGCATGACAAAACCACATGCAAAGTTACCACAAAAGCTATCTACAGCTTAGTCAACATGTTTTAAGTGGTCACTGGAGATTTAACTGAAAAATAAACCTGTGAAGCAATAGCAGCAGACTTGCTGGGGGAACAGTCACTGATGAGGTCTCAGTACCCATGCACTTTCAGAAGAGAGGAGGTGACTTCAAACCAACTCTAACCTGATCCCATGAACTAAGCAACCCTCAATGATGGGAACTTCCCAAGTGCCCTCTTGGAGGGCAAATTTCAGGCCATTTTCATCCAAAAGGAAACCAGGTCATGGACTCCAGGACTGCTCTGTGATTTGAACCAAAGCACAGTGCGCAAGGATAAACGAGATTTGCTCCAGAGCCTTGTTCCTGGGTCAAAAATAAAATGCAAATGCAGAAAACACCTGCCATCTGTTCTGGCCATTTACTTGACCATGGATTTCCCTTTGCTCTCTACACTGAAAATATTTGAGCTTATACATTCCTCTGGTACAATTTTCACTGTGAAATAATTTTGCCTGCAGTTCAAAAGAATTACAAGAATTCCGTTCAGCTTCACAGCTCTCATTTTTCAGCCTTGTCTGGTGACTCCAGCTCCCATGAGTTTAGCCCAGCTGGGGAGCACAGAGGGCCACCTCCTCGTTATGCCCCTCTCTCATTAAAGGGTTGGCTTATTTGCACACTTGCTCACGATTTCTTCCTCTTTGGGATGGAGCTACTGCAAGGCAGTTGATTTTAGGAACATATCCTCATTTAAAACTGAAATTTTCTCTGTAGGTAGGCTGAAATGACACATTACATTAAATGTACCAGACAAACATTTTTTCAGCAGAGTAAAAATAGTACCTTAATGGTGATATGCAATCAGTCACAGTGCTTGACCAAAGTAAAACAGGGTACCAGGGGGTCAGAAGGGACTCTTCACCTACCATTTTGTCAATAAGCCTACCAACAGTAGGCTAGTACTGTTCTTCATGGGTAATTGTCTTTCAGGTCATCAGATAAATACATTCACAGATCTCCTTCAAGAAAAATAATGCTTTGAGCTTGACACTTCCATTTATTTACCCTTCAGGAAATTAAAAAAACAGAAAAGCAGCACAAACAACAATATTTAATAAAATACTGTTTTAACATGTACCTCAAAGTCTGTCAAACCCTGACTTAGCTGCTATGCTCAGTAATAACCTATATTCCTCACCACAGCACAAGTTCAATTGCATACTCAAAAAAAGAATCCCACAATCACAGGATCAATTAGGTTGAAAAAGACCTCTGAGATCACAGTTCCACCACCTGTGAATACCACCTTGCCAACCAGACCATCCCATGAGTGCCACATCCGGTCTTTCCTTAAACGCCTCCACCATTCCCTGCGCAATCCATTCCAATGCCTAACAAATTTTCCATGCAGAAATTCCTGCTGATGTCCAACTTGAACCTCCACTGCCACAGCCTGAGGCTCTGACCTCTCATCCTGTCACTGGTTACCTGGGAGAAGCAGCCAACCCTGACCTGGCTACAGCCTCCTTTCAGGTGGTTGTAGAGAGCAGTAAGGTCTCCCTTGAGCCTCCACTTCTCCAGGCTGAACACCCCCAGCCCCCTCAATCACTCCTCATATGACTCACTCTCTAGAGCCTTCATCAGCTTCAGTGCCCTTCCCTGAAAGAACATGTGAGTGTTGAATTTTCACATGCTCATGCCTGGGTACAAAGTCCTGGTAAATGAGCATGCAAACATTCTGATGAAAACTGAGCTGCATTCTATACAAAATGTTGTGCTGCATCTACACTGTTCCTAATGTTAAAAAAAATTAAAATATTATACATAGGTAATCAGATACTCAGGAGTGTGACTAACTTAAAAACTATGTCCAGCTCTCCAGTTCTTTTGACAAATTTGACAGCTGTTCTGGCATGCATCTTTTCTGCCCTTTTCATCCCTTCTTTCTTCCCCATTTTCACTCTAACAGATGCTTTTATTCTGTTTGGGTTTTTTTTTTTTTTTTTTTGTTTCTCCTCCTCTCTTCAGTGGCAGCACTGGGGGGAGGGAGGAAGGGAGGGAGGGAGGAAGCGTAGGGTGCTAATGCACAAAGCAGTGCTTGTTAAAAACTGGACATATCCAGGCAATTCGCCAGATTTAATTCCAAAGCCCCTGCTTGTGATTCGATGCTAAAGCGGAATATAGCATTGTTCTATCTGTCTGTAGGACACCGCGTCTTCTGTGGAAGAGGAGTTCAAAACAAAAGGACAAAAAACGGCTTGACACTCCCCCCAGCCTCCAAACACACACTTCATTCCAGAAAATACCATATTCATTGGCCTTCAGAATTGTTAGAAATAAATCAAGCAGAAAGAAAAAAGGGATTATCTCACAAACATGATGAAAAAACATTATTCAAGTTCACAGCAGACATGGTAAAAGCCAAAAAGAGTAAAATTCTGCTGCTTTTATTAGATCTGCTACATTCAACCTTTGGATTTGAACCTTTTTGCAGTGAAAACTGTTGATGAAAAAGAGTTATCAGAATCTGGCCTGAAAATACCATGATGACCTGTGTCCTTGAGAAATGTAAACCATTGACACAGCTTCCCAAATTCTTTTAAACCAGACTGTGAATTCCATATTAAATTCTTGAGGAATCCTTACATAAGGCTAGAGAAGAGGCTGCTCAGGTGAGAAACTGCTCATACATGTAAATCAGTGGCTCTAAAGCCAAGACTGAGAATAGTTTATGAAATGAGGGAGGGAGGAAGACAAAGAGAAATTAGCTACACTTAATATTGTAACAAGTAATAGTTACACACACTTTCCCCTCTTAAAATTTGCCATGTAGCCCAATTTGTCCCAACAGATGTTAAACCATAACTCAACAGTGGAAAGAAGTACTAAACTGGGAAATGGGCACAACATGAGTTTAAATTCCAGATGATTTATTCCACATTGCATTACTAGCATTACGTATCCAAAATAAAATGCATATACTGACATCTATGGCAGTAATAATGTATTGAACTACATACAGAAGTTGTGTGAAGAGATAAATCAAGATTTAACTGACAGGGTCCCAAGCACAAATTTTAACTCACTTCCCGTTTAGACAAATTTTTTTTCTTTATTAACCTCATGTGCAAGAAGTGCTTGTTTTCCCACGACTTTCCACTTTTCCATGTGCAGCCTTTCCCATCTCTAAGTGTAATCTCCCTGCTCACCACCCGCTCCCTCTCCTTTTTAACCCAGGTCACTCAGCCACCAGTGGGGCAGGACTAGGGCCTCACAGCAGATGTACCTCTTCCCTGCTCCAGCTGCAGGCTCTCTCCCTTCCTTTGAACGACCACTGGCAGAGTAGACTAACTTCACTTGCAGAGCACAAGGAAAAACTCATCTTTAAAGATGGGTAAACAAAGAGGAAGGGACTGCATGTCTCAAGACCAGGAGGAGTTCAAGAGCTTCTCCATTCAAGAGTAGCCAAGCATACGAACTCCAGGAAATGCAGCTCCTCTTTTCAAAACCTTAAACCCTGTCTGGCACCTCTTCTCAGTCACGTAGCAGAGGCTGAGGTCGCTCCGTTGTCTGATGATCATGGAACTCAGCCTTCCCATGTAAACACAGAAAGCAGTAACAGGCTGGTTGGTAGCTGGAACATACTTCGTCTTTATGAAGCTCCAGAGGTGGCAGAACCTCAGAGAGCTTCAAGTCAAAATTCTGAAGTGGCAGTGGACTTCTCCAGGTTTTCTTGCTTAGTTTTTGGGCATTGTTTTGTCATTTTGTTTGTCTGTCTCCTCTAAAATGATAAAAAGCTCTAAGTCTTTCAAATTTAGACAAGCACACATAAAAAGACAGAGAGGAAAGTGCCATGAGAAGGCTGGAAGGAAACTAAACTGCAGGAAAAATCTGCCTTTGATTTCCTAAAGCCAAGGCAATGCCTCTTCCTCAGCTACAGCTCATTTTGCCTTCCAGTCTTCCACTTTATGGTTGCAACAGAAGAAACCAAAGGGATGTGATTTATGGGCCTTTTCAGACATCACTCTTTTGGAGAGTGCAAACACACACACTAGCTGATAATGCTAAGAACAAGTATGAATCAAATCTGCAACTCTAAGTCACGTGTTTCCACAGAGAACTTCTTCAGCATCACCCTCCATTTAGTCACTGAAGCATTCTGAAGACAGTAATTGCCCATAAAGCACCTTGAATATGTAAACAAATGAATGAGAAGTGGGATAAAAGAATTCAACTCACTTGCTCAAAGACATAAACTCAAGAAACAGGTACAGCTACAACTTCAAATTCATATAAATCACATGAGGCTGGTGGCTACAGCATATTGCCTCAATGAACAGCTCAGCATTTTGCTAAGTCAATACGATTGTTCTTATTAAAAAAAAAGCTCTTGAGAAGATTCTCAAGAACATTTTAATCAGACAGCACTTTCTGTAGTCAAAAACATAATGCTCTCTCAATAATGTTAACATGCAAAACTGACATTAAAAAGCAAGAATGACTGAAAGGGCTTTACAGTAACCCTACAAATTATTCAACTGCCACATAAGACTTGTGTCCCTCGATGTCCAATACACATAAGATACACTAATCTCTCTCATTGCCCTTTAGGACACCATGCTCTGACAATTTCAGCTATGAGGAAAACTTGCACATTGTCTTCTGAGTCTAGTAATATTATACACTCCTATTTAGTGTCCCGTTTTATGAAGGTTAAACATCACTACAAGTGAACCACCTTGCAGTTCATGTGTTCCAAGTTCTAACCAACCTGACTGTTAAGAAATCAAGCTTTTTGGAAAGCCAAGAGTTGAGAGAGCTGTTGCACACAAAGTGTTCATTTAGAGAGGTCGTAAGTTCTCAAGCACTTTCTTAAATACCCCATTTTGTAACAAGGCACTTATTTCCCAACCTGTCACACAAAATAACTTAGTCATTCTTCAGTAAGGCTACTGGACTCTTAAACTAACTTGTGTAACTTTGATAAGATGGTGCACTCTAAAATTCTATTTGCTGTTGCCACAGCACAGATTAGACAGCCCCTTCACACATTGCTGGGCCAATGTTTCATGCAGAGGAAAAGCCTGGCAGACACTGATAAACAAACCCATGAAACAGTCCCTGCTTTCAAATAGTTAATACCTAGGCTTGTGTTCCACAGGGGCACACTCACATACCAAGTCTTCCTTCACATGTTTAATTGTTGTATGTAAATAGGTGTACAAGGTATGGCAGGTAAATGACTCGACAGCAGACACTGAGAATGCCACAGTTATACAAGCACAAGGTGACATCTCTCAGCTATTTTTCTTTTATAACCACATAGATGGCAGGTATGCAACAGAAGAATCTATTTCTGACAATTCACACACTTAGAGAAAAAATACCATCAATAAAACTGAAGGAAGTTGCTTACTGTTGTCTTCTCAAAGGATACATTTCTCAAAATACAAAGGTATGACAAATTTGTTTCTTTTAAAGAAACTGAACAGTCACTACTAAGCAACACTGCTGCATTTATAGGATCACTTTATTTTAAAAAGGCACAGTTTCTGCCACCTAGCTGCTACATGTAGGTTTAAGTATGGTTGTATCTCAAGAAGTTTCAGCATTTCAGAGATGAAAGTTTATTCACAATATAATGCAGTTTTGAAATAGTGCATGTATTACAGCATTAATTGATACCATTAGATGCACATACAAGGGGAGCTATCTATACAAGAATTATTACCCATGAAGGCTGCCATAAAAGTAATTGCTAGCACTTCATTACTGAAAAATTAGCTCTAATTTAGGGGTGTTTCTGCATTTTTACAAAAGACTGAAAAATGCAACTCAGCAAATCCTGTTCTTCTGCAGTCCTTGCAATCAATACAGCACTTCCCAACACATACGTGACTGTTACAAGCTCTGGTTTTTAAATTAATGCATTTCGCAACTATGAAACAGCATAAAATTTGAAATCATACTACAACCATCACAGACCAAGATTTTCTTATTCCAATTGGTTGCTAGATAGAAAACAGTGGTAACAACAGAATTGCAAAAACAGTGTTGTGTAGTTCTGGGAAAAAAAAAAAAAAAAAAAAAAAAAAGAGCTCCAAGTCAAAGTTTGTATGTTTGTATGCACATTCCCCTATTACTAGCCTGAAACATCTGTTAGGGGCCAGTAACCATGCTTTCACAAATTATTTCTCTACATAAGCTTAATAATTTGTATCCAAATTGCATTGTACTTCATTTCCATGGTGGCAATCTTCAATCACATTTCCAAGATTGTGCTCATAGCATAAATCATATTTGGTAGATTTCATTGTAATCAGAAGTTGTTTCCTGGATTATCACATACCAATGCATATTTCTGTAATTACTTACCTGAAAAATGAAGCTAAGGAAGTCTTTCATTTGGTCTTTAATGCAATGTTTCACCCAAATAAAAATTATTCCAAGTCATGCTTTAGACACCGTTCCAAGCCATATTTTTTTCTGCTTCTAAGTCTAACACAAAATGTGACTTTTCCTGTCCACTAAAGCAAGCAAGCATTTGCAATAGTAATAAATCACTACTGCAAAGTCTCAAATGAGCTAAATTCTGCCTGCTGTGCACAGGTGTTTTCTGACAAGTCTTTAAACACAAGCATGCACACAGAGACCCTGAGCGAGCAGACTCTGTGTATGTTCTGCTGCCACCACCAAGTATTGCCTCTCGAGCCCACAAGGCTGCTTGTTGGTGCATCTGAGGAGACACATCTATCAGTGCATTTCTGAACTGGGACAAATTTTCATACTAATCAGGATGTGGCACTAACAGATTGCACCCTGAAACACAGTTCTTCTCTCAGAATCAGTTATTTAAACAAATGTGCATTTGGTTTCATGTTTTAGCATATTTGGGGTTTTGGGTTTTATCAATATGCATTTTATACTTTCACTGGCACCCACCACCTCAGCTTGCCATATAAAGGGAGAGGCCAACACTGAGCATTATGAGAAGATAGCTAATCCAGGCTTTCCAGAGAGGAGTTATCCACTTCGAAGCAATCTTCATTACATTTAAAACTCTTTGGCTTTGGAAGTTTCAGAGGAAAGTCAACCACTGCCATAATATTGTGAAATATTAGAAATTAAAAATAATTACTGCTTTTATTTTTAAGCTCTTCACCCAAAACAAGGCAAAAGCAAGTTAACTCTCCTGTTCTTTGCAACAGTAAAGGAACAGCAGTCTACAGTTTCCTCATGAAGGAAAGCACCAGGGCAGGCTGTGACCTCTTGTCTCTGGTGACAGAACCTGAGGGAACAGCACAAAGCTGTGTCAGGGAAAGTTTAGACAGGATATTAAGAAGGTTCTTCACCCAAAGGGAAGTTGGGAACTGGAACTGTCTCCCCAGGGAAGTGGTCACAGCACCAAGCCTGACAGAGTTCATGAAATGATTGGACAACACTCTCATGCACATGGTGTGAAACTCTTGGGACTGTCATGTGCAGGGCCAGGAGCTGGACTTCAATCATCCTTGTGAGCCCCTTCAAAGTAGATCCTCATATTTCTTTCCATGGATGAGTAATTACTTCAGAACTTTAAAAAGGAAAATTACCAGTTTTTGCTCATATGTTCCTTTGCAGCAGCCACCAGTAGGTATCCAGTAAATCATGATTCTTAGCTTAAAATACAGCACAGATTCAGCCTTCTTTGGGTGATGAATTTAATAAACTCCCATTAATTGGAAGAAGTTCAGCTGAACTTAAAAACTTCAAATCAAAGATACCTGCACTATATGTTCACTGAGGCTTTTTTACTGCAACGGACTTAAAAGTTAAATTAGCCTCCATGGAGCCTTTTGTCAAAAAAGGCTCATACCAAAGCAAATTGAAACTTATCACGATAGCCCAATTAACACATAGTCTGTCATGGAGAACATATAAATCATCTAGACTAGAGAGGCCAAAACCTCTGTCATTCCTACCATCACATTAATTACATTTACTGGAGACTGAACAGGTGGCAACAGAGAGATTTGACAAAACAATTCCTTAGTGTGAAGCAGCCTAACACCTAAGGAAGCTGAACAGGTTGAAAAGAAATCTATGCAATTATTTCACAGCACTGTAAATTAATTGCACTTTCAATTCTCATGACGCAGTTTTATTGGAATTTTGCAATTGTTGTAAAAATGCAGCACAAAATCTGAAAGGAAATTCTTTTTTTCCCTCTAAATTGGGGTTTGAGGACCGCACGCAGATTTTCATTGGCAGCTGCTTGTCCCAGACTGCCAAAGCCACAGTGGTGAAAAAAATGCTATAACAGTAGCTATAGGCAGCTCCTCTTCCCTCACTGGGGTACCTCCCTAACTGGTTTAGTAAAGGACAGATGCTGTGCATGACCCAACTGAACACCCTTTTTTCTTTTTTTTTTTTTTTGTTATGGCTTTGGGGAAGGAAGAGAATGTTGCACGCAAAATTCAGCGTTGATTAAAAAGCACTAACATTTGGCTGAGCAGACCCCAATTTAGCCCCCTGGGCCTGTCTGACCCACTAACCACTGCTCTGTTATGGCAAAGTTTGCCTGAAAAATGCAGAGCTTGCAGAGCAAAAGAATATGACTCTTACATCAGTTTTGCAACACTTCCTTAATGACATACTATGAAAATCCCCATTCCCACACTCTCAGATTTATTGGTTTTAAACCACACATTCGTAACAAAGATGTAACAATGATGGAACCTCTTCAGTGACCGAACAGGGAATGCACTGAAGTATCAGACAGACATATGGCATCACTCAAATACACGCAATAAATATCTTGTTGGACTAGGTGGAAAAGATGGGGAAAGAAACCCAGAGCATTTTCAGAATTTAAAATGTACTGCCCCTGTGGTATGCTACAGTACTTCTCCAGACAGCAAATAGGTACCACCTACCAAAAGAAGGGATCCCTGTTTTGATGCCACAATTTCCTTTCAGATATGCTTCCTTAAAGCATAGGCTCTGGAGGCTCAGGGTTTGCCTAGGCTTTGTGCTCTCCTATAGATCTGCAACAGTAATCCCTGTACAAAAGAGAAGAGCATAAAAAGCTTGGGCGGGGAGAGTGGAACACATTGAGCCTTTTTTTCCCAAAGCAACAGCAAAGGTACTAGAGTTATGTAAGAAGAACCAAGCTAGCTACACTTTAACTGCCTCTTGCAATACCATTACCAAGTTTATCAAGATCTGGTGCCTAGCTCAAGTCCCAGTTTTAAAGCATACACAAAAACCTTTATCTTTTATTATGAAATAGGGAAAAAAAGCAGATTTCCATTCATCAACATGGAAGAAGGAAAATTTGAAGTAAGTACCAGCCACTAAATGCTCAGAAAACAAACAGCGAACAAAAGCCTGCAAAATAATAGCAGGTCTTGTGATTTTTTTTCAGCATTCAAGGACTACAACAGACAATGGCTGGATAGAAGCAGGAACCAAGAGCAAAGATTTTGCAGTGTTAAAGAACTAGGCATCTGCAGCTCTCTGAAAGACACTGATCCTTGCAGAAAGCAAGGAGACAGCAAAGAGGTGCTCTCTAGAGAACATGAGACACCTTACAGATAGAGGGAGTTAATGGTATCTTGCAAAAATGTGATTCTTCAAAAAGGGAGAAGGGACTGCCATGTTTAGATATTATCAATGATTAATCATTTTATAGGAGTGCAGATTATGTTTAGTGACCTATAATTTCTCATTTTTTCTAAAGATAAATTAGAACGTCAAAGGAAGAATCAGGGAAAATCAGAGACAAAAACACAGCCTCTCTTTATAATTCATACATTTGCTTTCCTTTCCAATTGTTCCCAAGCTGAGGGGATGTCCAACATGAGCCTTCAAACTAAGGATCAACCGCATTTCACTGCAGAGACAATTATTTCAGAGAAAAAAAAAAAAGGCAGCATAACACAACGTGCATGTCAAACATTTTCTCTCAAAAATATTTCAGGTTTTTGAGAGAAAGACCTTTCTAATACAAGCAACCTGCTTGTTTGGAGCAAAAAATAATCCTACTGGTTTTTGTTTTTCTGCCAACATCAACTTTTTAAACACTGTACAAACAAGCAAATGGTGAAAAAAGAAGAATATTCACTCCATCACCAGAGATCACAGTCATGGGGGACCTTACCACACCACTGTACGGCACAGCAGAACAAGGCAGGAGCATCAGGGCATCCGGGCACTATACCAGAGAAGAATTTGGGAAAACACTTGAGCAGCTCCCAATGGCTCCTGTCTGAAAAATGTCTTGGAAAACAAGTAGCACAGTTATCATACGAGAGTCCTTGAAACTGGCACTCAGTAGTTGTGACCTGATGGAAATACAACCCGATGCAAAATGCTCCTTTTCAAAAAAGGCGTTATTGCATTTTTTTATGAAAACTCCTGCTCACCTATTACCCTGCCAACAAAGAGGGCTTGAAGACATTAAAATGGTGTCACCTACACATAGAGAAAAAACAGGCAATCATCTAGCTCATGGGAACAAATACCACAAGCAAGGGACTTTGAGCCTTCAAACTGATGAAGCTTCCATGGTTTGAGATTAAAACTGTTGCACTCTTGCTTTTCTTGAATTTCCCACACACAGATATAAAAGGCAATGCCCTTAAAGCTCAGAGGACTTGGATTTAATGCAGTAAACTCCAAGCAGCCCAATTATTTTAACTATTTTAGACACCCATGAGAAGAACAGCATTCAGGTCAGTTATGCACACAAAGTTATCTTTTCACTCCCCATTTTCTACACCCATAGTGCTGGCTTTCTGGAGATGGGACAGCATGAGACCCTGTCAGCCACCAAGCTCTGCACCCTGACAGAGTCCCACCCAGGCTTGTGCTTTGTGTTAGCCAAGCCTTGGTCTCCTCCACAGAGATGAGGGGTCTCATTTGAACAGGTCCTACCCCAGTTACTGAGCTGACGGAATGGCAGGAAATGAATGACGTGGGAGCAAAGGGAAAGCTTTAGCAAAGCCAAATACTGCTAGAGTTAATAATCATGCCCTAATTCAAACCAGGCTCCTCTAAAGCAGGTCAGGTTAATTTTAATTACTATGCAGTTTTTTTTTTTCTTGGCATAAGCCGAAGAGGTTCACATCAGAACCACAGGAACCACTTGGGAGGCAGGAAGCTGCTGCACTTATCCTGTGAGTACCATGACCCGAATCAATTAGTATGCAGTACTGCACGTTTCCTTAAATCATCTCCAGTGCATACATTCCTGGTCTCACATCCAGGGTCACCATAGCTATGAGGGAAACGAAGGATGGTGGTGACGCTTGCTGGCAACTGCTGCCCTGCCTCCTCCACGTGTCTGCAGGGGAACACAGCTAACATTTGGGAAGGTATTTCCTTGAGCAAACTCCTACATGCAAATGCAGGTAAGTCCATACACAGGCTCATGAAAAGAGACTAAAGAGTTGGTGTTCCCAAGCAAAACTGGAAATGAAAAAGTCTGCATGCCAGTGTGTGATTGAGTTAATGGCCAATTTAAGGTTATGTGAAAGAGGTTAAGTTTAGGTTACTATATGAACCCTGAGAGGGGAGAAGCTACACAGCCCGGGCAGAACACTACCAGACTTCCACACTCTGCAACTTGTGCCACAGTGCATACAGGGCATTGTCATTACCCTCTGATTCAAAGCCACCTACTCCACAGGGCTTGATGTAACCAAAGTGTCAGCAGCCTCCACAAACACAAGGAGGACCCTTTTATGCAATGTTACTGTTACATCTGAAGAGACTACTTTCCTCTGTACTTCATTAATAAAACAAACAAACAAATAAAAGAACAAACAACAAAAAGACACCAGAAAAAAAAAAAAAAAAGAAAGCTTGTCTGCTTTCACACTAAGCCCAGAAAGGCCATATAAGCACCCTCCTATCAAAAGCCCTTGCAGAAAGGATCACAGATGTCCAAGCCATGGCCAACACTTTGTCCTGCAGCCACAAAATCTCCTGATCATTCCAGTCTCCCACAGAAGGGACACTGACAGTGAGTACGCAGCTAAGAAGTGCTGGAATCCTGATCTCCTCCTCTCAAGCTTCATGTTTTGTATCATTAACTTCAGTGCTTAAGAGAAACACAGCTGTCTTGGCAGGTCATGCTCAAGGAAGAAAGGCAGTTTCTGAGACAGTAAGTGCAAAAGCTCCTTAAAGTCATGATGACCTAGGGGAAGGATTTTAAATTAATTGCCAGCATCTCCTAGCAGGAGGCACTAGCACAGTACATCCCAAATCTGTGGAAGGCCTGAGATGCAGGCAGTCACCAGGGTACTCTTCCCAGCTGTCCCCTTCAGGACAAAGCAGGGCACACAACAGCTGCCAAGTCTGATGGCTTTAAGTGTCACAGTTCCATCCGTGTCTGCCACAGAAGAGCACAGGTTACTGCTGCAAGTCCGCTCGTGATGTGGAAGTCACCTGAGTGCACAGAATGTCTCTGGGACCACATGCAACAGCTCAGGATAAATTAAATTTTGAGATACTGCTGTGATGTCAGTGATTTAGCCTGACACAAGAAAATAGCATTAAAATGGCAAACAAAGGCAAGCTTAACAAGGCCAAGTATAAGGTCCTGCACCTGAGTCAGGGCAATCTCAACCATGCATACAGGCCAGGCAATGAGTGGATTGAAGGCAGCTCTGCTGAGAATGACCTGACGTGCTGGTGGATGAAAAATTGACTTTGAACTAGCAGTATGCACTTGCAGCCCAGAAAGTCAGCTCTACTCTGGGCTGAATCAAAAGCAGCATGGCCAGCAGTTTGAGGGAGGTGATTCTGCCCCTCTACTCAGCCAGTGTGATACCTCACCTGGAACACTGCATCCCACTCTGGAGTCCAGCATCCTCAGCACAGGAAGGACATTGACCTTTTGGAGCAGGTCCAGAGGAGGTTACAAAGATGATGAGAGAGCTGGAGCACCTCTCCTATGAAGACAGGCTGAGAGAGCTGGGGTTGTTCATCTTGGAGAAGAGAATATCTGGGGAGACCTTGTAGCACCTTATAGTACCTGAAGGGAGCCTACAGAAAAGATGCAGCAGGACCCTTTACCAAGGAGTGTGGTGACAGGAAAAGGGGTAATGCTTTAAACTGAAAAGAGGGCAGATTTAGATTAGATACTAGGATGAAATTCTTTACTGTGTGGGTGGTGAGACTCTAACCAGGTTTCCCAAGGAAGTTTTGAATGCTCATCCCTGGAAGTGTTCAATGCCAGGTTGGATGGAGTTCTAGTCTAGTGGAAGGTGTCCCTGCCCATGTCAGGGGAGTTGGAACTGGACAATCATTAAGGCACCTTCCAATCCAAACCATCCTACAATTCCATGAGTTTTCTGCTTTGTTTAAACTTGGATAGGGAGAATAAATCTCTCTCCACAGAGATCTAAGAACCACATACAAATGCAAAGCACAAGTGTCGGAGCAATGAAGCATATGTAACAAAAAGCTTGACATATTTTCTGAGTAAGGCAATAGAAAACACTTTATTTACAAGGTACAGGAGCCAACATAAGGGATGTTTCACACATGCAGAAGAAGACAGACTAGTGACCATGTGGGAAGTGGGCATAGCAGTCACGCTCACAAGCACATACGGAAGGAAAAAGGCATGCTT
Source organism: Phylloscopus whistleri (assembly GCA_017589585.1). Lineage (NCBI taxonomy): Eukaryota > Metazoa > Chordata > Aves > Passeriformes > Phylloscopidae > Phylloscopus > Phylloscopus whistleri. Next base: position 3,692,327 of record JADMLD010000552.1, on the reverse strand, counting down.
CCCTCCTACTAATCCTACCAGTCTCTTCCCTAAAAAACAAGGGTTTAAGGATCAAGTATTTTTAAAAGGATTACAGTAGAGGAGAACTTAAACAAGCATGAGGGCATTTTCTGAGTTGATAAACCTGCCTTATATGATGGGAAATAGGAAGGAGTGCTTTGGGAACTCACATTTTGGCTGGAGAACTGCTTTTCCCCTTCTGTGTATCTTCTTATGAAGTCCACTGTCCTGGTTTAGGAAGGGCACTCCCCAATATAGTACTCCCACTAAAAAGCAAACAACAAGCCACTCCCCTCCTCCCCCACTCTGGTGGGAGACAAAAGGCAGAGATTACAGGTGGAGATAAGAACAAGTTACTGGAAACAGCAATGAGATAAAGAAAATGAACAGCACCAGTAACAACACTAATAAAAAAGTGTATAAAGAGAGGATGATTTACAGGCAAAAATGCTCACCAAGCCCGGGCCAGTGAAAAACAATGGTAGACACCCTCCACATGCCCTGCTTCCTGCCCCCCACCCCAAAAGCCATGCCCACGTTCCTCCCAGAAGCAGGAGACCCTTACTTCCATCCCTGACAGTGATGTGGTTGGTATAGGATAGCAACCCAGTGCACCCACATGGCTCCAGGCTCTGCCACTCATGGTAAGAAAATACCTCTGTCCTGGCCAAAACCAGGACATCCTCATCAGTCTCTTCTCAGGAGTCCTGCACAGGGAGCCCAGTTAGCAGGCCAGAGGAACAGCTAATGAACAAAGATGCTACACTTCCAAGTAACTTGCTAGGGTTTCTTTCAACAGAAACTCAGCTATTGTTTCCATTCTCATCCCTCAGTTAAACGCTAACAACTCTGTGGCAAATAAGGAACATTTCTAATTTTCTAACCACTTTGAACATAATTCTAAGAGAGCAGGTAATCTTCAGAAAGTAGATAGCCATCCTACAGACCAATTTTGCAGGTATCTCTACAGCCAAAAAACCACCAGTGCTATCTGAGATCAACTAATCAAACATGAAACCAAGTATTTTTATCAACTAAATGTGTTTTTGTAAGGGGAAGAAGTAACTATTGCTGACTGTGACTACCCTGGCATTTTCCTGAACCTTTTTCTTTGCATGTTCTTATAGGAACGGAAGACCCAGTGTGCAGTAATTAACACAGTTTTATGTCAGGTTTTAACAGCAGCTGGGACTATTAGCCTTGGCAACAACACTTAATGTTCCACATGTGCCATGCCTTTTTGTTACTGTGGAAATAGAAATCTAAGACTCTAACCTCCCTCCAGTTAAAGCACTTAATTTTGCTCTAAGAAAGCGTCTCCTGACTTTCTGTTTATTTCAAAGCTGTTTATTTTAAAGTCTCTCTGGTTTTCTGTCTCTAAGAGAGGTACATCCCTTACTTGGAAGTACAAGCCACAGTCACAGCTGCGTTCATCTACCGTGTGTGAATCGCACGCATGCAAAACCAGCAATCGCTTCTGGACATCATTTCATGGAGAAAGTCTTCAGTGGAGGATCAAATGCCAACAGGAATAAGGGGGGCAAGGAACTATCCACCACAAGGAACTATCCACACACATCCCCTGCCCACAAAACCTAGTGGAAAACAGCCTGGAGGGAGGGAAGGACAATGTTTGACCATGATATCCAGAACTTCCTCTCTGCTAGGATAATGGAAAGAGCCTAGACCATTCTGGACAAGCTGGAAAACTGATGGGAATGGAAAAACACTCAGCAGATTTTATGATGATAAAAAATCCAGAAATAAAGTTTTACAGGAAAATAAAATAATTTTAATGAAATCTGCAGACTGTTTAAGGATGAAATCAATTGAGTCTTGACTCATGCTGCTACCTCATTTGTGTTTTGTTTCAGTTCCACCCACTCCTTGAATACCTACCTTCAGTCTGCCACAGCTACTTTAAATCAGCATTTTCAAGAGGTTTTTTACTCCCTCCTTGTTCTTTTTTTTTTTTTTTTTTTTTTTCCTGAGGTTTCCACTGAGGAATAAGAGGAATTTAGTATGTGGTAGATTACAACAATTTCTCAAGCATGATGTTGCAAGCATGTCAGTGGCAGATAACATGAAGAACATGAGAGAATTTCAGGAGAAGGTTAAAGATTAAGTATCTATTGTATACTTCTCGTAGATAAAGTTTGAGGAGAAAAACAGGTATTTTCAAACTGTTTTAAAAATAATTTAAAGGGAGAAACAAAAAATTGCAGGCTAAACCCAGCAAAAATTACTTAACTGGCTATTTTTCATTCCACATCATTATTTCTTTAAGTCTCCAGACATAATCTGAATTGGGGGATTTTCATCAGACAATTACCAAGCAGGAGAAATCACCATTTCAATTTCAGCACAGTATGGGGGAAATGTCTGTGGGGGAAGTGAAGGTATACATTGCATGAGGGAAAGAATTACTAACACAGGCTACATCAGTCACACATAGCAAAGCCCCCTCTGCATCGCATTCCTCGCATTCGCTTATGCAAAACTTTGGCTCAACGGAACTGTTATCAGCTTTAGTACCTAATAACTTCACTGGCTGGAGAGCAGGCAGTAACAGACAACGTGCTGGATTCTGTTACATTCCCTTGACATGGCAAGACAAATATCTCAGAGATTTCCCAGCTTTTGTACCTGTGCCCGTCACAGAGCGTGAGCAGATGTTAGATAAAGTGTTCTTGTTTTTACACCTTGCAAGTCGTGGGTTCTTGACAGATGTGCTGGAGCTGATCCCTGTGCTTGCACCAAAGGAACTCCAAATACTCCCACTAGACATCTCTATTTCCTCGTAACCTTTTTTTTTTTTTTTTAATGCACGCCTAAACAGCTCAAGAAAAGCATTTAATTTCCCACAAGGGAAGTTCCATGTGGCAAGCTTATTTTCAGCTGTGTGCTTAACAAATAGAAAAACTCATTTTATGCTTTTGTTTGGGAAAGTGCATGACATTTATGTCAACACAGTTTTGGTAACAAAAGCCTAAGTTTAGACACAAGTAGCAATCACTTAAAACCTTCCAAAACTTATTCCTTCAAAAAAATAAAACTAAAAGAGAAAACTACAAATATAAGATGTAGAAAACACAGAGAACAAGAAAATTAGAACATCTTTAGTAAAGAATTTACAAAAAAGTATTGAAAAGTCAGCCAGTGCTCTGCACTAGTTCAAAGCTGCATGGTATTTGCTGGCATGGTGTGTGCCAAGGATTCCATTCCAGAAAATCCTTACAGAAATTTGCAGAACCTTGAACTTAAGAAATTTTAAAAAGAAGTCTTAAGTTGATGAAAGCACTGTCTTATGCCATGAAACATTTGTGTCCAATCAGAAAACACATACCAACCCACAGAATTTAAAAAAAAAAAAAAGAAAAAGATGTGAAATCTCTCTTGAAGAGATACCTAAGACCCAACAGCTGCCACACACCCAAGTGGGCTCCCAAAGGGTGTCAGCAGGTGACTGCAGGCAAACAGTGCTCACCTGCACCCAGCAGTTTCACTGATACACACTCAGCACCAGGACTGAGAAGCCTCAATGAATTTGTTAGCATCCAAGCTGGCAAAAACAGAGACTAAAGGATAAACCCAGACACTGGAGAGGCCCAGTTAGACGTGCCTTGCTGGCAGCATGAGGCAGTCAGATTCCTCATCAGTTAGCCACCAGTGACAGGCTCCCCTGCTCCAGCTCAGCAAAACAACCAATAAGCCCAAATATATGTTTCCAATACTGAGAAAACCAGTGCACTACTCAAAACACAATCCTCCTCTGGCTGAACTCCCATCATTTACTCTGTGTTTGGATCTCCCAACCAGCTGCATTCTTAACACAAGGTGTCCTTTCTGTCTGTTTATCCACAAACTAGCACCTGAAAGGCAAGCCAGCTGCTTCCTTACTCCTTCCTGCACAAGTTTTGCCCTGTTTGCCTTCAGTGCAATCCAACTCTGATTTATGTATGGTTTACACCAGGGCAATCTTGTATTTCCATTGGCATTGAAGGAGTGTATTCAATGACAAGAGCTTTAGGCTGCAATATGCAATGATTGCTCTATGCACTTTACAGACATAAAAAAAAAACCAAACAAAAACAAACAAACAAAATTATGAAGGCTGTATCTTCCACTGGATACTTCAAATCAGCTCAAGAAGCCCAGTCTTGCTCATGACCCAGGTCCCAGCTATCTTTGAACCACAGTCCTTTTCAACATCTCCCCCACAGGCAAAAAAAAATAACCAACTTCCCCCCCCCCCCAAAAAAAAAGCCAACCAATAAACAACCAAAACCCCAAACATTAAAGTATAAACACATTTCTGAAAACCCTTTTCTGCACATATAACTTTAGGCTAAAATTTCCAAGTGTGACATGCACACAACTATCAAAGCATAAAACAAATATGCCCAAAAGTGATGCAGAGAAAGGCACTGAGGTTTGTACCTATCGATGGCTCTGCAGCTGACACATCCTGCTGTTAATGAAACATAAGCTCCATTCACATTTTGAAATTTGCTGCTAGTCAAAGAGCTCCAAAACCAGGGAGAACAAAAGATGTTGAATTCTCATAGTTCTTCATGTTGCTTGCAAATGTTTCCCAAGCCACAACTCCCCATACAAGCTTTTGAGCCTAAAACCCAAGAGACAAATAATTATGGAGAGGAAGACTGCCAACACACCAAGAAAGAGCAGCAACAGAAAGCAACAAACAGCTAAGAACTAAGTGGGGCATAGGATGCCACCTATTTGTTACACTGAATGGTGACATCTCCACTGATGCCCACCGTGTTTCCAGGGGAGGGGTGGCAGGATTTTGACTGGCACAGCCATCCCTGCACCAAAGCTGTCTCAGGTTCATGCCTGCCTGCAGAATAAAGGCTGGGAAGGCATCAGGAGACGTGGATTCCTCTCTGGGTACTGTCAAACCAAGTTTGCTTCCTTTGGGCAACAGGCTACATTGCACATGACCTGGATGAAGCCAGCTTACGAGATGGATGTGATGGGCTCTGTTTTGCCCTTTGACCACTGTGAGTATTGACCCAGTAATCCTCCCCACACAGGATTCTGCACCTGTACAGAGAGAGGCTTGCAGGCTCAGCTGGAACCCATCCCTTTAATACAACCATCTTTGATGTCCCACATAGAAACTAAACTATCTTTCCTTAACATTTGCTCACACCAATGCAAACTGAGAGGCATTTGTACATAATGGATTTTAAGGAACCAGCAAGAAGAACAGAATGAATCTTGATTTCTCTCAAACTAATGCAGCCACAAGCATGCTTAAGCAAACCCTGGAAAATGACCTCCCAAATGTCTCACCACACACCTCATCAGAGTGGAACCCCAGCGAGATGCCATGTGCTCCATCATCTTCCACAACATTAAGGTTGTGGGGCCACGAAGAGATTGAATTTTTTCCAGGTGGGCTCGAGGAAGGCAGTTCCCATGGCTCTGTGCAAGCTCTCAGCACCTCAGCAGGAATGGTGTGAGGAGCTGCACAGAGGAGCAAGGCACTGTGCTGCCTGGGCAGGTGCAGGGCAGGCACCCATGGGGACCAGGTGTGTGCATGTCTGAGGAAAGGCACAGGGCACACACAGCTGGGGTGCCCGTGGGGGAGGTCAAACACAGGAGAGAAATCCATCAGTGGGAAGAGCAGCCAGTGTGGGGAATGAGGCAACGCAAGGACACACAAAAATTCCCTCAGCAAGTGCTCTACTCCAGTGAAATTTCACTGGATACAATGTTCTCCCACTTCTGAAAAGACAGGACACATTTCTATCCAAAAACTATCAGTGGAAATACAGTAAGAGGACTGACTTTGCATCTGGCTTCAACAACTGTGTATCTCAGAGTAAAGAAAATCCTCACTAATGAAAACATGCATCACTCAGACAACATGATACCGCTGTAGGAGGAAAAAAAGAGATACCAGGAAGGGCACTTCACTGGGTTCAGTTTCAAATTTTTTTTCATCTTACCCTGAAATGGACACTGGACTTATTTTTTTAGAGTAAGGACTTTAGATATTACTAAATATTGTTCAGGGAAGTTGTGGATGCCCAATCCCTGGATGCTCCTTCCCTGGAAGTGTTCGAGGTCAGGCTAGACAGGGCTTTGAACAAGTGAAAAGATGTCTCTGCACACAGCAGAGGGGTTGGATTAATTGATCTTTAAAGGTCAAACCAAAATATTCTATGATTAGAAGACACCTAGAGACTTCAACTGGTTTTAAAATTCTATAAACACTCTGAAAAAGACAGGGAATCAGGCACTGACAGTTCAGACCTCCCAGGGATGCAATCTATCATCCAGTATATTCTTCTGAAATGTAACAATTCAAGATCTATCAGATACAGGGTTAACACACAGGATGGAAGATACCCTATATTACAGAACCACACACTTAAAAAAAGAGGATGAGGAAGAAACTGTAAATATAGTGAAAAGATAAATTGTTTAAGATACTAGGAATATCTGAAATGTACATTTTCTCCTCCATCTCCTTCTCAGACAAGAAAGATTACAGTGAGAAGGTAAGTTAAGTACCTTTTACCAGCACAAACAGGTGTTATGGAGATAGAGGAAGGGCAGCAGTATAAAATATTGTATTTCACGGGTTTTATGAGAAGATAAATTGAATTAGTTTCTTTTTTAAAAAATAAGAATAAGGTTTAATATGTTTAAGAGGTGTACGATTTAAGAAAACACAGACTACACCACTTAGCAACTGAAATCCAGCCACCCTTAATGACCAAAGCTAATCAGATTTTACTATTAATGTTAGACACAAAAGATTTCAGCTGCTACCTGAACTAAGTGTATAGCTGAATAGAAAGAAAGAAGACTGATTCTCTTTCAGGATTTGCCCCTAGCTGTTTATAAGAAGAAAGCCTGGTTTAGGGAATATTTGAACCTACTTCAGACACATTTCATGTAAAAGCAAGGACCATTTTTCTGGGTGGAAACAGCCCCTAAGCTGGAACTCCTGAAGATAATGCCTACAAGAAAGGGATGGTCTGCTCTGGGATGCAGGAAGGAAGGACAGGGACACAGAAGGAAGTACTGTTGATGGAGCTGGATGTGCTGGAGAAGGTGTGAAGGATGGGCGATGGCCCCAGAGTGATACCTCTGGGAATTCCCTGGCCTTTAGGCTCCACAAGGCAGCAGTTCCTTCAGAGGCTTCAGAGAAATGGGACAAGAACCCACATAAAAAGAGGCATCGTTTCATCCTCTGTTTGTTGACAATGTTCTCCTCCATATCTGTTTTCAAAAAAACCAACCAATCCAACATAAGATATGTACTCACACTGCTCCAACCACTTTTTTTTTTTTTTTTTCTAAAGTAAAAAGCAACAGTTTGGGGAGTACAAAGATGAAAAAGCATAAAATTACGAAAACATGTAGCTCCCAAGAAATGGCATTTTACCATGCCTTTCAAACTTTTAAGAATCAAAACTTTTTGCCTTTTTTTGGTTCAATTTGTAAAATAACAGCCCCCCTCTCCACCTTCTAAATGAAACACTACGTTTTAGAGAGTGTGTGCCACAATATAAGATGCCCATGAGTGAGACTTCTCACAGGAGATGCACTAGTCATTACTGAGGACCCTCCATCCAGCCAGTGCAAACCCTATCTGGTGTTGAAAATAGGGTGCCCAAGTTTCAGAAGTCCTGAGGGAGCCAAAAGAACAACAAAAATGGCTCCAGAGGGCTCTCAGCCTCCAAAAAGGAAAACAAAAACCAGCCTGGGTAAGCCAGCCCTGCACAAAAGTTTTGTGTGAGCAAGGACAACTCAAACTGTCTTAATGAGAAGCAGTCCAAGACATCCCTGCCATCAGATCAGGAAGCTCACTAACAGCACTGGGGCTCCACACAAGGCCTGGTGAGACAATCACATCAGCCTCAGTCTACCTAATGCCAAGGCAACAGTTATGCAATGACAGAAACAAAACGTTGTATTCATGGGGGACTGGATCGCCAGCTGACAAAGGCTTCTTTTTGTGACTTCTTTTTGAAGTACTTCATATGAAATTTCTGCTCCAAGTCCCCTCTCCTGACTGACCAAACTGCCATTAACTGAGGCACAGCCTGGTCATCCAACAATGCTTCTAAGCAAAGAACTCGGTAGACCTTGGAATTCTGTGTTGTTATTATCATCATTATGAGCAAAATGTTCAAGAAAAGTGTTCTTGTCTTCACTCCCCTTTTCCCAACTGCTACATTCAGGACAACACATTCTACATGAGCATAAATTATATACTTCACACACTGTTGCAAACCCACGATGTGCAAGACTAACTTTAGTGTTTTTCTAAGATTTTAGGACTGAAATAAAGACGGGCTTCTTAAGGTGAATCACTCATGAAGATTTAAAACAGCATTTTGATTTCAAACTGCTAGCAACTTAATTCACTGAAGGAAAACCAATTTCATACACTTAGCAGCAAAGACATTTAAGAACAATTTTACATGGAAATCAATACTCTTCTCTTAATAGGACAGTAAAAACATTCCTTTTTTTCTATCCCTCTTTCCTCCCTATTCCAAGATTTACTGGACATCAACCCATGCCAGTAGAAGTGTAAGTTAAGAGGAAGATAGTAATATATAGACAAGAGGAGAGGCTGCACACTTTGCAGTTCCATTTAATACCAGAAGTTCACACAGGAAAACAATGGTCTAAAACAATGAGTATCAAAATATGGACACGAAAAATAATCTTTTTGATGCTGCTAATATAGCTGGTTGGTTTGTTTCAACCATCAGAGCTGCTGAGGCTACAGGAATCAGTACTTCACTGCGCACTAACAGGGGTGTAGAAAACTTATAAAAAGCTTAGTAAAAAGACGTTATTACTAGAGGAGTCTGATCTTCACTAAGCTAGGGAACAAACCAGTTAATAAGCATTTAGAAATTAGGGAATTAGGTGATGCGAATTAATTTAACAAAGTAGCAACCATAGGAATTCTGTCAGCTTCCTTTAGCTTTGGCTGAGTAATTAATTTTTTTTTCTTAATTAAAACCAGAGACAGTGCCAGCATCAGTATGTGCATATTAACACTCAGGCACGCACTGATAGCTCTGCTTTAGCAGTTGCAACCTCTAAGCAATAATACGCCAGTGGCAAACCAGATCAAAGATACAGCTGTATTTTTTTTATCTTTTCTTTTTCCAAACCTCCTAACTTCCATTACTGCTTGATTAATCTGGATATATTGTTGGTTGAAAGAGAGCTCGCGGGAAGCAGCCCATTTACTGGAAGTCCCATGCTGAAAGGATGGGAATGCTGAAGGTGAGTGCTGACTGCCGATAGACCCATGTGCACTACGAATCTTTTCCTTCCTAGGGCCCCATTTCTGCTCCTGTTAATACACTCACGCAACCGCTACCCTCCCCATAAGTTTGGGAACAGAAGTCGCCACTTTCCACCCACACCCAACTCCCTCGACCGCTGCAGAGAGAACAGCGCACCACGTTATCCCAGTGGCCCGCAGGATTCCCTAATGCTCACAACTAAACGCATCACGCCTGGCACACGGGAGTACTCAGCACTGCCCATCTCCAGGGCACCTCCATTCTCCTCCCTGTGCCCCGAGGCAATCTCCCCTCTCCCGACCAGACTTCACACCCCGGCAAAAACTGACCCGCACCTCTGGGGACGCGGCTCTGGCGAAGGGGCTGCGCGGCGCCCCCGCTCCGCCGTACCCCGAGGGGAAGCCGGGCGAGACCCAGCCAGTCCCCAGCGCCGGGCGGCGGCACCGAGACCCGCGGAGAGACCCGGAGCCGCTCCGGCCCCACGGGCCCCCCGAGTGCGCCTCCTCCTCGGCTTCTGAGGGATGGACGGACCGCGGGATGGAGAAGCTCCGAGCCGGCTGCGTACAACCGCCTCCGAAACTACAGATCCCGCATTCTGCATTATTATTATTATTATTATCATCATCATAATCCCCATCAATGATTTATTTTCAGAGGAGGGGAGCGCTCTGCAGCCGGCGAGCAAGGTCCCGCTGTCCCGCCGGACAGGGTGTCCCTGCGCCCGTCCCCGCTCCCGCTCCCTGCGCGGAGTTTCTGAGGCAGCGGCGCCGAGCGAGGCGGGCTGAGGGGCGGCCGCTCCCCCTCCCCGCGCTGCCGGGGCGTTCAACAGGCGGCTGCCGCTGCCGCCCGGCCGGGGCTGCCCCGCACCTGCCCCCGCTCCCACCTCCCCGCAGCCGCGGCTCCCCTGCGGCCCCGGGGCGCGGGCTCTGCCGCAGCCGCGCTCGCTTACCCATGGCTGGTTCGCGTGGTCCGGGCGGCGCGGAGGGCGCAGGGCAGGGGCTGGCTGTGCCGTGCCGGGCTGTGCCGTGCCGGGCTGTGCTGTGCCGGGTGAGCGAGCAGGCGGGCGGAGGGCAGCGGCCGCAGCTCTGGCTCTGGCGGGCTCGGCTCGGCTCGGCTCGCCTGCGGCGGGAGCGGCGGGAGCGAGGGGCGGGAGGGGCGTGAGGGGCGTGAGGGGCGGGGCGGCCCCGCCTGCGCCGCCCCGGGGCCCCGGCCCGGCCCGGCCGCGAGGGGCAGGGGCCACAGCGCCCCCCCGCGGCCGCCGCCGCCCCCGGGCATCGGCGCTCGGTGCCGCCCGCCGCCCGTGTCCCCCTGGGTGACATCCATCGCTCGTCCTCGGGGGCTGCCGGCGACGAGCAGCCGCGACCAGGCAGGACCCCTGACCCTCTCGCCAGGGAAACCTTGGGAACCCGAGCTGCGGGCACTCTTGACCTTCAGAGGCACCTGCCCCTTAATGTTTCTCTGTGACAATGGCAAGGGCACTGCGTGCTCAAACACAACATCGTTTCATTAGTGTCTGTACCCGTGCTCAGCAATGTGATTCTTATCTTCACAGCCCCTTCTGAAGCGTCTCATGCCGCTTTCCAGCGTCACACAGCACTGCGGGAGCTGCCACTTGAGCGACGTTCCAGCCACACAGCCGTGCATGACGATGCTCGCAGGGACTTTGTCATTCTTTGAGCACTGTGAGGAATGTGTCTTGGCTTTGGGAAAATTCGGTGAATAGGACACTGGAATTAACAGCCTGGGTAGTTCGGGGGCATATGGGTGGCTTCTCCCTTAGGAGATTACCAGCAGCACCTTCCCCATACTAAACATGCTGGAGGTAAAAATGACAGTGTCACACAGGAGTCATCCTTCACAGACACTGAAGATAGGTATGGAAGAGAGTGGCAAAGTCAGCTTTTCAGTTTAGTTGCTTTCCTGAATTGGGCTTTTACCATTAGAGCAATTTGATTTCTTCAGTTACAAAGGCCAGTGCTTTAGAAAGAATAAGTGTATCTACAGTGACAAATATCAATCAGATTGTGTTGATATACATTAACTGGGTACTTGGCATGCATTTCCTTTGTCTTTGCCACAATAATAATACACCAATTTTCTGTTATTTATGTGAAATGTAAGGATATATTTCATTTCCTCCTATGATCATTAACACATTAATCTATTCAATTATGTAACTATATTTTTCACCTCAAATTGAGATCGATTGCTTAAGAACATATTAATAACATTCAAAGGCAAAAGAGTGACGGAAGTGTGAACATTAAGTTTTAGGGAAATTAGTTTGTACTTCGGAAATTCAGGCCCCTGCTCCCAAAATAGAGTGTGCACTCATTATTAAAGTTGCAATGTTAATGTGTGGTTTCTTTCCCATTAATATAAAAATCACAGTCTCCTGGACCAAAATGGTCTTTTGCATTGATTAATGAACATATATGTTTTTCCAGTAAGGTTTGTGGGCTCAACACCATGCAAAGACCACAGGATCAGGGAGTAAATGCCTCTCCTCTAACAGGCAATAAGTGGATTGATGGAGTAAGCCATTTTATAAAGATAGAAAAAAAAAAAAATCACAGCTAAGCTGATCACTAGCATGCTGCTTCCAGACCCCACTGGGAATTAAAGTAGATGAGCTATGCACCTTTGAAAAATTAGATTAATTATGGAAGTAGCACATGACCCTTAACTAGACTGGCACTAATGGCACTGAAATATGGCAAGAACAAGAGGAAAATGGTAAGAGCATCCCACTGTGTGCAGCACTATGTGCTGGTGAAGGTATAAGTTAATTTTCCTTTTAAAAATAAAAAAAAAGTTGAAATTTATATTCTTTGAAGTTCCTACAGCATACTGCTTGATTTATAATAGAATCAACTGAAAAATGTGCCTTAATTCTGACTATTTGCACTTATGGGTAACTTTGCATCACTGAAATCCATAGGAATGGGTTCCTCAGGGGAAGTTGGTCAGTGCTGTCCAGACTGGGTTCACACACGCTGAAGTATGAGGCACATATTCCTAAGGGAGTGCAGAAGAAGTTGTCCATATCAGCACATTTGCAGTGAGAGGGACTCACTTTCTACCATTCTCAGACATGTTGGTCATTTTTCTCTCCAAAGGGTAAAGCAAAGAACAGCTGTCCAAATACTGGTTATGGCTCAGCAGTCAGTGGGGATTTCCACTCACAGAGGTACCAAGTCTCTGGTAAGCGAAGAGAGAAGTTGACAGAAGTTTTGGCTCCTTAAGCAAAACTATATCGTAATATTCAGTTGCGGTCAAGGAGACAGGAATACTTGAAATTTCTGCTAGGAATAGAAACTAATGGATTTCATTTCAGAACCAAGATGTGTGGAGAAACAGGTATTCCCCTGTTTGGGAAAGGCTTATGACTGGATTCTGGTCCTTGCTCTTGCTTTTGTCTCTAGCACACAATGTAGAGGAGAAAGGCTGAAGTGTGCAGCATTTCAACAATCTCCATATTTGAATGGCTCCTTGGCTGCTGTAGCTGGTAGCTGTAAGGGAGGGCTAAAGTAAATGATGCTGGAAGCCAGACTGACCCAAACAATCTCTTCAGCAAGGGATTATAAAATCACTGTTGCAGATTTGACCTGCAAAAGAGAAAGCAAAGGTTAGGATTCTGCATTGATTAATGTCATTGTCTACGTTGGGTGCTTAAAACCTTTTCCATAGTTTAGGCGACAACTTGCAAACATTTTTCTATATGCAGAGTTACCCTAATACTAACATCATGATACCAGATGTTTCCAGAGACACCTTCACTCCCTGTAGCAATATGCTGGGATTACCTCCTAACCTGTTCTAGAGCAGTATGTTTCTCTCTGGAGATGTTTTAAGGAAGCCATTTGATGTTCAGAAGAAAACTTCAGTCTCAAGATTAGTCAAGAAGAGTCAAGAGGAGGGGACTCCAATGCATTCAACAAATGATTAATAAAGCAATCATGGGAGGCCTCAGGGCTCAAGGAGAGGGGGGAGATGTGGGAGTAGGAATCCCCCCTGGGCCAAATCCATACAGGCTCAGGAGTGCCCAGAGATGTGAGAATTGAATTAGAACCTTAAAAAAATCTAAAATACATAAAGCCACACAGGCATAAAGTAGAAATGCAAGTTTAATTTTAAATAAATAGAGGATTTTAAATGCCCTGTATTAGCTAGTGAGAGAAGCCCTAAGATCTAGTTTAGTTTTAAACATCTCCCCCCTCTCCTTGAGCCCTGAAGCCTCCCTTAATTGCTTTATTAATCATTTGTTGAATCCATTGGAGTAAACAAGGTTTAAGGAGGCCACTTGATGTTCAGAAGAAAATTAAACTTCAGTTTCAAGATTAGTCAAGAAGAGGCAAGATAGAATAGGGGGGTCTCACTAGTTGTAGCCAAAGGTGTGGCATCACTATGAAATATCATATTTTACTGTATTTGACCATTTCCAGCAATTAGTGGTGAAACTGATTTCTAGATTAAGGGAAGGCTTATTGCATATAATTCTTTTTTTGTTGTTTTAGTTTACCAGACTCCATCTGTTTCTCCACTGCAGAACATCCTAGCTCTAAAACAAATCCTTTTTTTTGTGGATGGAGGTGTAGCTGCTGCTACCTGTTTGTCTCTATTTTCCACTCCCACTCTTTCCTCAGGCTGTCTAACTAGACAGATTGCCCTTGGCAGGAAACCTTCCCAATTAAAAACAGAATCAAAGGCAGTGTGTTTCCACTTAATGTTTTAGCTTTGACTAAATATTCTGGTGCATTAAAGACAGTGGTTTAATAAAAATATGTGCTAATGGGTTGTGTGTTTCAGTGGGTTCTCAGCTCCTACATCAGCTCTATGTGAGGCCCTATCCCATGGCTCCCTCTGCTCACAGTGAAGCTAATGGTTAATCATGATATTCCCTCATCTGACTACTCCATAAGCAGTGTCAGTGGGTAGCAGTCATGGCCACTTTCCAGAGGATTAGAGCAAGTGTGTGGGGTGCTACTCTGCTTTTGCAAAAATCCTGTAATTTTCCAAAACCCTATAAAATCAGGGACCCATAAAACAGCCTCCTTTTGAATGTTAACATGAATGTATTTTAGCTTTAAGGAAATCAGGTGATAAAAAACTGGTTTTAGTTGCAGTGAGTGTTCTCTGAGGCCTTTCTCAAGGGGAGTTCAGCCATCCTCTCTGTATTGGGCTTCTGTGATTCCATGTACAGCTGAGGAATACTGTGGGTTTTCTCTCCCATGTGATCTTCTGATCATAGAGGCTGTGGATGTTAAAGAGAAGTAAGGTGACAATTGGATCCCTTTGTACACTTTGTGCACATTATATCTGTGTGTAAAGAAGAGGTGACCTGTGTGGTCACCTCTCAGCATCTCGAGGTAGATCAAGAGGAATGACTCATGCTCTCCTATGTCTTTTGTACCTGTTATGTGAAGCTGATCCACTTTAGACTCCAACTGCTACTACCAAAACCACTTTGTAGTGCTCACTGCAGAGAGCTGTTTGCAAAGCTCATCCAGCAAAATGCTGAACAAAATGGTTCAGATCTTTGGCACTGTTTAGTCTGTGGGAAAAGAGAGAAAGGGAAAGATAAAAAATGAGAAGTAATTTGATACAGTTTAGCCAACATGTAGATACTCCTCCAGGAATTTAACATTCAGGTATGATAGTAGAAGAAATAAATAGTCTTCAAAAAGAAAACTGCTTCTTATTACCAAGTAGGTCACATTTCCAACAACTGTTTCCCAATATGTAAATATAAACAGTGATTGCTTTGAAAAATATATAATTATATATTCAACAAAATGCATATTTTTCCCAATGCAGTACAGTTAATTTTATCTGAAAATTAGTGATTACCATTTTGATATTAATTATGGAGTAGTAAATACATCTTCAGTGTTAAAAGATAGACTCATCTCTATTTCATTTACCCCTTGTGGAACTCACTTGTGCAATTAACAATGCTGTTTTGTGATTTTAGAGGCACAAAAAAAAATTAGGAGATATCATTGGAAACGAAGGATTAATATATTGATTAGGACCTCTGCTTTTACTCAGGCCTACATGAGGGACCTTACCTAAGCACAGAATTTTTCACTTACATGCATGGATATTCTCTCTGAGTGTCCGTGAGAGATCCAGGTCTGGGGGTAACCAGAGGGAAGGTCATGGTATAAGCTGTTTTCATTCTGGATACATGCACTTGCTTCTGTGCCTTTCTCTGTCTGCATGCCACAGATATAACCCACACCTGGTAGGGAACCATGTAGAAAATAATATGTGGTCTGAGAGAGCACGAGTGGTTTCAGTAAAGCATTACATAGAGCAGGAACCTTGCCAGTGAAAGAGTACACCAACAATCTGAAACCAGATGAGTGTTATACAGAAAAAAACCCCACAAGTGGATACAAGCTTCCCTTTCATGCACAGCCCATCTCATTTCATCCTCCTGACATGATCTGTGAAATGTAGAAATGCTGACAACCCCTTCTCCAAGTGAGAGAAAGAAAAGTCTTACTTCCTGCTATGTGAATCATGATACAATAATCCTATGAAGGCATTCTTCCACATACCTCATTATAGAACATTTGGGCTCAAAAATTCACTTGAGAATGATCAGAGATGATGAGTTTGGTCTAGAAGGCTTGGATTTAAACACTTACTGAAGTGTTTTGCTAAGTTCCTATTGTGAGGTATGATCATGTGGGCTGGAGAGGCCAGCCTAGGGTCTTCAGGAGGAGCTGACTCAAATGTATGGATTATCCAACATTTTCATTAGTACCACTGGGGAGATTTGAATGTGGAATAATTTGTGAATGAAGAAACCAGAGAGGGACAAAATGCATACCCAAGGAACATTAGTATTCAACTTCAGAGCAACCTCTGTGGGAGCATATACGCACTCATTGCAATATTCTGAAAATAATTGCATACATATGTATGTTAGCCCCACCCTCCAGTGGCATCGATAGGTTTAACCTCAGTTTTCTGTTGCACTGCAAATTAAGGGAAAAGACTTTATTTTGAGAGTGTTGAACACATGGCTGCCATCCAACAACTTCAGCATGGCAACCTCCCAAGAAAGCGCTCCAAGGCAGCCTAATCAGGACAGAATTCCTGGCAAAGTACATTTTGAGACAAGGCTCTCTCTCTTTTTCCAAAGTAGAAAACTCCTTTGATGGCAGGCACAGAGAGCATTTAAGAACATTCTCAGGTGCCTTTTTCGCAAACTGAAAAATCAAACTCAAAAAACTGGGGAGGAAAATTGCAGGAGTCATTTTAACACTTCCTGTTCTAGTTGGGCAGTGGAGACAGAAACAGCCAGCTGATTTCACTTTAGTTCTCATTTTTTCACTTCTGTCAATAGGTACAAGCTCGTAACTGATTACAGGTTTTAATGCTGCTCTGTACACGAGTGGTGCCTTAAACTGTATCACAAAGCTGAGTTAAATTCTCTTCTAAAGGGCCACTCAGCTTTAGTTTTCTACTAACACACATTCCAAAATGCTGGTTTGGCTTTTGTGTTGGGATTTTCCCTCCCCACACACAGTATGTTTTATTGCTTCTGCACTGTTGTTCTTGCTTTGCACAGTCCAGTTCTGGTAAGTGGCTATACCCAGAGCTGTGGTTTGTGGCAAAAATGCCTTGGAGGAAAGATGGGAAAGACTTCATTAGCCAGCAATAATGTAACATCCTTGGTGTGCCCACAGTGCCAACAGGCTGCTGAGGATGGGTGGCCTGGGCTGTGGGAGCTACAGGAGCTGGCACAGCCCTACAGGTTTTTCACTGGGAGGTAACAGAAGCGGCTCTAAGACACAACATCCTCCATCAGCTCTGTGAAGAAGTGGTTTTGGGAGGAAGATGTGGCTTCAGATCTGCTGACATCATGGAAATGCTTCACCTCCTTCTGACTTCACAGAAAGCCAAACACATTAGACCTGCCAGAAATGTGACACTCAGGAGTAAAAAAGCTCAAGCACTCCAGTCAGATGAGTGAGAGCCCTCCTAGAAAGCCCAAACCTGATAAATGCAACTGAGGAACTTGAAAAATAACAAGATGACATTTCAATATTAAATGTCGAGTTTGGTAGATTAATGTAGCTTCTCATTCCCTTGACTAATAAACCTGGTGATTTTTTTCCTAAAAAAAAATCCAAACACTTATTCTAAACAAGAGCATTTTCCTCCTACTTTCAGTACAGACAGCTAATTTTCTGCAAATGCACAAGTACATTATTAAAACATAAAAGCAGAACACACTAGTCACCCATATGTATCCATTCTTCAATTAGGAGAGATAAAAAAGTAAATGGAAGTGTCAAGTATCTTACATCAGTAATAATTTTATCCTTTATAGCATACAAAAGGTAGGTAGCAGTGCCTATATTTTTTAAATAAAGAACACTTTTTTAAGACTCTTGTTATTTGATTCTTGTTCCCCTGTATATCATGTTCAGAAAATAGAAAAATAATATTCCAAGTGAGAATGTCATAAAACTTTTTTATTGAAACTATATTAAACACATTGTACTGTCATAGGTGAATCTGGATTCTTACTTTGTATACTTCTTTTTTTTAAATAAAGTTCAGGCTGAACATGAGTGTTTTGTAACTGCCAGATAGCCTAGAACATTAATTCTGCCATCCAATATTCCAAGGAAATAGCTTCTTTGTGTTTAAAAGATGAAAGGGCCACGGGCAAACCAAACGTCACAAGAACCTGGCAGACAAAATGACCCAAGGCCATTAAAGAAGCTACAGAAACTGCAGCTTGTAAAATTATTCCCAGAAGACAACATTACTTCTAACACCCATTGGGCTGTTAGAAGTGACACTGTTTGAAGTCCACCTTGAAAAGGAAGCAGAAGTGCATGCCCAGGCCTTGAAACAGTGTGTAAGGGCTCATGCAGATGAAGTATCAACAAGGTGATGCTGTGATGAGCTCGGAGCTGCCTGCCCAGAGCCCTGGTGGTAGACGATGTGCAGGAGGAACTGGAGACACCTGCCAGGGGTTACCAGAGCATTTCCTGCAGTTCTGTAGGAGAACACAGGTTGAGGCACAGGTAAATGAGCCTGGCAGGCTGGCAATTAAGGGAACAAACCTTGCAGGAGCCAGAGAAAGGTACAGAGAAGGAGGCAAGCCCACCGAGGGAAATAGGGAGAGGAAGTGATGAGCAAAACAGGAGACAATGTATTTCAGAAAGGGGAAAAAAGGTCCTACTACAGCAATTTTCTAAGTCACCAGGTGCTGCTCTATCTGCAGTTATACCTATCTATACACATCTCTGAGGCAACTGGGTAGTTTGGCTCGTGTCCTTTCTTTCCTATGACTCCCACAGGTTATGAACCTACTGTTACAGACTTTCAGGCTTAAAAATTCCAGTGGTTAAGTTAGAAATCTGTAGTCATTAGAATAATGGGAGATCCCTAGAGAGAGCCAACACTGCTATGCAGAAAATTTATTAGCAGCAGGAACAGAGGCCTGTATCAGCACTTTACTGGTGGATAAATCAGTGGGTTTGCTAATGATGTTTCAGTTCTCTTGATTGAATTGGATTTGTAAGAGAAATGCAGCTGCACACTGAATTGCTTTATATGACAAGAGAATAATGAATAGCCAATCCTGAACACCCAGGGTTTCTGTATATATGGGATAATTTAGCTTCCGTTCTTGTTATTATTTTATATGCAAATGAAATTATCAATGCTTTTATATAATAACTTCCTGGATAACATTTATTCTAGAGCTTTTGCCTGTTTGTGTGCAAGAGAAATTTCTTTCCCTCATTTTAGCCAGGTTTTAATACTAAATCCAGCTCCTGCTGGAGCCTTGTGGGAGTTTTATTGTGTTGTAGATATGACCCATCCAGAGGACATTGAAAGTGAACAGAAAATATTGAAACTGCCTATGGCTATGAGGGTGCTATTATTTATTTGGAGATAGGGCCCATTACCTTATGCTATTATCTGCATGTTACATATACTGGGTTTTGCATATTTGATGTTTACTTAACATGCATATCAGGTTCTTTTAACAATAGTGTTTCAGAGATGGTCTGGCTAAGTGCCCTCATCAGCCTCTTGCTAAGTTGTTCTCTGGGGTTCCAGCCAGTCAGTCTTTATGTGTTTTAAGCTCTAAATGGGCTACTGCTCCCACTCTGAAGGATCACGCCAAACTGAACCAGTGCCTGCTGGAAAAGTAAAAAACGGGATGCCAGCTGGCCAAAAGGGCTGAAAAGAGAGAAAAAAGAGATAAAATCATTCTTACATCGAGAAACTGCCTTAGCAACGTCCTAATCTGCTGGTTGGGAATAAATCACAGTTGCCTGGTTGGTCTTCCAAATGGCTGAGCTCCCAAGTTACAGTTACTCCTTGCCCTTGGAGGTGCAGTTGACTGAGATGTACTGTTGAGACACATAAATTTAACAGATGGATTGTAAAGGCCAGGCACTGTATCCAGCAATTGTTTCTCCCACTAGGAGAAAATCTTACAAAAGCTTTCCCTGGTGTTCAACAGGATCGTGGTTGTTCATTGCTCTGCAACTTGAGAAAAGTTTTGGGTGATTGGCGGCAGTGGGGAGAAACAAGCTGGCGGTGACACAATTCCCACCACTTGCACAGCAGTGAGGAAATTTTCTTTTAGGCAGGAAAAGAGGAGAAAATAATCTTCCCTTACCCACTGACAGGTCAAGGGCAATGCTGTGGGAAGGGTCTTGGTACTTTCTGCTTTCAGCATTTACGGTGCCAGAGGCACTGACCAGAAAATGTGGTCATCTGCATTAGTCCTTCTCATGTGCTCCGCTGGCAACTGAGTGTCTAGGCAACAGTTTTTGCCCTCCCTGTGCGAGGCAAACAAGAGCGTAGGAGCTGAGAGAGCATCATCAGGCTGCAGAACAGTGTGTGCTGGGGTGGAGAGACACAGTCAGGAAGGAATCCTTGTGAAAAAGAACTCAAGGGAGAAAGAAGGAGATGTGCTGAAAAGAACTGAGGCAATGAGAAGCCCAGGAAACTGCTCAGCTGGATTCTTGGAGATATAAAGCGTTACAGATGTGGCCAGAAAAATGCATCACAGCGCACAGTCATTTAATTCCAGGTAGCTTCCTGGGGATGGCAGTGGTGGGAGAGGCAGTGTAGGCGTTTTTCCTACATTTAGTATACATTCAGATGGTATTTCAGGACTTGAAAGTGTGGCTGCTAAGCCACTCAACATTTTAAAGGTTGCTCAGCTAAGAAATATATAAAAAAAGCCTCAATTTTTAATCCCGGAAACCAGGAAATTAAAATAACATTGGAAAATCAAGAAACACAACACAATTTTTGGACACATCTTCTTTACAATTATTATAATAATTTTGGGCACCCTACTAGAATGAAAAAATCTGCATTGTACTTGAGAATCTGCTGAATTTTTTTAGCATTTTAACAGTTTTACATAAATTCAGACTTCAAAAGCCTGTCATACAGGAAGTTGAACTAGCAAAACAAAATTGTTTAATTACTGGATTTTAGGAAGGTATTTAAAAAATTCTGACAATATAAGCAGTTGCTATGTTTTATTCCAGTAGGACGTTCTATCTTCTTGGATTGAGGTGCTCAGAATGAGAGTTTCCGAAAGTAACACAAATCACTAGTGCTGCTAATTATTATCAATGTATTTACCACAAAAAAGCTTTAGCTCTAACCATGCCAGAGAAACAGATTTCATTTTGTTAGACTTGAAAATGCAAGTAGCACAGCTAGACTAAAAGAGCTATTGAAGGGAAGAGACAGTAGGGCAGCTCTTTTTCTGCTTTTAAACAAGATTTAATTGCTGTTGACAGAGAAAGTACAGGACATCTTTCTAAAGCAGGTCTGCATAGTAAAACACACTCAGGAAGGGCAAAACACTAATCTTGTTAAAAGTTCTCCATAAAGCACTTTTGCACTCTGGAGATACATGTTTATGCTCTCACACTGGAGCTGTAGGTGACCTAGAGAGGGATCTGCTCAACAGAAAAAGGAAAGGAGGGAAAATTTTGTCTGTCATTTTCTCTATTTTCTGTGGTGATAGAGAAGAACAGTTCTGGAGTAAGGATTTTCTACAGCACAACACAGCTGTTCTTTCTGATGTGTCCCTGAAAGAATCCACCATCTGGCACTGATGATATCACAGCCTGTTGCCATGGGACCATCATGTCATCACACATATCCCACACTCAGCATCCTTTCAGAGCAAGACAGTACAGTTTGCACGTCCAAGTCCAGCAGCCAGCAGAAAAAGGTGACAAGGACCACAGGGCCAGGATATAATGAAAAAACAGCTGCCATGAGCATGCTCAGCTACAGGGCTTCTCTGAGGAGGTGCCAAGGAAGGACTTCCTGTGTGCTCCCAACACCCAGGACAGTGACACCAAAGCAGGACCACAAAGAAGCTGTGGCACTGCTGACAGAACTCTGTTGCAGAGCAGTATCAATGAAAATGTCATGTTTTGCTCAACGAATACTTTCTTGTCTCTAGTGCAGTGTGGACTGGCATTACTGGAAATCCTAAATTCATCAACACATGTAGAGAAAATTGATAAAAAGCAGTGAATACTACAAGCTTCCCATTATGCAGTCTATTATTCATTTGACTGCTGTTGGTTTACAGTCCATTTCAGATTTATGTTCTACAGTCATGTAAGAATTACTCTGTTTGGAGAAACAGACAAAACTTGTGTGTTTTAAGTGCACTGCAGCATAACTAGCTGAAGTTTTAGCTCAACCTTACCACTTTCCATGAAAGGACAGCGGAAGGGGAGCCTTCAGCTATTACTCAGCCACTTCATGGAATATGCTACAGACCAGAAACGTGGCCTTTGATGTGTTACTACTTAAGTAAAAACATACTTCAAGCATTTATTTCTGTTACAACAGTAAGTCCCTGTATTCTGTCCACAGGGAAGGTATTACAGGATCTTAATTTTAAAAAAGCCCAAGATACATAATCTGTAACCACATTTACATTTTTTGCAACTCTCTGACAAAGGACAACTTAAATTTGTGACATCACTGGTATTTTATTACACTTTGTAAGTGAGAAGCAGGCCCTGCAGTCTTAACAAGCAGATGTGGAGGTGACAGGAAATGGAATTTCCTAATTAGTTTCTGAAATGTATGAGATGATGTTGTTGATGGAGGTAGCAGAAACCAGACATGAGGACCAAGATCTTTTCCTGTCCAATGCAAAGGATGGGAGTAACACAACTATGTGAGAACCAGAATTGCTGAAATACAATGCAGAGACCTCTTCACGCTGGCTGCTTGTACAAGCCTAGACCAAAAGGGTTTACTGAATCTCAGGCCAAACAACAACTAAACGGGATTACATTAAACAGCTTAGCACTAGATGTCTTCCAACTTGACTCCTTTTGACCTCAATGACAGGAAACTTTGGTGGAGCTGAGTCACCAAACAGGAGGGGTTGCTGTAACTAGAAAAGAAAAATGCACGAGATAGCTGAAAGCCGAAACCTCAGGACTGCTGTTTCAATCTTCATCTTCAGTAGAAGTGTGTGGAAAGATTCTAAACATCCCTATAAACAGATGAGAAATTTGGTTATCTTCCTATGCCAACACTGGATGGCAGCTGTCTAGGGGACATGAAAGAAACACTTCCCAGCTATCAGTAAGGTCCGTATTACGGACATCCGAAGACAGTGGTGTAATTTATTTTTAATAGCTCCTCATAGACTTTTGCCTCACTTCTTACTGAGTCAAGAAATTGTTGCTCTTATTTAAAACAAACCCTAAAAGTTAAAGAGGATCACTTGTAGCTCTATTTAGAAAAAATCCCCACCAATCCTTTCCACTTTTCTCATTCCCTCCTCCCCATAAATTTTTGTCATTGGGATGGCTGAAAACAACAGTCACGGGGATGGCTGTTAGGTATATTTTGGTTTTTCAAAAGGCTCTGCAGGCAAGAGATCTCAATGTATTTTAGTGAACCAGCAGTGGTATTGGCATCATTAGGCTGAAAAGTATTTTCTTTCCAAAAACTATGTATGTTCACATTTACTCTGCTTGCTTGCCTTCTTAGAAGAAAAGGATTCATGATTAAAGGGAAAAACATTTATTCTGTGACTGTGTAATGAAATCCATACATAGAGAATTTCAATTATTCCCTGCAAGAGAAGCAAGTTTTTCTCCGCTTTTGGCCAAGCAAGATCGTGCCATTCCTGGCCTGCTGGTATTAACAGTTGAGGCTGATGATGCCTGTATGACCAATTCCAAAGAATGGACTGAGTCCAAGCAATTCCTCTGCTGTGATAGCCAGGTTGCCAAGACAACACCCAAATGGCAACATCACGGTCTGTCACCTACTCACCCTGAGCTCCTCTGCATGTGTCACTGTGTGCCAGCTCAGCAATTCCAGCTATGTGAGAATATAGGAAGAGGTGCGAAACCTTGAACACACTCTGGGTGTAACTGCCCTTCAGAAGCAGCTGAGACTCCCTTACAAGCTGCTATTCTACCTAGAAAAGAGCCCATAAGAATTTATGTCCTTTGGACTACCCATGCAGGAACACAGGAGACAACAGGTTAGACAGGGTAGACAGCTGATTGATTAGCACACAAACATGAAAAAAGATTTTTGTCACAGCATGAATGTATTATTTATCAAATGATACATTTTCCAGGAGCTTACACTTTTAAGAAACCAGAAGGAAAACAGAGCTGGGATGTTTCCTTTTGACAGACTGTATTTCACATCTTTGGGTAATAATCTTGGCCCCTCTCTAATTCTTTCAGCCAAAACGTTCAGCCCAGCATGCCAAAAATCACACTTAAACTCAAAATTCAAGCAGCTGAGTCTGTGTCTTGCTTTTCTCAATTTCTACACCAAGAGCTAGACTGCTATTAGTGCAACAAGAGATGAAGGCACCATTATTTACAGCATATTTCATGTAATGAATGAGAAGCTTTTACTAAGAGAAAGACACAAGTGACCAAATCTGTATGTGTTATGTATATGATATTTATTCTTCATAAAGGCTGTTAAAGAAATTTAGGTTGCTTTTTATGAACACTTTTTCCAAGTGTGAGATGTTTGCAGCCAACCATTAGTGAGACCCGTGTCAAAAAGGATGAATACTTACCCGTAATGTTGATTGAGAAAATGATGCTCATCAAAGGGGCTGAATCTCTTCTCAGGTCACCTGCACACACAGGCACACTGAGCTGTCAGCTGCTCCATGGGGAAATGATTCTAAAAGAACAAGAGCCCTTGACAACGTCACCAGTGCATAAAAGTAAGCAATTTTTCTTTTGGTAGGAAACAGATCATTGCCTCATTTCTGTTACATTTATATCACACCAACTTTAAAAGGGTTTTTATTTTTCTCATTTCTTTTAAGAATGCTTTTAGTAAAAAAGACCTATTACATTCTTCTCTTATCTTCAAAGCATCTTCAACCAATCACAAACTCTTCTCCTGAAAACAAGGCTGATTTGCATGTAACAAATGAGGAAACCAGTTTTTGAAATCAAGATGATTGGATGACAACTTGTGACTTCAGGGTATAATTCCTTCTACTGGAGCTGGGAAAAGCTCATGAGAAACAGTACCACCAGCAAGTGAAGAATTCCCTTTGGGCAGGACTATACCAACAGCTGGCATAACTGAAATCAATGGTACAACCTTCTGGAGAAGGAAGAATCAAGTCTGCAGCACCACAGCTGCCTTCTAGCCAAGGAACATTGTATCTTTGAGGGAAAACAGCGTACATGTTCCCATGACAGAGGACTGCAGCATAATACACGTGTACAAGAAAGGTGACTGTTACAGATGACCAAAGTGGCATTTTTGAGTTGCTGCTGCATTTCCTCCATGTTCACATGCTTTTATGTGAGGTATTTATCAGAAATGTAAAATGACATAGGAAATACAGTAAAAGAACTGCAACACATAATTTTCAAGTTCTGCTGAATTTCCAGCAAAAATGGGACATCAGTTGGCCAGATGTCCCATTTTGCTGACCCATCCCCTGAAATGAGATTAGTTGGCAGCAAGTCTCAAGTCTGCTGTAGGGTATCCCCATCTTTCAGGAGATAGTACATAGTTCCAAGGGAACAATTCATCCAGTTCTCTCTCCTTCCAACCTCATAGCATATTAAGCATACTAAACCCTTGTAAAAATACTTAAAAGAACCAAAGGCAAGGTAATTTCCTTTTATATATTTCTTTTTATAAATTTATTTTACATTTTATGTGAAGTAGGAAGGGAATTCAATGTTTGTCTTATATGAGGTCTCTACAAATACTTTTTGAAACCAGCATTTCTGCTTCTGCTAGCAGAACCAGTTGAATGAAGAATCAACCACAGCAAGAACTGGAACTTGTGTTGAAAAGTAAGAACAGCCCAGTCCTACCCGACCCATTCTTCCTTTCTTTTCTGAACTGAACTGCACAGGGAAAACACCATCACCACACTGGAAACATTTCACAGGAACAGAGAAATTTATGCATGTTAATCTGTGACAGGGTTTTCCCCAGTGGATACAGCAACCCTCCCATTCATTTTGCACCACGCCATACATGTGTGGTATTGCCTGACATTGCTGTGAAAGTCCTGTCAACACTCCTTGTGCTTCTCCATATGTTAAAATCACTCCTGCTCTAAGTTCAATCTTCCTTAAACAATACAGCAGCTAAAAGAAAGCTTTATCATCTAAGAACTGAGGTATTCTAAGTATGGAAGTTTGTTTGTATAAAATATAAAAGTAAATTACAAGGTGTTAAGAAGAAAATTTATTTGGTCAATGAAAGGAAACCCAAACAGAACACAAAATTTTTGACAAAACCTGCCAAAAACAAGAGTGAAGACAAATGCAGGACTGTTGATAATCCTTTTCTCTCCTGTCTCACTGAAGTTTTTCAGATTAATCACACCAAAAATATGTCTTGGAAACTGGAGGCTTTTTATTTCAGTGTTCAATTTAACTTCATCTCATCACATCCAAAGCAAAAGAGGTGGAACTGGCATGGAAATGCTGCTCTGAAAAAACAGTAACTGCCACTGAAAGCAAAGATATTCCAAACTGCACTGCAGACTTGCTTAGTTGCAGCTGGCTGCTGCAGAGGGCATAGCAACTGCTGGGTGCATTACAAATTGCACATGCTACAGAGAAACTCTGGACACTCAGTCAACAAGAACTGAAGCTAAAATTTTAATTGTAACCTTCCTCTGTTGCCAGGAAGGCAGATGAGTATGTCACTCTTAAACCAGCAGACAGTTCCTTTGCTCTGGCATGGAAATGCTGTGACACTAACTACTGCCCTTCAGTACACAAAGATATTTATCAACAGAGCTTCACAGAGAGTCCTTTTAAGTGTTCAGGGTGCCATTTTCTAAGGAGCCACTGGTTTTGAGGGGCCAGTTCGGCCTCTGTTACACAAACCACCAGTGTGTCTCACTCCCCCTGGTGTTGGGCAAGCACAACTGGCTCAAAGTGAAGAGTGACAGAAGCAGAACCAAACAGCTAGTGCAGATGGATGAGCAGACACAGAGGCACAGCTCTGTGCAGATGGATGAGTACACATCTACTCGCTTATGTTTAAATTTTGTGCATGTCTGATGCACTTGACCATTGGAAAGCTGCACCTAAAATAAGACATAGCCCACAGGGCTACCTGGCTTCCACAGCTTCATATACATTGGTCAGATATAGTCTACTATTCTAAAAAGCCTTCTTTAAAGCTTCAAGCCTTCAAGCCCATTGCTGCTTTTTATCAGAATGGCAAAATTCTCTGTAGGCACTGGCTCCAATAGTGCTCTGTCTTAAGTTTCTCTTCTGCTAAACAGATCTCTAACAGACAGGATCACATCAGGCTTCAGCCTGATCCTCCCACCCCTTCATTAAAACATTTTTCTATATAATGTTGCCTTACAGTCAAACTCCAGACAAGAATCAGTCTGGAAGAAAAACTTCCTGCTTTATTATAAACCTTTGAAAAAGAATTCCAGTGTCTGGGCTATGGTAATTTGATAAGTTGTATCTTGGCCAGTGGGCTCCTGGTTCTCAAAAAAATCCAAGATTAGCAGACATAACACTTCAAGCTATGCTGTATGAAACAAGATCCTAATACTACTAGTTAAATAAGACTAGAAAATAGGGTCACTCAAATTCCTAAACAGGAAGAGCAGACAATTCCTAAAGTCTTTTTCTTCTCTGCATTGCTTTAAGTTTTCCCAGTTCACTGGGTATGGACATTGTTATGTTTCTTGCAAGCATGGTCAAGGCAAGTGGGTATCAAATGAATGAATTTTAGAAAGGTGATACTCCTGTCCCTCCTATTATTACTTGACAACTGTATGTGGGTTGAATGGACTGTGAACATCACTGACACTGTAAAAGAAAAAAAGGCCAAATAAATACATGCTGTCCTTGCCAGACTCTCCCCCAAAGCCCAAACCCAAAATTTGCAGTTTGTTCCTTCAGCGGCCCAACCTGAGGCACCTCTGCCATCTCAGAGCACAGTCCAGGTACTCACAGCTTAAGAGGAATAATGGGCCAGTATTTGGGCTGCTTTTTGTCACAGTTCCTATCAAAGATAAGCTGCATGGCAGCCTCCATTGCCTGGATTTTGGCAGCTTCAGCACCATACAGTTTCTTCATTTCTGCCATGCGCCTCTCCCCAGGTCTTTCTGTAGGCGGCTCCACAGAACGCTCCACCCTCCTGTGCAGGTCTTGATCAGCCTCAACGTATGGGTCCTCAGCTTCCAGCTGCTGCTGCCTCCCTAGACAAATAAACCATAAGAGATGTAAATTACTGAGCTGTCAACCAATCATGTTTTATTCTAACTTTAAAAAATATTATATATTCATATTTTTGCTGGGTTTAAAAGGAAAAAATCCCACATGTTCTAGGGTGCAGCTGCACTCATTTTGCATAAAGAGAAATTCCTACAAAATATCATGATAAAGCCAGGCTGGAATAAATGGGGAGAAATTAAAAAGATCCTGGAACTGAATCCTAAAACTGTAGGAAGCCTCTGTATTAAGCAAAAATCAACATTGCTCCATTTCTCCCCCAAAATACATGTCCTCAAAAAAATTCAAACAACAAAACCCCAAAACACAACCCCTCCCCCTCCCAAGAAAACAGAAACAATCCAACCAAAAAACCCCAACCCACTCCCCATACCAAAAAAATCCAAACAAAAAGAAGAGTTGTTTCCAAAATAATGACTTAGCAGCTGAGAAAGGAAACAAGGCACAGGACAATGCAACTTTAGCTGAATGATAGCCAAGAGAAAATGTAATCAGTTACTACTCCGTGAAAATGAACAAATGGGTCTGTCATGTCTGCCATTAAGTGCGTTCAATGAAACACAGCTGTAAGCACCGTGTTTAGATAAACTCTCCAAACTCAGCCATTTCTCAAGACTTGCAAAGTTCAAAGCTGGCAGCCTTGCTCTATTGCTTTGAAAACAAACAAAACAGCACCAACATAAATGCATGCATCAGGTCTTTTAAAGGGGATTTAAAACAATTCAAGAGGTGAAACATTTGGACCGATCTGTCAACAAAAATGCTCTGTGATAAGCCTGACTGGAAGCAAGAACTTGATTGTGCATGTCCAAATTTACCTCCGTTTCCTGGTCAGGATGCATTGGTCACACACAGGACATGCTTGGTGCCATGTACCTCCTCCCTCTCTCACCCTAAGGCAGAGATTTAGCTTCCACAACACACATGACATCTGCAAACCCTAACCCAAAGTTAAATATCCTGACATTTCTGTGTCAAATATCTGCAGTTTATTTTTATACTGGAAAGTACTGTACCGAGCAGCCAACCGACTGTCAGCCTTCCTGAAGGAATTAGCCCCTGCAAGCCACTCACAGAAAACAGATACTTTAAAGTATATGATCAGAAACTTCAATTTTGGGATCTGTTTGTCTGACAGACACAGAAAGCTTTTGTCCTGTCATTTGAAACACCATTCACAATTTTGTGTTGATTGTCAAAGGGCTTGAGGAGTTATTAGTGATCTATTCCAGAAAGCCATTTCTGTGATTCTGCTTTAAGGGCACACCCCTGAATTAGGCTGCACTGCCAGAATTCACAAGGAAATATACATTAGAGTCCATATGTGTTTTTGGAAGAGTCAGATTTATTTGGTGTCGGGCCATTTGAGCCAGAAGGTCTGAATTAAAGAAACTAGCATTGCCTACAGAGAGCTCAGCACTTTGAGCACAAGGTATAATACCCAGGCTCCACTGAAATGAACTTCCTGGGACACCATGCTGCCCATAACTACATAACACGCTTTTAAGCACAAACTTGATGTAAATGACACTGAATAGTTCTAGACAGAAAAAACCAGACTATGCTGGCAAACCAATGTTTCCCACTATAGATTACACAGCAAAACTGGCAATGAATTAGACCCATATTTGTTAACTCTCTTGGGACACTAGATAATTCCTTGTACTTCTGTATTGCCCATGGAAATTTTTTATTCTTTAGTTCCATAGCTGTATGCTAGAGACAGCTGCTTCCTCACTTGTTTGCTGTAGAATGCTGTCTGATAGCTCACTGCACATGCTGATCCTTAAGAAAAAAATATTCTCTGGAGATAATGAATTCTTCTGTTTGGAAATTAAATGGATCTCTAGCAGAAGCTTCATGATGGATGAGTGGATTACAGTTTAGTGTGCATCAATCTCCATTTCTCAACACAGAGTAGTTCATAAATCTGTAGATCCTAATTGTAACAATCAAAATAATAATACCAATTTAAAGTCCATTCTCAGGATTACCTGATGTATGTCTGGAGTGTTTTACTTTACATTAATCAGATATAATTTCCTTAACTTTCTAACTTGACTTCTGCCATTCCAAAGCTACTGGTTAAAAAAAATCCCAGAGTGATTGTATTACAGAGTTTTAGACACATAAATCAGGTCTAGAATCCAGGCAGATGCTGAGGACAGAAATGTGCTATAGGGACCCACAGTTTTTTGCACCAAAGGCTGAATTTGAGCACAGAACATAACAGCTGTTGCTGGTAATACCACTGCAGCTGTGTGGAACACGTTGCAGTTTCAAATCAGTTATCTGTGCAGAGCTACTACTGTAACAAACTCCACAGTCATAGCCAGAATCATGGAATAGCTTGGGCTAGAAGGGGCTTTAAAAATCATTTTATTCCAACCCCCCCTGCCCCACTGAAGGGGGGCTGGAATAAAGGGACTGTGTCCACTAGACCAAGCTGCTCAGAGCCCCATCCAATCTGGCCTTGAACACTGCCAGGGATGGGAAATCCACAGCTTCCCTGGGCAACTTGTTCCAGTGTTTCACCACCCTCACAGTAGGCAGCATCATTTGCTTTTACAGACTATCAAGGAAAGAAGTCACGAAACTAAATGGGCATGTAAACTACTGCTTTTCCAAAACCAGTATTTCCAGCCAAAAACAGACATAAGGAATAGATAACAGAGAAAGTATTGTCTTGTTAAGATGCAGCAGTCTGGGTTCTATCCATGCCTTTAAAAACAATACAGAGCAGTACAACTTGGGCTAAATGTGCAACTACCTCTTCATCAAAAAACGACTAGAATCTGACAATGGAAATACAAACAAAATTAAAACTGTCTATAACCCCAAGCCTATGGAGACAACAAGAATTTCTCTGAAGCAAGCAACACATACTCATCCATGAAGCAGATAGCATGGTTTATCAAAACACCAATTCTCAGCCTGTAGCAATGAAGTCCCCAGCTCACTCTCAGATCAGTTTCACATTCCAAATCCACAAGTCATTGGGCTGCCAAGTTACAAATGTAAAACAAGTCACTTTTACACAATTCTAAGTAGTTCCTCCTTCCACTTCACACAGACTAAAAGAAACATGCTTTCTTTTACTGCATTCAGCTTCAAATACTGGCAAGCTTCCCTCCATCAAGGAACAGTATTTTGCAAATGTTCAGAAGGCAGGCAAGCAGCTGCAGTGGTGGTTGTTCCCACAAAAAGGAAAGCATTGCTTACATTTTCCCAGTTGGTCAGTTCCATTTCTTTTCAAAGATGCTCTTTCTCTCTTGAAACTCTTTCCAAAATTAACCTATTCCTACCAAGTCCAGCTCTGCTGGGAAGTCATCGTTACCTGGCCAAAACCAGTTGGGGCATCTTTTTCCAAACACAGTAAATAGAATTCTTTAACCATGAAGAAAAAAAGTCCAGATCTGTCATGCACCCAGTGTCTTGGGTAACCCAAAAGGTTATTGTATTCCATATCTGTCTGTGCCTAAAATGGGAAGTGTCTTTTTAAGATGCTGGATCCAGAAATGGAACCGTGGGGCCAGCAGATGTTGATATTTTTAAGTCGGGGTTGCACAGGCAGAGCTCTCTCTTGCCCATGGCTCTTGCTCTTTGCCTTTCATTCTTGCAGGCAGACAGCTGAGCCAGAACTGGTGCAGGCTCCCCTCTGGTTTTCTTTTGGGTTTTTTTTCACGAGGTAGGCAAGTGTTCAGCCATGTCCAGGAGAGCAGGGCTCCATCACACATAACAGTGACTTGGGAAGACAAATGTCATCACTCCAAATGTCCTCGCCATCCTTCTTCTTCCCCCCACTTTATATACTGAGCATGATGTCAGATGGTCTGGAATAACCTTTGTTAAATTAGGGTCACCTGTCCTGGCTGTGTCTCCTCCCAATCTCCCATGCATCATCAAGGTCCTCAGCAGTGCGGCAGTAAGAAAAGCAGAAAAGGCCTTGGCTCTGTGTAAATCCTGCTCAGTAATAACAAAAACACTTCTATATTATCAACCCTGTGTTGGGTGCTGATTTGAAACTCAAGTGAAGGAAATAAACTCTATGCCAGCCAAAACCAGCACATTTACCTAACTCATGCCACATTCCTGGGCCATCATTAGGAATTCTAGGCCTTATGAAAGAAAATTTTGGATTACTGTTTCTCCCTTCACCATTTTTCCCACTTGTTATGGATGACTTTTAATCTGGTGTGTACTAGCTGAAAAGAAAAGTGAACAAACACAGACAACTACCCCCATGCTCAGGGACTGCCAAAAGCAGGAGACAGTAACTAGTGCATTAGCCATTCCCTGCACTGGGCCTTCATATGCACACAAATGACCTCCTTCTTACTTTCTGCAAGACTACGATCTAAGACATAAGGTATTTTCCCTATAGGTCCTTAGAAACTTAGATGCCTTGTTTCTCTTATTTTATAAAAGGGAACACACTTTTTGTAAGTTTGATCCACTTTACATTTCTTTCTTTCCTTGTAATATCCTTTGAGAAGCTTAAGTAGTAATAAAAAAAAAAAAATCCTGTCCGGAATTTATCCTCTTCTTATTAAAAGAACAAAAGAACACCAAACCAACAAAACAAACCGAGGAAAAGAAACAACTTCAAAACCAAGACCCAAATAAATTCTCTTATTTAGAAAGAAGTCTCCATGGAGAGACTCTGCAACATTAAAAGGAGAGAGAAGTAGGGAGGGTAATTATCTATGTCAGATTTTTAAAGAAAAGATTCATACCCAGCATTGTGTGGTTTCTTGCACCATTTTTAGCTCTCAGCATTTATACATCCAACCCTCAGCTCACTGCAGACAGTGATCATATGCCATCTGACAACATTTCTTATACAGACATTCTTCCCCACAGGTCTGTAGGTGCCCACACTCAGCAGCTTGCCATGTGCTGCCCCACACAATGGTAGGTATGGTAAAAGACCAAGGGCTTGCTCCTCCTAAGTGTTAAATGCCATTACTGACTTTCAGTTCCTTGCTTAGTTAGCACAATGTTTTTCAAGGAAAGATTGCACTTTCTCCAGTCTTGATGTGTTTTTAATTTTCCATGATTTCAGACTGACCTATGTTCACATATTTGTCTGCTTATTTCAAGTGATGAATTATTTTCTGTTACTGCTGTGTGTGCACTTTGTGAGCTTTTTCATCTTAAATGCTACCTGAGCTGATCATGAGCAGCCCACACTAACAGTTAAAGCCACTACCCATTTCTACTGATTAAAAACTCCTAGTTCTCTCTTTGAATGCCACTTCCCACGGGCCTATCTGCTGTGTTAAGTGTTCTGCCCACACAGGTTTCTCCATGCAAAATGCCAGCTTCTTCATCTTCCGAGAAAAGCTAAATACCTTCACCAAAAACCTACAAAAGAGGGGTTTTTTTCTGAGATTATAGAATCAGACCATTTTATTATGCCCATACTTGTATGAACTGGGCATAACATGGGGAAAATCAAAATCTTTGCCTCAAGGAAGTCCACCAAAACAAGGATTTATATCAGGATTTGTGCATAGGATATTCAAGTAGTTTAATTTCTGCAGAGCTCTGAATTTCCACAGGGCTGGAATCTCAAGTACTACTCTTTATCAAGTGCAAAGCTCTGCAGAACAAATTTCCATCAGTGGGAGATGGAAAGATACAAACAATTATGACTTACCCCCACATCTGTAAAGATAAAATACTCTTGGTTGCTAAAAACAGCGTGGTCTTGCTTGCTGGAAGGTTACTATGGGACACTAAGTAACTCACTGAAATTGTGGAAACATACTGAAAGAGAATAATGATTTTATAGCAGAATGAACCACCTCATTCTAACTGTAAGCTGGCTTGGGGAAAATAGACTTCTTTTAAAACTTATTTTTAAATTTAAAACTTTGTGCTTCAAAAGATGTGACAAAGGGATTCCCCATGACGCCACGTAACTTTCCCCTTCCCATTTTTAACAGGAATCTGATCTCCAAGGACAGCTAGGCCCTATCCTACTATGCAAGCAGTCTCATCTGTACAGAAAAACTAAATGCTGTAGCTGACTGGAAAACACAAATTTGGAATAAAAATTACTTTTGGTGGGAGTAAAGTAATTGCCTGCAATATTAAGCTTTCAGTCACTAGTCATGACAATCATGAAAGAGAAGTACCAAAAATCCTGAGAGTATTAAAACCCCAAATATCTACACTGACAGTTTCCATCTGCTAGTTGAGGGAAGAATGAGTTAAAAGAAATGGGCTATTTCACCACATAGATCTACAAGCAATACAATATTCTCAAGAAAAAGAAAAATGTTCCCTTACAGGCTTTGAAGTAAGAGCAGATGTGATTCCTTGGCAAGCTTGTGGCAGTCTGAAACCATGGTTCCATGGACATTTTTCTTTCCTCAGCTACAAAACCAGTTTATGCAATTTCTGCTCTCCTTCTCCCTTAGCTGAGTGCTCCAGCTCCCAGGCCCCTCATGGATGATGTTACAATTGTCTAAGGGGCAACACAAAGAATCCTACAAAACAACCCCCCCAAACACACAAAACCTTAACACATTACATTTAGTCTAGTATACTTCAGTGCCCTGGAAACACCAGAGCAGGAGCGACTGTCTAGCAAGAAGAATTGCTTAGCCTGGTTTGGCACCAAGATGTGTTTACTGAAGCACAGACCAACTGTAACCTATTGCTAAGAGCAGGAAATAATCTCAGGTAAGAGACTGCACTCCCTCAGGTACAGTTGCAACAGGCTGTCTAAACAGACAGCAAAGAGATTTTGTCCATCTGACATACTCCAATACCTTCTCTTTCACTGTAATCCAATTTTCCTACACAGTTTAAAGAGGGCAGCTCTGTAGAAACAGGATACTTACCAAGACAGCAAGTGGAGAAAAATTCCTTTGAAATAAAAATGAACAGAAACCAAGGAAGTAAGATTAGAACTAAGGTGTTCCACTTTCAGGTTTGGTACTTAATGACATGTGTCACTCTCAAGTTAATTAACCACATGCCTCACTGTAAATAATCTGTAAAATGAATCTAACACTTTAGAGAATTAATCATCTCACATTATTTTGTTACAACTGGCAGAAAGTTATAAACCTAACTAGAGAATAAAGAAGCTGATTTTCTGTTTTAGAAATAGGATTAAAATCAAAGGATTGTTGTGTGGTCTCCAAAACAAACTGCCAAGGATCCTACACAGAAACAATATAAGCCTTCAGTCCATGTTTACATTAGCACTAGGCTACACTGGTTACTGCCCAGGTAAACACCAAATCACCTTTCTTTTATTTTCTTCTATTACCTTCCACAACGAAACCCCTAAGAATGAGTATTTTTAGCCCAACCAGAAAATGCACTGAAACAACTAAACCCCATGAACATGAAACAATCAGCTAGTCAGTGGAACTTCAAGTGAAAGCCCACTCTAGATATTTGATTGCTCTAAATGTAATTCATAATCAAGGATTTGTTGATGAAGGCTAGAAAACACAGAGGTGAGCCCTGTGCAATCAGGAGTCTGTAGCACACCAGAGGCACCAAGGTGTCTGAATGCTGGTGCCATCTGACAGAATTAAACTGATAGGAAGTTGCTGACCGACCACTGCTAAGAAATTAGAACAGGATCAGGCACTGGCAGCTGCCTCTAGTAAGGATCAAGTCTACTTCAATAAGATTAAATACAGACCAGCTGACTCTGCACTCCCATCCCCCAAAACAACTCCAATCTGTCACTGATGGCAACAATGCTGACACCAGACAAAGACAACACTGCTAGAGTAAACAGAAGGATTACTTAAATCTATATATAACTATGTCTTCACATACATTTATGGCACACTCTGAGGAGACTGAACAAAGAAATGTTAAAATTTAAAAGTGCTACTTTAATAGCAAACCAGAACACTGAAGAAACATGAGTTTCATAATAATTTTTTATGTGTGCCCTGAATAGAAATTAAACACATGCACTTGGAGGAACATGTTTCAGGATGCACTGAGCTGCTAGACAGCTAAATAATACTGAGTTTGGTGCTTTCAGGAAAAAAAGAAAGGAAGTAGTCTGCGTCAGGTCTTCTACATCAAACTCACACGTTTGAACTTCACACTGAAATTTCTTTCTCGACTCCAGACACACCACAGCAGTGAATTCAAGTTTGGTTTATTGTTTGATATGAGAAAGCTATTTTAGGAAAAGCACTTGGAAAACTTTTTTTGGAGAGCAATCTGCAGCCATGTTGCTGATTTTCTGGAAGGAAGTATACTCAGGCTATGAACTGACCATTCAGTTAAGTGGCAGGTCCAAAATCAGTATTACCACAGACATGCAGAATTAAGCAACAAGTTGTAATCCAGAGAAAATTAATTTCAGCAAGTAAACACTCATTTTCTCCATGCTGCTAGTAAACTACATATGCAGCCTGACCAAGCATTTGGAAAGAGACATCTGGAAAAAGGGTTAAACTAAAGGAATCAGTGAAACATATCACAATTTTTGGAAGGAGGGGCTGAGGGGTAACCTTGGAAATCTAAGTTTACCTCAGACCTTCTGAATTTCCATTGCTTATTTCAGCAGTCTAGTAAATTAAATCAAATATACTTAAACACATGAGGGTAACCGCTATGCCCAGTATTGAAAACACAACAAAAAACATTGGGAAAATATGCCAGAAGAAACCTGCACACATGCATCTATTGCACCTTCCACAAAATGCGAATGTTTGACTTCAGAAGCAGTTCGAGGGTTTGGTGCTGGAGCACAAGTCTGAGCACTCTCTTTTAAAAGAGACAGCTGGCATCCCACTTGTCAGAAAGTTAAGTTGTACTTCTTAGCATTGGGAGCTCCCTGTCTCCTCTCTGTCACTTCAACGGGATAATTCATACATGAAGTATTTCAGTGACTTGCTGAAGACTTAACACGAGGAGAGCCACCAGACTAAAACCCATCGAGTCTGAGAGCCTGCTCATGTCAGAGGTCAAAGGAAGGACATAAAAGCAGGGAATACAAACCCTTACGTGTCACCAGCATCACCTAGTGAGAAATTGAGCGATGAGAAGAATGCAGATGCTTCTTCCTGCTCTCCTCCAAAGTCAGCCAGCTGCTCTGTGATCTACCACCTCAACACCTCCTCCATCAGCATGTAGCACATGATGTAATCTTCACAGTCTGG
The DNA here is from genome assembly GCA_017589585.1 of Phylloscopus whistleri. NCBI lineage: Eukaryota > Metazoa > Chordata > Aves > Passeriformes > Phylloscopidae > Phylloscopus > Phylloscopus whistleri. Next base: position 3,655,073 of record JADMLD010000552.1, on the reverse strand, counting down.
ACACTTCTACATTTACCAGTAGCCAAAAATCCCAAGGCAATGACAACTGATGAATTTTATAGTGATTCTGCCAACACTCTGTTCAGCAACCACGTCAGAAGTTGCAGACCTTCTAGAAATCAAGGTATTCTGCAAGGCTTGTACAAAGTGAGAACAGCAGCATTAGTTTCAGCATTTGAACAACCACAGAAAAGTTGAGGCCCAGCATGCTCTTTGGAGACCTACATTCCTTGGCAAAGTTTCTACAATTTCTGTGAATGCAGAGCTGACTTTTAGAGCAACAATCACTTCAGCAACTACAAATGAAATTAAACCCAGGAGATTCTTAGGAAGAACCCACGAGAGCTAAACATGAACAGCAACACTCAATGGTGTAACATCCATGTTATTTATTTCAGTAAAAATATCCATGCAATATTTAGACTTCATTTCTTTTCTTTACCTCCATGATTTCAGTGCACCAGAACAGTGATCTGACAAATTCAGACATGTGCCCTTGAAAATATTGTGGGAAATTCTGATAGTCACATAAACAGCTTTGGGTAATAACTGTAACACTGACGAACAGCTGGATTGCTCTGTACTGGGTACTCCATAGGGTTACAGCACAAGTGCTTCTCCGTATGTTGCCATATCCACCTTCTCTATTTCTCTGAGCCACAGGGAAGTGCTATCACCTCTGTACTAAAGGCCTAAATAAACAGAAAATGGACACAAATTCCTAGAGCAGGAGGTGTTCTAGATTCCTTGGAATGAGCTTCACAGCAGATGACATCACATGGTGGCACAGGTGCTCAGCCCTGTCACTGGAAAAGACAAGAAGGACCATGTTCCCTTCTATCTTTAGGGTTTAAGTGCCATCCTTTGGGTAAAAAGGACTAGCTTTTTTCTCCCTGGAAGGCATATGTGGAAGACAAAAACTATTATTTGGAATATTTGTTTCTGAATTCCACCTATGTTGAAAGCTTTTGAGGATCCAGTCCCAAGTGGCATCCCCAAGGCTGTGCCTGAAGTCTGTACAGGCCACCCAAGTCTGAGATGGGTGGCCTAACAATGGCAGGCCTCTGCCTGCCTCTCTCACTTGATTTTTAGCATCCAAGGAAATGAGTCTTGAAAAGACTCAGGCAGATGGAAGTCTCTGAACTGTCAGTTTCTGCCACGCCAGCACCCACATTTCCCTAATGACAAAGGATGTGAATTCCATCTGGAGGCTTCTGATAAAACTGAGGCACAGAGAGAGATGCTGAAAAGCAAACAGTGCCTCTGGAAGTCTTGGCATTAACAACACCCAATTAATATTAGCTGGGGTAAATTACACGTCTCCAAGCAAATCTGTCTCTATGGAGGATTTGCTTTTTAACAGAGAGACCTACAGCATGTAACACTTGAGGTATTTTGCTGCCATGCTCTGTTGCAGCTTTGAGCAGATTTTGTATGTCATGAGTGTAGAAAGAAGACATCATTACATCCATTTCTACCTTGGTCTCTGGCATTTGCTTTTCACTATTACTCCAGTGCTGAATGCCTTGGAACTCTAAACATTCCTTCTACAAAAAAAGCCCCCCACCAGTAGATAACAAAATAGGTGTGTTAGAAAACACTTAGTTCATAGCCCACAATGTCACTGTCCACTTTCAAGGTTGAAAGTAACATACTAAAGGCAGATGAATTTAGATTTATCAGCAGAGAACTGAGACACAGCTCTCCTTAAAGTAAGATCATCTAGAGATCCAGAAATGCTGCATGTGGCACCCAGATGGAACCAGTAATTGAGGAATTTTAGGGAAAAGTGCATGAACTGTGAAGACAGACTGCCCAAGCTGAGTGATTAGCACAGAGATGCTTTTATGCCACTTTTCCCTAGAGCTGTCTGTCAGCATGGTCTCACCTGCTCTTTTCCACAGCAGCTGCAGCTGCTTTCACAACCTTCCCTGCAAGGACAAAGAATGAAGAGGAGACTAGAGGAGCCACTCAGAGCAGCTGCAGATGCTAATGGAATAACCAAGCAGGCAAACCTGCCTTCAAAAAATTACCAGCACCAGTTCTGAGTGTAAGTAGTGTCTGCATGTTCCCACACCAAAATGTTCCCATAAGAAGCAATCTTCCATAAGAGAATTCTGAAAGGAATTTTTGCTCTTACAACAAGGCTGGGGAAGGATTCCTTGCTCCACATGTGGCCTCAGCCCTGGGGCCCACCTGTTGGTTCTCTGCCAAAACTTTGCAGAGCCCAAGATGTAACAGCAATACCTTCAATCCTTGGAAACCTCATGGACACAAAACAGACACTGAGACTCTGTGTGATCTAAAACTGAATGACCACATGTATTCTCTTTGTAAAAAGAAAGTTCCAGTGGCTGACCCATCAGAGCAAGCTACTGACTGGTTTCCATGGGATCCTTCTGCAACCTGCAACTACCAAGAAACAGCAGAGCAGCTGAGAGGAGCAATGACCTGTCTCTCCTGTTTTTTTTTCCCGTATCCTCAAGACAAGTCCAGTCAGAAGGAATTTTACCATAGCACTGATTTACCAGGGCAGCAACAATACAAGATTACCAGACTTCTCTTACTGAGCCATGAATAACCCAGGGATAATCGCTCCCTGGGAGAAAGAGTAGCTCAAATTCTGTATTTGTTCAGCAAAGATATTTTCAACAAGATGCATTTTGGTCACAGGGCTGACATCTAAATTAACTGTTAAGCAAAAGGTCTATAAAGAACACTTAGATCATATTGCTCATTATTCTAGCACTCGAGGCTTTTGCTTTCTTCCTGCTGAGGTCCTCAAAATCCCTTATAAAGATGAATAAACTGAACCTCTCGACAAGCCCCCTAGTGTATGTACGGTCTCACTGCAATAAGAGGAACACATCAGGCAAAGAAAGGATGACAACTTCAGGCACACGTTTCTGAAATTTAATACATATGTTCATATTAAGACAGCACTCTTCATTTCCATCAAATATAAGAGGAAGTAGAGGTGTTCAACATCTTGACATTGCTCTTAAAGCAACATCTACACTACAGTCACAATGAACCACATGAGCTTCTTTTCCCACACTCCCAGCTATAAACCTGCTGTAACTCAAATACCAGTACTCCAAAGCATGCTTAGAAAAAAAAAACTAAGACCAGTACAGCCACTGGCAGATAGGGAACTGGCATTCCAGGTCCCAGCTCCACCCAACTGTCCAGGCTGCACCCGCAGGAGCTTGGTCCACAGAATCCCTAGATGCCACCTAGGAGCTGAAGCCTGTGGCATCCCTTAGCAGAAAACAAGCCTGGCTTTGTTCTTGTGTACTTTCAGGGGTTGCCAACACAGTCAAACAGGCTCAGCCTGAGGCACACACAAATAAGAAACACTTTATATATCATTTCCAGATACATCTATTAACTCCTCTGCAACTCTCCAGAGCACACAGCTCAGTTTACTCAGCAGTACCTCGAGCTTTCCAATGTCTCTCTTCCATTACTCCCTGCAGCAGCAAGCCATAGGTTCACAGAGCAACGACACACATTCTCCTAAGCTCAAACTCTGTCTCTAGCATAGGATCAAAGGACATTTTCTTGACAATATTTTACAAACTGATACGCTTAGTATAAAGATAACCTTGTCTATCATGAAACAGGTGTAAAACTGTGCCCAACTCTTGCTCTCCAGACTCTCTAATTTTGCAAGTAGAGATTAGGTTTTAATACTAAAGTAGGAAAAATTGTGGCACTTTTCCTTGGTGTAAGGAGGCATTTTCTCAATTGTTGGCTTCTGGTACTGAATAACAAAGCCTCTATGCTGGACATAGTGTTTGCACTTGAGAAGATTCTACTGCTACACAACAAAAGTTCATCAGGATCAGAGATGTGGTACAAAAGGAGTAATTTTCACATTTCTTCTTCAGTTCACAAAAGAACATGTTTCAAAAGCATCTCTCAAGCACCCACACATATTGCAGAGAGCACTCTTATTTCACAGGCACTTCTCAGAAGCTTCAGCAACTCAGCTTCTACAGACTGTGGCTAAACTTCATGCCAAACAAGGTTTTTTTTGGTTTTGGTTTGTCAAAAACTTTGTCAGCCAAGGCTGTTAAAGGCAGGGAGGTTGAGCAGGTATTTATAAGTTCACCATCCACACTGCCTGGACAGTCTAGGGTAAGGAAGAAGAAAGAAAAAGAAACAGTGGGGACCAGGAGTCCGTAGTTCCAAGAATTTGAGCTTATGAAGCTTATGAAGAAAAAGGCAGATAGTCTTATGAAGTCTTATGAAGAAAAAGGCAGATAAAAAACAGGGAAAGGCATTTACCAAAAAAAAAAAAAAAAAAGAAAGAAGGAAAACATGGTGGCAAAAACCCCAAATCAAAGTCTATTTTCCAAGAGGCATGCAGGCCTTAAACAAAACCAAAAGCTTCATGGATCTGATACAATTCAAACAAGTTACAAAACATGGAAAATTCCATTACTTCCTCTTCACAGAAGAGGCAGTGGCAACTATCATCTTTCAGAGAAAAAGAAACCTGAGGGGAAAAGCCTACAGATTGCAGTTTTGAAACAAACATGCTCATTCACCATTTCCGTTCATTTCTAAAAAAATATTTTCCATCTAGCATAAAAAAATTTAAGTTGAGACATTATTTTTGGGAAAAGCTGGAGGCTATGTGTGGGCAATATAAACAGAGGCTTTGATGGAAAAAACTAGTCAGAGCATTAACAAATGACAGACTATTATCCTTTGGTAATGAACTGACATGATGGTACTTTCCCTTGGTTTTCTTTGTTTTTAAATAAAGGATTCTGTCTTTGTCCTGTTAACTACTACAGAAGGGCTCTCAATGTACTTGCAATGCTGTACTCAATTACAGCAGTGGTTTCCTGTTATATGCAAAAAGAAACAAAGAAAAATTGTATAAGTACAAACTACATGTGTCAAAGGCTAAATTTAAAAGTGTAATAAATACATGCAATTAGACAATTTACAGAACTGTTAGGGTTGTGAATCTTCCTTTCTTGGTTTTTGTCTTTTTAATTCTTACAAATGTAAAAAGGCAACTTACTGCATTCTGTCCTTTGCATTTAGGATGCCTGAAGAATCTGCTACCATACCTAGGTCTGACAGGTATGGTAACCCAGGAAAACAACTTAGTGTTTTTCAACTGCCAGAGGGAAAACTTAAATGCAACCATAAACATTCCCAAGATGCAGAGTATACTTGGATCACCAGCTACATGAAGAACCAGAACAACAGACTAGCCTGACAAGAAAACCTTCTAAAAGAAAGAATCACTATATAATGATGATTGCATATGAAGAAACAAATGAAGAGGAATTAAAACTGTCTTAAGGGTTTTAACCAAATGCACCATTTATCTAAAATATGAGATAAGTTTGTAGTGTATTAGTATTTCTGAGTTCATACAGCCTCAGCAAAACTTTGCTCATAATTACTTCTGGGCATTCCAGGAACATGCAATTGACTACAACACATGATACAAATATAAAAACTAGTAAGAAACTGACATGACCTAAAAGAAAGATTGTTTTAAAAGAGGTGTATTGTGAACTGTATCATTGCAGAAGTGTTAAATCATGCAGCAAGTTTGCCAGTTTCAAAGCCCTTACTCTGCAAGTCAGCCAATCACTGCAAAAGCCCACCGAGAAAACAACAACAAAAAATCCTACAGAAATTAGAAATCTGCTTGTTCTTCGAGTTTGTGGCAGCTACCAAGGGATGAAATAAATCTTACGTTTTCTTCTTTGGCTAGTTTGACACAACATCTCTCTTATCTTGTGGAGCTTTTCTCTTTGCAGTTAGCATTAAGGCTTGTATGTCACCATATAGGCTTAGATGTCTTTCACAGAGCCATAGAATCATAGAATCATTAAGTCTGGAAAAGACCTCCAAGACTGAGTCATCTCATTCCCACCTACATCTCAGGCCTATTTAAGTCTTTCACAGTTAAAGCTTGCAAGACCTTATCTCTGATGTCTGTGATTTATGTCCAGCAAGTTCTAGATCAGGCATTATAACTGCAGAGTCTGACATCAGCTAGGATTCCTTTTAATCCATTTGATTATCCTTCTACATGCCAATGAGGTATCTGTGGATCAGGTGTGGGAACCAGCTATATCTCACATGAAAAATCAAGACTCACTGCTTGTGTCCAAAATAGATGCATTAATGCCCTGTAGTATTTCCTAACTTTGGAAGGGTAGAAAACCACCAAACTAATGGAGGTCATACTTCACAGATTGGTATCCTCTTCCTTATGTGCCAAATTCCCATTTCTATTTGCCCCATCGATGCTCTGTTCCCTTGTGACTCACACTTCATTAAGTTGCCCATTAGCGTGTATCTAACTCTTGCAAACTCTGCTTTTAGAAGAGCAAGCTGTGTGTCTTCTCCCAAGTGAATATCGAGGTGCAGGGGTCAGAGCCTGTGAATTCCACCTGGGGACCCTTATTGATGCCAGAGGAAGAAAACACGAGACACAGTCTTCCCCTTAACGTTCCCTAAGGACTGGCTTTTACTGTAACTTATTGTCAGGGTCCCTATTGGTATTCCACTGTGGCACACCCAAACGATCTCCTTCGCTTTAAAGGCCATGTAAAACTCTTGCCTCACCCTTACAACTGTCTCTTTCAGGAGTGGAGGTGTAAATTTCAGGATTGCTGAAGTTTATGCTACCTAAGTTTCTCTATAAATCTGCTCCTAAGATAGGCATGCCCAGCCAGGACATGAAGTTTGGGATTAAAAGGAAACGACATTAAAGAGAAAATACTCAAGTAACTGAGGGTTCCTTCTGCAGATGCATTATCTCAACCTTCTCAAGCATCAATACAGAATGACAACTGTTAAACACAATATGAAGGATATAACATGATATAGCATCATTATGGGTCACAGCTTAATGAACCTCTGAATTTAATTTTGTTCATAAACAGCAATCAGGAAAATTAATAAAACTACCTCTTAAAAGTAGAGTAGTACTGCCTTCAACACTGTCTCCACACCATCAGGGAAAACAATGATTTTCCCTTCTCCAGCTGATTATGTTTCTTCTTTTGAGAAACTTTAACAGAATAAAAAAATTATTCTATTTTCCTTTTCCCTCACCATGCAAGAAAAAAATTATTTCCAAACAAGATCACACTGTGTTTTTAATTATTCATAAAATTAGCATTTAGAAAGAACCATTCACCCTAGACTACTATGTCACTTTTAAATTTCACTTAAGTCAAGTACTTGTTTACTTTTTCATGCTTTGAGAAAGTATAGATGCTTACTTAGTACTATCCTCTCTTTATCAGGGAAGCTACTAAAGAAACTGAGGCACGCAGTAGTGAAAAACCAGAGCCTGCTTGAATTTGCATATAGATCTGCAATAGTGCCACTGAAGCACGTGGAGTTACACTCAGCCAGAACTAGGTTACTACACAGCACACAGCAGAGAAAAGGTTCCAAGTACTGCTGTGGTGAAGGAACAAAAGTAAAATTTGTATTCTGAGTCACAAACCTCTTCCCAATTCACCTGTTCATCATAAAGAATCAAATATTTTTAGCAAGAGCACGCAGTGAGGGGTCAGGAAGAGACTAAATAGCTATACCAAGGTCATACAGGATATTTGCAACAGAGAACATCTCTAAGCCCTGATTTCCCAATTTCCAGGATATCGTCTTTAATCACTCACATACCTTTAAACACCACTAATCATAATAGCCAAAATAAATCCAAAGAAAATGTTCTGCATTCCAAGAAACAGCCCAGTGTCTTAAAGCACCATGTACCTCATCAAAGGAACATTTCACCAAGCTGATTCTGCAAAAGCACAGTGAGGAAGAGATCCATGTCAGGCACTACCACAGAGCTCCTTAACTCACCTTCCTCTGCTAACTAGATCAACTGTGCATCACACTGATGAGAAATGTGAAGTTGAGTTGTTTCAGCTCACCCTCTGACATCTGCTGATCAAAGAACTTAAACCAATCTTTCCTTCATTTCCAATCGTTGCCTTTATTACATGTTTTTAGAACATTTTCTCTTACAGAGAAGCAGAGAAAGCTCTATTAAATAATCATTATGGGTATTTTCTACTGGATTCATGTGAGAAAAGTTATTTTTATCACGCTGCTTTCTTAAAACAAATAAATTTATCTGCAACATCTGTATATGAGTAAAGTGGCAACAAAGTATAGCATAATCCCTTACTTCTTTTAAGAATTTCACAGAAACAAAGATGATCAATACCTCTGAGGATCAAGACCTGAGAAAAACCTTAAGACTTTGGCTTACATTCCCTACCAAAGGACTTGGGTCCAGATCAAGATACACAAAGAGAAACTTGTGGTATAGTACAGAATGAAGAGGATGCAGAGGGAGAAGAAAAGGGTCATGAAATTTTACTGTCATGTTAGCCAAAGAATAACAAACAAAATGGCTGCTCCAAGTTATAAAATACATTGAGGCTTACTCTAGGGTTCAGTGATGTATTCAAGCATTTCCTGTGAGTTCTCCCCTCAGAAAGATTGCACATAAGCTAGATTTAATCATAAAAATTCTGGAGCTTCCTCAGCATTGAAAATTAATATTGTCTTCTGGACAAAAGTGTTATTCTCCTATTTGCTGTCATAATTTTCTCTCTGTCTCAGCAAAAACTTGTAAACATTTTCTGAAACTTACTTCTAATGAGTGGTACTGAAGTGCACCCATCAGTTCTGCTTATTTCAGTCAGTTGGCTTGCTCACTTGCAGTGCCTATTTCTGTGAATTCTTACAAAACCTGTGAATGTTGAAGCCATCCAGCACTCAATGTTATGGCCACCAAATACCACAAAACACAGAACAAGCACAGACTTACGCAGCTCTTCTCTGTGCCTCTCTGTCTCTGCAAAAAACTGGCGAAGCTCCTCCGTGATCTCCATGTTACTCAGGTCATATTCTATCTCCCCTTCAGACTCGGAGTCTTCCTCCATTTCAGAGTCCCTTTCAGCATCCTCATCCATCTCGGAGTCCTCATCAGCATCCTCCCTCTCCTGGTAGGCACCTGTGTACTGCTGAGCTCCCCCATGATAGGGAACTCTGATACCTGGTCCATAGCTGGAAGAATAGTTTTGGGTATAAGGGAGGTCATTCCCATCCCAATCCGAGTAGTGACTGCTAGGAGAGGCTGCAGCAGGATGCCAGGGATGCCAGGGCAGGCGATAAAAGGACTCCATGGCTCTCCTGTAGGCTCTCTGGTGCCTGCGCATCCAGCGCATGGCCAGGTCATAGTGCCTCCAGTACCTCGCGTACACCTTCTGAGAGTACCACGGCTCCGTGTCCTCCTGTGGCCAAACACATGGGGAGAGGGAAAGAACACAAAAAATCAACCACACACCTCAGCACTAACGCTCCCCCACCCAAAAAAGAAGGTATAAAGAGAGAGAGAAACAAAGAGTGATGAGGGGGGCAACTAAATGCAAGTACAATGCTGCCTTTTAATCTTTAGTCATCCCTAGCTATGATAGCATACAGAGATGTGAAAAACAACATGCATGAGCACAGTGCACTTGCACCACACCTCATTACTCCTACAAGAGACTATTTTGGCATCAACACAACTACCACTGAAGAACTAGAAATAGAGAAGTCATAGTGTCCAGAAGGTATTTTCCAAGTGTTCATGCTACTATAGTGGGAATCAGTTCTTTTTAGGAAATATGCCGTGTGGATGTAATCCACAATTCCTTAGACACTCACATGAGTTGTAAGAACTAAATCATTCCAAGGTGTAGATATTACAACCTATACCTGATTTCCAAATCCACAGACAGAAAACACAAGAGACTAAAATTGCTCTGCATTAAACAAATGCATTCATTTTATCCAGTAACTTATTTCTTCCAGTAACGTATTTCCTCCATCTGCCTGCCAAAGTTTCTCAGAAAAGGTCAAAGAGCAATTCAGACAAGTTCATATATCTACCATGGCCACAATCAAAAACAAGACTGTATTTAGCCAAATGCAAGCTGCCAGTAAATCTCCCTTTTGTATCCATCACCGACCAAAACATGAAAAGAGGCAATAAAGTGCCACTGATAAAGTACAAAGAAGAACAGTTCTATAGAAAGAAACACAGTGTAACACACCTTCTCCAGTCTTCCAGCTAATCTTAGTTTTCCTTGAAGACGTTTCATACTGTTGAGATTTCACCAGCAACTACAAAGCCCCACAGTCTCTCTAGCCTTAAGCTCCCTTCATACAAACCACTTCATTTCCCCTCTCATCCTACTCTCAAAAAGCAGGATAATAGAGGATCTTAAAAAAAAAAAGCCATTAAGTAGACTAGAGCCTAGAACAAGTAAACTAAATAGCAAATATTTTCTCCCTTTCCCTCATGTCTTAATTTCCATAGAAAATATTTTATCTGGAGTAAAACAGAATGCCTCTACTTTAAACAGGAAAATTTTAATTAAGCTGTGTTCTGGCAAACACTCAAAACTATGGCAAAACTAGCTGACGTTTTCAGAGATGAATGTGACATTTACAGTACTTTATTAAGGTGGTTTCTTTTTTTTTTTTAAGGACATACAGGACAAAAATCTTTAAGTCTGTTTCCTTGATCTGCACTGGCACCATTTGGTACCCTTAAAAGAATGATTTTCTAGGGAAAAGAAATCCTAAGGCAAAACAGAAAACTCAAACCTAAAAAATACTTTCCATTTAACAGTATCCTGAGAGGTTCATTTAGTTACATTTGTTTTCACTTTCTAGTTCTCAGACAATAAAGCAAATGCTCTAGTGAGTTTGGAATAATAATTCCAACTCTCATGTTGCCTTTCTTTCTGGAAAATTGAGCCCATTATTCTGTAAGACATCAATGCCATATCTTTTTAAGGTCATTGCTAAGTGCTCTCAGGAACAAAATATTTTCAGCTAATAGAGTACATAAAGAAAACCCTCCATGACAAACTTGCATTCCTTAAGGTATTCCTGATCAAAAACTGCCTATTTATGAAGGGCTGTGTAGCTCAGCTATGTGATTTAGAAGTGCAGACAACTTATCTTCCCTGAAAAGAAAGAATTAATGGAGTTGAAACTTCACTGCTATTCACCTCTTGGTCTAACACTGCACTGCTATACAAGACCATGCATTTGGAGTTCCCAAAATGCATCATTCACAAGATGAGTGGGTAGAAGGAAAGCATCTGCCTTCCATATGGAATTTCTTTATCCTTAATCATCCAAATACCTAACAGCCAGGATGAACAATGTTTTATTTACTGTTTCCCTTTGCTTTAGAATGTCACACTGACTCCTCATCCTTCAGCTGACAGATGAGGATGTCCTACTATCAAATCTGATACATTAACAGGTTACTTTTAAAACATTTTGCCTATTTTTTTCCTTAAATATTAGAATACTTTAAAATCCAGTTTTGAAGGACCATGAAGCTTGACAAAAGCAGGCATCTCCTATATTTGATAGATCTGCAAGAAAGACAATATATTCTTTTAAAGCTCAAAAATTATCTCCAGTTACTATGAAATGTTTCTAAAAAGGAACTTGATGACTTTACTGAAAGCTCTGGAATCAAGTTGGTTGATTTGTCTGGCTGACTAGCTCCAGTTGTTAATTTAGGGTAAAGGAAGACAAAAAGCCAGTTCATGCAGACAGAACTGTGATGCTGGTGCTTGTCCAAGTACTTTTTGTGAGGGTTTTTTGTTGAAAGCGACCCTTGAAAACCACTCTTACATTTGAATTTTAAAAATACATCTGTTATAAAAGAAATTACAGAAATGTTTTACATTTGGGTGGAAAAGGGAAAGGAACACTTTTAGTCTCACTTAATTCTGTGTCTGTGCTTTTTCAGCTGTGGAATAAATGGAAATAAGAGATTTCCTCAAGGAAACAAAAGCTATAAATCTAAGGCAAATGATCAGAGTCCTCTGTTATTCTCCTGTTATTTCTCTGGAGTCTTCCCAGGAGTAGACAGATCACTCATTGTTGTAATCTGAATTCTATTTTCAAAGCAATTTAGTGACTTTTACATCTAATTTTTACATGTCTGCACTCACAGTTCAATAAAAGTGTTTATAATGCATTTTATATATAAAATGTGACTAAGCTATCACATAGAAACCTGTGAAGACCTCTTACCATCTCTTGTGGAGTTTGTTCTAGTGATGATCAAGGTGAACTAGAAAAGAAAAGAGTAGCTATTAAATTCATAAAAATATATGCATTAAGGTGGTCACAGGAGCTGAATATATTTTTGTTATATTTGAATACTATGTCCTACAGCTGTTAAGCATCCTTTCTCTGTTGGGGCAAGTTAAAGTCTCTTACTGATAGATTTTGATTAGCAGCAAAAATCCCACTCCTTAAAATTTCCCACTATAGTAAGGAAGTTAAAAGGTAGTCTTCTACAAAATGCAGCCTGAAATGCTGGAACTGAACATTTCTCCCATTGCTCTTCTCTTCTTCATGCTTCCACAACCTTTATTCTCCAACTTATTGCCAAACAAAACCCATAAAATTAAAGGAAAGAAATTGTTCTCACTTTTTAGCTGTGTTTGCAGAGGAACTTGTATAAAACAGGCAATTAGCATAAAATGATTAAACCCATCCTGATTCCACTCATGTGGAGAGGCTTCTGTTTAACCTGTGGTGCACTTTTGACCACAAACAGTCCCTTCTTTGCTTCTCTTTTTTTTTTTTTTTTTCCCTTTCAGCCTGCCTCCCATGATCCTGCCTCCCATGAAGAAAACACAGGTCAGTTCAAGTTGCAACCACATTTTTTAAATGTGAGGAAAAGGCATAAGGAGAGGAAAAAAAAAATGGTTTTGGGGGTAGAAAAGGAGAATAAGAGCTCTACAACCACCAAGCAGGATTTATAATTACCAGCATTTCCAGGGTGGTTTACCAGTACATATCACTGAGAAATATTCTTAATCTCTCTTATCTGACAAATATTTTATTACTAACTAATAGGTTAGTTGCTTCATTCACATATTTCTCCTGATATTCTCGCACTCAGCCTGAGCTTTATTTTAGGTGCCAGTGAAAGGTAATAGAAATAGAGTACACTAAACTACCTATTGCTGCTCTTCAGATGTGGCCAGTGCTATTCCCAGAAACACTGGCATATAGCCAAGACAGCACTTAAAACTGTTGTAGATTTATACCAGGATAAAGCCAGGGTTTTTCAAAATGCATATGAATACAGTACATAAGCCAGTTGTGTTCTGCCTCATATTTAACAATACTGATTAAAGAGCAACTTTTTGTCACTTGAGACAAGCCATACTGCATGAAAGGAGAATGGAATGGTCAAAGAAACTGCAAATCATGCAGCAACCACAAAAGCAAATGATTGTCCTTTCCAAAGACCACACTAAGCTCAAAGCCATAAACCCCTGGTAACACCAATCTGTCTGCAAGAAGCTCGACATCCAGGAGCAGTCCCACTGCAGTTGATGGAATAACTCATGCCAGCAAAGGCTGCAGATTCAGGCATTAGGCATCTAAAGCATGTGAGTCACTGGATTCTCTCCTGCCTGCTTGGAGAAAGAAGGAAATCCAGCACTGAGACCACTGCAAAGCACTGCAGTAACACTCAAAACCCACGCATACATAAGATTGCTGTGCCATCCCTCTTTGTGCATTTCAAACATCTCATTTCCAACCACTGCCTTCTTCAAAACTTTCATCTCCCCTCCCATGATGTACACATATAATTGTCTCTTTCCCAGATACATGTGGATACTGTCAAGGTTGCCATAACATCTTTTTCTCATACTTAAAAAACCTAACCCCATAATAGCCGATTCTTTCATTTTCCACTTAAGAAAAGTAGGTGTGTGTAATTTTCATGTTCACTCTAATTCCTACCATGACAAAAATTTCTTTGAAACAGCTTTAGAATAAACAGAAATAAGGATTGATCTCAATGTAAATGATTTTTAAAGCAGTAATTGGTAAAATCTGATACTTTATTATTAACACACAACATGTACATATGCTTTCTGAAAGGGGAGGGGAAAAACCCTGGCAAAACCATCCAACTATATTAGTTTACCAAATATGAAAAACCTGTTTTGCCAAACACAGAAACTTTAATTAATTTCATAAATTATTTATGAAACATTAGACTAGAGATATAAAACAGAGCATAAAAATGCTGCAAGCAAGGACACTAAATTAAAAAATGAGTTTGTTTTATTTTTAGTTGAATTACTCTTCCAAAACAAACTACATAAAATATGAAACATGACAAGCAGCAGAAAAATAAATGTAATAGTTCTATAATTTATACTTAAAAAATGAAATATGTAACCAACTGAACATATGAAACTCACCAGCAAATGTACAATTTAAAATGGGAAAGAGATTTGTTTGCTTAAACTGGTCATTAATGATGGAAATTTTTTCCTACCTCCTTTTCCCAGTTTTAAAATATTTCTCCACTGATAATGAACCAGGGATGTACTCCCTCTCATGAAAACATGCCTTTCCCCCTCACCAGCTTGAGGTAGCTGAGCATTAGTGAAAATAAATAAATCTTAAAAGCAATGACAGCATTTAATTCCCTTGGAGTCAACGGAAATTGAGACAATGTCTGTCACACCATAGACACAACCTGAGTGCACTGGGGGTTCTAACTCAGTGAGTACATCCCACTCTGGGACCACCCTGGGACTAGTGGTGTGTTGGACACAGCATGGCCACACAGGGAGCAGGGATAACTCCAAGCCCAGTGCAGGATCAGTGAGGGTTCCACTATTCACAATATCCATCGATAACTAACCTGGTGCATGATATTATGGTAAAAACATCTTATGTCATTAAAGGAAAGTGGAATTGCAATAAATTCTGCAGGTTTCAACAAAACACTTGTATATAAAGCTTTTGTGAAAAAGCCAACTACATCTGAATTGGAAATGTCCCTAACAGACAGCTGACTGGCCCCTCTGCCCACTGCTGCTCTTGTCCCTGCTGTGGAAAGTGTCTTCAGTCAGGCCAGAGCTGCCCTAACTCAGTATCCAGTTTCTGGCAATGATTAGTAGGAGATACTCAGTAAAATGTGACACTAACATATTACTAAAGGAACTACTTTTCCAGGTACATTTCTCCTGATTTCAGCAAGTTCAGACACTTTTTTTTTTTTCCATCTCCAAACTGTTTTTGGGATTTAAAACCAAAACCCCCATGAGGAACAGGTGTTTCCAATAAATCCCTTGGCAGTAAGTTTCACAGTTAAGAGGGATTAAACATAATTTTGTGCTGTATATTTTGAACTCACCTTAGTACATACTAGCTAAAAAAATGTGAACATAACAACATCAACAGTGTGCATCCTCCCATGAACACTATTTCATTTTATAGCCCTGATGCTTACTGTGATGCAGAATTACCACCAGAAGAGGGAAATGTCTGAAAAGTGGTCTGACATTCTGTGCTTCAGATTAACACTGCGCACTGCTGTGACGTTTAACTTTAATACCGAAGTGCCCTAGTTATAGTCACGCAGAAACACAAGCCTGTGACTGCCAGGACGGTTGGCAGCAAAAGTTATTTCTCTTCAAAAGAAGGGGTAAAAATTCCCAACAGTATACACAGCATTCTGGTTTGCACATGGCTGAAAACACAAGACTTGTCCAGCACTTAGGACACAGTTACAGCTGCTTCTCATCTCAACAGGAGTGCTGTGAAGACCCACCTAATCGCTATGATGTTCACATCAATGCCTTTAAAACAACAGCAGCAATTCCTGTGAATGAAAGGGAAACAAATTAGCATAACATAAAATTATGTTCTCCAACTTCAGCACATGTATTACAGATCTTCTGGCCCTATCAGAAGTCGAAGCAGTGTAATTCACTGTGTCTCCCAAAAGAGAGTCTTTATCCTCTGAGCTCCAGAACATAAACCCCAAAGCTGTTTCAGCCAAAAATCAGAGGGAGGAAATAAAGTGCTAGAAGCTGTACAATTATCGGTAGCCCAGTCAGCTTTTGTTTCATATATATATGGTCAATTTAGTCATAAACAAGGAACAGGATGGAACTTTTCCAGTACAGCCTTTGAAGGCATAAGTAATTTCCTGGCCTCACAGATGTCGTGCCCAGACTCCGGCAAGTGACTGAAAGCCTCGCAGAAGCGATGAGCAGCTCTCGCCTCTGCAAACAGGGCACACTATTACACCGTGAGCACAGGCCTTGTGCCCCGGCTGCCCCTGGCCCCAGCGCACAGAGCGCCGCTCCGGCCCGAGCTCGCTCATCGCCGCCTCAGGCCCTCGGCCGATAAATTGTAGAGAAACGGCAAAACCCCGCGCCCGTACCGGTAACACAACCACTGCCCTCGGCCCCGCCGGGCGCCCGGGATCCCACAGCTCCTTCCTGAATCCTTCGCTTTCCCGCTCCCGCCGCGGTTTCGCCCCGGCTGCCACCGCCCTCAGCTCGGTCCCTCCCCCGGGCGGGAGGCCCGGGCCGCAGCCTGCGCGGGGGCACCGCCGTCTCCGCACCCACCCGGGCAGCGTGCGGCTCCGGCGGGAAAGGAGAGCCGTGCAAAGCCGCCCTCGGCGCTCCCTCGCTCCGTTCCGGCGGGGCCGAGTGCGGCTTCCCCCGCCGCTTCCGCCCGGCGCTCCCCGGGCCCGCGGCGCCATCTCGTGGTGCTGTGGGGAGGCACAGCCGCGGCCCCGCTCCCCGCAGCCGCCCAGGAGCTGCCGGCGCCTCACGGGGACGGCTCTGCGAGCTCACAGAATCACAGGATCACTTAGTTTGGGAAAGGCCTGCGACATCATCGAGTTCAACCTATGACCGAACGCCACCTTGTCAACTAAACCATGGCACTGAGTGCCACGTGTAGTCTTTCCTTAACCACCTCCTTGGGCAGTTTATTCCAATGTCTGATCACCCTTTCTATGAAAAACTTCTTCCTAATGTCCAACCCAGACTTGCCTTGTCACAGCTTAACATTATCTCTTCTCCTCCTGTCACTTGTTATCCGGGAAAAGAGACCAAGAAGGGACCTCACTACAGCCTCCTTTCAGGGAGTGGTAAGGTCTCCACCAAGCCTCCTTTTCTCCAGGCTAAACACCCCCAGCTCCCTCAGCCTCTCCTCACAGGCCTTGTTCTCCAGACCCTTCAGCAGCTCCACTGCCCTTCTCTGGCACGTTCTGAGTTCCTGCTGTCCCCTGGATGCCATCTCCGGTCCCAGAGTGCACGCAGTGCTCACCAACTCAAAATGTGCCTGTTCTGTGGTGGTGGTGGTGTGGCAGTGGCATACTTCACCCTCTGGTTATTATTTTTTTCCATAGTTAATCTCTTAATTTTCTGTTCAGGTTCTGTATTGAGCCAGTATTTTCACGGGATTGTGAATGAGCAGCCCCTTGGGGACCTGTCACAGCTGGCAGAGCAGGGATTGTATTTTCCCCTGTGTAGCATTTTACACTCTCTATATTAAATTTGCCAGCTATTACCTGGTGCCATAATGTTGTTGTGTGTTTCTTCATGGTCAATAAACCCTCAGCTGTACCATATGGATAGCCCAGTATCCTCAAGAGACTGTGCCACCCCATTTCTGTGCCTTTCTCCGGACAGCTCTGGGCTGTAACACACAAGTATGGCTTGTGCTACTGGTCCTGGCAAGAAGGGCTCCCCTAGGGCTTCTCTCCACTAAGGTTATTTCTCTTCTCTACTTTCTCTACTTTCTGTGCTTTTAATTAATACTCCCGGTACAAGAAATCCACCCATTATTCCTGGTTTTCAGCTCTCCTGGTGTGCTTACTGCTCTAGCTGCTTGCCTGCTGAAAATTTCAGCAGATCACATTGAGACAACTTCCCTTTGTTATCTGCTTTAATTAAAAAAGCCCATTGTGAAACAAAATTTCATATTGAGTCTCATTCATATAGCAGATTTCTACATTTATTTCCTATATATCTACTAAAGTTATTTTTAAAAATAATTTCTACCAATCTACCTGGTAGGGGCATTACATTTAATAGTTCATAAGATCTTCTTTAAAGGTGGTAAAAAGGGTAGGTTGTAAATATATTTTCAGCATAGTAAGACCACTAAGTCACCACTTCTAAAATGCTAGTGGCTTCTCCATCATGTGTGTATTCTTTTCTTCCAGCTACTGTGTCACTGTATAGTTTCCTATGGGGATCAGGCATCTGTGCAGAGCTGAGAAGTCTAGATACTGCAGTGGATTTTAATTGTGGTCCAGTTTAGCCCCTGCATCCCAAGTGTTTGGTGATTTCCCTATGTATGGCAAAAAAACCTCATAGAGAACCTCTGTCTTCAAGAAATAAGTGTTTTATACAGTTACCAGCCTACTTTGCCTGATGGGCTCCCAATGCACTCAGAGAATCTTCCAGCTTTTCTTGCTCTGATCTGTGTATTCCTAGAGGCAGATTTAGGTTGCTTTATGCTCACACATTGGTATCTGCTTTTACACCTGGCACACTGATGGCTGAAGGCAGTGGATAGCAGCACATCGAGGTTATTTTGGAGAGTCAGTAGGTTAAAAAAGGCATCAGTCAAATCATAAGTGGAGTATCTATGAGTCATCAAGACACAGTTCGAGCTTAAGAAGTCCTATGGTGCACTAAGAAGGAGCTATTCTATGCTTGCCCTGTTCATTCCTTTGGACATTGACATGGGCTACTCTCAGAAAAAGTGGTGATGGACTGTGCAGATCTTTAGCTGGAATAAATTATGTTGATAGGTGATTATGATACATATATATTAAAATCAAGGCATGCTTTGTTGCTGAACTGCTGGAATTTTTATGGGAGAAAGGCATCAAGGCATCCTGCACAAAGGTATGGCACGTGCTGGTTTTGTTAAACTTACCACTCTCGGGCAAAGGCTTCAGGTGTCTTACCATTGGTGCTATGTAGATTTTGAAAATGCAACCAGCATTGTACTGTTTTGTAGTTCTGTAATATTTCAGTTTGAAATACTACTTTTTTGGATAGTCTTACTTATAAAATATACATTCTCCTGCTTCTCCTAGTTCACTGCTTTTTGTTATTTCCTTCTATCTGCCTTACTTATGCATATTTACACTTGCACAGTTATTGTCTGGAAGTACAGAAGTTATGTTATGATATCTACAGAAATATCACATTAAATAAACCTCTGATTATATACATTTTTTAAATGGTGAAATCAGTACTTCTTTCAATTTCCTCTGTGTTTCACCTGGTCACTTTCCCTGGATCACTTCTGAATCTTTCACGTCACAAGATATCTGCTGCTGTATGAGCTATGTTTACCTTGGAAGGCCATGTAGATATTTAATAAGTTTAAAATCTATCTTATCAGAAGAGAAGGAGCACCCTGGCAAGGTTTGCTTTTAAAGGAAAGCCCCTTACGTGGTCCCTCCCACAACCCAAGAGTAGAGAAGGTCTCACATTAATTTTTGATTTGTAAATACATTTTTTTTCTACACCCATGAAACATAAAAAATATAAACTGATCTAGAATGAAATGAATACCCCTGCAATTTCTTTCTCAAAACTAATGATTTGGTGATGAAAGCATAGCTCCTATTGATTCCAGCATGAGATCTCTCACAGGCTGAGGGCCGGAAGCATCATCACAGGGGAGCCTTGGTTTTATTGATCAGTTTTGTCAATGGTGTCCCATAGTGAAGCACGTCCCTCTTGAACTACGTTCTTCCATGACTGTGTTCCTTGCAGCTTTCAGTGTTGCCCCAATAGGCTAAAAATAAAGACACTGGGAAATGTTTCCTGGCAAGAAAACAAAATGTTGGGTGAGACTACCTATTAGAGTACAGAAATTTCTTCATAAGAAACAGCATTTGCAGTTGTCAAGTCTTAGAGAACATTTGTCAGATTCATTAATTAGCCAATTAGTTTCATTAAGTTATTCTTTAAGAAGCTATGAGTTTAATGATTGGAGGTTTGTAAAAAAAAAAAAAAAAAAGGTGTAGAAAGTTTAAATCTGCAGCACACTTACATAAGCTGAAAAAGTGTTCTGGACATCACATCTCAAGGGGAGGTAGTTTCCAGCACGCAGTGGCAATGACTGAAAGTTGGAAAGTAGGCAGTAACCTATTTCTCTTGTTCTGCTGGTCAAGAATCATACATCTGTCACACCCAAGTGTGTGATTCTGCACAACTTGTGCAATTTTGTATGTAGACGATTATTTTGCAAAGATTGTGTTATTGAAGTGAGTTAAATATAATTCAAAATAAGTCACATTTAGAACTGCTGATTGTCCAAGGTGTTGCAATTATTGACTCCACTTGTTTTTTACTAAGACAAGATCATATTTTACATTATTTCTAGCAGATTTTCAATCATTATATAAATTCCTTGTTTGAATTAAAAACAAATCCTTCTTAGGTCTACCTCCTGTATAATGTAAATCTGCAATTCATAAATTTACAGGAGAAGATACCCCTTTTGGGGGGATGGGGGAGGGGGAAGGTGTGTGGCCGTGTTTGTGTGTGGGAAACTACATGTAAGACTTCTCCTACCTCTGGCTTTCTGAGGGACAGGCTAACCAGAGGCAGAGTTGGGGAGAGGTAAAATACCTTCATGACAATTTTACTGCCGAAGAAAATGTGAAGTGGAGCTAGACTTCTAGACCAAATGACAATACTTTTATCCAAAGTTAGATGTAGCTCATGTCTCTCTTCTGTAGCTCCTATGGCCTCATTGTACATGGATACATGTTAATGGATTAAATATCAGGAGCACCTCTAAAAACTTCCTCCACTGGGACAGGGGGTAATATTCCTTTTGCTGTCTTTCTGTGCTCACTTAGAGTCTGACAGTGATCTCTACACCAGCTAGTCACTCTTCAGATACCATTATAGCCATGGGCAAAGCACAGTAATGCATTTTGAGTGCTGTTCATCTTGTATATGTTGGTTATCTACTTTGGGTAGAAGTGAATCACACCCCAGAAGTGCTTTTGTCTTCCAGTGATTTTCAAGGAAGCCTGAGGCAATTCTCACATGGTGCTGTTATTGCAGGTGTGTATGTTTAGTCAGATAAATCCCATCGAGAAAAATACAAGTGTAAACACAAGTGCAAAAAGTTGCTAAAGGAAAATACTCTCACGAATCATGAGATAAAAGCCCACCGACATCAATAGATGGCAGCATTGTCAATGGTAAAACGGAGCCTTCTGTCTGAAACAGCGGCACAAGGGAGTCTGAACTGGTTGCTCTGGAGGAGTCAAAGGTCTGCCAAAAAGCCCTGCCTCGTGTACCTCTGGCTTGCTAAAATATGCTATCTCCTCTCATCTTTCAGATGGCACAAAGTCTACCTTTTTCTTGAAAGCTAACAAAAGACTCTTGAACCATGCAGATTTCCAGAGTCTGAAAAGCAAAAGAAAACTGAATATTCAGCTAACTCTTAAATTTCTGTTCCTGAACCTTTAACACTGGAACATGTGGCATTGCAGCTTATGATGATTTAGATGAGAATTTTATGTGGTAACTGTATTCAGTATGTACACACAATAAAATGTTATAATCTTACATTTTCATCTTTCTTTGAGTTTTATTTTTTGGTCTTTAGTAATTGGATTTATTTAATGTGTCATTGTTATTTTGGCATTATTATACAACAAGAGCATTTAACAATTTTTATTAGGAAATACAGATGGCATAGTACTGTTTCTTTTATATGAAATAAAAGTAATTGTTTCACATTTTTCATTATTATTTTTAACTGAGAAAACATTAATCATGCTTTAAATTCAGGCTGTCAGCAGGTCATGGTAAGAGTGAAGACTGTAAAGACATCAGAAGACGTGGCCAGGTTTTGATTCCTTTGCCCCCCAGAGAGACTCTGCCTTGGATCAGGTAAGAGTTGTGTAGCCAAATGGCTGTGACCACGGCAGTGAGGGATCTCCTGGTAAATCCTGTTCTATCTAGCTTCCTCCCCTTCAGCAATTCTCCTGGCTTAAGTGCTGCTGCATACAAAGTGTCTGATATCAGCTTCTCCTGCCTAAATGTAGCCCCAAGAAAGAGCGCTGGATCAAACTGCACTGTACCTATCTTGATTATTCCCCTTCTCCTTCCATTTTTGTAACATTACAAACTCTAAAAAGGTTCCCAAATGCATATAGGATGCACACATACTGAAATACTACCTCCCCTAATTACTAGAATCTAGTCCAGAAAACTCATACAGGTTAATTCCCTGGACTAATATTTAGTCCACTCAGTTGTCTGTTATTGTGGTAAGAATTTTCAAATTACTTATAACCAATAATCACTACATAACATTCAGCATTTTAATACAGCATTGGTCAGGGTTTTTTTTTTTGGCTAATTTTGGTTTTGTTTTGTGGGTTGGTTTATTTTTCTGTTTTTCCCCTCTGCTTTGATAAACATGGCATATTAGGGATACAACTGGCTTCTTAAAATAATTTATAGGTTTTTATTGGTTTTACTTGTGCACTGAATGTCTTTATTGGTTTTTGAAATATCATGAACTGCCTGAGAGGTATGGGTAAGCAGTTTCCAACAAAATGAATAGGCATCTATGTATGGAAAGTGCTTGTACAAGTCCTGTGTTTTGGGATCAGTTCTCTCTGTTATTGTGCAAGTGTTAACTTCTGCATAACCTTAAAAATCAGCCTTTGATTGACCAGAAGTTAGGCACAGAAGAGCTGAATAACACCTTCAATCCAATTAAAATCATTCAGTTACATACTTTGTCAGGTCTTGTAGCTGCTTGATTTCCTAGCATTGCCCTCCATCTTTCCTCTTTTCTTCCTTTCTTCTGTTATTTCTTGTACCTACCTACCTGTCGTGTGGACAGCTATTAACCATGGCTGCTGGTTTGTGAGCTGTGGCTCGCTCTCACCATCAGGTGTTGTTGCAGACTGCCTCACTGATGGTGTTTCCATGACCCTTTGCATTTCCACAACTGTATATGGCTGTGCTCAGTACAATGGGTGATAGTAATTCTACACAAAGCTTCACCAGATCCTGAGGCAGACCACAGCATGCTGGCCAATCCCCCTGCTACAGGAGCTCTTTCACAAGGTGTTATCTACATCCTGGGCTATCAATGATTTTAGTCACAGAGGCTTTGAACTGACACTAGAAGGGCCCTGAAAAGGAGCACAGAGTATAGATTGGGTGTGTACTCATGTTCACCTGCTCCAAAAAAGGGGAGATTGCCTGACCCTGCAAATGCATTGCTCTCAGACTGAGAAGGACAAGATGCCTGTTACACTGCTCCAAAAGCTACAGAATGTTCTGGACACAAGGACAGGAGGTGGCAATGGCTCTTCAGTAGGGTGCAAAGGTGGATTATTGTAACCCAGCAAAGTCAGTCTCAGCAGCTTCTTCTAGCAGCCAAGGGTTTAGATAACCCACTTGCTGAGGGGCCAGCACAGCCCTGGGAGGCACAGCTTTGATGTAAGAGTGATTTCTGAACTGCTCATAAGCATCCTGTAGCTGAGGAGGTACTCGTTAGTATCAGGGATCTTGAGGTTTTCCAGGGTAGTTCTCTAGGGATTAACATTAGATCTGTGAAACTTGAAGCTGATTGAGAAGCTGACTAACAGGGAGGAGAGGAGGGAAAAAGAGAGATGTAGTAGAAAACAGGTACATGACTTTTAAGTCCTTAATTCACAAGGTGGGATCCAAAGCTGAAAGCCATATATGTGGTTTTCTGTTCAAACCAGGAAGGCAGTTGGGTGTCCCAGGGAGTTACCTGAAAAACCTTTGTACTGCTACCTGTGTTTATTCTATCAACTTTAACCTTCCAGCTGTAGTGCCTGTACTTCCTTTACAGTCACTGAAGTCCTGCATCTCCATGAGACAGAGATCATATCTAGCCTCTGAGCTAAGCTCTCTGGCTGCCTCCAATGACCTTCAACCAAACATAGATACCAGCTTAGGTGCTTCTGCTGTGTATTTAAAAGTAGGTAAGAACAAAGTGAAGAAATTGCTTCATGGAGGGATCTTTACCTGCAGCTGTTCTCTCAAAAAACAACATATCTCTCTTTCTTTTAAGTGGCAATGAAGTGAATGTGCCCCCTCTGATTATTGAATAGCTTGCTGAGTACATCACTTCCTTAGAAAATGAAACACCTGGACTTAATTCCCTTCTAAGCCTCAGAAGCTTAATACTTACCCCCATGAGAACAAACAAACCACTTACCTCTCGCTGACCTTGAAAGCCTGACTCCTGTTTATAGGCCAGCACCAACATTTTGATTTTCATTCCAGTTTTTGTATATGTCCACAGACATTAGTTGGCAAGCCATTCTACTGGCTTAGCCAGGGATACTGTAGTGCTCCAGACACAAATATTTTGGCCAACACAGAGAAAAAAAATAAACATTTAGGGGAACAAATAGCATGTTTGTTGTGGTTAGAATGACTAATGGAAAAAAAAAAGTATTTTGAGCATCATCAGTTTGTTTTACTTAATTTTTCTAGTTATGAATTGGACCCAGCTCCTCTGTATATTTACCTCCATTGTTTTATTTCAGGGAGAATGCTCTCCTGTGTTGTTGTTTGCATGGGAATATTGGCTATTCCTCTTTCACTGTAGTTGTCCTTGTGCAGAAGTACCTGAGGACCCACCACAGTGAAGGTCTCCCTAGGAATGAGGGCATAAGACGGGAAACAACTTTTCTCAAAAAAACTTAGGTGAGGGCTGAGAGAGGTGAATCAGGTTGACTTTGCCTTCAGGACATGCTTAGCTCTTAGCCATGGGATCTAACTGTTGGTAATCTATGGGAAGCTGATTTCTGCTTCTGGGGAGGAGAGGTGAAATCTGAGTCTTGGAAAAGTCAGAAGTACTTATTTACACGTCACATGGGAAATGTGCAGGAAGATCTCTGCTATTGAGGTCTACTCAGGTTGTATCTACTGTTTATGGGGGGACTGCTGATTTATTTGTGTATAGGAACACCAAGGCAGCTTGGACATACAGGATTTGCTCTACAGCAGATCTCCAGCAGCTATCTAGTTCTAGAGTTGGCTAAGTCAGTGCTCTGGAGTTGGATTATGCATAGACAGCAAAACCTCAGGAACCTTTGCACTTAGAGCAGTACAGAAATTCCAGACAAACGGACCTATCCCTCAGATTTCCTCCGCCAAAAATTCCCAAATCAGAAAAAAGAGCTTTTCTAGGAGATCCTAGCTGCATGCAAACCCAAAGGAGTGGCCTACATGTAACATGTAGATCCTGTTGATTTGTGAGGCATGGATTCCCACAAATCCTGAAGACTTCACTTAATCTTCATCTTTTTGATCTGAATAAAAGTTGCATGAGAACCTCAGGTATGGCAAATAATGGTATAGAACAGTGTTGGAAACTCTCAAAATATTTTGGCATATCAAAATTAAATGTCTTTGTACAGAAGCTGGTTTTATA
This sequence comes from Phylloscopus whistleri, assembly GCA_017589585.1. Classification (NCBI taxonomy): domain Eukaryota; kingdom Metazoa; phylum Chordata; class Aves; order Passeriformes; family Phylloscopidae; genus Phylloscopus; species Phylloscopus whistleri. The sequence continues at coordinate 3,629,717 of JADMLD010000552.1, read as the reverse complement.
ATACTAGAAGCAAATGTATTTTCCTTTGAAAATTCATTAATTGCTGCTTCTGGGTCTCATTATCTGGATTTCATTTGACTGAGACATTCTGAGGATCCTTGAAGGATGGAAAAATGTGAGCTTTTAAAGAAGCTGGATGTGTGCCACACTGCTGGGATGGCCCCTGTTGATCTTCTGTCCTTTTAAGTTTTCTGCCACTTGAGTAATTCTGGTATTGTTTCCTTGGTCTCTGATAAATGTTGTCTATGAAACATTGGCATCTTTCTCAGAAACTTAGGTCTTAAATGTCTAGAAGCCAGAACTAGCCAGGAACAGTGATGATCCCTTGGTGTACCTCACACACTGTTGCTCACTCTCTCAAAGCTCTGGCTGTGTAGAGATGCAAGTGGCAAGTGGTCTAGAAGACAGTAATACTTTGTTATCTTGCACAAGAATTCAGAACCAGAGTGTCTCCATATATACACATACTCCAGTTTTCTCCTTTGGAGTCGTCCTTGGGCTTGGAGTGCCCAGAATCCTCTTTCTGCAGCAATGATATTTCTTTTCCTTCAGGGTCTCTGTTCTGATTCCTTCAGGGTCTCTGTTCTGACATGTAACTATCTTTCTGCCTCCTCTCCCAGGCTCATCTCTGTTTCTATACTTAGATCAAAATCTTCTGTGTCAATTAAAACTTTTATTGGCTTTCTCAGATTACCCAAATCCCCACTCAATAATTCTCTGCGTGGGTACTTCTCTCTTTAAGTTCAGGTTTAGGAAAGCAGCTGAACAGTATGTTAATGAACATTTTGACCCATTAAGTGTTCATGTGAACAGAGGATAAAAAAATTGTAATGACTAGAAGAGTTCAGCTATTCTGTGGTTTTCATGCTGACTCCTTTTATGTGGTTAGCCTGGAGATGGGGAGAGCCTGAGCTGGACTGGATGAATTGCTCTGGTAGCTCATAACCTCTTCTCTAACATTCTCCCTTCTGAAGATTCAGTGGGCTCTTCCATCTTGAGACTGTGTATGAAATGTATTTATTGCAGATGACATGCTCAGGATCTCCTTGCTGTGGTCTGAGATGTGTGTGAGAAGTTGCTCAGGAGACCTGATGCTCATGCACATTCCCACCACGCGGCCAGAAGTGATGTCTGTGATGGTGCACATAGTGACTCTGGTAGAGGAAGGACCTCAGCAAGGCTCCTAAGATGCTGCATGTGTGGTTTTATGAGTGACAAAGTTAGCAGTGAATGTCTCCATAACAGGTTATGTGACTCATGCTGGCAGAAAGATGGCATCCCTGCTCAGCTATTAGCCCTAAATCACCATCCTTGATTATTTCAGAACAAAATAAAAATGAAGAGATAAAACAACCAATGATGAGAGAAGGAAAACTCTGTATGTGAAGTGAAATTGCAGTCTTCATGAATTAAACACAGGAAATTCATATTGTCAAACTATTTTCAAATTGTACCTACAGAGATTCCACAAATCATTGCATAACAATTTACAGCCAGTCACAGTGAAATAATAAATAGGCACAAAGTTTTAATTTCCTGGTCCTTTTATCCACAAAGAACTGAGCATTTAAATGATTACTGACATCATCCTTCATACAATTTCTGCAGAGCAGTCAACAAAGAACTAATGACCTGACTGCATCTGTCATCCTGTATTGGATTGGGCCAGCATTCAGTAGTGACCCTAAAGACTATACAAACTGTAAAAGGCACACAAGTGCATGTATTGCCTTTGCAAATGTTTGATGATAAATTGAGGTGGCATTAATTCCCAAATAATTAATTATGAATCGTTCATCCATTCTCTTAATTAAAAAGTTTGTCATGAGTTTTATCTTCCCTGATTGGTATCCTATGATTTACTGCTGAAGCATCTCCCTCTTAAGAGAGAGCTTGCTATTTCCAGAGAGAGTTGTATAGAATGAATAATGAAGTACTTTTTATTAAACGACTGTGAAAATCAAAATCTCACCACTAGTATTTTATGGAGGGTTTATCTTAGAAGAAAGGAGATGCACATGGGATTGAACCAGTGTGCCAAGAAATCTTCAGCAGTAGAGATGATAATCTGCCTCTACAAAATGAGAGACATGTAGGTGTGATAAATAATACTTGCTTTGAAAATCAAATGCAATACTTGCCCCTTCAATTTCCCAGGCTTGAATGTACACATAGTCTTACCAAACAAACCACTTGCTTTATTTCTGGTGTTTCTTTATACTTGTAGGTTTTACCCAGAAACAGCATCAAGCTGCCATACACACTGTACAGACATCAGATACACAAACCAACCATGAATATGAGCATTGCCCTATTGTGGAAAAGGAGACAGAGATTATTATTTGTACTGTAAGTAGTTGGAAGGTGTTCAAATGCTGCTGTAATGGATGCAATATGACATAAGTAGGTAGATCCAGAGGTAGTTCCAGAGATTTATTCCTGAGAACATAATTCCAGTCTACACATTAGAATTCTGTGATACACTTTAAAAAAGAAAAAAAAAACCTGCTGCACTTGCACTGTTATTTTACAGGTTTATGGGGACATTATAAAACTCCTTCAAGATTTTTTTTTTTTTTCTCTGTATCTAGAATACTATTCCTAGGAAGTAACAATTTAGGAGAGTACAAACAGAGAAAATCCTCTCAGAATCTTTCTGGCTGGCTTAGCTTGCACAGAATTACCAAGGCTTATTTTATTACTATTGATTTAATGGTGTTAGGTTTTCAGAAGATATTTTCATGAATGAATGCAACCATATTTCTAGGTTTTATCCTTTTTCAGAACAGCTAGGGCCTGTTCTTACATTGAACAATATGGAGGCCATGCTGTCAACTGTTACAACAGTTTCTGTAGAACCTTTGCAGCCCTGCATTAATCCTCAGGTAAGAGAACACCTTTCCTTCCAGCTGCAGTTACTCTGCATTGATCTCTTTTACTCTCCTTGTTTCAGAGGTTCTATGGGTGAGCCAGCCCTGAGGATTGGTCAGGAGAAAGCAAAGAGGAACAGCATGTCTACTTGCAAGTGTGAGTGTGAGAGGAGGAAAAGGCAGCAGTGTGACAGCATATTTATAGGGCAGCAGTAGGAGATGGCAACTGTTGATGCTGTGTGCCAAGGTCTGAGTTATTTGAGCATGAGATGATCCTCAGAACAGTTTGTCCTACCACACGGAGCTGCTTGCTTGGAAATAAATAGTTTTTGATGTATCAGTCTAGTTCCAGCCCTGTGGGTTGTTAACAGGATACAGCCTGCACTACATGCTTTCATTATCTTTGTGTCCAGGAGTTTCAGGGGCTGTGTGGCCTAAGGGTACCTCTGATCACTTTGTTGACTAAAAGAAAGACTGCCACTTTGACATCTTTTCGTGCCAGTACAAAGGATGGGTGCAGCTGCAGTGGAGATGAGGTAGTGATGATCACTATGATGATCACACATGCACAGGGCTACTCCCTCTCCCTGGCCATCCATTCAGCCTGGGGGTGGGCAGTCCTACTGCTTCCAAAGGACTTTTTACTGCTCTCAAAGGGACCCTGACCATTGTTTCTGGAAACAGTGGGATGTGAAAGTGGCCAAGGGAAACTTACATCTTGTTGTGTGAGATTGTTCCAAGTGAGGCAGTGCTTCTGCTAGAGCATCTCCTGTGGTCACAGTGGAGGCCCCAAAGTTGAGTTTCAAAAGTAGAATTCTAGGGTGCTGCTCTGACTCCCCTGTAAGCATGTTCTTTCTGAAGTCTGTATTGCAGCAAGCCTTTTTAAGTGAAAAAGAGCTGTACTGGCTTTCTATCATCTTCACAGAATTCCTGAAACTTTTCCAACAAAAGTGCTGTTAAAACCAGAAGAACTACATGCAAATCATTGTATCATAAAGTTTCAAGAGATTAATTTCTTCTGCTTTCACCCCTTTCCTCTCATTTATCTCATTACTATTCTCATTGCTCTAGAATTTACAGATATCTGTAATTTGATATTTTTCATTTTGAAATAGAATGCTCTGTCTTTTCTTGGCATCTAAATACTATTCAAAATTAATTGTGTTACATTGTCTGCTTGTAAGACATTACATTTTTCAAACTCTCAAGACACATAGCTTTCAAATTTTTTAGTTTAGATGAATTTTGGCTCATTATATCTTCCTAAAATAGATTGAACTGAGATCACAATGTCTTCATTATCTTGTAATGATTATAGAAGTCTTTCCTTAGCACATTAATACAAGTAACAGTCTTTGACACATTTATAAGAGTTATCAACTAATGAGATACAGTTTTCACATGTATACAACCAGGCCACATTTTATCAACCTTCATTAAACAAGAAAAATAGAAGGAGCACAAATCCAGTTGGGTTGTGCTAATGCACAGCCAGAATTTCTTCTCTTAATATTTCCTCCCTCTGCTACTTCAGGAACTTTGAACTTAGAAGATAATAATATAAAGTATATTAAAGTATAAACCATTAAAAAAATGTGAATACCAGTTCTATTTAAAATGCCCAAGGTGTGAGTGGAGCCATGAGGAGCAGCACTGGTGAAGGATGGTGGTGGCAAGGGCACATTTCTGCTGGGGGATGTTGGTACAGCTGGTAGGGCACACCAGGAATGGAGCTGAAAGGGATAAGCCCCAATGATATGTGGAAAAGAGTGGGGGCTTTGAGTGATCTGAACAGATGTAGAAGGAGATGGCTAAAAGGTGAGAAGATGTTAAGACCTGGGTGAGACAAAGCACCAGGAACTCCTCCAGGAAGCTGCATCCCTGACAGGGATGCAGAGAGTTGGGATGGATGGTGTTGGCACAGCTTGAACTGCAAGGATTTGTTTGGAAAAAAGAGATGAGTTGCTACATTTGAGAGGGCAGGGAGAGACCAGCAGTTTGGAGGGGCAGAAGCATAAGCCTGAGTAAAGGTAACTATATTTATAAAGGAGGTGGAAGCAGGAAGGTGCACAAGCTAACACAAGGAAAGAGGAAGGGGACCCTGATGTAAATACTGCATAACTTTGGAAATGCAGTTGACACCTCTTTAAAATAGTTGTTATAGCTGCAAAAATAATAGCATGCTAGCTTTCATGACATCTTTTTGAGATACAATTTGATAACAACTGAATTTCAGAGGTTTAATTTCTTTAAACTAGGAATCTCACTCTTTTTGTACTTTTCTAAAATGTCCAGTTCCTATGTAAGCTACTATAAGGCAAAGTATCTTTCAAATCACATTGACAAGAGAAAATTTTCAGCTTTGACAGTCATTCAAACAAATTATTGTATGACCCTGCAACATTTTATGCCCATTTATCCAAGAATGGGCATAAAATACTCCACTTGTTTGCAGCTGTTTCCTTGACCACGAACAACAGAGCTCTAATGATCATGCACGAGAACATAACAAATAAGTTGCAGAGGAAACTACAAAAAACAATAACATCAAAGAAGGAAAGCTGTAAAAAAAATCTTTATTTTTCAAAGCCTTATTATATTTAACCAGCTGCTCAATAGCTTGAAAACTGTGTGATTTATCTCTAATGTTTAAATACCCTCAAACTAAGCCACCTCTGAGAAATGCATCAATGTGTGTTCCTACATCAAATTCAAGGACTCTCACAAATAGGCAAAAAACCCGAGATGATTCTATACCTAACTAGCTGGGGGTAAGAGTTCTACAAAATATCCGTGGGAAAAGTTTCTAAAGAGTTTCTTTGCAACTGAGTTATTACTGGGGCAGAATTTATAAAGTCCAACTGTTTCAAAACAAACAAACATGGGGAATTTCTGTCACTAAAGTTTTTGTGAGTGTTTTTTTGTTTCTTGTGTTTTTTTTCTAGTAAAGGCATTTCAGACTAAAATGGCATGATCCCTTTTTGTGGATTAAAAAACCCATAGCAATTTGATTAAATGATTACAGTTGCTGGCAAGAACATGCTGGTGGGTTTCAATCAGGCATTGCAGAAACTTGTGAACTTGCAAGATAATCTGCTGCAGAGCAATAAAACAAGGCAGAAATCTTCCCCATCAGAATATTATGCAACACAACCTGTCTTATTGGCATTGCCAAAGCAGTGGTTGCAGCTTATTTAGAAGTGCAAATGGGAAGCTGAGCTATGTTAGATATCAAATGTTGGAATACCTGGGTTATTTCCAAATGTTGCAGTGCAGAGGAATTTCTCTGAGTATGCTCTGTCAAGGTCTGGGTTTTACTTTTTTTTATAGTGCGAGATTATTAAAAAAAAATCTTCATTTCAGGTAAACACATCATTGGTTCTGAAGAGCACCAATTTTCCACCCAAGCAGGCGATTTCCTTAATAAATATTTAATTTACTTTTGCAAACATCAACATTTAAATGGCAATCCCTCTACATCTATAAAAAGTGCAGCAACCCAGGGCTTGTTTTTCTCCTATGTCCCCTCCTGGACCTATCCTACTTTTTTCCTCTGTTCTTGCCTTGCTTCTCTTAGCAATAGCTTCTATAACTTCTAGCTCCTCAGAAAATCAGACTTATTCTACAGATGTTTTTCTCTGCTCTATAAAGAGGGAGTAGAGGCCATGGTCAGCACAATATACAGCATCCTAGCGAACTGCCTTGACTGCAAACTGTCCCCTGGAGCATGGAGGCATTTGAGAACAGAGATGCTGATGAAAACAGCACAGCTGAGTGCTTCCTTGGAAGTGGGAACTTTGAAAACTGGCTGGATCAGTCTGGTAGGAAATAAGGTTATCATCCCCAAGGGCATCAGTCCCCACTCTTTTAGTGGTGTCATTTACACGTAGGGTGTATAAGAATGTAGAATACTGAGGAACTGCCTTTCTTCTTACTAATACTGATAAATATCAGAAAATCAGAAAATCAGAAAATCAGAAAATCAGAAAATCAGAAAATCAGACCTTTATTACTTTATCACGTTAGATAAACCATTGTGCTCTGAATAAATTTTTTTCTATGCTTTCTTGTGATAATTACAGTAAGAAGAAGGTGATGGAAAACTTTGCCTGAAGCATTTTTCTCCCTTTCCTTTTTCTTCCTTCTCTTTATTTAGCACCTTCCTACAAACACTGAGTATTGCATGATGAATTTTAAGCAGGAAAAGAAAGGCTTATTTAACTAGGAAATCTCAATAGAACAGTATTTATGTGGCAGCATAACATATATCTGTTCAATAAACACTCAACCAAGGGTCCTGTCTTCATGTGGAAGAGCAGTAGGTGGACACACTCAGAGTTCAAAAATCAAAAAAGATCCTCTGAAGACTGCAGAGCACAAGTTCTTGAAAGCCAAGGAGTGTTTTCTCCAGCTCTGCACAACAACAGTAAGAGTGGTGGTAACCCTAATAAAATATATCTAAAACACAATTTGAGAGAGAATGTGAGGAGCTGTGTTTACCCATGGTGCATTTTTTAATAGCATTTCACTTCTCCCATGGGTATAGAAGTATGTAATTCTTTTTCTTTCTTGGTGTTGGATTTCATTTTGTGTACTCCCTAAAGAGGGAGTTCAATTTTATCTTAATAAAATTTTGACTTGAGGACTCCATATGGAGTCCAAAGTACTTAGTGTTCTCAAGAGTGGATCTGAAATAAACCAATTGAAATAAAGATGACCACGCAAATAATCTTGTGACATGTTCAGCTGACATTTTTTCTGCTTTTGATTTAATTTCCTGTAAAAACTTTGACCATACACCCAGAGCTCAGCACTGCAATAAATGCCAGTATCTTGCACTCTCAGTGTCTTGGGGCAGAAATTCATCACCTCTTGCTGTCTTTCTTGAGGAGCAGAAATGAGGCCAGGTTCAACTCTTAGGACTGGAGCAGTAGAGATGGAGCTTCCAGCTCTATCTACATCAGTTAATGGGAACTGCCTGCAAGTGCTGCCTGGTGCTGCTGTATGATGTGGGGCACTGCATCCACCCTCCTCTCTAATTCAAGCTGCTGTGTGCCAACTGATTATCCCTGCTGACTTTTGAATCCTAACTGGAAACTTTTGGATAGCGTTAGCTGAAACACTCCTAGAGATCACTAACAATTTAATGGGGCAAAGAATGGAGCCTAGCAGTGTTAAACCTGAAATGTGCCTTGGTGCTCTTTGATTTACAAGAATAGGCATGGCCTTTCTGATTTTCTGGTCTCCACCATTAAATGCCTCATCAGTTAAATGTTTGATTTATTTGGTCATGCTTTACTTCTAAACTCAGGAACTTCCTGCTCTGTTTCTTTTCCCACAATCATGGCTCTTTTTCTTGTACATCTTAACCCCAGTTCACCTGTTCTCTTTCTACTTTGACAACTTATTTAGCAATTGTTGAAGTAAGAAAATAATTTTCCCCACATCCCTTAAAGTATTGCCATGACCCATGGATAGAGGTGAACTCTGCTTTTCATTCACCAACAGTTGCCTGGTTCTCAGTATATGAGAATGCTGAAAAACTCATATTTTTCCTTTCTTCTCTGGTGCTAGTAAAGTGGAGGCTGAAAAAGGCAGAGACATATCTTTTATTTAGGCTAACATTTTTTAATGCAGATTAGACTCATCCAGAGTGAAAGATAAGCTCCCTTTTAGGACATTAAATAAATAATGGCATGCAGTGGCCCAGCCCATCATCATTAAACACACTTTCACAGAGGGTCATGAACTCCATACTGGCCTCATTAAAGCTGTGAAAACTCCATCAGTGCTTATGTTTCTGTGTAATGATTTAATTGAATTTTCTTATTGCTGGAGCTTGTCATTATGCCAGTGATTTTCATGCTGACTTCCTAAACTCACAGTTTTTGCTCAAGTCTAAATAGTCCAAAATTGGTTTTATCAGTGTGTAGTCTGCTGGCAACATATGAGGCCTGAATAAGCAAGTGATTATTTGGAGGGCTGGGGGAATTTGCTTAGTTTTGTCTTTTTACTTAAGGATTTAATTTTCCACTCTGTTTCTTTTATTCTTTCTTTTGAACAGAATACACAGTAGACTTTCCAACCTGTAACAGTAGCCTTAGAAACTCCTGACATGTAAACAGGAGAAGCTTGGACTCATTAGTATGTGCTAGATAAAGCTGGACTTAATTTTGCCAAAAAAAAAAGCGCATGTGACAAGAAGCTGAGAGACACTGAAGTGTTAAGCTCTAATCTAACACTCTTCTGGGAAGGCACAAACCTATTCAAGACACAATAACTTCTATATTAACATGGGGTTGTGGCTGAGAATTTAAATACTGAAAAGCCAGAGGAATTTCCACAACAATCAAATTTTAGACCTCTTTGGCACTGAAGATTAATATTAGTCTGGGCAATGTTTTTCTGTGATGAACCCATTAAAAGCCTGAATGAGGAAAGACAGCTGTGAGGTGGAAGAATTGAAAGACTTGGTGGTTACTTGTGAGCAAGCAGAGATCACAGACACAGGATGCTGACGTTGAGGTGTACGTGTTTTGAAACAAAGCATGCAACAATGAGGGTGTGATCCCCAGCAATAGGGTGATTCATGCCTCACCTGGGCATGGCTGAAGAGGCAAATCAGTGAGTCTACAGGCAGAATAGAATTCACAATATTTTATATCTTGGAGTAAGAGCCGTGCATTTCAGTTTCATTACATGACTCTGTAATGACCAGATCTTCACCTAACCTCAGCTCAGCTGCTGCATACAGCTTTCAACACCAGGCATGCCTTATAGGTGATGGAGGAATATACAGCGATTACCAATCACATCTATGACTTAATGTTCAAATGTAATTTTCTCTATTTACCACCTCTCTGATTTGAATGGCATGATTTTAAAAGTTATAGCCTTCTCTCTGCAGTAGATGTGCTATTTTTTGAGGGCAAAGCAACTTGTGCCACTAAGCAGCTGCACAGCTAAATTTTGTATCATCTTGATTTTTCTTCCTGACTTCTGGTTCTTGTCCTTGATACAGTGAATTTTATTTATGGTGTCTATAAGACATTGAGTCCACAAATGATTATGGCCAGATCTGTGGGATGTCTGTACTTGACAAGCAGACATTTATGACATCTGGGCATTTGGGAATTTTTGTATTTGCGGATGAGGCTGGAGCCAAGCAAATAGCTTCCTAAGAGAGAACATAACCTGGGGCCAAAAACCATAAAATCCTACAAAACAACTTTGATACTGACACAGATGTTCTGATTTTTTTTTTTTTCTGAAAAAAACCCCCAACTTTGCAAGGGAAGGAAATTATATTTCATGGGAAATATGAAGAAATATGAAATTCTAGAAAAGATGCAGTGAGTGACTATAAGAGGACTAACTCAGGACAGAGAATATAAGGTCATATTTTGCATACCTTAATCTTGAAGGAAAGGACTGTAAATTCCATAGTCTTCTCTTTTTTTCATGCTGACAGCAACCCGAAAAGTGTTTGTGACTTCATCAAATGAGCAGAATACTGCTAAAGCTTAATAACATTAGGTGTTGATCCACACTCTGTACTTGCTACTGATGATATAAACTTGGAGTATCCACTGGTTCCTGTAAAATTTTTCTATATTTGCCTATACTAACAGAGTGCAATTCACTTTGATATTTACAGGGTATTATTTGGCAGAGCAGCTTAGCTTTAGCGTGACTTGTTGTAACTATGAATGAAATTTATTTGTACATTTTACAAATTTTTAATTTACAATGCCAGAACATTGCACTGAATAAGATTAGCAATACTATGAAAACCAAATGAAAGTCACAAAATGAAACAAATTAAATCAAAAAGTAGAAAGATGGGGTTGCAGATGCCACAAGACTTATGGTTGTTCTACATTTATGGTACATTTATTCATGCTTAAAAATGCAAGCAGAGGAAGTAGAAGTTCAGTTTAACAGATTGCTTTATGTTATTCCAACTCTTGATGAAATTTTCACTGCAATGCTGTTTTTTTATTGAAGCCCATTATTAAATTTATTGATCCCATTCTGAGGGGTGGGATCAAGGTTTTCTTGAAATGTCAGGTGCTTTAAAGAATGTGGTCCAGAAAGCCTGAAAGCAACTTCAAATTATTATTTTTCGGAATGAGTAAGAATTCAGTTTATATATATTACCAATACAGAATACTATATTTTTATATAGTATATTTGTAAATATAAATATTTACAAATATAAATATTTATAATTAATGCAATACTTTGTAACATATGACATAATGTTTAATCTACATTTTATATATTGTATAAATATATAGCAATATATTTGTATTTTATGGTGTGCATATATAGCTGTAGACACGTATATGTTGTAGCACGTATCAAAACATGGTTTCATTGTGCTGCCAGCAGTGCAGCAGTTCCTGGTGTGTATATATAGCTATAGACACATATATGTTGTAGGATGCATCAAAACAAGGTTTCATTGTGCTGCCAGCAGTGCATCAGCTCCTGGTTTGCAGCAGGGGCACTAATATTGTTTACTTCACTTACCTTACTAATTGCTTAAGGAAATCTATCCACTCTGCTGCTGTGGTATGTGGGATGGTGTGAGAACAGGCTCTGCTAGATGATCTCTAAGGAGGTAACAGATAGCACACCCTTGGGAAAAGAGAGCAATGGGCTCAGGTCCCCAGTGGCTCTGTGTTTGGGGCTGCAAGGCATCAGGTCTGGCTCACCCCGAGCCGGGCTCCGCTCTGCCAGGGCACACAGGAAGCAGAAACATCAGTGATGTGGCACCCTCACCACCACATCAGTGAGGGCTCCTCTCCTTGTTGTGCTCAGAACAAACCATGCAAAAAGCCTTCCAGAGAAACACCTGCTGGGAGTGCACCTTCTCCTCTCCTTCTCCTCTCCTTCTCAATTGTCTATTGAGCTACTTAGTAGTAGTCCCAAGGAAACTTTCAGGATTATTTCTTCATTGCTTAGGGCCTTTGTGGCCCCAGGGGGAGGTTGGCATCCTCTTAGTGCTTTGAATCATTCTTCTTTCAGGCCTGGCTCTCTCCACTGGCTAAGTAGCCCTAATCTGGATACTCTGAGTTATCTTTTTAATGATGCCTGCTGTGGACAGGCATCCAGTTTTGAGATGTTCAGCACTCGTGTTAGGCAAGTAAAGCAGGCAGTCTGAATAGATGCCATTGTGCCAGAGGACTGCAAGGACAGCAAGTGCCAAGTTTAAGATTATATTCTACAAACAGGAAGCTTATTGCTGCTCTCTAACTCAGCAAGGCAATTGAAAGCCAATCCTTTGAGCCAAAAGTGAGCCAGTTCTACTTATTTCTAATTCTGAGTTCAAGCACAGAAAGGAAGTAATTTGTTTTGGACTTGGATTTGGAGACGGGAAAACTGACATGCTGCATCTGGATGTTTACTTTACATATTTGTCATCTTATTTATGAAAAGTCGTGGAATCTGAACAACCAGTTAGTGAATTGCTTGCAAAACTTGCTTTCAAATTTTTATGTATTTTATATAAGTACTGAAGTATGGGTTTCAGCATGTTCCTTTTTTCATTTTCATTGCTTTGATTTATTCTGTAAAAACTTCTCTGCCTGTCCTGTAAAATCATACACTTGGAAATGGCTTTTATGCATGCTTTCAATGTTAACCTTTTGTTTTCTGTTTTGTGTGCTTATGACTGTCAATGCACATTGCGAAAATAAATGGTCTTCTTCAAAAGGTTCTCTCCTATTTCCATCCACAGTGTATGCTTAACCCTTCTGGGAAAGAGGGAAGGACAAGGAGGAAATTAAACTGGAATACACAATAATAAAGCTACTTTAACTCCTTTTGCCTTCTTCAGCAGGCTGAATCAATTTTAGCTGAACCCTGGAGAATCATTAAGAGAGGTCACATGCTTTTGAAAGAACTGGTGTTAGCTGACCTTCCTCAGCTCTCCCTCTCAATGCTGCAAGGCATCTGCTATGGCATGTGGGGAGTGTTGCAATCTGAGCTCAGCACTGAATCCAGTTCTGCACAGTAGCATCTGCTATGGAGGTGACAGCTCCAGACTTTCTTACTCTTTTTTCCCCTGCCCCTGAGTACAAAAACTGCAGTCATTTCTCTCCTGTTCCAGAACTGTCCCAAAAGCTTTGTTTTGCTTTCCATGGACAACCATGTCTTTATTCTTGTGCAAATGATGTTGCTGGGATTATCTGCCCTCTCTCTTTGCAGGTGAAATAGACACATGCTTGCAAAGGTGGGTTGGCAGGACAATTGACCAAAAACACCTTAAAGAAGGTTACGTTAAAGACATGTTAAAGAAGGTGAGAAGACATTCACTGTGGCTTCTGGACTGCTACATTTTTACTAAAAAGAATAAAAAAATTGAAAGAATAATGGTACTGGTGGAAGCCATTTTTCTGATGGTACAGATGATTTCTCATTTACAGGGTCATGTTATCACTGTAACTGAGGTATGTTACTGTAACTGTGTCACTGTGCTATGAGAAAGCAAGGGCTGTCCAGGAGCTGAGGGTTTGGTGAATGGGACTCACAACTGAATTTGTATGACTGAAGGGAGAACTGGTTAAGGCAGAAAAACTCTAAAGGGCAGATCAGGCCTCTGACATAATCAAGAAATTATTCCCAAATGGAAAAACAGTCTCATTTTTTTAATGGTTTACTGTAAAATTAAACATTAATAACTTTCTTGTTTAACTTTCTAGATTTTAGCAATCCTTTCAAAAGCAATGTAGACAAGAGCTGTTGCAAGAGAGTTTGAGGTGAAATAGGCTCCACTGTGGAATCAATATCTGGACATCATATTGTTTGCTTTCTATGCAACAATTAAAGGTTTGTCCTGTGGCTACTCTACTGTTTTGCTGCCTTTCTAATTTGCTGTTGTGGGAACACAAAATTACTTGTCCAGTTTGTCACTCAATGTATAGCAAAAAGCTTGAAATGACTTCTACTGAAAAAGCAATTTCTGTCTCCAGCAGAAAAACAAAAACAAAAAACCCATGTAGATGTCATGGCCTTTTTTCAGAAAAAGCTGCTTAATGACATAGGACACGTACATAAAAAAAGTAATAAGTCTATTTTACAGCCTTGTAAATAAGTCTATTTTACAGCCTTTACATTGGACTTACTGCATTTCAGAATTCTTACTCCTGAGGAGCTTTTGTGTATGTGTGGGCATGTGTGTGTGGGTGTGTGTGAGAATCAAAGGAACATGGTGTCCTTTGCTTTAATAGTTTATTTTATGTTATTGCTTTGTGTTTTGCAGTCCCTCTAGCCAATCTGCATTTATGAACTGAAGAGAATAGGAGCCGGGGGCCTAATATTACAGTAAATTAGGTCCTGAATTTCTACTCAAGTGATTTAGTTTTGAATTTAGCCTTTATTATAACTGCTTAATGTACAAAGATATCACATTGGGAGTTAGAAGGCTTGCCTCTTTCCTCAGCAACAAGAAAATGGTAGTCATGGGGTGAAGAAGAATGCTTCCCTTTTAAACTGTTTGATCTGGGCTTTTGGGAGTCTCTCAGATCTTTATATGGTCTACCTAAGACTTTCAGTAGTCCAGTTACTAGGGCTACTGGGATCTTTAATTCTGCATAGAGAGGAGAAGATTTTTTTCTATCTATAGAGAGGAAAAAACAGAGGCTATGCTTTTCACATTCATTTGGAGCAAGAGACTGTTTATGTTACCAATATAAAAAAAAATGTTATTCTTTCATAATTTTATTTTCTACAGTTGCTGAAAGCAAACTGGGTTAGCAGAGAGGAAATTAATGGAATTTACCTTTTCCTGTTTCACAGTTTATGAGACACTTACTCTGTGTTGGTAATATGATCAGATTAGACTGCTTCTTCTGTTTCTTTTTCAGCAAATGCAATAACATGTTTATGGGCCTGTGTTTATTCAGATTCCTGGGAATACAGCCTATTTTAAGGAAAACTGCTCTTGTGTGACTGTGAGGGATTGGACCAATCTAAATAATTGCCCCCCTCTTTTTATACTATAAATATTGTAAAATTAATTCTATCAAGAATTCACTACTTTTGATTTTTCACTGGCATTGTGCAACCAGATTCAAATTTTCACAATAAATGTTCATGGTTATTTCCCATACAAATTTCATCCTCTCATTCTTACTGCTAGAGGTTGCATCAGCAGGATTTTTAATTGTATGAGATTTTCAGGAATTGCAGTAACATGTTTCTGCTGGGGTGATCAATGACCTTGGTTAAACAGAGAGTATGGTCCCATGTAATGATGGGAACTTCCAGGTGCACTCTCAGGAATACAGTCCCAGACTCAAAACTGACTGCTTAGGTGAAAGCAGCACTTTTGTCTGAAGTGAATGCAGGTGTCCCTGCTAACAAATCCCCAGGATCTGGCCCAGAAAATCATCCTGGAACTCCAGACAATGGCTTGAGCACCTGGATGTTTGGACTTTCTCTTTTTTTCAGTTGACTTACCTTGGTGATGGTCTGTTCCGGTGGTCAGGACATCATGGAGGTGAAATCACTCCACAGTTTTTTGCTGTGGAGGCTCCACACAAAGTTCTCAGGACATAGACACCTACATCCACAATGCCTTTATTACTTCCAATGGCTTAAATTCAGCCTAGATCCAACACTCTTGGGGTAATAGTTCACTAAGTATCACTGGATTGTTCCATTTTCTAGTTATTTCAGCCAAGACAAGCCAATCTGTCCACAGATGTCAGTGGCCTGAGCCCCACATTTTGCAGACAGATTATCTAAGACCATGGCTTTATTACTGATTTCAGAAACACTTCTTATATCCTGGATCCAGGTGAATCTTCAGGCCCCATCCCACATGCCATGGTGGCAAGTTTGCATCAATCCCTCCACACTCAAACCTTTTAATCCTTCTGTGGAGTTATGGCAAACTCTGAAGGGTAAGCTGTAACCTATACATTTGTAACTTGTGAGTGCAAATGAACAAGAAAAGGCCCACACAAAGGTTTTTCCCACCATTCACTGAAGCAAAGTAGACTACCTCTGTGACAAGCTGCTGAAGACATGTACTTAGCATGGCATCCCTGCTGCCTGTCTCAGATGGTGGTTGGCAGTGGAGACTGCTGGAGTGAAGACTTTTCTAGCAGGAGGTTTGAGTCAAGCTGTCCAGGGTGTGATGGATGTGAGGCTGGGGTCAGTCCTCAGGTGTGACCAGGAGGCTTGGAATCCCATTCTGAAGTGGATATTTGACAAAGAGTTGAGGCCCATGGTGTGTGCCTCATCTGTGGAGGCTTAACAGTGAGAGTGTTGTGAGGCAAATGAGGAATGGCTGGTGAATTCCTCAGGACTGCCTATTTCCTTCCAGAAAAAAACAGAGGGACAGACACAAAAGAGTTGCATTTGAATCTCACATTGGGAACTCGTCTATGCATGGCTGCCTTGCATATTTTTTTAAATTTTTTATGTAATTTAAATGTTTGTGGTTTAGTTCATTACAATTCTTAAAAGAAGACTCTTGAAGAAAAAGTTGGGTTTTATTCAGTGACCTACAAAAAGTAATTGCTGTCTTTCCAGACATTCATTAAAAATTAATGATCAGAGTAGTCCAGTAACAAAACTATTCTATTAAAAAGTAGATATTTTTTAAAAAGTGCACACCACAGATACTTGCACTGCTACTTAGGAGGAAAACAAGCCACCTGTTTTGAGAACTGCACTAAGAAATGTAAATTGCAGTAAACAATGCAGTCCCTCCTGTAAGCCTGCTTCTGTTTTTCTTTTTTTTTTGCCCGAGTACACAAAGGTCCTAGCAGCTCCTTCCCTGCTCCTTGACAAGCTTCTGCCACCTGGAAAAGTGGTCCCTTGGTGTCCAAGCTCCCTTGGATCCCACTGCCTGCCTGGGGGCAGCTGTTCCCTTGTGGTGGCTGCACACTGCACCCTGGCAAGGGGCACACGTCCCAGTCTTGAGCTGAACTGTGCTTCTCAGCAGACAAAGGATTGATACCTTTTTATACATCATAAACCAGATACCAAAGCTCTTGTTTATGCTGCTAAGCCCCAGCAGCTCAGCAGGGCCTGGAGCTGCTCGATCTCCACACACGGACAGGTTTGCCTCTGGCCCCTGGGCACAGGCTCTGGCTGCTGCCTGTAGGGCACCACGCCGTCCCTAGTCCCTCCTCCAGTGCCCCAGCAGGCTACAGCAGCACCTTCCAGCCTTCCATCAGCTTGGGACCAAGCCCAGGTGGTTTGTTTTCCTGCAGGGCCCACAGGGGAGGGGAGCAGTGGTGCTGGAAGGCAGCGGCTTTGCTACCAGCAGGAGCCCTGGCTGGCGCTGCATCCAGCGGGTTTCCTCTGGCCCCTGGTGTGCCCGTGTGCTGTGGCACACTCCTGCACCCCTGCTTCAAGAGCACAGCAGTCCAAGGCCATCTGTGCTTTCTCTGGGCTATTAAGGGATCAGCAGCTGGCTGTGTCAGCTGTGTCTGCTCTAATAAATTAAGCAGTGCCAGGGTGCATCACTGGACTTGATTATTTAAATTGTTAAATTATTGAAATGCCCTTTGGCTTGCTTTTGGCCAAGTGGTGCTCTCCCAAATGATTCTCAGGCACAGTCCAAGAAGCTGGCTTATGCCAGGGACTGCTCCCAAGTGTGATGTAGCTGCAGCCACCCTATTTTACAGAGTAAGGGAGTTTAACAGTGTGGACACTGGCTGTTCCATGCCATTTGGTCTCTGTGTGAGAGAGCAGCTTCAGGCAAGCTTCATTCAGAAATCTAGGCATGGCTTTTGGGTACAGATATTCTTTTTGCCAACAGTGGAGCATGAGCTTAAAATTCCAGTCCTGAAAAACAAATCCATCTCATGCAAACAAATTTTTTTTTTTTTCCTCCTTTCTGTTTGCTCCTGAAATATCTTCCTATTTACTTTGATTTTTTTTCCAGCTGCTCACATTGCTATTTTGTTTGTAAGAGTCACATGGAGGCATTAGCTTTTGCTCTTAATGTTTTAGAGGACCTCTTTTAGGATGGAAAAGTGAGCACTAAAGCTGCAAAAAGAATTAAGATGCCTTCTTCCATCTGAGTAAAAAAAAATCCACAAATAATATCTCTTTGAAAATCCTGTTTTAAGCACATTATGTATTTATACATCATTTTATATATATATGTGTGTATATATATATGCATGCACACACGACTTTACTTTCACTTAGAGATCTTAAAAACATCTTGTGGGTTCCATATTCCAATGAGCACCTTAATGTGCATACAGATAGTCACAGATCTAAATTTTTCTTGGATTTCCTTTCCTTTCTGCTTTTTATTTCTCTGTTAATAAATATTATGAATAAATATTTCCATGCAACACAGGCATTTTTAATAAAAAATACATTTAATTTATTCTCTGTTGAATCAACCCAAATGTTCAAGCTTTTCTTTTTTGGTTACTGTTTCAAGTCTAAAATGATCTGTGAAAATGGAAGACTTAACACCCACTCTTTCTTGGACAAACTTAATATCTTTCTGTATTCCAAACCAGGAATGACAAAGTAAGAGCAAACAGTTCTGCCTGTGTCCTGACTCCCAGCTGGAGCCACAGAAGTGTGCATTTTGAGGCTGTGAATATTTTGATAGGGATTTTGTCCTTATTTTAGGCCTACATTTAGAAAACTTTCAACAATGGGAGAGACTGCATCTTGTCAAGCCACAGTAGAGCATTCTCTTGATACTGACACCTAAGCTTCTTCTTCTGCCCTGACCCAGAGGAGAAATTTCATAGCAAAAATCCTGATTAAATCATCAGATGACGAACACGAGCTCAGCTTTGGTTTGCTGCGTTCCCCCAGGAGAAACTTGAGTCTTAAAAACAGTTCTGGGGTGAAAGAGGCCATTCCCTTAAGTGTCCTTGCGTTCATTTGGGAAGGATAAGGCTTCTAAACCTACGCTCTTGCTCCTTGAGTTCATCAGCAGCTTCAGAAAGTACTCTCAGCCCTGTGGATTTGGATTTCATCTTGTAGTGCTTCTGCTCTTGGCCATGGCAGCAGTGGAGTGCCACAGGAGGCAAAGAGCAGGACTGCTGGCAGCAATGTTGAACTTGAGAATAAGGCTCCATACAGCTCACAAGAGAAGAGCAAAGAAGTGGATCTCCTTGATAGTGCACTGGAGAGTGAAAAATACATAATGGGACAAGAAGAAGTTTAAGATCTATGATTGCATGATACTTTATATTTGAACAAACAGCCAGTTTAGAGTGAAGTGCTTGGAGGGAAAACAAAAACAAACAAACAAATGAAAAAACCAACAAATTTTGGCTTCAAATATTGAGTCATGCTGTGGAAAAATGTTACGCCTCTGATGACAAAGGAGAAGAGAAAGAAAGGAAAGAGACACAAGAGGCAGTGCAGAGGATTAAGAAGGAGTCATGTTCAACAGAAAATTATGAAGTCAAATCACAGAGTAAATTCCAAATCAGAATATGCTGAGTTGGAAGAGACATTCAGCTCTCTATGGAAAGCTCAGTGTTTGCAAAGAGGCTGCCAGGTGGGTAATGAAAGGAGAAGAGAGGAAATACATTGGGTTTAGATAATTCTGAGTGTATGAAATAGGTGTATGGATGATTTAGGCTGGAGAGAGCAGCAGAGCTTTTGAGAAGCTTGGAATAAGAACAGTAGTTTTGGAGAGCAGAGATAACGGCAGGAGCCTGAAGTTTCTTTCTTCCTCCTCCTATTTTCCCCTTAAATACAGGGCTTCCACTTCCCCCTGAGACCTGACAGGCAGCAGAGTATGTCCTCTGCCTCGTGTGGTGACCTGCTGCTTCTCCAGTCCCCTTACAGGCATCCCCCACTGCTCACCTGGCTGTGCCTCTTGGCCTCCTGGGCTGGGAAATGATGGGGCCAGTCAGAGATGCCAGGGAGCCACAGCTTTCTGCTTCTCCTGCTGGAAAAGGCCACCTTCTCCAGCCTGTAACTCCTCCCAGAGAACCACCCAGAGGTGTCTTACATTTGACAATTCATTTCTATGCACTGGCTGCCAGTGTGCCTTTGTCTGGGTCTGAGTGCACCAGGGCAAAGGGAGTCATCATCAGCTCCAGCAAGATCTGCCACTTTTTAATGTGTAGGTGTGTGGGGGGAGTTGTTTGGTTGGTTTTTTGGTAGTTTCTTTTTCTATCAGCAAGAGTTAGACTGCAGTTTGATGCTGAGGTCTTGAGGAATTTATTTGATCTTAAAGAAATGTAAATAGTTCCAAGATTCAGAGGAACACAGAATATGTGCTACAGAAAACTTAGTGATTAAGTTTTGTGGATCAACAGAAATAACTTACCAGAGTGCTTTGGAGACTTAGAATCACTTTATTGTCCAAAGTAAAATCAAAAAAACCCATGATGGTATTATCAGAAAACAGAAAATGGACTGCTTTTCTCACTGCTGTACCTTTACTTTAGAATTTTACTGTTTCATTTGAATTTTCAAGATAACAGAGACAGTGACTATTGGAGACAATGAACTAACCCAGTTGGCCTTACATGAAGCTAATATAAAGCATCTGGTGGTATTTCTATGCCCTGCAATATGGTTTTGGAAATATTTGAGTTTGATTTGACAGATGGCTTAAAAATAATACCATCTTTCTGTGTAAAAACTCTGCCCACCTTAATGTTGTTTTAATTCTTTTGAAATTCTTTGTTCAGCATTGTTACTAACTTTAGATAATAAGGCCTTTTCCAGTTGCTTTTAACAGCTTTCATGACTCCAGCTTAACAAAACATCACAGTTTGGTCATTTGTCCTGAGTTCTCTTTGATTTGAGGTAATACGAGGTATCTACTTCTCCTTTAATATTTCTAGGTTTCTGCAAAAACCATTGTCAGCCTTTGTATTTCTGGGGTTTTTTTTTCTATTTGGTTATGCTTCTGTGCTTTTAAAAATAACAATAATTAATTTGTTCTTTACAGAGATTGAAAGCCCCTTTCATCTAAGATCTAAAAGCCAGATTATTTTTTGCACCAGGAAATAAGTCATGGACCAAGGTGCTATTGTACTTGGTGTTTTAAGTGTAGGTGTAAAAATGGTCTTTGCCCAAAAGAGTTTATGACCCAAATGCAGAAGGAGAGGCAGTAGATAAAAAGATTACCTGGGCAGCATGGGGAACTGATAAAATATCATTGGTTGTCATGGTAAGTTGGGCCTGCACACCTTTATGCAGAAAGGAACCTTTGTTTTCCCTGAGACTTACAAAATCCTATGAGAAGGGGATTAAAAAAATTCACAAATATGTTTCCAGAAAAAGTATGCATAGACAGAAGCATATTTGCAAACATTTCAAATATCTCTGTTATTAGATTATAAACCCTCCAAACTGGGAGACTGTATCACTATGGGGATGGAATCCTGTCACATTCAGTTTCCTTTGCAGTGCAACTTTTTTTTATTCTTTGATAAGATGTGCAAGCTCACGGCTTCCTAAACAACATTTACAATGGGTAAGAGCTGTCGTCTTTAACTGAATATGGCTTTTGATGGATTATTGATTTCACAGTACAGTGTGGTAGACACTGTATACAATGTGATTAAAGCCCCTTTTCATTGTCTGACTAGAGGAAAGTTCTTAAAATTGATGATGACTTTTGTCTCTCAATTAGCACTCTTAGTACAATCTGTAAGCTAGTGGGAAATGTGATCTAACTAAACACTGAGGTAAGACAATGCAAGATATGGCCTGTACTCATGACTTTTGATAATTTGCTGTTTTGCAGAGTGAATTACAAGTCTGAAAGTTAGTGTTACATGTCACACTGATAATAAAGCTTGAGTTAGAGAGATCTAGTCAAATATTCAGAAAGACCAAAGCAGAGTTCAGCTTTTCCAGAGAAATATTCCAGACAAGGTAGAATGCCAAAGCCAACAGTAGAGTCAGTCAAATCAGTTGATTGATAACAGGTATAAGCTTTATGTGAGTTTGATGTTGCTCCCTTAAGAATGATATCATCTGCACTGCCTTGGCCACTTGGCTGGTGCTCTCAGGCATGTGCAGACCAAATGTATCTGGTGTGTTGGTGATGGGGCTGAGGTCCTTTTGAACTACAGTGGGCAATAAATCCACCACAGCTGCAACACAGCCCTGGTGAAAGGAAGGCTAATACCCTCCTAAAACTAGCAAACCTGACGCTTTTGGAGAAACATCCAAGAACCAAAAATAAAATGCCCTAAAGACTAGAGATGATAATAGTTTAGTGGGTTCGTCTAGAAAAAAAGTTTGGAATAAAGGCAGAAAGATTTGCTATATGGCTTCTAGTGACTAGAGGGAAAGAAATACTTATATGTGTATATGGGATTAGTTGCAAATGTAGAGTGATATCTTTATTTCAACTTGCAACTTCTTGGGTGTAACTAAGGGAAACAACTATGATTCTAATATTTTTTCAAGTATACATTGTGATTTTTATTATCATGGCCATAGGATTGACATCTCCCAAGATAAAAAATCCTGAATAAATTAGTCAAGCTTATGAAACTGGCTCACAGGTAATGACATCTTAGCTGTACTTCTAGATACTTTTATCATCTGTAACTGTTCAGGAACACAGGCAATATTCTTTGAGGTACTCAATAACCCCAAGAGCTTGATTTTGTTCAGATTAAAAGCTGTATCCTGATGTAAAAAAGCTGACTCTCTTGTCAGACATAGCAAGACTCACAATTGAGTCTTTTAACTCCCTTTGAATTGGGAGACTAACATCTTTCAGAATGAGATGTGCTGATCAAAGTTCTGGGGTGCAAGCAGATAAAATTATTGCATTTTCCCCAATGCTCTTGTAGAAGATCTTGTCTACACAGGGAAGGTGACAGAGCATTGTCCATCTGAATTTTTCAAACAGGAAAGGGAAGCCATCATTTTCCAAACAGCAATGGTGTTTTATTTCTCTTAGCAAAGTCTCTTAGGTGTGTAGGTCTTTGTCTGCCAGAGGCCCACAAGGTTGCAACTAGAGGCAGAGCAGGGACAGGACAAAGCCTGAGTTTGTCTCGGTGGTACATCTGACATGTCGCATAGCGTGGTGATTTATTGATGTTGCAGCACACACTGAAACAATTCAAAGTAGACTCTTTCATCTCAAAAGACAAGATTTGGTTGGTTGTCAGTATCCTCTTGGAAACAGAGGTTCTAAAAGTGAGGCCAAGCTGTTTATGGATTGGTAGAGGCTAGTCTAATTATATTTTTGCTTTTGAGCTTGGCTTCTGTGGTGACTCGATCTATTTTGTCTACTTGGTGGTGGCATAGAGTATTTCCAGGTCTTGATACAACATAGCAGGGTGTAATTTGTGTGGTTTATGGACCTGGATTACATAAAGAGCATTGGGTTTTTAATATGACTTGAAGGCACAGATGCTGCAGTGACAATTTACTGAACTGCTGAACCTTCACAATGGTTTCATTTCCATCAAATGATGGTGAAAGCTTCTAGCTTTTTTTACTTTTCTACTGCATCCTTCCCCCAAGACTAATATGCATGAAGAGGACTTCACAGAACATGAAAGTGGAGCATCTGGGATAGCTGATCCTGAAGTCAGCAACAAGAAAAAAAAAAAGAGGCTATCTCATATGAAGTGGACCCAGCTGACAGAGCAGATGGATTTTTTTTTTTTAAATGTTATAGCAGGTAATATTTTTGTTTAACACAATTTTTCACAATGTAGTAGTTATGGAACTATATGTATCTAGTAATTTCCAGAAAGATGGAAATTGAAAAACGGGCAGATTGCATGCTTTCAATTTCAGCTTGAATGCTTCTCCTTTTGTGCTTATGATCACAGGCTGTAAAGGAAATACCTAGCTGATATTTTTGGGAAGTGTAAAAGAGAAATGAGCCCCTCCTCAGTGTCCTTGGTTTGCATGATGCCTTTGAAGAGGAAGCAGGGAAGTTCTTATGTCTATATAAGTCAGGGACAGCCAGTTGTGAGTTACTTGACATCACAGATCTGAAGATTCCATTGAAGAAGACACCAGGAAAAAAAGAGAGGCATCAATAATTTATGAGTCAGGATGAAGGAGCAATACCCAGAGTGCTAGGAAAATATGCTTACTCAGTACCTTACTGGGGAGCTTTTATCACAACCCCAGAGAATTTCATTTTGATTGAACTTCTGGAAACCTGTGTCATTCTGCATCTGAGCAAGTCAGCCCTTGGAGTGCTTTATTATAGGAAAAGGCTTGGGAAAGCTCTCAGGGAGCCAACATCCCAGTGATTTGGCTCCTGATTTATGATGTGCCAGCTCCATCTAAATAAGGCTGAAGACATGCTGACCTGTGATGTCCACGGAATCACTTAGGATGCATGTGACTGACTGCTCCCTAGGCTGGTGTCTTTGAAAGGCTCTGTAGGGAACTTAACCTGGGAAAAGCCTTCTGAGGACATCTCTATGTTGACAATTCTCTGCACAAATATTTAACTTTGCTTACCACTCTCCAAAGGAATCTAGCTTTTCCCAGTTGGTTCCTTTCCTTTGGGAGAAACCTATCCACATGGGAAACAGTGTTCTCGGGTGGGTACAGAGTATGAAGTCTGCCCTACTGGACTGAACTGGGTAGGATGAAAGGACAAGGCATGCACATGTTCTCTGCATCACTTACAAGATGATGCCTGCAGCAGTGATTTATCCAGTAATGAGCAAAATAAAGCTAAAGGAGTGTATCTTTGCTCATTACTTTGAAGCAATTGAAATTAATGTTACTAATTAATTAAATATGTCTAAGTGTTAAAAGCCTAAGAGAGCTGAGAACAAGAAGTAATTGTGAAAGGCTTGTGAAAAAACGTGGGGATTTTCCCAGTGGAAGTGGGTCTAAGCATCCTAGTAGTTCAAGAAAACTGTTCTGGGGGAAAATCTATGGCTACAGTCTTCTTTCTCTATGCCAACTCTTCTATAGAAACCCTGTTTTTTCCTTCTCACTGTGCTATGTGGGGCTTAGAGTCTCTGTCCTTAGTATCACCTCACTGATTACTATTCTTGTAGGGATATTTTTATTCAGAACTTGTCTTGCTTTCCCCTCAGCAAGTCAGTCTGGTTCAAGATGAGATGGTGCAAGGGGCAACATCCCCTTATACTTTCCTCCAAGAAATACTATGAGGGAAGAAGTGCTCTGCCTCTCTCTGCTTTTCCCATCAACTCTTTGACCTGATTCATAAAGTGGTCCATGACCACTTGGTTGGACACAGATGTGGGTCATGCCACAAAGAGTGTGGCATTTCATTAGTGGCATTTGTCCCAAGGGTCTGCAAAACTAAAGTAGGTCTTGGTTGCCTTAATCCCCTCTCTTAAGATATTTGACCCTTCCAGCAGCATTCTCTCTCTTTTCTGTACTTCTTTTTGCCCATTGATCAATAGCTATGTGTCACTGATTTCTCATTATTAAATGCTGAAGGACACTACAACTCTGCCTTTTCTCATTATCTTTCATTTGTACCATTTTGTTCTCTTCTCTCCCTCTGCCACCTTCATTTTCTTTCTCTTCTCCTCCTGTGAGTTTCCTCTTTCCAAATGTTACCTGACTTATCAGTGCAGTGTCTGCAGCCAACAATACTATTTGGATATCCTTTGTTCTTTACAGACACCCCCTCTCTGATCTCCAGACTGGTGTCCTTGTTGCCTTCTTCCCTGTTGTGCTTGGCAGACTACAGCAAAACTCCAGCTGGGAGCCTGATTTAAGTTTAACACCATGCTTATTCGTTATTCTTTCACTCTGGCTGCAACTCTAACATTGTACTCACTATTGCCATTTCTTTTTGTAGCTACTGTGAGCCTGAGAGATAGAAGTGGGGTGTTTCTACACAATAATCCTATTATTTGGGGAAGTTTTATATGCCCAGCATGTTTTTGTTGAACAGCCTTTCTCTCATGTCTTTCCTGGCTGTTCAGGAATGCTTCAGATCTCTTCTGTGCTTAATGTCTGCTGCGTGCTTACCCTGGGAATGGGGCTGCCAGAGGACAGAGAGACTGGAGATGTCCAGGTGCCTCTTCTCAAACTGAATTAAATTAAAATAAAAAGGATGTATATGGAAATGGCATATAAATCATTCAGACCCTTATCAAAGCCTGCACCCCCATTGCAGTTAATTACAGAACAAAAAAAATAAAAAATAGGTCTAACAAAGCAAGCTCTTGATTAAACCTAATCACACCTCTGCTCCTTGGTAAATGTGACCCACAGGAATTCTGAAATTTGCCTAATTGCATTTGGATTCAGATGTGTCTTGTTTCCCTCTGCCCTTAGCTTGCTGCTACATGGGTTCTAAACCCAGAAAACATGTTCATGGGTGGGATGTGGCTACTGAGGGCATTCCGAAGCTAAGGAACAGGTAAAGGAACACACGCCCTCTCAAGCACATAAACATGCGTGTGTATGGATAAGTATATATACAAATGTCCATAAGTGTGCATGTCAGTAGATGTCTGTAGGGACTGAGTGAAGCACAGGAAAATGGATGCCAACATTAGCTTCAGGCAGGTGAGGCTGGTGGCAGTCAGATGGTGATTATTTTGTTTATGTTTAGATTGTCTAGGTATCTCTGCCACCTGTTGATCCCAGACACTCAGAAAAGTGGCCTACATCTTTTTCTGGCAGAAATGACCAGTGGGGAAGAGGTCAGAAAGGTTGATAAGAAGGTGTTACAGTCTCCAAATGACTTGTGGCCGTTGAAACACAGGTCCTTAATTAGAACATTAAATGAAAAAAACTTGCTGGAATCTGTAATGACAGCTTTATTTT
This sequence comes from Phylloscopus whistleri, assembly GCA_017589585.1. Taxonomy (NCBI): domain Eukaryota; kingdom Metazoa; phylum Chordata; class Aves; order Passeriformes; family Phylloscopidae; genus Phylloscopus; species Phylloscopus whistleri. The sequence goes on along the minus strand of JADMLD010000552.1, from coordinate 3,603,123 downwards.
TTCATCATCTGAAAGAGGATCATGGCCATGAACAGTTGATTTGAAATGATGCCAATATAAAGAATAAATTCATATTGATACTGACATTATTGTTAGCAACACTGACAGTGACAATCATAATAATAACAACAACATTATTATAGTAGCAAACTTGTGACAAGAACTTTGTGTGTATGTTACAGGATTTGATGCAGGAATTGTGGTTGTGAAAGGCCGTGTAAGTATTTAAATGTCAACATGACTTTTTAAACTAATGTGACCAGAAAGAGGATGTTCACTTGATACAGTAGGTAAAGTTGATAATTATAACATATAGTACAGGACATTTTAAAGAGAGACTTGTTTGCAAAATGTTGACAACAGTAAGCAATATTAACCCTCAGCTCCATTTGTTTGTTGTTACGTTAGGTGTAATGGATGCTGTGTAACAGCAATGATAAACTCCTCTTTAAAATGATCTGCCTGTAAAAATGCAGTTAGGCTATACTGAAAAAGTAAACCTAACTCATGTTTAAAACCTTGCTTTTGTAAAAATATATGTTTTGGAAGAAGTCTATGGTATTTCTAATTGCATTTTGATTATCTTTTTGTGTACATTGGTATAATCCAGTCACATTTCCCCTACATTTTTAATTAACAAAGGCAGGACAGTGGCATTTTTTGTCAATTCTTCATGGCCTTTGAAGTTTAAAAATGATAACAAAGACAAAAAAAAATTCCATAGGAATGTGCTCCTGATAAGAATTAGACTTAGTTAAAATAACTGTTGATGTTGGCTTGACACACCTTGCTAGAAACCACACAAGTTTCTAGCAAGATAAAGAAACAATTTGCTGCTGTAGCATGAGAATACCCATTTTTCTTGATTTAGATGATAATTTAACCATCAAAATGATAAATTAACCATCTTCTGTCTATGTAGTAGCACTCTGTTAACACTTACTTTAGTAAAAGTGAATATTGTGTCAAGATAACAAGTACAGACTTCCTGAGATAGAGCAAAGTACATTCTTCAAATGTCTGTATACTTTCAACAAGGTCTGTGAGAAGCAAGATGGTCTATTCTTCACATTATCTGCTTCTCCATCACAATGAAACAAAATTCTGTAAAATGGAAAAGGAAAGGCATTTATAATGTAAAGGATGAAATGTTTTATAAAATATATTTTAAAAATACAGCATTAAGGAAAGCAGACAACTTTATCATCTAAAAATTGCCCATTTTTCTCCAAAATATTTTATAGATCTCTTTTATGCTTAAACTGGCATGATACAGTATTAATGATGTGTATTTTTGGCATAAAAAAAGTATAAATTTCTTTCAGTAGAGGACCAAAACATGTATTTCAAAATCCAAGTACTTTAAACAGTAATATCTACAGTAAATGCCATATTTCAGATCTTTTTTCTATATTCATTTTCACTAAGTCAGGAGTCCAGGGGATTTTTGTCTCTGGAAAATAGAACAGATGTTGTTTCACTCACACCTAGATATGTCAAGTTTAAAAAGAAGCAGTTGGAAGGCAATAACTTTAAAGATTTAAATTCACATTAATACCAGGAAAAGGAAAGAAGTATTACTTTGTCTATTGCTTTGGAGCACACGGTAAATCTCAAGAGATGACTGAGATAAATTTCTTCAGGGAGAGTGTCATTTGTCACTCTTTCTGGCCTTTTTCCCCCCTCTTTCTTGAAATCCCTTTTTAATATCCCATTAAAAAGCATAAAGGGTTTATTCCTCATGGTAGCAGACCAGTCTGCACTCAGTACAGCCCCACAGCACTCAGAAGAGCACCTTGAAGTACGTGGGGCTTTAGTCATTCATTTGCTGTTAGCAGGCAAAATTGATGGGTTTATTTTACAAAGAAAAACGTTTTTCTTGATGCAGGCCATAAATATACCAGTTCATGGAACAGTGCAGTCCTCTTAGGAACAGAAAATATTTGGCTCATCCTAATTGCAAGAATGTGATATTTTTTCTTGTTGTACAAATAGGACTTGGGCCTCAGTATCCCATTACAAACTATAAAAACCACAGCTTTAAGCAGATCGATTTCTCTGCATCTTAAAATACAACCTCCTGACAGAAAGGTGGCTGCTTCTACAGAACTGGAAACAAGCCTATCTAATTTTTATAGCTGCCTGTATGTGTATAAATGTTTCTGTTTAAATATGTTGCCCCAGGCCTTGAGGTTCATGTTTTGCTTATAGCCTCATTTTTCTAATTGCTGAACAATGGAAACTTTCTGTGATTCACTTGGATTGGCTAAACGCTTTCAGAATAGGTTTTTGTTATGAGTAATGCTTTTAGTGCTGCACTTAAGACAGCAATCACATTGGGGATATAATTGCTTAACTCGTTATTTTTTTTAATTTTTTGATAGCATAAATATTAGTAAAGTTTGAGTAACTGGGGGCGGGAGGAATCAGGAAAAAAGAAAACCCAACCCAAATCCCAACACCCTTTCTCTGGACAATGTGGAAAGCAAAATTTTTGAGAGCCTTTAGGGATTTTGCAGTAGCGGGCTTTGGATGTGAATGCCACTGTTAAGCATTCTGTTAAGCATTCTCAAATGCATTTTGCTTAAATATGGGTAAAAAATGAGTTTTGAACTGTAAGTCTTCCCTTTATGCAAGACCTTGAAGGGGGAGCTGCCCCCCTCAGTTTGCAGGAGGCAGTCCTGACTTCTTTCCAGTAAAACATTTAAAAGGATGACAAACAAATCCTTGCATCTACAAGCAAGGCAAAAATAAAAAGGGAAACCCCCAGTTTGTTTCAATGTATACCCTTCTCGTCCATGCCTTCAGGACTAGGTGTAGGTTTAGATTCTTAGAAACTTGAAACAAAACAGTTCTTCATTTGGGCTGTTGTAGCTGGCAGACTGAGTAGTAGCCAGCTTGTATGGTGCCTCTGAATCCTTCACACCCTGAAAACACAGAGTTGTTGAGGAGAGGGAGTGGTTCTGCAGAATTTGTGGAGTTTTTGGTGGAAAATGCACAGTCATTGAATTTAATAACTTTCTTTGACCATGGATTTTTTTTTGTGTCATTTTTTTTCTTTTCTTTTCTTTTGTTTGTGGTTTGGATTTTTTTTTGTTTTTGTTCTTAATAATAAGTGTACTTTTTACTCTAAAGTAGAATGACCTGCTAGAAACAACATATGGTTTGCTTTATATCAGATACAGAATGTGGCTTATTACCTCTGAAGATAAGGGATACACCATCAGCACTGTTTGGGAACAGTGTTTGGGAAAGTCTTCTATGATAGCAGAAGATAGAGTGCTGTAGTTTTTTTATCAAAACCCATCTGCCGTTGCTTTTGAAGAATATGGATGCTCTTTTCTTGTGAGCAGAACAGAGAACTGTGCCTTTGCATAACAAAACTAAACTTACATGAGAAATGCAGGATTATACCTTTCTGATATAGGTTGTCACCTTGGGCAGAAATTACATGTATGTGTCTCTCTCTATCTCTATCTCTATATATGCATATATATGTGTACATATATGCATGGGCATAATACATATGTGTACAGAGATTTGAACTGCACATGAAACTAAAGGAAGCTGCACTGAAACACATTGTTAAATCAGGTTTCATTTCCTGTAGCTCTCTCCTTCCCTTTAACCTTTAATGTCATCAACACTGTGCTTGCCATGACTTAATGTAAGTCTGTGCCTCATTCACTGGTGTTTACAGAAAGATTTTCTTCCATGACCTTGCCACACTTGTGGCAGACACCACTGGCTGAGACTTTCTGGCTCCTGCCAATCCAGGATCTGGCATTGATTTCTTGTTTCCAAAAATACACTGGTCCAGGGGACTCCTCAGTCTTATGTACCATTTTTTTTGAAGTGCTTTGAAAGTCTCAGAACAAATTCCTGTAGCTCACTGTCTGCCAGAGAAACCCACATTTCCATCTTTCTGAGCCCCAGTAAGCTCAGAATCATTTTTTCCTCTTTTTCCCTGATTGTGAAGAGGAAAGAGTTGTGATCAGGCTGCTCTGGCTGGGTCAGCATGTGACTGTCCAGCAGAGCCATGACCCCTCTCCTGAGAGTCACCTTGCTTCTCTAGAAAACTCCAGTCAGGGGACATTTTATCAGGTTTTAAAAACTCTGCTGGAAGTAGTTCTGATGACTTGAATGTCAATATAAAATGCTTATCAAGGGGCAGATTGCAAGTTGGATTACTTGTTGATTAATTAGTTTTCCTTAATTAAATTAATTCATTGCAATAGGAACAGCTGCTAGACTTCAAAAGGGCTGGAGTTACTGTAGTACTGGAATATATTGGAGTATTAACCCTTTGCTCTAGCACAGGACAGAGAGTATTTAAATGCATCCTGTGAAAATGAAAATGTACTGCATGCAAGACACGCAGTTTCCAAAGAAGCAATTTTTGGAAATTCCCAAGAGCAGGATATGAAAAAAGTTGAAACAAAATAGAAATGAGGCATTTAAAAGTCCTTGCATTAAAGCAGTGCTCTCCCAGCTCTGTAAAAGAGTCTGCATTTCCCTGCTCACCTTTCTTTTCCTGAAACAACCACTGGGCAAAATAAATCACAGAATCGCACAATTAACTAGGTTGGAAATGATAATGGAAATAATCAAGTCCAGCCTATGACCTAACACCACCTCATCAATGAAACTGTGGCACTGGGTGCCATGTCCAATCTTTTTTAAACATCTTCAGTGATGGTGACTCCACGACCTCTCTGGGCAACCCATTCCAATGCCCAATCACTCTTACTGTGAAGAACTTTTTCCTAATGTCCAGGCTAAACTTCCCCTGGCATAGCTTGGGGCTGTGACCTCTCATCCTGTTGCTGGTTACCTGGGAGAAGAGACTCACCTGCACTTGTCTACAACCACCTTTCAGGGAGTTGTAGAGAGTGATAAGGTCTCCCCTGAGTCTCCTTTTCTCCAGGCTAAACAACCCCAGCTCTCTCAGCCGTTCCTCACAGGGTTTGTGTTCCAAGCCCATCACCAGCCTGGTTGCCTCCTCTGGACACGCTCAATCATCTCACTGTCCTTCCTGAACTGAGGGCCCAGAGCTGGACACAGCACTCAATGTCCTTCCTGAACTGAGGGCCCAGAGCTGGACACAGCACTCAATGTCCTTCCTGAGCTGAGGGGCCAGAGCTGGACACAGCACTCAATGTCCTTCCTGAACTGAGGGGCCAGAGCTGGACACAGCACTCAATGTCCTTCCTGAACTGAGGGACCCAGAACTGGACACAGCACTCAATGTCCTTTCTGAACTGAGGGCCCAGAGCTGGACACAGCACTCAATGTCCTTCCTGAACTGAGGGGCCAGAGCTGGACACAGCACTCAAGGTGTGGCCTCACCAGGGCTGAGTGCAGGGGAAGAATGACTTCCCTGTTCCTGCTGTCCACACCATTCCTGATCCAGGCCAGGATGCCACTGGCTTCTAGACCACCAGGGCACACTGCTGGCTCATGTTCAGCTGCTGTTGATCAGCACTGCCAGACCCCTTTCTCTGTCCAGCCACAGTGTCCTCAACCTGTAGTGCTGCATGGGGTTGTTGCAGCCAAAGTGTAGGACCAGCACCTGGACTTGTTAAACCTCATATAGTTGGACTCAGCCCATCAATTCAGCCTGTCCAGGTCTCTCCGCAGAGCCCTCCTACCCTCTAGCAAATTGACACTTGCTTCCAGCTTGGTGTCATCTGCAAATTTACTGATGGTGAACTCAATCCTCTCAGACAGTTCATCAATAAAGGTATTAAACAGGACTGGGCCCAACACTGAACCCTGGGAGACACCACTAGTGACTGGCTGCCAACTGGATATGGCACCATTCATCACCTGGATGCTCTCTCCAACATGCCTCAATGTGGCTGGGAGCTGGCTACTTTCTCTTGGATTCCTTATTCCAGCAGTCATCCAGGATGAGCTAAGACACAGATTCCAGCCCCTTGCGTCTTTTCTCCTGGTGTCACAACACTTATCAGTGCCCGTCTCGCTTCTCATCCTTCTCTCACCTCCTCAGTCCCTGTCCCTCCAGCTGCAAAGTGCTCAGGAAGCCTCCTCAGGTGCCTACATGTGAACTCATACACTTTACTCCTGGTGCAGGAGCAAAGGATGGATCATCTTTGGGTTCAATTTGGCCTCTCTTCTGCAAGGACTCTCCCAGTAAATAGGGGTTTCCCCATATGATTGGTTTCCTGAATCACTCTTCTGCGTGGGTTCTCCGTTTCCAACAAAACAGTCTCCATCAGAAAGGCTCAGTGTTCATCACCTCAGTATGGGGTCTGTGATTTAGAAAGGACAGATTTTGGATGGCTTTTCATCTCTCACTGGTCATTGATCAGTGTTTCTCCTGCATGGGCCCTTGTTTTTATTTCACCATAGATCTGTGACTTTGCCTGCTGCCTGGCCAGGGAAGCCTGACATATTCCTTTATATCTGAGACAGTTCTTGTGTTAAGCTTTTCTCGCATTTCAAATATTTATGCAGCATCTCTCAGGTGAATTTGTTCGTGCTGTCTTGGGTAGCATCTCCACCTCCTCTACAAAGGCTGTTTATGCAAAATTCCTCCTTGGGGAAAATCCCCCTGTGCTGAGGAAATTCTGAGCTCCCTCTGCAGGTTTTACTTCAGTTATAATATGGATTTGATCCATCTCCTGTGCAATGGCTGTTGTGATCAGGGATGCCCTTGTGAATACTTTTCATGCTCAACTGTTTTATCTGATTTCTCCTTGGAGAGTGTCTTTGCTGCTCCTCAAAGCTGTATTCACTCTGACAGTCTTCTCAATACCATACTCTGGGGAATTTTAATTTTCAATTGTCTCAATAATCTGTGTATGTGTGTTTTAATTGCATGAAAATTTCCTCTTGAACGTCCCAGTTCTGGTTGCTCAGTGTATGCACACAGAGAAGAACCCAGATTTCTATCAAGTGCCAGTCAAAGGAACTGAAAAAACATATGTGTCCTGAAAATTTTCCTCCAGTCCCTGTATACCTTCTTATCCAAACCCACGTAGGCTCCACTGATGCTCAAAATACTCCAGAAAAATCAGCAAATGAGATAAGAAGAAACAGGATGTACTTCCAGCAGGATGAAGTCTCAGGGAGAAAAAAATGGCATGGTTACTGCTAGAATGTATTTATGATCACTAAAAAAAACCAGTAGGAGGCTGAAGAAATTTGACTGAGTCTCTGCTGCAAGAGGAGAAACAGCCATAAGTAACCCAGAAGTCCTTTCTCACCTCATCAGGGTATCACTTTCCTGGTCCACAAATTCTGTATTCAGATTCTGGGAATATAATCTTCCCAGTCAAATGTCACGACTAATTTATTCCCACAATTTCACTTTTAATCCAGTGCTTCAGCAGCCAAATAGTGCAACTTGAGCTTGGGTTGCTCTGAGGGGCTGTTAAAGGAGTAAAGGCTGGTTTTGGTAGTTTGTTCAGATCACTGGCATGGGGACAGAGCTGCTGAGGGACACATTTCTTTGGGTTTCCAGAAGGAGAACAGGAGGTCTGAAAATACAGATGCAGGGCTGGGTCCATTACCAGCAGTTATCCTGTAGTGCTGTTTATGGAGCCTGATCAGCTGTAAAATTTTGGGCAGTGACTTTTTGAGGCTATTAACCTTTGGTATCTAAAAACACTTGAGCTGAGTGTTTAAATGCCTCTGATGATCAATGGAGGAAATTGGGTCAAGATTAAAAGTGTGCACTGCAAATGTCCAAGGACTGTTGGATAAATCCCTCTTGCTGTTATTTTCACCCACAGAGAGTCCATCCTTGGTTAGCAAGTAAAAAGCCCCCGTGGTTGTGAAATAGCCCATGTCTATTTATAACTGTATCTATTTTATAAAGATGTCAGAGAATGAATGCTCTGTTCCCTGGACTTTTGGTGTAGCTGTTGTGCATGCTTGGTCATATGACCAACTTTGAGTGATCACTCAAGCATTTAAAAGAACAGTTTATGGAAAATGAGATGCTCTGATGAAGAATACCCTCAGGATAGAGAGTTGACATAAACTGAACAAGCAGCCCTGCTCAGTCTCACCAAGCTGTGCCAATCCCATTTAACCCCAGAGGGTTGTTAAACTTGGGATCAGGAGAGCTGTGGCTTGGGGTTGTTAACCAAAGCTGATGCAAGGTGAAGGGTGGTGTCAAAACCAGGAATCCAGAACACAGTAACAAGGCTGTGTAAGAGAGACAGAGACAGATCCACTTCAGCCCTTCTTTCACTGTTTTGCCAGATGTAAACATGGGGCTGAAATTTTTTTTGTTTCTTATCTCTTCACTCTCTGCTATTGCTCACCCCCACTTTGCTTCCCTGTCCTTCTTTTGCACTGGTTTCTTTCTGTGGTACATAAAGATCACAGAGGGGCTGAACAGATGGAAATAATCTCAACATTTCTGGTCTGCTCAGTCCTTCTGTGGTTTATAAACAGGCATTCAGTGAGGCTTCTTGAGGAACCTGACACAGACCACCCATCAAAGCCGGGTTCCTGGAGAGTTCAGAGAGACCCCTGCCTACACCACCCTGCCCCTACCCAAATCCTGCACTAGGCTGGGTATCTCCCTTTGAGCTGCCTGCTCCCTGGCACAGGCAGAGTGTAGAGTAAGCACAGGGTGCTGTTTGTGTCCCTGCTGCTGGACACAGGTCTGGGCAGTAGTCACAGGAGTCATTTCTAAGGCACCTTCACTTGAGGTTGTCCCAGTTAGTGCAGACACCTTTGGTACAGCTGCCAAAATTCAGCAGACAAGGAGAAAATAACACTGACTGCTTTAAATGTCATGGGAGACAAACCCATCGGGCGATTTTTCATTTGATCTTTATTCTGTCTTCTGTATTACCCTCACTGAACCTAATAAAAAGTGCAGGCATTCTGCTCAATTTTAAACCAGGCCACTGGATTTTAGTCTATAGACACAAGAGTTAGAATATATGCCTTTACATTCTTAATAAATCTAAACCCTTTTGCATTCAAGGAAATTGTTCTTGTTGAATTTTTTTTTAAAAAAATGCAGTTGCAAAAAACATGCAGACATTAGAACCACAATATAGGAATATAAATACTTTCCCCAGAAAGATGTTTTTGTGTTTTTCTCCTTTTTAAAGATTTGCTTTGACAAAAAATTTACTGTTTTATTGGTATTTAATAAGTCTAAGTTAAGCTCTTTACATAAAGTAAAATTTCATGGAGCTCAAGTGAAGTTCTTTCCATTTTGGGAGACTTAGCCTACTGGATGTCAGCTTCAGGCAAGTTCCTGTTCCTCTGGGATTTTTTTACCTCCTCTTTAAACAATTTGTCTTTTTCATAGTCCTCCTGGTCTTTCATAGTCCGTAATGTAAAAGAGTCTTTTGTCTATTTCCTACTCTAATCATTAAAAGCACCTAAATATTTAGCTCAAGTGTGTGTTTTGGATCCCAAAAGTTAATACAGTTAGTCAATCTGTTGACAATATCCATGTTTCACCTTTTCCTGGAATAGCTTTACTTTGGCTCTCTCCCTCATGCATAGGTTTGTGTGACTTAGTCTGGTGGAGCTGAGCCAGTGTGGTACCCTCAGCATCAACACTGGGACAAATCCCTCTCTGCACAGTTTCAGGTGCCTTCTCCTTTTCTCTTTCTTTCTTTGTGTTGTTTCACAGCTCTTTTCTACTCCTGAGTTGGAAACCGACTCTCTTTTAATTCATCCATGGCAAAAAGGAGAAAGAGAATGGATTAAGCTCAGTTGGTTGAAGTTTTATTCTCTTATTTGTAGAGGGAAAAGCAGTGTTTGTTTTGTTTGAAATGGTAGTTCCAGGTTAAAAACGCTCCCTTGACCGCTGAAGGGGAGTTCAGCTGACAACAGCCTTCTGTATCACTGCTTGAGGTCCAGCCCTCTGAGGTCAAAGGAGAAAAGTGAGCCATTCTTCTAATCCTGAAGGAAATATCTAAAACAGATGATGAAGGCTGTAGCCTTGGTTTGTGCCTGAGATGTTTTGGTTTTCTGAAATTCTTTTCCCAGGGAATTTTCTGTCAACAAGAGACATGTTTTTGTAACTGTAACTTTGTTTACATTCCTTTCCCTAGGAGGGACTTCTTCTTGATGTCTCTCTGGTCTGACCAATGTGATTGAAGAGGTTCGTCTTTGTTTCACCAATCGAATTGGTCTGTGTAGAATAGTATAGAAAGGGAGACACATCCCAAAAATAAAGGAGTCATTTTCAGCCTTCTGAAGTCGGAGTCTGTGTCGTTGTGGTGTACGACAGCGTCAGAAGGCCCCCAAGTTAAACTCGTGTTTAAGTCTGGAGTTATATGAGATCATACCACCTCACCAGACTTTAACTGTCTTACAGAGAGGTTGCATTCTAGAGGAAATTTTTAAAATATTAACTCCAACAGCGTCTCAGCAGGTACAAATTCCTTCTTGCTGGTTACCCGTTGCTCAGTGTTTGAATTTCTCTTGGGCTAGACAAGCAGTTTCATTTTGCCTAAGGTAAATCTCTCTGTGCAGCTCTGGTGCCTGCTAGTTCAGCCCTGTAATGCCACCTAGAAGATGTTGCTGATTTTCCTCTCAGCACTTAGAGTTTATTTCCTTCATCCTCTGTCTGAACTTTGTCCAGACTGAATCAGAGTGCTGTCTGCTTTGTTTTTGCCATCTATGGTTCCTATGAACATGATATTTTGAGGCAAAGTTCACTCAAAATGTGACACTCAGAAGTTTTTATGGAAATTGTCAAAACCACTATGGAGCTCTTCCCTAGAGGACTCAGCCTAAATGCTGATGTTATATTGGAGCCTTTCAGACAAGTGCTTCTCGTACATAGTGCTGCTTGCTGAAAAGGACATCAGAGTCTCTGGAGGAAAGGAAAAAGCTGAACCAAATTCTGTCTGGGTGGAGTATGAAGGAGTCCCACTGATTTTATATGTTTTAAACAGTGTTTAGCTGAATAATGCTGGCAGAATTGTGTTTCTCAGAATGGTGGAGTAAAATCGAGGTGAACTCTTACTCTTCTGGCTGAAGGGGCAGTAGGCAATGACCTGGTACAGATGGCAGAGAAAAGAAAATACAGATGAACATAGATTATCCTTTTGCCTTAAAATTTGAAGCTGGGTGTTTTGCACTTGCTTTTTCTATTGCTTGGAATTCTCTATAATTGAACTGCTCTCAAAAAAAAACCAAACCCAAACAGTTTATGTTTGCTGGGCATGAAGAGCATCTACAGGGAGCTACTAAAGTAGCACCTGTATTCCTGGCAAAGTCTGAAGCCAGCAAGAAATATATTTTCCAGCTCAGGCACCAACTTGTTGAAGAAGCATGGGGAAATGGAGCTGAAGAGAGGTTAAGTAGGGATACAATGCATTTGTAAAGCACTCGATAGGTGTCTAAATGTTAATAGCTGATTGCTGCACGGCCTGTGGCTTAGGTGGCTTCCTCTTACTTTCTGCCTGCCACCACCCTGTCTCAGGGAGCATCTCAATAGCTTCTTGCCTCCAGATGCTTTTTCTGCCTTGAGTGTTGAGATTGGAAAAGTAGAAAACTTCTGTGCCTTTTGGAGAGCTCATCTCTTGCCAGCAGCTCATGACATACATTACCTGACTGGCCCAGTACAGTGTTCTTCTTCTCTAGAAGGGCAGGGGACGTTTTTTAACCTAAGGCTGACCAGAGGAGAAAAGGTTTCTTAGATTCTGCAAGTGTTTGTGTTGCTCCTGGCTCTGTCTGTGTACAGCTGTAACCATCTCTGTTTTTTTAGAAGGGCTGCTGTAGTTTAGAGGGGTGAGACTGGGAAGTCACATTTCAGTGTGAACCCAGATATGGACTGACAAATTCTGAGGTTTCTTTTACTTTACCCTGTCCCTGTGACCCTCTTGAGTATGATCCTGCTCAGCTTGGATGAGCCAAAGGTTAGCTGGATGAACCAAAGACATTTGTGTTTGTTTCTCTCTTAAACACACACAGAAAACTCATAGCAAGCCTCAAAGCTGGCACGCTATGGACACTGAAGGCCTGTCCTCCCATATTTGGGCAGGACTTTGGAAGAGTTTGTATATTTGTCCAGACTGGCATATATCTGGTAAGCTCCAGACACATCTTGAGCACACATGCTGGATGACTGTGCTCTGTAAGGACTGCAAAGCTAAAACTTGCAGTCAACATTAGGCAGCCTCTGAGTGTAATCCATGAGCTGCTGGAGCTTAAATCCCCATGCCCTGAAAGCACAGGCTCAGTGTGCATGCACAGACCATCTACAGGGTAGAATAGCCACATCCCCAAAGCTTTTGATGTGTTGCATATGCTCTGCAAAGGGCTTATTCACAATTTCTTAGCAAATGTTTGGAGCACCTAGCTGTGAAGGAATACTGGCAGCACAAGGATGGTGGGTAGAGACAGCACTCTGTGCCAGGTGAGCTGTCAGAGCTGAGTAGGCTTTCTCAGGCATGAGCCTTCTCATCTACTAGTGTACAACAGCCAGAGCACAGGGACTCCTGGATTAGGATGCATATTCCAGCACAAATAATCTGCATATTTGTCCAAAACAAATGTTTAGTTAAAGGAGTATGAAAACAACTAATTAGAAGTGTGACTGTCAGTTTTAGCTCATGCCCATCACCAGTATAATGAGGACTGATGTTATGCACGTATCTAAATTCCTCTGAGTTTTCATTTCCTTTTAAAAAGCCTTTCTATATATTTATTTTTGGTGCTTTTGTTATCAAATATTGTTTGCCAGCTCTAGGTAAAAAACTCTCTTTAAAGATTATCTGTTTACAAAATCACATATTGATATTTCTGTATTCTTATCAGGAGGAGAAGGGTACTGTGTATTTGCTCTACTTTATCAGCAGAATCATAAACCAGCAGCTGTTATTAAAGCTGAATAAATACCCTGGCAGTGCTGTGGTGTCTTTCAGTTTGAAATCAGACTTTAAAGTATTCAGCTGTTGGTTTTATTCCTGAGACCTCAGCTGAATAGAAATCTTTATGAAAATTTCTATATAGAGAATTCTAGACTCAAGTTCACTGACACTGGGTGACAGAATCCTCTAATGCCTCTAACTTTTCAGAGACAGTCAGCAAACATTGCCTATCATCTCATGGAAATTGAGTGTGTACCTAATTTCATTGTTAATTACTATCACTAAGTTAGGTGGAATATATGGAGGAGAGCCAAAATTCATTTATGTTAATTTTATCATCAGCTTTTTGTTCTTTTCTCCTGCCATTTAGAGATATCCTATCACACAGTACACCTTTTCCATGAAGAAGAGGTAAGGAAAGAATTAGTAAAGTATGATTTCTCTTTAGACAGGCCTTATTTACCTTCAGGAATGCCACTGGTACCTGATTTTCTGCCCAGGTTAAGGTCTCTCTAACCTTCCTTAAGGGCTGCTGTAACAGTAGGTGTCCAGTGGGTATCCACTGATCTCTTGGAAATTGTCCTTTTAGGAATCTCCTTAGTCATTCAGGCTGTTCAAATAATTGCCTATACTAATAAATGGATTATCTAGATTGTATTTCATTGCATGCTTGTGTCTCACATCCTTACAAACAAATCTGCTCTGACAGGAGAGAAGTCAGGAGGCTATTTTTAACACATCTGAGCAATTGACTCCCCGTGGTACTTAGAAGTTATATTTATTTATTTATCTTTCCAGCAGTCAGGCTGCATGTAAATCTTGAGAACTGGAAGTGCTTCTCCATTTAGGTATGGATACATATTCAGGTGATAGCTTCATCTCAAGATGATACTCAAATATATATTCCTTCTTTCTTTTTCTCTGAAGGTTATTTTGTAAGAGAAAGGCCTTTTCTCTGCACAAGTGGAATTACCTGCACAATAGTTTTTGAAAGAAACCTCTAATGTTCCACAGCCAAAGAATAAATATCAGTATTGGATAACAGTGCTTATAATTTTGTATTACCATGATATATTTTGTTCTATGGTAGTGATTGTTATTATTTTTAAAAAATAAAATATTTCTAAAGCCATGTTGATTATTTTATATTTTTCAGACTAATTCTCCCTCACATAACAATGACATTGAGTTCATCCTAGCTTGTATTCTGTAAAGGGTGTGGAAGTTTAGATCCTCAGGATTTTCTAAAGTTAACAGAACAATGTTGTTTACTCTCTCCACAGACCTGTACTGCTGGGTTTTTTTGGGTAGAAGAGAGAAGCCCAGAATTTAGCCCTAAGTCTAAAACCAGGGCAGTTGTTTTTACCTGGAAGCTTCTGTATGTTTGTAAATATCATATACTGGCATGAAATGTAGAACAAAGCATGGAAAGAGAAATTTATAACAAAGGATTTGTAAACCTTATAGGAAATAATAGAAGCAAATATAAGTAGAAATGTGTAAGCAGCTGCCCTCCAGCCATACTAGCTATTGAAAGAATGTAAACAAAATTTAGATATTTAAGTAATGGTTTTGGTTTTGTGCTGGATAAATAAGCATTTAATTTGGATGCAAATACCATCACTTATATTTAATGTGTGCACATTCCTCTCTTCTCCTCAGAGCTGGTAAGATTATGAATTTAGCTTTGACACTTTCAAATTTGACTTACTTGACAATCAAAGAAAAATATCATTTACTGGCTTCCCACAGAACAAGAAAAATATGCAGAACCATTTAATTGTTTTAATCAGATAACATCAACCTATTATAATGTAAAATATGTTTTCTAACTGTAACTTAATGAAATGGTAGTTTGCATATTTTACATAGCTAAGCAAAGTGAATCACATAAAACAAATATGATTTTAATCATATCTGAAACAATATGCTCTAACTCAGAAAGTAATGAAAAATTGAAATTATTCAAATTAATTTATGTAGCTTTTTAAATTATTTTTTTAAATTGACATATTCCTTTGTCCATTGGTTTTAGTCTAGTTATTTTTTTAATGTAAATTTTGACCAGTGCTCATGGAAAAAAAATCCCCACCCTGTTCTTAACTAGTGGAAAAAATTGCTGTGAAAGTCAAATGAGAAACATTCAGTAATTTTCTTTGTAATCTTTTGTCATTGGGGGTATGTAAAGGGTAATTTAAGTCACCCAGCAGATGAAAAGGCAATAATGATTTGGGTTTTAAGCATATGTTTTAGTATTTGCAGATATCCAGTGGAAAAAACTGCCACCTCCTACTACCATGGAAGCCCTAGGCTCAGAGTTTCTGACGTCAGAACTTTTGGAAATTTGTGGAAGTCTTTGGACTTCCAGGCTCTCCAGTCTTTGGTGGAAGATTCCTAGTCTGCCTGTATCTCCACAAGAATAACTTCCTGTATCTGTCTCATTTGAGAGAGAGAAAAAATAGATTTTTAAAATTCTGACTTGATTTCTGCACAAGATAGCTGTTCAGCAGGAAGTTTTGGTTTGATGGCTGTTCAGAAGGAAGTTTCAAGATGTCTAAGTTGTGTTCTTGTAAAGATCTTGAGAAGGGAGCTGCAAAAGCTGGCTGTTACTGGTATCTGAACTATAGAGTTGCCAGACCTAAAGTTTTTTCTTGGTTTCAGTTGCATATTTGAGGCTGTTCAAAGTTGTCAGGCAGCTATCAGTGGGCAGGTGAACTGGTGAGCTGTGTGATTGATTAATGCAGGAAGCTCCAGGAGACACCTCTCCTGGAGTGAGGGTGGGCAGTCTGCAGCTCTGCTGCCTGCTTGTGTCTAACAGCAAGCAGCTTGCTCAAAGCCAGGAACATCTTCTGTTTTACTCAGAGCACTCAACATCTCACTGTCTCAAGATAAGAGGATCCCAGCAGCAGCAAATTTGGCTGAGGCAACCAGAAGTCTGCAGTAAATTTTCCTAAGAGCTCCTGGAGGCTGAGTAAGCTCTGACAGATGAACAAACATGATGTCTATCTTCCATCAATGTAAGATCAGGCCACAGTTTTGGCTTTGTTTTTAGCAATAAACAGTAAACAGAAAATTACCATGACTTTAGGAAGATCTCTGGTGCTGCCATGTCATATTCTTCTAACAGAAGAAACTAAGGAAATCTGAATTAGCTGAAACTACTGCAAAGTGAAAGCAGAACTGCAGAGCATGCCACACCAAGGGAAAGCTCTATCATTGTCATTCACTGTCACACCAGGAGACTGTGCAGAGTAAAGTACTTCAGTGGAGTGAGACTGTTCAGTATTTTCATGAATGACTTCAATGAAAAAATAAGAATGTACCTTGCAGGTACAGAAATCACACTGAAGGGTAGAATTAGAAATACAAACGACCTTGATAAACTAGGGAAAAGTCTCACTAAACACATGAGGAAGCTGAGTGTACAAGTGCTTCTAAAACTCAGAGAAATTTTTTGTTCCATGATTTGGTAGGAATAAATGCAAAGCAGAACAAGATGTTGGACTGAATAAAGGCAAGATGGGGAAAACTGATGTAGAAAATCACCTTTTTATCTAGTGATGTGTGTACTGAACATGACGCAGCAATGCTCTGCAACAAGATGCACATTGTAGTGAGATATACAGCACAAAGCGTGTGGTCTGAGACACTAAAAGTTACAGAAATCATAGAGTTCAGAATATTTACAAATTAGAATTTTTATAAAGTGTCCAAGGTAATAAAACCCATCTTATTTTAGAGCATGTTAGCTCAGCACAATCAGGAGTTCCTGTGAAACCTGTCATCTCAGGGTAGTCACTCATGGGCATAGGGAGAACTATAGTGACTTTATAGCTGCACAGGTCTTAGTCCTGCAGTGAAACGACCATGAAAGAACCAAACATCACTCTATGTGTGGGGCAATCTCTGCAAAATCTGTATTACAGCAAATACCAGATATGTCTGTGGATTTACCGATGGCAGATGTAGCAGATCATTGCAAATACGACCTACACAGAGGCAGTGCAGCTTTCCAAAGTGTTTCACTGAAGCTTTGGAGTTTCCAGTACTTGAATCATATTTGGCAGAATGTTTTGAGAGAAATGCAAACTATGTGCACATACCACTTGTGAATATTTGACAACAAAGGTCACAATTTATTTTTGAGATTACCCTGTTGTCTTCAACGTTCAAGTCTGTTTGGTCTGGCAGAAAGGAAAAGGTGGACATAAACAGGATGCTCCAGAGGACGTTCAGATTAAGCATTAGAAGAACTTCATCACTAAAATGGGTGATCAAACACTGAATACCCAGGGAAGTGGTGGAGTCACTGTCCCTTGAAGTTTTTACAAAATGTAGATTATGTAGAAAATGTAGAAAATGTAGAAAATGTAGTGCTTAGGGACATGGTTTAGTGATGGACTTGACCATGCTCTGGTAACAGCTGGACTTTATGTTAGAGGTTTCTTCCAAATTCAATGATTCTATGATTCTCTGACCTTGTTCTAATTGTTTCTTCATTCCTTCCAGAGCCTCTTTGGAAGCATCAGTGGGTTTTTCCACAGTAATAAAAAGATTAAATTCTCTCTCTTTTGATTCTCTACTCTATTGTAACATTTTGTGTGTGACGGGCTGTTCAAAACCTTGTGTTTGATTATTCAAACACAAAGAGTCTGAGGAATAAGAGGATTATTATCAGAAAGATTACACTATGCTTACCTTTTTTCTTTTCTTGAATGTGTTAGACATAATTCTGTAAGAATATTTTTTGCACTTACCTTCATATGAATAGGGAGAATGTTTTAGATTGATTATATACTAATTTTATAAAGATATAATTTTTCGTATTATGAGAAATTACTGAAAAGAAGTGGAAAAATATGTAAATCACTAAGCAAAAAGCATGGAAAACAACAAAAATTGTTAACAACCCAGCAACCTCTGGTCCATGCAGATTTTATTTCCAACAGTTAGACAAAATAGCAAAGTAAAGAGAATAAGGACATTATCTTAAGCTATTGCTGTTCTTCCAGTGTCCTTGAGACACTGGGTATTCACCTCATGATTAAATAGAGATTTCTGCATTTTATTTCTATTGTAGGTCTGTTGCAGAAGTTTTTATGTCTTCTTCAGTTTATGATTCAATGAAGTAAACAAACAATTTGAAGTCTTCTGAGGTTCTGACTATTTGGACTCACAGAATACCTATCTAAAGAGGAAAGTGAATGAACGCCCACAAAGATTCTCTACCCTCTTAAAAGCATAAATTTCCTGTTCCAGCTGATCACTCCTATCTTCCAGTATAGTTTCTGCATACTGCTTGCTTAAACATCACAACAGATTAATATTTACAGTATCAGTATTTCACTATTCATTTCCACAGTTAGTGCTTTTATTCTAATTGATCCTTCTGAAATAAAAGTGAAGCCAGGACATTCCCACCCTGTGTATACATACTACGAATGGAACGTTTTCTTTTTCCTCAAGATGAAATTATTTGTTCCAGTGGATTCGTGGTTTAGACCAGTCATACACGTCTGTACATTGCAGATCTCGTTGCTTCAAAGAAGCAATTCTGAATATTGTAAAATATTCTATTTTGGTTTTAAGCCTCATTATCAGTATCTCTTTCATGGTGCTAAAAACATTACTTTTGGATGCAGTGTAATCAATTTATTTATTTTTTCTTTTGGAACTAAGCTTGAAAACACTGGAAAATGCAATGAAACTGTTTCTAAGTTTGTAACAAAAAAGCCTATACTTTTGTTGAATTGTTTGATTTTAAAACCTTATTTAGCATCTCTGCCAAGACATGTATACTAGAAGTCAATGATAATTCCCAAAGGAAAGTTGATTTCCCAAAGTTGTCACAAACATTTATATTTATGAAGGGAAAGTGCAAATACCAAAGTTTTCCACAGACCAAGAATTAAGTCCATACATTTAAAACTTTTGTGTGATGATATTGTCATCTTGTTTCACGTAAAAGGAGGATTAAGAATATTTGTTTTGGAAAATTGCCTCTGAGGATTTTGTTTTTGTGAAAGCAAAGGCATTGTTGGGGTTGAATCAGCATCCTATGCTGGTTGAAGTGTAGAATATTACATGAGTCATTCAAGATGAATCGCTGTAGTTTTAAAGAGGAACTCTTGGTGGTTGTAGTAAAGGAACTGTACTTGTGTCCATCACATTTTGAAAGTAATTGCTTACTTTATGTAGCTATTAATGCTAATTGCATGCCAGGAGCTAACATGACAGGCTATTTGTTATCCTTGAAGGTATAAGGGGAAAGTTCAAGGTATGTCAGCTTATAGTATTTTTCTGAAGTATTTGACAATTCCCAGCTTGTCTTCATAATTCTGAAGCTGGCTTAGATAACATTTTATTTCTTAGTATTTTGGCCTAACCTTTGGAGGCTGAAGCCTTTTTGAGTGCTATGTGATGAACAGTGGATAGAACATTTTCACAGAAAGCTTTCATTATTCAACTTTTTATTATATTTGATTGTCAGTAGTTTTTGTTTAGTTTTGTTCTGTGTTTTATAGAACTTATGTGCTGTAGGTAAAGATCCTGAATTTGTGGTTCTTTTCCCAGAATTGAAAATAAAGTTCCATAAAAGGATCAGGCAGGTTCTATGATTTTCCTAAATCCAGAAAGGCTTTTATGTAGAAAAATGCTTAGCATGTGAAGGCTTAAGATGACTGATCTGTTAGCCACAAATCTTGTACATTCTGTGGAATGAAATAACAGTTCCTTTTTCTCCCTCCTCTTCGAGGTTAACTTGCTAAGTGTATATGTGCATATATGGTTTAAAGTTACTCACAGCATGTCTTAGCAGGATTAATTTGGAGACTGGTTTTTCTTAGCACATGGGAATGTTTATTGGCCTGAACTCCAGAGGCTGAGTGCTCTGCACATAAACAGAGGGATGTTATGGATGTAGGGCAAATATGCCAGACACAGGATAGAGATACAGGAATATCATGTTAGTCATGCCAGTGTGAATAATATCTGTGACTCTGCAGAGTAATGGTAGGGAATAATCAGTATGTGAAAAAGCTAAGGTAGTCAATGAAAGGGAATGGAATCCAAGTGAACTGACTTTTCCAGTTCTCTAACTATGAGAGATATTCAGATTCTTAATAAGGAGATTAAAAGCCTTGTGAGAAATAAGCTTCATTCTGAAGCCTGGATGCATTCCCTCTTATCAACCAATGTGATTATTGATAGTGAATTTTCAAAGCCTGCTGATGACAGAGGTACATGACTCTGCACTCCAGATCATCTAAAACACATGATAGAGAAAAAGAATATGTTATTGAAGAATAAATTACCACAAAGATGCTATTTTCATCAGCAGAAAATTATTTTTCATATTTATTTAATAGAATATGTGTACATTTATACATAGTTATATAAACCCTCCTGATTCTAAAATACTTATTTATTAAAATAGCTTGTAATTAATAACATATTTTGACCTCATAGGTTTAAACAATGGTAGTAGTGAAGTTCAGCTAGAAAAAATACATGTAGTTTATTTGATCTAAAGCAAAGTAAGTAGCCTAAGACCACAGTGCTTACTGCAACATGTGCCATTATCATTCCCATGTTAACAGGCAGTCAGTCCATTAAAATGTGCACCAGTGGGTTCACTTCTGCAACTGTACAAACATTTCTTTTGCCTGAAAAAGCAATCGTTTATGGAACTGGTTATTTGCTTTGGTGCACATATAAAATATTTTATCTTCCCCCCAAAATCCAATAGCAGCACATTTCATTGTCTGAGAAGGATAATCCTGGGCTCTTTGTAGCCTTCTGTGCTGTCCAGCAGGTGTGATGGGAAACATCAGTGTCAGGAAAGAACCTTTGCTTGTGTTATACACCCTTTAAAGCATTATATCTTCTAAAAAGTACCCTTCATACACCAAGTCTAAAACAAAAAAGGTAAAGCAGAACTTAATCTTACAATGCAGACACTTCAAGTGCTCCTGAAACATGCCTTGGGTTAAAGAATGCGTGGAAAACTCTTCCCATTAACTCCCTGAAATCAAGCAGAATCTGGCAGCCTTTGAAATATCTGTACCAAAATTGAAGCTGGCATGTTGGTGCTCTCAATCATGAATGCTGAACTGTGAAAATGCTTGGTAGGAAGATCACACTGTATCTTACAAATTAAAAAATAAAAGCTCCAGAAGCCAAGGATTTGCAGTGTAAAGCTAAGGGATTTGCTGTGGCTTGGTGTACTGCAAAGAGAATTGATGTGCAGTGCTTCTTATTGTTTGGATGGGAAACTGTTCCAACAAGCATGTTATGAGAGCTGTTGAAGAAGGGATTGCACATCCAGCTGCTACTGCTTTTTTAGGTATTAATTTGTCATGCATAATTTCCTATTATTTCATGTCATGACATATTGTATTAAGTTATTTTAGGACATAGGTTGTGACTGCAGCTGGCACCATATGTCACATTACATCACATCAAGTGGTAGTATAAGGTAAATGCTTGGTTTGAGCTTCTCATTTTTTCACAAATTGAAACAGTTAGGGCCAGTCAGGTGCATGAAGTGTACAGGGCAAGAAATGAACAAAACACCTTGTGCCTTCTAAAAGGGAAGAGAACTCAAGAGCCTTTGAGGGTCCTGTGCCCCCAGGGCTGTATCCCAGCCCTGTCACCATATCCCTGTGGAACCCTTGGCTTTGTCCTGGTATGAGTGTAAATCTGCCTCTCTCCCAGGCTCAAGTCTGTTTTCCTTTTCCTAGGAGCCCTCTTGCTTTGGAGAAGGAAATGTGATGTGTTTCGAGCTTTGGAGGCTGCAAGCTCAGTATGGTCTCTTCCTTTGCCCACTGCTGGATGGTGAGCTCAGCAGTTTGTGGCACCTGTTTCTGGACACTTGAGCTTGCTCAGACACCTGGGGCATGAGGAGACAGGCAGCCATCCCTCACCCAGATCCCAGTGAATTCTCAGGGAACTGTGAACATGTGAACTTGGGCTGATACTCCTTGATATCAGAGTGTTATATCTGATTTTGTCCAGACTGATTTTAGACCGCAGCAAACCTTTGGGAAGGCTCCAGCTCTCAGAGTTTACTAAAGACATCAATCTGAGAAATGTTGCACCAGGACTGAGGCTGAGGTTTCTTAGCTGTCCATGGTGAAGTCAGAGGTGCTGTCTCCTGCCCTTTCCCCTTCTGCTGCCCTGAAGTGTCAGACCTGGCTAAAACAAGATCTTCCAGACTGCTGTCCTGGCTGATGGGTTTCTCTTCATGCAAAACACCTGAAGGAGAGACAGCCCCTGAGCAAGTGTTTTCCCTTATTAATTCTCTGATAAAACATGCACTGGGTTTCGACTGCAGTTAAATTCTTCTAGCAAGACTCCTCAACTGATGGACTCTTAAACATATGTCTCCACACATATCTCTGGAAATCAGGTACCAGGTGTGTTACTGTCCTGATTTCAGCTATGGTAGAGTTAATTTCTTCTCAGTATCTGTTATAGTGCAATGTTTTGGTTTCAGAATGAGGGTGGTGTTGATAACACACTGAGTTTTGGGTTTTGCTAAGTTGTATTTGTCTTAAGTCCGGGATCTTTTTTCCTTGGCTCATTCTCTGCCGGTGAGGAAGCGTGCAAAAGAAACTGGAGGGAGCATAGCTGGGATAGGTGACCCAAAGTGACCAAAAGGATATTCCACACCACAGAACATCATGCCCAGTATATAAAATGGGGGAGTTAACTGGACAGGGCATCTATCTGGGTTTGAGAAGGTTTGGTTTGTCTGGTCTGGCATCAGTCAGTGGGCAGTGAGCAATGCTATTGTGCATCACTTGTTTTTACCTTTTTATGATCGTTATTTTTATTTAACATTATTACTCTATTTTACTTTATTTTCAATTATTAAACTGCTCTTATCTCAACCTACAAGTTTTAATTTGATTCTCATCCCCATTCCAGTGGGGTAGTGCTGGAGAGAAGGGGGTACTGAGTGAGTGGCTTTGTGGTGCTCAATTTCCAGCTGGGTTTAAACCACAACAGTCACTGACTTCATCATCCATGCTGTTTGTGAGATGTTTTTCTCACAGATGGTGATGTGGATCTGCCAATGGATCCCCAGACACCAGTAAAAGACCTTTTGTTTCCGAGTTGCTACCAGTCACAACTCTCAGCACTGACATTTTAATACCCATGTATTTAGGGGCTGTGAATAAATATAGGCTGGAAATTAGAAGCAATGAGGGCCTGTCACCACTTTTCTGAAGAAATGATGGGAGCAAGTTAATTACTTTTTAGATAGAACAGAGCAGGAAAAGGACTGGATAGTGTGGGTGCCTGTGATATTTGTGGGTTTTATCACTGTGATCAATGCATTTCCTTCCATTACTGCCTTTTCTGTCTCAAGAAGAAAACAGATGTCCTTCTGTTCCCATGTTTTCAGACCGTTAGTGCCTTATGAGTGTCCAGTGACATTTTGAGTAGTTGGATGCTAACCTCCTTCCACCTTTAGCTCTTATCTAAGTGTGCTGATGCTTCATATTTAGATCAATTAATCTGCCCAGTTAGGCCCAGATGCCACTTCACTTATATTGGCTAAGTCCCTCTGTGGACCAGCTAATGGTCCACTAATGCAGCCCTACAATTCCCACTTTCCTTCCAGAAAGACAGACAAGTTCCCAAACCATCCTCAGTGAAAGATCAGAGCAGCTCAGCATACTATAGTATCACGAACCACAGGAGATGTCTGAAGGCTTAAAAGATAACATGCATAAGCAGAGTACTAGAGAAGACCCATTAAATGGATTGTGACTTTGTACGGTGATTAAAATCAGTTGGACAAGGGTAATCCATCTGTGCTGATGCAAGAAAACTCTTCCTGTGAGTTAATGGTGTGTTAAAGAACATGCAGCATTTTTGTCTTCTAAGAACACAGGAACATTTCGTTCAGACTAAAGGGCTGTCTAGTCCTGTGCTCTGCCTTTGACTGCAACCAGCAGGCTGTGCAGGACAAGAATATAGAGGGGTCCAGGGGTAAAAATGCTATTTTTTATCACAGGAGCTGTGGACATCTCTGATGAGGAAATATCTCTGGGCAAGCCAATGAGAGCTACAGCTGACTTGTAGAAACAAAGAGGAGATTTTATTTGAGCTAATGGAAAATGTAGATTTCCATGGGGCTAGGATTTCAAAACAAATTTCCAACCTTTGAATTTTTCACAGCTGACATGTCTGTTTCTATTAAATCTCTCAGAATCAAAAGCTACTTATTTTTATCCCTCTAGGCTCTGCTCTCCTATTAAGAAAATCACCAGTGTCACAACTCCAAATGTATACAAAACCAGCCTGTTTTCTTGCAGTCTAAGACTGCAAGTGTCCAGTTAGTGGTGAACTGATGCTGTATCTCTGAGACAAGTGTTGAAATACAGTTTTATGTGTGTGCACTTAAACTTGAAGACAGCAAGGGTTCAATGATGCCTGCATGTACATGAATTCCCAAATGCTGGGGTGCTGTGTGAACTCTGTGTCTCTGGCAGGCAGGGACCATTTTTGTGAGACCAGGAGGAGGTAGTGAGATTGTAAAGAAATGCCAGCTTACTGCAGCAACTAGTATGGAAACAAGGAAGACAGTGCTGTAATCTATCAGGCTCAGCTTCTGCTGTTTTGATTCTTTTACACAAGGGGTGTCAAGTCTGAAAATCCTACCAGGTGTTTCAAGGTAGAGCTTGTGACAAGACTGAAAACCAGTCATTGTGCCTTGCTTTACTGTTTGTTTTTGCCCTGGCAGATGTGCCAAACCTGGTTCCAGAGAGTCAACTTGCCTGGACAGGTCTCCTATCCTTTTCAGGATTCAGACACTGAAAAGTTTCCAATAACTTCTCTTCCAAAGAGGTGCTTCGTTTAAAGTAAGCGAAGTTATATTCAATGACATCAAGAACTGCTTTTCATCTTATAGTTTTGCCTGGTTAAACACCTGGAACAAAGTTAGTGACTTCGATTTTTTTCTGAAATGGGTGCTTACCTACACCACTGAGCTCTAGCCCTAGACCAGAGTAAGTCTTCTGGCCTGATTTTGCAGTGTCTGAGACACACATTTAAGGTTAAAATAAGCATCGGTCTTCACATATCAGAATTCTCTGCAGTAGCGTGGTGGTGGGATGCATTCCCAGTGCATGGGACAGATTATTTAATGTATGTTAATATTATGGGCAGGCTGTTGGGTTCTACTGTGCTGCACCACAGGGTAAAACAGACAGTAAAAGCATAAGTTACTGGTAAGGATGAAAAATATAAGAACACATCTAAGAGGTGATAAATCTAACTCAGATGGCAAAAGAAAGGATCCTGTAGCTTTGCAGTGCAATGCATGCTGATATGAAGGAACAAAAAATGAATGCTCAATAATGCTTATTAGCATCTTCATGCCCACTACCCCTAACATCAATATTGCAGCAGTCTGAAATATGAACAAAGACAGTTTATTTTACACCACTGAATGCAAACTTCGTCTTTTATCATCTATATGTCAAAACCAAATTAGCTGCTCATGTAAAAATGAATGATTCAGAAGCAACTCCTAGTTTTTTGCTGTTTCTCTAGTTAGATTAAAGGCACTTGAGCCTACAAGAGGACAAGGCAGTTCTTTTATCTGGCTGTGAAAGAGATCTTTGCATGTATTTTTGTTTTCCTCTGGGCATATCAGAATTATTGGTGATTAATGAGGATCATGCTTTCAGGCAATGCTTTTAATAAAGTTACCTATCAGAGAGATCTTAAAGTATCTGCATGCTGAAAGGAAGAAGTGGAGAACAGTTCATTACAGGCTGTTGCACGACTGTTCTTGGGTAAGGATCTTCCAGCACAAAGGCAGTGACAGAGCTCTCATTGTAATTTCCAGAGTTTCTGTAGCCTTATCCCAGTACCTGTCACTGTGTCCTGGTTCCAGCAGTGACGTGGCTGATCCTTGCAGTAGCCAGGAGGGAGAATGGCTAGAACCTCAAAGTTGTTCTGCACCACCTCACATCGTTGCCAGGGGTAGGGGAAGGGATTCTGTTCCAGGGAGAAGGGGTTTTTTCCTGTCAAGTAAATGTGTTGGAGGGAGCAGTTGGGCAACCCTAATTCTCACCATTTGCATGTGAATCACTCACCTCTCTCTTGTACATTTTTTAAAATTACTGTTGTTGCTGGTACTGTTCAGTTTCTTATCTCATTGCTGTTTCCAGTAAACTGTTCTTATCTCAGTCATTGATCTTTGCCTATTGCACCTGCAGTTCTCCTCTCCAGCCAGGAGCAGGGGATGGGGCAGTGGGGAGTGAATGGTGCGTGGTTTAGTGAGAGCACTGGAGTGCAGATACCATCTTCTAAACCACCACACACTAGCACAGACAAGAAGCAAGCTTGGGGTCCTTCATAAACTGGAATACATAATGTGATTATTTCCTCAGTTGGCATAGACTGAGAAATTGGTTTTCCACTATTCATTAAACAATAAAACATCCAAAAATACATCCTAAAGAATAAAAAGATGAGTGCCTTGTTTTAGAATAAAGGCCTTTTACCTTGTTGTGTCTTCTATGCCTTCCATAAATAAACGTCAATTGTTAATACAGATAATAGGCAACACTGCCATCTAATCTGAAATTGAATTGCTTGATGCATTCTGAGTAATTTTGAAAGTAAAGCCTATTTCTGAATAAAGAGCATGTCATTAGCCTTATATATTCAGAATTCAAATCCTAGAATTGCTTAAACCTACACTTTGGACCCTGAGAGAGATGTTGAAGCACTTGCATGTCCAGGATGTCACCTAAAGTGGGAGGCAGACGGAGTTTCAAAATTGCAGTTGGGGAAAATGCAGTATGGAAACAAATTGATGTATTTCTGGGGACCAGAAGTACTCCAGGTGAAATGCACAGCAGATGCCTCTAGTTTGAAGAAGTCTAAGGAGCTGAGTTTAATACTCTGAAGCGTAAGGTCTACAATCATTGGTTAAGACTTATGGAGAGTCTTGGGCTGTGTTCAGACCCTGGATAGTCATACAGCCATGGAACTCTGCCTTCAGTGGGAATTTCATGCTTTCTCCTAAGGAAAGGCTTAGACTTGTGCAATATTTCTTCTGACATTTTAGGCACTTCTTCCCTCTCTGAGTAAGGGGATTCACACATCAGAGAGCAATCCCAGCCCTGGCGTGGCCCAGTGACCACTGCCTGCCAAGTTCTTCACTGATCACCAGAGAAAAAGCCACCTCCATGGAGTAGGTAGATTTAATTTCCCAAAATAAAACCTTACAGAGTCAGATGTGAGTAGAAATGAAGAAGCATTTATTATTGATGTCTTTTGTTAAACATTTATGGGGAACCATAACTCTGCGTGGTATTTTAAGTATAGTATTTAGAGATTTCCTCCTTTCCTCCTTTCTCCTCTTGGATTACTAACATTGATGTACTTTCATGGGTTTTGAATTAGCTCCATGCCAGCAACAATTGCATTTCTTCAGAGAAAGCTTTGGGGTGTGAGTCAGCTGGATATTTGGGGTTTTTTTGTAATATGATGTGTTGTCTGATGAGAGCTCATTAACTTCTAGATACTGCAGATATTTCAACCTGGGCTAGGTCAAGGCTTTCTAAAAAGATAGTTCTCCACATCTTCCTTTCCCAAACAAATTTGTCAATAATACCAAGTAACAAAATCCCAGTGCAGTGGAGAGTTCAAATCTGTGTATGCAATCTCTTTTTACACACTACCCATTAATTTATATGTCCAGTACAGGCACAGAAATCACAGTCTCTGGAGTCTGGGAGACAATCAGCCATCCAGACATAGATGTCTGCTTTAGGATGAGCTACTCTTGAGTCTCCAGTTGCCTTGATTATGTTGCCATGGACTGAAATGGGAGCTTAGACACCCAGTTCATATTTAGAAAACACACACTAAGCTAAATCCCACCTAAAGTGTTCAATGTTACCTTTCAGTACTGCTTTCAGTTGCCCATACACAGTTGTAAAGTGCCATTTCAAATACCCCTGGGGATACCAGCTGGCCCAGGGGCCACTTCAGAGAGGTGATGGACTCTCAGAGGTCCTATTGCATATCACCCAGCCTTTGGTTTTATGTCACTCAGAAACTGCATTCTAATGCCTGAATTCTGCTGTTAAATCCTATATTAATTGTTGCTCTAGGAAAACAGCTCCTTGAGAGAGATGCTCTTCTTCAGTCACACAATACAGAAAACCTGTACACTATATTTGCAGCCTCTTCATAATAACTGTCTTATTACTGTTTTTTTTACAGTTTTTCTTCTGGCTTATTTTTCATAATGTATTTACTTTGAATGCATTCCTGCCTTTTGTGTCTGTGTGTGTGTTTTCCTTTGCTTTATCTATGTTACAACTATTTCTTTTTGTAAACTAATAACAAAAATACACTTCCAAAATTATCCATAAGCTATCTTTATTTTATTTTTTAATAACTATTTATTTTTGAAATCTGATTGGCTTTTATGTCAATGTTATTAGAGCTGTTTACTTAGCATGATGCTTTTCATTCCACTAATAACTGTTCTCCTGAAAGATGAGCTAATTTTGCATAACTGAGTGTGCAATTACAGTCTCTTTTCAAAAATTGTGAAAATCCCTTCACTTTCAAATAATGTATTAGATGATGTTGATTATGTTTTATACATAAAATTGAACTAAGTTATATGCATTTATTCCTTCAGGGCGTCAGAATGGACAGAAAGCTCTTGCAGATATTCAGCAATGTAAGCTAACTTTAGAATTCATTTCAGTCCTTGTACTGAACTGCTTGAATGTTTTTTGTGTGAGAATAATGAAGTAATTTTTTAAGCCTAATTTTTATCCAGTTTCTCATGATCTGAATGAATTTCATGGATTGCCTCAAGACCTGATAATTAACTTGCTTATCATGATTTTCATACATTTGATTATCTTCTCTATATCTAAATAACCATTTAGGTGACTGATACAAATTTTCTTGATGGCCAAGTATTGGTTGGACTGTTTTTGTTAACATATAAAAGAAGCCACTGCCACCATGATGATCAGATTTGTACGTTGCCTGTTGATTCACTCAATCTAAAACTCATACAGAAATTGCATTTTTTTCATGGGACCTGAAACGTGTTGAAGGACACAAGAGCTGACAGACTGCTTGGTCCATAGATGTGACACTATTAACTTCACTCACAAGAGGTTTGATCCCCAAATGCAGGAGGGAGAATAACATTGTGTTTGTGGATTTTTCTCTGCTTACATGAGTGGAGGAGCTGGAGTCATAGTCAGCTTTGTTACAATACCACTGACTATGAAGGACTGATTTTGAAGTCCTTTCTCAAAGTTCATAGAATTTTTTTCAGGAATTTCTCCCTTACATTGACTTCAAACTCATTTCCTTTAAAAAGAACTCCAAGTTGAATAGAAGATATCTCATAATTAAAAATATTGCTACTTCTTTAATGATCTAATTAGTTTTACCTGCCAGGGTCAGCTTCATTGATTTCAATTAAAAAGAAAAAGAAAAGACCTGCCAAGTGACCTACTTTTTAATATATTCAGTAAGATCAAGGTTGGAGAAGCAAAATGTTTTAATGAACACAATCCCTGTTTGCTGAAAGCAAAACTATTACTGATTTCTCATTGATCTGAAAAAGGAAGGTACAAACTAGGTTAGAGGATATTTCATGTTTTTTTTCATTAAAAATCAATGAAAACAAGACTGACCTGCTTTATTTCCCTTGTGTTTACACTTGAAACAGATTAGATCATTAGGGGAACAGTAATGGTCTAATTATTTAGACCATTCTTAATTCAAATTGTAGAAGTGGATGGAGTTGCCTAACTATAAATAACAAAATGCTTTTACATAACAGCATCTGGGGAAATGGTGTGCTGGGAGTCAGATTATGGTCACAGAACATTATTATTAATTTATGTCATGACTTCAGAAGTACTATGTAACATTAGGTTGGACAGGAACATCAGAGTTAAGAAGAAAAAAAGCTTTCAGATCAGACTTTAGTAATAAGTATAAGTAATGAGCCTCTCCTCTCTCTGAAGTGGGATAATGTGTGATGTACATTACAGCTTGTAAACTGCTTGTCTAAAGGGCCATCTCCAAGGCCTGTAAAACAAATAACACACATTTTTTAGCCAGATATTGCATTATGGAGTATTATGGTGATGGCTACAGTTAAGTGCCAAAGGGAGTGACCCTGAGCACTGGACCCCAGCTCTGCTTTGGACGCTCTCCAGCTGGCTCTTTCTAAGACCAAATTTATGTAGGTGACAGCAGTGTGGCTGTGAGCTTGCCACTGCCACTTGGTCTTGGTGCCAGGGACTGTTTCTCTACCTTTCTTTTAAGCTGGCAGTAGGAACAGAGCCAGTTTAACTTCCTTGAAGCCCAGCCCCAGCAACTCTTTCTCAGATATACCATGTAATTGCTGCACTGTGACAGCAGTATCAGTAAAGTTCTTTTCCTGGCAGTGGCAGCTTTTGTAAATAGGGAAATTTCAAGCTAGGCTTATAGACATGTTAGGGAGATCAGCTCAGCTGTTGTTGGGATCTGTCTGACCTTCCTGGCTTTTTTGACCTAGAGGCTGCTTGTCTCAGTGATCTCAGCGCAATTATGTATATTAGAGAAATGCATGTTACTCTTAGTGATTTTCTGCCCTTTAAATGCATTGTTTTCTATTTTCACCTTGAGCTTTTGTGCAGAAGTCCCCTAGCACAGCACTACCATTAGTCTTAGCAAGGAGACTTGTCTTGTCTGAAGGGCCCTGAAGGGCTGAGGGACATGGCCCACTATTCTGTCCCTTCCTGATACACAGAATTTTTCTAAAGCATGCCTGCAACTTAAAACAAGCCTAAACCAATAATGACTCCAGCCTTCTTCTTTAGGCAATCAATCATACTTTGAATGAATGTTGTGCAGGTGAAATCTAATCTATTTTTACTGATTCTTGCTATTGTGTTTTCTACTACTTGTATCCACAGGTGGAAAGTACCCTTTTTTAGGCTTTATATGCCTGTTTATATGACCCTAATGCTTTTAAACATTTTGTCAAATAGCAATTACTGATACCCATTTCAATTCAGCAGCAAAATCCCCAAGTAATCTTATAACAAAAATATTTCTTCATATAACTTCTTCAGAACCCTATTCAGTCAATAATTTGATTACAAAGCCTTCACACCCTTTTTGTAACATTGCCACAGCCAGGATTAAACTAAAAACTTGGTAATTATAAAGCCAAGGTGTTTGGGTCATATATCATTGAATCAGTTAATAAGCTCAACTTTGGAGAAAGCACAACAAAGTGGTTAATGAAAGAGGACTTTCTTGTTCTATAATGAATTTTTACACCAAAATTCAAGAGACAAATCATGGCCTGTTGAATTCTCATTATTACTGTTATCATTACATAAGAACATAATGTTAATAATATTATTAATAACATAATATTATTATATTATTATTATGAGGTGTTCTTGGGCTACTTTCTTAACAGTCTTTTGGGAAACCAGTGCATCTTTCATGCAGATTCAAGTGGTGTTTAAAATCCTCAACATCTTTGTTACCTAGCCCTCTGCTTGGCCTGGTTAGGTTTTGCTTTGCACTTTGTTTTTTGCCTCCCTTTATTTTCTTGTGTTTTTTGATGAAGTTCAATCAGTTTAAGTTTCATTGATTAAATTAACACATATTTATTTTTTAAACAAATTTGCCCAAGAACCAGCCTCACCCAAGGCTTTTAATAGTATCAAGGAATTCTGTTTATGAACATTTCTATCTATGTTTTGGAGGAATAAATTTGGATGAAGGCCTTGCAGCACTGTATGCATCAGGGCTTAGATGTGTTTTCCTGTGCTAAGGTTTGGCAGGCACATGAGATGACAGGAAAGATGCAAGGTGTAGTCCTTGTCTGGGGAATGCACTATAGCAGGTGTAGCTAAAAGGCAAGATTTGAGGTAAGTGTCTTTTTCAGAGCATGAATGTGGGCTTAATTTTTTTTTTTTTTTTTTAATTTGTCCTCCTTTGGACCTTTTTTTCTCCCTTACACCCCCTTCCCATTAGTCTTGAGATATGAGAAAGCTTCAAATTCTCACAGGGCACAATGTCCTAATGTGTAGAGTCACTAACTGTATCCCACTCAAATTGTATCTCTACCACTGCCCCATAGACATAATTCACCTTTTGTGCCTGGAGAGGCGGATTGAGTTCAAAATGTCTGAAGTGTAGTCTGAAGTCTGTGTTGCAGCCTCTTGAAGAGATATTTTTTCAGTATGAAATTGTGGACGTGTCTGGCATGATTTGGGGAAGTGCATAATGTGGAGTGGAGGTGTTTGAAGGTGAGAGCTCATTGAAAGGAGTTGAAGGAGTTTGGAGGAGCCCACACACAGAAGGGCTGTAAGAAGACTGAGTAATGCCAGAGATAAGGGGTCTCTAATACCTTCATCTCCTCCCTTTGGTTTTCCAGACTCCATGCCTTCCTTGTTATCTTCCCTCTCCTTCCCACTGCTGCAGACTTCTTGAACACTCTGTCCCTCACAGTGCACATTTCACTAGTATTATTCAATTATTTCCTTAGACAAATTGGAGTTCCTTGAGTTCCTTCTGAATTTTCTGCTATGTTCTTTTTTTTTTTTCCTTTTTTTTTTAACGGCTCAAAGCCTTTCTCCCAAAGCCCTTGCTGGAGAGATTGCATCAAAACATTTGTTTTTCTTCCTTCAGCATTAAGAAGCTGGGTGTGAATTGTGTGATAGGAGGATGGGAGACAGTTGCACTGAATGCTGATCTGACTCACATACTACCAAGCTCATACTAAAGACCTCATAGTTAAAAGTTTGAATGACCTTTCATGTTCACAGTGTGCTTGTAAAGTGTAATCCCTTTCCCTAGGGAGCACTGATGAGAATGGTGCTCTCTTTTCCCTCCAGGTGTGCACCCGCTGTGTAGCTGATATACTTTGGTGACAATGAGAGCCATGGTGCATCCAAATCAATTAATCCCAGGTGCAACCAAAACAAGTGAGTGAAACTTGCCATTTTAAAGAAATCTTTGTTTGTTTTCATTCACTTTTTTTGCTGTGCATTTCTCCAGAACTGTGTTTGTCAAGTTGGCCTTGTTTGAGTACTCCCAGATCTGGAACACTGATGGTAACCACACATCCATACAGATTTTGAAACACTTAGATCAATTGATGAGGAAGAGTGAGCACGCTTTTAATTCCAGTACAAGTGGCACTCAGGTACAATAATACTCAGGGCATTATTGAAAGCATGCCTTTCTTTTAGTACAAGTATGCTAATTGCTTCTCAGTCTGCAACAACTCTTAGCACTATTTCCATTGCATTTCTCATCAAATTTCTTCAGCATTTTAATTAAGCAGAATTTGTTAAATCTCCAGTGTGTGTGTTTTAAATTGGTGGAACACTCCTTAACGAGTGTTTTTCTGGCTCAGAAGAACCCCACTGGAACTGTTTCAAGGATGCAGACCTGGCAAGCAGAAAGGGAGAAGGCTGGTTACCACCCCAGTGTTTTGGATCTGCAGTGTCTTACACCAGGGGCAGGTTCTGAACCTGTCAGAGGGAACCACTCTTTACAGCCATGCCAGCAGCTTACTTTTCTCTCCCTCTTCCCTCTTTGTACGAAGATAAATTATCTTTCTGTATAATTTTGTGTTCAACACTCCCTTACCCTGAATTTCTTTGATATAAACAAAGTCCAAGGAAGCGACGAGTGCTTGTGGCAGCATTAACACTTAATTCTTGACATTGTGGCAGAGCACCTAGTTTTACACTGATCAGAGACTTATCTGTCCACTCTGAGGACTACTATTCAAACTATTCAAACAGAAGGAATGTAGCATTGCTTTTCCTCTGAGGTACAGCCACAAGCAAAGGAAGTGATCCACTTCATAACCTGCTAAGCCCAGAAACTCTTTCAGTGTAAAGTAATGGTGCTGTTGGGAAATGGCCATGTTTGCATAAAACACATGGTTGTATTCTGTTCTCTTGATTTCTTCCACCTGCAGTGAGGACTACTAGGATTGTAACACTGCCTGAAATACATTGGTTACTGATGAGTCATCCCACTGAAAAAGGGCTGCTTGCATCATATTACTCCACTGCTCCTCTATTACCTCTCTTGCTGCCCTGTTCTCACGATGGAGGGTTGTTGTGCCAGGCCTTTGGAAAGAAAGTCTAGAGATGAGATGTGAACTTAATAAAGAAGTCTAGATGCCAGAAATAGGTTTTTCATCCGGCATAGCACATGACATTTTTCTAGAGCATGTATTGAAGGACACCATCTCTTGGCTTCCTTAGTATTCTTCCGTTGCATTGATTTGTATTATTTTGCCAAAGGCAGCATAATGGTATTATTTCTCATTCCTCTAGGAAATGACATTGGATTTCATTTGGCATCTCTTGAGAGCTGTATCTGATGTCAAATAGATCTCACATTCATAAAAGGCCTCTAGGTTTTAGAGGTTGACTATGATATTCAGTTTTGGAAGACAGATTACACTTAGTATAATTCCAAAGGCATCCAGGTGAGTCACCTCTTTCTTTTAAATTTTTTGTTTATGCACTGTACCTTCCTGCTGTCATGTTGAGGTTTATATTCCTGCTGTATTTTGAAAAGACTTTAAGAAGATACCTTACTGTGGTTGCAGTACAAGTTCTCTGCTACCCCGGTGCTCTGCTTCCAAAGGCAGTCTCTACGTGTTGTGTAACAGGTTTATGGAAACACATTCTCTGCAGGAGCATTTGTATCTCTTTACAAATAACTCTATGTTATTTGATAGAAACAGGATTTTTTAATAATTCTTTCTGGTTGCCCAGGTAAATTAGACAGAATCAGATGTAGATCTTCTAAAGTTCTAAAGCAAGTGAAACACCACAGAACATACCACATTCAAACATTTATAGATAGTGTAATGAATGATTTTAGAGGGGGCACACAAATGCTTGCTTAATTACTTTAGATAAAAAGAAATAAATATTTTATCTTGAGAATCCTTACCATAATCATACATTGTTTGGAGGAATCATGTAGAAAAAAATCACCTCTGACATTTACATTAATAGTGTGATTTCCAGAGGGATATTTCTGTTTCGTTTCTTTTCCCTCTGTTTTCCCTAGTGGCTGTTCCTTAGGCTGTGTCTTGATATAATGCATAATATAAATCCCACGATTCTTCAAATGTAGAAAGTGATGACTTGCAGGTTGTAAACACTTTTGCCCTATAAGTATTCAAAAGACACTGTCTGCATGCAGTAGGGACTGCTGCTATCCCACTGATCTGCATCCACCTGCTATTCAGGACTCTTCCTTTTAACTTTTCTTGGCCTCCTGTGTTCTCTCACAGAGCAAAAATTAACTAATGCTGCTGTCTTGACTCCAGGTGGATCCCAAAGCAGCAGTTTACAGGGCCAAAAAATACTGCTTGGTTTTGATTATCCATCTATTTTCAGGTTTGCTTAAAGTACTTTACATAAAAGGAAGAAGGTGG
This sequence comes from Phylloscopus whistleri, assembly GCA_017589585.1. Classification (NCBI taxonomy): domain Eukaryota; kingdom Metazoa; phylum Chordata; class Aves; order Passeriformes; family Phylloscopidae; genus Phylloscopus; species Phylloscopus whistleri. The sequence continues at coordinate 3,567,798 of JADMLD010000552.1, read as the reverse complement.
CATTTTTGGAAAGGTTAAGTATCCACGTGGGTTTAGAATGGGCTCTGTTATTTATTGATCTCCATTGAAAAAGATACTTCACAATGTCAGGAAAAATGGCCAAACATCATCTGAACATACAAGCCAGGTATCCTCAGGAAGCTGAGGAAGCTGTGCAGTTTTAGGGAAAGGGCAGGTAACTGGTGGTAAGAGTCTGCCTTGCTGCTCATGTTTGGGAGCAGAAAAGCCTGTGGCAAGAAGGAGGGAAATACTTGGAAATAATCCTCCTGTGAAAGGCAAATGAGTAAAGGGATTTGTTTGATTAAGTCCTACCTCTGCTGCATAAGTCTTGAGAGACTGCAGAAAGTGTTAAAAGAGGAGTGAGAAAATTTCACTGCTTGAGAGCAGACTGAGTTGACACTACTGGGACACTCAGGGAACCAATCCTGCCCAATGGAGACCCCCTGACAAATGCTTTTTTTCCCCCTTTTTTTCTTTTTTTTTTTTTTCCTTTCCCCCGGCCCCCCCCCGCCTTTTTTTTTGCATTTTAAGTGGAAATGGGTAGGAATTCAAGTGGAAAGTAGCAACATTGCCTGCTTGGCATTCAAAAAGAAGGGATGTAACTTTTTTTTCGTGTGTTTTTTTTGTTGCTTTGGTTATTTTTACTTATCTCTCTTTCTTTGGCAGAGTGATACTTTAGCTTTAATTAAATAATGATCTAAGCATCCAACCATTACAGGGACATATGTATAAGGGCCCCATATATCTCTAAGATATTTCAAACATTCAAACAAGCCCAGAACAAATTAGGCAACTCTGTCTAATTCTGTGCCTTTCAATTGAGAGAATCTAGATGAAGACTCTTCCCACACAAGGCTTGATATACTCAGATATGGCTTGTTCCCTCATTCCACAATTTCTTAAATAGAAGATCATCCACTGCTGGATGCAGGTAGCCCAACTTAGTTTCAATGAGAACTGTCTGGGTACATCTCTGGAAGGCATCTGGCCACTAATGAGAAAATGGGGACATAATAAAACAGATTGCTCCTGTTCTCCTCACTGACTCAGTACCAACATGCACAAAGTATTCCAGTTTGCCAAATGTCTCACGAAGCAATTTTCTCAGAGTATGAACAAAGATCCCTCAGAAATAATCTGGTCTGTTTCTGTGAGCTGGTTCATAGAGTGGATGAAGGTGTTTCAGTTATCTTGAGTGGAAAAACACTTGCCATAATTCCCAAATTTGATTAGATGGAAAATCCAGAATGCAAATTGACATACATTTTATTTTAGCATATGAGTTTATCAAAGAAGAGGCAGCCTGTGTGTGTTGGAGGAATGCAAAAGACCATTTGCCCTGTCTGACTGTTTGTATAAGCACAACCAGTTTAACTACTATGCTGCAGCAGTACCATCTGTCAGATCAGCTATAAGGCATGTTTTTATATCACAATAAAGATCCAATGATAGTTTCCCTTTCATCTTAAAAGTGGGGAGAGAAAATAGTGATTTTGTCTATCATTTATGTCTAACTGCTGCCTCACAGGTGCCAGACTAGTTTCTAGCTTTTTCCCTAGGAAAAAAAAATACAAAAAAAAAAAAAAAAAAAAAAAAAAAAAAAGTCATCAGCATCATCATTACCACCATCACCACCATTACCAATCAAAAAAACCCAAACAAAAAACCCCAAACAAATAAAACAAACAAACAAAACCCCTAAACCACTCCTCATAACCATTTCCAGCTTCCTCATTGTCCCTCAGAAAAAAATTGGTGCCTCAAACGTTCTCCATTTTGAGAAGCAGCTTCTGAACTCCCTTTCCTTTGAGTGATGAGAACTTGGAGCTGATGGGAGCAGTGTCACAATACTTCTCTGTGGTTTCTGGTACTGCTTAGGATGTGGTGGGTTCTCAGCTTCTGACATATAACACCAAGCGTTCAAAGGCATTCCTGAATTATTTTCTGCATTTTTCACACCTCATTTTTAGACCCAAGATTATAATCCCATCTTCTGAGTTGATTTTATTTTGTTAATGAATATGTATTTACAAGTGTCGAGAAATTTTAATTTTCTTCTCCTTTTGCCTCCCTGAGAAAGATAATTTACATCATAAGAAGCTGAAAATTTTCTCCCTAAGGGTTTTCCTAGTAGAGGAGGAGGAGTCCTGAACGAGAGCTGGACTAGTTCAGTGTGCTGAAGTCATCACTAGGTTCATACTTTGTAAATGAAGTCTAGAATTGCATGGTGCAATGATTTATGCCTGGTGAAAAATCTTATTAAGGCCATGAAGTTACACAAATTAATTATCCCCTAGGCTTCTAGGTCTCTTCTGTGTCTGGCTCCAGAAATAAATTCCTACAAAGGACAGAGCAAAACTGCTTCTGTGCTTATAAAGGGTAATGGCTCCAACATGGCTGGGAGAGTGGGGCATGCATAAAGGCATTGGCACATGAAGCAGCTAAGATCCTAAGCAGATTCCTTAGTTTAAGATCATTAGGTCTTCCTGTGCCTCACTTTGATGCCCAAGCAATGGAAGTAAGAGCTCTTCCACTCTCTATTTTTCAGTAAAGTACTACAAGGTATTTTGAAGTATGATGAATAGCAGATTTTTTCCCCCTGAGAATATAATCTTAAATAGATCATCAAATCTTTTAGTGAATCTTTTTGGCTACAGTGACAATGCTGAGTGACAATGTCATTAAAGTCACAAGGCATGACATGAAAAGACAGTTTGGGGTATGTGAGGAAGATGCCCTTTCCCTGGGGTGCTTATCAAACCACTCCCATTTTCCTGGCTCTGTGCGCCCCTCTGATCTTTGCCTGGGGACAGCTCCTCTGTTGTGTGTGGATGGCGATGGCATGGCCTTTTCCCTGAGAGTCACAGGCCAATGCAGCTGTGCCTGAGGTCAGCCTCCATTGCTCCCAGTTTGTCAGCAGGAGCTTCCATGCAAGTGTTCACTCTCCTGGGATGGCCAAATGGCACTGGTTGGTCACCTTTCCCAGGATGGTGCTGAACACAGGGGCTTAATCCCCTCCCTGCTTCTACTCCAGCATCTGTTTCCCTGTAACACAGCTCCTGCTCACTCCAGCAGGCAACTTCCTTTCCAAACCTTTGAAGATGTTGTATTTCAGTTGCAGTACCTCATAAAAAGCATATTGGAGCAAGCTAACCTTTAAGAGAATTTTGCTGACCTGCACTGAGTTCTTTTATAATTAAATCTGGCACACTCCAGCTATAGGTTCTGAGCAAGGAGTTACTGATACCTCCAGTCTTTTGAAATTACAAAAACATTTTGTAAGACCATTTTCTATGTTGATTGAGCTATAGCTACCTTGGGAAAAGTCTCTGGAACCTTTAAAAGAAACAATTTCTTGTCAGCTCAACGTGACACTCTTAAAAGACTGAGTATTAGGAAATGATTCCATTAAAAAGGAAAAGAATTCTTACTGAAACTTTTAGATGTGCCAAATCCCTATTGACAAGACCTTTCACTTACCACAAATGAGATAAATGGAAATATCAATGTCATATTAGGTAAGCAACTAAACGGAAAGAGTGAGTTTGAAGAGTCAAAGAACCCATTGGGAAAAGCAGAGCATATCTTCAATGGGCTGAAGAAATGAAAAACATTCTTCAAACGGCTGCTTTATCAGGATGTGAAAAGGCCAAGCCTTTATGCTGCTATAATTTATGGATATCTCCTGTTTGTAGGACAAAGTGAAATAGAAAAACTTAATCATATTTCTGCTGAGGAAGAAAAGACTCAGCCTCCCTTCTGTTTAAAAACTCAAATTAATTTTAACTCAACTGCTGTCTGTATGGCTACCAAGTATGAAAAACTAGGCAGAGGTGCACAATATAACTTTGGAAGCAGACTTTCCAAAGACAATGGTAACAGGAACTCAAAAAGCACATCTAAAATTAGGACGTAGCCCTAAAGCCCCAGCTACCAAGCTCTCCCCTCCTTTGGGGAGTTAGAAGTAATTGCAATCTGGTCTCTTCAGCTTTTCTTTCCGTTTTGGCTTTTATACACATACTATCATCGTGATTAATGAAGACATCATCATGCACTAAAAATGTTACATTTGACAAGTGCTCCAATTAATGCATCAAATATTATGCCCAGTTCAAATTCCCTGAACCTGTGGAGTTCACTTGAAAGCAAAGTCCTTCCTCTGGGCAAAGCTCCCAGCTTTCATGCCACTCTCATGATTGCTATAATGGAGAGGGGAAATAATGACCACCCCTGCCCCCAGCTGCAATTTCTGAAGCTTTACCATTAAGTCATTTCTAGAATCAAGAAGATATATTGCTAGCTTTATTTTTGTTCAACAGCAGTGACTTCTGGTGGATCCTTAAACTCAGCCTAAATTCATTTCCCTTTATGATGTCCTGAAGTATGAATGACTTTTCTAGCCTGTTGAAAGAGCATAGTCAGAATTAACTTGGAGAACCAAGTCACTGTTGTGTTGTACTGCAAATCACATGGTTTTTCAGCTCCTACCAAATTTTAAATTATGACTTAGTCAATATTAAAAAAAAGAATACCAAACCCCTATTTTTCTTTTCTGTTCTTAGAAATGTGTGGTAGAATTTAACCCTGGATGGCTGCAAAGTGCTCACACAGCCACTCTCACTCCCCCTCTTTGAAAGGACAAGGGGACAAATTAAGACCGAACAGCTTGTGGGTTTTATAAGGACAGGGAGATCACTTGCCAATTACTGTCAGAATACCCAGACTCTTCTTGGGGAAGTTTAATTTAATTTATTGATAGCTAAAAATTGATAGTTAAGTAGGATAGTGAGAAACAAAAAAAAAATCTCATTCTTCTTCCCAGGCTCAACTTAACTGCTTCATTTTCAATTCTTCTACCTCCTTCCCTCAGAGCAGTGCAGGGGAATGGGGAGTGGGGGTTGTGGTCCCTTCATAGCCATTTATCTCTGCCACTCCTTCATTCTGTTCTGCTGCTCTCTGTGGGGTCCCTCCAGTGGGCTACAGCCCTTCATGAACTGCTCCAGTGTGGGTCCTTTGCACAGGGTTCCGTCCTTCAGAGTGGACTGCTCCAGTGTGGGCTCCCACATGGCCTCAGGTCTTGCCAGAAAACCTGCTTCAGCATGGGCTCCCCATAGGCTGAAGCTTCCTTCAGGGCATGTCCACCTGCTGAGGTGTGGGATCCTCTCTGGGCTGCAGGTGGGTGTCTGCTCCTCTGTCAACACCACGAGCTGCAGGGTGACACCTACGTCATCTGTGTGGGTTACAGGAGACTCTCTGGGGCATCTACTTCCCCTCCTCCTACCCTGACCCTCATGTTTGCAGAGCTGTTTCACCCCCATTTCTTCTCACTTCCTGTTCTCACAGCTGCTGTGTGCCATTTTTTGCCCTTTCCTAAACATTATCAGAGAGATGTCATCAGTCTCTCTGGCTCAGCTGTGTCTGGGCCCATCCTGCAGCTGGCTGTGGACACAGGTGCAGCTCCTGGACACAGGTGCAGCTCCTCTTTTTTCCTCACAGAGCCCACTCTTGCACAGTCCCCTACTATCAACACCTTGTCAATAAACCTAACATCAAGGTCATCTGAGAAAGTATAATCAACTGGTTATTAAAATTATTAGAGAGATGCCTCTGCCCAAATTAAGGTGCAAAGGAGACCATGTGCCAAAGTCAATAGTATGGATTTTATTTAACAGTAATAGTGAGGTGGAGAGAAAGAATGATAGAAAGAAATAACAAAAGTGAGAAGGGAGGGAAAGAGTGACAGAGACAGATTAAGTAGAAAATGTCACCACTGGAGTCACCTTTATCTCATCTCAAGTTTCCTTAGGTGGCTTAACTTGGAATCCAAAGTCCCAATCTGGAGGCCTGTTCAGGGAGGGATGGGCTTTGGTGGTCACAGCTTCTTTATACAGTTTTGCCAGGACGGGCAAAAAGTCATTCATAGCAATGTTTAAACCATTAACCATAACATTCCACTCTCACAGAATCTTGCTGGATACTTCAGATATGGCTTAAAGGTGAAAAGGTGATCCTGTCCATACAAGCTTCTCCTGAGTCTCAGTAGAGCACATCACTAATTTTCCCTTCACTTACACCTCATTACTTATTTTATAGAATTCTGTTATTAAAAAAACATATTATCATCTCTGTACTCTTAGCAAGCAGTCACTTGTGGTTTGAAAGGTAATGAACCCACACTGAACGATATTCACATAAGTTATGGTGGGGAGCTGGTATGATGCTGGTGATAGGTGTAACAAACTAGATGGGTGATTTGTGGCCCTTATTTCCTGCAGATGCTTGCAATTAGCTGGAGTTTGCTCAATTTTACATGGCTGTAGCTCAGAATTCTGTTTCTTATGGATATTGAGAGTGTTTAATTCTCAGGTTCATAGACATTATGTGTCTCTTCAGGTCTGTGTTGGCTATGTTCTGCCAAAAGGAATTTATCTTGACAGCATGGCTGTCAGTGTTCCTAGACCAAAACAGGCCTTTGTACAGAAGTGTGAAATGTGTGCCCCAATTTTCTAGGCTTTCCTAATGCTTGCTGTGTGAAAGGCCCTCTGTGAGTTTGCCTATTCATTCTGTTCAAATCACTGCTCAGAAGAATGGGAAACCTTTTTACTTGTCGTCTCATTCAGAGTTGGCTTTTTTAATAGATGAGCCTTACAGATAAAACAAATCAGTTTTCTTTATTCTGTCAAAGTGAAGGTTAAGACAAGGGTTCACAGTTTTGAAAACAAGACACAGGGCAATGAAATGAATTATTAACAGTGCCCTTGTATTTTGACTCACAATCTTTCCACTCCTGTTACATTTCCCTTTTGAGATATCATTTATCTGCAGGACTGAGAGTAAACCTTTGCATCCTTTCCATCTGTGTAAGCTGCTGAAAACCTTTTTCTTTAGTATTTGACCTTTCTTTATGTCCCTCAGTCCCTTCATCTCTTTCTCCTGTCTTTACTCCCTCCTTCCCATCTCTTTTTCAATCAATCGGTATACAGATTTTTTTTTTTTTAATAAAAACTGGGATCTGGGGAATACATCTCTTGCTGCCTAAACTCAATTGCCCAGCCTGGCTTATTCTGAACACAGATGCTAAAACAGGCTAATTTCACTGATCTGGTTTCCCTGTTGTTATGCCAAGCTAATGCATTGTGGGCTTTGTCCATTCCACCATACCAGCCTCACCATAAGCTACTGCAATGGGTTTTCACTCACTCAGTTCATCAGACCCACTCCAGACGCAGCCCAGATAGCCTGCTAAGTCGTGTGCTAATGCAGCAAGGCTTTGCTTTGTCTAGCTGCACTAATCTTATGCACTACAATCCTTTGTGAATAATACAAATTACAGTAAGAATACAAATACAAAATACAAATACAAAAACAAATAACTATACAAAGACATCTGTGTATTGAGCCTTAGAGCTCTACCTCTTCCCATATTTTCAATGAGTGCCTACAACAACACAGAATAATTTGTCATAGAGTTTGATTTCAATCCCTTCTTTTACTGTTGCAGAAGTACAAGGTGAGCGTTTGTTCCTCATACATTCAAAGCCTACTGTTTTCCTGATCATAATTTATGTCCACTGTGCAGAATGTATCTGACTAGAGCAAACAGTTATTTATATTCCAATTACAATCAAAGAGGCACAGCAGAGCCTCTTCCATCTCCTGCCTCTAACTTAGCCGTATGTGTTGTCACTAAATACAACATTTCAGCTGCCATCAGACAAGCTGCTTTGTATTCTTATGAGTTTTCTGCTGCAAGTAAAAATCCCATGGAAAAAAGAACTGCATATGCAGAGCACAGCACTGGAAGCAATGATTTTATTTTTTGTTGCTCTGTTTGGATAAAAACTGAATTCATGTCTACTTCTTGGGTTTTCTTCAGCAGCTTTAAAGTCATGAATGAGGGCAGAGGTCAAGATGTTGCTATTGCTCCTTTTTATGAAGCAGAGCTCAAATTCAGCCTACTCTGTCCCTGTGCCTGTTGCAGCAAGCATGGCGTCCCTGGGTCTTCCTCTGCCTCAGGGCCAGCAGGCACTTGTGTTCATGTGCTAAACCCTACTCCCCTCCAAGACACAGTGGCCTCATATGTGGGATTTTCTGGGTACAGTGTGGGTATGAGCCCTGCAGGGTCCCTGCTCTCCTGTGAAGGCTGCTTGGGTGCTTGGTCTGGGCTAGCCAGGCACACGGGCATGCTCACAGTTCAATGGGATGGGTGCTCAGGGCCGTGCTATGGGCACAGCCCTTGGGGCTTGCAATGGCCCCAGGACGTTCCATGTGCGAGGGAGGCCTGGGGCCACAAGCTGCCCAAAAGGCATATTCAGGCTGACATGAGGGCAATGGCCTTTGCCCTGTGCATGGTGGACAAGCAGCAGTGACTGAGTTCCCTAGTCCTCCTGTGACCACAGGTTAAGGCTTATTGAAGAGCCTCCCTTCCCCACCCAAATTCCATTGGACTCTGGCTCTCTTAGTGGGGAGGACAATAGGAGGTACAAGGGCTGCAGGGAACCCCAGCAGTGGGTGAGTGTGCTGGCAGAGCCAGGCTGGGCCAGAGTGGCCTCACCATGGTGCTGTGAGGGCTGGCTGAGGCGCTGGCCATGCGGAGATAAGGTGACACTTCTGCGGTCAATCCGCCGTTCTCATCCTGGCATCTCCGGGCAGCTGTCCGTGTCTGTCTGCCCTGGGGAGATAGCTCATTACTGCTGAGAGATCTGTGCAGCCCTTTCTCTGCTGGGTTGTTTAAGCCAATGCTCCGTTTCCTTTGTTTGGAAATATGAATTGGTGTCCCCAGCTACCTCTGTGGTTAGCTTCCTCTATAATTAACAAGTGTTTATGCTTTCCCCATGGGGTACAAGTACAAGTCAATCTTTACTTCCTTTCCACTATACGAGGTATATTTTTGCCAAGGCTCAAATGCTTTCTAATGTAGTACACTCCATCTCTTTCCTTAAATCAATGTTTCCAAACACAATTAGCAGTGCTGTAATAGACTTCAAAATATCACAAAAGAACTGCGAGCTAGAGGGCTCCAAGTTACCACTGACAGTCTAGATAAGAATATGTTAGCTCTACTGTTGGAAAAAGAAGTTCAATTTTCCCTTTTTCACTCAGATAACAAGTTCCAATATTGTATGTTATAGAAATAATTTACATAATTATAGTTGTCATTGATCTGTGCTGCTTTTCCCTACTGTTGAAAGAAAATATATTTATCATAAAGTTGTAAGATAAATTTTTTCCTTTATACAAGGATTATTTTTCTGTTCCATTTGCAAGCAACTAACTGAATGCTTCAGAAATTTTAACTCTACCTTTTTAAACTTTTATGACCTTTAGTAAGTAAAAAAAAAAAGGTGTTACTGATTGCAAAATGTCTGTCTAAAAGACATGTTAGTACATTTAATCTGATGACATGATAGACTACTTGCTTCCCAATCTCTTCCATGAGCCCTAACTCACAGGTTTGGCAGTAAGCCTAATAAAAAATGCTAGTTTGATGGAGATGGAAAAGTAACTGGAAAGCTCCTTCTAGGTCATAGAGAAATTCCTGTCATCTGCTGCTTGTTTCTTTTAGAAAGGGGTACCTCAGCTTTAGCATGGAGGATACTTGGCCAGACTCACTCATTGGTTGCTCAAGGTGGGACTGGAACCCTACAGTTCTGAATAGCAGAAATATGTGTACTTTGTTTTTGAAACCAGTCTCTCTTCTGATGGTGATGGTCTTTTCAACTCCTGAACCCATATTTGGGTGTGGTTGGTATCACACTGCCTCAACTTTAAAGAAAAGAAAACAAACAAAAGGCTGTTCTTGTCTCCCCTTTCCTTTTGCAGAAGATGCAGGATATGCAGAGCTTTTGTTTCTAATTTTAGACATCTGAATATGGCTATAAGAGGACAAATTTGGCATCTGTTAAAAAAAAAAATTGTAGTGAGAAAGCTTTTGCATATTTTTGATAGATTTACTAAGTATTCCTGCCAATGTAATAATCCTCCAAAATAATCCTGACAATTCACTGAAGAAGCCAAGAGTCTAAATCATTATTGATTTTATCCTTTAAATAAAATTCATAAATACATTTTTAATTTGCTGTGACCAGTGAAATGGAATCAACACATTGCAAAGGCAGAAATCTCTCCCTTGGCTATAGCTGGTGTTTTGCTAAAGGCAAAAAATGAATTGCATCAATCTATTGATTTCAGTAAGCTGTTAACAAAACTTGTGATCATTGTAGTCAGGTACATTATTTCCAGTCTGTTCACAGATTTTCACACCCTCACTGCATCAACATTTCAAATAAAAGCTTCTAGCCTGGCTCTGAGGAAATGTGATCTTGACTAATGCAGGAAGCTGTGCATGTACATGCAAATATTTGCAAATGCAATTTAGGAATGCTGTATTTATTTTGTACATGTGGGAAGGGAAGAACACAAGTATTAATAACTTACAGTGCTACAGCTGGTCTTTAATAACTTAGTTGTGGAACTAAATAAATTCCTTTTTCTTCTTGTCTATGTTGGACAAGTTTCTATCTTCTCACAGATTCACAGAACAGTTTGAGCTAAAAAGAAACTTTAAAGGCCCCTGCAATGAGAAGGGGCATCTTCACTTATATCTCGTTCAGCACATACTGATATGGGTTTTTGATCCTGCTAAGCTTCTGTGTGCCACTGAAAGCCAAATCAGTCACTGTAATTTGGTATGGATCTTGCTTGTACCAGAGCTACCTGTAAACTCTTGCTAGGGAATTTCTGTCAGCCATAGGAAAAGCCAGTAAGGCTTTCTCAGGTCGGGTACCAGTCACATTGAGCCATGATGCAACAAAGAGTACTCACTGACAACAGAAATGCCACAGTCAGGGCGCCTTCTGAGCACCTCGAGTGCCTGAGCCTTTGAGATGCCCTTGCAGCTCTGCCTGCCTCATCCTGTGGTGCTGCTGGCTGCCTCTCGCTGGCCGGGGCTGAGCTCTCACCTGGGCACGCTGAAGCTGCCATGGCAGCGCTCTGCTGCTGCTGCTGCTGCTTTTATGCTGCTCTCCTTGTACTCCTGAGTCTGCACATCACGAAGGGCTATGTCTCTTTTGCAATCTTTCTCAATCAATTGAAAGTGATTGCCACCAGCATGAGTGAGAGTTTCCCTCTTCTTTTGTTTCTTCTCGTGTTTCCCTGAAAGTCACTTAAATCACTAGAGTCTACTGCACGCCATCAGCTACAGATTATGCAAAGACATTTTTTACGTACTTAAGCTTGTCTCAAGCCTGTCCCTATATTTTTTAAGATGTACAGAATATCAATTTTCTTTCACAATCTGTAATTTACTGGTGAAGTCCTTAGACAAAGTATTGTTTAGATCCAGACACTGAAAGTAAATATAGAAGACAAAATGTAATACTATCCCTGAGGCACTGAGTTTTAAAATGAGATTTTTTTAAAAAAGAAGCTCATGAGCATGAATCAACATTTGTCAATGTAGGCTCAGACAGAGATTTCCTTTGTGAACTGTTACTGTTCTTTATGGAATTTCTCTAAAGACTTTGCACCTAAGCAAAAGTGCACCTAAGCAAAAAAAATTAAGTGATCTGAACAGGAAAGGCCATCCACAGGTGGCTTAAGACATGACACAAAACCAGGAGTGTTGCTAGGGAGTGTTGCCATAGAATTTCATAGGGAGTGTGGCTGTAGAAAACAATTAATGATGAAGCTGAATTGCAAATTTTGAAATGGGATCCAAATTTAGAGGACATGGCTGTTTATGTGGACACAAGGACTTCCTTAATTGCATTTGGTGTAGTTGCAAGGCTGAATGTTCTAATAAGGAGATGAAGTTGCCTTTGTCGCCTAAGTCCAAAGAATTTTGAAGTATTTTTACCCAAAGGGCTAACTTTGCCAAATTTCAGGAGAGACCTTGTTCATATAAGCAATTAAGAGCAGTGATTAGGAAAGTCTTGTAAAATGTGAGACCAGTTTTAAAATTCCTTTTCTAAAGTACAGAAGGAGTTTTATCCTGGGCCTCAGAACGCAAGTAGAAGTATTGACAACATGATAAGAATTACAAATATATAAATATTAAAGCAGGAGGAAAGGAAGAATACAATCCTTTCTTCTCACCTGTTTTGTCTGGATTGAGTCCTACAGTGCTGAAAATTCTTCTTATAGATTTCCTCTGCATTAAAAAAATCTAGGTGGCAAGTACCTCAACTTATTTATGACATGGGTGCCTACCTTCTCTTTGAAGTGATGTGAAGAAAGTCCTGAAGGTCTCCTGTGAATTTTGGAGTGCTTTCAATTGCCCATGACTTCAGCAGGCTTGATGATACTGAACATTTCACAGGAGCAATTTCCATTGCACCAGTTCTCAAAATTACAGAGCACAGAAAGTGCTGACAGGATGTCATGGGGTTCTGACAGCTGGGTCAATTACAAACCAACATTTGAGTGGGCAATAGCTTAGGCCCACTTAGTTTTACTAAATAGCATGACAGAAATGGATAAAGAACACCCACTACCTCTACAGAGTGACCCATTTCAGTTAGAAGGGAGGGTGTCCAGCTTTGGGATAATATATATTTATGTAGAGTTTAGAAAATTAAAACAAAACAAAAAAACTTAGTAATTGTAAGAGTGATATTATGTAATGCTGAAATCCAAAGCAGAGGTACAAACAAAAAACCCCACCTGTTTCTCATTGAAATATGTAGATTAGATGAGTAAAATGCTGACTGAGGTTGAATCTTCTTAGAAAAACAAGTTTAAATTCTGCAAATTACCAGAATGAGAATAACATAGCCATTATTTTTTTTTTTTTTGCTAGGAAATCTAGGTCTTTAATGGTTATAATTAATAAAAGGGTATTTGGAGCCGTCAGACTATGAGACTGTCACTGTGTTTTGTGTGGGATAGAGTTAATTTCTTCAGTGAAAGGGTGGTTAAACAGTGTGAGAGGCTGCCCAGGGAAGTGCTGGACTCACCATCCCTGGAAGTGTTCAAGAAATGACTGGACTGACATTTAGTATGGGGATTTGACAGAGTTGATAACACTGGGATGTGTTATCCTGTCACTGCTGAGCAGTGCTTGCACAGAGTCAAGACCTTTTTTGCTCCCCACTTCACGAGAGAGTGGGCTTGGGGAGTGCATGATTTTGGAAAAGAACACAGCTAGGACAGCTGACCCAAACTGACCCAAGGGATATCCCACCTCAGACAGTGTCATGCTCAGCAACAAAACCAGGGAGAAGCCTGGTTGGGAGGCTGCTGCTTGGGAACTGGCTGGGCATCACTCAGTTGGTAGTGAGAAATTGTTTCCACTCACATCACTTTTCTCTCTTTGTAAATTCCCTTTTATTAAAATTATTACTCTTCATACTACTATTATTGTTTTGTTTTATTTTATTTCAGTTATTAAATTGTTCTTATCTGAATCCATGAGTTTTCTCACTTTCACCCTTCTATTTCTCTCCCCTGCAGTGCCACTGAGGGAGAGTGGGCAAGTGGCTGTGTGGTTCTTAGTTGTCAGCTGGGGTTAAACCATGACAAGCAGCTATATGGGCTTTCCAGTAATAAAGCACAGTCGATAACAAGCATTGCTGTTACAGCTGCTGTCTTCCATTTCTGTCCAATTCATCTGTCTCAGTGCCTGAAGCTGTTCAGCAAGACCAAGGGAAACAACATTAGCCTCTTTATTATTTATAACTCATTTTTTTCCCTGATAACACTGCAATACCATAAACACTGTTTCCATGGAAACTCAAATAAGACAAAATTACCATGGATATTGTTGTTTATACCTCTAGGAATATAGGTATCTAAAGTTTCAACCTGTTCCAGCATGACAAAGGAAGTGAGTGATATTTTTAATTACTGGGTAATATTGGCTGAGTTGGGGAATTTCTTGAATTGCAGTACTGTGTGTTACTGTCTTGTTATCCAACTATCTCTCATGCTTCTTACCGAGTTTATTTCCTTTGAAAACTCTTCCTCTAAAAATGCAATTAGGAGTTCCTTGTGTCTGTAGACTTTGGTGCTGCTGAATGATGCCTTACATATATGTGATATGGAATAACAGCATTTAAGGATTAGGAAACCAAAAATTTCATTGTGGATTTTGTAATGGAAATGGGTAAACCTGAGGCTGTATGGGAAATTAAAAGCAAAATTAAGTGATCTGGACTGTAAAGCCCATGCACAGGTTACTTAAGGCATAGCTGAAAAGGGAAATATTTCCTTTAACAGCTGGCTGGAAAAGTGAAGACCCTCATTTAAACTTCAAAGGCCAATTACCCCCGGCTGAATGACCTAACCAAACCATGGACTCAATAATTCTATAGTAGAATCTGAAAATCTGAAAACAGGCCAAAGAAACAACTTTAGCAATACCACAGTGGTAGGTATTACTATCCTAGTTGTAGGTAAGGAGTTCTCTTTTTTTCATGCAGAATATTACACAACTTCAAAAGTGTTTTGTTTTTTTTTTTTCCAGTTATGTGAGAACTAAATTTCTGCTGAGCTGGATGATCCACTCAATCACATTATGTGAAAGAAAGGGGTGTCTATCTCTTATTTCTCCTAGAAAGAGACTTAGTGCCATTTAGTAAGTAAACGAACCAAGCTTTGGATCAAAAAAGCAGAGCTTGAAGAAGGATGTCTGTCTCATTTGGTGGATTAGACACCTGACAGGTGTTAACTGCTGCTGCACTGGACCTTTCATTATTTATGCAAGGCAGAATTTTATTAAAAAAGGAGACTCAGAGCAAGTTGTCTCACCTGTCAATAACAAGCATGGTGTTCTGAGCACTGGTCTGTGAAACAAAGCCAAAACCATTCCTGCAGAGATGAATTAAAGGAAAGTTCCTTGGTGAAATAGCAAATCAGAGCTGAGGCATTTTGGAGAAAGTCTGGGACAGAGTTAGGGAATAAAAGCAGCTTTTTAAATTTAGTCCATTTTTTCCTTAATTTTCCTACCAAGTGCTTAGAACTGAAACATTTGCTCTTGTGGTTTAATGGAACATGTTGTCAGACTTAAACAGATTTTTTTACTCTGACTGGTTTTTTGAGAATTTGTATTTTTTGTTTTCATCAGAGCCAAGTCTATTTTGCAATCAGTTGCTTTGCAAGCATATAAGTTATTGACAGTGCCAATCTGCAGAATAATGCCATAAATATTTCTACTTCTCAGCCAGAATGGCTGCTGTTTCCTGTTCAAAGAAACTGGAATAGCTCTTCCCTCCTTGGAGAAGAAAGCTGTCATTTTATTTTTTTTTTCTTCCTCAGTAAAGGTATTTCTTGAGTTTATTTTTTTTTTTTTTTGCAAGACAGCACAGGATAACTTCATTAGGTTTGTGGATGGGCTAGTAAAACTTTTTTTTTTTTGTCCACAGTAACAAGATCCAGTAAAATTATTGCTCTATTCTAATGCCACACTAGTAATGCCTTTATGTTGGCAAAGATATATTTTTTCACTCTTCAGAACCAAATAGCCAGAGAGGGATCTACCCATATGAACAATTCTTGCTTCACAGTCCACTCTTGCACATTGCTGCATGTCACTTTAGATATTATTGTTTCTTTCTGTTCTATGCAACGTGCTTCTCATTCATTTGTGTCTTTTGAACCAATTCTCCATAGGACCAAGGATGAGATCCAGCTGGATCCTCATTAGATTGGCAGATACATTACAGGACTTAGGGGAAACTTGTGCTTTTCTAGAATAGCAGTTGAGTCTGTGGTGTTTGCTCAAAGTAGAAAAGAAGTAATGAATCTATGGACTGTAATGTGATAAACTCAAAACAATATCTATTTATTGTAGATAAAGCCCGCAGCACTTCAAAGTCTTGGGAAGAACTCCTTGAAAAACATGTATAATTCCTGCACTGGATGTGCTCTAAAGCAGTGAACAAATGTGCCTGGGACCTTTCTCTGACACCAATGCCCACTGGCATGCAAACATTTCTGACCACACTTTCAGCTGCCTTGCAGAGGTAGCTACACACAAGTTGTTCATTGGCAGTGTGTGAAGGTGTGTGTTGTCTCCCCAGCTGTGCCCAGGAAGGGGTTGGCAGACTGCTAATTGGGGCAGCCCAAAGGGATGACAGGGGCTGGTGTTATGATTGAGATCATCTAGTACAGCTTCCCAGAAATATTCCAAACTGTGTTGCTTACTGGTGTACATGCAGCCTGTGACTTCACCAGTCCATTTCTGTGCTCAATCAAAAAATAATTCAGGAGGAAAGGAAGCTCTGGAGCCCATGTGGACCAATCCCCTGCTCAAAGCAGAGTCATTTTCTTGAATTAGAGCAGTGAGCTTCAAGCCTTCTCCACCCAGTTACTGAAACTGTCTGTGCATGGAGAAATCTGCCTGGAAAGTCTGTTCTAGTGCTTGGCCACTCACTTTGAACATCTTTGTCCAAGTAGGTATGGGCCACATCTCACTGGTAGGGATCCTACTGATTCTTCAGGATATCCCTCTGCAGGCAACATATTCTTGCAAGCAACGGCCTGGATTTTGTAGTGTGCAGGCACAGGTGTGAGTTGCTGCATGTTCACCTTATCTTCCATTAAGTGACACTTTGGAATGGGCTCTGAGTCTGCTCTCAGCTCAGCCCAGCCCAGCCCATAGGTGGAACCTAAGATGATTAAACACCCCTGAAGGTGTATCATGCAGTGGTGAAGAAAGCCAAGAGCTCAAGACTCCCCAGCCCCTTTTGCTTCCTTCTAGTGCCCCATTTTTTTCTTCTCTCCCCCCGCCCCCAACCCCTTGTATTGTCCTTTGTGTTGCACATTTTTGGTAGTTTTTTAGCTTCTCAGACATGGGCAAAGAGATTTGCTGTGGTTTAGAGGAAGGAGGTCAGTCTGAAACAACCAACCTGACTAAGAAATGAATCAGAGTAGATGTAGGTCTGTGTAATGTGGTTGTTTGGCCAGGTTTTGGTAGTGGTAGTGGGGGGGCCACAGGGGTAGCTTCTGTGACAAGCTGCCAGAAGCTTCCCCGTTGGCAGAGCCAATCCCTTGCAGCTCCAAGACAGATGTGCTGCTGGTAAAGGCTGGGCCAATTAGAAATGGTGGTAACACCTCTGTGATAACAGATTTAAGAAGGGAAAAAAAAAGTTATTGTGCAGATGTAATTGCAACCAGAGAAGAGTGGAGTGAGAACATGTGAGAGGAACAATGCTGCAGATACCAAGGTCAGTGGAGGAGGAAGGGCAGGAGGTGCTCCAGATCCTGGAGCTGAGATTCCCCTGCAGCCTGTGGCAAAGACCATGGTGAAGCAGCTGTGCCCCTGCAGCCCAAGGAGGATCACAGGGATGCAGAGATCCACCTGCAGCCCATGGAGGAGCTCCACACCAGAGCAGGTGGATGCCTGAGAGGAGGCTGTGAAACCGTGGAAGGCCGTGCTGGAACAGGGTTCTGGCACCAACCTGCAGGCCTGTGGAGAGAGGAGCCCATGCTGGAGCAGGTTTTCTGGTAGGATTTGTGACCCTGAGGGGGGCCCACACTAGAGCAGGATGTGCCTGAAGTACTGCACCCTGTGGCAGAGGGTGCTATGCTGGAGCAGTTTGTGAAGAACTGTCTCCCATGGCAGGGACCCCAGGGTGCAGCAGGAGAGGGACTCTTCTCCCTGAGCAGCGACAGAAAAAAGATGTGATGAACTAATCACAACTCCCATTCCCTGTCTCCTTGTACCACTAGTGGGGAGGAGGTAAAGCTTGGGAAGGTTGTAGGGGTGGGGGAAAGGTGTTCTTAAGATTTATTTTACTTCTCATTATCCTGTTCTGATTTTATAAATTCAATTAACATCTCCAAGCTGAGTCAGTTTTGCCCATGATGCTATTTGGTGAGGGATCTCTCCCAGACCTTATCTCAACCCATGAACCCTGGATTATATTTTCTCTCTCCTGTCCACTCGTGGAGGGGAGTGATAGATTGGCTTTGGTGAGTGCCTGACACCCAGCCAGAGTCAGCCCACTATGCTCTGCAGAGCATCAGGGAGAGCAATTTCTGCAGGGAGTGCCTCCTGTTCACCTGCCACCTGCAGCAGGTCATTTCAGCAAGCCTCAAATTCTACCTGCTTTGATGTCATCTTGCTACCACATCATGAGCTATCTCCTTGAAGTTGTCTTCCATTACATTCTGTGAAAACACCGTTCCTGGCTATTGTTTCCTTACCAAAGTTAGCATGGCTTTGGCTATTACTTCCTCTAGGAAAGAGTTTCATAAACGTCAGCCCTCACTATGGAAGAGATTACATTGGTTTCAGCAAGCCAGGGCAGAGGATTTTAAACATTAATTAAATTAATTACACTGAAAAACAGACTAGCAATGGACATGTTAGCCCAGCCTCTTGATTTCAGCTGTAACAAATTCCTCTAATTCCCCACTTCACAAGTGACATCTATCCCCATGGCAGCAGCTCTGCCCAGGCTCTGAATGTGGCAGGGAAGGGTGGGGAGGTGGGACTGGGCATGAGGCCAGGGATATTTGGGTTGGGCAGGCTCAGGGTGGCATTCACTGAAATGTGTCACTCAGTGCCAGGTCCCTGCACCCACGGTGCGACTGGGTCTGGCATGGCCTTGAAGGGCTGCTCTCAGTTCACCACCTTCTTCAGTGATCTCCTTCTCTGCCTTAGGTCTCCTCACAAGAACAGGCAGGCAAGCCACCCCTGAACTGTGCCATGTCCATAGAAGCTAAAATGAATAAAAACAGAACTCTGACATCAACCTCTGTGTTATGAAATACCAGCTTGTCTTCACTTTGTCATGCATTGCACCCCTGCCCTCTCAGTTTGGTTGTCTTTAAATATAAGTAGTGGTTTCTCTGAGTTCATGCTAATATAGTTTAAAATATCTCTGTGGAAAGAATTTGGATGATTTTTCCATCTACAGACAAGGTCTAAGGGTAGCTCTGATTTTTGTTTTTATGCTTTCTCTTTGACTGCATGGCAAAGCTTTACGTTACAAGATTAATCACACTGGAGGTCATGCTATCTTCTTGTGTTAGCCTTTGTTATCCAGATTAAATAAATTACTATGTGATTAGGGATTCCTTTATGTTACAGAAATTACTTTTCAGTTATACTGTGTTCTCTCTAACTTGGGATATTTCAATATGGTATTTAGACATGATGAATGGTGTGATGAGAAGAAATAGCCTCAAGTAGCACTAGGGAACATTTAGATTGGATGTGGGGAAAAGTTTCTTCACTGAAAGGGTGGTCAGGTGTTGAAATAGGTTGCCTAGGAAAGTGGTGGAATCACTATGCCTGGAAGTGATCAAAAAACGCTTGGATGTGGTGCTCAAGAACATAGTTTAGTGGTGAACAAGGTTGTGCTGGGTTATCAGTTGGACTCAGTGGTCTTAAAGATATTTTTCAGCCTTAATTCTTCTATGATTCTATGATGTTTCCTATGAGAAGATGAAGATGAGGGTGAGAAAGTAAAAATCTTAAAGAATAAACAAAATAGAAATTATTTCCTGTAGCATCGCTTAATCCTGGAACTTTTATTGATTTCTGGCACACTTGTGACTAACCATTTCATGTATTATGATTTCTTTAGTGACATCATGGTACCATAACATAGAAAAAATGGTATACAATTTTCAATGACGATGCATCTGATTAATTTGGTGCAGGCTTTTTAAACACTCTCAGTAGGTAATGATTTCTTTCAAGTCACTAAATTTTTTCACAAATTTCTAAATCATAGTGGATTTTCTCAGATACAGTTCTATGGCAGTGTGAATGAACAGGAGCATGTTGGGTATAGTACCTTGAGATTATTAAAAACACAGTTCCATTGTTTTCCAAATGTGATTGAAAATTATATTTCTTTACTTCTGAATAAATTTTGCCTCACCTGTCTTTTGCCTCTGCCTACTCCTACTTTTCCGAGGCATTAAATGGGTTTTTGAGATGTTTTGTCTATGAAAAAGAAAGGAACTTTATATTCAGGTCAGCATTGCGGTCGGGGAAAAAGTGTCCTGAGATTATTATTTTTCCATAATTGCCTTTTGCTTGGTTGTTTTTGAGCAGCTTTCCTCCCAACTCCCTCTTATTCAGGATGCTTGAGGTGGAAAAAGGTCCCTTAAATTCTATGTGTGGTGTGCCCCCCTCGTCATCTCATTCTCCTGAGCGTGAATAGCTTGAGTCTGAGGAGGGATTCATCCCAGCTGCCTTGCACAGCCTTGCATACATTATCACTGCTGGCTGGAGTGTTTAGTGTGAGGTGAGCTGCAGGAGGCTGGCTGGTGCTGCTGTTGCCTCTTACCTGCTGTGCAGCTCCAGGCAGTCAGTGTGCATAGTGAATGGGATGCCTTCCTGCCTCAGTGACCCCTAATGCACCTAGGGCAGAAGCAAGTCTCCTAGGGGGCTGTGTAAAAGGCAGTGATTTTTTTTTACCTCGGGTCTGTGGATCCCTGAAGGTGTGTGAAAAATTGTGGAGGAAGGTGTAAATTTAGAGCAGACACAGTAATGCCAGTTCCAGGAAATGTGCAGGGCTGCGGTTTCTGGGCAGGTTGAAAATCACTGAAATAGTCTGTGTTTGGAAGAGACTTCCCTCACCACAGGTAGACAAGTGCACTTGTAGGATTCTTTTCTAGGAAATTCTTCAGCAGTCCTTCAGCCTGTCTTAACCCTCTGAGTACTTCTTGGCAGGCAGGAATGAAAGGCAGGTGAAAAGGACCAGAAAAAGAATGTGTGGTAAAGTACAAGTGGAAATATTTGATAAAAACAGAAATGTACATCTTGTTGATCTGTGCTCTTTCAGGGTGTGTTTAATGATGTCTGATCATTCGAACTTCAAGAGACTAGCATTTAGAATAAAACATGTTTCATATTCATTATCATGACAACTCTCCTCCCTCTCCTCTTCCCCTGTTGAGGCTGCATGTACTTTGTTTAATAATAGAAATCCTGATAGGTTTTCTAAGAGAACAAAACCTCTGAGAGCACAGTTCAATCCATAGTTACAACTGCTGCCTGTGTGCTTTTTATTAATTTTTGAGGCAGCAGTCAATTATTGAGTCCTCAGATTTTTTTTCCTTCTGTGTTGAAGGGCCACTGGAAGGCAGTACATTAAGCATCTCCTCTAACAATAAAGATATCTGAACCTCTCCATCAGAAGGGTTCTGTATCCAATTATTTGCAAGCTCCTTGCAGATATGATTCTATGGAGTAATGGAAAGCATATTTCAGTCATTCTCTGCACTGATAGTAATTTAATAAAAATAAAAAGCTATTGATTTTTTTGTTAGCTGTGTTAAAAGATCACTGTAATCTTGGCCTCACTCTGCTGTTGGCAGAGCATTTTCCAGCAAGTAGATTTTTTACTTTTCCTGGGGCACCATTTATTAAATGCTATCTTAATGTGTACAGATGATTAGATTTGTTGAAGTGGGGGAAGATTTATAATACCTTCCTGTTATTTAACTTTTCTTAGTCAATTCAGATGTTAGAAGCATTTGCAGAGATTTATCTCTCTATTTTCTGATTTTGTTTCTTCCATTCCTTAAGCCAAATGTGCCTCTGAGGTTACTGAGCCTGAACTTACTGGGCAGGAGCTACTTTTGATGGAGATAGAAAATAACATTCTATCTGCTGGCACTTATTGAAGTAACCACTCTGGGATGGCAGAGGAATATCACTTAAGTTGTTCAGTAAACCTCAGCTTGAATAAGGAGTTAAATCAGTAAAGCTGGACACATGTAAAATAATTTATTTGTCTAAAAGAGTTGATCTATTCTTAAACTGAACTGCTCAGGGATATGCCTTCTCAAAAACTTTTCATACCATTTATTCCCTTTAGAAGTTTGTATTCATCTACATTGACCATAGCTATACAGAATCTACACAATTCTCTGAGTGGTAAATTTCAGATGTCGAAAAATTAGTTGCACACTTTCATTGCATTTTAGGTGCACTTTTATCTCTCTAAGACAATATTTCTGTGATACTGAAACATAAGAATTTGAAGTCCATTTGTCAAACATGATTAATGCTGATGAAGTCCCAGAACATTTATGCAGGGGCATGTCTTTGTTCAGGGAAGAGCAACGAAGCTGGTGAAGGAGTCTAGAGGGTAAATTCTGTGTGGAGTGGCTGAGGGAGCTGGGGGTGTTCAGCCTGGATAAAAAGAAGTTTGGGGGTGACTTTGCTGTTGTCTACAACTGCCTGAAAGGAGGTTGTAGCCAGGTGGGGTCAACCTCTTCTCCTAGGCAAATCAAAAGACAAGAGTATGTGCAAGCATATACCCAAGCTGCACCAGGGGAGATTCAGTGTTTGCATTAGGAGGAATTTTTTCACAGAAAGGATTGCCAAACATTGGAATGGATTGCCCAGGGACGTGGTGGAGTCATCATGCCTGGAGGTGTTTAAGGAAAGACTGGATGTGGCACTCTGTGCTGTTGTATAGTTGACAAAGTGGTGTCCAGTCAAAGCTTGGACTTGATGACCTCAGAGGTCTTTTCCAACAGAATTGATTCTGTCCCTCTGTGATCTTCACCTCTAACTCTTTTAAAGATTTAAAGCTGTTGGCTGGGATCATAGAGTCAATCTTTATTTCCACATGTGCTGATTTTGAGTGGAATAGACTTTATTTTCTTCATAGTAGTTAGTAGGGGAGCTGTTTGGATTTGTGCTGGTAAGAGTGCAGCTAATACAGGGATGCTCTCGTTATGACTGAGCAGTGCTTGCACAGAGTCAAGGCCTTTTCTGCCTCTCACCCCACCCCACCAGTGAGCAGGCTGGGGGTGCACAAGGGTTGGGAGGGGATACAACCAGGACAGCTGACCCCAGCTGACCCAAGGAGTATCCCACACTGTATGACATCATGGTCAGCATATAGACCAGGGGAAAATGGAGGAAGGCAGAGACATTTGGAGTTCTTGTGTTTGTCTTCCCAAGTCACCATCACATATGATGGAGCCTGGCTTTCCTGGAGATGGCTGAACACCTGCCTGCCCATGGGAATTGGTAAATAAATTCCTTGTTTTGCAACAAAAGCACTTGCAGACACATGTCACCACTCAACTCTCCAGAGAGTTTAAAGGAAAGGGAGGGGAACACCTGGCAGGGTTCATATTGGATACCCACTCCATCTCAAGGACGATGCCAACTGGCTATGACAATTTTCAATGTCAGTGACACTGTTCTGAGCACTGTCACTTGTAGTTTTGTTTCAGCTAAATAAACTAATATCAGGAAAGAGTCACAGGGTATCAAAAGCCTTATGCTCAGCGCCAGGGATGTGGATGATTTTGTGTATACATCCTGACCAGTTAAGGACACTGGCACATAGTCCTCCAAATGGGAATCACAGAAAGGATGAGGTTAAAAGGGACCTCTAGAGGTCATGTTGAACCCCCTGTTCAAGCAGGACCACCTAGAGCTGGTTGCCCAGGACCATGTCCAAACTGGTTTTGAGTATCACCAAGGTGGGAGACTTGACAGTTTTTCTGGGTAACTCATGCCAGTGCTCAGCCACCCTCACAGTGAAAAAGTGTTTCCTGATCTGGAGAGAAAACCTCCTGTGTTTCAGTTTGTGCCCATTGCCTCTGGTCCTGGCACTGGGCACCTCTTCTGTCAGTTTGCTTTCCAGCTAGGTGGTCGCCAGCACATACTGCTGCATGGGGCTATTCCTCAGGTGTAGGGTGAAGGTTTGCAATTCTCCTTGTTGAACTTCATGGTATGGCCTGAGCTCCATCTCATGTTTATAGCAGATAAGACTGCCTTTGACCCTCACAATCCCAACAGGACTCTGAGGTGTGAGAGGTCCAACACAGTGTCTTTCTTCCTTGACTCCTCATTTGGAGGACAATGATATAAAGGACCTCCTGGGTTGCTTTTGTCTTGTCCTGTTGTCCTGTGATCAAAGTTTCTGTGGGAGCCAGAGCCTGTGAATGTGAGGCTAAATGAATGGCTTGCAGTAGGCTAATAATCTGTGACTGCCAATGTCCTTCCTGACCATATGTTAGGAAGTGGTATAGGCTCTTAAGGAACAGGACACTTATTTCAATTGCCTCATTGTGGTCAGGAAGCATCTGGTCATCTCTAGATGGAAGCTGGCACTGCTCTCTTGCTTTTCAGCTGTGGCACAGCAGAGCAGCACTAGAAAGCCTGCTGTGACAATTGCTGTGATGAGTTATGCAAAACCCTATTGTATCTCCTTTGTCCTGAACTGACACCACCAGTAAGGATCCTAATTCTAGAAGTTTGGCATGCCCAGCATTATAAAGTCATCAAAATTACATCCAGTGTTCAGTGTTCTCTGAGAGAAGCTATGACTACTGTAATTGTGAGAAATAATTTCTATCTTACATTTGTAAAATCAGTGATGACATTGTAATTTTTGCATGCTCATACTGGACACACTCACCATGCATGTCTGTGTGTTTCAGAAGCTGGGTGTTTTCCTTCAGAAACTTGTAAAAGCCCTTTCCAAACCTTGTCATTTGTAACAGTGAAACAAAAGAATGTGTGTATCTATCACGGTGCACATGTCCTATGCTGACTACTGCATCCCCAATGAATAGTTCAGGTACAGCCCAGTTCCCATCAATTTTCTTCTTCTGCCAGCAAGGCAGCTGTTATGACACACTGAGGGGAGGCCAAGACCTGACTGCTATGGGTGTTGCTTGAGATTCCCCACTAAGGGGAGTGTCAGATGGACACACCCAAAAAGGTCCAAAGAGATCAATATTATGTGATCTGACAGTAAAATGATATGAATGCTGCCCATCAGATTAGGTAAATTTGGGACTAGAATTTCTGGGGAAGAAAAACAAACATGGGATGATTTTTGTACCTGATGTTAAAATAGTGCAATATTTAGGAGATACAGACATTCAGTAATAGGTCATAGTCTGCTACTATCAAACACGTACATCATAATAGATATCTTTTTACTTCTTGTTGCATTGCCAATTTTCAGGAAGAAAACCAGAGAAGGCTTTCACAACCTTGTATAGCAATGGTCAAATCATGAATTTCCTACAAAGTTTAGTCAAAAGCCCATTGCTTTTTTGTAAAGAGCTTTCCTGTTATTATCTCTAAAAGTACATTAGAAAATAGTAAGAGTTGGCTAGAACATTTCCTACAGCATTTTAAATAGGAAATGAAATGTTCTTTTAATTCTTTTACGTCTGCCAGCTGTTTACTTCACTGAAGTAGGGTATAGTTTTTATGAATGATGACATATAACCCATTTTCTAAAAATACTTTGGATTTTCCATATAATTTCAGTGTCCCTGGGTAACTGATAGGAAGAGATGGTATAACACCCTTTTATGTTTTTTCCCTTGCTGCTGTGGTAGGAGCTGTTAGACCCATCAAACTGATAATGAGGAATATACCTTCCATCAGCCTATAACCATGAAAAGAAAACCTTCCCAATTACTGTTCAAATTCCCTGCCTTCCTTTGCTTTAACCTAATTTCCTTAGTACTCAGGTCTTTCTTTGGTGCACAATGTATTTTTCTAGCACAAGGAGGGAGTGCTTGTGCCCCGCCCTATTTTCCTTTCTGGTTCAGTGTTTTTCTCAATGATTTTCCTCTGATTGCAGCCAGTAATCAGCCAGCAGCATCCTGCTTTGGTCCATTCCTGTGCTGCTTTCATTGCTTACACCTGTTATGTTCCAAAAGGACTTCTAAAATAAAAAAGTGACATTATTCAGACTTTTTTCAGGTTCTACTCAATAGCTGTTAGCAGTCATTAGGATAGTTCCATACCTGAGCCCTTATGACCCAAAAGTAAATGCTGTAGTTTGATAACCATTCACCAAAAAGCATAATGAGAATATGTAATTAAAATGTTTAGTTTCTCTAGAAAATCTCATTTGTAAATTTAAAAAATTATTATTTTCTGGTGAACATATTTTTTTCACTGTTAATGAAACTGCTTCTGAGCATTTCATACCTTTCTTTTCAGAGTGAGTAGACAGCAGCAGAGACAGATCTGAGGAGATTCTTACTTTAGATCTACCTTACTTTATATCTCAGAAATGCAGTTAACTAAATCTAAGGTAGCCCTCCACAGCTCCCATCAAAGTCTTTGGTGAGAAATAAGCATTTCTGGGACATGACTCATCTGGCTTATTTTAGACTGCTCCTTCGGGATGACGTGAATCACACCTAAGTGGCTCTTTCTCTGAGCTGATTTTAAAAGACACTGATGGTGACCAGGTCAGTCAAATCCCATCTCTCCTGTCCACATTGTGCACCATGGGTGATTGATGTGATTGCAATTCATACTAACTCAGCATCTGAACTTGGCATTTGATTGCTGGCATCTGAAATCATAAAATCAGCATCACAGAGTCATTAAGGTTGGAAAAGTCCAACTCCAAATCATCAAGTTCAACCTTTGACTGAACACCACCATGTCAACAAAACCATAGCACTAAATGCTACGTCCGATTGCTACTTGAACACCTCTAGGGGTGGTGACTCTACCACGTCCCTGAACAGCTCATTCCAATGCTTGGCAACCCTTTCAGTGCAGAAATTCTTCCTGGTGTCCAGCCTGAACCCTCCCTGGTACAGCTTGAGGCCATTTCCTCTTGTCCTGTCACTGGTTGCCTGGGTGAAGAAGTCAACCCTCACCTGGCTACAACCTCCTTTCAGGAAGTTGTAGAGAGGGATAAGGTGTCCCCTGATACTCTTTCTCTCCAGGCTGAGCAACCCCAGCTCCCTCAGCTGCTCCTCACATTGTTCAGTCTCCAGACCCTCCACCAGCCCTGTTGCCCTTCCCTGGACACTCTCCAGCACCTCAATGTCTTTCTTGAAATGAGAGACCCAGAACGGAACACAGAATTTGAGCCTCACCAGTGCTGAGAATAGCAGGACAATCACTGATCCTGGTCACACAATTCCTGGTAGAGTGCAGAATGCCCTTTTGCCTTCCTGGCCACCTGGGCATGTGCAGACTCATGTTCATTGTCTGTCAATCAGCACCCCCAGGTCCTTTTCCATTGGGCCACTCTCCAGCCTCTCTTCCCCTAGCCTTTAGCACTGCTAGGGCTGTTGTGACCCAAGTGTTGGACCTCGTATCTTATTGAATCTCATACAATTGGCCTCAGCCTGTTGATCCAGCCTGTCCAGACCCCCCTGCAGATCCTTCCTATCCTGCAGCAGATCAACACTACCACCCAACTTCTTGTAGTCTGGGAACTTGCTGAGGGTGCACTCAAATTCTTCATCCAGAGCAGAAAAATTTTTGTTTACACAGATGAGACAATTATCTCTCTAATATGGGCAATTATATTTTTAAACATAATGAAAGAAATTATATTAAACAAAAACATAAATAAATAGAGAACTGCAAATAATAATTAGCTTGATGACTGAGTCACATATTTATAGAATTTGTTAGAATTGTAGATGCAATGAATGCTTTCCCTTAAAAAGCATAAGAGAATCTTTAACAGATACAGTGAAGAAAAGGGATATTTTGGAGGGTTCTTGATGGGGATGATTAGAAAAAGTACACCTCCTGCCTGCCCCAAGGCGAGGTTTGAACTCAGGAAGATATTACTGGTAAAGTCTGATACATAAAGTTCTGAAACAGTCTTGTATGACTTTCTTTTCCTTTTCAGTGATATTTAATGGCTGTTTGAGCTTCAAGAAATCAAGCGGATGGAAAATGCCTGTAGTTCACCTGCTGCTTTTAAGCAGGAATAGATGTAAGAGTGAATTATATTTTCTTTAGTACAGATATCCAGAAAGTTTTACCTGCCTCTGGTGTTGAAAGAAAACATGTAATTGGCACTTCTGTGAAGGAAAATATATGTGTGCAGTCATGGAGTCCTTTTTTTTTTTTTTTTTTTTTTTTTTTTTTTTTTTTTTTGAGGGCAAATCAGAAGTGGAGGGAATGGAGAGAATGGAGGGAGTCTTCCAAATTTTTTGTGAATACCACTATTCAGACAGTCTTCTGCAAATACAAAGACCATATCACAGACCATTCACATTACAGAGGACAAAAACTATTTCTCAAAATACTTGAAGAATCTTCTGGGAGTAGAGCAGTACCAAATATAGAAAGTTTACTACAAAATCTCCTAGCCCAAGATACTGAAATACTGCTCAGTTTTCTCAAATAAATTCACCTCTATACATAGTGATGTTATAGATGTGCCAAATTCATTTGGAAAAGGATCTGTTCCAGGGAAAGTGCCTGTGGTTGTCCCACATGGACATAAGTTCTTGCTCTAGTGTTGCTGTCTTCAGTGATGAGAGTACAAAACAGATACTTCTTGGGATCCTAAACTCTTCCCCTCCAGAAAAAATATGTGTCTTTTGAAAATAGCCCTGGTTGGAAGATTAAAAAAACCTAAACCTTTATCCCCCTAGACTATTAATACTGTCTTATCTCCATATAAGTTCTATTTCCTCCACTTCCTTCTCCACAATTAAATTTTCATTAATTTCTTCAAAGAGAAGACTTAAAAAAGACACTTCTCTGGACTTTGATTTCTTTATCTTTCTACTACTCCTTTCCATTCACAAATACAAACTTCTCATTTGTTTTTCTCCATTTTGCTTCTGTTATCTCCTAGTGTCTTCAAATGCCTTTCTTGTGCTCTTAGTGTTAGCTGAGAAAATTTCACACTATTTCACACTAAGATATTCCACACTTAAGATAGCCAACCATAGCCCTCACCTCCATTCTAACCCCTTTCCAGTCCTTCCTTTTCTCTCATTTCTAAGCTTGTTATTACTCTAAAATCTTTTCTTCATCCCATCTCCAGTCTCCTCTATCCCTGACATATCTCTAAAACTTCTCTCACCAAGCCTTTGATGATGGCAGCTGCATCTCAGATCCACAGGCAGCTTATCTTTTCCAAGCTGCCGGGCTCATTGCAGCATGTTTAACCAGGCTTTTCTACCTTAATTCTTGCCCCTCCCCAGGGGCTCTGTCCACTCTGGGCTTCTTTCCTACTCTCTAATTGTGTTTTTTGGAGACAATTCCTTTGATATTCTCTGGATTTCCAGTAGCTCTTTTATGACCCTCTCAGCATGCGCTGTCTTTGAATAATTTCATCAGAAAACAAATTCATCTGTAGTCCCTAAGAAGACAGACAAACAGATTTTCTCTTGTACCAAATCCTGGTTTCTCTCTTTGGTACTCCCTTCTGAGTGTTTAGTGATACACTTTACTTACCAGGGACTAAAGGCAAAGTCATTCTCTCAGGGCCACTTGGCAGAGATTAGTCCTGTTTGTTCAGTCTTTAGTCAGTGGGGTTATGGCTGAATGGTGCAGCAGTATGACAGCTCACATAACAAATAAATAACATTTGTAGAGTTGAACTAGATGGAAATAAATCAATATTGAAATCAATGGCAATGCTAGCATGCTGGCATTGGTAATGCTGGCATTACTTGTGAGAATGCTTTATACATAAAGTATATTTACTGGTATTAAAAAATCTGCATTTGAGTCTATTGTTCCATCTAGTTGAGCCAATGTCTTTGATACTTCCAAAAACAATATATCTTGGTGATGAATGAAAACATTTTATGTAAGTATTGATCAACAGTATCAGATGACATGCATGCTAGGTTTTGAATACAATTTGGAAACTAAACCATTGCCAATAGCTTGCTTTCTTTTGGTTTTGCCAATCTTCTGAAGAATTAAAAGGTCTATAGATGTAAAATGGAGATATATAATAGGGATATGAAGTCAAGGTGATGCAACAAGGATCTGACTGTTCCTTTAGAATTACAATGTTAATAAAGTGATAAAAACTCTATTCCCATCTTAATTTTCACACTAAATTTTAAAGCGGTGTACCAATAAATAGTAATGGCTTGTAAAAGAAATGTTTAGGTCCAACTAAATTTCCATCTAGCTTTTCATTTCAAAATCAATATTGTGAAAACATTTGCACACAATCAAGTAATTCTGAGGGGATAAAATAGCCTATGAGCTTGCACTGATCATATTGGATAAACCATGGCTTTAACTCTCTCTATTGATTCTTCCTCCTTTCATTTACTTGATACTCCATGGAAATCATCTCATCTAGGCCCCTGTGTTTTCTTAAGAAGGTACAATCAAGGCTGACAAGTTTATGTCCATTTTCACCCATGCATGAAACTGCTGGAGGAGGATATGCATTTTTCTATATCATACTTCTGTGAGGCTTTATTATTCACCATGTAAGACAGCTTCTCTTTGATGTCTCATCTGTAGAAAAATAACACATTTATCTTCATTGCCACCTTTTGATTTCCAGTGTATGTTGAAAATAGTTGTTGAGTGAAGCAGACTTCCAAGATGATGGCTTGAAATCAGAACCATAGAATCCTTTAGATTCTAAAAATACCTTTTAGGTAATAGATTCTAGCCACTAACTTAGCACTGGCTGCCAAGTCCACCACTAAACCATGTCCTCAGTGTCACATCTACCCTTCTGCTAAATACCTCCAGGAATTGTGACTCAGCCACTGCCCTGGGTAGCCTGTTCTGATGCTTCATAACCCTTTCAGTGAAGACATTTCTCCTAATATCCAATCTGAACTTCTCCTGGTACAACTTGAGGTAGTTTTCTCTTGGTCCATCACTTGTTACCTGAAACCAACCATCACCTGGCTACAACCTCCTTTCAGGGTATTGTAGAGAGTGCTAAGATCTCACCCTCAGTCTCATTTTCTCCACAGGCCAAACATTCCCAGCCCCCTCAGCCAGTCCACATCAGACTCGTGCTCCAGACCCTTCACCAGCCCTCCTCTGGACTCGCTCCAGCACCTCAATGTCTTTATTGTAGTGAGGGGCCCAGAACTGAGCACAGAATTTGAGTTGTTGTCTCACCAGTGCTGAGCACTGGGGACAATCACTTCCCTGGTCCTGTTAGCCACACTATTGCTGATCCAAGCCAGGATGCCATTGACCTTCTTGGCCACATGGGCACACATTGGCTCACGTTCAGCCAGTTGTCAAACAGGACCCTCAGGTCACCTTTTGCTGAGCAGCTTTCCAGCCACTCTTCCCCCTGCCTGAAGAGTTGCCTGGGGTTGTTGTAACCCAAGTGCAGGACCTGGCCCACTGACCCAGCCTGCCCAGATCCCTCTGCAGAGCCTTCCTACCCTACAGCAGATCAACATTCCCCCATAAGTTGGTGTCTGCAAAATGACTGAGATTTCCCTTAATGCCCTCACCCAGATAATAGATAAAGATTTTAAACATGACTGTGTCTAACACTGAACCCTGAAGAACATCACTTGGGATTGGCTACTGACTGGATGTAGCTCCATTTACCCCTCTCTTGGGCCCCAGCTGTCCTGCCAGCTTTACCCAGGCAAGAGTCCACCCATCCACACAAGAGAAAGGCATTTTCTCCTAGAGAATGATGTGGGAAACAGTGTCAAAGACTTTACTAAAGTCCAACTAGGCAACATCTACAGACTTTCTTTCATCCACTGTGGTGATGATATAAACCAGAGCAGGGAGAGGCGCCGCGCAAGATAACGGATTGTCACGGAACAGGGCAAGCCAGACCTCCATCTTAGAGATAACCCTTATCTAAACATACAGACCCCCTCTCCCTCTTCTCCGCATACCAGTACTTTTCCACTAACCTTAGAGACTAGTAAGACCCCCTATGACGTAGCGAGACCCAAAAGGTACTTAAACCCTGTGCTTTAGACAATAAACGCCTTTTGACGAATCCATCATATTGGTGTCTGCAGAGTCATTAGCCCGAGCCTCACACACAGATTGTAGAGGTCGTGTCTCCACCTAACCCAGGCCGCCAGGGTGGTGGCTGCGAAAGCCACAACATATTGGTGCCGAAACCCGGGAATACAGCCTGGGAGACGGGGAACGTCTGGAAGTGGAAGACGACGGTACCGGCAGGATTCCGGAATACCGTGGAGGACCAGGGGGACGCCCCGGAACCAGTGGTTGGTCATGGAAGCCATCGCACAGGCTGTAAAACTTATAGAAGGGAAGTGGGGAATTCGTTGCGAGCGAAAGAATTTATACCTTGCTATGGCAAGGCTTCTAGATTTGGGCACAATTCAGAGGCCCGCTGATATATTAGATTCAGAAAGGTGGGAGAGTTACACAGCTGCTCTGGCAAACGATACAAAAGCCACCGGCAGTGGAAAAGTTTTAAAAGCGTGGGGAAAAGTGGAAATAGCTTTGAAAAAAGCGAGGGAGGAGCAAGAGACATGGAATGCGGCGAAAACATGTTTATTTGCCATCACGCCGCTTAAAGGGGGAGGCGGGGGACCCACGGGACCCGCGGGATCTCCGGGGAGCGCCCAAACCCACGGCGGGAATGCGCGGGAGGGGGATGCGCTGTGCCCTCCCCAGGGCCCATACCCAGATATCCCAGACCGGGGGGGGGGCTCTCAGAACGTTCCGCGGGACCCCCCAGACCCGAAAACCCCCTCAGAACCCCCCGAAAATATCGCGGTTTTATTGTCTATACCCCCTCCCTGCGTCAGCCCGCGGGACCCGGATTCGCCCGATATCGGCAAATCAAAGGGTCTGGAGACATGGTTACCGCGCGCGCGGGACACCAGCAGTTCTCCAGAACCCAGAGGGGGAGTCGGGACCGACCCAGCCGCCGAGCCGGTGCCGCGGGGTAGGGATAAACCGCGATCCGTTTGGCAAGAACTCGCGCGGGAAGTTGGAGAGATAGAAAGGGAAGCTCGCGCCGCGCCGGGGCCGACGGCGCCGGGGCCGCCCGTGCCGCATTCGCGCGGCGCCGCCGCCGCCGAACCGGAGTCGGCGGGGTTGGGATCGGCGGCGCCGCAGCCGCGGCATGCCGCGGCCGCCGCATTACAGCCATCCGCGCCTCCGCCGCCATATTTTGAAAATGGCGCCCGCGTCACCCACGGGGGGCGGGGAAATCGGCCGCGTGGCTCAGAAAACCCAGAAGCGCGAGTTCCCGCGAGAGCGCATGCGCGAGAGGGGAGCTCAGACGTCCCGGTTTACACTGCGCATGCGCGGGAGAGCGAGGAAGCGCGCGCGCGCGGCCGCAAACCGCTCCCAAAGTCATTTTACAAAGGAGATACCCCCTTCTGGGCGGGACACGGCGTGCACGGGGGGCGGGAATGGGACGGCCCCCAGGAGGCGTGCCGGCGCCGCCACTGAGAGGCGGGGAAAGCCCACCCCCGGGAGGCGGAACGGGGGCGGAGCCCAACAAAAAGGGCACAGTATCCGTCATTCACATTAACAGCCATAACCCAGTCAAAAGTTACTTCCAGATCGGCAATGACAAGGCAGACACTGCAGCAAAAAGCGTCTGGACGCTGCAGGAAGCTCGTCAACTGCACGAGTTCCTCCACATCGGACCCAAAGCACTGGCAAAGAGATGCGGAATCACCACAACGGATGCCAAGCATGTAGTGGCCACCTGTCCTCACTGCCAGAAGTCACCCCTGTGGACCAGTGGGGTCAATCCAAGAGGTCTCAAGCCCTCAGAAATCTGGCAGTCAGATTTCACCTTGTGTCAACTGCTGAAGCCTCGAGCGTGGCTCGCTGTGACAGTAGACACATTTAGTGGAATGATCGTGGCCACACAGCATCGCAAAGCTAACTCTAAAGCCACAATTCAGCACTGGCTGACAGTCATGGCATGGCTTGGTATCCCCAAACAGATCAAAACAGACAATGGTTCCAATTTCGTTTCTAAACCAGTGCAGGAATTTGCTTCCAAATGGCAAATCACATTAGTACAGGGCATTCCATATAATAGTACCGGACAAGCTATAGTTGAGCGTGCAAATCAAACTCTGAAAACCAAAATAGAGGTGTTGGCAAAGGCAGAAGGCCTGACCAACTCCATCCCTTCAGGAGAGCAGACACGCATATTGGCAACCGCTTTAATGGCATTGAATCAATTCCCTAGAGGAAATGAAGCAAACAGTCCCATTCAAAAACACTGGGCCTCCAAAGCATTAGAAGAGGGCCCACAGGTTGTAATTAAAAATGAGCTGGGCGAGTGGGAACCGGGCTGGAAATTGATGTTTGCAGGGCGAGGGTATGCAGCTGTCAAAAAGGACGGGAAAACCAAGTGGTATCCCCTCAAATCAATTAAACCTGATCTTCATAATAAGCAGGATGAGACTAATGAAAATTGTGAGTTTCTGTTTACAGAACATGCTGATGGGGCGACCACGTAATGCTTATATGCCCCTCCCAGAGGAACGAGACACACCACCAAAACGTCAGACAGCGGCAGAGAAACCCACGCGAGTGAGACCCAGACATCAGCGACATGTCTGCGTGATTTTGCTATTGGGGCTTGTTGTCAGAGGACAAGCCAGCCCAGATTACTACCCACATCAGCCGTTCAGGTGGGTGATGAGACACCTTACCAGCGGTAAGGTGCTCAGAGACATCACCACACCAAACGCTCCATCTTTCGTACTCCGTTTTACAGATCTATTTCCGGGACAACCAAAGGTAATTCCCAGGTCTCCATACTCATCACAAATGTATCTATCCTATTGGTGCCCAGCTTCAAACCCAGGGAAAAGCTATTGTAATTACCCCGGGTGGGGGTACTGTGGGCACTGGGGCTGTGAAACCATCGTCACAGATGCCAGGCCGTCAGGGCCTGGGTGGGATCCACCAGCCCCCGATAAGTTCCTACAGTTCTCATGGGCACCTACAGGCTGCAAACCACCTCTTTTTATACATGGAAATTCCTATCGAAACAGCTATAAAATCCCCAAATTTCGAATTTGTATATATTATAATATGACGGTCTTGCAGCCCAATCATTCTAGCTGGACAGTGGGAAGAACATGGACGGTGGTCATTCAAAAGTCGAAAGAGTGGGTGAATGTGCAAATTATCAGGCTCCAACCATCAGTATCCCGAGCAGTTGGACCCAACAAAGTGATTAAAAACACACGAACAGAGAAAAATATAACTTACCCCAAAATCATACCCACGAGTGCCACCGAAAACCCAACCAGCGATGAGAAAGCTATCCAGATAGGCCGTTCAGCCAAATCAGACCCAATCCTTCGTATGTTAGATGCTACTTATCTATCCCTAAATGAATCTAACCCTAACCTAACTAATTCCTGTTGGCTTTGTTATGATGTTCAACCCCCGTTTTATGAAGGAGTTGCTGTAAATACCTCATTCACTTACTCCACAGCTGACGCACCACACCAATGCAGATGGGATACACCCCGCAGAGGTATCACCCTGAGTCAAGTCTCAGGTCAGGGCAGATGTTTTGGTAATTCATCCCTAGCTGAGCGAAAAGGGAATGTTTGTGCCAAAATTGTAAAGCCCGACAGAAAAAACAATAAGTGGGTTGTCCCAGCTTCACCTGCCATGTGGGTTTGTCAGAGATCTGGAGTAAGTCCCTGTGTGTTCCTTCCCAAATTCGATGATTCTAATGACTTCTGTGTCCAAGTTCTGATTGTTCCTAGGGTCCTATACCATTCCAGTGAAGAGGTGTACAGCCTTTTCGAAGAACCCAGTCGTCTTCACAAAAGAGAAATAATAACAGGTATAACCATCGCAATGCTGCTTGGCTTAGGAGCAGCTAGAACGGCGACAGGTGTCTCAGCCCTAGCAATGCAGCACCAAGGACTGTCTCAGCTGCAGATGACCATAGACGAGGACCTGCAGAGGATCGAGAAATCTATTTCCTACCTAGAGAAGTCCGTCTCTTCGCTTTCAGAAGTGGTTCTGCAAAACAGGCGCGGACTAGATCTCCTGTTCATGCAACAAGGAGGTCTATGTGCAGCCTTGAAAGAAGAGTGCTGCTTTTACGCAGACCACACTAGAGTCGTCAGAGACTCCATGGCAGAACTTCGACACAGATTGGCTCAAAGACAGAAAGAAAGGGAAGCGCAGCAAGGCTGGTTCGAATCCTGGTTCAACCAATCTCCATGGTTGACCACTTTAATTTCCTCTTTAGCAGGCCCATTGGCAATGCTAATTTTAACTGCTATCTTCGGACCATGCCTGCTGAACAAGATAGTCTCATTTATTAGAGCCCGCATAGAGCAGACTAACATTCTGTTCATGCACCAACATGAAATACTGTAAATTATTCAGAGAAAATTGCCAGTCACAAGCTTTTCAAACTTACCTGGCAGAAAACTCACTCAGGTTTTTAAACTCCTTTTTTCCTTTTACTAAATACTAACCTTCTACCTCATTTAGTACTTATATATATATATATATATACATAACTACCTCATTTTTTGTGATAGAGGGGGGGGAGATGTGGTGATGATATAAACCAGAGCAGGGAGAGGCGCCGCGCAAGATAACGGATTGTCACGGAACAGGGCAAGCCAGACCTCCATCTTAGAGATAACCCTTATCTAAACATACAGACCCCCTCTCCCTCTTCTCCGCATACCAGTACTTTTCCACTAACCTTAGAGACTAGTAAGACCCCCTATGACGTAGCGAGACCCAAAAGGTACTTAAACCCTGTGCTTTAGACAATAAACGCCTTTTGACGAATCCATCATATTGGTGTCTGCAGAGTCATTAGCCCGAGCCTCACACACAGATTGTAGAGGTCGTGTCTCCACCTAACCCAGGCCGCCAGGGTGGTGGCTGCGAAAGCCACAACAATCCACTAAGGGGGTCACCTTGTCATAGAAGAAGATTAGGTTAGTCAAGCAGGACCCACCTTTCTTACTGGCTGGGTCTGATCACCTGATCATCCTACTAAACTGTTTGTTCATTAGAAACATAATAAACCTACTTAGTAGCTAGCGCTTCATTGTAGCCCTGGTTCGTGCCTGAGATATTTTGGTTTTCTGAAACTCTTTCCCAGAGAGTTTTCTGTCAACAAGAGACATGTTTTCCTAACTGTAACCTACATTTACATTCCTTTCCCTAGGAGGGACTTCTTCTTGATGTCACTCTGTCTTAACCAATGTGATTGAAGAAGTTTGTCTTTTTTTTTTTTCCAAATGGGTTGTTCTTTGTAGAATAGTATAAAAGGGAAGAAATAACCGGAAATAAACAGGGTCGTTGTTAGCTTTCTGAGTCAGAGTCTGTGTTGTTGTGATCTTTAACAACGTCACTTCATCTGATTATCAGTGCTGGATATAAAAGAAAATAGCACTTATGATAACATGCATGTTTCAGACTAGTTTAAGTAACACACCATTTTTGATATCACTCAATGATGTACACTATTATTGTTCTTTGAGGCACAGAATACCCTTGTTCCTCTGATTCAAAGCATGTGAAAAGCATCTCTATCTGGGAGAATCTAATAACTGACATTCAAAAAACTTTTATCATTTTTAATTAACTTGATGTCATAGTTCACTTCTGTATTTGGGGAAAAATCCAGTTGTTTGTATTTAAAATAAAATTTGGCTGATGCTCTGAGGGCCAAATTTTTAGCTAGAGTAAATTATGTGGTTTGAAGGAACTATGGAGATACTTACCACTTGAAGGTATAGATTTTAGCTTCCATCTTACAGATGTAAGACCTTACAGATGTCTTCTGTGGGTTTCCTGAAGTGCGTGTTAAGCAAGAACTGGTGAGAAATGAAAGCACTCAGATAATCTTACATCTGTGCATATAGGGCTGTGCATGGGGTAGTTTAATGTCTGTGGTGAATACAATCTTCAGTCCAATAACGTCAAACAACTCGATTAATATTGACAAAGTAGGCAAATCTCGTAAAATTTTACATATCTGCAGGAAGATCTTTCACAATGTCTCTGCTAATGTTAACCAATTGTAGACCATCTGAAGGTGTGAATGCTAGTGTTACATTTAGGCAGAGATTGAAAATAAATCTGCTACAAATGTAAATTTTGAGCGTCATGTATTTCTGAAGTTTCTATGCTTTTCAGGGAGTTGTGTTCCGATCAGAGTCATTAATATACCAGTTTAAAGCTGCAGGGCACAGAAGAAACATCTTTTCAGCATTCTGTTCTTGTGTTGAACCACCAGTTATCTCTCAAGGTCTTAAATGTGGAACAATTTTTCTTGTGAAATTGGGAAAAATCATAGCAGAATCATCAGACCTCAGATGTGTTGGGGTTTTATTGTTTTGGTTTGGTTTTTTTGATCTGGTAGTGATATTTTGAAGAGCTGGTCACCATAGCAACAAAATAGGTTTTACAGGCTGCAAACAGTTCAAGAGTCTGTTGAACTGACAAAATGGCATGGTGCAGACAAAATAGAAGAATGAGTTGTGTGTCTTTTGGGACTGCTGCAGGAAGGGATAAGCTCTTTCTGTTTGAGAAAATTTTGACCTTGAATATGAATTTTCTTTTTCTAAACTGTGAGTATAAAATATGTCTAAACACTAAAAGAAATGCTGTTGCAAATGGCATTGTAGATGGTGAGTTCTAGTTTTGTAATGCTGCAATCTCTGTCATGGATGTATTTGAGTTGCCAGGAGAATATGTCCAAACCAGGGGCTGGGTTGTGCAAGAGGGTCAGCACAAGGACAGGTTTCTGTCCCCCCTGGCAGTGCCACTGCGAGCAGGGTGCCCTGGGGGCTGACCCTGGGCTGTGCTGGTGAGCTCAGTACATGATGGAGCATCTTGAGCATGGCACGAGGTACAGTCCTAGAGCCAGGAGAGAGGCACTTTGGCAACCTTGATGTCCTCAGTGGCTGGAGTGGGGAATCAGGAACCCAGGACTGCCACTGACACAGCTCCTGAAAGGCTGAGTTAAGGACATCCAACACCTCTTGTGCCCCTTGGCTGGCTGTTACTGGAGGACCTCAGTACACATTTTTTTCCTACAATATATTCAACTGTGTTATGAATGTAGGTGATCAATTAAAAAACCTGCCTCCTTGAGTGAACATGATCCTGGGATTTTCTGGTCTGTGAGTCTCTGTGATTGCTTTTTTTACTTGACTGTCAGTATTTCAGGGAAGGTCATAAGTTTAGCTATACTTTTTTCCAAATCTTTGTCCTGGCTTATATTATTTTTTTCTAATCTCCTAACTAAAATCCAGTACTTTCATCATATTTCTCTTTTTCCTTCTGGGGCATTAACTCCTTCTTTCTGATTCTGGCTGTCAATGAAGGTTGTCCTGTGAGTACAGAGGAGGGTTCAAGAGCTACTTTGCTGAGTGTACGTGGGTTCCAGAGAATTAGCCTGTGGAAAAGGTAGTGTTGCTTTAATAAAAATCTGTTGAGTCCATTGCTTTCATCCCCATAGCAAAACTTTCTTTCTTTTATTCTATATCTCAGGTTTAAGACTGCATCCACTTCTAGAGTGCAGAAACCTAAAGGGAGGTAGAGCTGCAAGGAAATTCTTATCATACCTATATCATCAACTAATCCTTGATTAATCCTTAAATGAGATTTTCTCAAGTCCACTCTTCTTCTGAACTCAATTTTACTTGGAAGCACTCATGGAAAGGCAAGTTTAGATTGAGTTCTGAAATGTTCTTTAGGGGAAGAGACTGTCTCACCCAATTCTTGCTCACATGTGATAAGTAGGCAAGACCTGGTCTGGTTGAAGAGGTGACAGTCTGGGTTACCAGCAGGTATTCTGGGCTCAGCTCACCTTCAGCCTGTTAGGGATGCAGTAGATCCAAGTTCAAGTTGAACAGTACCCAATAGCCTGGAAAGTGGCCAGGCAATGTGACTGGCATGATTACATATATTCCTGAAGCTGTTGTTTGCATTTCATGGCAGATGGATCTGAGATTTTCCAATTTCCTGTTAGGGGCAAGAAGAAAAAGCCTAGTGAATTCCAGCATTTTGGAACAAAGAT
The DNA here is from genome assembly GCA_017589585.1 of Phylloscopus whistleri. NCBI lineage: Eukaryota > Metazoa > Chordata > Aves > Passeriformes > Phylloscopidae > Phylloscopus > Phylloscopus whistleri. Next base: position 3,528,124 of record JADMLD010000552.1, on the reverse strand, counting down.
AAGCCCTGAACTAAAACAGCCAAAACAGAGGTATTCAGGCAAAGAATTGACCACTTATTATCACATTTCTATTATTTATTTTCTTGAAAGCAAGAAGGAGGTATAGGAGAAGAGAAGAAGCAAGGATGGATATTGTTCAAACATCACTGAGAAATTCTGATCTAAGATGGTAAGTTAGAGATGTACTTAAAGTAAGAGGAATACAGAGTCTTGATACAACTGTTTCCTCTTGAGTTCTTAGATTCAGCAGTTTATTTAAGTAGGAGATTGAAACAATCTGTTTTAGTTTTCATGTGTGTATAGCTTTATATTTGGAGTTGGTCAAATATCAGAAAATTGTTGGCAGGTAACTCAGTCACTAAATTATGGAACAAAAGTACTTTAAGCATACATATTGTATTGCAGAAATGGTTAAAAATACATTTCTTTTTGTCCAGCCCCATCATATGCTTATGCGTGTGTACAGAGATATATCTACACACCCACCTCCCCACCCACCCACGCACACACCCACCTGCCCCTTCAGGTAGCTTTGCTTGAATTCATCATCAAGTTCCTCAAGACACGTGACTCTGTGTCCATAAAGCCTCCAAAGGTCTGTGCTCAAGAACTTTCCTCCCTGCATCCCAAGGCCTGTGCTTCTCCAATGGTGCATCTCCATTCCAATCTCCAGATAAGATTGTGTTTAGAGACTTGATGAAGCTTGAAAAAATTTGAGCTGGGACACAAACTTGAGACCCATGTTATCAACACGACATGGTAGCAAATGCACTAAATGCAAATAAGTTCCTGTTGCACCACAATTATTTTGTGCTTTTCCTCTCCTTTATCTTCAGCTCTGTCTGCAATAACTTTACAGCAGCCTTATCTCAAGCAGCCTGCACCTTACAGAAAACTGTGGTGTCCTGATAGATCAGTTACCTGTTGCCTATTCATAATCAGTTCTTGAGGTCACAAGAAATGCCTGCAAGCATGAGGAGAGAGTGAGAGGGCATAAGCAAGAGGTGGGTTGTACCAGTCACCAACAGGTACATCTCTCTGGTCTGTGTCAGCAGATGGGTTGTTCATTGCTACCTAGAGAAACATCTGTAAAACTGTGGAGCAAACTGAGGTATAACAAAGTGAATGAGGGCAGAAGTACAAGATGGACAAATTTATTTCTCAGAATTTTTTTTTTTATATATATATAAAAAAACCAGTTGGCTATAGTTGCCTTTAGTATGTTGCAAACATTTTGCTTCCAACATGTTCTTATTCCTCTGTTAGTACCAACTGGCAGCATAAATCACCTCACTTAACTTCTAGCCCATGAGAGTTAGATATGGAGTTTAAGCTGGCTGAAGATCAGGCTTGGCTGCTATGGACACACTAACTGCATTTGCAGAGGAAGCTGAATTTTGCCTTTTCTGGATACCTATCTTAAAAAGGGTTGGATTGCTATCTATCCATATTGAATCACCTCTTTAGATAGGGAATCTAAGCTTTGGCTTAAAGTGATATGACTAAGTTTTAGAGGGCTGATCATAGAGAAGAGGAACACTGTCTTAATAATCCATGTAAAGTCTCCCATGCATTTCTGCTCTTAAATATAGATTGCAGTTGGCAAGGGCAGAGCTTAACTGTCCTGTGTCTTTTAAAAAGGATGTGGTTATCTTATTCATTTTGAGAATCAAAAGGGCTTCCTGTGCTAGAGGTGATGGTCCATTATGATCCTTGTAAGAAAGGCATTCAGATTCCATGAGGCATCATTTAAAATATTATTTATTAGCACTAACACTGGAGGATGAAGTAGTATTGATAATCTTACATCCCTTTAGATTCCAGAAACCACTGTTTGTTCAGTGGAAGGGGCCTCTGATCCACAAAGTACAGACTTTGCCTGTGGAAGAGTTCGGTCCATTTTGATCATTTGAGCTATTATAGAATTTTCCTACAAGAAAATACCCCTATTCATAACTTCTACTGTTAGACTTAGGGGTGTCTTGCTATACTTCTAGAGAAAGGTGGGGTTAGGCTGATGGCCTAATCCCTGGTACTAAGTGGGAGCTGCCTGTAGACTCCTCTGTTACAGCAAACTGACTGAGTTTATCCTGCATCCAAGACCTTTGTGCAGCACAACACTGCCTGAAGGCCAGGCTGGGCTTGCAGAACAGCACTGCACAGCACAGCACGGGCCTGACTGCTCAGGTTAACTGCTATGGGGATTGCTGTCTCCTCAGTGTACAGTGCTTTTCAGTCAGGACCACTGTAATATCTTCAGAGCCTGTGGAGCTCATGCAAGCAGTATCTGTATTTGTGTTTTGTGGAAGCTTTGCAAAACTTGTTATTCATGCATGTATGTTATTTTGGGGCATTTCTGTTAAATGTCCTTGTTCCCCTACTGTATGTCCTGGGCTTTTTACTTAGCAGCTGCTGTTCCGCAACAAACTGGTGCGCACTAAATTTTGGAGCTTTCTCAAAGCCCTGTGCAAGATCTCTCTGTGAAAGAAGCTTAAAACATTGCAATATCTAATTGACAGCTGAGACAGATGCACAGAGAAGTGATCCAGGCTGATGCCTTTAGTCCAGCATAGGAAAGGTACATTCTAAGATAACCCTTATGTCAGACTTACTGTTGGAAAATTTTGCACTGAGATATGTGCACCTGTTTTTCTGAGAGTCCCAGGGTGACTTTCTGGGTCAAACTGACATCTCTTCCTAGAAGGCATGTTCCATTTAAGATGCTTTTGTATCTCAGTCTCTCCCAAGTACAGATGCACACCCTTAGAGGCTGTGAGTGAATGGCTTTGGGACTTTTGAAATGCCACTTTTGCAGCTAACTAATTCAATGAGTAAACAGATTTTCTCCCAGTGAAAGATCAGATATCCTTAATGTATATGGCAGTAGTTTTACTGTGGAGACAATCATCATGGCACATGCTGAACATAAATACAGATATTCCCTGCTCTGAAGCATACCCAAAGCCCTGGGCATCACCTGCTCTTACACCTTTATGGCTTCTCATCTGGAAGATATTTTTTAGTGTCCTTGTCTTCAGATCCTTTATTGTACCTTGGTAATAAGTTTTTCCTTGAAATCTTCTGCTGAGGTATGTGTATTTGGTCACTTATAAGGCTAAACAGAAAGGAAGAATGGTTTTAGGGTTGCTCAAAGACAGCTTGACAATGACTATATAGGGAAACATTAGAGAGAATACCATTTTTTTTTTTTTCAGGTAAGATGGTTCTTTTCTCTTTACTTTCAGCCATCCCAATCTTGAGCTAATAAAGCTCATCTCCCCAAAGTCACCTATTAGTTTCTAATTTTATTGCTTGGCAGAATCTCAACTATATTCAGTCCTCTCTATGCTCTAACCCTGCAACTGGCCATTTCCCCCTGCTTTTCTCCCTACAGTCATCAAATTACACTTTTTATATGTAGTTCCCATTTTTTCCCTAGCCTTGGTGTCCAGAAGGTGCAACCTCCTCTTCATACTTGGCTGATGAATTTCTTGCTACACTGATTCTCTCTGATAAGGCAGTCATGAATTTTTTGTTGTTTAAGGAAGTTTCTAAAGTTTCACAAGACTGCTTTTAAAGTGTTTCCAGTCCCTCAAGCTTTCTTTTAAAAGATCAAGGCCCTCCAATTTTGTATCTGGATCTTTACCATACGAGTTGCCTTCAAAGGTCTTCTTTTGATTCTGTTCATTTTGATTAAGAAATAATAATTTTCAGCTTTAAATTGAGTACATGCTCAGATTGCTGAGGAAATTTTTTTTCCCCTTAAAGCATATATCAAAACCATTTATGTTATCATTCATTCTGTTGTGAAGGACAGGACAGAAGCCCCCAGTTTGACTTTGGTGTAGGTTGAGCCTAACTTTAAAATATTGATTGAGTGTATGTAGGGTTGATTCAACCTTGGTCTGGTCTCTACAGACCATTAGTCAGAGCCCTTGAGTTTTATCACTCTCAGCTGTAGGCTTGGTCTGGATGAACACCAGGTGCTACTCCCAGAAACCTGCTAAATGCAAACCTGGTCTGAGAAAAGGGGCCACTTAAATTATTTAATACCTAACAGATGGACTTCCTTAAATGCAGAAGTCATCATGATTCTATGGACAATGTCTTTTAGAACTGGGGAAGGGTTTGTGAAGGGAAACACTGGAAGATTCTTTGGCTATAAGATGTTGAGAGCAACTTGGCAATTATAGTTTGTGGGTAAGTAATATGAAATTGGAAGCATTTTCTTCTTGAATTTGAAGTTTCCAAAACTTCAGTCAGCTGTGACTGAGATTTTGGACAGGAAGATTATAGTAATTACAAGTGACATACTTGTTTATCCTTTTAACATAGTCAGAAAGAGGTTGTTAAGTCATTGGAATAATTCAGATAGAATGAGGGAAAATGTTTTATATAATCAAGAAGGAATTTGCTGCTTGAAGGGCTAGCATTTATTATGGAAAATGTTTTGTACTTATGTACCATGCAAATTTACAAGGGTACTTACAAATACATGCACTCAAGTACTTTGCATAAGAGTAATGGCTGCAAACTAATGAAAATATACTTAGGCCAGACATTAAAGCCTACCAAAACACTCTTAAAGTAAATCTCAATAAAAATAAACCCCACCATTATCACCTGTGCTAGGATTTAATAAAATAAAATCTCATTTCTGTAATACTATTTTTATTTTGGATACAAAAAAAAAATATTCTGGCAAGAGTCTCTTTGACTGACTCTGTGGTAACAGAAGAAATGTGTTATCAAAAGCAGCTTCCTCCTACCAGACCTGGTGCATTGAAGTCCAAATACATGTTGCTAAGTTTATGGGTGGCAATTTTTGACAGAGCTTTTCATTTTTTGAAACTGTTCATTAATGACACACAGTGCCCACATAATTTTTCAAATACTTGAATACTGAGCAAACTCAGTTACATAAACATCTTGGGTCTTGATTTTACCTCACAAAGAATTTGCTAGGAAAATGCTAGAATTAGTTAAAATGACCACTTTTTCCAATACTTATCTCTGTGTAAGTTTTTTAGATACCCACAGACTTCTGGAAATTACATGGTTACTATGGATATTTAGGAAAAGATAGCTACAATATCTCCCTAGCTAGCTCACATTGCATTGTATACTGGAGTGTCTTAAATATCTTAAATATTACCCTCTCTGATGGTAATACTTTCATTTCCTCAGGAATATCCTTCTGTTACTGCAATTACACGGTTTTCTCATTGCTGTACCTCAGTCTATGTAAATCTGATTGCTGGATTGGGTCTTTCCTTTGTCTAGGTTTGATTTCACACATCTGGATCTGCCTGTACTGAAATATATAGACTCTTTTCCTTGGAGAGTAATAAATGACTTTAACTCAGCATGGTGAAGAAATAGAAATTTCCTCTCCTTCCTCCCACTTACTGCTGTGGCTTATTTGAAACCTCAGAACTCACAGATCTTATTTCAACTGTTCCAAACTTTTTCTACAATCCATGTCATTAATTTGTGTTATTACTTTTTTGCCTTCTTTCTATTTATTATGAGGGTCTGGCCTCAGTATGAACTTTGAGAGATTGCCATCCAGGAGCATTAAAGAGATTTAAATCCCTTAATGTTCAATGCTTTAAAAACTATTTTATGATATGCCAATTAAAAGTGACATGCTGCAATCCCTCAATCATGAGTGGCTGCCTAAAGTAGCAGTTTCCCACGGAGTATATTACAGATATGGCTCAAGAGAAAATTGACAGTATGTCATATTTCTCCTCTTGCCCTTTTCTCATTCCCTGAAAAATGCAACTTTAAAAAGATAAGGAATTCAGTACAGATTATTGCTGGGTTGAAAGATGCAGTTTTTGTTGTGGGAAGAAAGTTGTAAGTGCTTTAGACAAAAAAAATGGCCATCTGAAGTGGATAATTCCTGACGCAGAAAATATAACTCCTGGGATGGGGGGCTCTCCCTTCATAAGTATTTTCAAGAGAAAGGTATAGAAAACTATAAACTCAAGCATTACTGCTAGAGATGATCAGTCTTAATGTTCAGATGTCCTTGCTGACCTGTCTTTATGGTCTACTTCAACTGTTTGCAGGTATGACCACTCCATAATCATTCTTGGAGGGTGGATGTGGCAACTACCACGTTTGGGGGACAAGAGAAACCATAGAGCAAGAGCACACTTGCTACCATGTTCTCTACATTTTTGAGAATTGTTTAATGTTTTTCCTGTACCATTCAACCCACTGCTCTGACTAAATGGAAAAAAATTGTGAAGGAAAATGTATTCTGGGCAGACCTGAAGCCAGATCCACCTTTAGTGGAACGAGATGCAATTTCTCATGCTAGGAGAGCTGCACCCTCATATATCACAGACATATTTGATGAGTTGGCATTCTCCTTCCGTTTAATCAAATGGATGGATTCAAAAAGGCTTTACACGTAGAGAAAGGAGGAAGACAGAAGCCATTGCTTTTAGTGCTCATGTGGGAAGTGCTATCCCCCCAAAAGCACCACTCAGACATGGCCCTTCTTGTCTCCTCTGTGGCCAACAAAAGTGGCCAAACCCAAATACCACTGTAGATCTGCATATTCTCCACCTATGCACTCATAGACATTGCCCAGTTAAACTACTGAAATTCTCTCTCAGACCACCTATATGCAGCATGGGGCTGAGCAGCTGACAAAGTTAACAGACTGAAGGAGACATGAATATGCTCCTTTATATGCTGTCTGTTAACCTCTAAATATTAAAAATTTAGCATAGTTATAAATTCCAGCTCTGTTTAATCACCCAGGAACAGTATAGCTATTGCAAAGGGGCCTTGGCTGAGCCCTAAACAAGCAGCTCTTTCAGAAATGTTCTTAGTAGGCAAAGCATGTACCTGGCTGTTGGGTTTTGGGCTTTTGGTTGTGGTTTTTTTCACTGAAGGACATATAATGCATTAATTTTATGTATCTCTTATCTTTTCCTTGCCTTGTGCTGGAAGGCTCTTTAAGAAAACAGTTTAAAGCCCCCTCTGTATGGGAGGAACCAACATGACTCGTTGTGAACTGCAGAATGTCTGTGTATCTTTGGTTCATCTCACAGCACTGGATAGCACAGGGGTAGGGCTTTGTTCCCTTCAAAACCAGAATGCCTTTTCAGAACGTGCTTCATTGATAGGAAAAATTCCCACTTTTTGAAATGTAAAGAGGCCAAAAAATGTAACATTTTCTGTGTTGTTGACATCTCTACTGTTGTTTGGGGGAAGAGCTGATAATCAGCCTGTCTATGTTGCACCTTATCTGTGGCTTCAGTGGAATGTCTTGCAAAGCAAAAGCCAAAGTCTTGAAATTTGCAGTTGGTGAAAACAAGACATTCACTCACAGATTGAGATAAAAGTCACAGATATGAATAAGAAAAAAGTCCTCATCACATCTAACCTTTTTTTCCTCAAGCCAGAGACCCCCTGTTAGACTGTGATCTCATAGCATCACACAGTTGAAACAGAGATTATATTTGGTTACTGTCAAATGGGAGACTTCAAGGGTGCAATCTCAGGCTGATGAAGAAGCAGAGTAACAGGTGTCACCCTTCCCAAACCAGCTGAGATCCAAGAAGAGTTCAAGGAAACAGGGGTAGTTTCATTTGCAGCTCAGTAAGAAACCCGAGTTTCTGGGGCAGAGGTCTGCATGAAAACAGTCCTTAGTAAAACCTGTTTGAGACATGATCCTTTTTGTTGCTAATTTCTGCAGCCCTCCTTTGTGACCCTCCTCAGGTCAGTGCAATCATTAGTAGTGCCTGTATAAATTACATGAAGCACAGGCGGGAATGAGAGGGTAAGGCAGCAGCAGCTTAAAAAGATTTTTGCAAACAGAGTTATTTAGCCCTCAGGGACTTGACACTATTATAGCATTTATCAATCACATTTTGCAAGAAGCAGAAGGATCTAACTGGGATAGCATTAGTTTCAGTTTCCCTTTTCCACCATGAAGGCCAGAAGAATTTGGTAATAGAGAATAGGCTCTGTAGTATCATGGGGAGTTGGCATATTTTAACAAAATATTTTTTTTTTTTATTTCCTGCTCTTATGAAAGCATTTGAAAAGGTTACACTGAAGACCAAATCATTTTGCTGGACCAATGAGATTCCATCTACAAATATTTAATTAATTTCCTGACTTCAGGTGTCCCTAGATAGATGTCTGTGGGGAATCTAGGGTCTTAACTTGCTTCTTCACACAAGGGACCTGATGCCAGTTATCTCTCTTTATCTCCTGTTCTTGGGCCAAATGGGTCTGGGGCTCTTCTCTCGTGCCCAGCAGCCCTTTACATACGTCTTTGATACACATCACATTTCTTCACAATTTTAAGGCAAAGCTGTTGGATATGCTGATTGGAGCACATGTCCATTGGACAGAAATGGCTTCAATGTATCTTTGGAGTAGGGAAATAAAATTCAGGTCCAAAAAGTCAAAAAAAAAATTGACAAGAAGTGATCTCACTGCTGCACTACCGCAGGCAGATCCAGTTGTGAGCCGTTCAGTGCAGTTGCTTCACACTCACCAGCAAGAAAATGTCAACAAGGAGCTGTGAGACCTTCTGAGCAGGGACTTTGCCTGTAAGGGATTCAAAAGTGGCTTCAATTCTTAGTCTGAATTTTTTTTTTCAGTGATTTATTCATTAATTGTTTGCAATAAAAATAAACACAGAGGCATGCAACTGATGTGCTATAAAATGTGGTTTGTGTTGTTTATGTGCCCATGTTTCTCACTCCCTGGTCTGATGAATTCTGAATTTGTTGATATAAGGTAAAAAGAAAAAAAAAGTCCCAAACAAACAGGAACAAGAAAGGGTGACTGGGGTGTTTGTGTGGTTTTACACTCCTCTCCTGCCATTCTCAAAGCCCTGTACTTGACACACCCAACAGAAAGGTAGGTGATTTGGATGTAAGCACTGTAATGACAAGGAGAGAACTCAACCAAATCATTGCTCTCTGGGCAATCACTCCTTCAGTAGAGATGCAATAAGAACAAGAAATCACGGACATAGTCTTCAAGTGTAGTATTTCAAACATTTAGGTATTGCTATGGCTTCTGTTTCAAGCTCAGATCAGAAAATATCATCTTTCCTTTGTATAGTGTTAAGTGCAATGATTTGAACAAAACCACAGAAAAGAGTACTCTGTAAGGGAATTATACTCCACAAGATTTTCTGCAAAGGACAGTTTCAAATATCTTGAACTGGTATTTTTCTCATGTCTGCTTAGTTTTACAGTAATTGGTATCTTCTAGGTCCCCAAACAATGTAAGATTCTGGCCAGGCGTTTTGCTAAAATGCAATGCAGCTCTGCACTGAAGTAGCACCTATTTTGCAACAAATCTGTATTCCTCTCTTAAAACATTAAAACAGACAAAGGCATGAATGTGAAGTCAAAGAGCCATCTTAGCATCTGGTTTTCAAAATTTTACTATTTGCACAGATTGATTAATACCTGGGTTTCTACTATTTGAGTGCTGACCATAATAACTTCAGAGCTGAATTATGGTGAATGAATAAAGTGTACTAAGTCATCTGCCAGAAGATACATCAAAGTTACATTCAAGCCTAAGAAAAGAAGAAATATTACTAGTCTAATCAGCCTAACAGTGGTTAAAAATCTCTTTTCAAGATTTCTTTGAGCACATCTGTGATTGGGTGATATATTTCAAGAATAAAATTTGTGAGAACGTAAGTGATCTGCATGTACAAAGCTAACTAGCTATTGCTAGAACAGTATGCAGTATTTTCTGTTCTCATGTTGGAACACACAAAAACTAGACATCCATGTTTTACTGCAAACTCTGTCATAACCTTGAGAAATACGCAACAGCTCTGCAAATCAATCAACAGAATTATGCTCTCCTTTTAATATAGCTCACTCTCCTCCTTGACTATGGCAGAGAAAGGACACTTTGGATTAGTGTTTAATCAGTAGGTTCTCTGACTTGGTCTTGAAATGTCAGCTCTTAATCTCCCTTGCCTTGAAAAGTGAAGATATTGGGATTTGATATTGAGATTTGATATAATTGCTTTGTCTGAGAGGTATAGTCCTTCTGTCAATACTCACCTCACAGAGAGGCTTGCTCATAACCCTGGGTCCTGCATTTCTACTGCCCTGGTACCAGGCTCTGTTTCCTGAGACTCAATGGCAAATTCAGAAGTTCTCTCTGTGCATTTTCTTCAGCTTTAAACATATGAATTTGCAGCCATTTAATTTAAACATGGGGTCAAGAAAAAAAAAATGACAGCAGTAAAGTACTAGTTAAGGAAAATTGCATGAAGGATTTATTAATGATGTGTATGGTAAAAGATACCAAATCACAAAGATGGATTAAACTCCGTATTTTTAGTGTTCTATTAAAAGCAAGCATTTCCCTCTGTGCCTCAACATACCTTTATATAGAGGGCAGTTAAGTAACTGATTTCATGAAGGAAGTTGGCCACATAAGCAAGGAGAGAGCTGCCAATCTCTAATGACTTTTTGGTGAGCTCTGTGGTGAAAGTGGGAAAGACAGATAAAAAAGTGAGCAGAATCAGCAGAAAAAGTAGTGGTTTCATGTGTTTTGAATCTAAATACTACTGCTTTATAACTTGCTCATATTGCAGTAAATCCTAAACTAATTCCTTAAAGGCTCATCTGAAGTCTTAGTCTCTGGTCATTGTCATAGTAAACTTTTCAGGCAAGAAAAGTGGCAGCAAATATGGATTGCTGATCTGATAACTTAGAGCAGGTGTTGGAGTGACAATGTCATGCTGAGGAGGACTTGTGAAACAATTCTGTTTTCCATGAGTTCAAGTGATCCTAAATCTTTGTTCCCAGCTGTACCAGTTTTAATTACCTGAGGTGTTTTTAACAGTAGTTAAGAGAGTGAGTGTCCTATCCAAAGCTGAGTTGCTGAAGTTGAGGAAAGATTCACAGATTATGTGAAGAATGCAAGTGGCTTTGTGGGCACCTAGCACAACCATGGTCCTCACACATCCATGCTGGAAGACTGCCAGGGTGCCCTGCTGCTGCCTTCTGTCCTCTGAAATTTTCTTTTCTCCCATGGAATTGAAGTAAGGGATTAAAGATGGAGATAAACTGCTCAGTATTTTGTCCAATTAAACCTCCTGGATGAGAAGAGCTTTCAAATCTTAGCATGAACCTATCTCTAATGATTTCAGTAGACTTTGTGAATGACAGTAGACCAGCATTGAAGGTAAAGTCTGAACAAACAACATGAAATTAGTGCAGGTTATGCAACAGATTATTTTACCTAGTACTTCATAAACAAGCAATAACACATGCATATTTTCTAGGCTATCATAAAAGTATTTTTCAAAGTTGGTATTTTTCTCATTTCCTTTACAGACGGGTAGACAGTTTCCAATTATTTCAGATCAGAGTGCTTTGTATTTTTCCTCACATGCTGATAGCAATGACTTCAGATCTCATACCTAAAAATACCTGTTTAATCTGAAGGACATTAAGCCTACAGAAAAATGCGAAAATTAAAAAGCACATCCCTACTTACACTTAGCTTGTTGGGTAGAGTGAAGATAATTTGTGCTGCCTCCTGTATTTGTTTATGTTTTTCTGTTAACTCTGGGTAACAGAAATAACCTAATTTTCTTCAGAACATTTCTATACTCAAATTCTTCATTACCACCCTTCCCCCAACTCCCCAACCTCCTGCTTCCCTTTTTTGTTAAATATCATGAAAGCTTTGGATATCAATGTCATGGTGATGAAGGTAGAACATGTAGACTCAACAACATGTGGGACCTACTGCCATCAGCTGAGCCCAGGGAAACTTCAGACAGACTGTGAAGGACATCTCCTGAAGAATGCAGGCTAGAGCACAGTGGAATCACATGGCCCTGCTGTAGGGCTGTCACTGGGAGCATAAGGTGTCCAGAACTCCCAGAGTCAGATCTCATGGCATTCAGGTGAAGCATCATTAGCTTTAGAGGGAGTCTGGAATCTCTGATGTATGGAATCTCTGATGTAGCGATTTACTTAAGAAAGTATGGAGTAAACACCTAGAGTAAACCCCTTAAAATGAACTCCGGATTGAATTTACATTGCCTTTCATACAAAACAAGGATGCTTTTTTGCTTACAAGATAGCAGCCTTGAAAAATTTAACTCTCTTGGTGTTACATCCTTATATTCTATCTGGGGGAGAAGTTCTGTGATTAGTACGGTGGTGTGGGAACATCCACTACTTTTTCTTGACAAGGTACGAAAAAGATGAAATTTCAGAAAAATTCAGATCAGTAATCACATAATCACTGAGGCTGAAAGGGCATCTCTGGAGATTTTCTTGTCCAACCCTTGCTCAAGCAAGGCTAGCTACAGCAACTTGCTCAGGACTGCATCCAGCTGGGTTTTGAATATCTCAAGGGTGGAGGTACCTCTTTGGACAACCTATTCTTATGTTTGGTCAACTTCATGGTAAAAGAAGTGTTTTCTTGTGTTTTCTTCAGGTGCAATTTCATGTGCATTCAGTTTGTGTCCACTGCCTTTTGTCCGGTTACTGGGCACCACCGAATAAACCTGGCACTCTCTTCTTCATTATCTTCTACCAGGCATTCTACACACTGATGAGTTTCCCCTAAAATTTTCTTCTCCAGTCTAAACAGTCCCAGGTCTCTCAACTTCTTCTCAGATGTCCCAGTCCCTTCACCACTTCCATGGCCCTTTGCTGGACTCACTCCAGTACCCCTGGGGAGCCCAGAGCTGGACCCAGCATTACAATTGCTGGATCGATCAGTGATGGAGGATCCCTTCCCTCAGCCTGCTGCCTATGCTGTGTCTACTGCAGCCCAGGAGGCTGTTGACTGTCTTTGGTCACAAAGGCAAATCTCTGAATCATGGTCAGCCAGATGTCCTTGAGGATCTCCAGATCCTTTTCTGCAGTGCTGCTTCCAAGCCTGTAGCCTCCTGTCCTGATGCCTGGGATTATTCCTCACCAGGTGCAAGACTTTGCATTTCCCCTTGTCGAATGGTATGATAGTCCTCTCACTCCAATTCTCCAGCCTGTCCAAATCCCTGTGAACAGTAGCATACCATAACCACTTGTACCAGTTTTGTATTATTATCTGCAAACTTGTGAAGGGTGCACTTTCTCCAAACATCTAGCTAATTAATGAAGATATTAGCCAATATTTGCCTTAGTAGTGATCTCTGGGATACTCTTCCTAAAAAAGTGTGTACAAGGCACTAAGTACATTGAGAAGGACCTCAGTTCCACTGCATATTTTTCTCAAGTCTTTAATACAGTTTTAGTTGAACAAATATAAAGCTGAATCATAACTTCCCTAAAATCAGAAATCTGTGTCATTACAATGCTGTTAGGTTATGGCACTGTCCTGGTTTAGGGCAAATTTGGGAGAAAACCCCAGAATAGGGTCCCTCTGGGGAGGAAACCCAAACGGCCCCTCCCTCCAACTGGTCCAGGAAAGAACCTCCTCAGATAAAAGTAGAAAAAACTATTTATTTAACAAGCAAAGTGCCCACAAGCACAAAGAATGAATAATATGAAACAATAAAACCTTCTATTGTTCTGAAATGAGATGGTAAATTCAGAAAGTCCTTGCTGTGGGTACCTTGGCTTGCCCAGTCTCCTACCACTCACTCCCTCTGGAGGTCCAGGCCTGGCGGCCGCAGGTGCCAGCTCTCGCTGCTCCTCTGGGTTTGTCAGTCCAGAGCAGATTTAAACAGTCCCAAGAAAATAAGGAAAAAACAGTCCAGGGAACTTCTCTGCCTCAGCTAACTAAACTAACTAAAAGCAAAAAGATCCCTGCCCCACAGTCTGTCCATGCCTCAGCAGAAGACACATAGGAGAAGGAATGAGTAGGAGTCAGGCAGCTTTCTCATAAACAAACTCAGCACTTCTCCCCTGCTTCACTCTCAGAACCAGTCTTAAAGGCAGAGAACTCAATATGCAGCACAAACAGAACAGACAATTGGGGACATAAGCATCACAAAGTCACCCTAGGACAGGTGCCAAGGATGTTAACTATGTGTTTTCTAGCTGGTCTCATGTTATTGAATCCTAGCTAATTTTATACTTACTGGTTTGTTGTTTTTTTTTTTTTTTTTTTAACACAAATATAATTGTCATGTGTGAAAGTGGAAAACAAATTTTATCCAGTAACTTTGTACAAATAACAGCATGCTGTCCTAGTAAGATTTGTATGGTGAAGTAATTTCTTTTTCTGGACTGTCTGGAAAAAATATAGAGAAGCTATATAAGGCCCTTACAGATCTGAAATGGAAGATGGGTGGGGGAATAGGTAGCACTGACCTTCAAAGGTAAATAACATGTGAGAGGAGTTGCTTTGACTGTAGCTAAACAGTGCTAACCATTTAAGGAGAAGTTAGCTTGGAAGCAGAGGAGCAAGGAAAAGAAAATGAAATTGTTAGAGTTCAGATCACATACACTGAGACAATAATTTCCAAAAATCACATGTGAGATTCTTCTGCCAAGTGAGAAAGTGTCATTGATTTTACTCACAGAGAGTTATGGCAGAAATGAGAAGAAGCATCATAAATCTCTACCCAAACACTGTAAGTGAGTTCTGTTCACAACCATTTCCTCCACTCTCCATCAAAGCAGGTGGGGCAAGAGTTCTCAAAAGACAAAAAAGTGGGGCAAGAGTACTAAAAGAGACAGTACGAGGAAAAAATGAAAGGTCATTGAGGGATTTGCCTCCAAGTGTGGATGTGATGCTCTACACAGCTGCAAACACCTTGCAGGCATTGAACAAGTGAATAATGAGCTTCATGACAGGTGCAGGCTGGATTTTTTTTGTGCCGTTCTCTCTGCTCCATGCTCTGAGTGAGCAGCAAGAGGGAGACAGAAACATCACCTGCTTGCTCAGTGGGAATTGTATTGTCCCTCAATCTCAATGAAGCAAAAGCTGGAGAGTATTTGCTGCCTGCTCATAGCCAACTCAGGTATGCAATGCTGTGGGCAAGGAGTGATGGAGCCTAAGGATACAACTGGCCTTTGGAGAATCTGGTTGTTTCTGAAAGGAGCTTTCCATACTATGTCAGTAATTGGTCTACAATCACTCTGTGATTCATACCTCTGGGCTAAGAGATATTGCAAAGAGAGTAGAAGCTTGCAGTTCTGCTTTGAGGGTTGATAAGAGGGTGAAAAGTGTGAGAGAAGTACCCCTGTTTAATCTAGGGTAGGTAGCCTGTCCCTCAAATAGTCATCTACACGTTAATACAGGAAAATACTTCAGTTTGTTATTTCTCTTTCTCTGTGTCTCCTTGGAACATTTTGCCCTCCATCAGCACATTCTCCCTCATTGCTTCCCTCTTGTACAGGAATGAACTTGGGAGGTGACAGATTGCATGTTGTAAGGAGCTGGTCTCCATGTGGATCCTCCAGAGCTGGTATGGTCTCACCCCAGTCTCAAATTGCAGAACACTTTCTAAATCTCCTTGCCCAGGGAAATAGAGTGGCTTTTGTCATCAGAAGTGAATTTATTTTCTCTTGCCCAGAATTTTCCTCTCTGGATTGCTGATCTTTGATGATTTTCACTGATATTATGCTGGTGAAAAGCTCTGGGAAATATTTCTTGCGCTATTTTTTTTTGCCTCTAATAATATTATGTGATCTTCCGATATGAGAATATGAAGAATCTGCTTTGTTTTGGTTTCTCATAAATGTATTTGGACACTCACTTAAACATCACTGCAATTTACATCACACATTTTTACTCAACACTTAGAGATCAAAAAAAATCCTTTTATTCAATCAAATGATCTCATGGGGGAAAAGGTAGCAAAATCCTACAGTGGAGGGAGGACAAGGAAGAACAGAAACTATTTCAGTGCTTAGGACAGGAACCTTAGGATTAGACACCTTTAAGATGGAGCAGGTGTTTTTGTGAAGGTTGGAAGAGACAGACAGAGGGGAAAAAATACTGACAGGTACACAGAATGTGAGCAGTAATACTTGTTATAGCAGCCAGAAGAAAAAGGGTGGCTGAAAAGACAGCACAGAGAAAAAAAAAGCAAAAATATAATAAAGGAGAGATACAGTTTCCCATCTCTGAAATTCCTCTCTCTACATTATTCATTCTACCTGTAAATATGGTACTGCTAGGGTGCATTGCTTCAATGGTCATTTCTTGGAATCACAGAATATGCTGAGTTGGAAGGGAGGCATCAGGATCACTGAGTCCAACTCCTGACCCTGCACAGGACACCCCAGGAATCACACCATGTGCCTGAGAGCATTGTCCAAACTCTCCTTGAACTCAGACAGGCTTAGTGCTGTGAACACCTTTCTGGGGAGCCTGTTCCAGTGCCCAACCACTCTCTTGGGTGAAAAACCTTTTTCTAATAAATATATCCTTTCTATTAAATATGGCTTATGTCCCTTAATGTCAATCTCAGACAATCAGGCAACAAAAGCCCAAGGCACGCAAACATTGAAGCTCCTGTGAGGAGGAAGGCCATTCTGCCCCATTTTCATACCTTTCCTCACAAAGGCCTTGAGCAGATGGGAAAACAGTGCTAATCAAGGTATACAATAACAAAAAATCCACAGTGGCAGCATGAGGATATCAGATGGGGTCTCTCACACCCTGACAGTGGTTGGATGAGTGTGATGTACACAGAATGACAGCTCCCAAGCACTGGCAGAAATGTGAGTTCCTTGAACATATTTCACACTGAAATCAGAGCAAAGTGTCTTGACTAACTGCTCTGTGCATACTGGGATAGCTGGCTTCCAGATCCAAGTCTGAGAACACAGAGTCTGATGTGCACAAGGATATCAGAGGCACTTCCCAAGATGCTGGCAGGACGGTAGGAATGACTGCACCCCAGTGGAGCCTTCCTGGTGGCCTTTGCCCTGGGAATGTTCAGCAATTCCTCCTCTTGCAATAGAAGAACACTGGAAGTGTGGACAGGTGATAGATATCACAGCACATCAGCTGATGTTCCTACTGCTGCTAGTGCTGACAGGGCTGAATGAGCAGGAGAAACAACTTAAAATATGAAGGGTTGGAGACCCCAGAGTAAACACTCCCCAAAATTCTTCCACTTCAAATCTGATATAAAGGGGTTTACATGAGGTTATAAGTATTCCCATGTATTAAAATGGGATTACTCATATGAATGCATCAGGTATTAGACAATATTTGGACTATTTTTTCTACATATAAGGTTTCAATATTACTACTGTCTTTTCTTACAAAGATAAACAGATTAACATGGCATGTTGTATTGTTACTTCTTTCTAGGTAGGTTTTATAAATACTGCTTTATGTGATTTTTTAAATATAAATATTTAATTTTTAAATTAAATATTTATATTAAAATTTTAAATTAAATATTTATATTAATTTTTTAAAATATTTAATATTTTAATTTTTTCCTATATCATTGCTAATGTCTAATTTGTTTCAGACCAATGAGAATGTTTTTATCACAATTTATTTGACTATATTGAAACGAGTTGCAACTATATCATGCACAATTTCCTCTTATATCAGTAAATTCTCATTCCTTTTAATCACTTTGTATGACAGCTTGATTCCTCAAATCCAGTGCATTTTGTTTCCTGCTTTTATCTTTTTCTTCTGTAGATATTGCTGACCTTCATCCAAGCGCTGTCCTCATAATCAGGTAATATAACCACAAACTTTAAGCTTCTTCCCAGCTTTATCCGTTCTCACACATGATGGATGAGCTCTGTTTAAGCCACAGCCACCAGTATCAGCATTCAGGTCCATGCACTGGAGATAATGGGGAGCTTTGCTGCACCTAAGGGAATGAGGCAAGCTGAAAAGAAGAGCTGCAGTGAAAGGGTTTGGCAAACTTTTTCGCAGGACAATGACAGTGACCTGCTCAGTGCCTTCTGTTTAAGAATCACCTGGAAGTAGGCTTTGCCACAGTGCTTGCTTAAGCTCCTTTGAATTAATTGCTATAGCTCTCAGCCTTATTATTAATGTGTACTTTGTCACTTATAATCCGATTCATGTGTGTTATACCACCTCCTTAACTCAAAGCCTCATTAAATCTCCAAAGACAGATGTGTTGTCTTCCAGTGTGCCCACATATTTGTGTAAACTTCTGCAAAATCAGGTCCAGGGGCCCTGTCTTCAAAAATTTTTACTGACAATCTGCCATGCAATGGACTTTCAAAAAGATATTAAAAAAGAACGTGAACAATTTGTTTAATGCACATTTAAATATATTATTCTGTCATATTTGCATGTGTTTAAAGTGTTTGTAGAACTGTGATATGTGAAACACAAAATTATGTGTACAAATCATGCAAAGATTGCCTAATAGAGACTCCAAGCAGCAGAGCAGAATATGAATATTGCATCTGACTCAGATGAATCCCAGTGTTTAAGACATTACTAGTAAGTAATGGGTGACTTTTGGGAAATTAATTGATGATCTCAGACTTTCTCCTTCTGGACAGTTAACATCATCATATAAATGAAATCATTATTCTATTGTTTTACAAGCTCAAGAGAGAGATAATGAATAGGACAGGTAAAATAGCTGAATGACACCTTGTCTTTAAAACAAGGTGGCAGAAAATTAACAGGATGCTAGGGTGATAACTTTTATTCCCACTGCCCTTGCATGTCTTCTTTAGGTTGAAAAATAGAGCTTCTAAGCTCTCTGAAACAGATACAAAGCTCCACACAGGTATCTGCAACTCCTACATGAAGCTGATTATTTTACTATCAGAATTTTATACTAAATATTTTATAAACCCTTTACTGATGACTGGAAAATGAGGTTCTATTTACAAACAACCTAACCCTTGGAAAAAAAATAAGGTGATTAAAAAAAGAAGTAACAATATGCAAGAATGTAGATTTAATTAAATAATTTACATGGGGGAAAAAGCATTCTAGGATATTTTGCATCAGCCCAGGACTGCTAAAGAAGAGCATATTCTACTAAGTAGGATTCAGCTATTTTCAGTACCTAAACCCAAATATTTATCTTATAAAATTGAAAGGTCAGTAGGTGTTTAAGATAACATCTACTCTATCAACCCCTTGGAAGGCAGTATCAAGATGTATTATTCTTGACCTTTGTTTGTCTAACCAGTTATTTAAAGTCTCTAATAATGGAGATACCCTTTACCCATCCAATAGCATACCCCAATGTTTAATTTAAATTGCTTTTCTCATTTTTCCTCATGTCTGCACAAACTCTTCCATGCATCAGCTTAAGCTGTATCTTGTCTCGCTGACTACAGATTTGGGAAACAGTTTATTTAGCTCTTCTTTGGACAAGCTTTTGATGTACTTTTGTATTTTTCTCATATGCCTTGTTCAGCATTCTCTTCTTACTGCCAAGAAACCTGAGTTGGTGTGTTATTCCTCGAAGATCATATTTCCTTTACTTCTGAAGGGTTTTGCTACTTTTCTATTGATTCTGCCCATAAAACCTTACTAAAGTTAATTCATAGGTTAACCACTCCTTCCCCTTCTACCCCCAAAACCTTGTCCTGTGATAGCACATTTGATTTTCTTTACAAGACTTTTTCTTGACAAACTCATGACCTCAAGTCATGACCCACATACTTATTCTTTACAGGGCAAGACATCAAACCTTCAGCTTTCTCACCTCTAAAGTACAAGCTAGATATGAAGTTTCTCATTATTGATTAATAGGCTTTTTCATCCTTAGTATTATGGCAGCATTCAAGGGACTGAGAACATAAGAATATGGCATGGAATGTGGGGTTTGAACATTCTTCTGAGACCTGTCAATAAGCAATCAGCTCAAGCATTGTGTGAGTGTCAGAGAAACCTGTAAAAGTTCCTGAAGTACTATCTGTCTGGTGAGCTTGTCTTAGAAGATGTGGTGGTCTTATCATGACACAGAAAGAATTTGAGCATCTGTGTCAAGAAAAGGTGAAAAAGAACTCACTTCTGTGTGGCCACTGTAAGGCTATTGCTTTCCCAAGGACCCTTTGCTCAGCACAGCAGTGATGCAAGGTCAGACAACCAGGGGAGATCAGCAATATTATGGAACTGTGTAACCAAATAGTCATAAAGCTTGCCAAGTAATAGAACAACAAAACAGATTGGTCTCATCCATAAAAATTCATGATGTAACTGGAAACTTATAATACAGGTAAAGCAATAATTATGCAAGCATCTTGATAATTTAATTTCCATTTAGTAGTTTCTCTTCCAAAGTTTGTTTTCTCATTGGAAAACTTTCCTCATGGGTTATTATAAAACCACTTATTTTGCCTTTAATAGTGTTTCTCCTCCCACACATTTTCATAGCCTTCTCCCTGGATATCTCTCCTTAGAATGTGAATAGGAAAAAGAGAGCAACAGTAAAGCCAATAAGACTTCTTGCTCCCCCATGAAAAACAAAGCATAGCAGCAGATATGGATGATCCCTCTCACTTCCTTGCAGAATAAAACTAACAAACATGAAGTTGCACGAGGGGCTGCTCTCCTCAGTTCCTCTGAAGAAAATAAAATACACATGACATTAGTAATGAAGTCCTGCTTTGTCACTTAGTACATTTTCCAAAACATGCTATTGTTGCTAAGAATCATATAGAATAAAAGTAATAAGGCAATAAAGAGCCCTTACGGGTTTTGGCACAATTTCATCCTTGAGAAGTCTCCTTCAGGGGGGCCCCAAGCAGACATTTGTGCAACGAATAGGAGTGCTGGAGATGGAATATCACATCTGCTGCACAGTTCATATCCTGCACAGCACCGCTGGCAAGGAGACACAAAGAAGGAAACAGTGCAGTGCAAATGTGGAAGGTTCAGGTGGGATTTAGGGGAAGGGGGAATTCAGGTGTTATTTCAGGCCTCCTGTGGATTCATGTTGGCTGGCAACAATGTACCTGTAATCCTCTTCTCCCCTTTAAGCAGACCACCACTAGATTAATTCTCATGTCTGTTGCTGACAGGTTTACGAATTACCTCATTAGTTCCTGTGAGTCTGCATTCAGCGTGAGAGAACAAATAAGCAAAGACAAAACAAAGACAAAAATTCCACAGCAGCCTGGAATTCATCAGGCAACACAATAATATGGTAAAGGAATTAATGCAACAACAACAACAAAAGTCTTGGTCAAAATAATTATATTTCATTTATGCCAGCTACAGAAAGGAATATGTGGTTTGATTATTTGTTGGAACACTATATTGATCAATTTAATAATCACATTTTCCTGGAGACCATGCACTCAAACTTTACCTGCAGGTACTTTCTGTGTATTGAGCTACTATTAAGTTGCCATGAAATGATTTTCTTCTTTTTTTTTTGGTAATTGTTTTACAGTATTATGTTTGTTCTAGGAAACTCGAGTTCTATATGAATGAGTACCATTGTGAAAAACACATATTGTAGAAATACATATTAAAATATAAACAATAGCTACAGCTGTGCATATGTTTTCAAGATGAAAGAAAGGAACTTTCTTCCTCTATAAAATATTTAAAAGATTTAAATTTATTGTCTACATATTAATCTTATAATTTCTAGATGAGCAAACCTGTTTTGGGGAAGGCAATTCTGCATATCCATTTTTAAAACTAAAAACATACCAAGCTTCCTAAAGTCTTATAAGCTTGTCTTATGGGAGCCAGTTTTGAGTCATATATTTATAAAGACCATCTCCTTATTGCCCATGCTCTGCCAAGTTTACAGCTTAGCCTAAAGAGTGGTATTGTCTGCAAAACAATGTGCAAAAACCCATGTTCATTTTTTGTGTGATTTTCTCTGTTCTGCCAAACATGAATTCATAAAGTCCATAATTAAGTGCCTGAAAAATTAGTTTTCAGTAGCACAGTCAGCAACTCCCATGCACATTTGTGATGTATTTTGACACTCCTGAAATATACATACTAATTTTTGAGCCAAAGCATGCCTTTTTTTTTTTTTTTTTTTTTTTTTTTTTTTTTTTTTTTTTTTTTGTCTTTAGATGACAGACTTGGACTGTAACTCTGAATGTTAAAATGGGTGAAATAGCATTCTTGGATTAAAAATTGCTTTGTAGACATCTTAGAAAGTAAGTGGAAAGCAGAATTTCAGAAGGAATGGTACTAAAGGTGCATAAATCATACAGGAATGAATACATTACAGAAGGTATCAGACAGTATAAATTAATTAGATGATGTACCATGGGATTTTTTTGTATGGAAGTTTTACACCTAAACAGACAGAGAAAAGTGTGGGAGCAGTGTGAATGACAGCCCATGCAACCAGTGGAGAGCCAGCAACCATGAGATGCTACTTACCATGGAGCCATCCAGATGGGAAGGGGGTTTGGAAGGTCTCTATGCCAAAGTAGGGGCACCTCTAGTGTCAGATTGTGTTGCTCAGGGCTTTGTCCTGTTGAGTGGCCACCTTTCAAAAATAACTGAGCATGGCCTCACAATGACACTGAGCAGCTCTCTTGCCACTCCTGGGTGTTTTCATCAGACACCATTGGCGTGGGTATTTCAAGAGTTCCTGAACTTGATTATCCTCTAGCAAGGGTGACTTTTCTTTGCTTCAGACTTTCTGACTGGACTCAGGAGCCTGGGATTCATTCCTAAAGGCCAGTGTTGCTAGGAAAGACCGAGGCAAGAAAAACATTGAGAAGCTCAGGCTTTTCTGTGTCTTTTTGTTGCTGACAACAAATGGGGCCTGCTGCTTCATTTGGAACCAGGCACACATATTCTCTCATTTTCTTTTTTCTGCTTAGGTACTAGGAGAAGCCCTTCTTGCTTGCTTTCACCTGTTGTTTTTTTCAGCTCCTGTGCTTATCCTGTTTATGTTAGAGTCTCAGGATTTTTATTTCTCCAGATTCGGGTGGTTGAGAGTCTTTTGCCCTCTGAAAGGCCCTGAGCCAGATGCAAGAACAAAGTGGAGTCTTCAGGTTCTTGTTTCTCAAGGTTTCTTGCTTTGTTTATTATTTCCTATCTTTCAATTTGCTCTGTGCCCAGCCAAGGTCTTTACAGCAGCCTGGGTGACAGGCGACTCCTCCCCCGATGGGGGCTCGTTACCTTATACCAATTATTACATATTTATTATTTACAATTACACACCAATCAATAGCTATCATCTATACTAAACAGGTCATCTCTACTCTGACCCAATTTCCTCGAACTAGTTTGTGCCACCGTCACAGCAGAAGATGGAGACAAAGAAGAAGAAGAAGAACTCAGGGCACTGCACAGAATCCTCCATCTTGTCCTCATTCACCTCCATTCTAAAAACCCAAACCTACAGAATTTTCCACCCTGTGATAAACTACACTACTGTCTTTCACACCTTTGTGACTTGCAATTCCTCTCTCAGTATTGAAAGCTTTTCCCATGGATTGAAGTCAAAGCCAGTGTCCTCCTGTGCTCTGTGCCAGGGTCTCCAACCCCCCTGTACAGATCCCAAACTCTCTTGCTCAGGTCCCAGACATCTCTGCCGAGGTTCCTGACCTTCCAGGGCAACCAAAGGGATGCCCTGGACTCCGACATAAGGGTTTAGTGGAGAGCTCCTTTTCATGCTCATCTCCTGCCCCATTTGCTTGATATTCTGCTCATTGGATTGGTCCATTTTTGAGCTTGGAGGAAAATCAACCAGCTCTGCTTGACCCCTCTTCTCTCCAGAGCTGTATTCTATGAAATTGTTCTAAGCACATCTCTGAACCAGGGTTGTGATCCTGCTGCTTTTTGCCTTGTCTCCTCAGGATCCTGAACTCTGCCATCTCATGGTCATTACAGTCAAGGCTGCTCCTGACCTTTACATCCCTGACTGGCTTGTTCTGAGGTCCAGAAGATCACCCTTAGTTTTTGACTTCCAGTTCAGCTGTGTTGGGATGTTGTCCTTAATGCCATCCTGGATGTTTTTTCACACTATATCACCCCTTCAGCAGATATCAGAGTCTGAAAACCTGAGATTTCTTCCAGTCATCTGAAGGACTCCATTTGTGCAGGCAGTCCCATGTGCCAACAAGATTACTTGCCTGCAGATGCACACAGACCTCTGTTCCTCCTATTCTTCATGCTGCAGGCAGTGCTGTACTGCTCTTCAGAGAGGCACTCAGATTTGCTGATTTCCCAGAAAGAGTATGAGATTTTCCCCATATGCCTGGGAGACATTTCAGCAGTCTGAGGCAAAGAAGAAAACATGAGTAATATCAAATGTTTGTAACTTCCCAGGTCTACTTCAGATTCAGAAAATTATATCATGGTGACACATTGTTAGAGTGTTTAAAAACCATTATATGTACCCCTAAAAGCACATTATCCTGCCTGTAGAAAAAGAAGTTCCTGATTTAATCTTGGACAATCTACAGGGCCTGGTTTAAGACAGAATTATCAGTCACCTATAACAGTGTAGTCAGATTCGAAATTCTGGTAAGTGAAAAAAAAACAACATGAAAATGTACGTTCTTGTAAAACTACCCAAAAGTTAGCAGATGATTAGTTAGAAAGTGGCTAAAAGCATAAAAATATTGCAGCCAGCATGGACACTGTTAGAAGGCTCAGACTAATTTTTTGTATCAGTTAATGTGCATTGCATATCAAAGTTTTAGGTTCGAGTAAGCGTATCATAACTCAGAAAGGACTTGAAGAGGATCTTTAAAAAAACGACCATGCTAAAGGAAGAGAAAGAAAGAAACTCTTGAAAGTAAGAAGGTGTTTCTAAAACTCTGCTTGAATGAGGAAAGTACAAAGAGACACAAGCTCTGGGAAGTTAAAAGTTAATTCACAGCAGGGCAAGCCAAAAAAGATTTTGATGAGAAAATTGCTAAAAGCATTTAAACTAGCCATAAAAAGACAACTTAAAAAAAATTATCGGAGGCAGGAAGTCTGCCAGAGAATCCATGGGGCTGAGAGCTGGCATAAGCATAGAAGGATTTCTCAAGGAGAAAAAGTCATGTATTGTCTATATCAGTGTTTGTTGTACAAAAACTTAGCAATATTCCTAAATTGGTTATAATCTTTAGTGTGATAGGAGTTTGAAGAACCCACTCAAAGCTAAGCCATGGAATGCATCATAGAATAAATTGTCAAAAACTTGAATGAACTGATACTTGCTCACAGGTTTGTAGGGAGTTAGCAGAGAGAATTGCTGGATTGCAATGGATAGCAGTATATTACCTTTAGTCAAAATAACCTCAGCTCCAGGCAAATATGAAAATGGCATTAATTTGGTTAAAATGAATCTAAGAATGGTCAAAAAATCCCACACATTATAAAGAAAGGTATCTTTCAGACTGGCAAAAATAATAGAAATATGTAGAATGAAAGGATACACAAATAAATATTAGTATAATGATCAGGAGTTTTGTAGAAGAAGGTAATACCTTGCACTGTCTCTCAATTTTTGAAAGACTCAAGATATGCAACATAAAAAGAGGGTCTGTATAAAAGATGATCTATATACATCAGTTTTGAAAAGGCCTTGGCAAGGCTTGTTAGTAGAGACCCTTAAAGAAATAATCTGAAAATGAAAACAGGAAGGTGCTGTCATGAATCAATAACTGCATAAAACATGGAAAACAACAAAAAGAGATAGATGGAGTATTTTCAAAACAGGAAGAAAGATTGAGCATAATCAGTGACATCCTGAACAGTGCCACTCAGAATTTTTATCAATGATTAGGAAGATGACATAAATGAAGAGGTGACAAAATCTGACGTCAATATAAAATTATTCAACTTAATGAAAATTAATGCTGCCTATGGAGATCTACTGAAGGGTCTTGCAATATGGAGACTGTAAAGATACAATGGCAGGTGATACGACTGTGCAAAGAGGCTGATAAGAACAGCAGTTAGTCTTTCAGTGGTTACCGCTTGTTACTTTTTGACTTAGTTAAATTATCTTGATCTAAAATGAAAGATAAATCAGACCAGGGCTCTTTGTGGATGAAAACCCTGGCAGAACATTACCAACCTTTTCAGTGTTACCTGGCTGTGCTGTGTCAATGCTTTTACTCAGTGGAGCAGTGTGGAAGCCAACCAAGAAAAGGATATTTTCACTCTTTCCAGTATCAACAGTTAGAGTCCAAATCAATTTGTTTTGATTTATAAGAATGTCTCAAATGATTGGTGCAAAGATCAGAAAATGTTTCCTATGATTTGCTTCCATCTCTTGGCAAATTATTTGAAGAGGAAGGTTTTTTTTTTGTCACGTAGTATTTGGCAAGAATTTTCCAGCTTGCCTCACATTGATCTGAAACTCCCTTTTGAGAATAAAGGCACTGTAGGGATAAGTTTGTGTATTATTGCCTTTCAGATTCATTATGTAATAAATTTAATCTGTGTGCATCCTCAGCAGAGATTGAATTTTAAATGTCAAATGGATCCACCAAGGGCACAAGGAACTGGAACAATAACTCCAAATACTATTTCAATGTGTTAATGCAAAAATATGTGATTTCAGTAAAACACCAATTAAGTGCTTCAATGATGATGATGATGATTTTGGAAGATTTGTTCCCAGTGTAGGTGGAAAGGTCCTGCATTTGGTAGATATCTGAGTTGGATTTTATGTTTTTATCTTGAAAGCAACAGAAAGCCCTTGTGTGTGAATTTTAGCTCTTCATAGTCAGACAGGAAGAATTTCCTTGCCTGTCTCAAACCTAACTGTGCTGGAAATGTAATACCTGTGGGTTGCAGCATCAGTCAGCCCCCTTGGGGCAATGCACATCCTACTTTACTAAGCATAAGTGCCAGGCAGAAAAGTGTCTTTCTGGACGGAGGGACTGGTACTAAGAGGTCAGCTATCAAAGCCCTACTCCTAGAAAACCTTTGACATCACTGATATCCTGCAAACACATTTATTTTGCAGATGAGGAAAACATACCAGAAAATGTAGACTTGATTGTAAATGGAAAATTCACAGAAAAAAAAGCTTATATATTTTTTTTTTTTATAATACATAGAAAAATGTGTATCATTTTCTCAGAGAGTGAAAAAACTAGTTTAGCACATCCACATCAGCAGTGAGCTTGAGCAGTGAAATTTAATAATGTTTTAATATCAGCAAGATATAAACCATATGTTTATGTGTATCAGAGAACTTCAGTCAAAAT
This sequence comes from Phylloscopus whistleri, assembly GCA_017589585.1. Lineage (NCBI taxonomy): Eukaryota > Metazoa > Chordata > Aves > Passeriformes > Phylloscopidae > Phylloscopus > Phylloscopus whistleri. Next base: position 3,501,074 of record JADMLD010000552.1, on the reverse strand, counting down.
TATAGAAAGTAGAATATGGTTTTCAGGGTGCAATAACCAATAACATAGTTACTAGGTCTTCTCCTATATGAAGGAAGAGCTCACTCTTTGAAGAGCCTGGCAATCTTTAAATGCTTCTAAGAAGCTGGTGGCATGGAGCTGGTCAGGCATTCAGCAAAATCCATGGCCTTGGTATGTTCTGCCCTCAGCATAAATCTATACCTATTCTGCAGATTAGAGCACTACACTAGAGAGCTCAGAACAAATTTTCATCTGGAATTTGGCAAGGCTATAACCCACAGTTTCCTTAGAAGTCAATAAAGCAAATCCAGAAATTCATCATATTCCTTTGTCTCTGTCTGAATGGCACTTACAGGTATCCAGAGCTGTGCAGACTATCACAGACAGTATCTCTTATACAGGGTATATGGGCAGTTTCAGGAGGAAGAGTTGCAATGTTTTGGCCTTCCAGCTAAAAAAAAAAAAAAAAAAGCCCATTTCTTTCATTAATGGGTGTAATTCACTGCACCTCCTTCACAGGAAAGTGAACCTTGGGTGATATTGGTTGCTTTCAATATTTCAATATTGCTTTTAATTTCAATGAAATTACATCTCTCCCATTCTTGATTATACAAGTACTATGGATTCATAATTTAATATCTTTTACAGTGAAAGACTTAAGACATCAGATTTGGTGCCAGGATAAAAAAAACAGAAACAGTAAGGCTAAATAAGTATGAATTCTGAGAATGTATTAGAATTTTCCAGGTCAGAAAACAGGAATGAACTCTTCAGAGAGGAGAAAAATAATTTGTTGGACATTGTTCCTTTAAAACCCTAATTAAACCAATTAATCTACTCAGCATTCGGACAGAGTTGTAGAAACCTTAGCAAAAAAGAGACCACTGGAATGAGAATTTTTACTTGATGAAATAAAATGTCTACCTATTTCTTTTCTTCTCAAATGAGAGCCATTTTCTTCACTCAGAAAAACGTCTCCACAGTGATTTGAGAGCCCAGGGTGTGTAAAATTGTGCAAATCAGCTTTTCTGGCAGGCTGGATATCAAAGAACTCATCTTTTCAGTTAGGATAGTGAGTGCAAATAATGATGTTAATACTGAAATTACTCACTTCCAAAATGTAGAATATTTCTTTCTTTTAAAAGGAAAACTCTTCAACCTTCTTTCAATGACCCTTACTATTAGGTATTACTCTGATTAGATATCCCTTTGATCCATATGGCCCAGTAGGAAATGTATGCAGAGACAAGAAAAAATAATTTTCTTTAGATCTGTGGGCCATTGCCTTATGTATTCAGATGTTAGTACAGGTTTTTTAGGTTTGTGGAGGGTGTGGAGGTTTGTGTCTTTCTGATTGAAATCACTGTAAGAGAGAAACTAATAGTGCCTTTTTGGTAGAAGTCAGTATGTGCTCAGTAGCTCTATAAATACCTAGCACCTTTTTTTTTTTTTTTTCAAGCCCCCATACCACTGTGTTGGTGTTTTTAGCTGTGTTAAAACCATGGAGATTTTGTGCTGGAATGATGCTGCAGAAGCTTTTCCATCCATCTGAATGCCAGATGAATTTTCAAATCTTTGCATGTACAAATTAGCTCTGGTAATATTGTAAGATCTTTTTGCAACATTTATCAGCTCTACTGTCATTTCACCATGGAGCTGCTGAATCTCTCTAGGAAACTAGGGCAAAACCCATGCTCATGAGACCCTGAAAAAGGTGGTGTGAGGACCCTGATTGTCAGGAGGGACTCCATCCATTCCCATAAAATCTCAACAGGAAAAACAGACCACTACTGTAGAAAATTAGAAAGAACAGGTCCTTTAAATATTGTAGATTTTAAAATGTGAGTAAAGTTTTGGGTTGGTGCTTTGTAGAACTGGCTGCCCTGTTCTGTCTTGAGTTGTGATGTCAGCTCTGGAAACAGAACCGTAACAGAAGCTGAGCTGTCCTTGGGCATAGTTTCTGGCCAAGGTTTGTTTGCCCCTTGGGAGCAGAGACAGGAACTATCACCTGGCAGCTATTATATTTTTAAAAAGTTCCTGTAAAGAGAGAGGCTTCACACTGATAGTGCAGGTTCATACCACAGACAGCCTGTATTTTGTGGTCAGGCTCTTTGGTGTCAAGCAGTTGAAATTGTAATAAGAGGTGGAGTGCTTCTGTCATTTCACCAATGGAAAAAAACCTGTCTTTACCCTTGCATTTACCAGAACTTTGAGCTGGGAGGAACTGGACCAGTCTCTGTGTGATTCATATATCCCTAAATCAGACCATGGATAAGTGCTCTGCAACAGCCAGAACAGTTACTGAGAAGAACAGAAAAGGGTTAAGTTCTGCTCCTGGTCACAAAGAATGCAAAATCTGGCTTTGCTGACTTACTGCTTTTTAGAAGTGTTAACTGTTGAATCTTTATTGAGCACTGGATGTGCTGTAATTTTGTCACTATTTCTTATAACACAAAGCTGTGGGGACTTGATGATTTCAGGGGTGTTATTTAACCACAAGCCCCCAGTCTAAACTCTCCTTACCACCAAGAAGCTCTACCCAAATCCATTGACTGGGCATGGTTATTTGACAGCAGAGTGTCACACAAAGATACTTTCATCACTCCCATGTGATAAAGGTATCTTTGACAAGCTGGACAGTCTCAGTGGGGTTTACTCACAGTGAATGTGACCTCTCATTCTCCTGCCTTGTTGTATTTTTTGGGGGGGTGAGCTCTGCACACACCTACAACCAAGCTGGTTCCAAAGGGGAATTAGGAAGGTCTTGCATCTTGTACAAAGTCCAAACCTTGCTACCTGGAAAATTTTATAAAGTATTCCAAACACTTCCAAAAGCAAAGGAAGCAGTCTGAATTAAACTGCTGTTAGAATATCAGAAGATAAGGGAAAGACTCAGTGCCTACATTCTCCTACCTCTGAACGTCTATTGAAAACTTTAATGGTATAAGCTGAAGTGTCACATTAGAAAGAAAGCATAGGTGGAGGTTAAAATCAGGATATTCTCATGATGAAACTGACAACAGCAAGAGATCCAAAAAGAGACTGTTCTGGAAAACAGTATCAAAGATTAATTGGTAAAAACCAGTGTTATTTTAGAAGCTTCCATCAAGAAAAACAGCCCTCCAGAAGATGTTAAAAATAGAAAAGTATGAGTTTTGAGATTAACATTTCCAGCTGAGAGAATACCTAAAGAGAAGAAAATTTAAATGTTGTTGCCTGAAAGGTTTGCAGTTATCTGTGCAGATTAAAAAAGGAATTGAGATTCTGTATGAGGCTACAGGCTCTGCTGCTCAGAGAGCCTCTTTGTAATGAGACTTCTGAACGTTCTGCTTGCAATGCCAAGGAAATTATCCTTGGTGTGAAAGCAGGATATTCAGGATCCTTCTGAAGTGGTGAAAAACTCTGTATCAGGGAATTGGTTGGGAGTAAGAAACACCTTAGTGTGAGGGTCTAGTTTTCTCCAGACTTAGATCTATTCAGAGACTGACAAGTGTTTCCTTTTCCTTGTGTGGGAGGCAAAAATGTTGTGAAAGAAGTCATAGTTTCATTCACAAAGTCATACTGGGCACACAGCTGTTGAAATATCTTATAAATGTGTCATACCACCACTTCAAAGAGATACACCAACACTTTGATGCATTAAGTATTAGGACAGGTTGTAATATCTGCGGCAGGTGTTCCCACCCTGGTACTTCTGAATTTGCACACCATCAGTCCAGGTGGCTGGTGAGGTGGCTGCTGTCATGTGAAAAAGAGGTCATGAAGCATCATTAAGGTTTATTATTCCATCCCTGCTCACACTGTGTTATACTTTGCTAGGCATGTGCTTTATCAAAGCCCATGTTCCTTGAAAGAATTGTCCCTTTTCTCAGTTGCTTTGCATGAAGGTTTTGTGGGACATGGTGTTATTAAGTATGATTAAATGTGAGAGAATCTGTCTCCTGTTTTGAGGACATAGTGTTCTTTTTTTTTGTTTCTTCATTTTAAAGAAGCAGTAGAATAACCAGGGAAATTATCTGGTCTGATAATGATCAGCTTGGTGAGTGACTGAGACACCAACACACTAATTAGACCTCCTTACACTTGTTTGTGATTTGTTCCTGTGCTCACAGTTCCACGAAGTGTTTGATGTATACCACAGAATGGAAAAATAAAATGGTACACAGTGGCTATGATTACCTTTCCTGATAATTAAAGACCCATTAGAGTCAGTGTCATTACTCCTACTGATTTCTGTAGGAACCAAGCAGGCCACTTCTGTTCTGCTCTGTTAACTGGAGACTGCTTTATCCAGACAGAATAATAGAAGATGTGGCAGGAAATGTCTAACCCTGGCTCTCAATTCCCACCATGTCCAATATCCAGAGCTGTCCAGAAGCAGAAGAGTGACAGCAGATTTTCCTCTCCTTTTTCTGAGATCATAAGGTCTTGTCAGATATGCTCAGTGTTTCCACTTCCTGCCCCTGCAAATGTAGAAGCCCAGATTTAGCAGGAAACCAGTGCAAAACTCCTGTGTATATACCTTCTGTGATGGTGGGAACAACAAAGGATTCAGTTATTGCAGTAAAAGACAAAAAAGGAACAACCCCAAACTCTGATATGTTGGAAAATGGCACAAAATACTTTATTTACTGCTTTAAATCCAAGTCATTCCTGTAGATCTCTCCCAGTAACAGAATATCGTCATATGCCCTTAATTTTCATGGAGTGGTTTGTATTCATATGTGTGAGTAGCACATCTTGTCTGTGAATGTCTGTGGTGTCTGAAAGAATTGTGAGCTTTTCCCTGCTCTCTGTTAAATCCACTTTTCCACAGAATCCTTGATGCTATTTTAATACATCTATAACAATTTGGTCTTTGGAGCACATTCCTTTTTAACATTGTGCTGAATTCAACTTGATACCAGGCAGAGCCCTTGCTATTTGTCAGGAAAGGCTAATTTTGTGATTGCATATTAGACCTATGATATGGGTAAAACTTGCTATTACTACTGCCATAAGCTGTTTGAAATCAACAGAAGTATCTCAGGTGTGCATTGTGCATCTTCTTAGTAAGAATTTATTACAGCTGAGCCCCTGCAATAACAGGGGGTTTATCAGTGGGAGAAATAAGGAAGTGTAAAAAACTGAATATTCTTAAGTAAGCTGTAAGCAAAGGAAGTCCTTGCTGAGAAACCAGACCATATATTTTTCAAGGAAACAATTTCTTTTCTTATTAAGGTGGCCTTATTGAAAATGAGCAAAACAAACCTGAAGATAGGCAGTAAGAGTAAGTCTTCTTCCCCTGTTTAGTTTTTGGTTATCACCTTTCAAAACCTGCTGCCATGATCACGGCAAACAGACAGAATCCTACTCTGAAGACATTAATGGAAAAAAACATGTCGTATGCAGAGTGGGGCAGTGAGGTGCAGTGATGGAGGTACCTGTCAGCTGAACTGGGGACATGTCTACACCCAGATATGTCACCTACTTTCACCCTGTGAACACTGCTGGCTTATGAAGGGTAGCAATCATACAGGTTTCTTCTCTAGAGACGTGTTAGAAGCACAGAATTACTCATGAAATGGAACTCTCCAGAGACTCAAAGGAAGCCTGAGCTTCAGTGGGGTAGGCTAGATCACAGGGAAGTCTTCTTCAGGAATAGATTCCACAGTTCTTGTGGAAGAACTTGTCCTAGAGTTTGACCATTCTTCCTGTCAGAAGATTTTCTCCTAATACCTAAGCAGAATTCTCCTTGTTGCAACATGTGTCTTTTGCCTCTATGTGTCTTCAAAACAAATGTGACACCTCTTTTTTCTAGCCTCCCGTTAGATGGTTGAAGACTGTAGTAAGGTCCCACCCGTAGACTCCTCATCTTGAGAATGGTCCAAGACATAAAAAAGACAAAAGAGGCTTTTGTAAGACCATTGAAGGAAGGAAGGTCATTGATAGGCCATCACATAAAAGATGGAATATAAGGTTAGGAAATATTAGTTGTGGAACTAAAAATGCCAATATATGTGGGGTGCAGCTTTAATTTTATTGTTTGTCAAAGTTCTGAGTAAGAGAGAAGGGTTCTTATTTTAATCACATCTTGCTCTGTAGCCCTACTTGTAATACAGATTTTCATGTCTCAGTGTGATCTCATGTCTTCCAGGTACTAAGACAAGGGAGGGTTTAAAAATACATTGGAACTATATCTGCTCTCAGCAGCTTTTCACCTAATAGAAACATCCAAATAACCTCTTCTTCTTTTGTCTTCACATGCATCTTCTGCAGAAGTGCTTCGATATGTATGCAGTGTAGTGGCTGATGTTTGCCACTGTGATAAACAGCAGATTTTATCTCCTTGACATGTGTTGCACTCCCTGTAATCACAGTGTTTTATACAGCAATATTGCATTGCAAGCAGATACCTCTTTTGATTTTCAGGCACAAGGTGTAATATTTTTAATGCTACATACTTTAAAATATTTTGCACATGTGAATATCTATGTTTTGAATTGTTCCCTTCACATTTTACCTATTTAAAACCTGACCCAGTTGTTTGTTTTGTTTTTTTTTTTTTTCCTCATTCTTTTGTCATTCATCCTCCCTCCATTATTTTAGTGATTGCAGTGTTTTCTATTCTAATATAGCTAGTAACATGCTGTTGACTGATTCATCCAGGTATGGAAGATTTCAAGCAATTGAGTAGCATTTCTTGCACCAGCTGGAACATGCCTGTCTTATTTGATACTGACATCTTGTCAATATTTCTTCTTTTTGCTTATAGTTCTTCATTGACTTCATTATTCCTCTAACCTAATCATGCAAAACAAGCCATAATAATTTTCACTGGTCAGAACAATGATCACCCTGTATTCTCAGAGAGAGAAACATTTTGAATTGTGTGTCTACAGGAACCAAAGCAGATAAACAACTACTCCAGTGCCCACCCTGAGGGGTGATGCTGGGTATGGCTGCCAGCTGGACTCTGCACCACTGATGGCAGCAGTTGGCTCCATCACCTTCCCAGGAATGGAGGTGAGGCTGACCAGCCTTTAGTTAGTTATCTTCATCTTCCTGCTTCCTCTTGAAGAGAGATGAAGACTTGCTACAAAGATGTATGGCTCCTGCCATGTTCCTACCATGTTTTAGAAAAATTATCTTTAAAAAAAGACTATATTTAATTATTGTTTAGACAAGATTAACTGGTATGAATGTGATTCCCTAGACCCCTGGTAACATTTTTAGACCTAGAACAGTTGTTAACTGTTAGTGCAAACCTGCAATACAGAGACTGATTTTAATAACAGACTGCATATTTTATTAGCTGTATTTTATTTAATACCTTCTGTCTTCTGCAATTGCAGTCTTTAGGTAGGTATCTGCCAGTTCTAATGAGTTGTTGTTGTTCAATTTGCCAGTGTGTTCCAGCTTCTCATACTTCTGTTCATGGCCTGTCCTCACTACTTGAAATTTCTGATACTGGATTAGAGACTTTATAGTTTTGTTGTGAGATGGTGGGAAAGAATTATTCAAATAATTATTTTAATTTATTTTTATTGTTTCTTCACTTTAGTTTTTGCTCATCTTGTCTTGAGATTTGCTAATTCATTAAGAATCATTAGGGTAGAAAAAGACCTCCAAGATCATGGAGGTCAGACCTTTGACTGAACACCACTCTATCAACTAAACCACAGAGCTTAGTGCCATGTCGAGTTGTTTTTTGAACACTTCCAGGTAGAGTGACTTTACTACATCCTTTCCTGTTTCTATATAAGCTGAAGACATTAATAAGGTTTCTGTTACATCTGGTAATTATTCTCCCTATTCCCTTTTTTTCTCTTCTATCTTCTTTTCTGCACATTGCCAGTGGTGGCTTGCTATTTCCCCAGATGGCTTCTCTTGGGTCAGATTTATTTCTTCTGAATGAGGTCAACTGCACTTCAGTAGATTTTTAACTTTGGTATGTACCCAGATAATTTCTTTCATTATTGGCTTATTTTTTCTTCTTATCACATAATTTTATCCACGAGGATAAACTTTTAAGACATTCTGACTAGAAGAATTCAACTTTAAATGATCTTCTGGGGAAACCCCAAGTATTCATTAGCTGTCTAGAAACCCTGTTGGTCAGTTCAATAGGGGCACTTCTGCTAATTAAGGATAAGAATGCACTTCAGCAATGGAAACTGAAGAGGAAATAGCAGGAGATGAGGAAATGAGAGCTTTTCCAGCATGGAGTATTTAAAGCAGTAACCCTAAAGTGAACTTTAACTACTCCTACAGACAGCAAAAAATTCAAAGCAGTTGACAATAACCTTTAAGGTGAAGGATGAGTGCTGAGGGAAGAAAAAAACCTCACCCAAACCATGCACACATAAAACCAGTTTCTGGATTTATAGATTGCTGCAGTGTTCTGAAGGTAGCTAACTTGTTCAATTTCTGTAAATCTCTCTGTGTGGAATAATTAATCCAGACAGAGAATCCGTAATGCTACCTCTATAGTAGCTCTATAGTATAAAGTATTAGATAACTTTCCTAAAGATTATTGGTATTATTTTCTTATAATTACTCATAAATCCACATATATTTGTGATTTCTAAGATTATAGGAACTTGTATTTATACTTAGAAGAGAATACTTTCTCAACCTCAACCCCTCAAACCTAGCCCAAGAGGTCTGTTTTTCTGGCTTTCTTATTCTTGGCAAGAACAGAAGTCCACAAGTGCTTCCTTCCTCATAACCTACAGGTTTCTCTACCCTGCAGCCATTCTGAGTATTTAATGAGCTAGTTTCTGAGTCAGATGTAGGAAGGTGATAGATTTACAACAAAATAAAATTGCCAATGGAAGTCTGAAAACTGAAATAGTTATCACTTTATTTCTGTCCCCATTTTCATCATAATATCATAAATTAAGTTGCCTTTTATTCTCTTGGAAAGGCCTTTGTAGCTACAAATCCAAATGGTTATAGCATGAAGACAGTTCATTCCTCCTCCTAGCATTTAATTCAGTTTGTACCTCTGCCACTGGATCTCAGCTGAAAAATAAAGCACGATGGAAAAGTCATGAGGTTTTTTAATATTTCTAAATTAGAAACAAAAAATTAACATTTTGAAGGGATAATCAGAACTGAAAGAACTTTTGGTAATTTTCCTTCCAGAATTCTCAAATGCTGAACCTTTGCAGCTCTCAGCTTCATTAATTAATTATGCTGAACTTGCCCAGAACTACGGTCTGTGCCTCAGGATTTTCCCTGACTGTGTTTGGGAGCTCACAGATCCCAGTGCTGTTGCACTACACTGCATCTGGTAAGTGCTGGCCTCTGCGATGCCTGCAAGGTGCTGCCCTGCAAAAGTGCTGCTAAAGCTAAATCATTTCACAGGCGATTAGAAAGGGCTGCTGTTCAGGAGGGATGAATGTGCCAATATTCATTATGTTGCATGCTCAGTGTTCCTCAGTCCATGGGAGACACCATCTGTGCTCAGGAGAAAATGGAGACAGCATTTGTAGCCCATAGCCGTGCATGCTACACAAAGTGGGAATGTGCTTTGCACACCATCTCCCTTGGATTCACCTCTTCCCCTGGAAAGCGTCACTTAATAATGTTTTGGGTAGTTGGGTATTTGTTTTTACTCCTGAATCTCAAGCTTGCAGAAATGGAGGTACCATCATGAAGGAATTCATATAGGTTTTTTCCAAACAAATCAGAAAAAAATCCTGCAAATCCATTTTCCCTGATTTTTTTTTTTTTCTGGTATTGCAAGAAGGATATGACCACAAGAGCCAGTTGCTTCTGATACTATTTCTCATTGGAAAATATGTTTAAAGAAATAGATGCATGAAATGACAGTCCTCCTTCCTTTTACATTCTTACGTGAAAAATTACCTTATTAATTTTCAAATGGTAGCATATTTTACACAACTGTTAAAAATCACAAATTGAAAGAGAACCTTTCAAATCATTGACTGGCAGAAATGACATATTTTGAGCATTTGTTCCAATCAAGCAGCAATTCAGGTTTCCTTCCAGACATCCTGTTTCTTCTCCTTTACTGGTGTAATCATGCAGTATTCCTCTCACAGCCTCTGCAGTCTGGTGTGTGCATGGGAGAAGAGGCAGAATGATTTCTATGCATCAGGTGAAACGGCTGGGATGGCTGGAATGAATGATGATTACCAGGATTTCCATTGTGAAGGCAAATGAGCAGAAAATACTGTGGCAGAAGGAATTCTTCAATCTAATGAAAGCACTGGAGCTGTAGCCTTCAAAGATCCTTATTCAATTATTCTAATTGTGTGACCACTGCTTTATTACCATTTCTGTTCATTAGTGTTCTAGGTCTGTGAAAGGTTAAAAGGTACCTAGGCACAACCTATTAACATGCCTGAAATACCTAATGCAGGGCCATGTTTCAGCACAACAGTGTGGTGTTCTCATGCAATGCTCACTGAAGAAACTGCTTTCTAGTGGAAGAACAGCCAGCTGTGTTTTCTGAGAAATAAGTAAGAGGGATGGAATAAGGAAGAACTAAACCTGTCTGTGAGAACACACCATGCAGACGTTCTGTCCAAGTGTTGTTTGAATAAACATCTGATTTTGTGATGAAGCTTTCCAGATCATACATTCTTTCAGTGGAGAAATACTATTAATTTAATTTAATTTATACATTGCGTTTATATTTCAAGAAAATATTTTGAAGCAGCTTGGCCTTGTATATATTACCCAGAAAGGGCTTAAACATCCCAGTTCAAGAATCTCTCATGTCATTCTTAAGGGGGAAACCAAAAAAGAAAGACATTAGTTTAACTTAATGCTCAATGATGCCCAGCTTTATTTTTTTTATTAATTTCTCAACACTCCTCTTAAAAGGAACTTTTTTATTTCAATATTTAAATTTTACCATTGAAGTTAGGTAAGGTCAAGATCCTTCCTCTCCAAAAATATTTTTCCTATCTATTTGCAGGCAACTTTACCATAATCATTTTTCCAATTACTTGTCTTCTGTGACCAAAATTAACAAGCTAGTACACACTATCAGCTTTCTCCTAAGATGTTGTGGCCATGCCTTCTAAGTAGGACATCCAGTCTCAGCTTGTGCAGTCTTTCAGGAGGAATTCTCTAGATTCTCAGATGCTTCTTGTAAATTGATTATTTTATTGATTCATTATTCCCTGAATGTAATAACACATTCCCTGCAAAGGGTAAACAACAGAGTATACTAATGTATCTCCGAAGCTAAAGGGAATTTCCTGACATATAATCTGTTTACTCATTCACCCCAGCTAATTCCTAAGCCTAAAATTTAAAAATTTTATAAAATTGATGATTGAGAGTTTCTCTGATCATCTTTATATCGTTCACAGAGTTTGAGATGACCACATGAACTAGAAAAGCTTCCATTGTTTTGTCATTGTTGCACATCCTTATCGCCGGGGCCGGAATCACCACGCTAGCTCTAGTATTCCGCACTGGATGATATAGTGTGGGACACCGCTCTCGGAGCCAAGTCGTGAGCAGAATGTCTCTGAGCTTTATGGCTCTATGGCTTAAATATCTTTCTCCGGTGCAGGCAGAGGCAAGGGTTAAGAAGGAGAGATCTGTTGTCTTGAATCCTGAGAGTTTATTTCTTGAATCGCTGGTGACAGACAAAAAACCGTGGGCGTGGCGGGCTATATACTCTATGGGCTCAGACATGCGGTTGCTTCTGGCCAATTGCGGGGAAGGAAAGAAGGTAAACATGGGCTTTGGAGACTAATGAAACAACCAGGAAAGGAAAACAAATTATACAGGGGAATGAAATTTGGTTTGAGGAAAGATGGCTTAGAATTTTCAGGAAAAATGGGCAGTGGTCTGGATAGCTGACAGCAGCAGTTTTTGGGACAGAATTCCCGACCGAGACTAAACAAGGGGCACCGTACTGTTTAGAAACTTTAAACTTGAACAAACTTCAGCTTGAACAGACTGCAACACATCTCCTCCTTTTCTCTTTAAAAGAAGAGAGTGCAGTGTAAAAAAAACTTTTCTGAATCCTTCTTAAACTCTCAGGCAGATTGCTTTCCACTGTGGTTGCTCCTTAGAAACTACCACATGGTTCAACACATGAGTGCAAGAAGCTACCTTCTTCAAACCTTCCATCACCATCATTTTTAAGGCTTCAAAAGCAATTAGGATAAGAAACACAACTACTAGAAACCATATAACTGATTTAACAATAGAACCTTCCCATCCCGAAAGTCCCCAATTCTTAAAGATATTGCTCGTCCAGTCTTCAATTTCTTGTTTGATGTTTCCAATCAGGGTCTTCATTTTTCTAATGGAAGTGTGGATCCTTTCACTCTTGGATGACAGTTTGAAACAACAGAGACCCTCGTGCGTGGCCATGTGCGAGAAGGAGGAAGTCAAAGCTCTTGCTTCAATGTACTGGCCAGGGTTACCCATACATTCTTTCAGGGTTGAGGGATGATCCACGCTTCTGAAGACTGGACGAGGATTATCAGGTGCGACATGATGTACATCAGCATTCTTGGGAATGGGATAACCTCAAAAGAAGGAATTACACAATAACAACTTGAAAACATCTGGTAATGAATCTGGGATCAGGACTCAGGTTCCTCCGCTTCTTCCTGTTGGTGTCTTCTTAATGAAGCCACTGTTATGTCCTTTGGTTGGTTTGCTGGCTCTTTGGATGTTTTGGGGAGATAAGGTTTTACCCATTTTTGAGGGACCCATTTCAGACCAGAGGGCGTGGATATGCATGCATACCCATGTCCCCAGGTTACCAATTCATATGGGCCCTCTACCTCCCATGTCTCTGGGTTTTCACTATGACTGGAGGTGCTCTCTCAGTCGCAAGGAAACATTCTGACTGAAGTGCCAGGCCACTGGAGGGTTTAGGTTTTCAAAAGAGCAGTTCAGGAAGTTGACAGTGGCTTTACACAACCACAGTTGTGGTGCTAACACCCTGCTGTCCCTTCCCTGATGCTCAAGGACTCTCTTAACGAACTGATATGTCCTTTCAATCACAGCCTGACCTGTGGGGGAGTAGGGAATGCCCTTTTTATGCTCTACTCCCCATTCCTGCAGGAACTCACCAAATGCCTTGGAGGCATACGTGAGTCCGTTATCTGTTTTGATGACCTTGGGGATCCCCAGCACGGAGAAAGCCTGCACCAGCTGTTTTTGGGCATCTGTGGCCTTCTCCCCTGTGTAGGCGGAGGCATAGACGGTTCCAGAGTAGGTGTCAACAGATACATGTACATACTTCAATCTGCCAGATTGGGGTATGTGGGTGATATTGGTTTGCCACACCTCACAACTGTTAAGTCCTCTGGGATTGACCTCTGAGCCTAGATGGGACGGCATACTTTTGACAATTAGGACATGTTGCCACAATGGCTTTGGCTTGATCTTGCCTTAAATGGCAAGACCAGGTGCATTTTGATGAGAGTTCTGATGACTCAGCTTGGCCTGCTGGAACAGATATGGTAAGATGGCCATTTCTACTGGAGTGGCTAGGGCATCAGCCTTTCAATTGCCCTCTGCAGTGGAGCCTGGCAGGTCCATGTGTGACCTCACATGCATCACATAATATGGTTGCACTCGGTGAGAGACCAGATAGTTTAATTTTGAGAGCAAGCCAAAGAGATTTTGATCTGAGCTCTCCCTCAAAACTGAATTTTCTGCTCTAGTCACTACCCCTGCCACATATGCTGAATTAGTGAAAACTGAGTGGTTTGGAAAACATCTCAAATGCTCTGACAACTGTGGCCAACTCAGCAATTTGAGGAGAACCCTCAACCTCCTCAATACCTGACTCCCACTACTGAGTTTGAGTATCCTTCCAGGTTACCACAGACCTGTGGGATGCTCCGGACGCGTTGGTGAAAACTGTCAGTGCTTTAAGTGGCTTCCTACTCAATTGCTCTTTTAGAACTAATTTAAATTCCGAATTAAAAAATTTGTGGGCTGGACTGTGAATTGAAATCTGTCGAGGGTAGCTGTCTAAAGCAAACTGCAGAGCCTCATTTTCTTGGAGCAGCTGCTCCAACATCTCTTTCATGAATTTGCCTGATGACAATTTGAGTGGCAAGTGAATGTACGAAAAGTCACACCCCACCAGTTCACACAGCCTTCCTCTCATTTTTCTGATTAGCTGAGCCACCAGTTCTGGTGGCTTTGTGATACTTTTGGACCGTAGATGACTGAGGAGCACCCACTCTATGATCAAGAGGGGGTTCCCCAGCCCCTGTTCTTGTTCTTGTCTTGTTATGTTGAAATATAACTCCATAGAGATGTGGCAACCTCTCCAACACAATGAATTTGAGTGGCAGATCTGACAGGCACCAATGGGCTTGCCTGTTGGACATTGCTGACTGTACCTTCTCTATAGCCAGTCTTGCCTCCTGGGTCAATACCCTAGGTGAATTTAGCTCCTCTCCCCCCTCAATAAATTGAAGAGGAGGGCTAGGTCTTTGGTAGTAATGCCTAGCCAAGGTCTGACCTAGTTTAAAGACCCACACAGTCGTTGGAGATCTGCCAAGGTCCTAGGGTTTTCCTTGACCACCAGCTGCTGGGGTCGAATGATTCTGCTGGTGATCTCCAGGCCCAGAAACCTCCAAGGGGGCATCTGTTGAACTTTCTCCCACTGGAGTTCAAACCCTGCAGCAATTAAAGCATCAACAGTTAGGTCAAGTGCACGTTGAAGTGCATCGTCGTCGGGGGCACACGTGAGCACATCATCCATGCAATGCAGGATGATGGCCTTTCCCACTTTGGCATGTACTAGGGACAGCAATGAAGCCACATACCATTGGCAAATGCTAGGGCTGTTCTTCATGCCCTGAGGAAGAATTCACCAATGGTAGCATTTCATTGTGGCTTCTTGGTTGATGGAAAGAACCGAGAAGGAACTGTGGAGCATCAGCTGGGTCAAGGGGAATTTGGAAAAAGCAATCCTTGATGTCTATGACTGCTAGGTTCCAATTTTGGGGGATCATCGAGTGGGAAGGCATCCTGGGCTGGAGGGACCCCATGTCCTTAATGGCCTCATTAATCTTTCTGAGGTCGTGCAGGAGCAGCCATTTGTCTTTATCTGGCTTTCGAATAACAAAAACCAGGGAGTTCCAAGGGCTAGTAGTTAGCACCATGTGACCTTTGGACACATTGAGCACCTTCGATTTATCCTTAGCTAGCAACCACTGGTCTACCCAGACCAGGCGATTTGTTTTCCAGTTGAGTTTCTGAGCAGGGCTCACCTCCATGGCCGCTATTAGAAAATCCCAAGGGGGTTTCGGGATTTCAATTTTCACCCCACATTGGGCCATGGTGTCCCTTCCCCAGAAGGGAACCACATAATCCAAAACGAATGGGCGAATACTTGCCAACTGCCCATCCGGCGCCTCAATTTGTACGACGCTCTTAGATTGTTTTGCAAATTGAGTACCCCCAATATACGAGATGCTTTTCCTTGCCCTGGATGGGTTGCAATTCCCAATGTGACGGCCATACCCTAGAAGGAATGAGCGTCACATCCACTAAACAAGAGGCATTGTACTGTTTAGAAACTTTAAAACTTGAACAAACTGCAGCTTGAACAGACTGCAACACATCCTTACACCTTTTTGATGCTGATGCTTTGAATTTAGAAGTTGCAGTATCTCTTAAAATGAGAAGTTTACTGAAGAACCATTTCAAGATGGTGATAGCATTTACTTGAACTCATACTGCTTTGCATGCTGGTGATGTATTTCAAGACAGTCCACAAAGTCAGAATGAACCAACACAATACTTTCTCTACAAATTCATCTCAGAGAAAAATCAAAGCCTTATTTTCATTTCAGACATCTTCAGTTATCCTGCAGCTTTACAGAAATGTGATATGGATAAGAAAAATAAATTTGCAAACAAAATGTTTTGGTAATGAAGATTTTTAATCATGTTTTTCACTTCTGACTCTTAGGCTGCCTTACCTTTCCAGTGATGTAACTTCAATAATATTTAATAGGAATGTTGTCTAGATTTATATTGAATTCTGACCAACACCAACAAAACTTGAGAGAAACAAAAAGGGCAAGTCTTAAGAAATACAAAAAGAAACCACTGTAGGCCAGGCTGGTGCTGCCTGCTGGAGCTCCATTTCAGAGAAGATGGTGATAGCCAAAGGGAAGCTGACACAGTTGATAGTTGCATGCTTTTTCAAAGCAATGGATAAATGGGGATGTACAGAAATGAAGCCAAAATCACTGATAAGTCTGCACTGAGCCATTCTACCCATTCAGATTCTGTCTCCCCATTTTGTGAAAATCATCACAGAGAACATGCTATTACAAACCAAGCCAAAATTAATGCTCATAAATATGTGATCAGAGAAAGGCAGAGTCCCCAGATAAAAGATTAATAATGGCTGAATGGCCTTAACATATTTCCTTTGATTCATGGGAGCATGGTTTTAGCACAGGGAAATGCCATTGCTTTCAAATGAAACAAATGTCTTTGTATTGACTATCGAAAGCAACAGATGTTCTGCAAACCAGTACTTCCACAAAGGGACAGCCTTGGAACTATTTTGTAAACAACCTAGCTTAAATTTTAATACATGCACTTTGAGGATGGCTGTGTGACAGATGGGTTGGGCAAGCTCTGTAATGAAAAGGGCATCTAACTGAATTTGGAAAGCCTCAAGCAGCCTGGTTTGTTATTTGGAAAATTTAATCTGAGAGCCCTTGCCTATGCTTGTACATTTCTGTGTGTGTGTGTGTGTGTCCTTTTCTATGTATATATTTATGAGAAAATTAGAGCTCTTTCTTCAAAACATTTCAAAACCATTACGAATCAGTACACATATATATATATGTGTAATTTTCTGAAAACATTTTTCCATGTTTGATTGTTTTCCTTCTTTAAATTATGAGCTTAAGAATAGATACTTAATGAAAGCATGGTTTAAAAGCAGCTACAAAACTCCAGTAATACTGTGAAGCCATTAAATTAGTGTCCTTAGGGTCTGTCCTTCAGGTGTGCAGCTTACAAAGGCACAGCAGAGCACCATGAGCTTCTCATCAACTGACCATTTTCTGAAACATCATAATGAGAAAGGCAAAAAAGACATGCCATTTCAGGAGAACTGATGGGATGGACAGGTGTCCAGCATGCATCAGGTACACATACATCTGTGGGATTGAATTCTTGCCAGCTCTACCTGCTTATTTTCAAGGGACAGTGTAGGCTGCCCACTCCATGACAGACTGGCACTTGTGGCAGCATCACTGGATTGGGGATGGATGGTCCCAGACTGGGTTGAAATGGGATTCCTGAGCCCCTGAAAGGTGGAGATGGTGATGGGAGCAGGTATTCAGGCCCTGTTGGTACCCTCAGGGCCCTGACACTTGGTATATCACTGCTCTTGGCTCTCATTGCAGCTATTGGTGCTCTTCATGAAGACCTTCTATTATAAGGACATTTTCTAGTTCTTGATATACAAGATGCTTTCCCAATACCTTTTGAATGGGTTGATGGGGAAAATAAAGATAAATCTGCACCTTTTTCATTTTACACATTGGGCCTGATGGCACCAGGAGATATGGCAGCTTTATTTTATATGAATCTATCATCCACAATTTTAAGTTGTTGTCTTACCTGAAAACTTCCACCTGCCATTCAGTTTCAAGAAGAAAAGTGATTAAACCCTTTTAAAATGTCCCTTTCCCAAAAATACCACAATGAAGGAAAGAATAAATCTTCCCTGGATAAGACAACTTTCTATGTTTTGGAGGGGTTTTTTTTCCCAATTTTCTTTTATTTTTTTCACTTGCAAGGGCAAAGATTGCAGAAAGACTAAATGTTTTGAAGTTTTTTCATAGCCTATGCACCTCTCTCTTGCAAAAGAGAAAAAAAATATTGAAGTTATGTACCTTTAAAGTCAATGAACTCTGATTTGTTTATTTCAGCATTCATCACCATTGACAGACATTTCCAGGCATCACTCTGCTCTTCTGGTACACATCTCACTTAAAGGTCAAGCTTTAACAGGGCTCTTGTGCATGTATTTTAAACAGGAGGAATAGTCTGTTAAGACTATACACAAACATGCATGGTTATCTGGCCTTGACGACGGTGTTAATGCTTGCTTTATTGAAAGGGACATAAACCATACTTTTAATTTCACTGAATACGTGGGGTTTAAGAAAGTACTTAAGTGCCTTTCTTGTTGCTGTCAGAGCTGAAGCGTTTGAAAATTAATGATGCTGACTTAGGTACCTAGGCAGAAAAAAAAAAAAAAAGCTTATTGACCTGTCACTTGTGAAGTTGGTAGATGAAAAATACCAGGCTGTTTTGGGTAGATTGCAGTCCAAGAGGAAGTATTAAATCTCTCTTAATAAAAGTAATATGTATGAAAAATGGATTGCTGCCTATTTTGACTGATTGGGAAAAGAAAATACGTTAAGGTGAACCTGGTTATGGTCTTATATAATACTGACTGAATGCCAGTGAGATAATGTACAGGTAAAAAAAAAAAAAAAAGGCAAAAAAAAAGATAGACTAACCTCCAAATCTGCATTACAATGCATAATTTCCATTCCAGAGAAATATTGCTTGAGATATATTTGTGTGGATCAAGAAAGTTATTGCTCTGGTACTGCCCTTTTGTAGCACATGCAGTAGTGTCTTATTACCTCCAGGGACAGCTTGAACAATTGCTGTGCTAGTGCCTTTCTCCTTCAAAGATAGAAATTTGCATTGGATTCACATAAGGTTGCATCCTGAATGCAAATATAATCATAATTAATACAAGGAAGGGACAGGCATAGTACTGCACTCTTATGGTTATACTGTAAAATCCATTATGTTTATAGGAAGCTCCTGATAGAAATAGCTTGCCTTCTTAAATAGCACTAATGAAAAAGAGGACAAAAAGTCATTGATAAACTGCCACCACCCCTATGTCCTTGCAATATATTAGCCCAAAATAGCACACTGACAATGTATAAATCTATAGAATTATGATGGAGAAACACGAAGGGTACAAAAGCATGTGTTTCCAAGGGCATTTCCATTATGCAACCCACAACAGTGAGTCAATAGACTTAATATGTCACTGTCTGATAATTAAAAGGGGAGGGTTACTAAGGACTTTTTACTTTATTTATTTATCAAACTATCAATGGGAAATTAGCATAATAAGAATTCTGACACCCAGAATTGTTTGTCTTTCATTAGAGTTTCTCAATAGCCAGTGAAAAGTTTCATTTTCCACTGACAGGCACAGTGGTGAGTCTCTCAGCTGCTGTTCAAGTCAGTGGCAAAATTCCCACAGATACAGGAATGAGATTTCTTGGAATAACATTGAGACTGATGCTGTTACCTATGTCTCTTTTCTCCTAAAGACAAACTACCTTATCTCTGGGCCAGGAGTCTTGGTGCTTATCCAGAAGATGCTGCCAGTCACTGCCCTAAATCTTGCCCAGTGACCTCAAGAAGAGACAACCTGTCCATGTTCACTCCTGGTAGCGTGGTGCCTTGTAGCTCCTGTTGGCATTAACTTCACCTGCACTAGGGATGCTTTCAGGATCTACCTTGTGCCCACTGATCCTTGTGAGACCCATACTTAGTTCTGTAGGATCAGGATGGATCCATGGCCCTTTCAGGCACAGAGCTGCTCTTGATGGCCCAGTCTGCCTTAGTGACTTCTACACTGTGCATGGTCCTGAGGTCCTGAAATGAGCTTAAATGAGCTTGGTTTTGCTGCGGTCACAGCCAACCCCATGCAGTAAATGAAGAATGAACAGATTGTGGAGGCACTGCTATCAGCTGAATGGCAGCCTGTGGTGGCAGACTGACGTGGGGTTTTGGCAGGAAATGCAGGAGAGAGATGTATGAGTAAGAAATTAATTGCTGGCCCGAGCAGATGCCATGTGCTTCACTAATAAGAGTTAATACTAGTTACACTAAATAAAGTAATATTAATCAAATCTAGTTTTGAAACATTTCTTCAATTTTAAAATTAAATTAATTTTGTTTTAAAATAAAATTCTACAGAAGCTGGTGAGGCTTTTTGCAACTAATTTGAGGCATTCTGTAAGAACAAGGGCTCACAGCAGCAGCCTCAAGAGCACATTTGATTTAATGCTTTCTAAGTATTATTTGCTTTCCCTCTGGCAGATATAATTAGTGTCTCCCTAACACCCTCAGAGTCTGATTTGCCTTAATTTAACATAAAATCATGAATCAATTATTTTTTAACTGTGTCACATATCTATAATTCTGATCAAGAACAAGCTACATGGAATGAGCTTGCACTACTAGGTGAATGCTGGGGCAGACTTTGCTTGCTATTTTTCTCTTTGTGTGTTTTGGTTTTCTTTTTTTACAGAAGGCTCATGTTGGCACATCTTGATGTTTTGGGCAGTATTCCAGTGGAATTTAACTGGACTAGTTGCATAACTGAAGTGGACACTTTTTGTTCCAGTCAGATCCATGTGTACACTCAACATGAATAAAAAAGGTTCACCATTTTAGTATGTCCCTAGGCTTACAGTTTCTGGGAATTGAAACAATAACAACTCTCCATCCTATCCTGCTTTTTGCAGTTGCCTGTCTTCACAGCCCTGCTAGTTCTGGTTAAACATAATTTGCCCTCCTAGCCCTTTGGACTGGCCTTTTTCAGTGTTTTTAAGTTTTTTTTTTTTTAATCTTCTTTGTGTGCTACAAGACATTCTAGGTAATCTGGTGACAAGACAGGTGAGTGTCTCTCAGCAGGAATAAAAGTACACAGCTATTCCGTGCCACACAATACACACAGCTTTCCAAGGGTTTTGTTAGGGATGTTCACAAGCCAGTGAGAGGCAATCAAGCCAGACTGGCAATGTAAAACTTAATAGAATAGGGACCCAAGACTGAGCTATGCAAAATGCAAGCTGAAAAACAAGGGGCTAATGTTATTTACATGGGCAAGAGCTCATTCAAGAAGGCCCCAAATTATCCCTTTTCAGAGACAGTGAAATTGTCTTGTTAGTACAATGATGCCTAAAGTCTTTCTTTTTTTGAAGCCAGAGTTAGAATTAAATAGCATCTTTTCTTTGCTCTGGCTGCAGTTAATTTTCATTTCAGTATTTCATTTTACCATGTTACATCTTACCAAATCGAGTTAAATATTTTAATACTTACTGATAGTACTGTATAGATATATAATACTGTGTATTATAAAATATATAAATATTTTAATACTTACTGATAGACTGATGGTGTCCCACACCATTCCATGAAGCATTTCAAGATTAAGATGGGTTGATTACATTGTGGCAAAAACCATCGTTGTAGGAAGCTCTCTGGTAGCCCACCAACAGCCATGGAAAGCATTTGTGCATGACATTTCTAAACAAGGGGTTGTGTCTATGTCCTTGAATTAAACAGACATTGTAATCTGTGGATGTTTGCAGGATGGCAGGAGGCCTGAAAATGGAACACTGACTTCAAAAAGTGAGTTTAGGGGGAGGTCTTGTGAATCTTGCCATTTGCCAGATGCAGATGGAGAACCAAGGAATGACAGTAGAGAAGTTTTTTTGAGACATTTGAGACAGGAAAGGCACCTGAAGAGAGCACCACTGTCATGGCATAAGACCAAGGAAAGTCATGAAAAACCAGCTCTTTTAGGGCACAGGTTTCAAAAAGTTCACTTTCTTGATTCTAAAGAGACTTGGTACATCTGGCTTCTTTCAGCAAATCAAAGGGGAACCTGGCAAAGTGGAAATGAGATGGAAGTTGAATCTGTTGATTTTGTAGAGACGAGAGGAACTGATGGATAATTTTGCAAAGAGGCGGTGTAAGAGCTCAGCAGGACTAAGCATTTGGGCCCGCAGGGCATGATATCTCTACTACAGCTATGCACAGATGCTCTCCCTGTCACTCAGGCTGGAAAAGCCAGACAGCAGGCCTGGCATATGTACAAACGCCTGTGCTCAGTTTATTTAAATATATACTTAGAGGGGTTTGTGTACTGACGGCTGCAAACTTGCTCTGTGCTACCACCGTGTTTTGGAGTGGAAGAAGGAATGGATCTTGTCAAGATCCCAGCATTCTCATGGTCTGGCTCTGCCCTGGGGAGCCCTGCAGATGGCCCTTGTCATCTGTGAGGGGACAAACCAGCTTCCCAGCACACCTGACTCTGGCTCTGCCTGTTCACCCGGATGCTGAGTCCTTGATGGGGGGCAGGCTCACTTTGCTTCTGCTGCTGGAGATGCTGCAGCTCATTTAAACCAACAGACTGCATGTATATCAGGCTGTAAGCAGGACTTATTTCCTTTTTTCTTCTCCAATGGGTCTTAAATGGAGGGGTCATTATCACAGGTCTACACCCCTGTGCATACAGGTATGCTTGAAAAGGTGTTCATACATTTAGTGGATGAAAAGCACAAAACATCAGTCATTCTTGCTGGTCTACATTTAAGGTATTGAGTGAAAGGAAAATATGTGCTAATGGCAAAGTGCGTGGGGAAAAAAAGTGGGATGTGATGACTAAAATGCTACTTTCTCAAGGAAAGAAGCTACCCTGTGAAATATTTCATAATCCAGAGGAACTTCACAGATCTCAGTTTATCCCTCATCTCTCAAAATATTGTACGTGTAAATCATCTGCTTAAGATATGAGTGATTCAGCTTGGGCTTGAACTTGTTCTTCACCTTGTCAGTTGCAATATGGACAGATTCCAGAGAAACGAATATATTCTGATGTGGATATTCCACAAATAATTCAAATTATCATGTGCTGAAATTTGACATAGGACATAATTTCCAGTAAAAATTCTGTTTATAAGATTAGGCAAAGAGAAAGCACATTCTCTCTCTCTCTCTCTCGGTATGTATACATGTATTTTGTCAGAGATTGTTACCTGGATGACTGAGTCTTTTCTGATGGAATTCATAAACAAATTTCATTTTATATATGAAATTATGTATTACAAAACTGTTCCAAAGTGGCAGACTGGTTCTTTCTTTTCTTTTATTTTTCTTTATCCTTTTTTCTTTTTTCTTTTTTTTTTCTTTTTTTTTTTTAAATAAAATCTGATTTTAATCATCCCCCTTGTGATTAAGCTTTCAAACCAGGACTTTATACAGTCCTGAAAAAAACCTTCTCAACTGAGATTTACAGAGAAAGACATTGCCTGTGTTCTGTTACCAATACAATAAACTTCCACATGGTCAGAAATGTAGTTTTACTGAGAATATAGTAGCATCCACATGCTTTATGGGCATCTACCAGATCTTAACAGCAATGCTTATAAACTGGACATAGTTTAGAAAATATTATTATAAATACAAAATAATTTATAAATATAAAATATTTATATAAATATAGAAATATTTATATGAATTCTATAAATAAATAAATATAAAATATTATTATAAAATACACACACATAAAGGACTATGTACAAAAAATATTGCAAAACCAAAACTTTGTTCCTAGTTGCAACATCCTAGTTCATGGCTCGTGACAAAATGGCAAGGAGGAGTATGAATCACATCAGGACATGGAGAAACAGAGGCACTGTGAAACTGAGAGTTTTTTCCAGGTCCCTCACACACTTATGGAAAAACTGAGGACAGTACCTATTTAAAAGCTTACATAAAGCAGATGTGGGTCAAAACATGCCCTGTATTACAAGCCCCAAATCAGCTGGACTTTATTTTGTTCCATAGAATCTTGATATATTTTTCAACTGATTTGAGGCCTCATGGTCAGAAAACAGAGTTATTATATAGTACAAATGAAATCAAAAAAGTTTGAGGTGCTGAATTTACCTTTGGATCATTCTCTCTCCTGCTACAGGCTTAAGATACTACAAGCTTGAGAAATGTTGTATTATAACAGTGACAGGGAATCTTCCCTAACCAAGTCACCCCTTGGAGATTGCTCACAAAGCTCTTTATAGGAATATGATCTGTGGCAGAACATCAGGCCCAGATACTTTATACACTTTATACTGCTTAGCAAATAATCTGAGAAAATCCATTATTAAGATGGTTGTATTCTGGAAGTATAACTAGGTGCACATTCCTGTGTGATAATAAAAATGCACATTAATATTGGGTTGTCAGCAGTGTGCAAAAAGGTTGCCAACATCATGAAAGAGAAAAAAGGTCATCTTTCATTTTCACAAATTGATTTTAATTAATCTGATTAATTTGCATATCCTGTTGTTTCTGGCAATTATGAAGACTGAATTGTGCCAAACGTATACTATGAATCTGACAGAGAGAGCTTTGGCAGCTTTGTATTCAGTGATTCACAGCAACATGCTAAACCCTAACAACTGTTCCTTCTGTGATGCTGTAGTGCAAACTAGAAAGATAAATTGGAATTTAACTGGGCTGGATAAATGAGCCCATTACCAAGGGTTTAGTTCACTGTCATTCTGAGATGACAGTTAGATAAAAGATCCGTACTTTACTTGGTATTACAAATAAGTCATCATTTCAGAATTTTTCAAACAGACGTCCCTTTGGAATTATTAATTTACTTATTCCCATTATCTTGGTATGTCTAGGCAACATTCTGCTGGCTGCATTATCAGCAGAAACACAAACAAGCAAGTTGCCTTTAGAAGTCCATTGCAAGGTCACGGAGAGCCATAAATCCACCCTTACAGTTTCTGTGCTTACCTTCTTCAGTTCCTTTCTTTGTCTGCCTGGAAGGGTTGTCTGGGTAGAATTCACATGCTAAAATTGACAAATCACATAAGGATGGCTTTGAAAAATGGGTGCCACTGTGCCATCACCATCATGATATGTAGCATAGATATCTGGGAAATTCTTCTTATTCCCCTAATATTCAACATGTCAGCAACTGCTAAGCAGTTTGTCTATGACCAGTCATGAAGGGTCCATGCTGTGCAGGAATCCCCTATGACAGGTTTATAAGTTATCAGGTATTAGAAGAAATGTCTGAATTTCTCCTCTGGAGGGAGCCTAAGTCCTGAGTCACGGGTTTGTTTGATTTTTTTCCTTTAGTGAAACAGAGGCCAGTCTCTTCAATGAATTATCCAATTCCCAGAATGGTTTCTGGAATCAAAAAGAAAAAACCTACTCTTAAACTGACTTGAGGCAATGTTGGCTGATGGCTATATATATCAGTTGTTCAATGTATACAGTTACCAATATACCCATCTCTCCATATCATAGACATTCACAGACCCAAAGCCATGACCAAAGCTGATGGGTGGGTAAATACTTCTGACAGGTCCAGAAAATTGCATTGTAGATCAGGAAAATATGTGCCAATAGAGGAAGTTATTCAAATGGAAGCCATTATGAGTAAATGCAGACATATAACATGCTTCCTTTAAGTAATCATTGTAAAATCTCTGAGCACTTATCACTATAAAGAAACTCTCATAATTTCTATAGCTTTATACAAGTCTTTTAGAAATCTTGGATGGTCATTTTAATAATTGCTTTTGAAAATTTTCCAATGGATAATTACAATTTTAACTACTCAATCCCCCCACATCTTGCACATTATCTTTTACAAGGTTTCCCGGAATGCTTTTTAGAACCTTTCATCCTGAGCTATCTTTTTGGACCCCAACAGATATCCAGGTCAACATCTGAGTTGCAGGCACTGTGACTGACCCTTAAACCTGTGCATCATTCCACAGCTGTAACAGAGAGCAGGCTTGAAATTCACCTCCAATGTGCTCTCCTGACTCACTATAAACAAATCAATCACCTGCTTGCCTTTTCCCTGAAATTACAGTCACCCCTGAAAGAAAAGGATTCTGCATACATTAGATCTTTTTTGGAGCTTGGCTTTATTACCCTGACAAGAACATACCATTTCTGGCTGTCACTTCTTGCACATTCAGCTGTAGATGGGTTTCCTAAAGGTCAAGCTATCTCATCTGAAAGAATATCAGTATGGATTGAAAAGCATGTAAGAGTGTAGCTGGCGTAGCTCTCCAGTGAGACAGCAAGGCTGACTGAAGCAGAATTCAGAGGTCATTTTCTTCTGGTGTCAAAAATATGCCAAATCAGAAACCTGCAAAGCAGTGACATGGTGTAAGTCATTAATCTTTACAGAATGTTAGGAACTAGAATTAGGTGCTGGATCATGTGCCAAGTTCAGAAGGGCAATAAAAGAATTAGTGTTCAGCAGAAACCATGAATAGCCCCTTCTCCCATCTTTCTTTCTGAATATCTATAACAGGACGTATGCCTAAGTGTACCTGCAAAAAAAACAAAACCCTCTGCAGCAACCATGCTTCTTCAGTGCTGTTCTGTATTCCTCAAATCTCTGCCTTTCCTTGATTTTTTGCAGAACTGCAAGGATACAGGAAAATCAATCCAAACCCTTACACAAGAACATATGGAAGCTGAATACACTGGTTAACCAAAGAGAGGGAGTTTTTCTAATCTTCAGCAAGTGCTGCCTGCAGGGCAGCATCCTAGTGGCACTAGAAAGAGCAGCAGGTCATTCTCAAAAGTTGCTTGATACTTGAACTTGTTTTCACTGACTTCACATATGAAAAGTAAATAAAATCTCTGTACATTACTGCTACCTTTGTGATCTGTAAGGTATCCTTGAGAGATTGGGATGTACTTATCGAAGAATCATTTAAGCCACAGAGACAATCAGAGTTCAGCTCTGTTCTGTGCACAAGCTCAAGGTGAGGTTTGTCTACTTGATACATTTGCTCAACACCACAAATAATTCTGATCATGCAACTTCCATCAGTGGAAACTGATGAGAGTGGTCTTTGTGAAGTGGGAGTGGAAAAGCCATGCTGAAGAAGGAAGGTGCATAAAGAAGAACTTTGTGCTTTTTTTTTCCCCTCTACTTTTTGCTGTTGTTCTGACAATTTCAGAGAACATGCAGTATAAAACATAAATACATGATTTCTATATATAATATTGTATAACATACAATTTTCACCCCTAACACATATTTTCTCGCCTTTTTTATTCCATGATTGAAAAATTGTAGAACAAATAGGAGGTGCTTGCTTATCTTTTTTCAGGAGTGCATCAGAGATTCAGTAGTGGATTAGAATACAAAAAACGGGAAGATGATGCATATTGAGCAAGGGATAACAATTTGTCACTGTCTGTGGTTCAACAGCAATTGTGCTAGAAACCAAACCCTGTGTTGTTATCAACACAGGAAAGGCTGCTTGGAAAGGGCAATACAGTGATATTTGAAATAATATATCAGAACATTGTGCTTTAAGAAAAGAGTGAAACTGAAGTAATTTAATTATTACTGTGTTACAATAAGAAAATATAAGGATGCTGGATCATACAGAACACAAACTCTCATTTTAGCAGAGGTTATGTAGAAACTTTATCCAGAGGAAAAGCTTTCTGAGTAGCAGCTGGTGTCTAGACTGCCTCTCTCCTCACAGATTTTCCTGCTGAAATGCTGGAACCTTATTGATGTAATTGCTCCTAAACCTGATTTAATTCAGAGAAATGAAAAGGGAATGTTGGCAAATTTAGCATTGTACAGATGAGTATGGCCCAGAGGTCAGTAGGCCTGAAGCTAAGCATGCATTAGCATACTTTTTCTGAACTGAAGCTGATAAACCCATCAAAAATGGTTAATTTCCAACATTTGGATATATTTCCTGCATTGGTAAACATAAGATAGAGTTTATAACTTAAATGTCTGAGAGCTAGCAGGCCTGATGATGTTTTGCATCTTTCTATTTGCAGAGGGGAAGAGAATATGGTTCTATTTGTGCAGCATTTGTGGAATAGGTGGTTTAACACGGATTTAATGTGAATATTCATCGACAGACAAGAACTTTGCTATTTGTTATTCATCATTCCTTAGCTTAAAATATGGGAATAAGAACCATTACCTTATGAATTCAGTTATCTATCAGATGCATGGAGCAGTCAATTGATCATGTTAAAACACTCATTAAAAAGGATTCAGTTCTTAACTCTGTGAAGATCTAATTTGAATAAGCAAATCTTTAACACAGATTTGAGGGGATATGCCTTGTTTTCATGTTTTATATATTTCTGAGAGGTGTTTCTACTCTTTGAATGTAAAAAGCTCTTTTCTTACCCCCCTCAGAATAAACATTGCTGCAGAAGTGGAGAGACAATCAAGTCATCTGTAGGGTATCTGGAAAAATTGTCCCTATCCTTGAGGGTGATCCAACAGGATATTTGGTCTATGGGATTGACTATGCAAATGGCTAAGGGCTGTCTGGAAGGTACTGAGTACTTCAATGCTCATTGAGGCATATGGGCCTCAGTCTCCATTATCTTAATGCTGTTAGATTTGAATGCATCTTTAAAGTGAGGGGAGCTACCCTCTTTAAAGCATCTTTAAAGAAAGCTTGGACACTATGAGAAGAAGGAGTATTTAGCACCCTTTGGAGTTGGCTTCCCTGCCATTTTCTTTTTCTCATTGTCTCTTCATCCTGAAAGTAAGTTATACAGTTCCATATGGAGATGATTTTATAGATTTAACAATCTATAAAGAAAATTGCAGAAGGGCCAGAGAGCAGTAGAATCACAGCAGTGCTCCTGTATAACTCACGGCGTGGTGCAGCAGCGGGTGCCGTCACACGCAATCCAATTTCTTTGGAAAGATGATGGAAGACAGGTTTTATCACACGCATGCCACTTTACTTCTCAAATGCAGATATGGATTTCCATAATTTATAGCTTAGGTTTCTTTTAAAGTTTATTTTTTATTCTCTCTCTCTCTGTACAATTGTGCAGATATGCCATCTGAGTAATTGTAAGAGTGGAGCTTTTGTTTGGAACAGGGATCTAGATTATGCTGTGAGATTTACAGTAACTCAACACACTGTGATCATTTCACCAATTTCCATTTCCAATTGTCACATGGAGAATTTTGTTCTCCACATACACAAAAGGTCAGGAACCTTGCATAGACGTTGTCTGTTTTCACTCACAGCAAGGATGGGCAAATTTGTTCAGACAGGCCTGGAAGAAGTGTTTATTGAAAAACCACAGTCAGCTCTGCGTATGGCCAGTTATAAGGTAGAGTTTCATCTGGTCCCTCTGCTAGAATTGCTCAGGGACACCTCATAAATGAGAGGGAAGGCAAGAGCTATGTGCCTTGGATGGATCCAACATGCTTTAGCCATAGGCTGGGACTAGAAATCCGAAGGAAATAGCACAAAGTACTCTAAGAAAAAAATGATAATCCTCTCAGAAAATTAAGCCATTAGAAACATCATACAAAATCTGTTCTTGTGACTTTTTCCAAGGGATTCCTTAGAACAAAGCCTTTTGAAAGCATTTATAACAGAGGAATTATATTGTCAATAAGTGGGAAGAATTGTCTTCTGACAAACAGAGAATTGTTTCCTCGGCTTTCTTAGCAGCCTAGAACAAATTATCTGGGCTTCACTTTCTTTCAGTAGAACTGGTCCTCTCCTACAGCTAAAATAATCTTCCTGGCTATAAGTATTATGAGGAGGTTTAATGTGTATCTCTTCACTGATAAATAAATCCACCTTCTCTGTAGGATCATGTAAACTCCTGATATGAGTCTTTTGTTTGAAAAGGAGGATGCTATTCATGGAACATACAACTCTCAGAAATAGCACTGTGGAGTAAAAGCTGACCTTGAAAAATAGCAAGAATATTTTCTGCTTCCAGTAATGAGACAATACATGACAGAGGAAGGGAGTACTTGAGAAAATGGCAGGATGGTAGAGGTTGGTTCATTTGCTGTCCCTGTGGAGCAGTTGCCCAGCTCAGCAACTCAGTTGAGTTCTGGGGATGAAGGAGGTGTGGAGGAATTCAAAAGCCTGTTGACTCACTGTGCCTGAGGAGAAGACATTTTTTTATTTGCCTGTGGCTGGACTCCAACTGAAAATAAAATTGCAGATAAAAGAAAGCAATAATTTACCTTCCTAGACCATCCACTTGCTGGTGCAGCATTGTTCTCAAAAAATAGACCAATTTCTGCATTTTGACATGACATAATTTTGGAGCGTGGATGATTTTGCTTTTCAAGGAATTACCTGTAGGAAAAAACGCCTTCAACTTTCTGACACAGCCAAATTTACTCTGAATATTTTATAGCTATTTAGACTGCTATAGTGCTAAAGATCATGATTCCCTTCTACCCTTCACCCAATGTACTGCTGTTTTGGCTGCTGCTAGTGTGTGGTATCCACAGGTACAGATGCAATGACCCCAGACAATGAGCAGTTCTGGAGCTGAGGCAGACCCCTGGCTAACCCCTGGCTACAGCACACAGGTCAGTCCAATAAGAAGAGGACACCAGGCCTTCCCTCCCCTGCTTCTCTTATTCTTCCTTCGAGGGCCATCACCAATACAGACCTGATGCACTGTGATCTGAGCAGCAGGAAAGACCTTTGCCTTCTACT
The DNA here is from genome assembly GCA_017589585.1 of Phylloscopus whistleri. NCBI lineage: Eukaryota > Metazoa > Chordata > Aves > Passeriformes > Phylloscopidae > Phylloscopus > Phylloscopus whistleri. The sequence continues at coordinate 3,470,727 of JADMLD010000552.1, read as the reverse complement.
TTTTCCCCTCTCAGGCACATTTTTTACTTTAATAATTCTGCTACATCATATACTGTCCTATCACTGCAGATTTCAACTGCAGCCATGGAGAGGCAGGGGAACCCTTTTCATTGATGTTGCAGGAGTACAGCTTCAGGGTGCCAGGGTGCTCTAGTGTGTCAGAGAAAGCCTTGAAGGATTAAGCCTTGTGGTATCCCTGCACATGGCAGGGAGGTTGAAACTAGATGACCTTTAAGGTCCCTTCCAACCCAAACCATTGTATGATTGTATGGTTCTGTGATTGTATGATTCTGTGATTGTATGGTTCTATGATTGTATGGTTCTATGATTCTATGATTAGAGTGGCCGACAGGGCTCCTGTCAAGGGCCCTGGGTCCCTGCTCTCTCCTGCTTTTGTGTCCCAGACCTCAAAGCAACAGCTGAATAAAACCCAACATGTCTCCCATGGAGCTGAGAGCACTTAAACTTCTTTGGGACACATGATGATTGGAATGCAGTGGAGACACATGAATTCATATATTTCTGAAAAGCTTAAGATGGCTCTGATAGAGTGTCACTTTTCAAATTTTCATCTATATTTTGAGGGGGGCTGATGACTTTCCATGTCCATGTCCCTGACAGGCAGACCCCAATGGGTTCTGAGCTGATCCAGGAGGAACATGCACAAGCTCAGCTGTCATTGGACTCCACATCCTATTACCATTTCCAGCACTATCTGCTATCTGCCTTCCCCTCTGCCTCGTATTAAAGAAGATAACTCTGCACTGCTGGAACAAATATAGCACACAGCTCTCCTGTCAGGGTGCTTACTTCATTAGTCAAAGAGAAAAAAAGGATTCTCATAGTTTTTCTCCTTGTAATTTTCCTGAAAGCTGCTTTTTTATTCCTGCTGGAGGCCCTGTATGTGTAATCAGCCATAGAATGTATTGTCTAAACCACTTTTTGGGCTCTTTGTAAGTAAACCTTTCAGCAGCATTATTTATTTTGGAAGAAGAAATGAATGATACCAGAAGGATTGAGATCTGAATTTTCAGACCTTTTAAAAATAACTTTTGCAGTTCTTGTATTGGATTATATTTCAGAGGGCTACTCAGTGCTGGGTTAACAGTTGAGCTTTATGATCTTAAAAGTATTTTCCAAAATAAAAAATTTTATGATTCTGTGACTGGTACATAGCCCTTCCACACATGATTTAGCTAAGAGGAGAGTCCCTTGGTGATGCTGTTAAAGATCACAACGGCACAGACTCCAACTTCAGAAGGGTGACAATGACTCTGTTTATTTCCGGGAATTTCTTCCCTTTTACGCTATTCTACAGATAAGAACCCAGTTGGTGAAAGAAAGACAAACTTCTTCAATCACATTGGTCAAGTCAGAGGGACATCAAGAAGAAGTCCCTCCTAGGGAAAGGAATGTAAACAAAGTTATAGCTACAAAACCATGTCTCTTGTTGACAGAAAACTCTCTGGGAAAGAGTTTCAGAAAACCAAAACATCTCAGGCACAAACCAGGGCTACAACTTGGTCTTGGACTGAGTCAGCCAAAAGTGAATTTTGGAAGAAGCAGTGAGATTTTGCAGTCAGGCAACAATTTCAGTTATTGGTAAATGTGTCTGTTTCCAGTCAGAACACATCTAGGCAAGCTGCTGAAGGGGTGATCCTCGCCTGTGATCTCTGATGTCTCTGATTGTCATTCACTGCGTGTCAGGACCGCTGGCCACATGGCCACCATGGGCTGCAGTGGGCTCTGTACACTCAGACCCCATCCCTCCCATTTCTGCCCTCAGGGGAGCGTGGATAAAAGGTCCTTCTTTAAGCTGGAGGCTGGCTTTGCTGCTGAACACTGCCATGAGTGTACATCACAAGGAAAACCTTTGCAAGCACAGTTTATTTTGAATATTTCAAATTTTAACAGTTTAAATGGATGCTGTGTCTCAGTCATGTGATCTCCTTTTTGTTTCTTTATTTAGAAAAAAGTAAGTCTGAAATATTAATTTTAGTTTTTTGTTTTAAATAATTTGCAATCCAGTTTCCCACCAGAAATACAGTCTACTCTTCCCTAGAGGACTCTATGGATAACCAAAACCCACAAGTTTTTACCACCAGAAGAATAAAAGCAGTGAAAAGTCCAAAGTGAGAAAGAGGACATGGATTTCTAGCCAGGTTACTTAAAACTCTTTCCCTTGTCTGTTTTTTAACTCTTAATTAATTTGAGCACCTGCTCGACACTCAAGTCTTGAGAAAACTCCACAGACAAGTTTCTCAGTCTCCTAGAAAGTCATTAAAAAATCGAAGAAGGCAGCAGATTATGTTTCAGAAATAAGAAATGAACAGTAAGCAGAAATCTTTAGAGAAAAGAAGAAAAATCAATTTTTGCACTTCCTTATGCAAAAGCAAGCTGAAAGAAGGCATGTGTCTTCATGCGTCTGTCCAACACTGAATGATATGAAGTAAGACATTGGAGGCCAGGAAGCTTGTTAAAAAACCTTAATATGTAATGGATCTTGATTTTAACAAAATAGTTATGATTAACTTTGCTGATCAGGAGGAGTGGAAGGTGCTTCCTCTGCAGAAGATGCTGTAGAATGTTCCAAGTGGTAATACTAACATTTAATCAGAATTTCCAAAGGGTCACCTCATAGAAAAATACTAAGTAAGAAACAAATTCCTGCAAAACTGAGTAGTATGAATTCTCTTGCCAGATATGGTTAAAGTGTAATTTATGATCAGTGGCCTGCCTATCATAGCTTAAATAGCTGCACTCTCTTTCAAATAATAAGTAATAGGGTCACCTTTCTTTCTCCTGTACTGAAAGGGTCTGTTTCTGTTTGGATGGCTGATTCCTGAGCCAAAACCAGGGAATTTTCTTGATGCTAATGGAAGAGGGCAGAAGATAGCATGTGAATCCAATTTTGAGGATAATGAGTCTGCTTTCCACTTTCCAGAGCTGGCAGGCTGTTTTCAGATAGAACTGCTACAGCACATTTTTCTCATCCTCTGCCCTTTCCAGAGGTCGTTTGACCTGGTATACACTTGCCAAATGGTGCAGATTGCCAGAGAGCTGAGACATATCCAGAGTGTCGGGAAAGGTATCAGGTGGATTCTTCTCTCACAGCAGATAATATTACCAGGATTGTTTGGGACTCCAGACAGAAAAAGCACATGACCATAAGAAGAGTCAGAGCTGAAGACTGGATCTGAAATGGCAATGACTGTGGGTAATATCAGGCAAACAGTAGGAGGAAGGTACAGAAATACTTTGAAGCTCAAATACTTATTCCTTTTCCCACTCTTTGTGAAGTTCTTATATCAGGAATTCAGAGGTCATTCTCCAGTAAAACTAAGAGTCAGGGGTATTTTCTACACAGATGGATGCAATCTGCATCCCTACAGCCTTTGCTTCTCTCTGTGGTCCCTTTGGTCAGGTTTAAAATTCAGAATAAATAATCTGAGGATGGAAATACAGCTGCTAGGACCTATAAGTTGGCCTCACATGAACACATGGCTTCTGGAATAAACTGCTGCTAAGTTACAGACAGGATAGAAGGGGAAAAAAAACAAACTAAAGAAGATTAAGTACAGCTTGAGTCTTATTCCTGTTCCACAGACAGTTTTAGGGAATGTTTGCCATGTGCATTTTTGAGGTAAATTCTGCATTCATATTTAGCTTGTTGCCAGTTCATATTCTGTCACAACATAGTCCCCCGTGTGGAAATCATGTCCTATTTTTATGCAATTTATAGTATCTCTCTGAGATTAGTCTAGGAAACTGCCAGGTTTGCATGGATGAAACTACTGTACTAGAATAACTTACGAGAAAACCTAGAAATTCACATAACAAGCTCTTGACACACAATTGGCTCTGTGAATTACTTATCCTAAATATCCCAGCATGTGCTTGTACTAAATTATCAGCTATACCTTTTATCCAGTTATAACTGAGGTGCTACAGTGTTTGTCAGGGCCTGCTGGTGAAAGAAAATCTTGAGGCTTGAAAATATTTATAACCAGAGATAATTAAAAAAATTGTTCAAAAGCTCTGTGTTTGGCAGGCTACTCATCTTGAAAGTCAGGAAGCACTGACATCTCCCTCCTGCAGTTCCAACTTAGACACAAAAGCTGACAGAATGTCAAAAATGAAGTAGCAAACTAAGCATAGTGTTATGAAGAGAGCCCTTGCTAACGGGGATATATCCTTGTGATCACCACTGCTGAAGATTGGATGCAGAAACCTTGGACCAGCTCTGTGCTCTTGCTTCACGGGAAGAGGTGTTTGTCTTCATGGGAGATGTGGCCTCTGACCCAGGAGTAGTTTCTAGACTTGCTAGCATTGGACTCAAGGATGAAGGAGACATCTAATGTCTCTTTTCTTCATGGTATAATGCACAGTGCTCTGGAGAATTTTGCTGAGATCAGCTCTGTGATAGCCATGCCCGTGTAAATGGACATCCAGGGGAGATGTCTGTGTCTGTGTTTTATTAAAGGACTAGAAATGTGAGGAGCTGAGAAGTACCTCCATATCTGAAGTTCCTGTGTGTGTTGCTGAGCTCAGTCTATGGTAGAACCAGGAATGATGGTGGCAAAGCAGTTGGGATGAATTCTGAAGAATTTCAGTTAAAAAAAAAGAAAAGGAACATTTTAAAAAGAGTAGCTGAAATTAGGTGTCTAACAGAGTCCACCTCTTCTCATGGTTCATAACTGTGCCTTAAAGTGCAAATTTTCCTTCTATGCCTAACAATTATTAACACTAAAACATATTGCAGTCATGCTTCTGAATCTCCCACCCAACTTCTTGTTTAATATCATAGGCAGGGTTTCTGTCAGTGTTTTCTCAAGAGAGTAGCACTATTTAATGAAACAATTAAATTTAAATTTGTTTGGTGGCCTGAAAGTCCTCAACAGTATTCCAGGCTTATAAACACAGTGGGAAGAAAATTATTCTTGAGAAATGAGAATAGAGTCAAGTCGGGGATAAATATCTTAAATTGTAATCTCAGCCACAAATCCCATTTCAGGAGCAGAGAGCAGCCAGAAGAGGTCATGATCCAGCCTGACAAGTGATGGATTTGGCAGCACAAGCATGTTAGACACTGAAAGAAAAAGAGATGCTGGGCTGAAGTGACAAAATCAGACAACAACTGATTTGATAACACAATCCATAGAAGTTAGAATTTCCTCTTAGGGAGAAAAGTTACTAAGATAAAAATACTCCTGTACTCAGTTACTCACACTGTAGTAAAATGGGTAGCAGTCAGTTATAAACTAAGTAGCATATAAGAATTAAACACAATAATTTCTAACAGAAATAAGTAAAAACATTTCATTCTGACTGATATGAATCTCATGGACTGCTTATAGGTTTGAATGCTTGTAACGTTGTAGCTGTTTTATGATGAGGATCACTTCTGGACCCAGTGTCCCATTTACTATCACAGTGACATCAATGTGGAAAAACAGTTGTGTAACTTGAGAGCTACAAGCTTCAAGGTGATCATGGTGTAAGCCAAGCCTTATGGAAGCTGTGCTAGCACATCTTAACAAGTGGATAAAAAGGAGCTTAAATGTGTCTGAGATGTGGTTATGAATGGCCAGCTCACCAGGAGTATTTTTTCTGAGTGCACAGATACTGAGAGGAACAAATCATCCCCAGAGAGGGCCACCTTAGCCTGGAAGTCTTTTTCTGACTCAGAAAGGTGCTCAAGCAACATTACTAATTTTTGCTTCTACTTGCTCCACTGACACAAAACTTCTCAGTTCTTCCTCACCTTCAGGGTTTTATGCTTCTTCTCAGCACTGCACCATCAGCCAGCTAAATTTGGAGTAGAACTATTTTTGAACATCAGTTTTTAGAAAATACTTTGTCAATGTCTAGGTGGTTTTTATTTTGTCTTTTGCTTTTGAACAGAAAGTTTAATAGTGTATACCAATGAGGTGACGCTGTATAGGACTCTTCTCCTTTACACTGTGTCCTATATTTGGCTTTCTCTTGCTAGTGATACCTCTTTCTTATCTCTGAAAATTTTCCTACCAAGATTTCTCCTTGCCCTGATTCAAAGGAGCACCACATTTTCTGTTCTACATGGCCTGAATGACTTTGTTGACATCTGTTTTTCCTCATATAGGCTCAGAGGTCTAATTTGCCTGTTCAACAGAAAGGACAACCAGGTGCAAACAGAAAGAAGAATTTGATCTTTTTTTGGACATATTTTAGCCCATGCAAAGGACAGGAGAGTGAGGTAGGCCTGCTCTCACTGCAGCTCCACTGAATCAGAAGTATTTCTGGTTATCATCATCAGCGTGTGTGTGGAGAGATGATGCCCCAGCAAGAGCAGCTGTGAAAGTGTCTTGCCAACACAGTCCATACATAGGTGGGAAATACAGTGGGAGAGGCAAGATCTGGCTGGAGTTCCCTCCATAAATTTATGAGGAGTTTTTGTTTGCTTGGTTTGTTATGTTTTGTTTGTTTGCTTATTAACTGCGATGCTTGTTTGGGAGGAGAAAAGACAAAGTATACTCCTGCCTAGTGAAAACAAGAGGCTTGGGGCAGGAAGGAGAAACCTAGTGAGGGTGAAGAGCCATCAAAGATTTCCCAGGTGGATCTGTCAGGGACAGGCTGCATGTGTTCATCCTTCTGCACCTGCTTTCCCAAAGAGGAGACAGAGCACCCCCTTCCAGACACCCCTCGGATGTGTCCTGTGTGTCACCTCTGAAGGGCAGCAGTACCCACAGATGGAGAGAGACATCCTTCTGTGCTTTCCTGGGAATGCTTGAGCAGATTGTGTTCTTCAGGGTGATTAGTTTTCATCCCAAATTGCAAACAACAGCTTTATGAGGTTACTCAAACAGTGGTTTATCCAGGGGAAATCCTGTGTAGCTTGCGACCTGACGGCATTTTGACTGACTAAAATGGATTCTGAATGCTCACATATGGTGTTACCAAGTCTGGATTTTGTTATCTGATGCAGTCTTAGTTCAGTAGGAATAGTGTTGACAATGTTTATTCATCACCACACATGAAAACAAGAATCCTCTAGCTACTCCCTTCCATCTCATTACATTTATTTAAGCATGGTAAGAAACATTACGAGGAGAAGATTTTTTATTTTGCTCTATTTAAAAATAGATTTATGACAGTGGTGGTGGGCTAGGCCTGGCTGGCAGATAAGTCCCACCTTGTTCACTCTTCCATCAGATGGGGGAGAGAATCTGAAGGGCAACAGTGTAAACCATTAGTGAGTCAAGATCAAGACAGTTTAATTAGTGAAGGAAAGCTGCATGCACAAACAAAGGGATTTGTTCTCTGCTTCTCACTGAGAAGAAGATGTTTATCCAGTTCCTGGAAAACAGCACCTCATCATGTGTAATGGTTACTTGGGAAGGCAGGTGACATAACTTGAAACACCTGTGACTTCGTCCTCCTTTCCCCAAAATTTATTGCTAAGTCTAATGTCATAGTATGGGATACCCCTTCAGTCAGCCCAGGTCAGCTGTCCTGGCTGAGTCCTGTCCCTCTCAGGGTGCTGGGTACCTGAAGGGCAATTGTTCTCATTACTAAGACTGAGGCAAAGAAGACATGAAGTATATCAGCCTTTTCCTCATCCTTTGTCACCACGTTTTCCTCCTGCTTCCAATAAAGGAGGGAGATTCTCTTCAGCCCTCCTTTTGTTGCTAATGTGTTTATAGAAACATTTTTTATTGTCTTTTATGACACTAGGCAGGTTAAGTTCTAGCTGGGCTTTGTCCCTTCTCATTTTCTCACTGCATAACCTCACAACATCTTTGTAGTCCTCCCAGGTTGCCTGCAACTGCTTTCAAAGGTCATAAACTGTTTTTTATTCCTTCATTCCAGATTCTTGTGAGGCTTTTCCTCCATCTGTTGCAGTGGCTCCTACTATACTGTTTCTTATTAACATACAACTCAAATTGTGGCTTATGAGAATTTAAAGGTATGTTGAAGAGTAAGTTTTCTTTATATTTCACGGCATAAAATGTCTTGTCCCCGGGGGTACCACCAGCCCTGACCATTCCTGGGCACTCAGCTGGCTTCCCCCACCTTGCCCATGGCTCAGAACCCATTTCAACCCCTCCAAATCCTCCCTCTCTGCTCACAGGGAGGCTTCTTTCCTCCACTTTCTTTTAGCTTTTGTTTCTTTTCTGCTGTCTATATCCAAACTGAGTTTCTTGCTCAAGCACAGATCTTAGACATGAATCTTTCTAAACAACCACAAGCAGAAATATTTCACGGTGAAATTATGATGTGTTTACGCTCATGAATACATTGACTAAAAGGTCAAGATTCAAGAAAGGGAAAACATGAATGGAGCACAAAAGAGTAAGGAATAGTTTGTAGGCAGAAATATGAAACATAATTTACATATAATTGTGAAAGTCATTGTTCTAATGGAATATGATGCATGGATATTAATAAAGGATGACCCTAAGAAATATCTTACAAAAAATTGCTTTCTCTAGCATCACTAGTTTTGATAAAATTAACATTTTTGAACTTTTTCTGTGTTTTAGACTTATTCTTGCTGTCATATTTGGGTTGAACATTTGCAGCACATTAGAATATTTCTTCTGCTAGAGCCTGAGTTAATGCTTGCACTCAGCAAATTCCCACTAGTACTAATGTTTTAAATACTCAGCATTTTGTTGCTGCCGTGAGTTTTCTCTGCCATGTTATGTGTGTAGTTTTTCATGCCTGCTTTTTAAATTCACAATGTGAAGGGTCAGGCTATGCAAGGTCCAATCCTCAGTGAGATATGAGTGCTGCTGTGTTCTCTGATGCCTGACACCAGGAAGAAAAATTACCTTATTTATGTTTTTAAACAGCTACCTTAAGATTGTTTAGTAGGAGCCACTTGACCTCTTAACATGGGTATATAAGAGCAGCGTGAGGATTTAATTCCAAATTAATTTTTCCTTCCTCTTTTAGTACTGCTTACCAAAGTCCCTGGTTACTGTGATTATTTGTAGTGTTGTAGACACTTTACATTTATGAGCAAATGTCCAAGATTCCAAGCCACCATTCAGGCAAAAAGATACCTTCCTTCTACTGTTGGCAGGAAAGTTTAATACAGAATTGTCTTGTAAATTATATGCAAGTGTACCTTCCAAACAGTTTTTTCAAATGAGATTTTGTTGTATTGACAGGAAAGTTGAGGGAGGAACTTGTACTGCTACACGCAAATACAGCTTTTTTTCTCAGCCAAAGCTTAAGCAAACATCATATTTTAGAGGAATTTAGGAAGTAATCAACAGCCACATTTATTTCTCTGTGTACATTCCATTTCTCTTTTGAATGAACTATTAAAGAAGAAATTGAACAAAGATATGACAATCTCCTCCTACTGATGACAAACAAACCTGTAGAAGAAGATTTAATAAAATTGACAAAGCAGCATGAAAGAGGAAGAATGAAAGCTCAGATTCTGGCAGCTTGAAGCTAGGATACACTCAAAATTTTAGAGCTGACGTAATCTGACAGCTCTGATGAAATCCTAGGAGTATGTATGCACATTCAGCAAAAAAATATAGCCATGAACTCTATTTTTCTTGACAGGTTGCCACTTGAATGGATACTTGATTAATATTATCTTTATTCACAGTGCTGCTTGGCATGAGCAAATGAATTTCAAAATATCAAGCTAAATGCTTTCATGATTCACTATTGCAGGAAGGATACAGTGTAAATGAGACCTCGAAAATTAGTCCTACATTAAACACAATCCATCACTTTTCCAAAGGTTTGGCTCATTGGGGTATATAGGAAGACTTGTACATTACAATAGTCACTAGAATACATATTTTATATAAATGCAGCTTAAATTATTATTCATGTTAAAAAAATGTTTTATGGGTTTGCTGAGTTGAGTCTTTATCAGAAAAAAACACTCTTCTGTTTTGTGAAAACTAGACTATCATTTATTATACTTTTATTTACTGTTGATTACAATTCCTAAATAGATTAACTCTCTCTTTAACAACTCAATTTAGAGCCAAAAGGATCTAGCACAAAAGCTGTCCTATCAGCAATCTGTAATTTTGCAAGGAAAAGGGTTCTAAGAGTAAAGTTTGGGGCACTGATTTTAATGTGTTTTTGTTGTACTGCTTCCAACATTCTCATTAGCAATGCTTTCCTGTTTCTAGGGATCGATTTAGAGTATGACAGACCCTTCAGTTACAATCTCCCTCTCTTGTAGTTTTTGTTCCATAATTCAAGTTGCTGTTATTTGGCTTGGCTTCTCCTGGAAGCTGTCAGTGCTGGTTTTGGTTGCAACCAGAATCATAATATTGGAAATCCTGACCTTCTGGCTTAAAAGGAAGGAAGCCTGCCTAGGATGCTTCTGTATTCTCTTGGGTACAGGATGGCAGTCCTTTGGCACAATTTCGGCTGTGTGTGATTTGGTAAGAGCTGTGCTAAGGCTTCTCAAGTCTGTACTAGAAACTCAACTCACAAAGGGCTTACAAATGGAGCACTTTTTGCCCTCCTGGCCAAGAAACAGTGATACAGGTGAAAGCATAAACCAGCTGGTGAGAGGAACTTAAGCCTGGAGATGATGTTCCTTCAAGAAAGCATTCTCATTGTACTCATCATGATTTACATAATTCTTGAGAAGCTCTTGTAGTGCAAATATTACCCAGGTGTTTGTATAACACCTTCAAGAGTCTAGCCCCAAACATGCTGCAAATCATTCACCTTGCAAATCATGGGGCAGTACCCAGGTGCTTATGCATCAGTGTCATTTGAGATGCCTTGGGACACCTGATACATTCATAAGGCTGCAGGAGTCCTGCACCCCTCTGGTTGTATTCCAACTGGCACAAGATGTCCAATGTCTCTTTGGTAGATTCCTGTCTATATCACCTCTCAGTTGAGTACCCTGTGGTTGTTGTAAGGACAAGACAGAGAACAGAGAAGGGAAGTTCACATTATGTATTCTTAAAATGTACTCTAGGTTAGAGAAGGTGTACCACGTTTCTGCCACAGCTGCTAGTATGAAAATTCAAGTTTGACATAGTTTTTTACATACATACATTTTATGGGTGTGCCTTTCAGCATATGGGTTTTTCTTACCATGGTTTCTCTAGTGTTTCATGGAAGCTTACTCCTGGCCCTATATGAGTTGTGACCTGGAGAAGAGGGACCTTGAGTGCATCAAGGCATAGATATTTTGTGAGTGAGCAGATGTGTGTATATATATTTGTCTTAGAAACAGGAAGGTGTTCTTTTGCACCTTGAGAAGGATTGATAAATGTGGAGATTGCTCATAGAGATTCTCCCTGAAAGCAAGAAAACTGCTACAAAAAGTGAGGTGATTTAGTTCATCTTTATTCATAAAAATACATTTAAACACAGTTTTCTTTACTGTTCCTTCCAACCCTCACACTGGCACAGAGTCAGAGGCAGACTGATTACAATGAGGTTCTCTATTTAATAGAACCAATAGAAGGAACTGTTTAACTACACAACAGCTCATGGTCAAAAAAGCATGTTTGTTTATTATTTTTCTATTGTTTTCCTGTGCCATGTACCTGAAAATTCAAGAGCATTTGTTTCATTTTTTATTCTGAGAATGGAAAATGTTGTTGCAGTTTTTGTTTGGATATGTGGTAATTTTCCTTGCTAATCTAGGACAAGGTGGTTTGGAAATTGCCATAATAACTGTCCCTGGGAAGTGTTCTCAACTAATGAACACTATTAAGTAGCCAGATCTAGTTCAAGGATGATGACTTTGGTAATTCTGCCTACAGAAACATGCTGGTTTTGTTTTGCAGTATAATTAGTATCTGCACCTGCTTTATTTTAAATGTAAGCCATATGCTTGGTTTATGAAAATTGAACATCTGCCATAGAGTTACTAAAATATGTGCCTTAAAACACAGTTCTGATATGCTGCTATGTATCTTAAAGGAAATAAAAAATGCATATTGATATTTTAAGACTGAATTTATGGTTGTTCCTCATTTAATTCACAGCTTTTCTCAAGAACTGTGCTTTTGACATGCATAAGTTACTTTGTCTAAAAATGCCTTTTATACTTCTGAATCATGTTTCACATATTAACCACAAAGCTTGCTCCTCTCCAAATGAGAGTCGATCTCATGAATATCTCTGCTTAATAGTACTGGGAATGATTCCTCTTGACCACTGCCTAATGAGGTTTACCCTGGAAAGATTTGAGCCAGATTTAACTCCACACATATTTGGAAGCTGCCATAATTTTTCTTTTTGCAATGGTATTTGCAAGAAAAATACTCAAATATACCAATTGAGTAGATGAATGTGAAGGTCAGATGTATTTTTCTGCTGTAACAAAAAGCTTAATGCCCTAAGTGGTGATAGCTTTTACTAATGAGAAGAATTATTATCCTTCATATTTCTGAACAGTGTATTAAGTTTGCTGGAAGTTTTTAATTTATCTCTCCTGCTTACTGTGACTAGAAAATACAATTAATACATTTTATGATGAAGTTGTCTAGTCCATGTAAAATTTAACTGCACTACTTCTGCTTGTGTTAAAATCAGCAAGCCATCAAAAGATCTTGATACTATTTTTAACATTGTTTTAAAATGGCAAGTTAGAAAAACAAGCTAAAAGGCACATGGTGTTTTTCTGTCACTAAACAGACTTTAGCCAGTAACTGATTCCTTATACAGAGTAAGAGCAAGAGGGAGAAGTTTGATCTCTCCGGACCCTGAAGTGCAGGGCCCATGTTTTCCACACCTTTCCTCTAAAATGCAATCTCCAGTTACAAGTGTGGTCTCCATTATAGGTATAATTAAAGACACAGCTGCTAAAAACAGCCCAGATTTCTTCTGCTCAGAGATGTATTCCATGGGAGGAATTAGTTTCAAAAATCACCTGCTTCCTTACCAGAGTTTGGACAGCAGCATAGGACAATGTTGATTCTATTTCTTCTCATACATTCTCTTCTTGGGTTTGGGTGGAGGTTCTTTGAGGGCATGGGGGGAAGAGAGGGGAATGATGAGAAGAGTAGATGTCTTAAAGAGGGCTGTGAAAAATAACAATGACATCACTACAATGGAGTATTCATCTTGCCCAGCAGACAACTGCATGGAATCATCTTCCTTTAGAAAACGGCGATTGTTAAATCAGAAGAATTTCAGAGGGATTTCATTAACAATATTATGAGAATAAATTACCTTAAACTTCATTTCCAATGGAAAAGTATACAGTTTTGTGTGCTGTGTGTTAACAGTAAACTTGAAATGCATACCATATTTAACAGGATTATATATGTATAATATGACATTGTTGAAGTGTTTCAATGTTTAAAAAAAAAAATTGATTCTTAGGGCTGAGGATATTCTGATATTCCCATTCTGTGGAAAATTTTTATTTTAATTGCAAGATTTGTGTTAGGAGAGAAGCAATGAACATGTAAATAAAGCTCTGCATGTAAATAAACTTTTGTAGCAGATGAGGTTGTTACCTAGCCTAAGAATTATTGTGTAACATTAAGATTTTAATCTCTTTGTGTTCACATACCTGGCAGTCTTCAAGAAAGGTGTAAGCCAGCACTGTTAAACTTGGAAGTCAGTGTTTTTTCCTAATACAATATTTTAACGTTAACAAAAGAGAGAGAAACAGAGACAGAACTCAAACCCGAGTTGTTCATTTTTCTGTCTTAATACCTTAATACTAAAACATGGTTTTATTTTGTCTTATCTATTTTTCAAGGAAAAGTAAAAGTTTGGGTTTGTGCTCTGTTTTTGAAAAAGCAGCTAGCAACTAGTACATGAGGGACCTTTTCATCTAAATGGCTTTTCAGTGCTTATATATGTTTGCAGAAAATAACATTTTTTCCTAGCATCTGTCTGCAATGCCATCTGCTACTATGCTTCAGGCAGCTTTGATTGTGTAAACTTAGCTTTCCAGTTTGCCAAATGTAGTGACTTTGAAAATGTATCCCCATTCATCCTCTACTGAGACATTTGGTGCCTTTAGGAGACCCAGTCCAGAATGTACCAGCCTTATCTCCAGTGAAAGCATTTCTTGATTTCCGACTTCTGCTTGTGCCTTCTCGTGTGCCACAGCCATCAGGTCAAGCCTTAGGGACAGAAAACAGTACTCTGTCTGTCACCACAAATTTGAATTTAATACACATCTATAGTGATTTTTAATTCCATTATTGGGTTAAGACCTTCATTCACAGTTTTTTAAGATCTTATAACATTATTTTTCTCACAGCTATTGAAAGACAAGTTAGTAACACAATAATGAGCAATGCTATTACAAATACACTCTTCTGTGTTTCATTGACCTGAACCAAAAATTAGTCTTGTCATTTTCTGGACTGCTTGTGTAACCATCTCTTATGCTGTGCTTGTACAGTTATGTTTCTATTCCTCCATGGGGTGTAGTGGGACAAATCCTTCAAATACTTTCTTTTTCTTTTTCTTGAAAACTCCCACCTTAAAACGCCCTCTTAGAAGTTGTTTTAGCCCTTGTCACAGCTTTAGTCAACATGAGCTTCCTGCATTCTATTGTATGATTGTAACAATGTGAAATAGCCAAGAAGAGAAGGTCCTCAGAGACAAGTCAGGCAAAGGCTCAGCCATGTCAGTATCGTGTTGCTGTGAGACTTTCTGTACTTCATATAGGCAAAGTTTGAAGGTAGTGTGTTTTGTTGTGGTGTGTTTTTTGTTTTTTTTTTTTTCCTAGAATTGGAAGAAACACACAGGATTTTGAAACACCGTAGCCCTCCTTGAGATCTGAAGGAGAAGCAGCACCACACTTCAAGCTAAGAGCAAACTGCTAACAACTGACTTTAACTTAATTACGGTAATCCATATAAAACTGAGAGAAGAGGATGATTGGTACCTTTATAGCAGAGACATGCTAGCAAGGATAAGAAAAGTTCATATATTTTAATATTTTTAGTCATTTTGACAGAGCAAAAAGAAAACCAGGTAATTATTACCAGTGGAAGTGAGACGTCACCAGAGCTGAGAGCAGGAGTAAATATTAGTGTGCCAAAATAATCTCTATGTGTGCACAAATTTGAGTATGCATTAGAATGACAAATTGAATTTCCAGTGTCATCCTTTGGGTTTCAATCCTTGAGACTCAGGACTGAATTGCCCTAGAAGTTGTTTTGAGAAGCACCTTCTCCCATGAACAACTGTGTGATTCTGCCCTTCACTACCACATGAGCTCATCCCTGTGAGTGCAGCACACCTGTCACAAGGACTGTGAAAAGTGTGTCAGACCAAAGAGGGTGTGTGAAGTGTCCCACTTGGCTTCCTTGAGATGTCTTGTGCTGTGATCAAAACTATCTCCCCTTGAGTCCCAGTGCTCTGGATGAACAGGATTGCAGACCCTGAGAGAGACAGATACTGTCTTGTCCTATGATTTTCTCTCAGAGGAATTGCATGCCTCTGAGAAACCTGTGCAAGGAGCTTGCTTATCCTTCCAGGATCAGAACACATGAATGTGTTAGTTTGAGGCTACCTGCAGGACCATATTTAAACTGAAGTCCTTGCAAATGAGCAGAATTTTTAACATGGATGGTAAGAACCTGGAGGTGCACTCCTACTGCAAAAACTAGCAAGATATCTTTGTATCCTGTACCTTTCTATCCAGTGTGGAAGACATGAGTGTCTTTACTCACTGTATGCAGCGTGCTTGGGGCTAGACTCTTGAAGGTATTATACGAATACCTGGGTAATATTTGCACTACAAGAGCTTCTCAAGAATTATGTGAATCACAAGGCAGCTTGTTATAGCAAACACAATGTATTCAAGACTTTCTTCTGCTCCATCACATGATTAAAAAAAAAGAATTTGATATATTCCTGTGTCAGCAAAGGCCTGGTTTACGCATTTTTAGTTGCTACAATGAAAAATGGTGGAGAAAATGTAGATGTGAACAAAGCTGTGGGAGTTGGTGGAATAAATGCAGAGATCAGAAAGTAGAAAAGCTCATTAAATTCTGATAAGTGAACATGGTTTTAAATGTAGATCTTTTACATCCCATTAAAGTACCAATTTTCACTTTTTGAGACCAAAGCAAAATAAATAGATGTATATTAATGTAAAATGGATCATCTATTGGAAGTCAGTAATACGTTTTATGGAAAAGAACATACTCAGAACGTATTTCAGTTTTCAGAAATTTGCCATATGAAAGTGATTGTGAGATGAAGGGTCAAAAATTCTTGTCAACACCAGGAATTAAGGAAGCTGAGGCTGATGTTTCCTCAAACCAGCTGCTCTTGGGATGTATAGAGCTGGGTGTCTTTGAGCATGACAGTATATAGAGAGAAAAGGCACAAGAAGTTCTCATCAAATGAAGCTGGATGTGTTCTTCAGAGGTGACTGTATGGCCTGAGACAGTTGAGTGAAAGGAATGGTAATCTCACATAGCTGAAGAATTAAAATCCCTTTGAAAGTGATGACAGTGCTATTACTCTAAAGAGCAACAGGTGGACTAAACATGATGATTTTTGGCCTGGAGGAGCCTAGTCTTGCCCTCAGCTGAGTGGAGAAAATGAAATAGTATGGAAAAACAAGGTGTTAATGATATAATTTTAATAAGTCATCCAACAGTCTTTAAAACTACTACAGCTGGTAGAGGTTTTCCAGGAGCCTGCAGAAGCCATGTAGAGTAGAGACCTTTAGGTCCTCTCAGATTCTACAGAGGAAGGAGTTGTGCCCATATATGCAGAGTGTTAGTAACATGTCTGTCTTCCATTGAGTAGGAAAAGCAGACAAAAGCAGACAAAACCTGCCCACATCCATATACATTCCTGAATAGCAAGCTGAACTCTACAGCTTATGGGAGAGGAGATGAGGTAGCAGTGATTATCTTCCTGGAACAAAAGGTACTTAGTAGAGAACACAGGTACACATTTGCACTTGTAATAATAGCTGGCAACTGGAGAGGTGAGAGACCTTGGCCGCGATGGAGGACACTGGTTCAGCTCAATTTGACTTTAAGCATGCAGAAAATTCCTGGAGTTGTTGTGCAATACTTGGCTTTGCTTCTAGAAAAGCAGAAGCTTAGAAGGACTTATGGAACTAAGCAAGGCCCCGACAGTTTTAGTACCTACAGGGAAACCAGACTTGTGGGAGCTCCAGTTTCTCTGAGACTTGTGCTCAGCATCTGCACACTTAATTCACTGAAAGAATAGATTTCCTGTGGGTTTTGTTTGTTTACCTTTTTTCTATTTTTTAAAATTTTTTTTAAAGCTCAACTTCTAGGGTTAAAAGAGGCCAGGCCCTCAAAAAAGCAATTCAGGGATTCTTTGTGAGTCCAGAAAATGATGTCATGTTTCTTTGGAGTCTTTCACATGGGATTGGGCTAGTGGTGGAAAGGGTAGTGATGACTATATATAAATATTTTTAAATTATTTTTTCAATGAGATTGAAGATTCTGAATGAAAATGAAAGATAAAATAATCAGGGATAAAATCAGCCCCCCAAAAAACATACTGAAACCCTACAATAAAGAGGTCAGATTTGCATTATTGGGGAAATAAGGAATGCCAATGTCTGAAAACAGCTAAACAGCATTTATCTCTGCAAGAGAATAAGTATTCTTATCTAGCTACGAAGTTCATAGACTATTCTTTTCAAACATTAAAGGCATAAGGAAAATATGGAGGAAAAACCTGGGACTGTGGATATCTCAGATCAAAGCCACCACTCAGACAACATCACTGGGACAATCCACCCTCTAGCTGATCGCTCCAGACTGCCACAAAGCATCATGAATTCTGTTGGAAGTGGAAGGAGCAGACAGAGTCACAAACATTGCTGGCAGTTGGACCTCTGGTCCTTCTACGATGCATGTGAGCTGCACTTAAATTCTCATTCCTAAAGGCTTTTTTTTTTTTTTTTTTTTTCATCAGATATGGACTTTTGAAAATGGGAAAAACAAGACACAATTTTCTCAAAGTTACTGCTTTCTCTCTTCTGCACTCTGACTGACCCTACTCCTGTGCTTTTTATTATCCCATCATTGTTTTAAAGTACAACCTCTCTTCCTGACGACAACAACGTAGAGAATAGCCAAGAACTGAGAAGGCTTTCAGATTAACACAGGCTGGTAAGGGTGTTGTGTGAATAATGGACAGCAGGTGTTCTGTGAACCCTTTTGTATTTACTAATTGTTGACACTTGCAAAAAACTGTCCTTGTCATTGGAGGTCAGGTTGTCCCTTCCAAAGCTGTGTTCCCATGAGTGTTACTGGGATATAGCTCATTACACTAGAGCAAATAGTTTGTACAGACAAATATTTTAATGCCTGTTACCAAAATTTCTCTATTTCTTTCTGAAAAAGAATTTGTATTTGCAAATTATATTAAAAAAAGTAAATTCGTGGTGAATTTTACTGGAGTTGCTAAAAATATTCATATTAACCATGGCTAATTCATAACTAATTATCACTTCTTTCATCATTTATGATAATTTAGAATGAAAATATGTCATTTCAAACTGAAACATTCTTTGGATTACCCAGTATGGCAGATTATAGGATTTAATAGTATTCAACTGCCATAAGATTGAATTCTCCCATTTATCTCTTCTTAAAACAGGCTCTCTTTCTCCAGCATTGAATAACTTAAATGATTCCCCTTAATATCCTAGATTAGTCAGATGTGAGATCAAAGAAGAGACCTTCTGGTTAACTGCAAGTAGCCCATGTCCTGTTGTTGAACATTTATCTGGACCATTCCAAGTATGTCAAGTGAGTAAGTGCTAGTTTGCTGCCTAATTTTATTCCAGGTAAAACTTGCAATTGAAACAAATCACTGCAATAAATGAAACTGTTTGATACCACTTTGTTCAGCATTGCCTGTATCATATTTTTTAAATGTCTGCAATATAAAACACTCTAAAACACTTTTTGGATTTAAAGGTCATATTTGATGGCCTTTATTGGACGTGTGACATGTTGGAGAAATGTATGGGCTCAGCATAATCAGAAAAAAAACCCCAAAAAACAGAGAGATAAAATTATCAACTAATGTGGATCTGTGAGGCTGCTGCTTTTGTCTTTAGTGCCAGTAAGAGAATAATGAAGATTATGTCATTTATACCAGTCAAGAATGACCTTTACCTGTCAAAAGGGGGTTAGTTTTCACATTTTCCTCTGGATTCAGGTAGAATGGACTTGTTTAAGGCTTAAATATGAGCTACTCAAATGGGCAGAAAACCATTCCAACGTTTGATAACACTGTTGTGAAGCACTGAGCTATAACTTCTACACCTGCTGAATTTCAAGTGATATGTCAGGTAAAAACTTAAGTGTGACTGAATCAAATTAGATCCACAGATTTCTTAGCCCATAAACTATTTCCAATGTCAGTCAAAAGCAGGCATCTAGGGAAGCAAGAATGAAAATGGGTGCATGTAACACTTTGCCCCTGCTGCCATCATTGTGTAGATCTCTGCCATATTGCCTTCAGCCACACCTTTACTATGCTGGCAAGATCTGACTGACAAAATCACTCTCCATGTAAAATCAAGAATGGAGAATCATTCTCCATTGCCTGTTTCTGATCTTGCCCTTCAACTCATCTCTACATTCTATAACTTTTGATATACAAGGAGCAAGACTGTATTAAGCAAACAATGCATTATGTAGGGGCATAATAAAGTTTGGGGTTTTCTTCTCTTCTTCTATTCCTTTCCTAATTAATTTGAATACTGACCTGCTGTTTTGGTAGATAGAAAAATTTGAATTGAATTGTCTTTGATAAAGTCAAGATTTTTCTTCTGTGTTGTAACAGACATCCCAGAGCCCATCATGTCAAGCACTGAGTTTTGCATCCCTTGAATATAGAATGAAATATATTCAATTTAATTGGACCTTTATTTACATTCACTTGACTTTACAATGTTCTGCCAATCTGGACAGCTAACACATGTCTTTGGAGATGCTGTTCAGTCTTTGTAAACTCCAGCTTAGGTCCAATGGGCTTTTGTTGCACTGTTCATGTTTACAGATACCTGGAGTGCTTTATGCTATTTGCTTGTTTCCATGCTGGTAGCTAGGCTCAGGAATGATGAAAACATTTAGGTTCCCTGAGTGAATGAAAAGACTCTTGGTTTCAGTATATCTGGGCATCAATAGGCCTTTAACCAGTAACAGTTCATCCTGCAACAGATTTTAAAAGCCATTCCCATACCTATCACAGCAAGATAATATAGGAATGTAACCTTTCAAATGGCAAATCAACACTTTCTCACATGTTTCAGCCTTAAATATTCATTAATGTCTTCCTCTTGTTTCTTTAAAGTTTTGGCATTTACTTAAGTAATTACTGTCACCACTAAGTGGCTGCCCATATTTTGTCCTTCTCCATTATTATTTATGCCTTTGTTTCATCTTGGCTTTTTGAGCCAGCCTTTATCATGTCTGCCAGGTGTACTGTGCACACACATGCTGAATTAATCTCCCTAGTCTGTCAGAGTGTAAGGAAGTTCGTTTACAAAGTAGAAGTAGGGAGGAAAGGGAATTCAGCCTGGGATACCCTGGTCTTGGTTGTCTTTGTGAGTTACTTACACGGGCAAAATGCTTTCCATGTGAATAGTTTCAGTGCAAGCAAAGACAATGTCAGACATGAGTAGCCTCAAGTCAAATCCTTTGCCATCAACATGCCTGAAAACAAGCTGATTAATTCTTCAAACGCTTTTATTCCAAGAGCTTTGCTGCACCTCATCACTTCCACCATGTGAAATCTCATCACAAGAGAGATGGCAGCCCTGATTCAGCAGCTGGGCACTTTGCTCTGCAACCAATCTCATACTTGCATGAGTAAATGCTTCCTGAGTGCTTAGTGTAGCTTTCCACAGCTGGGCAAGTGGATTTACAGGTACGAAATGACATGAACAGCACTGCAGTTGCATGAGTCTTCTCTGTGGATTTGGCTAATCTGACCCTGAGTTGGAAGGCTGACTGGCTGGGAAAGTTTGGGGTGTCATGTGGTGGTGCTTGAACATATCACTGATGGACTGGGAACCCAGTCTTGGTACACTGGTGTTAATCAGTCGATATTCACATATAAACAATCAAGGCTGCAGGATAACTTGGCAACGAGCTGAAAGAAAATGGGAACATCTTCTCTTTCAAGTCAGGCTCATCTGGACTCAGTGTCAATCCTTCCAGGCAGTTTGGAAGCACCTTGCTCTTAAATTAGAACAGTGTCTCCAAGTGACAATTTTCCACTTGAAAATGAGAAGCAAAAAGGAATCAGGAGGAAACTAATTATAAGTGTATGCTGAATAAACCAAAGTTGCTATTTAAATTTAAAAAATGTTGAAGAAATATATGAAGTGAAACGGCTCACACAAATTGGAGAAGACAGTCCTGAACAGATTTTGCCAGTGCACAGTGGGAGCTGTGTAAGAACTCTTAGATCCTCCTGAGAAGGGAGGTCTGTGGGAATGCTTTGAAGGCAGATAATGAATACAGTCAGGAAGAAGCAACTGGGAGATGCTAGGAAAAGCCCACTGAGTGCTGAGAAGAATCACACCGGATATCCATCATCACAGGCTTTGTCTTTGATGTGTGCTTTGGTACAAAGCTTTGGGAGAGAAAAAATATATAACTGAAGAAGAGAATTAAAAAAAAAAAAAAGAAGTTTAAGTTAGCCACTACAAAGTTTATCATTTCTGTCTTCAGCTGATGTGACTGCTATGCCGATAGATGTTCCTAAAGGTGTAGTGAAGAAATCCATGATGTATTTTCTGAGTTTAATTGTAGTTTAACTTCAAGCTCAAAGAGAATTTCAACTTGAGAAACAGACAAAAATAGTTTAAATATTTTTTTAAAAGTTGTTTTTAAAATCAAAAGAATATGCAATTGCGTTAAAAATACAGAAAGAGAAAAACAGTTTGATTTCTTCTGTGTTACATTTGGCTGAATGGTGTCTGTAGGTGTATGTCCTATTTGCCTACTGGGTACCTTCAAAAAGCTCTTGGTAACTACTGAAGAAAATATACTTATTACAGTACTTATTGAAAGAACTTTTGGTTCTTAACTTGCAATTTCAGAGAAAATCACTCACAGTCTTTTCTGTTTTGCTTTGTTTTCCCTTTCTGTAGATATGTTATTAATTTTTCTTCTGCTGTAAGTATTTAGGGAAAATGAAACTTGCTCAAACATTCACTTAAAGTAAATTTTTTTTTTTTTCTCCATAAGCAATTTTCTCATCAGATAGTCATCAGACTTGTCATCTCTCTTCCCTGAAACTTTACAATTTGTTAACTAATAAACTGGTCCCTGTGGCTCAGGCACGGTCTCAGCTCTGGGTTTATTTACCAAACAGACCAAACATAGATTTCCTTCCCTGTACTGTAGAGTTCATATCAGATACTGTGCAGCAGGCTAACATTTTCTTTGCAAGAGGATAGAAATTTTATTATTATTATTATTTTACTGATTTAGTTGAGGAATACAACTCCTGCCATTTTCAAAGGATCAAGGCAATTTGTAAGTTAATAGACCAGACATTTTTGCACTAAAGCAATTTCAACTTGAGTTTATGAAAGTAAGCTGTAGTGGCAGGTATATAAACCAAGAGATCATAAGGTTGCAGTGAACTGAGGCTGCAAGTTTCGGTTTCTGTGCTGAGAAAATTGCCCAGCTTCCATTGGAACTGACAGATATTACAGCTGTGACAACATTGTTACTTTTATGGTGTAGGCCCCAAGTGTTTGGAATTTGTAAACAGAAATGGCTTTAAAACTCTGCAGTGTCAGTTTGAGACTGGACCATGATTGAGATGGAAAAAAAAAAAAAAATCTTGTACCACTCCCTCTCTTCAATTTTGTATGCAACATTGAAGAATGGAAGAGCCTTCCTGGAAAGGGTTCAGCCTCCCTGTAGACTATTACTTTCCTCTGTGTTTAAGAAGATGCCAGAAGCTTACTAGAGCACCCAGTTACATCTCAGGGGTTTTGCACAATAACTAAGGGGGCCCCAGCTGGTCCTGTGCAGTTTCTTCATGAAGCTTTTCTTTCAACAAAGGTCAAGAAATGAGACTTCTGTATGCAAACACAAATAAAGGGATTAAAATCTTTGCTACACAGTGAGAAAGGGAACTTTCTGTATCTGATTCCCATGGTCAATTTACACCATTCTGGCAATACCAAACAACTGCAAGCCTGCCCAGTTAAGCATGGCTGAGGCTGCTCCCTGTTCTGGAGGAGTGTAACCACAGCAGAGCTGGCTGGTGACTGCAGCACATTGTAGCTGTGAAAGAAGTGCAGTTTAACAACCCAGATTGACATCTGTAACTCTGTAATGCCTGTCTGCACTTGTCTGATGTTGGGCTACACATGTTTCTCCTCTTAGTTGATACACATTTCAAGACGTTACCAAAAAAAAAAGATAAATTAAATAAATATGCAAATGAAATGGATTTTAAAGTGCTGGTATTTCTTCAAGCACAAATTTAAATATTTTGGCCTCCCCAAAAATCATACTAAGAGCTTCTAGCCTCTCAATTTGAAAGCAATTCCATGATGTCTCATGGAGGCTGTGGTTTGGTTGCCCTAAATTTCCAATCCTCTCTATATGCCATATATAACAGAAGCAAGAGTCACCTTTCTGGTGAGAGGAAGCCCTTTTCATCATGAGTGTCAATGACCTGAAAATGAAGTTAACCACTGAAAGCAGCCAGTAGGGGAGAACTAGTACAGGAGACTATTGAATAACAAATTCTCTGAACCAGAATAAGAATATTTCCAAGTCATTGCAATATTTTTTTTTTTGATTAAGGAGAAAACATGCATTTTGCCAAAATCCTATTGGGTACCAAAACCACTTTAATCTGAAATTTTCAACCCTACACATCTGTACAGATTGACTCACTCATGACCTATTTAAACTCCAGGCTTACAACACAGGTATTAACTCTCCTCTTTGCACCAGTCACTCCGTGTTATCACCATTTAAAAGTTCTCTCTAGAAAATTATGGAGTTTTATAGAGCCCACATTCACATGATGTAAGATAGAAATCTACACTCAAAATTTTAATTACAGATTCTAGTCTCTTCTCTAATTTTTTATTTTAACTGATTTATAACTTTCAGATGCAGAGTGCAAAAATTTCTAACATTAACTAAGTGTAATTAAATAAGTTCTCTGAGTCTCTATAAGATTCTTTTACAGTTGTGTTTGAATAAATAAGAAAAAAAGCTTTAAAATAAGCATTTCAGGCCTCATTTTCATAATTTTGAGACTCATAAATCAAAAAAAGTCTTAAAGTTGTCAAACATTTCATACAAAATTGCCTACCACATGCAGATTAGAAATTATCTACTATTTCCTTATTTTAAATTAAATCTCTCTTCTTCAGTCAGCTGCTTTGCTAACTGTTTAAACATCATACAGGTGCTTCAAGTCCTGGCCTCAGGCACACCAATGACAAGTTTGCATCTGTAGTTAACACATAGAAAATGTTTTGGCACATAAATGAATGCAACAACAATTCAAGAAATGCTTGGCTATATTTCAAAATGCCAATCTGAGAAAAGCACACCAAGAGGTGGTTGAGGCAACTGATCAGCTTTTAAGAAAAATCAGAAGTGAACTGATTTTTGTTTTTATGTGTTGTCACCTCTTAGCCCAATTGAGGTACCTTGAGTCTGTGGATTTGGCTTTTTTGAGTTTTTAAGTCAAACGCCTTGGCTTTGGCCAGGTTCAAAATTGGTCCTTGAAGTATAGCTTCTGACCTTCCCATTGCTTTGCATTGTATTTTGCTCATGTTTAAATGAACAGCAGCTGTCACAGGATCAATAAGGCTGGAAGAGACCTTCAGGATCATCCAGTACAACCATCAACCCAGTGGCACCATAATCCCCTCTAAATCATATCCTCAGGTGCCACGTCCAGATGTTTCTTAAACACTTTCAGGGACAGTGACTCCATCACTTCCCTGGGCAGCTTATTCCAACACCTAAGCACTCTTTCAGTGAGACAATTTTTCTAATATCTCATCTGAACCGCCCTTGGCACGAGTTCAGGCCATTTCCTTTCATCCTTTCACTTGAGACATGGCAGAAAAGACCAATCCCCACCTCACTACAACCTCCCTTCAGGTAATTGAGAGCAATGAGGTTCACCCTGACCCTCCTATTGTCCAGACTAAACAACCCAGTTCCCCCAGGGGACTGTAGGAATTCAGCCTTCAAATGTAAGGCATCTACAGCATGCACATTCAGTGCCCGAGCTGGACTCCATTCCTGCTGCTTTGAAAGGATGTAAAATTAAAGCCTGCCAACAAATACCAGGTATTAACTTATGCAATATTTTGTCATAAAACATTAGTGATGTGAGGAATTCAGGGATGAAAAAGAAACGCGTAGATATATCACAGTTGCACTGGAGACAGATCCACTTAGAATAATGAGATAAACTTTCACACTTCAGGGCTTAACCAATTCTTTTTGATCACTTCCTGAAAGACATTACAAGCTGTGGATGCCTAAAATAGCAAGGGACTGGATTCACAGATCAATCCTGGTTCTGTTGATTAGGACCCAGAGCCTGAAAGATTATTTCCTCCATAAAGAAGTAATTCCCTTAATTGTCCATGACAGGCTGTTTTTGTAACATTCGCTGAAACGTGGCACTCACTGCTCCTGGAAATAGGGTACTGAGCTTGATTAATCACAGCTGTAGGCTTGGCCACCCCTATGCACTGTTTCCAATCATCCCCTTTTGTTACATGGAATTTATTATCCTATAACCTTTAGGTATCTTAAGCAAGATAAAGCAAACATCTTATTTTTGAAATGCTGACGTATAAGGCTGAGTGGTGGTGGGGCTAAGGGACCTTGTTCTCACTCTCATGACCTTTCTCTCTGTGATACTTTAACACAAGCAGATGTCTGCATCACTGGTGAACCATTCTGCCCTTTGTACATTTTTGCTCATCTGCTTTTTTCTGCAGATGCTTTTTCCCCTTCTTTTGTGGGACAGTAAAGCATTTATACTTAGTACTGATGCCCAAGAGACATGCTAACAAAGTCCTAGTTTACACATTCACCTAGAGTTCACTTAGAGTTTACAAAATCTTCAGCTCTAATGGCTGTGTGCCACAAACTTCACGATGTTTGCAAGGACACTTTTAGAGGATCTTCCTATTTCGATTCAACATTCTTTTCTTCTTGGAATTGGTAAGTTGCCAGTTGAACTTTTGGTTACTGAAGGTGTGGGCAGATACTGAGTACATTTTAAACTCACTAATAACAGTTTTACTTCTGCGCTGTAGATCTTAGCATTTCATGAGACAATTATGGCATCAAAATAAGTCATAGCTGAAGGCACTGACTGACAGTCAGCAGACTCCTCTGATGCTCACAGTAGCTTTGGGAAGGCTGCCATTTCAGCTTAGGACAAGGGACTCAATTTCCTCTTGCACAAAAGCAGAGCAGAAAGAAAAACATGAAATTGTAGCTGAGGATAGATCCTAACTCAGGGGTGCAGGAAGGAAAGGCAACATAAAAAATCACCTTCTTGACACCCCTACGTCTTGCCACTATGTTCTGAGACAAGTGCTGCCAGAGCACTTCATAGACTGAGAGATGGACTTCACATGTGTGCCACATCCACTCTTTTTAATTCTGAAATAATAATAGTGCTAAGGAGATAACAACATTTGAATTCCTACCTTGTATTTCAGCAGACTAGAGTTTAGGTTTTTTGATTTTTACTGTTATTATTTCTAATTGTAGAAATGACAAAATCAGAGTCACAGGGTAGTTGAGATAGGAAGGAACCTCTGGAAGTCCAACTCCCCTGCTAAGGCAGGAATACTCACAGATGATTGTCCAAGACCATGTCTAGATGACTTTTGAAAGTCTTCAAGAATGGAGACTCTCACTTTCTCTCACTCTCATTCACAGTTCTGTCTTCTTATTTAGTTCTCACATTCAGAGGAAAATATGCATGCAGTTGTATGGATGTGTGTGTGTGCGTGTACATGTTTATTATTCCCCATCCATTTTTAATACTGTGAGGGGGTCCATACAAGAGATAAAACTCTGTATATCCTTCAAGACCCTAGAACCTTTTGTCTTTGGGTAGGACTTGGTCCTATTTGATCTACATTAAAAATCAACAATACTTAATGGTCCAGTACAAATCTGTTTGGTGTCCCCTGAGTACAGTGGCAGATGAATGAAGCTGCAAACTCATTACGATAGTAAGAGCAGCAGACTCGTCAGTGTGTCATTATTGATTGCCTTAATTAGTCGTCAGTATAGCATGAAAAGTTTATGAAGTGTTTTACATATAAGGCAGGATTTTTTCATCCCAGAGCACAACACACTTAGAGCAATAGCCTCACTTTGGAGCTGATTTGTAATCCCTCCTCCCTCTGTTTATGAAAATGTTTTCTTTGGATGTCCCACCTTCTCACAGAAATAAATGTAAAGGAAAAAAGTTGGTGTTTCAGCAAAAGAACAGTTGATAGTCTGAATATAAGTTTTTGATCCATTTACAGGGGAAGTCCTGTAGGCTGAATAGCAGGCAAGGGTCCCAGTTCTAAAGCAAGCTCCTCCTCATCCCTAAACAGTGACAGGGAGGGAAAGCCTGAGCCTGTTGTGTGTTACAAATTAGTACCTTGGTTTAGGAGAAATTGAGACTGTGGACACAACATGGAGAATTCTTCGTCAGATTTTTACCTCCTTGTCCTGTTGTCTTGTGCAGAATTGCTCATATTCAAAAAATACAATGCAACTGAGAGGAGTGGGGAGAAAGAATGGCATATGGTGCACTAACCAGGGCATCAGACTCACAGTGCAGTTCCCATTCCCACAGCTTCAGCTCTGGCAGTACCCAGCACTGTGCTGTCTCCATTAGAAGCAGGAAAATCAGCCCAGCTTCTCAGTTCGGTGACAGAGCTTCTAAAAGGAATCAAAGACCTTAAGAGTCCCTCCAGGCACATCACTACACTTTTATTTATCTTGACAATATTTAAACTTTTGATTTGTATGGATTTATGATTTCGAAAGATGCCAAAGGGAGTTAATGTCACATTGAAGCAAAATATTAAAACGTACAGCTGCAAGTTTGAGACATAATGCCTTGACTTAGATACAGGTTGCACTTAACAGAACTTCCGAAGCCTCTCTAAATGTCATTGTGCTCTATGTGATATCCTTCAGAGACTGTGACTGCCTGCCTTAAAAGATTTCGTTTTATTGTGTTCTGAAGCATGTACTGACAAAAGACCCTTCAGAATTACCTTTGGCAGTAGCCCACATGAAAAATTCTTGATGCTGTGTTTACTGGAAAATTTTATTTTTAATTTGTGTTTGCAGTGCTATTTGGTGAGTTCTGAAAGTAGCTATAGTTATAGTAACTGCAGTATAGTAACAAAAGGAATGCACAAAGAACTAAAGAGAATATTTTCTTAGGGGCACTGAAAATTGTAGAGATACAAATGAAAAAAATATTTTCTTTTCTGCTACTGCTTATGTTTAAATTTCAGCACTTAACCCTGAGAGCTGTCAATACCATAAGCACCTGAAGACCTGTAAGGACTCCTTCCTCCCTTTGAAGGGTATATCTGAAGTACAGAACACAAAGAAATACATTCTTGAACATTGAATGAGGAAAAATATCTGGAATCCTTAGAATTAATTCTCTGAGTCTGATATTTTAAAGAACATTTGAAGTCCATATTAGAAGTACCTGGTGAAAATAACTTCAGTTATTTCACATAATCATAGAATATCCTGAGTTTCAAGGGACCCACAAGGGTTATAGAGCTCAACTCTTAGCCCTGCCCAGGACACCTCAAGAATCACACCCTGTTCCTGAGAGCACTGCTCAAACACCTCTTGAACTCTGTCAGGCTCAGTGCTGTGACCACTTCCCTGGGGAGCCTGTTCTAGTCCCCAAACACCCTCTTAAGGAAGGAGCTTCTCCTGATATCCAACCTGAACCTCCCGTGACTCAGGTTCATGCTGGTCCTATAGGTCTTGTCACTGGTTGCCAGAGTGGAGATCGGTACCTGCCCCTCCTCTTCCCCTCTGAGGATGTTGAAGATCACAGTGAGGTCTCCTCCAGGCTGAAAAAAACCATTTGATCTCAGCTGCTCCTCATAAAATTGTCTGAGTAAATCTTGGATATGAATTTTTATCCTTAAAGTATGACAAAATATGTTCAGAAAAACCCAAGTGCTTTCAGCCACTCTACATCTGCTTTGTATTTTTTAGTCAGACAAATTCAGCAGAATACAGTAAGAGAGACAAAGTAATATCCTTTCATATACTCAAGAAAATTTGCACTACATTTAGAAAGAAAAATCACGCTATATTTAGAAAGAAAATACTGGGGGGTTTGTGATACAAATTTTTCCAAAATAAAGTGATAGAGTTTAAAAGAAGGCACAAATTAAAACATTCTGAGAAGCAAGTTTGGGATCAGCTGCCTCTTTCTGGTGGCTTGTCCTTTCTATTCTTACTCAGGAAAGTACATTTGATGGTAACATGAAAGAGGTATTTTGCTGTGTGAATTGCAGGTTCATTTTTTATGTTTGTGGCACAGTCCTCTGGGTGAGAAGCCTGTGTGCATCCATCTGCAGGTGGCTGCAGAAGTGTACAGAAAGCTGCTGCTGCTGCTGGGGAGTGCCGGACCTGCCCTCAGATGTGCCAGGCAGACTGCTGTGTTGCTTTCAGGCACAGGTAGTCTCTTTTCACAAGTTTGTCTTGCAGACCTAAAATGCCTCTTGGCAAAGAATCTTTGCCTTTTTTACGATCCCCTTCTTCTCACGTGCTGGTGGTAGTAAGTGCAATTCACTGATCTTCTCTGTTGTTTCATGTGTAGTTAGAAATTTTGGATGGAACCATGATCACCTTCCCTAGGACCAGAGAGGAGAGAGAGTGCTCCAGTCAGACTTACTGGGACCAGAAAACACACAAGCATCTTTTTGGTGTTGTCTGCCTCAGGAACAAACAGCAGGGTGAAAGACCAGTTCTCAGGGACCAAGCTTCCTCCTACAGTGGATATCTGCCTAGAAAGTGTCCTATTTAGTTTGGACTTCTATCCTCTGTTCTTTAAATAGTTCCAACAACTGTGTGATGGCATTATGCATATTTTACCTATATGTGTTTTAGAATACACAACCTTCTGAGCATATTACAAAAGTGCACAGAAATGACAGGGAAAGGGGGCTTGCTTGGTTTTGGTCAAATAAAATATGTTTGGCTCCAGAAACTATTCTTGGTTTGACTCTAGTCTAATGGCTCTTTCTGTAACACTCACTTTTGAGTGATATGCTTTGTTTCCCATCTTCAAAAAATGTCTGATAAAATGGTATGCATGAAAAGAAAATGCTTGCCTGAGTGTTAAAACCCATTAATTGGGATGAAATCTGACAGTTTTACTTGAGATACAAAAGCACACATTACTCTTGATTGTACCATGATAAGAAGGATAGGATCAAGTCTGGTCTGAAGAATGCAGGCATTCCCCAGCAATATCTGCTTTTTGTCATCAGTGATGCTTGAGTAGCTGACAGAGTGGCAATGACTTTAAAAGTGCAATGTCTAATTAGAGTCATGTTTGCAGCAAAATTGCTTCAGGATAATTCACTAATAAAATGCTGTTCTTGGAGAACATTTTTTCTTCAATCCTTTAAGAAAACCCTATTCTGACTCCAAATTTGGCACATTTTTTCCTTCCTGTAGTACACAACGATGTAGAATCTAATGGGACATTGGAAAGGCATAAATAATCCATCTAAAGCTTCCTAGCATGGGAAGTGGCTCAATATAGAAGGAGAAAGAGCTCTTTGAAGGCTGAAATATCAATGTACAGCAGCTGGTTTTTATCTGTGGGATCTTCATGTTCCTGCAAATAACTGTAAAATCGGGTATTTTTTTGGTTTTTTAAGTGAGTCCGCATGTCCTCTGTGTAGTGACAGAAGGCTGGCTATCTTTGTGCTCAAGCAGTATTTGTATAACCGGGAAAAGAAGTACAGACATTTGTTCTGCCACCCTGATGCAGACTGAGGGCCAGACTGCTACACAAATAACTCTGAAGTAGCAGCAAGTCTACTAAAGTTTTGGGCTGCCTGTCTTCAAAGACAAGGAATTAGTCTGACAGGAAAGCAGTAAACAGTGTGCAGACACTTTCCTGATACAGATAGAAGAGTGAGACTATACATATTTGCCACCCTGGAGGGATATACACCAAGCAGCCATCCCCATAGGTGAGGAGATGAGTTATAACTGGCAGAAGCACTGTAATTTAAAGCCTCATCAGCAAACATTTTGGGGGAAAAACAAGGACTTCTAAAACAGTTGTCTGAAAGCAATGTCTAGCAAACTAGCAGCTCCTATGCTTTCATTTTAAGTGGTCCCTCTAACCACTCTTCATAGTGAATGGACCTTAAAACTCCTCATTCTTTTGTTTCATCAGTCATTCAGCTGCAAGATGCTGCAGTAATTAGCAAAATGCAGATAGAAACGTAAACCACATTCCACTTGTAGTTTTCTATCTACAAGTTAGTGGATTTTTCTTCACAAAAAACAGAGGGATAATTCATGTCTTCTAGTGCCTTTGGATAGCCAAGTCTTGTATGGCCGGCTTGGGTACTGGCAGAAATATAAAACCTAGGACAAAATAATACTGAGTTAAAACAGCTTCAGGAGGAAGATGTTCCCATGGAGACAAGGTTCTGGAGCAGATATTCTTCTGGGCAACTGGCAGGGCAGAAGCACTCTGTCATGATCTGACCTCTATGTGTGGCCTTCTCTGAAGTGACTATTTTTTCTGTAGAGCATGGTTCTTCATCATGTCTGTAGCTTGGGAACTAGTTGACAAATGTTCACTAAATATGCAGCATTAGATTTTCCCTTGAAACACTTTTTACCACATTCTACTGTATCCCAAGGCAGCTAGAAGAATTTAGTAAGCTTTACTGTAACAGTTCAATGAAGCTGGACAACAGCAGGACAAAGTGAAATTGCTTTGGCTCTGAAGGTCAGTGCCCTGGCTTGCAGTAAAGGCGTAAATACATGTCACCTTAAAGGGATCTCTGACATTGCCCATAACAGAAACCTGTGCAGATCTGTGGCCTCTGAGCTCTGAATGAACTGTAAAGTACATTACAAGCTAAAATCCCTTTCAGAGGTCTGCACAGGGAGTGTGGGCTGCAGCTAAGTTGGCATATGACAAAATAAAGCATTCTGTTTCCAGCATCCACTTGGGAAAAATACCCGCAATCAGACCCTCACAAAATGCCTGAGATAATTTTCTGAAGTACGTGTTCAAACAGCGTTCAAACGGCACACGGGCCTGAAAGCTCAGCCCGAGGCTGGAGCTGATAACGCAGAACAAGAGTGAGTTAGTGACACAGCAAACTGTGGGGAAAGTGAAACAAGTGAGAGTGCTGTGGGTCGGGTACAGGCATGCCTGCCTGCTTATCAGAGTTAATTTTTCTTAGGTTTGACGTTTAAGTCTTTATCTCAGATAAGGGCTAATGGCGTCCTTAAATTATCTTTGCTTAAGTGAAAGGATTGTGTGTCTTGCATGAAGAAGTGTTAGGGCTTTTTTTGTGTTTTCTTTTTCTTCCCCCCATCCCCCTCCCTGCAGATAATAGTGTTCTTTATCTACATCACAATTAAAACAGTTTCTAGAATATGCAATCTCAGGGATTAGTGAGGCTGTATCAAGCTCTGGAAAGCCCACAAAGCTTGGATAATATACTTACTATACTGCAGGTACGGTAAATGCTGAAATAGTGTTTTTGTCTAGTAGTGTATAACATAAGTGTTAAGCATGATATAGTATAGCATTAGAATGTTTCAAAACATCCTGGTACTTGCATTATATGTTCTAATGAAATTAAATCTATTAGAGAACTCTGGATAAAAGTCTTTTTTTCAGTGACATGAAAATTGGGCGTTGAGCTGTGATACTGAATGTATGTTGTTAAAATTTTCAGGTGAAACAGAATATGTGTAGAATATATATTTCTAAATTCATTGTGAGAAAAAGCTTAAAAATTATGAGAGTAGCAGTGGAATTAATCAATTAATTTCAAAACCATTTTAATTTAAAATCTTTCCTTAATTCAGAACAGCAGCCCATTTCTTTTTAACACACACGGAAGGATGCATGGTTCTTACATACTTCCTTTATGTGTAGGGTATGTGTGCTCTGGCTTCTGGATAATACAGAAAACAGGCAGATGCATCTTTCTCTTAGTAAGACACCAGTTTAGAAGAGGAAAGTAGATGTAAGAGTAAGAGAGTAAGTAGTTATTTAGAGGAGGATCATTGCTACACTCAGCTGAGCGCAGTGGGAAGGTGGACGTCTGTTCAGAAACAGATTTGGTAAGAAATGTGCACTGATTATAAATGCATGATTTCTTCTTGCTTACCTTTGTTCTCCAGAGCACAGGGGTTTGCCTGGTATGTGGTAGTCAGCTAGAAGTGACTGCAGGTGCAGGCAAGTAACTCACCCAGATGGAGCAAGTGTGCATTCTGCAAGTCAGATGGCAATGGTACACTGTCAGCTGATTACAGGAAAAGTGGGAAACACCCTCTCCCTGGAATACTCACTCTCCCTGGCACAAACTAAAGCCCATTACAGAAATGTATTGCTCCAAGTGTCCTACTGGTGGAGAAGCTGATCAGCTCATGGCCAGCGTCATCTGGGAGATGGTCTGAGTAGTATCTGAAACTGTCACTGAGGAAATACACTCCCAAGTACTCAATGGTGGTGTAGAATGCTAAAGCTACAGCTGGATGAACAGGAGAATAAAAGGGAAACCACTTCTCAAAATCAGACATTTTAATAAGGCCCATATGAATGCATAGTTCCAGGGATGCAGTATTTCTCAAAACAATCTGGGTTTCCGGTATGAGGAATCAAGCCAGCTTGTTGATTATTGTGTCAATCCCCAACTGTGACAAGGAAGAGAGCATTTAAATAGCAGTGTGGCATGTAATGAAAAGTGATACTGAGTACTTTCCTCTATAGGGGTGTGGAGTACTTATTTTTATATATTCTTATTCTTCCATTACACAAATATATGAGAGACTCTCCTCAGAAAACACTGTGAGAAAAAAAGCCAGACTGTCCCCTGAGCACTGTTCTCAGTATGAGAAGGTGGAATGTGCGTGGCATGAATTTCAGGCAGGTAAGCAGCTCTGCTGCCTGTGAGCTCTGAATATCTGACAGCAGGGGTCATCTGACTGGCATGAACCAAGCTCAATAAACAACGGGAAAATGAATCACAATGGTGCAAGAAGAATGAGTTCCTAAGGGCAAATAAGCAAATAGCTTTGAAATTTGTTCAAATAGTGTCCTGGTTTTAGCCAGGGCAGGGTTAATATTTTACAATAGCCTCGAAGGGGTGGAACCTGGAGCCCTGTGGGCATCTCTGGGTTATTATTCTATCCCACTCACGTCACTGCCAGGGGCAGAAACGAGAGACTCTTGCTTCTGGGAAGAAGGGCCACATCAAGGCTGTTGTTGTTTACGAATGGTATTCCCCAGTTTAGTATTTCCACCTAAAAGAAAACCAGGAGCTGCTCCCCTTCCTCCTCCAGTGAGAGATACTAGAGGCAGAGATTATGAGTTGAGATAAGAACAATTTACAGCAACAAGATAAGAAAAAGAAACAGCAACACCTACAGTATTAACAACAACAGTGTGCAAAGGAGGTGATTTACATGCAAAGAGCTCACTAAGGACCCCAAAATGAACAATGGTGGAAGGGTTTTCCCCTCCTGCCACAATTTTTCTCAACCTGAAGCCACTCCCTTCCTCCCAGAAGCAAGAATCTCTTATTCCCACTTCCCAGAGGTGATGGATGGTATAAAATAACAATCTAGACATGCCCACAGGGCTCCATGCTCTGCCCCCTCACAGCTACTGCGAAAAATTTAACTCTCTCCCCTGGCCAAAAACAGGACAGTTATAATTCTGTGTAGTAGAAGTAAATATTGTTTTATCCATGAAGACATAATAATGTCTTTGTGTTCAGCATAGGAAACTCCAGATGCGCCATAAGTATACTCAGAGACTGGTAATGAAGATGAAAAATGAGGCTTTACATTGTTTCAGAAAAGCAGATGTTAATATATAGAGTGTTCCTGCATAGTAATTCACCTCTTTGAACTTACTCCCTATTTACTGGTATTTAAAGTCCTAGTGTTGGAAATAAACTTAGCATGCTTGTCTTTAGCACTGTCATATCTAGTTTGCTAATAAATGGGAAAGCCAAGGATTAGTATTAATAACAGTTCAGATAATTGGAAATAAAGTGTAGCCCATGGTGACTCAAGTGTTCATTACCACATTTTTATTCCAAGAAACCAGTTTTTAATAATGGGTGCAAAGTATGTGTAACTGTCACAGTTCATTGTTTAATTAGTTTTCTGATCAAACACATTAATGAAGGAAGACCTAATAAATCATGCAAAAGCGGAACCAAGTACTTAGTTAATATGTGTTGCATTGATTAATGGTGATATGAAACCACAGCAATTTTGAAACACTGGTTATATGTGACCACGCACAATTACAAGGGCACCTTCAAACATATTTCAAAACAAAACAAAAAAAATAAAAAGAAAAAAAAAAAGAAAAAAAGAAAAAAAGAAAAAAAAGAAAAGGTATTTTGAAGTGCAAGTGAACACTGGATCTCTGTTGCTCCCCAGCAATGCTGCTGGGAGCAGTGCAGAGTGGTGCAGGTTGGTGGGAAGGGGATGCAACAGATGCACTTGACTCCTTTACCAAATGAGCTGTAGTTTGGTACAGGCTCCAAAGAGGCAAAGGCCTTCACTGTAGCCACTGTAGCTGGGCTAAGAACTCCTCTAGGACACCCACAAAGGAGCCATGACACAGACAACATACAGGCACATGAGCTTGGCATTCTGATTGTGCATTAATGCATTAACAGCAGGTGGATTTTCAAGATTCTGTGAAGAAAGATGAAGGTGCAAGGAGTCTCATGCAGACCTTCTCCAATGTATGCAATCTGACTACAAAAAAACCTCTTAACCTGTAACATGACAGACTAAAGGAGCTGCCTTTGAGCTCCCCCTGTCAGGCACCCTGGCTGAGGGGCAGAGCTCTAGCCTTGAGCTGGGATGCCTCTCCAGGTTGCTCTTTAGGGCAGAGAGACCTTCTACTAATGACAGATCTTTTGAATTCCCTCTAAATTTCAACTGGACTGCACTCCAGAGACTCTGCCCTGGAGCTGGGATGTCTCTCAAGTTTTGAGATACCTTACCTGAGAACTGAATACATGAGGTGGGGAGGTGCCTTATTCACAATGGATCATTGGTAAGTGGCTGAGAGCATGTTAAATCAATACCAATGATAACTGTGTAGCTAATTCCTTTGCACATAAATCATTGTCCAAGCCTGAGACTAAGATTGGACCTAATTGCCCCTATGCTCCATCAGGTGTTTAGGGTGCCCAGTCCAAGGCTCATAACTAAATGGGAAGGTCTTTGGTCTCTGTGTAAATTATTCTAGCTCAATTCTAACTTGATTTTCCTTTGTAAATTTCATCTATGTAGTAACAGAATGAACTTTACCATCAAACTTTATCAGGTTGGACTTTTACAAATTTATATTAAAACCACTTTTGCTGATGCTTTTGCAACCTGTCCCCTCAGCTGCCACAAAGTCTGTGGCAATGGGGCACTTGGCTGAGCAAGCTGCCTTGGTGCAGCTGAAATTTGGCCTGTTAACTTGATCTACCTCTAAGGAAGGTTTCTAGGACCATTTCTTTCCCACTTAGCTCTGGGCATTTGTGGGTACATAAAGCTCAGATAACCAGACAGATTTACAAATTCTGAAGCAGCAGAAAAAGACAGGAATTTCCAGTAAGTGGGTGTAAAGCACCTGAGTTGCCCCAACGCTTTGGAAAATCCCAGTGGCCCCTGATTGTATCTATTGTGTGCTGAAATATTCTGGAAACTCTTGCCCTGCAGAGCTTCCTCTGTCCCACCCCAGAGTCCCACTGCTGGGGTGTGTTACAGCAAGGTTTTCCTCAGCCTATCCTCACCAGCAAGGCACCTGTTTGTCTTGACTTGCCTTTGCAGAATGTCCCAGGGCGCTTGCTTCCTGAAGCAGGTTCTTGCTTTTCCTCTCCTTGTACAGCCCCAGGGGAGATTCCCCCACAAACTGCTATGATTAATGCATACACGATCAGCTTCCTCTCCGAAAACTGCTCCTTTTGATTTCCAAACAAACAACAGAAAAAGGATGGAACAAGTTGTTTCACCTGCCAGAGGAACAGAGGGAGCTGACCTGGTTTCCCTCAGACACAGCCATAACCAGGAAGGAGAATACGAGTTCGGTTGGCTGAGCCTTCACAAGCACTTTAGTCATGCATTGCAAACTCCACCACCTTCCAGCCAAGAGAAAAGTGAGGCTACACTTTTCCTTCTGCAGAACACCTTACCACACATCTAAAAGGAACTTCTCTGCAGTTTTTTATTTTAAATTGATTTCCCATGAGATGAAATTGGCTGTTTACAATACTCTGGACAAGGCAAGAAATGCAAATTAGATTTAGGATCCTGCTGTTGGAGTATCTTAAAAAGGGGAAGCTCATAGTCATTACCAAATAAAACATAGTTTGAGATGTTTAAAAATGTTCATGCATGGTAGAGAAAATTCAGGGAAATGATTATAAAAATATGCATATACACAATATTACACAACTGTGTAATATACACAGTTCCCAGATGGATTGTGTATATTTGATTTGATATATTTTAAAGAGGAAAGA
The DNA here is from genome assembly GCA_017589585.1 of Phylloscopus whistleri. NCBI lineage: Eukaryota > Metazoa > Chordata > Aves > Passeriformes > Phylloscopidae > Phylloscopus > Phylloscopus whistleri. Next base: position 3,432,968 of record JADMLD010000552.1, on the reverse strand, counting down.
GAAAGGCAGAAGCAGAAGAGAACCACCCAAATTACCTTTTGATTGACAGCCTTGACAGAATTCTTCCTTTGAAAAGTGAAAATGAAATCGTACAACCTGACATCATTATGAAACTAAGGGCCAAAACCCCAGGGTCAGAAAATGGAAGAAATGCCACAAGCAATTTTTAAACTTGTATTAAAGTTTATATTAATTGGTAGAATTACTTGGTTTTTAGTTAAATAGGAATCAGCTTGGAAACCATGGCAGCCTTGTCCTCTGACAGTGAGGTAAAAAATCAGCCCTGTACTTTGTCTTTCTTACAGCTACTACACAACTTTCTATTTTATGTGTACTAAGGATGGGGTCCAGAAGTAATTTTCTAGTTTTTGTCATCATTGCAGGTTGTGCCACTACACAGATTTAAAGGAGGAAACATGCAACCTCTTCCTCAGAAGCAAACTGAGACGTAACAAGAGCAATAATTATTCTATGAATAGGATAAGGGAGTTTTCACGGTGGGTTATTGTGGCAGCAACTTTGATTTAAGTGACAAAAATTGAACCTAGTAAGACTAAAGTGTGGAATCTGTAATCCCACACTACCTAACTCAGGAATAACAAATATCTGTGTTACATTCAGACACAGCATTCATCAGGTAGCATCTCTCCATATCAAATTCACTTAAAGAGACTTCAGAGATGGTGTCTAAGGGTGTCAGCCTCTGTTCCTGAAGTGGAAGGTTGAAAAGCAGGCTCAGAAGAGGTCTCCCCTGTATCTTTTCAAGGGATGAGGTTCAGACATTCATTGTTCACTCCCCCATTTACAACAACTTTCTCACCCCTCTGTAGAACTCCCACTGACTTTCAGAGAGATAGTATTTCACATTGGATATTTGATCTCCAAAATATCAGAATTTTTTTTTTCTGAAATGGTGGACTAATTTTAAACACTTTTTAAATAAGAAGAACAGTAATTGCAACTCAAGAGAAAATAAATATTCAAATTTATTAAGAATTTTAGAGAGGCTTTAATCAGAAGTAAAAAACAGCCTTTTCAAAACAGCTAACTTGAACAAAGCAAGTGAGAAAAATGATTTTTTCTTTCTACAGCAAATTGTCTAATGTGAGCAGAAAGCTTTGGAGATCCACCTTTTCCTTCATGGAGAGAAAATAAATGTATTGAAATGTTTCATGTGAAGTGGTACAAAGAGACACTTGTCAATGGAAAGAGTTTTCCATTGCTTTCATTTGTTTTACTAATTGTTTCCCCAGTCTAATTAATCAAAAGGTTGCTTCCTGCCTCTTTTTTCTTTTTCTTTTTCTTTTTCTTTTTCTTTTTCTTTTTCTTTTTCTTTTTCTTTTTCTTTTTCTTTTTCTTTTTCTTTTTCTTTTTCTTTTTCTTTTCTTCTCTTCTCTTCTCTTCTCTTCCCTTTCCTCTTCTCTTCTCTTCTCTTCTCTTCTCTTCTCTTCTCTTCTCTTCTCTTCTCTTCTCTTCTCTTCTCTTCTCTTCTCTTCTCTTCTCTTCTCTTCTCTCTTCTCTTCTCTTCTCTTCTCTTCTCTTCTCTTCTCTTCTCTTCTCTTCTCTTCTCTTCTCTTCTCTTCTCTTCTCTTCTCTTCTCTTCTCTTCTCTTCCTTCTCTTCTCTTCTCTTCTCTTCTCTTCTCTTCTCTTCTCTTCTCTTCTCTTCTCTTCTCTTCTCTTCTCTTCTCTTCTCTTCTCTTCTCTTCTCTTCTCTTCTCTTCTCTTCTCTTCTCTTCTCTTCTCTTCTCTTCTCTTCTCTTCTTTTCTTTTCTCTTCTTTTCTTTTCTCTTCTTTTTTTCCTGGTGAAAAGGTGAGTCTTTCAAAGGCCCTGTCCTGTGCCAATCAGAAAAATCAAGTGTCATTTTGTTCCTTCATCAAACCATCAGTTCATACACCCTGTGAGGATAAAAATGAAGATAGAACTTCCCATTAAACCAACCAAAAAAGTTGGTTCAATGTCAAGTTCCATGGGACCCCCCAAAATCACTGGGCTGTGTTAAACAGAAGCAATCACACTTGCCAGAAGCACAAGGTCTGAACAAAAGATGAATATGGCCAGTGTGAACGAGATGTAGGTCACTTGTCTTCCTGTCCACTTGGGCCACACCCGAAGAGGCGAAGGGTCTTTTCTGCTCATGTTCTCCAGGTAAGATGAACAGCTTCCCACACCTTCATTTCCCACATTTCTTGAGGTGAGTTCTGTGAACAATGAATGAAAGGATGCTAGCCAATGAACAAGAAGCACCTGCTTTCTTTGCCTAATGAAAGACGACTATCCAAACACCCAACTTGGCTTGCCACATTGTGGAAATGAAAATCCAAAGGATTTTTTGAACAGCCTTCCCAAAGACTGGGAAATCACAGAATGGGCTTGTGTCATACCTGTAGGGGTGTCAGATCACTTAGAAAAATGATATATCATGAGGTTAGAGATCTGGTACAGCTTCAGACAGCTGAGTCATGATTTGGACAATAATTTCTTACTCTTCACCTATTTTAATAAACCTGGGATTAAGAGACATCAAAGGTATTTGTGCCCTGTCACAGTTTCTTTTTAGAATATAAATGGTGAGATCTGATGCACATTGCTTGGGTGAAAGACCACAAGGAACTGCTGCAAGCTCCAGCTATCTGTTCCTTACTGTCTAACTGGAACAATAGGGAGCTGGTACACCAATGCTCCTGTAACTGTCTTTAAGTGTGCAGATTATGCTAGAACATGTGTGTTGCTTTAGGGCACCTCAAGAACAACGTATGTAAAGCACCATGAAATCATTATGACCCACAATGGTACAAATTAATTCAATAAAGTCTAAAGCTAATGCATGTTCTGCCTTAGTGCCCACAGGGTGAGAAAGACTGAAGGAGGTCACACTTCTTTCTTTGACACCCTCTCCTATTCCTGCACAAAGATTCAAAGGCTCCTGTGTCTAAAGCTTGTCTGAGCCCTTGCTCAGTATCCTGAAAGCTGAGTGATGTGCCAGTGTTTGCAGAAGGGGACAGGCAGGGCAGCACTCTCACACTGATAGTTGGGGGTGGGCCTGGCTGCATGAGAACCCCAAGATGTACCTTGCAGCTGCAACAAGGTTTTTGTTGAAATGGACTTTTATCAGAAGTCAGGCATCAACCAGTCAGACATCAACAAGTGTGTTGTTTTAGGAGACCCTTCCTGAACAAAAAGTCTGTTTAACATAAAGTGGTTACATGGATTGTGGCTAAATTTACTGTAGTTACTCTTTTTGAGTACTTACTCCTTTTGAGCCAAATTTTCTCAACTTTGATGTAAAATCCTGAAATTTAAAGCAAAATTATCATTCTGGATCTTAAATCCTTTTACTGGTTGAAGCTCATTTGTTCACAGGATAAAGTATATTTTTCAATATTCCATTAATAAAGGTAGGTTTTGTCAAGATTAGAAAGTGTATGCTGGTGTCAGTAGCAGTAAGTTAAAAAGTTTAAGCATATCCCAATCACTAATTTTCAAAAGTCTATGTTTTTATTTCTGTTAATGTACATGCAAATACTTTACAGCAGACTGACATTTTTGATAGGGGCCATGACCAGAAGTTTCCTGAATAATGCTTCAAATTATACTGCCAGCAGCAAATTTAATTGTTGTATGCATATGGCGCATTAGCATTTATTTGCACTTTGTTCCATTCTTCAGTTGCACTGCAGATGCAATGGCAAACTGTCATGTTGTAGGAATTAAAATAAATGTCATGGGCAACAAACTTATGCCATGTCATACTAAGATATCTTCAGGGCAATATGCAATAAAGCTTAAAATCATTTAAAAGCTCACTCTGAATGCCTTTCAGCGTGCGTTGGTTTATGACAGCATGAAGAGGCATGAAAAAGAGTTTTCCAATGCCATTTTTTCTTCAGGTAGATCATTATAGGCAGATGTTTTCCTTTTTCACACTGAAATTCTTTAATTCATCTGTTCCATCTTTCACTACCTTTGGCAGCAACAGTTTCTGTGTTATCTGGTGAAGAGTCAGTTATCCAGTTAATCTGAAGAGATGGAAGGATGAATCGTTTGTTCGGTCACCTGCTCTAAGGTACAGGGATGCCAGCTGCTCTGGGACTCTGCTGAAAATGAGCTGGCATTGACATGCAGTGCTTGTGTTTCTTGATAGACAAGCATCTAGTTCAGAGAAGAGCAAGCCAGAGCAGTTATCTCTATGGCATGGAGCCAGTGTTGTTTCATTTGCTGTTAACAAGTAAAATGTACAGATAGCTATTTTCTCCTGTATAATGTAGAAATAATATTCCAGCTCACTGAAAAAAAAGGGATAAAATTGACTTCTGTTCCTAAGCTTGTGTAACCTTAAAGTCTTTTCTCTGCACAAATAGTTTCAGTAGTTTCCTAGCTCCTGTCCCTGCTCAAGCCTGCTGACTGTATTTCAGGCTTGATTATCTCAAGTATTTGCTTTCTACCTGTGAACAATTTTTCCTGTCCTGAGAATGGGAAAGAAAGTCGACTCTTAAATCATGTAGAGAATGGAATAAGTTTTCAACAAAAAAAGGAAGAGGAAAGAAAGACACTTCTAGAAGTAACTGGGATTGAATCTTGTTTCTTTGTAGCAGGATTTATAAAATTTCATTGTGCTTTATATAGTAACACAGTGAGTGCACAGTGCATCCGGCTCTCAATGATGACTGGTTGGTTTTGAGTGTGATTATGTGTCATCTCCCCTTGTTCTCTTGGATCTTTGTATAAAAGTACATGTTTTATACTGTGACTGAAATATAGCATGGGTCTTCTTCAGGGTGCAGCTGGAAGGAGCTCATCTTCCCCCTCACAGGATGGTGACACAGGAGAAAAAGTCAGATCATCTCCCAAAGGCCCTGCTGTGTTCACCAACAAGACCAGGGGAGGTGTCACAGGCTTTAGGAGAGTCCATATAGATGCCTTGAGGGCTGAACTAGTGATGGTGAATAAGAAGATTCTGAAGATGCCATTGGGTGCTATGGCAGTACAACAGAGGCATATGGAGTCAGATGCTGTTGTAGGACAAAGTTCACCAAGGTTCAGATTTAGTACATAATGAAAAATAGCAAAATGTTTTGTAAAGATTATTTTTTTCAAGGCTAAGTTAATAGCTAAACAGGGAATAACATGAAGAGACAGTACCAAACATACAAAGGTCAGGGTAGAGTTCATTCTTCTCACCTAAAAATTCTCAAAGTTGTCCTTCCCTGATGCACTTTGCTGCTGACTGCTGCTTCTTACAGCTGTGGCCATCAAATACAGTATGAGTAGCAAAGCATGTTGAAAGCTTTAAAAGCCTTTTAAAAATGTTTTTCCAAGTGTCATGGTTTAACCCCAGTAATCAATTAAGTACCATGCAATCACTCACTCACTCCCCAGCAGGATGGGGGAGAGGAACAGAGAAGTTAGAAAACTTGTTGTTTGAGATAAAGACAGTTTAATAGGGGAAAAAAAAAAAAAAGCTGTGCACACAAGCAAAGCAAGGAATAGGACAAGAGAACACAGACTTAAGCTGCGCCAGGGGAGGTTTAGGTTGGAGATCAAGAAGAATTTCTTCACAGAAGGAGTGACTGGGCATTGGAATGGGCTGCCCAGGGAGGAGATGAAGTCACCATCCCTGAAGGTGCTTGACAAATGACTGGACATTGCACTCAGTGCCATGGTCTGGTTGACAGGTGGTGTTGGGTCATAGGTTGGACTTTATGACTGCAAAGGTCTTTTCCAACCTAAAGACTGATTCTATGATTCTTGAGGCACATATGAATTGAAGACCTGTCTGCTGTTGGGTTTTATCTTCTCTTTTATTTAATTTAATTGCAAATACATCTCATATCTTCAAGGTGGGATCAGCTAACTTAAAAACAAAGTACCTGGATATGATGAGACACTGAAAGTTTGTTGCTTTTATTTCAGTGCTAGAGATGTTTTTTTATTTATAAAGCTCATGAGACCTCTAGGTATAGCAAAACAAAAATCTTCTTATTTACTATTGTAGACAGAAAGAATAATAGGAGTCTGTTACAATCCTAAAAAAACCCCAAACCATTAGAAATGGGGTTTGAAAAATGAAATATCATTAAATGTACAATTTCATTTGTTTCTCAGTTAGCCAGAGCAAAGGCATAACTGACGAAGAGTTTGCCACACTATCTGGGCTTTTTAATATCTCAGTACTTATGATACTTGATTCTTTGATGCGACTGCTGTTTTTCAGTTCTCTGAAGAAATGTGTTATCTCTGCTCTTTATTTCAAAATTGGTCCCCCCAGTTCAGTTATCAGTAATACAGTAAGACAGAAAATGCTGTATTCTTTGCATTTTTATGCCTCAAGTATGGTATAAAAGGCAGCATCTTGAGCATGCTTGGACAGATTGATGCTACTACTGCAGTGATTACAACCCTGAGGGGCTGAGCAGAGCTCTCCACCTGAGGGAAGATGGGTGTGCAGGCAACTGCATCAGACTACTGGATACTCTCCTGTGATGGTCTGCCAGCTGCTGGGCACTGGCAGCAGACATCGGGAGCATCAGGCAGGAAGAGTAGGTGGGGTCTGTCTGGAGTTTTACAGGAGTCTGCTACCCCAGCTGGTCTCAGTGTGCTTGGTCAGCAGGGATCTGCTCATTGAGCAAATGTCTACACTCACCTTAGGACCAAGCTCTGTTGACAGTGCTGAGTCAAAACGTTGAGTCTAAAAGTCAAGTCCAGAAGCAGAGTGTTTTCACAATCCACACAAAACCCCCCAAAGCTTCCAAAGGAGCAACCTCTGTGAAACAGAAGTGCAGGGAGATGGATAGAAAATGAAAGGATAATCTTCCCTGTTACGTGTGCTGTAGTGAAAACAGACACAAATTTATGAGGATTGAAAAATAACAACTAATCTTTCCTCAGACACGGATCAATGCCTCCTTCCTTCAGCTCATCACAGGAGGGCAGGGGCTCACCAAGCTCAGTCCCTATTTACCAGAAGGTGGTGCTGGCTGGTCACCCAGCCTTGCTATAAGTTATTGACAGTATTATTCCAGTGTAAATTGTTGTCCTGAAATGCAGGAATTCAGCACTGTATTTTTTTTAAAAATCAGTGTAGAGCAGCTGCTACACAGAATTACTTGGATGGCATCCTAGTGACTGCAGAAACACAGTGGTACTTGAAACTTGGAAATTATATTAAGCAAAATGTCCACCTTTATATTAAGAGTGAGAAAGAAAACCACAAGTCTTTGCAGGCAATTCTAAATCTTTTCAGACAGAGAGTTGATGGTGTTGGAATTCAGCTATTAGAAATGCAAATGATGGACCCAGCATAAGCTGTGAACTCTCCTGTCTTTGCTATGATGTTAGGGACAAGTCATTTCATGCTTCCTTGCCCATGCAAAACATGTGAGCAAATTGTTTCTGAAACATAAGATATAGGACTGGTCATATGAATGCCAGAAGGTATTTATTTCTAGTTACTGTATGGCAAAAAATTCCTCTTCATACCTTTAATATGAATCTGGAGATAGGGTCATGATAATGAAAAGCAGAATTTGTCTTCGGCAGTAGTCAAACTGTAAAAGGGGTGACTTTTGTAGTAGAAATCTGAAATTCAATGCACGGATGTTATGCAGACTGTGTTTACACTGAACACTCTTCCCAAAGGAATCAAATAGGTTCTTTCAAGAGCGGTGGAAGGTGGAAGGATTGGATTCTGGCAGTAAGTGAAGAAAACCCTTGAGAGAACAGAGCACACCATTGGTCAGTAAATGGGATTTTTAGAAATTTCTTGGAGTTACATATCCCTGTAGAACTGAAACTAGTAGTCTGCAGCTTCAGAACTGAAATTCTACTCATTATTGGCACAAACGCCACTTTTGTTATTTATTACTTTGTTATTTATTTAAAAAATCATGAGATGATTTGGACAACAAGCAGTAGACTGCTTCTGCAAGAAGACCTTGGTCGAATACAGAAGAAAATACCTCAAGAAAAAAAGATCCTATTGAAATTCATGATGATGATTTCATTTAATCAATGGAGAAGTATGCCATCCATAATCATACCCTTTTCTGCATATGCTTTTTAATAATTTTTTGTTTGTCTATGTGAAACTTTAATTATTAGAAAACTAAGGAGGCCTGCGGTGCTTATCATAGTTTCTATCTTGATGTTAAAATTTAATTATTGTGTATTTAATTTGATAAATTAATCCACTTATAATTACACACTTATTTACTTCAAACAAACAAACAAAATCCCTCACACACCCCAATCATTCTTCACTCTACATATTGAAAATATCATTCGAATTTTGGGACCATTTTTCTAGAAATGTTATTTTTCCATTTTTTGATTAATATCAGCTCTGTGACAAACAAGGCAAATATCAACTGCTTATGAAAAACACATAAAAAGCTGACAAGAGATGAAAAAGCACAAATTTTTAACTCTAAAGGGATCAAGGACAATCTGTTCTCATAACCGCTCTCCCACCCCAAACCCCTCCAAAAAAACCCTGCAAACCATACAAGTCCTTGTCAGTTCTCACTGGAATTGAAATTTCCCCTCCGTGGAAAGGCAGTTCTTCAAGATTTATTTTGCCAGTCCATGCACAGCGTTGCTGTTTTTACCCAAGCCCAACACAACAGTCTGAATAAGGCTGGCTGGTTTCAGAAGCCTGTTGTGTCAGTTTCCAGACAACACAGAGAGCATCACAGTTCTGTGAATTTCTTTCTGAAACACACCCACAATTTTTCAGTGAAACATCTCTCCTTGAGTTAGTTTTTTCAAAGAGCTGAACAAGCCCTGTTTCATCTCTCTAGCTCGGAAGTACAGCACAGGCACAGCGTGCAGATATTATCTCAATCCCATTAAAAGTAATTGCAGAGAGTAATGCAGATAATTATTTCTGACTGACTGAGTTGTTGATCTTTTTGGTTCAAGCAAACAATATGAAGATCATCTGCCCTCTTTCCCTGTCTTGTCCTGGTTAATTGACAGGCCAGCATTACAGATTGCAGTCTCCTGTCAGATGACATTCTGAATTTAGAGCATAGTCTTACATTGCTTTGCTGCTAAGGTTAATTAACACTTCTTTTTGCTGATACCAGAAACAGAAATGTGAAGGAAACAAGAAACTGGCATAAATGGAAATCTGCCAATTATACTCTGTGAACTTGACTTTAGCTATTGCTTAGTGACAGTAATGAGAAAAAGAAGTGTATCATTTCTATTTTGTAGAAACCATTTTTTTTCCGTATTTCAAGTCAGTAGGTATTTGTAAAGCATAAATGCCACCCTTTTTTTGGTTTTTAAATATTTTTGGGACAATAGCTTAATCGACTTACCTTTGAGTGACCCTTAATTCTTGACTATTTTCTCTTCAATATTTTCCAAAATATTTCCAGTGCATGCCAGTTTCACTTTACGTTATTCTGCCTTAGTAGGAGTGCTCATCTCCCCTGAATGAATTCTCACCCTTTTTATGAAAATTATTTCTAAGTTACAGTTCCTACAGTTCCATGAAGTTTTATCACAGGAAAAAAATCACCCTCAACTAAGTTCTGAAGGTCCACACTTGTACTAAGGCCCATTAAAAAAGCTGGTTCCACTGAAAGTCAACCTCAGCCTCCCACCAGCAGGAGGATTAATCCCTTCTAGCAGCTGTTTTTTGCAAAAAGAATCAAGACTTTTGAAGCCTTTCCCTGAATCCATCTCACTCATGGATGTAGTGGTGGACTGATACATAACAGTTATGATACGTGTAAGAGTGGAAGTCAAGGATATATTTAAGTTTAACCTTGAATTGAACTGAAGAGGGCAATTCACAGAAAGGATACTCAGGTCACCTCTCCTCCTCCCCAGCAGTCTTGTGCCACATGGTATGGATGTTTGTCTGTTGTGATTTCCTCACTGTGAAAGGGCCTTATATAAATCCAGGTCCATTTTTCCTTAAGAACTTCTGCTTCTCTCAATCTATGCTTGTCCACTGGAATAGACATTCCTCTTCTCTTTACCTGCAGGAACTCTAGGATGGGTGTAGGACCAGGTTCCTGCGTGAAAAGTCAGGGTGGTGTTGAGCAAGGGACAGGCTCCACAAACACTCCTTTAAGGCATAGCCATAAATGAATGTGGGAGCACTGACAAAACAGCAGCCTCATGGCAGCCCACGTTGAACAATTCACTGTTTCTGGCAGATTGTGGGAACTTAATGTTCATTTGAAACTTAAGTTTGTTTGAAATGCAAGTGCACTTCAGAAATCCCAAAAGGGATTGTGAGAAAGGGGAAAATACCAAGAAATTGGTCTATAGAAATCCAGTTTCAGTAGGAGGAACTGAAACCCAGAATCAATATGTTTGTGGCAGCTATAGAAACCCAAAATGTTTTTTTAGTATCAGCCTCAGACTAATAGAGGAAGGCTGCTGGCAAGACTCCTTTGCTTAATTACTTCATCTTCATTGCAGATAGACTTTTATTGGTGATATTCCAGAATGCCCCAGGGTATCCTTCTTTGGACAACACAGATTGTAGGAAGAAAAAAATAATTTAGGATGCAATGCTCTCTGTCATAGGAAGTGAGGAATTATCTACTTATTTAATTATTAGAGCAAAGACATTTTTCTTTTCCTTTTCTCTTCCTCCTTTTTTTTTTTTTTTGTATTTAACTAGACAAATCTACTGCATCAAAATGGGATCTACAGAAGCAAAGTATGATAGATTAATTGGACTATTACTGTAGGATGGTACAATGCAATTATCACTTCTGATATAATTTGGAAGTGTAGGTTCAGAGTATATTACAAACTATTGTAAAATCCCACGTCTGGTAAGAAATTAACCATGTTCAACATTATAATTAGGAAAAAAAAATCTTAGTAGCAGTAATGTTGGCATACCTCCAGTTTCTTAAAAATACTAAAACTGTTCTTCCTAAATTCAGTGTTCGGCAAATTAAAAGTGATTCTGTCTCTTTGGGACTATATTATAATTCTGCAAAAGGTACAATATTAATGGTAGAATACTTTGAAGAGCTACCCCAAGAATACACATCAAATTAGAAAGCTGAGAACTCTGTAATAACCTATTTTTTTTTTCTATGAGACAAAAGAAGCAAACATCAGGTTATGTAAATCTGTGTTTTGGGAATATCATCCAAGATTTAAGGGCAGGAAGCCCAATCCCTGTCCCAAAGAACAGGGAAAAAGTTTTCACCTTTCATCATTCCTAGCTGACATTTATCTTGTCTATACCCAAATCTAATGATGAAGATTTCAAGGCATTCTGTAACAGGGTTTACCTCCAGATCTTAAGAATGGAGGCTGTTGCCTGAGCACTGTCTAAGGACAAACATGTTGCAGGACTAACTTGGTTTATGCTGAATCCCAAAAGTGTTGAGTGCCTCAAAGCTGCAGGGAAGGCCATGGTGGGTGACTTTTCTTTCATACTGAGAATCAGGTCACTATGTTCCTCAAGGTGAGAAGTAAGATAGCAAGTTTCAATTCCTAACCCAGCTAACACAACACTGTTATCCAGCTAGAAACAATTCTCATACATTTCATGCTGTCTGTGAAAATTTGAGCATTCCCATAACTAAACATTTCCCTTCTGTGGTGTTGTTAATAATTACATTACAGAGGTTATTGAAAAGACATGGGAAGGCTTTGAGGAAGTCTTTTGGTTGCTGGATGGTAGCTATGCATATCACAGTGCTCTGAAGTTCCAGGCTCCAATTTAACTTTGGTGAAACTAATAGTTACAGAATTTGCATTTGTGGAGGAATATTATGCAGCTAAAATTAACCCTGTGTTAACTCTTACAGCTTTAGAGATATTTAACACTTTGAATAGGGGAAATTATAAGGTGTTCTCAGAGTGCTTTCTGTCTGGTGTTTGAGCTGAGCTGTGTTTGAAACTCAGCAGAATCTGTCTCTTCTCAGTTATTCATGTTAATCAAGCAATTGATATTTCCAAGAAAAGCAGCTCACTGATAGCTGGAGCTGCTCCTTCAAGCTCTGGTCTTCAAACCTGTTTCTTTCAAGATATGAACATTGCAAGAAACATTCTGAAAAATAATTTTCCAGAAGTGCGTTGATTTCAAACACCGCTTCCACACATCATGGGATTCAAACCACCCTCTTCATAGGACTTGGATAAATTTTCTCTCTCCATCTGCAGTAGTGTCCATTGCTATTGCTCCACACTCAGGAATTTGAAGATGCATGTACTCACATGCATGGATTGTGAAAGACAACTGTCCTTTTCATGTGTATGCCAGTATATAAGGATACACTAAGTTTTGAGTTATTAAGATTCCCGGATGAAAGATGGAGGAGAAAGAACATTAATCATAGAAAAGACTACACAAACCATGATGGATACTTTCCTCCTCAAGCAATGAGAAAAAAATAGGACCCAAGGGGCCCTGACCAAATAGGGCAGTTGCAATATAAATTGGCCTTGTTTGAGCAAGTGAATGGGACCAGATGACCTTCAGAGATCTCTTACAAAGTAAACTGCTCTTTGACTCCATAGGTGTATTTTTATAACATAAAAAGCATAGAAAAGTGCTCTGCACGAGGTTTCAGGAGGCCATTTAGTCTCTCCTCTCCCAGTTCAATGTCACCTGTTCTCAGGGCTGAAGTACTGGGAATTTTCTCTGTGCATAGACATTTATTTTCACAGCCTCCCAGAAATCTGTTCCAGCATCCAAAAATTCTTACTATTTGGGACTTTTCCTTGACATCAAATCTAAATCTCTCCTGAAGTAATTTAAGCTGATTATATTTGCCCTAACCTCAGTGCTGGCAAAGAAGAGTTCATTAATCATTTGTTCTGCAGCTACCTTTTCTCCAGCTGAAGCCAGCCGTACATCAACTTGAGGTCATTTTCCCTAGACTAAGCAACCCAGATCTTTTCAATCCCCAGGGCATGTAGACATCTGAGCATTCTTGTTACTCCCCTTGAACCTTCTCTAATCAGGCCAAAGATCTCAGGAAAACAAAGACCTAACCTGGACCTAGCTCTACAGGTGAGACCTTCCCAGTGATGAGTAGAATTGAGATTATTTGAAATGTTGTAGCAATGAGCATCCACTTAGTAGATCACAATACAATTTAGCCACTTTAAAATCAGCATAGTATCACTGACTCAGCTTCAGCTACAAGCATTTCTAAGCATGATCCTCAGTCTAAGTGTTCTAAAATATTTTTCAATCATCACATTGCCGTTATTATGTCTTTTGGTGAGATACAGCTCTCTACAATAAGGAACAAAAATTACAGAACACTGGTTGGAATGTTTTGGTACTCAGAAGGGATGTATTGCACAGGAAAATGTGAATATGGACTCTCCTAAATGCCCCCTTTGCTAGAGAAATATATGACCTCTTCTGAAAGGAAGCAATGAATGCTTACAGTCAAGTAATAATATCTTAGCATGTATTCTCAGTTAATTATTGCAAACACTTTGTGTTGCTTTGTCATCTGTAATCAGAAAGAACGTCGGACTGCATTAATTTTTTTACTCATTGTTAAAGAGTTAAAAAAAAAAAAAGCAAAAGCAAAAAGCAAAAAGCAAAAAGCAGAGTTCCTGTACTTGGTTGGTTCCTTATTAGCCACAGTACCTTTTACATTGTAATTTCAATCCTGTGCTCTGTGCAATGAAATGCAATTGTTAACAGTCATATTCTGAGGGACATCTAGAAATAATGAGGTAGCTTTGGAATTCTGCCTTCCTTACCAACAAAACACTGTCACTTAAATGAATGCTTCTAGGAATGCCTCAGGAGTACTATGCACAGGATGGATGACTTCAGATTACATAAAATAATGATGCCTTATAGAAATCTTTTTTAGTTCTTTCTATCTCAAACTACAGTAAAAAAACCAGTGAGATATTGTCCTTCGAAACCATCAAATTAGTAGTAATTGGATGCTTTCCTGCATGAGGAAAAGTGAGACCAGGGAGAATTGTGAGGCCAGTCTGCAAAAGATCTATGGCAAAGTGGGGCACGTCCAATGAGCCCTGGTCTGAAAGGTGCAGAAGTATTGCTGATTTAAAGAACTGAAGGACAAAATGTGACTATTAAGCTGAAAGAGACATGCCATGCAATATTAGGTTCAGGTACTTACTGTTTTGAAGGTATACAGATGAAAGAAGCTTGTGTTAAGGAGAGCAGGAGAGCCATCAAATGTCAGGAGTGCTGGCACTATGCACCTCCTACTAAACTCAAGGCAAAAGCAAAGCTTCCCATTCATCTCATAAGTTGTGTATAACAGTGATCCTCAGAGTCCTTCAATAAATTACTGCCAACTTTCAAAGACTTTTCATGGACTACTGGGCACTCTTTATCTCTAACTTTTAACTAAAAACATATTTTTTGACCATTTCACAGACACCAGTGGACTGTGGATGATAGTTGTGGAGTCATTAATACAAGCAGACATAGATCACAATGCTCTTGCAGTCTCCTGTGGGTATAAAAGGCAAAATTAAATTCAAGTCTGAACAGATGTGTCAAAATGTTGGCATTTTCACATATTTATACCAGCAATATGGATAAGATAACTTCCAGGGCTTAGCATCAAATACAAAAATGCTTAGCACTTACAGCTACAGTTCAGTTTGTATTAGGGAGTTTTATTTTCTTTGTACACAGAAATAATTTTACTGATCATTTCAAGCTGCTTGATCCAAAATCTGGCTGCAGACTACTCTTTTTTTCCCCTGCTATTTTTGCCTGTTGATTGTTGGCTGTTTCAATTCTTTCACACAATCAGCTGTAGTAATTAGTTTTCCCTGCAATATTAAGCATCCAGTCACTAAACCACTACAAAGTCCAGATGAAAGGAAGACTATATGATATCTGACCCTGACATATAAACATGGGCAGAGTGGTTGTTACTGGGAAAAGAACTGTGGACTGCAACTGGGGAGGCAGGATAGAAAAGACAGGGCAGGAGAGCCCAGGAGGAAGGAGGTGAGGCTGCTCACAGATATAGGGAAGACCTTAGAGGGGTAATGGACTGGTCTGCAGGCAGGGAATGGTCTGAAACATCTCAGCAAGCCAGTCTTTTTCTCCCTCATGACTTCACTGCTAGATTCCACTTACTGACCAAGAGCAGCATTGGGTGTCAAAGTTAGTGTTTTGAAAAAGAACATGTGGCAAAATCACAAGCTGAATAAATATGTGGATGCATCTTGTAGAGGGCATAGCACAGCAGAAAATAAAAATAAAAGAGCAAGATGTCTGTTCTTCTAATTTAAAAAACGTTCATTATTTGAGAAATTAAAACTTTAATACATAACTATCATAGTACTGTTTAAACTACTGTGCAAATTCAATAGGTACATGTTTTAAACATCAGATTAGAAATTGCATTTGTTCATGGAGTGGAAACTCTATTAACATCTCCACAAAATATTATCTAGAGCTACTAATTTATCTGTCTCTTTTAAGATGGTTCTGGTAACTTTTTCTTTCTGCATCTGTGTTTCCTACCATATTTTAATGAAAAACAGCTGTAAAGGACATCAGGTTAACTTCATTGTTCTAGAGCTATGATGAGAAGCCAAACAAAAACTTATTTGATGAATGGTACAGATCTTGATAAACTATTAGTGACTATAAGACCCTCCCCTATATCAAAGTACTGCAAGTGTCACTGAGATGTCATACTGGACATGGGAGATTTGGATTTTTCAGTGTTCCCAGGAATCTGTCCTGAAACAAGATTTCTGTAGGAAAAGTATTGCACTGATGAACCAGAAACATCCCTCTGTAATCTGACTATCTTCATCAGATTTAGTAATGACATAATCTGGAGAATACTTAGAGATCTTTACCCAGATCCACACAGGATCCCACATACAAATTATACTCCCTTGTTTATCCATATAGGATTGCTCCCTTTCAGCTTGAACACCATCTTCCTTTTAAGCTATTTATATTGTAAGAGTAAGTCTAGATTTGTCTCCATGGGATCAATCCTTATAGCTCTGTACTGGGAAAAGGGGGCATTTCTTGTTACAGATATTTGTTACTTGTTTAGAACATGAAGTGATGCAGCATTTCAGCAATGTCCTAAATTTAGTAATGAAGCAGGAAGCCCTTGATGAAGTTCACAGCTACATGGGAATTAGATGATCTTTCATGAAGATTATTTGAAGGAACGGTGCATTTTGTGGGACTGAAGCAGTGTCTAGCATATGAATAAGTGGGAAGTTACTCGGAGGACTTGTGTTAAAAAATGAAAACAAATAAATAATGTGGAAGGATTATACTTCTATGTGAATTTGTTGTGAAGGGTCAAGACAGCATGAGTAATGTTTCATCACAAGAAGGAAATTAAATGAAGAAACACTGCTCTAAAGAAAATACAGAACAAAATAGTTGATGTTTGCTAAATGGAAAAGACTAGTAGTCTTATTTGTAGATATTTCCAAAAAGTAGCTTCAAAAGCAATTATACCAAAAATTCATCAAAGACCTGATTTTTCCTTTCCTTTCTTCACGTATTTTTTCAGCTTCTCTTAATGAACAGGAGTTCTAATTGAAGTCAGAACAGACACTTTGTTTTGATTGCATTAGGAAGTAACTTAAGCCTTAAATATTCACAATTCCTCTTGATAACAATATGAGTTCTGTATGAAGACATGCAGAAATCAGTGGTGCAGGAAAGAGAATTTAGATTAAAAAACAAAACAAAACAACAACAACAACAACAACAAAACAAAAACCCTAAGTGAATATGAAATATATTCCTATCAGTGATTCTGGGAAAAATGAAGGAAAAAAACCCCAAAACACAACACTGATTGATGAGCTAGATAAGGAATATGTTAATGAATTTAACTGTGTAAATCTTTCCTTATTTATCGACAGTAGTCTCCTTTTCCAGACAAAGTTAGGTAGCAATGTAACAGAAGGATGTGGCCAGAGTACAGACCAAATAAATCTTTTCAAGTTTTGCACTGATTATTTACAAAAAGCGATATCAATGACACACAATAAACATTCAAATACTAAAAACAGGTTAAATAAACATCTTCATTAGTACTCTAAAGGAATCAGTTAGGTCCACTCTATAAAGTAATCTAAATTTTTAAGTCTGCAAGCAACTTAACTGATTACTAACCACACTTGGTACAGTATATCATACTTCAGTTTGGCCTGAAGCAGGTTTGATTATCCTTCTGGGTTAAGCACAAGAGGGAAGATGATTAATTAATTATACAGTGATTAACATTTTTTCTCAAGTTTGTGACATGTTCCAGTTACTTTGTGTTATCCCAACAACTGATACCAGAGGATATGTCCACATTAAGATTACAAATAATCATACTGCCAAAAGGAAGACCTCAGCATCCTAGCAATTTTTTCTTAGAAGATTGTCACACATGACACAAAGAAATGACACCCACACGTTGTGATGTCCAAGGCAGAAAAGATGAGGTTTATTTACAACTTCAATATTTATTGAATTCCAGCAGTGACCATGGATTGGAGGAAGAAAATCTTCCTCTTCAACCACACTGGGCAACCCAACAGTCCATCAACAGTCTCCTCCTTACGAGAAGAATGTAAACATTGTTAGATTTTACAATAACAAGAAAGGTTGTTTATGTAAAATTGTATCTGACTCCATTGCAAAAGGTAAACACAGAAGGCTAAAAATGCAACTTTCCTTAAAGAGACACAGGAGAACAGCAAAAACCCAGACAACAGAAGCTGAAGGAATAGAGAGCAAACTGAAACACATGAGCCTTTGGTTAATTCAAAGGCACCAATTGTTTCTCAATACATACTTTGAATTTCCAGTTCCACAGCTCTGAAACAGTAGGAACACATCCACCTTGTGTTGAGATTTCTGTATCTCGGAGTGCATGAGGATTCATGAGATACAGCTGAAATTCACTGTTTGCAATGGCTTAGGTGGGACAGCTAAGGCAAACTGATGCTCACTTAGGTTATCTGAACGGTCTCTTCCAAGTCTGCCTCAGAAGTTTCACAAGCAAATCAATTGCAATTTTGAGCTTAAATACTGGGGAAATTTTCACATTCATTGTCTTCTGCTCCAAGATCTCTTCTAGGAGATGCTATGGAATAACTACACATTTGCTGTGATTGTGGCAATTCCCCTGCATTTATCATATAAATACTCTTTTTCTTGACCCCTCTCCTAAAAAGACTTTGGTTGGCATCCAAGACATCAGAGAGAGAAGTGCTGAGGAATTGTTGAAACATCAGATCTGGCAGCCAGGCACAAGAGCTGCCTTGGCTTGCACCAGCAAAGAGAGGCTAGAGAGGTTTTTTCCTGGGTGAAAGAAACTTGCTGTTTTCTAAGTCTCAGTAAAGGTTCACAGCCTTCAAACCTTTTCTGCATCATGTTTTGCCAGAACTAATTTGGAGGGTATTCTACACAGTACTGGATCTTTTGTTCATATTATGGGGAGGCTTTTCCTTAAAGCAAACAAACAAACAAACAACAAACAAACAAACATCCAGGGTCGGTAGTTTTTTTAATGGTGCCTTCTTCTCAGTGTCATTAACAAAACCATAATTTGTAGGGTTTGGTTGGTATTATTCTAAAGGTATTTTCCCATGGTTTTAAAGTACTGTAGAGTTCATGTGACTGAGTCACTCAACATTAGACAGAAGATTGCATGTTTTAACTTGGAAGACCTCATGATTAAGAGAAAGGACAAAGACTGAGGGTGCTGCAAGTCCAGGGTCCCGGTGTCTCTAACTGGATCATAGAAAGAGTCTAAGTGTATCACCAAGGCTCTGTTGCTTTGCTTTGGGTGTTGAACACTCCTGGATCTGTATTTGCTTAAATCGGTATGAAGGCTGTCTTTCTGTATTGGTGTCAACCTTTAGCTTGCTAACAGGATTAATTCCACAACAACATAAATTTAACTAGTAGGTGGTTAACATCTTTCTTTCAAAACATCAGTGCTGTTTTTGTCTTTTTTTTAACATAGAGAGCAACAGCTGCAAGACAATCTTAGTATTTTTAGATTATGTTGTTAGGAAGGCTTTGGGTTTGTTAGTTTTGTTTTCTTTTTGTCTTCTGTTGTATTGTAATAATTATTGAAGCAGCAAAACCTGATCACTCCAATTTTAAAAAATATATATTCCTTTATGAATAGGAGATTCTGAGAGTTATTGTTAAGGTAAAACACCATCCAGATGATTTTAGAAGAGCCAATATCTACTCTGGAGATGACCGAAACCTTGGCATAAGCAGCTTTTACTGAAGCTTTTATTGCTTTACAAAGCAGGCTTCTTTTTTTTTGTTTGTTTGTTTAAGGTTGGGGTTTTTGGGGGATGGGGGAGAGGTTGTTTATAACATCTTTGAAATAAACCTGTTTAACAAGCTGAATCCTTAGGATGTCTGAAAGCTCCAATGAAACTCCAATTGACTTTAATTTGGCTCATATTTTGGCAGGAAAGGAGAAAAGCCTGGGAGAATGACCTTTACTTATTCCCTAGAGTGTAAACAATTGAGAGATAGATATGAAGAGATCCACATTCTCTGCAGGAGCCTTTCTCCCCTCTCAGTGCGTACTGTGTAATGAATCCGTAACTCACATTGGCGTCGATAGTAATTATGTACATGCACAGGGAAGGAATGAAATTTTAAATTGGTAACTCTTCATAAAATCTTATTACAACAGTTCCATAGTCCACTGCTCAATGCAGTGGGTTAATGAGCATTAATCCCTGCCAGGGCAGTAGGATTAATATAGGTAAAATGTTTAATAGAAACTTGTTTTTTAATTACTTTCCAAAGAGTAGCTAATACATGTGTTTTTTAAAAAAATCTTCTTTTATTGTAGCTCTCTGTTACTTACTACTGGTTTTGTCACTGAATACCAGCAGATGTGAGAAAATAATTTAAACAGTTGCAATAACAAAAATCTCATATAAAAAGCAAGGTGAGAAAATACAGGCCTGCACTGTTAAGCCTTTCAGGAAATGTATGGGCAATCTTCATTTCACCCCATAATAAATAATGCATTATGTTATAGCCCTTAACTATATGATTGTATAAATAAATTTTTGAATAAGACTATTTTCTTCACCATTTTAAATACTGGTTTATGCAGTTCTTCTAGTGATATCTATTATTCAGTACATGCTAGAAAGAATGAAAGAAAGCCTTTTATATAAAATGACATAGCATGCTAATGTTGCTCTATACATTTACAAATAAATCACACATTTCTGCAACACTGTTCTTTGGATCTCAGACAGATTTGCAGGGGACTGAGACACACCTCAACAGAATTTTAGTTCCTCTAGGTCCCAAGAACCTGACCCCTCCACAGCATTCCTTATTGGCATAAGCAAACACTATGTTCTCATCATAGCTCTAACATTGCTAATGACTTAGACCATACCTTGCAGATATCTCTATTCATAGACAAAACCAATTATGAATATGCAAAACCAAAAACATGCAGCCTGTGAAGCTGCAGTCAATACATTGCTAGGTCTTTTCTCTGCTTTTTGAAGTTCAACAGACTCCTGATCACAGGAATACCCAAATTCTGCCTGCTACCAGGCAGCTACAGAGCCAGCAGTGAGTCACTGGATTGCAGAACTTGAGATTCCTCCCTCTAGAAGCCAAAGAGATTGTCAGCTGAGGTAGAAATTACACTTTCCCTCCTAGCAAGTAGAACCACTGAAAAGATATGGGCGAAGAATTTATACACCCACACATTCACACATTTGCTCTTGATACTCCTCTCTAGTAAACACTAGGGAGAAAAAAATAGAAATAAGACACTTCTGTGGCATGGAAAATCACAAAATTAAGTTTTCAGGGCACACATCAGTATTTGCTTTGTGATGCTGATACCTTATTGCATACTCCATCCTATAGTAGTTCTTATGCCACAGGTGAGTGTCCCAAATACCACCTGGGATGAAGTATTTTCCCCTATCTATTATGTTGGGTTTTTACATGTGTTAGCAGTACTGAATATGGGTATGTCTCTACATTTTGGAGTTACTAGAGAGTAGCCCATCCTGACAAGGTAGAACCAGCACAAGCAGGACACACATAATTATCTAAAACATCTATTTTTTGTATCATTATTATTTTCATCATGCTCTTCAGCAGGCATATAAAATTAAAAGATCAATTTTAAGAAACTCTCATAATCCATTTATAAATGAATTAGGCTTTACAGATTTTTTTCGGTCTGCATACACGATTATACCACTCAAGATCACAGCATCCTTATGGCTAGATCAGATACCATATTGTAAAATCTATTTTAAAATGTTATTTTGAGTAAGCTTGATAAGCATTAAATGGGGTAAAAAATTTGTTTTGTTGCAAGCCAGGAAGAATGCATACTTGATTAAATATCAAAGACCAAAATTTACAAAATAATACCATGAGAACAGAAGCAAATTTAGCTTGCAAGCATTAAGGGAAGACATGATTAAACTGATTACTATGCACAGCATTAGTCATTGTTACTATACAATTCTGCTGTCTGCTGAAGTATCTAATCTACAGTAGAAGTAAGATATTTTATCCATCAGGTAATATATAACAGTTGGCACAAAATAATTACTGCAAGTGAAATCGAGAAGTGTGATGGAATTTTCATGTATTTATACATATATATACGAAGAAAGTGTTCACCAGATAAATAATCTCAGCATAACATAATGTTAGTCAGCCTATCAGACAAACATTACCTAAAACTTGTATAGTTTCTTCTTGCTGCTGTTTCTGTCAGAACTTAAGACAATTGGAATACTAAAAATGAATGAATGAATGTTGGTCAGACATTTAATTTTTGCTACTAAATTCTAAGAAATGAATGGCATGTTGATTTTCTTTGAAAATAATGTCTCTCATAGCTGTAGTTCAGAGAAAATAAACAAAGGAGGTGGGTAATAGCATACATTTACAATGAAGTTGTTGTATACAGGTTCATATACAGAAAATGTAAACATAAGTTAGTTCAAATAATTGATTTTCCTTTTGAGTGGCCCCATTTTGTGATCACAATTTGCACGTGATATGTTTTGTAGAAATTGTAACTGATGTTTCCATTCAGGTGAGATCAAAACAAGAGTCTTAACCTGTTTTCCTGCAGCAATGATGATCTAGGGGTGGTGATCTAAAGCCCAGACTCATTCAGAGGAACAAGAACTTAACTCATTTAACTGTAATTTGGGTGTAAGTGTGCAGAAGCAAACAAGGTTGTTTTCTCTTTTCCCTGTCCCTGGACCCTGCACAGAGGTAGTAATGGACACTACCATGTCAATTCATGCCACTTTCTTTGCCTCCTGGCTACCATGAACTGAAGCATGACAGGGCAGAGAGGTGACGCGGTGCCGCATTCACCCGCTAGCTCCCGACAACACATCAGGAGTGGGCTGTTCTCAGAGGTGACCCAAGACACAGCTGGGCATGGGCTCTACAGCACTAGGATGTACTGAGGCACAGGCAGAAACAACGACCAGGGAGAGGCCTTCCATATGGTCTCCAAGGAGGTTTATTCCAAGGAGGGTCCAGAGAGGAAAGACACTGAGCCCTGGTGTGCAGGGACTTTTATACAGGGGAAGATCCATGGGAGGGTACAAATTTTCAACCAACAGGGAAAGGACTGGGGAGGAGTACAAGGTGGGGTTTACAACACTTAAACCAATGAGGAGGCACAGGGGGAGGGGGACAGTTCCAACAAACCAATGGGGCTTGGAGGAAAAGGGGATTTCCAGAGGATATCCCACAGCAAGGGGCTGGTACAAGGCAGGATTGACAGCTCGGTAGGAGAGACAAGGATCATTTTGTAACAAGGGGCATGGTCTAAAGCAAGATGGACAGCTAGGTGGGAGAATACAACTTGGGCTGAATTAACAGTACTGGGGGAATGGAATAAACCTTTGTGAGTAAAAACACACTGCAACAGAGAGGGAGAAATGTTCTGCTGGAATCACTTCTGACTACCGGAATCCCTTCCTCTAAGCCAGCCAGTATTTCCAAGTAAGGAAGTTCTGGATTCACAAGAGAAGGTTTAAAGAAACAAGACACCAGTTTAATGTTTAAGACAGATTTTTTCATCATGACTAGATTGCCTTGGGTGAAAGGGTCCTCTTTGGATGCTTTCTTGAAATACAATATATGGTATATGCTGTCTTAAGACATTTAAATCATAAATGACACAAAGTGCTAGGAATTATTCAATTCATATCTAAACTGACAGGAGGAAATATGGAAGGGGAAATAAGACAATTTTGTGCTGTTTCTGAATACTGTTTTTCTCCTGTTTGAGGGGACAGCCCCTCCCAATATGAATCACATACTGGGGGTGAAGGTCAAGGACTGAATGAGTTGCTCATTTTAACCTTCCTGACTTCTCCTACAGTCAGATTGAAACATAAGTAACATTTTATTCCTATTTTCTCCTTATTTTCAATGTTATCAAATTCCAAATGCCAGATATTTTTACTTTATTTGTATGAAATGCTCCCCTATTCTGTAACCGTACCATTGGTACCACATGAGGAATAAAGTGTTACAAAGCACGCAAATCAAGAATCTAATAATGCTAAAACTCAATAGCTGGACCTTCTTGAGCCAGCTGGTGAAATTGATGTAGTTCCCCACGTAATTTATACACTGTAAAATTATCAGACCTTTAATGGAGAAAACAAAATTTCATATGAGTTTTAGTTCATTCTTTATTTCTTACATTTGCAGTGTAAAAAATACGTCAGGAGTTGATATTATAAGGTGCTTTATAATACAAAAGAAATACATGCCTATATAATAAATTATTATTTATGTATTATATAATATATATTCAAGATTTCAGAAAACAAAATTCAGATACAGGAAGTAAACTCAATACAAGTAGTATATTTAAAATACCTAATTCCATTAAAAGTAAATTTGTTATGCTCTCTTTCCAGCTCTTTTTGTTACTATTTAAAAGGAAAAAACTGCATAATATAGGACCATAAGGAAGTTCTATGTGGGAGGAGTTTTTGTTTTTGTTTTTTGGGTTTTTTTTTTGTTTGTTTTTTTTTTTTTTTTTTTTTTTTTTTTTTTTTTTTAATTTAGAGATACTAAGCAAGTAATAACCAAAAAAAAAGAAAAAAAAATATTTTGCACATATACAAAATGGAGCTGTATGGACAAATGCATGGTAGTATCTGTTAATGCCAGGTATAAAAATGTTGTAAATAAAAATACTTGTTTTCATATTGGGCAGTTGAAAATCTAGCTATTGCCTTTTCCTGACAACTAAGGCTATAACTATCATTCACTGAAAGAGACTTCTTATTAACAGAGTTTCCAAAATTAAAAAGAAACAGGATTTAATTACATCGTCTGATCCTTTACACAGTTTGTTATGGTTCATACACAGTTATGTATGGTTCAAAATCCAGGCCAGTTGGTTTTTTATCCTTAGCTCAACATGCAGTCACATTAGATTACCTTCAGGTTTTTATTTTGGCCTTTTTTGCCTTCACTATAATTGGACATTTTACATAGACTGTACTCTCGATTCATTTATATTTGGCACTATATTGAAATACACTTGTCATTGTTAACCAACATCCAACAAGTATGATAATTTGACATACCATTTTGAAAGTTATATTGAATTTTCTCTTCTTATAGACACTAATTGCATATTTGAAGTGATGGATCTTGTTCTCTCAGAAGCATGTGTCTGGATCCCTTATTTATCATAATTTGAGAAAGAGGTATGACCTTATTTCTTCCATTTCTTAGGTTTTCAGAAATGCATAAACAGTGCAAACAAACATAAATCATGTTCCACCAACTAACTGTTATAAAACCATTTACATGGAAACAGGGTAATTCTGTCCTATTTTCTGCCCAGTAAGTTAGTGCTTAAAAAACTCAGGTGGGATAGAGAAATTGGACTGAATTATCTCATACTTGAGATAATATGGCATATTTGGCACGATTATTGAGCTTCTGTATATGCCAGGGAAACCATAGGGATGTGTTATTTAGCCTTTTCACCTGAAAACATTTCCATCTTGTCTTCGTGCACATCCCTGTGCCATTTTACAAGGCACCCCTCCAATCCCAGGTGGGAGTCTTTGACTCCTAGTCATTTGCAACACTTCTGCTGTCAAAAATGTGTTGTGGGAGATAACAAATGAGTGACAGTGAAAGGAATCACATCTGTGCAAATGAACATACACAGTCCATCCAGAACCTGCTGCACATCAGTGGCACTACTCCTCATAGCTCTGGCACGGGAGGGAAACACCAGAAAGTGCCATGTACATCCAGGAAACTGTGCTCCCAAATGGTTCCCGTGCTCTGCAGAGCTCTGAATCATCCCTCACCATTGGGTGCACATTTAATAAACATTATCTAATTGTGAATGAATGACAGCTCGGAGACTTACACTGCTCAAAACAACTATAAATGACTTTTTCTTTTTTTATGAGAGGAGGTTGAGGAGTAACTGTGTTGTAAGAATAGCTGAAAGTAAGAAGTTCTTCACGCATGTGTTAATTCATGAAAAAGTGCTGATGGACTGAAATCTGACCCCCTTTACCTCCAGTGTACATGGCAGCTTGACCTGGAATCCTTTGATTAGAGAAAACATTTGCTTTGAACTCCCAGAATTTCAAGCAGAGAACTATCTGAATGACTGTTGCTGTTAGTTAAATAAGCATCAGTAACACACTATTTTCAACCCTTAATAATTAAATTTTGCTTGGCACTTCCATGTAACCACCATGCTGAGTTATATCTCACTAAACACTAGACATTTGGAGGTGTAAGGAATGGTGGAGTAGATACTTTAAATTTTCATCATGACATCTCTCACCATGTTTTAAAAAGCCCACATCAATTAAGGGAAGTATGCTTTGAAGAACTTCCTGCAATTTTTATTTAGCTTAGAGATATAGTTATTTAGCATTTCAAATAAGCCATGAAGTGCAGAAAATGGCCAGTAGCAGCTAAATCCTGGAAAGCAGAATTTTAAGTAAGTTTTCTCCAGTTAGAAAACTTATGGAAATGTTCAGTTTCTTGCAGTTACCAAGAAGGGTAATGAACATTTATAGGTCTTTAAAAGCATGTCATGTCACAAAATCCATATTAACAGATTCATTGGAAACGTATCTGCTGTATTCAGTGTGACTTCTGCATTACTAACTCTGCAAGCAGTTCTGAGATTCCCCACACTTTTAAGCAGGTGGCAGTGTAGGTTAAAGAGACATAGATTTTTCCTGCAGCTGATAGAAATCATGCTTTCCAATTGTCCCATTTATCTCAACTTAAGGCAAAAATATACAGCACTATTACTGGGTCCCTATCTAGATGGGAACAGGCACGAACTTTGAAATGCACTTCTTTGTTGACTCAACAGTATTCCATTATTTCCAGGTGCAGCTTTGTGAGCTTTATTTCTCAGAATAAGACACTGCATTAAGAGACATAACTCAACCTCTCTACTTTAATATGACCCATCTTTTTGAAGGGGTTAGGTGATGTTACAGTGCAGTGATTCAGCATCAGTGCTCAGTGTCTAATGATAAACTTTGATAGCTTTAATAAAAGCAAATACAGCGCCCTTCCTTCTACTAGACCCTAATTTCTGTCACTGACAGAGACTCAGCAGCTAGGGCAATAAGGAATTTAGTTTACATTTGCAACTTTGGGCTGCTCTTTCAGTTATTTCACTCTTTTGTGCATAAAATGTTGCATTATCTAGCATTTGCGCCTAAGGATCACTAATAAGGTTGATTTTAACATCTTTGACAGCAACATGGATGGTGGGATGGAGTGCATCCTCTACGAGCCTAAGGATGACATTTAGCTGTGTGGTGGGATGGACAGGCTGGAGGGAAGGGAAGTCATCCAGAAGGTTCTTGAGAGGCTTGAGAGGTGGGCCTTATGAACCTTGTGAAGTTCAACAAGACCAAGAACAAGGTTCTGCACTGGATTGGGGTAATCCCAAGCACAAATCCTGGCTGAGCAGAGGATGTATTGAGAGCAGCCCTCAGGGAAAGGACTTGATGGTGCTGGTGGACAGGAAGCTGGATGTAAGCTGGCAATGTATGCTTGCAGCCCAGAAATCCCAACACATCCTGTACTGCACCAAAAGCAGTGTGACCAGGAGATCAAGGGAGGTGATTCTGCCTCTCTGCTTTGTAAGACCCTTCCTGGAGTGCTGTGTACAGGCTCAGGGAGTCACCCTGAACAAGAAGGACATTGACCTGTTGGGGAAAATCCAGAGGAAGCCATGAAGATGATTAGAGGGATGGAGGACCTCTCCTATGAGAGAGCTGGGATTGTTCAGCCTGGAGAAGAGAAAACCCAAGGGAGATCTTACAGCACCTTCCAGTCCCTAAGGGGAGCTTACAAGAGAGCTGGAGAGGACGTGTAGTGACAGACCTTAAACTGAAAGAGGGCAGGTTTAGACTAGATATTAGGAAGAAATTCTTTACCATGAGGGTGGTGAGATACTGCAAAATGTTGCCCAGAGAAGTTGTGGACAGCTCATTCCTGGATGTGTTCTAGGTCAGGCTGGGTGGAGCTTTGAGCAACCTGGTCTAGTGGAAGGTGTCCATGCCCACGGCAGGAGGGTTGGAACTAGATGATATCTAAGGTCCCTTCCAACCACAACCATTCTATGATTTTCTATATTTTTTATTTTATATATTTTATTTTTTTCCCAGATACATCCTACCTTATTAAACTAAAATAAACAAACAAAATGCAACAACTGAGTTTCATTTAATGAACAGTATGTGGCTTTGATCTCTTGCTAATATCTGAACAGAACAACTCTTTTTCAGAAGCATCTTTTTTTTTTTTTTTTTTTTTTTTTTTAAGATGACTAGACACATGGTAACAGCAGTTGTCATGAAGGTGTAGGTTTTTCACTTGGAGATATGAAAAATGTGTGTGTGTGCAAATACTCTTGTGGAAGTGAAACAGTGTTCAGGTGGAGTGGTTCTGTGGCAGGAGAACACAGTTGGACTTAAAAAAATACAGATGAACCTAAAACTGAAGTAAGAACAATAGTTCCTTTTATTTGGGGAGTGCGGGATGGGTAAAAATCCCAACTTCTTTGCAGGAATGGATTTCCACACTGTTCAAAGTGAAGTTCTTCATGTTCAGGTGGAACTTGTGCACCAGCTTCTGCCTGGTGTGCCTCTCCTAGCGGCTGGCACCACCGACAAGAAGCCGGCACCTCCCTCTCGACACCCGCACTTGACACATTGACGCGCGGTGATGAGGTCCGCTCTCAGCCGCCTCTCTGCGGGGTGGCTGCCCTGCGCAGGGCGGAGGGAGGGGGAGCAGCTCCGCGCAGTTCCCGCAGCTCCCCGCAGTTCCCCACAGTTCCGCGTAGCTCCCGCAGTTCCCGTAGCTCTCGCAGTTCCGCGTAGCTCCCGCAGCTCCCGCAGTCCCCCGCAGTCCCCTCAGTCCCCACAGTCCCCTCAGTTCCGCGCAGCTCCCGCGGACACGCGCGGAGCGAGAAGCGGCGGCGCCTCCCGCCCGGGCAGGGCCGTGCCCGCGGCCCGCCAGCGCCCCCAGCGGCTGGAGCGCGCACAGCACCCGCGCCCCGCTGACAGCGACATCCCGCAGCCCCACGCGTGACAAACACGCCGCGCTGACACCCACCCCCCCTACACACACACACACCCCCGCCATCGCAGCCCCCGCTCACACAGGAGCGCCCGGGAGCGCCCCGCAACCAACACGCCGCTCGCAGACACCCCCCGCTCGCAGACACCCACGACCCGCAGGTCCCGCCCGTCCCCCGCAAACGCCGCCCGCGGCACCCCCGGCACCGCGCCCGCACCCCGCACCCCGCACATCCCACATCGCACCCGCACCCCGCTCCCCGCACCCGCCCCGGGCGCACACGCACCCCCCGCAGCCCCCGCATGCGCAGCGCGGACGCGGAGCTGTCCGAGCGCTGAATCCGTGCGCTCCCGCCCGCCCCATTCCGGCACAGCGCTGGGGTTCCCCGCTCCCTCCGTCCCTACGGCACCCCCTCCCTCGCACCCTCCCGCCCTCCGCGGCAGCGCCGGCGCTTCCCTACCCAAAGAGGGGAAAAACAGAGCCACCCAGTAGCCCCACCACCGTTCATAAATACTAATTTTCAGCGAAAGGGGAATAAAACATATCGACATCAGAACTGCTCTCAGCGCTGTTCCCTTTTGCCTGATGCTCCTCGCATAGTTGGGTTTTCTCCTCTTTTCTTTTCCCTTTTCCTCCCTTTCTTTCAATTTCTTTTTCTTCTTTTTGCTTGTGGTTTTTTTTTTTTCTTTTTCTTTTTTTTTTTTTTTTCCTTTTTTTCCCTCCCCCTCCATCACCAAAAGCAAGTCGGGGGAACAACTGTGTCTGATGTCTTATCTCTTTTGTGCTGACTGCTGGAGATGAGCCTAGGCTTGACCTGACCATGATTCCAAGGACTGGCACTTCTCTTTTACCCCCACTTTGTAGAGATCCAGACCTTCTCTTCCTGATTGTCAAGAAAAATAAATTATTGCTGAATTTGGAAATCTAGGCAGCAGCAGCTTACTTTTTCCGTGCATCTCTCTGGAATCATTTCTGGGATATTTCCAAATCATCACAGAAAGCAGGAGGAATGAACCGGCAGCTAGTGAAAATATTGACAACCTTGTTTGCATTTTTCTTAGAGACAAACTACTTCAGGTAGGTGATACCACTCTGTAATAATATTTGTCAAAAGGTTGTGAGAATCATAACTATAAAGATACTACGTCACAATAACCTAGTTTGTTTGCTGTATTTGAGAGTGTTTTGCGTTCATTCTATATAGACTATCCCTTTTACACTCAGAGACTCGTTGCTTGGTAACAAACACAAAAAATAATAATCTCAAGTTTGGGTGATCTATTTTCCATTTTCTGATGCAAAGATGTGGGTTTTTGCACTGTAGATCAGTATAGCTAAGAACATTTTCTTCGGTTTTTCTTCCTAAGAGTAAATTCTCTGCTCCTGGCAGAGGTTGTTTAGGAAGTTGCTTTGGTTCCCACCTCTTCAATCTTTGGAAATGATTGTACCAGTTTTGTCAGGAATGTAGTTATTTGAAATTAGAAAACCATCCCTCTGGTTTGGGGAAAACCCTGCATCAGACTGGTATTGTGTGCACTTTAACTCCCAATGTTTCTGATTTATTTTTTTAACGTTTCATGAGCTTTTGCTTCAGCTATTGACTTTTTTGTGGTGCTAAGCAAACAGGTCAGTCTTTTTAACAAGAATAGCATTTTAGATGAGATTCTTTATTGAACTGTATGCTGCTGTGTATCTGCAGGTACAGATGTATCTAAGAGTAATAAGGTATACATATAGTGCCAGTGTGAAACAGTGTTTATATTTGTGAGCCTGGCTTCACAACACGACTCATAACTTGTGGGCTCTGAATGAAAACAGAAGTAATTTGTATACGAATAAGTGTACTATCTTAATTTTCCAGTTTTTATTTTCTTAACTGAATTATTTCATTATTTAAGCTGGATATATCATCTGCTGTGTATTAAATATTAAAAATATTTGTAATGGTGCCCTGTCATTGACAAAAGCAAAAGGAAGAAACCGCCTCCTATAAATGGAACCTGAAAAAAATGTGTGGAATCATACCACGAGAATTTACTACCACCTTGCCTTTTAAGAATTCTGGTGAATTGTTTCTCTTTTGTAGTGAGAGAAAGGATTTGATATTTGCTTCTCATTTCAGATGATCACATGTATATCTGATTCTTTTCTACTTGCATGTAGATGCATGAAAATACCCCATGAAACACTCCTGAAACTGAAAGGTTTCCTTTGGGCAAATATTTAAACAGAGAAGGGCTAAGAAGTCAGAGTCAGAATTACTTTTAATTTAGCTCAAAGGTAAAGTGGAAACAGACACAATGAAATTGGTTAGTTAAGACTTAAGATAATGTTTTATTATTAAATCTGTGCATCTACACAACATTTTCATTCTAGTTTCTTTTTCCCTGGGGAACAACCATGAGGAACTCCTAAACTGTCTTTCTCTGCAATATATTATGTGCTTGCAATAGGTAATGTGCTAAGTACACAGCATTTCACACACATGATATGGTACCAGAACTTTTTTCTTTAATCCTTGAAACAGACATGTTCAAAGAACTTGCATATGAATACCATCTGGTGATAATAAATTTTATTATCCAGTGCTCATGGAGTGGGGGTGAAACCCCCCTAAGATCAGTTGTGGCTGACTCCAAGAACCCTTTTTGCCACGTTGGGAAAGAATCCAGACACTCGCTAGCATGATTTAAATCTTTTTTGGGTGGTATCTGTAAAAAACAATTTTAATTTTTTTTCCATCTGTATCTTTCCCAACATTAACAAATCTGGTGTTTTTCAGTGTTGCTGGCTGTTGTTTGGAAGTTTAAGACCACCTTAAACCAGTGTTAACATTTTAACAGCATCCATGCAATTAAAATAATGATATAAAATAGGATATCAAAATCACTCTAAGACGGATTTACATGTTAAGGGTAAAGAGTAAATTGAATCTTCTAAAGTCTTAAAACTGTAATGAATTTATTTTTAAAGCTAAGGTTTTTTTCTGAATAGAAAATTGTATTCATACATGATACTTGAAACTCGTCTTTATTTCTAGAATAAAGTTTTCAGATGAAAAGCAGAGTATGTTGCTCCTTAAAAATACTAATTTCTACCTTCACTAGGTTGAGACAATTTTATTTAGTGATGTAATTTCTCCATGTCTTGAATACAATATAAGCTAAATATAAGCTAATGGTGGCTAATAATTTATTTAGGACGACTTTCTGTAAAGAACATGATTCAAGATCTGGAAAATCCCCCTCACAGACCCTGTCTCCTTCAGATTTTTTGGACAAATTGATGGGACGGACATCAGGATATGATGCTAGAATCAGACCAAATTTTAAAGGTAAGTTTTCTAAGACTTCTAATAAATTGATTGATAAAGTTTGGGATAAATTATAGGTTTTGATGGGGTTTTAACCCTTCTGGATTTAGTTTACATTTTCAATAACTTCGCTTTTCCAGTGTTATAGTGCCATGGAAAACAGCTGATCCATGGGGTGGACTAGCAGAGCAGTGTAGGGGTCCAGAAAATAAGGGTCCAGAGCTTGAAAACCCTCTTCTGACATAACAGTAATGTTCAGCTGTCAGAAAATGCTTCTGAAGACCTTACTAATTCAATGGAGTGAATAGGATTATGGGCTTCAGACTAAAACCAAATGAGATTACTTGTTCCTGAATTTTTTAACCCACAAAGACAATATCATTAAAACTTCCATGCTGAGATATTGTCTTCTTTATAGCAGTGTCTGAAGAAAAAACTCTTATGTTTTCTTTCAATTTGAAGAAAGTAGAAGCTTCTTCCTCGAGGTAGGGGGAACTCAAGGAGTATACACAGAAGATTTTATCCTGCAAATGCTGAATGAATAATAAGAATAAATGTCTCAGGATCCCTATAAAATATAGAAACTATATTCTGTTTGGCACTTCCATTAAAGTCCCCTTTTATTCCAAAATTTCAACTGAATTGTGTAATATCATCACCACCATCCCAGTACAAAAAAGGCTGTGTACTGGAAGCTTCTTTTGCAAACATTATTACTCAAAGTAAGTTTTTGTTGCTGTAGTACCATAAATCCCTATAGAAGATACCACAGAGTATCTTGTGGCTTTCTATGAAAGGAGTTGGGAGAGAAGTGTTCATTGTCAATATTTAGCATTTTGGGAGTCCTATAATTCCACCAAAATCATCTCCTCTATGCCAATTTAAAGCTCAGAACATGGTTTTAGTTTGAAAACTGATAGAATGCTTTCTCCCTTCAATCTCACGGCAATGTACATTTTCAACTCATATCTAGTAGCTTTGGCCACTGAAATGCTTTTCCTATATTAAGCCTTTTTAGCAGTGCTGTGAAAGTTGATAATGACTGGAAAAAATAATTATTTTTAGCCAGTGAATGAACTGTAAGGAGTGAAGAAGCTCCCATGTCAATGAGAAAAGTGTTTAATTAAATTTAGATCAAAGATCAGTTTCTTCTCTCTGTTCCACATGTGCAAATTACGTGATTTAGAACAAAGTGCCTTTTTTTGACTGCTTCCTATGCCTGAGCGAGGAGCAAACCAATATGGATTTCAGATCCAAAGGTTTGAAAGCTGACAAGCTAAGAAAACTGAGTCAGTGAAGTTAAAGTCTTAATTTCAGAGTATTTTTCAAAGTGCTTATTGAGTTCCTAAACTGTTGTCCACATCAGTTTATAGTAGGTAATACTGCATTAGTCTCTCTCATTCATTTTGTGTTTTTGCATGAGTATCAGTGAAATTTTAGAGAATGTAAATGGAGGCAGAAATTACCTGAATTGAGCATGATACCAATCCTTAGGAACAGTTTCCTGCTCTTTAAATGGTGGTGGGGGGGGCGGAGTGCACTAAAAAATCTTCATCTCTTGTATCTCAGACAGAAAACAGTAATAGCAACAGTCCCATGCACATACATGACTTAGAGACAGCTCTTTATTGCTCCCCAGTATGTGTCTACAACCATTTCAGGAAAAGCATAGGAGGCAGGGTCAGCTTTGCTCCCCTGACACTACAGTGTGTGAAGCAGGTATTGTGTTTGACACGCTGAGATGTTTGACAGACACTTCTCCCCTCTGAGTCCTGTATTTTGTTTGCATTCCCAAAGTGAAGTTGCTGCCTCTTGACATGTATGAGACCCCACTGGGAAAGCATTTGCCATATTTTGGTTTTTGGTTTTTTTATTGTCACACTCCAGAGCAGGATGGTACTTTGCAGCAGTTTGAACTGATAAATAGATCCTCAATGCTTTCTCATAATTTTGTGTCTGTGAGCTCTCCCAGAGCTCTCAGTCTTCTGGTGAGGGGCCTGAAAGTTCTTGTTCATTTGAATGGTATTTTGGACCTCAAGAGTTTAGAACTAGAGAGTTAAGTCAGTCAGTTTTGAACTTCACATTACCAAAGGTCAAAACCTTGTCAGCTAATAACCCTATTTATTAGTCAACATCCGTGTTTTAGTTGCCCAAGTCTCATTAATGTTTCAAAAAGATTAAAAATACTTATTATTCTATATTGCATACTTCCTTTTAAAGAATAAGGACAGCTGCAAAGAAATCAAATTTATTTTGTTTGAAGTTGGTATGATAGAGACTATTTTTTTTTACTGAGCCTTTGCTGTGTCCATAATAGGTTGTTCTGGTTTTTAACATTTAAAAATGTGTTTAAGATAATTTTGAGGGTAAGGCCTATTGTACAATACTGATACTCTAAATCATATAAACGGAAGAATGTATGAAATGCTGAATGAGTACCTGAATCATAACACGTTTCGTGTTTTAAGGAAAGAACTTTTTATTGTAAGAAAGGCTACTGGAGCAATGGTTCAAACCACGGATCTTCTGTCTAGCTTTGATTTTAATCTGGGGATAATATTTGTTTACTATGTTTCAAAAAACCTCATTGTCAATCAGGATAGTTGTGCCACTATTCAGCCTCTCCTGGTAGGGTGTTGAGGGGCAGCTGCTTGAGGAGTGGCTGAGGGCTCTTGGTCTGCTCAGCCTGGAGAGGAGGAGGCTGAGGGGAGACCTCAATGCAGTCTTCAACATCCTCATGAGGGGAAGTGGAGGGACAGGCACTGATCTTTTGTCTCTGGTGACCAGTGACAGGACCCTGGGGAATGGCCTGAAGCTGTGTCAGGGGAGGATTAGGTTCAGTATTAGAAAAAGGTTTTTCACCCAGAGGGTGGTTGTGCACTGGAACAGGCTCCCCTGAGAAGTGATCACAGCACCAAGCCTGAGAGAGTTCAAGGAGCATTTGGACAATGCTCTCAGACACATGGTGGGATCCTCTTGGCCCCTGTGCAGAGCCAGGAGTTGGGCTTGATGATCCTGATGGTTTCTTCAAACTCAGTTCATTCTGTGATTCTCTGATTCTACTCATGCATTTGTCTAGCTTTTTCTGCTTTAGACCAGTTACACAGCTTTTTCTGAGTCCACTACAGGCATTTTAAAGTGTCAGAAAGTCTGATTTCATGGAAATGCAACTGAGTAGAACACATTTATCTTATGCCACTGATTATACAATAATTAAATATACTTTTATGACTGGTTCGAATTACTGGAAAACAGCAGCTATTAGATTAATTTTTTGAAATAAAGGCTGTGCACTCTAAAGAGAGAAAAAAAATGCTACTTACTGGAACAAGGTGTTTTATCCAGATAAAGCATTTCTTCATTAGTGACTGTTTTTTCCTATCTTGTTCTTGCAAATTAAAAAATTCAGGAAGATAGTGGGAGAGCAACAGGTGAATATATAAACATTTTGACATCGAAACCAGGGGGTTTTGATTGTGATTTTTTGTGGGTTTGTTGTTGTTGTTGTTGTTGTTGTGTTTTTTGGTTTTTTTTTTTTGGTTTTGTGCTTGGTTATTTTCCAGCAGTATTGTATAATGAAAGATATTTTCTCTTTTGTATTGTTCTGTCTTATGCAATCATTCTAAAGCAGAGGAACATATTTCTTTTTCTTTTTGATTTCAAGTGGTTGGATACAAAATGTCCAGATACTAAGAGGGGATATCCCCCTGATGAAAAGCCAGAAGGAAGTGACAGTGACAGCTCTCAAAACTACCCTTCTTTAATCACTCTCTGTCAGATATTTAACACATACTTTTTCACCTTCCACTTATCTCTCATTGAATTTTAATAGGCTAATAATTTGTGTAAGGACACAGAGGGGAATACTTTTAAATGTAAATATGAAGACTGCAATCTAGTACTAACTGAAGTCCCTGAGAGTCTTTCTGTTGACAGCAAATGTATGCTCATGGTCCTGTGAGTTGATTTGCAGTTTCTTCTTCAATTATAAAATCAGTTGAGCATAGTTTCTGAAATATAATAAAAAGTGAGGCTTGCACAATGCATTTTTACTTTATTAATATTAATTTTCTGGTTTTTTTAATGGTAAAACACAAGAGAAGACATGTCTTTTACTTTCTCCAGTGTTCACTTTGCTTTCAAAGTTAAATAAAAGCCAGAAATAGCAGTGTAGAGCACCTCTGTAATGAAACTAGCCAAGAATGCTAGAAACCAGGGATGGTGAAGTGGTATCTTAGCTTAGTGTATATTCAGCTCAGGCTCAAGAGCACTGTGTGTAATGCCAGGATACAAGGGAATCAATCTAAAACTGAATCACAACATGAGATGTGGGGCTAATGGAATGCCAGCTTGAATTTAACATTTCAGAGCAGGTGTTGATCTTCAGAGGTTACTAGTTATTTCAACTTTTTAAAACTTTCATCATCTACTACCACTAAAAATCTAAATGCAATCTAGAAATTATCAGATAGAAAAAATACCATTATCCATAGGCACTTCTATGTCCCTTATGCCAAATACTTTAAGTATTAGGCTGGCTGTCATTCACTGGGTACACAACAGGGGAGTTGTTCTTCTGCACCAAGAACTGCAGAAGTGTGTTATCTTCAGGTATAGAAAATATTTGCAATTAAGATGATAGTGATTTTCTTTGTATTGAATTTCATTTCATGTTTTAAATTCAATCTTTACTATTGAATCACTGTTTACTAAAGATTATTCTGATTTTTATGGAATTACATGGAAGTATGCAGCAAGAGTGCCTGTTAATGTTGCCCTCATCACTTGATGGTGCAATACAGTGTGAATTAACTTGCTCAAAAGCTGCTGTTTTGTTAGTGAAGCAGTTTGGGGGTGTATGGCCATAGTTGTAAAAGATTAGTCTGTGATTACAGCAGTGTAATGCCATTTTCATGCCGAGTCCGTGGGTTTAAATCTGAATAATAAATGCATGGACTAAGTAATTTACTGACAATTAGCCTGACAACTGTTACAGGAAATGGCTTATGCACTTTAATACTTAACTCCTTGGCAGCAAGGATCAGGTTTTCCCATATGTTCAAACCCATTGCTTACTTACTTACTTGGCCCCTGAGTTGATCAGTGTTGAAATGTTTAAAAACATGAATGGAAAACACTGAATGACATTTAAGGGTGAAATTAATGGCATCAAGCTTAATAAATAAAAGCAGTTTCTATGTACATTATTAGAGGAATTGTCTGCAAAAGTTGACCTTAATCTAGACACATAAAAGTAGAAAAACATACAGAAGATAAACTGTGGGATTTTAGCAATTTGTTCTCTAGTGGTTAGCAACCTTCCCACTACACTTCAGTTGGTAATAATTACTGGCCCTGAAGTCAATATCCTGTACTGGGCCATTCTTCACAAAGGGCCAAGTTCAAGGAAGGGCTCAGGGGGCCAAGCCAATGGAGACTCAAATCTTGTTCAGGCAGAGCAGGGTGTAGTAAGAAAGGGCACATTATTGGTGCATTCGAGTTTCAGGCATGGGATGAGGATTCATTACAGGAGAAGGGAGAATACTGGGCCGGTTTTCAGATCTGGCCAGACAATTGCACTCCTTAAATATAGTTGCTTGAGGTGTCCAAGAACATATTGTCAGGAAGGTAAGCTTCTGGTTTATTTTCTGTCTTGAAACAAATCTAAAACTTTGCAATGTTTTCAGATAAAGTAATGTACACACACCTCATTGCACAGTAAGATGCTGCACAAGGACACTTACTCACAGGACATGGGGTTTATTTGGTTTTGGTTTATTTTTCTTCAACTGCAAAAATGAAGCTAAGGAAATGATGCTCAGGCTCTGCCCTAGGTATGCACATTTTCAGGCAGAAGGATCCTTTTAATTGTGTTTCTTTTAAAACTGTTAGAGGGAAAAAAAAAAAAAAAGGGCTAGGGACCTTGCACTTCTTCCTCTCTTATTTTAATTTCAGGTTCTTTCCCAGAACATGAGTAGACTGGATGAGTTGCATGGCTAGTTAGGTTATGTCTAGGCTACTAGACAAATGGGGCCAGACAGCAGGCTCAAGGCACCCCTGATTAGCTACGCTGCTTGGCTGTTTGCTCATTCCCTGGATCTCTTTCTGTGCTTTCCACAGCCAGCTGCTTCCAAGGCAGGCCAGAAAGGCTGTGAGCACGCAGCAGGGTAAAGCACAAGCTAACCAATGCTGCCTGTCATCCAAGCTGAGGATATGTCCAGGTCTTCTTTTATATGTAAATGTTTAGCAACAGTCATCCATATTGTATAGGTGTGTTGTCTTTATTCAGAACAAATTATTTAATTAAGAGATATCAATAGATTTGGCTGTTGTCATGGAATATTATTCTGCTTCTGCATAAACTGCAAAGGGGACTTATGAAAAACAAATGTCAAAGCAGAGCCAAAGACCGCTGATATAAAAGGAGGAGATGCTATTGTTTTGATCGTGTTCTAATATAATATTTTTATCACATCCAGTGTCATGTTCACGCTTAAATTTTCTATGCAGTTGAAGCCAAAGCCCTTGGGTCACTCATTAAGGATCTTGTGTTTTTGTCTGTTTTAGAAAGCATGCAGTTTATACCTGGAACATATAAAAGCATATACATTAAATTTACTATAAGTATATACATTTATCATCTGCAAAACTATTTAACACAGTTACTAGAAAAATGAATTCATTAAACAGAAATATGCAGTTTTATTAGACAGATTCATTTTTTATTTTTTTTGTCTGTAGATTTCCGTTGAATCCTAGAACTGTTTGGGTTGGAAGGCACCTTAAAGATCATCTAGTTCCAACCCCCCTGCCACAGGAAGGGACAACCTTCCACTAGACAAGATTACTCAAATCTCAGGCCAACCTGGCCTTGAGAGCATCCAGGCATAGGTCATCCACAGCTTCTCTGGGCAACCTGTTCCAGTGTCTCACCACCCTCACAGAAAAAGAAATTCTTTCTAGTATCTGGTCTAAACCTACTCTCTTTCAGTTTAAAGACATTATCTCTTGTCCTGTCACTACATGCCCTTTTAAAAAGCCCCTCCCCATCTTTATTGTAGGCTGACTTTAGGTAGTTGTGTGGCTGCTATAAGGTCTCCTCAGAGCCTTCTCTTCTCCAGGATGAACAACCCCAACTTTCTCAGTGCTCCAGCCCTCTGTTCATTTTTGTGGCACTTCTTTGGACCTGTTCCAATCCATGCCTTTCCTGTGCTGAGGGTGCCAGAGCTGGATGCAGTATTTCAGGTGGGGTCTTAGGAGAGCAGAGCAAATGAAGACACTCCTCTCCCTCTCCCTCTCCCTCTCCCTCTCCCTCTCCCTCTCCCTCTCCCTCTCCCTCTCCCTCTCCCTCTCCCTCTCCCTCTCCCTCTCCCTCTCCCTCTCCCTCTCCCTCTCCCTTCTGCCCATGCTGCTTTTCATGCAGCCCGGGACAGGGTTGGCTTTCTGGGCCACAAGCTCACATTGCTGGGTCATGTCTAAGTCTTTCACCTCAGGGCTGTTTTCAATCCCTTCTCTGCCCAGCCTGTACTGGTGTTTGGCATTGCCCCACACACAGCACCTTGCACTTGGCCTCGTTAAACATCATGAGGTTCACACTGGCTCACCTCTCAAGGGCCCTCAGGATGGCATCCCTTCCCTCCAGTGTGTTCACCACACCACCCAGCTGGGTGTGGTCACTTGAGAACACTTGCTGAGGGTGCACTCAGTCCCACTGTCCATGTTCACTGACAAAGATATCAGGCAGCACCTGTCCCAGTACTGACATGAGCTGTTGGACTTGGACATTGAGCTGTTGACTGCAACTCTAGCAGGATTGATGAAAGAGGTTCCTGCACTCCAGAGTTCCTTATCACCATGCTCAGGGCTCTCTAATCTGCCCTGGTACTCCTCAGGCTGCTGCTGGCTGTGTCACTGGCACCCACAGGAACCAGCAGCAGTGGGTGATAGTGGGCTGTACGAGAGTGAGCCGCTCACCTCTCTTGGGGGCACATGGGTCCTCCCTCCATACATGTGGAAGAGTCACCCACTGTCACCTCAGCTGCACAGGTTGTTACACAGGGAGCAGATGGAGCTGCCTCACTCAGTTCCAGCAGCAATCCTGATCTGACAGGTGTTTACTCTCCAGAGCAGTGAAGTGGTTCTGTGATGCACCTCAGCCTTCAGGGGAAGTCTCATCCTCCTGCAGGTCCTTGCCTGTTCAAGCTTCCATTCTTCTGCATTACTGCCCCCCTCTCTCCGTGTGTGCTGGGGTTGGTTCCTGACTGTGGGTCCATATAAATCTCCAATTAAGTTGTCAGAAAATGTATGTTTGACAGTTCAGCTTCCAAATACACATTTCACAGTCTTTCAGAGAAACGTGTGATTTTAAGTCTGCAGAGAGGAGGCCCCCAGATGATGCAGGCAGGGTGGTGCAGGGTCTGGCAGAACTCTAAGATGAAGGGTACACCACCTATGGCATAAATAGTGACCTGCCAATGTCACAAACATCAAGTCCATGATTAAAATTCTAAATTTATAGAAATATAAAGGCTCTGATACTGGAAACTGTGCAAGATCTAAGCCGTACAATACATGAGAGAGAAGTGTAATTCACCAAGCTTCAATTACTTATGAGGGTTAAATAAGAGCAGCCTAGTGGCTTATTTGAACTGTGCCAGCTACCAGCAATCCTCAAGTGTTGCCTGGGAATGAGGACATGATGATTACTCCTGATGCATCAACTCCATGTTAGCACTTCACGAGTCAATAAAAGAAGAAAGCATTTAAAATAGGACTTAGGTGGAATATGAGCCCACAAACAAAGCCCATGGCCCCTCCCCAGAAATCTCTTATTTATCTGCTTTGTAACACTTGGCAGTGCATTACTGTTTCACTTAAAGTTCCTCAGATTCTCTCAGTTTTGCTCCCAAGTGTGCACAGAACTGTTCCAGTCTACTTCGCAGAGCACCCACCTCTCTCCTAATCCAAATTCAGACTCTCTAATGAGACACTGCTCCACCTCCATCTCCCTGTATGGACCAGGAATCTCAGAGCCTGCCTCATATTCCACAGGAAAAAAGATTCCTCTCGGTGTGGATCTGTAATCACTTAACATGCCAGGCTGCCATCCCCAAACAAGTGGTGTCTTCTGGGTGCCCTGCCATCCTCTACAATACATAGAAGATTTTCTGGTCCAGTTTTCCCTCAGCTTAAACAGGTCTCTATATGATCCAAAGGAGTATAAATGATTCTGAGAGATCTATTTTGAAGCAAAGAGTTCAAACTTGACTGAGCCAGGGAAAAAATGCAAAGGGAACATGACTTTTCAAACTTTCAATGTAGCTGCTTGTCTGAGAAAGGAGAGCCTTTACTCTTGGCTGCTTTGATGAGATGCACAGAAGTGCCTGTTGTAGCCACTAAACCTTAGGGGCAGCTGATGCTACAGAAAACTTTGTAAGGACAGGGTTTGAGAAACAGCACTACTCTCACATTTCCTGATTGCCCCGACCACTAAGATAGAAGTATTTTTAGCAGTGACCACAGATTGCGCTTTGGGATGAATACTACCTCTCCTGAATAGGAGACAGTGAGAGATATCCCACCCCATTCTCCTAGAAATCCACAGCCTTGTAGTCTAAGAGATGCAAGTCAGCATCCCTTCAATCTGAGACAGGCAGAGAAGCTCTTAGAAAGGGCCCTTTCTGCATGAAATCTCTCAATGTTTTGTTATTAGTGACAAAACTGAGTGTGCTTTAGAAGGAAAGAATGAAATTCTTGGCTGATTTTTCGGTGTAAGGTTGTACATGCTGATCTAGTGCAGAGTGGTGTGAGCAGTGGGGCCTGAAGGAGGTGCCTGAACCCTGCTGAGAATCACAGTTTCAGGAGGGCGCACACAGAGCCCGTTGCAGATTACTTGCTCTCTGCAAGTAGAGCCCTGCTGTGCTGAAGAATCATGTTCTGCCTCATGGACCACATGGTTCCTCCACAAGGGCCTGGAGCTACTGCAACTCCTTCAGCCTGCCATGGGGCTGAGATTTTTTTTGGCTGTAATAACAGTGGGCTGTCTGGGGAAGCACAGTAAGCAGAATGATGCTCTTCTCCAAAAGCTAATAACCTCTACCTGTGAATTTCTGTGTCTCCAAAGGCCAGGGCTGCAGAGAAGCAACTGAGCACGGCTGTGACTAGCTGCATTGTGGGCACTCTCCATTAAAGAATGGCAACCAACACTCAATTGTTTCATGCTGCACGAACAAACTCATTGCTCCTCCTTGCCAGGAACACAACTACGGGTTATCTCCCTCGCTTTTGTCCTTGGGGAAATATATCTGAGAAAAGGCTAAATGCTTTCCTTAAACTGACATAATTAGTCAGGGAAAAGCTAGGATTTAAATTTACCAGATCGATGCTCATTATGTTAGGCTGCATCTAATGACTACACTCCCAATGCGTGTTGTTTTTATGTCCGTGTCTCCGGCTATGAAACTATAGTACCAGAATTGCTCTTTCTTCTTGCACTGTTTACTATGTCTTATAAAGAATTAGCCCTAAATAATAAATAAAACAACAGAACAGCTTGCTCAGAATGCTGCTATAAACTCTCACACTGCAATTTAAATCAGCTGTTGAAGAGATGCAAATTACATGCATGGTGCCAAAGCAGGAGCGTATGTAAAAACTCCTTTTTTTTTTTCCAGTTGTGAATTTGCCTGTTGCCTGTGCATAAACACATGTGCATATTCTCCCTTCTGTTAGACTAAAACTGAAGATGTGTTTACTCCATGTAAGTTTCAGACTGCAGCAATTTTCCTTTCCAGACAGTGATATCCCATCAGATGGAGCAGTCAGAGGTGCTAAAGCCTTTGGTCAGTCTTGTAGGAAATATCCAAAAATAAACATCTGGGAGAATTTTTCAGCTCTTTGGATCTGTACCCCTGCAAATAATTTTGCACTCTTTGGCTTCATGCCCCTGAGAGTTTTGTCACACTTCAGAGGTGTGTTTTGTGTGAGGTAAAGCACACACACAGTCTATTAAAACCAGACTTTAACTCTGCTTTTTAAATAAAATATAAGTTTGACTTACCCAAGTTAAAAATAATTAGATCAATAAGTTCCTCAGTGTGGACGTAGTTTCATTTGGATGACTTTGTAGAAGACCTCTGCTCAGCATGACTGTTGGTGGTAGAAGCCAGAAAAAGATCATATGCCCTGACCCTGCAACATGGTTTATGTCAGCAGAGCTCTGAGCCTATGTGAAAGCTGTGTGATCTCCTCACAGCAACACAGTGAACATCCTGCATCAAAGAGCAGATTTGG
Organism: Phylloscopus whistleri; assembly: GCA_017589585.1. Lineage (NCBI taxonomy): Eukaryota > Metazoa > Chordata > Aves > Passeriformes > Phylloscopidae > Phylloscopus > Phylloscopus whistleri. Next base: position 3,389,770 of record JADMLD010000552.1, on the reverse strand, counting down.
TATTGAGAAAAAAGTAAGGCAGTCAGTTTAGGAGACTCTTATTTTTTAGGCTGGGAAAGAGTTCTCATTCCCCCCATTTTTCCAGTCATTTTATATATACAAAGACCTGATGACAGAAAAAAATGTTTGTGAAAGATTCCGAAGAAGTACCTTAAGGATGTCTTGCAGTAAAAACACAGATTATTTTTTCTATTTAGGATGTGGGATTTGAGATACTAGATTCCCCAAAGGAAAGGAGATGTGTGAAGGAGAGGGATAGGAGGCTAAGTTAAACAAGCAACAGATCTACTGATGGGAGCATTAAAGATGAGAGTCAGTATGGAGGAATTAATTTCAAAATTAGCTGAGTTGAATTGTAAGGAAGTAAAAAATAAGAAATACTCAAAAGGAAAAATTTATTTTGCTAGTGCAAGGTGTGGTGGGTGTTTGTGTCAGTGTCTCTGACCTGTTGCTTATTGACATCTATACCAGCTCCTGACCATTTCTGTTGTCATTTGTCCCTACCAGTGAGCCATCCTATTTCTCTAAATCCCATTGTTCACCTGTGTCCCATGTATCATTTGGTGTATAATTCCATAACAGCCATAAATCAATGTCTTCTCTCTAATATTAGTCACCCAAGCTGCTTTTATAATTCAAGTCCTGCATATGCCTTCAGACAGTAAAACAAGGAACATTATGGAGAAAAGCTGGCAGAATTGTTAAATAAAGTGAGTGTCTGAGGAACAAGAAAGGAGTTAAAATCAATTCTGAGTCTTCTCTGCAGCCACAGAGATAGGTATTGTCTAAGCCCTGTATTTGAGACTATAGCTATTGACACTTATAGCTGAGCTTCCATTAATTTCTGCAACACAAGATCAGAATCACAGAGAAGGAGCAAAGTAAGACATATTTATAGAGAAATGAACAAAGTAACATTTCTTTTAAAAGAAATATTTTGAAATGAGTGTGCCAAGAAAAAGCAATCAGTTCATTCTGACTGAAAATAGAAACCTAGACTAGCAGCAATATTTTAATATTGTTAATAATACTATCTTTTTTTTCTTTCATTAAGTAGATCTTCCCTCCTTGCTTCTCTTCTCAGTGAACATATTTATATCTCGTGGTTCCATGCAGTCTCTTAGATGAGTTGGCTACCCTGGCTTCATAAAACATTGTTATTAACTAGAAGGAGTTTGACCCAATGCTGGAGTGCAGATTTCTCGATTTCATGGCTGTACATGTAATATCATCTTTTATTTAACCACATTCAGGAGTGTCCCAAGCCTCTGCACACTTCATGCAGTTCACATGCCAATCAGCAGGGACAGGCTCTGTTTTCATTAATGCAGAGCAACTGAGCAGTTTCTCAGGATCAGCTGTGAGGAGCAGCTCTGCTACCTGCTCCCAGAGAGGCTGAGAGCCACTACAGTGAGCACTGTTTCATGAGAAGAGAAATAGGGGTCCAGGTCTTTTCATGTCAGAAGAAAAGCAAACAATTCCATTTGCTGAAATATTATCCATTGCTCTTTTGCATTGGAAGACTTTTAAAAGAGATGCCTTGCAAAGAGGTGCTTGTCATGACTTGGAAATTTGAAAGTTTAGTGGAAAGCTCAGAGAAAGAAAAACAATTTGATGGACATATGAAGGATTAAAGGATTGATTCAAATATTCTCAAAGTTGACATAAATTTTAAATAACTTTGCACTCTAATTTTGTAGTTCCAGTGGGAAGTTTCTAGATGTAAGATTTCTGATTCACTGTTTTTTAGACTTTTATTTCCACAGTTTCATTTGCACATGGAACATTTTAGTTCTGGGAGTGGCTGCACCCAGTCACAGGTGTTGCTGGCAGTTGTGTAGAAATATGAGTGAGTTTTCAAGTGATTTGCTCAGAGATGTGCTGTACAACACTGGGGTGATACAGAGCTCAGCACAAACTATAATGCCTGGGGTTAATGGCCTCCAGTGAATTCCAGCCTGCCATGACTACGTTGGTGCCATCCCTCGAACTACCTACATGCAAGCCAGCTCTAGCACATTTATACAATCCATTGTGGCTGCTGTGGCTATATATTAGACTAGCTCAGGTTATCTGGGTAAATCAGGAGCATGTCAACTGTTTAATGGGCTTTCCTTTTCTGAACTCCTGGTTTGTGAAGCAAAATGAAATAGTGCCTGAAAATTGTTCTCGTTCAGTGTCTATTAGATAACCTGTGTGGATATATCCCACTGTAACCCAGAGCTGACAGTAATGTATGTTTCTGTTATCAGCCTCAGCAAAAAGAGTCAGGGGAGAATGAACATATCATAAGGACTATCCTGCAATGCCAAATGCAGAACTGAAGGGGCTTTGTAGAGTGAGACTTACCTTCCTCTGCCAGAGCTGGGTCTTTGGACAAAAGCATTCACTGAATGTGAAGCATGCCAATCCAACAATTTTCACAAGAGCTTTAAGGCACACAAAAAAGTGCATCTTAGCAGGGATTCTCCTTCCTTGAAATGTTGATAGGATTTTACCAGCTTGACTCCAGTTACATGCAGCAGTAGTCCCACAGCTGAAAACTCACATACCACTTCAGGAATTGACTATTCACTGTTTGAGCTCAAACTGTGTCACTGTATATATATAGAGAGAGACGGCTTTAGCAGTACTTACTCCAGAGAATTTTCTTTCTGTGACTCTTCCTGTGATCACCTGGACCTGACAATCTCTGGAATATTTGTCTTGGGAGGCCTCAGTGGTATTTTGCTGAAGAAGAGCTTTCAGTTCTGGAATATCACATGCCCTTTTTACATCCAGGTCATCTCATAGGGCCACATTCTTCTTAGATGCTTTCTCAAGCAGGTGCAGGGAAGCAGCTTAAATCTTGATGTAAGAGTAGAGTTCTCTTTTTGTTTGTTTGTTCATATATATTTGCATGTGTGCCTGCATGTGCACTTCTGGAAATAGGCAGCTGGAACTGGGGAAAAATTGTACTTTCTGCTATCTGTCATGCTTTCCTGCTAATTCCACCCAGTATTGCCTCTATAACTCACCTGCTGTGGGTAGGGCAGTCGTGTCTCCCCCAGCTGGGAAGATACCATTTTCATAAATGGAATTGCTCACATTTATTTCTAGATACTTGGTAATTCTTAGAATGAGTGATATTGACGGGAATGAGAGTCCTAAAAAGATTTTAGGCCCCAAAAGATCTCTTCAGGTTTTTCTCTGGTTCTCTGAGTGCTTTTGTGACTCTTAGCCTCAGTCTGCTGGTCATAAATATATATTGATTACACAAAATACGATTTTGAGTCTTGAATGCAACAGTAAGCACCCAAAATCATTGCCATATTCCTACCAGGGCAAATGGCATTCTCAGCAAGCGAAGTTATTTTATATGACAGATGAACTTTCAGAGGATGTTGGTTTTAGCTTGATGAAGCAGAACAATAATTTTGTCTTTATTTGAGGTTACCAACAAATTGAATCAGTGCAAAATACCATACAATGACTACATTTATTGAAACCTCTGGCCTTACAGATTTTTGGATTTGGTTTTGTTGGTTTTGGGTTTTTGTTTGTTTGTTTTGTTGTTGGGTTTTGTTTGTTTGTTTTTGTTTTGGGTTTTTGTGGGTTTGGGTGTGCATTTTTGTTCTTTTTTTATTTTTTTTTTATTTGGAGGGGTTTTGTTTGTTTATTTAGTAGGTATTATTATCATGAATTAGTAATAAGTGATATAAACTTAATAATCCACATTGGACTGTGTTGAACACTTCTAAGGAAGAAGGAATTCTGTGTTTACTGGGCATGATTATGCTTAGGCAGTCGGAGTGATGAACTTGACAGAAATCCCATAGAAAGGCAACCTCGTAGAAGAAAGGCATCACTACCCAGCAAAAAAATGTCACCTTGATTTGTAAGCCTTAGGGTAACTATGTTGTCCTGGTGCCATTAATTTTGCTTCCTGTGACTGAGCTGTTACGACTCTAATGAGATGATGATGTTTAAATAGAGGGAAAGATTGGTTTTGCCCAAAGGCAAAATGATAGGGAAAGAGAGAAATCTTACCTAGATGCTTCCAAAAAAAGGCTACCTGTGGTCTGCTTCCTGATTTCTTGCTATAACCTTAAGCAAACTCATAAAATTGTGTGAATTTTCTCATCATGGTTTGGACTACACATTACATGGGCCCTTGGAAACAAATGTGCAGCTGCACTTCTGGAGTAGCTGCAGGTTCCCCATGTCTCAGAGGAACTTCTCTAGTGCATCAAAGCCACCTTTGTCTCCCTGGCCCAATACCCATGGTCACTGGCCACAGGACTGGCTGAGCTACCTTTGATAGTATTTCTCCACTTGTTCTCCTGTGTGCTGCACTCTGAGCAGGGAAGGAGCTGGGATGATGAACAACTTGTCCCTGTCTAATGACCATGGCCAGCTGAGGTGTCCCAGCAGCAGTTTATCCTTGTCTGACTTACAAGGATGTGCCTGCAGGGCTGTGGAGAGGTACCTTGGCAAGCTCTTGAAATGGTAATTGAGGCACCTGTACTTCTGCAGCTACAGAAGCAGAGGCCTCCATAGGGGCTAGCTCTGTTTCATAGGTCTCATGAGGACTCTGATGGATGTTGGAGGCTGTTCACTTTGGTTGGGGGAAAATGGTTTCTAAAACCCCAGCTGTCACCAGAACTTGCATTTAAAAAAAAACATCTCCAGCATGTTCCCCTTCTGTCCTAGGATATGTGTTACTGGTGCTCAGGTCAGCATGTGAGTCTTTGTCCTGCCACCATCCACATTTTGATCACCTCCCTTGTTTGAGCTCTGACATGAAATCCCTGTCCTACAGACAATGGGATTCTTACTCCCTGGTGGGATCACTGCCTCCTCACTTAGCCCCTTGGTTCTGTTCCTGGATTCCTGCTCTATCTCCACACTCAGGTGGTATTGATTTTAGTCTTTTCAAATACTCTTAATTATCCTGCTCTCCCTGGTAAGGGGAGAAGGGAGGTTTGGCTCATCTTTCTCCTCTGTATGTACAAAATAAACCATTTGAGACAACGAGAAAAAACTCTGCAGTGGCACAAGGGTAGAATTGAGAAGGTAGACTAAAAATACTACTTATAGAAAAAGATACAAGATTCCTCTCAGATCTGTAAATGTCTTGCCAGTATTTCCACTGTCACTTATAGGGTGGTTCTGCCTCATTATCTTTTATTTTTGCTTCCACATGGCTCTGCTTTGACCACAGTTGTCTATGTGTACTGTGTTTCAGTTTGCCTTACAAAATCCCTTAATAAATACACATATCAAAGAAAATTGGCAAGTGCACAGGTATCGTTTTAAATCTCTTGTATGATTATAATATTCCCTTCCCACTAAGGACAGTTTAGCTATATGGTTTGAATTAATGTGAAGAGAAAAGGCTGCCAGGTGTGACCTGGAAACTCTACACAAAAAAAGAAAAAAGTTGTGATGAACTTGAGGATGTAGGTAGGTATGATTAGTTGCAGTTAAGATCATCTTTAGGGAAAGAGTACAAGTAAATCTTCTCAAGAACATACCCAATGAAGCAAGGTTTGTGACTGTGTGCTGTCAATACTGAAGAATATTTAGCAGAGGCTGGAGTTAGGAGCTGGATGGGGCTCAAATGTATTTCTTTCAGCACCCATCACTCCATATGGGGACTGTCCCACACATTGGGATGGATTCATCTCCTCTGGAAGCTGATAAGGAAGCGATTCATTCTCTAGCCAAATGGCAATAAGATCACAGACACGTTGGGTACAGGAGTTTTGAGGCTACATGCTACAGCACTTTCAGGGCAATATTCTGTTCAGGTTTCTTGAGGGTAAGGTGAGCAGATGAGTGCCAGGGACTTTCTGTTAGTGTTAAGCGCCCTGAAGTCCCAGAAGGTGTGTAACACACTCGAATATCAGGGTTTTTCAAGAAGGCAGTGTATCAGAGAGCCCTGTTGACTAGAAGCAGCAGCAGCAGCAGCCCCAGCCCCTCTGGGGAAACAGGGGAAAGGGAGCTGAAGGGAACAGAAGTGATATCTTAGCTGTTTATCAGAATACCAGACATTCTAGTTGATTTGAGCATTAGCTGCCTGGTTTGGGCTTGGCTTGGTATTTTTTTGCCTGAGTCCTTTTGAGAAACATTTTTCTTATGACTCAAGGAACACTGATTATCTTGAATGTCCCTGAAAGGCACCTGGACTGTTACCTTTTTGCATTGGAAGTGACAAAAAGGAAAACTAGGGGGAGAAAAAGATTTAGTTATAACGTATGCTTTGCTTAATTTTTTGTAGGTAATGTCAGCTCATTTTAGATTTTAGGAAGTAAAGTCAAATTAATTATTTCCTTTGCCTTTGAAGATTTTTAGATTGTGTCCTGAAACCTTGGCTATGCTTCACAGAAGTTTGCTGCTTTCATTTTAATTGAACTATTAGATTAGAAAAACCTTATGGGATGAAGTGTGTTTTAGTTTACCCCTTGTCCTACCACAGAATGCCCCACTAAAAATATTTGTTCCCATCTTTCTTACAGTATTTATGCTTTAAGTATTGAAAAGTGACAACAAGGTGTCCCTGGGACCTTCTCTTCTCCAGGCTGAACAAATTTTACATACCTTTTCAATTCCCAGAGCAGGATGCTGTGGGTGACTGTGTCAAAGGCCTTGCAGAAGTCCAGATAAATGACATCTGTAGCCCTTCCCTTGGCCACTGATGTAGTCACTCCACCACAGAAGGCCACTAGGTTGGTCAGGCAAGATGTGTCCCTGTTGAAGCCGTGCTGGCTGTCCCAAATCACCCCCCCTGTCCTCCATATGCCTTAGCACAGCTCCTGGGGGGATCTGTTACATGATCTTCACAAGCACAGAGGTCAGGCTAGCAGGTCAGTTGTTCCCAGGGTCCCCTTTTCTCCCATTTTAAAAATGGGTGCAATGCTTCCCTTTTGCCAGTCACCAAGAACTTCACCTGATTGCCATGGCTTTTCAAATATCATGGACAGTGATTTAACAACTACATCAGTCAATTACCTCAAGACTCTGGGATGCATCTAGTCAGGTCCATAGAAATTTATATTCAAGTCCCTCAGGTGAGGAACAAACCTGATCTCTCTATTTTTTTACTGAGTTTACTGAGTTCTTATAGTTCTTATGGTGTTCCACTTCTACCAGCAGAAGGCAAGTAAAAGACATTATAATTAAGTATGGAAATGGAGGGAGATATTTGCTTTACTGTAAAATACAGTGCTCTGGCACGTACCTACTCCTTCACATCTGGACTGCAGTCTGTGGTGTGGCAGCATATTTCCTAACATACATAAGCCATGTTTTCCTAATGTAGTTAAGCATGTTTACTAGGTTCTGCTGACACTCAGGAGCTGGAACTGTGATGCTCACATATGACGGCCTTTGCAAGAAAACAGCTGTGAGCCTCCTTCTCCACAGTTTTCACCATCAAGAATAGTCTTCAGGAATCCAATGCCACTGAAACTTGTAAAAAAGTCCAAATCAATAAAAACTTAGTGGTGAAGAACTAGGCTACAGAGCATGTAGGCAAACTGGACACAGACAAGTACGAGACCATGTACGAAACACCCACAAGTGCTTAGCATAGCTGTGGAAGCTGGGTGGTTGCATTCTTAATTATCTTTAAAAGGTCTTGGTAACTGGTGGAGGTTCCTAATCTTGTGGAAAAAATAAATGTCACTCCTATCTCTAAAAGACAAGTGGGAGAATGCAGGAGTTACAAGCTGGCCAGCCTTACCTCAAAGCCTGGAGCAAATCCTTCTTGAAGCCATTTCCAGACATGAAGGATAGAAGATGACTGGTTGTAGTCAACATGGATTTCTGAAAGGGAAATCATTCCTTGGAATTCTAATAGCCTTCTCTGACAACATGAAAGGCTTCATGAATCAGGGCAGAGCAGTGTATATCTCAGCTTTAGTAAGGCTTTTGTTACTGTCTCTCACAACATGGAGGGGACTATTGGAACAGACCAGCTAAATGGGCATGGAAAACTGACAGAATTGCAATGCTCAAAGGGTTGTGATCAGCAGCTCCAAGTCCAGATGGTGGCCAGTCCCTACTGCTGTACTACAGGCACTGGTACTGGGCCAGTACTGTTTAACCTCCTCATTCATTAACTGGATGATAGGACATGGTGCACCCTCAACTAATTTGCTGGCTAGAGAAGACTGGAGAGTTTCCTAATATTCAGAGGGACCAGGAAAAGCTGCAGAAATGTGCCAACAGGACCTCACTGTGTTCAGCAAAGGGAATGAAGTCCTGCACCTTGGCAGGAACAATCTGGGAGACACCCTGGTGGAATTCAGATCTGCAGAAAAGGCCATGGGACTCCTGGTGGACACCAAGTTGAACATGAGCCAGCAACATGCCCCTGCAGCAAAGGCAGCCAATAGACTCTTGGGCTGCATTAAGCAGAGCATGGCCAGCAGGCTGGGGGAAGGGATCCTTTGCTCTGTTTAGACCTGGTGAGATACATCTGGAATGCTGACTCCAGCTCTGGGCTCGCCAGTATGAGAGAGACGTGGACTTATTGCTGTGGGTCCAGCAAAATGTTATGAAGGTAGTTAAGAGGCTGGAGGATCTGTCATCCAAGAAGAGTCTGAGATTACTGAGGCCACTCAGCCTGGGGAAAAATGGTTCTGGTGAATCTCAACCACGTGCATGAATAACTGATGAGGCATGAGTAAAGAAGAGGTAGCCAGATTCTTCTCAGTGGTGCCTATTTACAGGACAAGACACAGTGGACACAAGCTGAAACTCATGAAATTCCGCTTAAACATAAGAGAAGCATTTTGCTTGTGAGGGTGACTTCACTCTGACACAGGGTGCCTGGAGAAGCTGTGGAGTGTTCATCTCTGGATATATTCAAAGTCTGATGTGGCACAGTCCTGAGCAGCCTTCTCTAGCTGATCCTGCTCTGGGACAAGATGGACTATGGGGACTGGGGGGTCTCCAGAGATTCCTTCCATCTTCAGTGACACAGTGATTCAGTATGTCTGGATGAAGAGAAGCACATTGTTCAAGGTGCTAGCTGGTAGAAATATCACCAATTCAAAGGAACAAAAATGATAATATGGAGGAAAAGTAGCAGACCACTTGGCTTGATTTTGAGTTGGTATTGGAAATGAAAGCACATTTGCAAGATAAAAAGGAAGTGTTTTAAAACCAATTCTTGTAAAAAACTGAATTGAACAACACACTTCATTGGAATTTAACAGCCTCCAAACATTCTACTGTTGTGTTTTTTATTCCCAAAACCAACATGATTGTTTCCTTTAATGTGGGTAGTCCAGCACTCAGGCAGTTGACAATGGGTTTCACTGGACTCATTCATTTATTCTTCCACTTTTCAAAGTAATAATGTTTCTATTTTTTGCAAATAAATTTCAGAACTGAATTATAAACCAAATGGGGAGATTTATGTTCTTTGCACTGACATTTTTTTCATTTATAAGGAATATAATATGATTAAAAATAATAATGGCAAATGAAAGAAGAAAGAAACTTGATACTCAATGCTTGTATTAACTTATTAACTTCCATGTCACTGAAATTCAGGCCTTTAGCATTAATCCTTTTTGATTCTGTTGAGAACCCCTGTTTATTTCATAACACCTAAAAAATCAAGGAGGCTAATTGGCAACTAATTGAATATTAAGTCCCCATTCATTCTGCCACACGTCAGTGACTGCTGAATAACAGCAAAGGTGGTGAGAGGGAAGAGAATACAAATAGCTGTTTAATGAAAGCTATCTGTTCAAGCCAGAACAGACATTGCTAAAATATTTGGTTATGGCAAGCCAGACACTTCCAGATCAGGTACACAAAATGCTGCTTGTAGATGAGTCAATGTGAAAAGTTTCCCTTGCTGGGAATTTCAGTGGCAAACCTTTGCTTGCAGTGGAGTAAATGTGGAGAGATAACCTTTTAACTTTAAGTTCTGGAGGAAGGGAGAAGGGAGAGAGGAGTGGTTGCAGTGCTAAAGGATATTCTGCACTGGTACTGTGGATAAGAAAAAAGCCCTCACTCAACTCTGTGCATCTCTAAATGCAAGGATAGAGTTCTGTGTGTTTATATAACAACTCCCAATGAAACTAAGTTAAATAAATTAGTGTTGATAATGTTTTTCTTTTGATCAAAATTTACGTGAGCTGTTTGGGAAAACTCACTTTCTACTTGTTTCCAGCCACATCTGTACCAGATTGTACGGAGGCTGAGGGATCTGTACTTTTGTTTCAATGTGTATTGCAACATTTTTATTGCATTCCACAGGTCCTCCAGTAAACGTTACTTGCAATATTTTTATCAACAGTTTTGGATCAGTCACAGAAACCACAATGGTAAGTGCTATGATGCCATTGGCAAGAGAACAACAATACTTAATATATGTCATGAACACAACCTGTCAATTTTTCTATTTATTGTTCAACTTGCAGGTCCTCCTGTAAATGTTACCTGCAACATATTTATCAACAGCTTTGGTTCAATAGCAGAAACTACAATGGTGAGTGGGACTGATCATTGAAGCCATCTTGTGAAGGAGTGGGTTGTTATGTAGAATAGAGATACTCAGGATGTGGGGACATTTACTAAGTTATGAAGCTACTAAAAACCTACAAATAAAATAAAATAAAATAAATAAATAAATAAATAAATAAATAAATAAATAAATATAATAATTATATCTATAAATATATAAAATTGTGTATATATATATAAAACTTACCTACCAAGTCTAAACACAGTCTGTAGTGACTGTGATGGCAGCAAATATAGGTGTGTGCAAACCTGATTTCTCAGATTTCATTAGCTCTGAAGACGCAGAGGAATGGCTGAGCTCAGCTGTGGGTTTCCCTGCCAAGTGCACCATATTTGAGTGTGTTTTACACCACATGCTGAATTACCTGCTGTTGCAGAAAGTGGTCTTGTTTAACTGAGATAGATCCCTGTGAATTGCAGCCACATCAGTCACAGAAATAAGTGTAAAACTTGAGTCAAGTGACCAGAACATATGGGTATAAGACTTAGGGATTTTCAGGTTAAATTAGTACTAGGAAATGGAATTCCACCTGACTGAAATTTGTATTTTTACTGAATGCAAAGAAGACAGTGAAAAAAAAAAAAAAAGTTAGTTGCATTTAAAAAAAATTGCAAAATATAGGCTAAACAAAATCAAACTAAGAAAAAACTAAAATTTCCATCCAATTTTTTAATTTTTTTTTTTTAGTTTAGAAGCCTATCAGTCTATTATCTTTTTTCAATATTTGCTAAGAAAAAAAAAATCTGATTCCATTTAAAAAGATGCTGGCTTTTCTAATCTTTTACAAAAGTGAATAAAAAAGATCTATTTTTTATTCAAGCCTACCTGACTATGTGGGTTAATCCACAGAGATATTCTTGACAGATTTATCATAATAAGGTGATAAACCCATAATAATTATTACGTGCTCATATCTATGGCACTTTAGAAGAAATTGCAATGTAGTTTCACAGCCCTGTTTTCCAGATTCCTACACAGCATCCAGGTCTTTCTGGATTTGCTGAAGCCAGAGGCAATAAAGGTGCTTGGCTTCCTGTAGGACCAAGAACTTGACAACTAAAAATGAACTTGTTACCCACTTGCATTTAACCAAAAAAGTAGCTTTTTTATAAAATGCAATAGATAGTGCCCTGTGGGCCTTGCATTGTGAAGGAAGAGAGGCTCTTTAGCCTGACTTATGTATTTTGTTTAATATTAATTTAGATTAAATTGTAATCCATGCCATCATTTTAGTAAGTGGTGATTAAAGAATGTGGGAATACAAATCTTCTGCTCCTAAACAATTTTATTTAAAAAACCCACCCTGTTATTTAATGTTTTCTAGAGATAAAAGACATGTTATTCCTAGGCCAGGTTGCTTTCTTTAACAGTGTGGGAAAGACTTTGCTACAAATGACAAACAGAGCTATACATACAGAGCTATAAAACAGATAAGTTAATGCTTTAGACTATGCATCTGTAATATTTTAAAAACACCTTAAAAGAAAACTAAAATCAATTTAAAAATGACAGGGAAAAAAATCAGAATATAACATAATTTTCAACAGACTTGATTTTCATTATATTTGGAAAACATTAATTGTTTTCCTGTGTTTTAAGGATTCTGAGAAGATAGCTTTTTACCCAGACATGTCTGTTGATCCCAGTGTGTAGAGACATCAGCACAGCATTAAGTAGCAAAAATCCTGCACATCACTAGCTTTACAAGATGGCATTCAATGAAAATATTTGCACGACCTAATGCTGATTGCATTAATTAGACTCCTTCATTGCTTTGATTAAATCCCCTCATTGCATTTTACCTTCTATCAAATATGTTAATGTGCACCTTTCCAATGTTCATTAACACATTTTGCTGAAAACAGCCAAACATCCAAGTAGATGAAAACAAAGACTATTGGCTTTCTTATTTTGCTTTGTTCATTATATCTGCTGAAAGTGTGGAAAGATTCCTCTAAGATGCTGTTCAATTATTTGATATTGGTTTTTTTAATGTTGTCACTTCTTTAATGACTATTGTGACTAGTTTTAGGGGTCTGCTCTGAGAGGCAGACATCAATTAGTGTTCCAACTACTTTGCCTTTCTGAAATAGATATAATCATGTGGTAAGACTGTTGGCATCCCTTGTGATAAATAACAAGTATGTTTGACTCCTAGGAATCATTTTTCCCTATAAAATGCTCTTGATGGTTTTGACATAAAACTAAATGATACATTTAAAAGCCTGGGTTGCAAATTCAATAGAGACACTCCTGTCTCAGAGGAGAGGAATGCTTAGTGAAACCATGTACATACACTGAAGGGACATTAGCAGAATATAGCTTGGACCATCTACAGCAGCTCACTGGAAACTTGGAAGATGAAAACTTGCTCAGACAAGCTTTCAGTAGGAGAAATTAACATAGCAAACAGGATTACAGTCCCAGACCTGGGACTAAATTCAGTAAGCCAGTTTCTCAGTAACATTATCAGGAATAGTTTCTCTTCTCTGATTAAGACACACAGTACAGGATAACATTCATCCCTATGTGAAAGGCCAGCACAACTCCAATGTCCAGCATACTCTTCTAAAAGCTAAAACCTTACATTAAGACATAAAACAGGATTTTATGCTGATTTAGATGGATGAATTCCATATACTCTTCATGAGTTTTATTCTCAAAGACCTAGAGAAAGAAAATGAAGACGTAACTGTATCTCTGCTCTGTAATGCACATATGGGACAGTCTCCCAATAGATTATTTTTCCTGCAAAAGAAATGTTTTTCTTCCTTATTAAATGACATATATATTATACCAAAATGAAAATAGTAAAAAAAAAAAAAAAAAAGGCCAGAGTCAATATTATATAGTTGAATTTTTTTTAATTTATTTGTCTTTAATATAAGCCCTAACTTGCACAGAAAGAGAAAAAAATGTTTCTGAATAACTTCACTGAATAAAGCAGCTATGAGAGTAAACTCTGTATCTATTTTTGGAAGCATTTACACATGCAGTATTCAGCAGAAAATTCACTATACAGCATGACTGCAGCTGAGTATCACAGATGAGTAATCTACATCAGCCTGGGCAGCATCCCAAAGAATTCAGATGTTCAGTGCTCCTAATGACCAGGAGTTTTTAGCTATCAGCTGTAGGGGAAGTTAAGAGTGGTTTGTGCATTGACAAGCTAATTGTTAATTACAGAAATGACTAACTGTGAGGACATTATTATCGTCGTTGTGCCCTATAATCAATGACCGACACTATGCAGCAGGTTCTCTGTCAGGGTAAATGATTCAAACTCCAGTTGTGTTTTGAGTACTTATGGTAGCATAAGAAATTGCCATTTCTTAATTTAAAAAGCTTTGCTGTGGCTGGCTGTATGATACCATCTCCCATCTAGAGAAAAAACCCCATATTTACAAATAAGCTTATTAGATCCCGATTAATTCACATGTGTACTTTTAACTGAATAACAGGCTCCCACTGAAGCCATTGGGGATGCATTACATGCCTATGCCCATAGGTAGCCAAGCGCTTTTGCTGTTGCATGGCCTTGGAATAGGTCATCAAACCACTACTTTGCAGTTAGCATTCATCTTAAGGATTTAGAGAGAGAGAGAGAGAGAGCATCTTTTTGGCAAACCTCTCCTATTGATGGAAGGCCAGCTAAGTCTGCTGTTTGTTTCAGACTCCCAACCCAGCTCCTGGGCAATCACTGCTGTTGGAGGGAAAGATGGGAGGAAAGCTCAGACCAAAAACAAGTGCTGGTTCAGAGACAGAAAACAGCACTGACCAGGGGAGGGGGCTCCCCTGCACTGCTCCTGCCACAGCAGTGCCTGAGACCAAAGGGATCCAGCTTTGCTCTGGACAGTGAATCAGGATTTAGATTTGATGAAAAATGATATCTATCTACATTTCTACAATACAAACTAAGTATATCTGTGAATCAAGTCCCTCTATCTTCAGGTAGAGCTACTAAATATAATCAGATTAATATTATTTCAGTATGTTTGTATTGCCCGGAGCTTCTGGCTTGAGAGCAGAGGAAAACTGTTTATCTGAGTTGCCCTGAGCTATTGCTGACACTGGTACTGCATCTGAGATTGAATCTTCAGGTCCACACTCCTTGTTCAGAGTGGTGGTGCTGTCAGAAAGAATTTGCAGAGTAGGTGTACTTGTGGTTGTGTAGGAGTGCATTACTACAGTCCACCCACTTCTACCCTCAGGACCTTCCAAAATACACACTGTAGTCTGCCTCAACTCCATGTTTTTCTACCATTCTCAAGAGAATTTTCCTTCAAAACATAGTTACAGTGGTAGCTCAGGAAAAGTAAATTCAAAATTCTGCACATGATTAGGTCTGACTGTGTAAACACATATCCCTCTCAACTGCTTATACAGCAAGCATAGGAGGAAAAAATAATGCTCTTCTTGTGATGTGCATGTTATATTTACATTTTTATTTCTCATTAAAATATCTATACATATACATGCAAAGCCTATCAGACGTAAACAAAGATTTCAGCTCTGTTTTGCTTCTAACAACAAAGCTTGTAGAGGGAAAGCATTTCTAAATTTGTTGGTGTGATGACTGATAAATTTATGAAGAGACATATTGAAAAAATATAGTGTAATCTTATTGGCACTATTTATGATTTTGGTATAATATATATCATCATATGCAATCTCTTCTATGAATAAAGATTTTTCAGACTGTTTTTTATTATCTAAATCACCAACCACTGAAGTTCATCAAAGTAATTTTTAGATATTTCTATATAATTTACTGATCTGACTTATTTATGACTTCTCTGTCATGGGGGAAAAACTTTCACTGTTTTCCATAGACTTCATTATATATCATATTACAATGAAGAATTAAAGTCAGTCTCACAACTAGTTGTAACAATTTTATTCTATCAGTTGTTGTTCCTGCCTTCTTTTCTGCACAATTAGAATCAGTGCATTCCTGGATTTATAGCTAAAGCTGTCCCATATAAACTCTGAGACACATATGTACTTAAATATAAGCTTAAAGACACCTTATAAACATAAGACACTCTCAGTTTCTAAGACCAAGAAATAAGACACAGTATGATTATGGGTGGTGTATCCTCACAAGGTGTGATGACATTTTATAAGCTCAGAACTGCAAGTAGCTATTTGAATTTAAATGTCTGAAACAAGATCACCATAAAAAGTACAATGACTTGTGAAAAACAGATACAGGCTTTTGTAAATATGCTGTGATTAGTCAACATTCCTGTTTTGAATCACATCTACCCAAGAGCAAAATGAATATGAAAAACAAATAAAAAAAAGTTACTCACCTGCTGAGATTGTCAAGCATCTTCCCACTGGGTTCAAAATCTGCACCAGTTTGGATGCCAGAAAGACTCTGTCAGGGCAGCAGCACACCTCACTATCCCCCAGGGAGCAAAGGGGGTGAAAACTGAAGCTCAGAGGGGCTCATTCACAGAGTCTGCATATAGGACAATCTGCTTCCTGCAGCTCTGATCAGAGTCAGAATATTTATCTACATTTCAAGGGTGATAAGTTCTTTTCTATACAGTTCAGCTACCTGACTAAAACCCAGTCAGCTCATACATTTTCCAAGTCAAAAGCACAGTGTTGCCATTTTAATGTATCTCCGCTACCATAAAGCAAATCCTAAATGTTAATGCTTTGTACTGTCAGCAGAATTATCTGATAAAGCATTCCTTCAGATAATATAATCAATAAAATTAAATATTTTTCTTTTAGAGGAAGAGTAGATGGTATTTCAAGGAGAGTGTTCACAAACAAATTTAAAGTAGCAATTTCAGAAAGATGATCTTACTTGCTGATTTTGGAAACCTGGGATAAGGAGAGTAAGCATTTGCTTCTTTCCATTCCCTGCAGAGAGTTGAGAACCTGAAAGCTCTTTTTGCATTCCCCTTTAGTAACCAGTTCTTGAGACAGTGTTAATGTTGGTTCTAAATGAACCTCTAAGTAATTGCTGCCTTTCCCGGTTGTAACTAGCAGACCACCAAGCAGAAGAACAAAATCAGGCCAATTTTAATGGAATGCAGACAGGGAGGAGTAAATGAAGGAACATACACAGAAATCATACAGTAAATAGGAAAAAAGTAGTAAATAAGAAGTGGTGATTTAATTTCTCCTATACAATTTTGGCTTCACTGGATTTAAAAACTATTTATGAGAACATTAGACATAAATGACTTACACATTGGAATCAATTTATTTCAATAGATAATTTTATAGAATCTTTGATAAAATTGCATATATTTAGCTGCAATGCTTTTTGAATGTCCAAATATCTCTTAGGTAATCCACAACATTTGAAAGAGGGTTACATTAAATTGTGGATATTGAAGTTAACACTTTTCTCATCACTGAAGGAATTTTGACTTGGAAAATAACCGGTTGTGTTAATTTGGTTCAATGCAGTATTTTGACAACTTCATTTTCAAATGACAACTCCGATGTTCAAAGGATAACACAAATGTTTGCTGTGATGCTGGTACTGCAGTATGTCCAAGAACATAAAGCAAGCTAAAGTGGGCTTCCTGTTTTGGTGGCTTATTAACCTTTTTACATGACATTTCTGTAGGACTACAGAGTGAACATTTTTTTGAGACAGCAGTGGAATGACTCACGTCTGGCTTACAGCGAATATCCTGATGATTCCCTGGATTTGGATCCCTCTATGTTGGATTCTATTTGGAAGCCAGATTTATTCTTTGCCAATGAGAAGGGAGCAAATTTCCATGATGTCACAACAGACAACAAGTTGCTGAGGATTTCTAAAACTGGAAAGGTGTTGTACAGTATCAGGTAAACCAGTTAATTTTATTTTTTTTCTCTTCATCCCTTTCTTTCCCTCCCTGTTTTTCTAAATGCAATGTAGATGTTTAATTTTTTGTTGTTCTGTGTGTGCAGCCGAAATGAGACTTAGTAATGGCAGAGTAGAAGGAAAATTTGCCTGTGATTCTTTGCTAACATTTTACTTCTTGCAAAACAGTCTCTAAGTGGCACAGTGGTACTTCTCGGTCTTGTTGAAAACTTGAGGCTATCTAGAACTTTAATGGTATGCCTCAGTAATTCCCACTAGCATTAGCTCAAGTCACTCCTCTTGCAAAGAGGGAATCATCTCTTCAGTAGTCTGTCGGTTGCAATTTAAAAGTAAAGGGAAATATTAATTTAAATAACTGTTCAACACTTTAAGTAAAAACATGCTTGAAATGCAATAAATTTGACATGCAAGTCACTGGCTAATTGGATGCATCTAGTCACATTTTAAAAAAACCACCTGGAACTATGGAAAGCATTTGTTTTTGATACCAAGTGCAGTGAAGTGTGTGTCATGGGACTAGATATAGCTGAATTAATAAACACTGACAAAATATGATTTGATATGACCTGATGAAATGGGACATAAGCAGAAAAACAAAATTGCATTCCACAGGCATAATAGCACCAAACAACCTGCAGTATTCGTTTGACATTCAGCTTACTGTGAGCCATTAATTGCTTAATAATGGTAGATACAAAACACTCTATTATTGCTCTTAGGATTGTTTAAAATTAAGTAATTATGGGAGTTTTTTTCTTCCTGGGAATGCTTTTTGGCTTTTGCGTTTCTTACATTGTGGAAAGTAAACATGATAGTATTTGTTTAACAGGTTGTTTAGTGAATTTTCTCATCTGTAAAGCAGATTAGGTTAGATAAGGCAGTTATTTCTGATGTGATATTGTGGTTTTGACTGCATTTTCCTTAAGGAATTACTATTGATCCAGGCTCGGATAGCTGTGTTCTTTAGGATGTTAAATAAATAAATATTAGCATGGAGCTTCATCCACGTACATAATTCTTGCGGAAATTCCTTGATAAGAGCCCAGTAATATTTGGACAGATGAAGTGGGGTGACTGAGCAAGGTTTCAAATTGCTCTACCTGAAGAGTTTGACAAAAATAGTAGGATACAAGGATGGTACCAGCAGTAACAGTGATAAATATGCTGTCGCTTACAAAGATTTCCTGTTTCACCCTGAGAAAGAAATGAGTGCATCTGTTTGTTTGAATGACATCAGACACCGTCCTGTTGGAGGAAACAAACAGTGCAGTTGGGTGCTGCTCTGAATGCAGATGGATAGTTTTCCTGACATTTGCTCATGCGGCAAAAGTGATATTTTGAGCTGCCGAATCAAGTTTGTAAAATTCCCACACCTAAATGCAAATTAATTTGAAGCAGAGTAAGCAATATTCCAAGAGAGCACTAAGCAAAGCTCATTGCTTCTCATTTGTATCACACAACAGTAACAGAGTAACCTGGCACATCTAACACAGCATATAATTATTTAACACTTTACTGTGGAGAAATCTCTGGAGTATGGAAACTTGAAATCAGGAGCAATTAGAAATACTTTTCTTTACTCTCTAGATACTGAGCTAGATACTTCTTTTCAATGTCAGCTGCTTGTAGTTGTGCTGTGCAGAAACAAGAGTATTTTAGTGATTGGTTCCAGTGCATTGTGAATGTTTCACTACTGCACCAATAGCACTTTGCCTGTCATTGTGATATTTAACATTTAGCATTTAGTGTGCTTTAACTGTTTAAAGCGCTTCACAAATGCCTCTGGGATGCAGCAGGTAGGCTGTCTTGTTGTATTTCCAAATCTAACAAACCAAGGTCAAATTAATCTCAGATAAATACAAACTGTTCTTTGCATAAAGCAAGTTTAGAAGTGACCTGGTGATTAGTGAGCAAGAAGCAAGGTGTGTGCATTATATGGCAGTGGTATCCCTCTTCCCTATATACTGCACCAAAACCATGAAAATGCACCATCAGGAGGCTAAACTGGCTTATGCTGTTAAACTCTCTCAGAGGCCAAACCTGCCCCTTCTGAACAGAACTTGGGAAGTCACCTGGGACAACAGTTCATGGTCCGTATTTTACTGGAATGAGACATTTGGTGTGGGATGTGGATGCTCAGAGAAATTATGAGAGGGTGAGTGAGAGTCTGGGTTGTGTATCACTTCCACTGTAGTGCTTGGCTAAGAGAATTGTCTCACCGTGTGGTAAGCATGAGGCTCTTTGTCCTTCTCTTGTATAGCTGGCCAAAGAAACAAGCCTAACACAGCACAGAAGAGGCATAAACTAGATTTCCATCAGCTTGCCTTATAATAATCATGATGCTCATGCTTGCAGATTCCTACAACTATAATTCCCTAGGAGTTGTTACAGAAAATAAAAAGTTGTTGATGGTTGATGTACCCCCCTCTGAATCATAACTTAGGGATCCAACCACATTTTTATATGTTTGCATGCTCAGATGATTACCTTGATACCTTTTTGATCTCAGATTGCATGCTGTATACAGCCTCAGGCTCTACAGCTGGGTAACTGGTCTGCACCTCTGGGTGCTGCAGGGAAAATTCAAGCCTTGTGGAGGGAACCCAGAACTACTTAACATTGCATATATATGCTATTGTCACTGGAGATGTAACAACAGCTCTTAGAGGCACGTGAATTTTGAGAAGTCTGCAATTACAGCAAAGTTATATTCAGCAAGCAACTTCACTTTAGTCAAGATCAGTCTCAGTTCCACTCAAATATAACAATTCAAAAGCTGTTAAATAGCTATAACTTTTTATTTTAAAGCATTCTGTAGAGAGCAGTCAACAAGAAATGTTTGTAATAGCAGTGTTGAATAAATTAGTTTGTATTTATATTGTATGCTGAAAAAACTATGAGAGTTCAAATCATAACCTACACAATGTCACCCCCTAGATACTTGTGACTCATCTGCTCCCAATCCTTGACTGATTTCTGCATGGATTGGATTTTGGAGGAGGTTCTGCACTTGGAAAGCGTTGCAGCACTGTGTGATGGTACCAAGAATCCTGTTCCAGGCACTCACATTCTGTATGACACCTGCATTTTGCATTGCACACCCCACTGCAAGAGCTTTATGTTCCAGGGACAAGGATTGTGTCTTCTCTGCCCCTCTGAGGACACCTGGGACATCAGGAAAATGATAAATAAACTCACAGAAGGCTTTATATTCCCTCCGAGCCACCCATTTGTGCTACCTGATTCCCACAAACTCATTTCAGGCTGCCAGCCAACTCAGAATATTAGCATCTGCCTAAAAGCTTATTTTAGCAAAGTGATAGAAAGTGGTTTTATTTAAGGTTTGTGGCTTTTTTTTTTTTTCTGCATTAATTGCCTCCTTCTCTTTTTAATATTTTCAGTGCATCTCAGCAATATGAATTTAAAAGGTGATAAAATTCAACCGTAATGTTGCTCCCCAGATTGAATCTAGAATATATTGGTCAGGAAGGTAAAAGCATTGTAAATATATATATGTATATATATATTTATTTTTTTTAAAACTTGCTGCTCCAGAAAACACTCTCAATTGAGCTTTGCTCTGAATTGTAGTGCCAGTGTATTTAGCCAGAAATAGTTACAAAGCAGATTACTACAAATTTTTTAAATATGAGAAGATTTTAGAATGTGTTGCATAATTTGACAAGAGAGACACTTGGAATTCTCAGGAGGAGATCTGTGGAAATTCACAAATTACATTTCTTCCCCTGTTTTTGCTATTCCTCTTCGAAGAGCAATTAATTACCTAGGAAGAATTTCCTCGAGTCTTTCAAAATATCTGTTTTTCTGTCTTTCTTTTTCTTCCCAGTGCCAGAACTGTTAGTTATGTAGACAATTGGTTCCTTGTGGTTTCAACTATCGACCTAGTTTTAATTGAAAATGTTACTATGGCTGAGGGCAGAGTGTCTGCTAGAAAGCACTTATGTGCTGTAGGGCACGAGGAAACAGAGAAGGCTCAAGCTGTTGGATTGCTCTGCTTGTGGAGCTGTTCTGGGAATGGTTACCAGCCCTCCATTCCACAACAAGGAGCTGGCAGGGGGAGCTGGTACATCCCAAAGCCCTCACCTGCTTATGCAAGCCAAGAGAAGTATCTGTGAGAACAGTACATCTATTTGCAACGCTGCCTCCCACGCCAGCTGCCTTACTCAGGAGTTTCCAAAATCAGCTCTTCCTAGTGTGGCCATAGCACTGAGGGACAGAGCACTGAGCCAAGTCCCTCCTGCACCCCCACGACCCCAAACACCACTTGGTGTTAGATCAGGAGTTATGACTGCCATGACCATCACATCAATGGTCAGAAGTAATCCATAGCACTTCTATAATCCAGCTTTTCTGAGAGAAACTTCTGTGCTTTGTAGTCTCCTCTGTACTCGTGTTCTTTGCCCTATGGGAAGGAAAAGCAGATTAAGGAAATACATAGGTAGCACTGCTGGTCCCTCTGCAAGAGACTGCTCACAGCAAAAAGTTCATTATCCTGCTGAAATACATTGTTTTAAAGAAGATACAGTCTTGGGTTTTTTGCATGGCTATTATAGAACATGTTACCATGTTACAGTGAAGTCAGGTGTAGGTTTTCTAAAACAATTTTTGGCACAGACTTTATCAGCTAAATGATAATAAGGATCCATTTATACCCATTATGTGTAAATCATCTACATCCCAGCACAGTCTAGCCTAGCAGGGTGGTAGAAAATTTTATGTTCTACAGCTCTGTGTGCATTCTCTGCTTTAATGACTTCAATTTTATTTTACAGTCTAGTGTTGGGACTTAAGAGGATTTGGACTTTACTAGCAGCATTGTCTTTTCATGTGACAGACTGACAGAGGTGGGGTCATGGAGATGTTTATCATGATTGATGTGTCTGTTTGCTTATTAAACTCCCACCTCACACAAACACATCTATTACCTCAGGTCCTATCAGAATAACTGGTATCGACAAGGTGTTTTTCCAATTTTCCCTTGGAAGTGAATGTCAATAATCACAGGGATGTTTTCATTGAAAATTATTTCATTCTTGCATTGGCAGGACTGTAACACTAGCCCATTCTAAATGCTCTGACTTTCCAAAAGCATAAAATGTCTTCATATACCTCAAAGTAAATTTTCTACATTCAAACCAAACCAATCACTAAACTTCATTGTGCTGCACAATGTTACTGGGACACAGACACTTCCCAAGTTGTGGCTGTATGCTATGTGAATCCAGTGAATTTGACAAATTTGTCTTCCCATAAGCATGATTACAATAATAACAATGGTTTCAGAAGCTAAAAAATTGCAGTCTTTTGTGGGGAAAGCAGCCATTCTCATTACAGCTGAACCCAATATCCTTGGATTATCATTAGCTCTCTGTTTTTCACCCTTCCTTTCTCTTTCCTTTTTGCCTTTATTCCTGCCTCTCCTTCCAGCCCCATTCCACACCCTTCTTCTTGGGGCCTTTTAAATAAACAAACTCAGATTCTTCTCATCCTTTGGGGTTGTTTCCAAATACTCTCTTAACTGCATCACCCATTCCCTTCTTTCTCATTCCCTCCCAATCTACACATTCTGTCTGAGGGTCTAGTCCCAGGTCTCCAATACCCTTGCTTTTCTGTTGTATCTAAAGTACTTGCTTTGAGTAACAACAACAAGAACAAAATCTGCTAAATAAATAATAAAGCCTCATGTGGGTACTTTGTTATGCAACTAACATAGCTGTTGTGAAAACCCCATTGATGATACTGCTTAAGAAAAGAAGAATTTACATTTTAATGACACAAAATTAGTTGCTTTTCACTTCATAAGGCATTTAAAGCAAAGCAGGGATATGGGCATTATATCTGGGTGTGTACTGCCTCACTCCTTCCTCTAATGCCACACACATCCCCAGATGAGGCAGGAGAGCACTGGAGGGAAATACAAACACAAGAGGGGAGCTGCTTAGACCCAAGGACAGTGCTGCCAGGAGAACAAATGGCTCTGAACTGGTCATAAGTCAGCTTACAGAGGAAGTTACAAATTTATGCCATATACACCATGAATTCCTGCAACAATGTTCCAACAGAAGTGGGGACACACACACTAGATAACATGAAATGAACTTTGATAATTTTTGAAATGGTTGAGAGGATGTGACTCTAGGTGAAAGCAGCTGATCAATCAGATTTGGTGGCATGGAATGTCACTTTTACAGTCCTATGTTCCTGTGTCTCAATTAAAAAGGAAGATTTTGTTCAAAGTAAAAAAGTGAGAAATGCTGCTGGAGACCAATTTGTACACATGAAGTTGATCTGGGCTGGCAGGATCAAAACTACTGGCAGGTGGCTACTTTTGGATATCTGTGCCAACAGGATGGTTGCACAGCCAATGCTGATGGGTGTGTACCACCCTCCTTATGGCTACTGGCAATGCTGTCCTCAACTGCTGGTGATCAATCACTGCATTTAACCACTGAACTCACACTGGAGCAGTTAAAGGTGAGGTGTAAAATGATGTCAGTGAAGGAACCCTTCCTAAATAGTACAAAAAAGCATGTTTTCCTAGAACATGGTCCCAAGGATAAATCCAATGTTCTTTTGCCAATTGGATTGAAATATGTGGCTTAGAACAGAGATGCCATCATGCCAGGGGTGACACACACTGCAGGATAACTAAGATAGAAAATGACAGAGAAAAAAGAAAAGGTGAAATACTGTTTGTCATGTAAAGGAAACAGGTGCTTACAGAATTTATCTGTTACATACAATCACACTTGGATTTAATTTCATAGATTTGTTTGAGCAATAATTGGAAAATCATTTGCTGGCAGCTCATGTGCTGGCATTGTGTATCTGCAGACAGTGATTGCATTACAATGAGAAGTGGGATGCCTGAAATGAGAAATCCACCACCCTGCTCTGTGGCAGCTCCTGTGTTGTTAAGCAGTACATGAAGCAAAGCAAAGCACTGGAGGGAGTGAGCACATGCTCAGAAACAGCAGTACATCAAACTCCAGCCTATAACTCACATTTTGCCACAGCAGAGAGGGTTCCACATCTCCTCTAGGCTCTGCCCATCCCCACCTGGCAGAAATAAAGCTGCAGAACATGACAAATATTAGAGAGGCATTCCAGGACTCCTCAAAAATAAGGGAAAAAATCCAGTCACTTTGACTGTTCCATTTAACAGGACAAAGCCTGTAGACTGTGAAAATTACCAGAATTGACATTCAAAATGATGAGTCAGGTCCCTGAAAAAATAATGAGATGGACTACAAAATGAAAAGACATTTAAAAGAAGAATGCCACTGGGATTTTTTTTTCCTTCTGATAAGTGATCAGTGTGTGTGCCCTTCTTTCAAGCACCCAAGAGAGGGGGCTGGGAGGAATATATAGAGATTTTAGATTCTCCTCCCTGTTTAAGTGTCACTAGCCTAAATGGCATTTGCTCCTGTGTCATGCAATGCTGTCATGGTTGCTGTGCAACTTCATCTCCCCTGCCAGTTTAATAGGGAACTTTGTCTGCTGGTGCTTAGGTAATATTTTAATGTTATTTCAGCAGCTAGAAGGATCAGGAGTTTAATCTTTCAAAGAAAAAATGTACCACTAAAATATCTTTAACTTTATTGTCAGTTTGGAGCTTCAAGAAAAATACCAGGAAACCTGCAATTTACAATAGCATCTTTAGATTTAACAATGCTGGAAAAAAGAAATCCCACTTGTCTCACTAAATCCAACACTGAGGGGTTTGCACAGGTACTAATCTTCTGATAAAAATGGCACATAGCCAATGCTACCAGTGATCATGCATGTGCTATTTATGTTCTGGTATTTGCAGCATAAAATCCTAGATTGTGAAATCTCTTGTCCCAGCAGCAGATGAGGTGCAGATGGGCGTAGTGTGAAAGAATGAAGGGATAAGAATAGAAACAAAATGTTATTTTTAACGTGATGCCTACTCATGCTGAGGCATTTGTTGCTTTTCACGCTAGTGAGGAGATAATCATGGGGGTTTTTGCAGACGGAAGGGATTTGTACCCTTATCTAAAGGACTTTTTAAATTCCCAACAGTATTTCTATACCTAACAGGACTGATACTAGCTTTTTATCATTAGAAAAATCTCTCTGAGGAGGCTGTTGTTCCGTAGCCCACTCACAATCAACCTTTCTTGCAGAATAACTGATGAAAAGAATACTCCCCTGTCATGATATACCATGTATTCTGATCCCCAGGGCCTTTCTCTTGTGGAGCCAGTGTCCTCCTCTGGGATGAGATGTCACTGAGATCAAGGGAAATTTTGGGTGTCTTGCAAGACATCAGGCTAAGGAGTGATAGCTGCTTGTAAAGGAGTGGGTTAGAATACAGTTCTGGTTGCTGCAGACAGGGCAATATGTTAAATCTCAGTTAAAATTACATATTCTCTAAAATTTATTTTAAAAAACCTATTCCTGGATTATATAATGTGTAAACACAATTCCCTAAGTGTTCAACCCAATACTAGCAGTTCATTATTCAGATTTGTGTTGCAGACTATTCACAAGCAGTCAGTCTGAGTAGTGCTCTGGAGTGGTTTTGTTGCATTGTGAGGTTATCAGAGAAGTGGTGTGGTGGTCGAGAGCCCCAGCATTCAAAACCCTCAAGTGGAAGAATGAGATTGGAAATCATCTTGAGAATAATCTATTTACAAACATCTTATTTCTATTGAGGTTTTTGTTTGTTTGTTTGTTTTTGGTTTGTTTTTGTTTATTTGGTTGTTTTTGTTTTTGTTTTGTTTTTTAAATTCAGGATCCTTACCCTCTACTGATGGTGCTGCTTTGGGGGTTAGTTGTCAAAGGCAGACTGGCCTCAAGACTCAACACCCTGAAAGCAGGTGGGAGTGGCGTTTAACAGGAATGGGTAAACAGTAGAAGGAAGGGGAAAGGGTGTGAGGACAGACCAGGAGGCAACAGAAAATGTCTGGGCTCTGTGTCATGTAGCTGTCCCTGGGAGGGATGTAGGGTAGATGGGCAGGCATAGGAGGATGTGGGGAAAATCCTTTTTCCAGGCTGGAGAAAGAGCAGGATAGAGGCAGCAGTGGTCGAAGGATGACCAGGAAACAGTATCTCAGCCCCAGCACTGAGGCCAGGACTTGGCTGCACTGCACATAAATTCCTCTGAGCCCCTTTGGCTGCACGTGTGTGTGACCCCTCTGCTGCCTCTTCCTCAGGGGATGATGGCTGGATGCAGCAGCTGTGTTCAGGGCAGCAGCAATGCCTGTGCTGAGTTCTGCTGCTGGCCCACATGAGGTATGGCTACTCACACCAGGAGAAAACACTGACATTGCAAAACATGTTCAGGTGTGAAAGACAACCAGCGTGAGGGTTTCTGATCAAGCAGCCAGGCTATTTATTTATTCCCATGAGATGCCTTAGTCTGACTTCTGTGACAGAGGCCACAGCCTGTAGGACCTTGCCTTCCTGCCTGCAGAAATTGGGGGATGCAGACCTCTGAGTGATGCTCTAAGTGAGTCCCTGAGGTGGCCAGAAATTACAGATTTTGAGTGGGGCTGGGAGGAGAGACAGGCCCGCAAGCCAAGTCTTAGTGAGATCTCAGCACTTTATAGTGAAACCAGGGGATGAAAGAGGGGAATTTGAATGAAATGCTGAGTGAAGAAATCCCAGCAGTGCTGCTGCACTTTGAAGGCATTTAAGGTGTCAGCACACACTGCTCAGAAGGATGTGCCTGGTGTGTGAGGGAATCCTCAGGAAGAGGGTCCAAACCATAATACAGAGAATGCTGCCCTGGAGTACTTGGATTATAGCCCTGTCTGTGCTACAGTGCTGCTCAGTGACATTATTTATTTATATATTTATTATTTTTGTCACAGTGGCAGCTAATTGTTCATTCTTTGTTTTCTGGCTCTGGTTCTGTATTTCGTCCTGTTCATACTCTTATTTGCATTATTCCAGGGTTTGAGTCTTCCTTGGCTGTGGGTTGGATGAGGGAGCAGGGAGGGAAAGAAGAGAGCAGCTTTGCCTCTTCTCTGAGGCAGCTTGCTGTCCCTGGCACTTTGCCTGGTGTGCTGAGGCACTGGAGATGTGAGTCTGTCCTGCTCCCCCATGAGCCCTCTCTGCTCAGCTGGAAAACATAACGTGCTCATCCCCAGGGCTTTCTGTGAGCCAGCTGTGCCACCTGGGCCTGGCTGGCCTGGGGTGGAGGGTGCTCAGGTAATGGAAGGCAAAACCAGGTCCCTGGTCAGCTTCTTCTCACTTCAGTTGTACAGATGGTTCCTAAAGCACTTCCCATCAGTGTTTTATGGTCCTCCACCACCAATCTGTTGTTTATGCATCTCAACTGCCTTGGTGGCAGGATGCCTGGAAAATAAAATAATTGTTCTGTAGCAGTTTGTTCTGTTTTATTAACGATTAAAGTATTCATCAGTGTAATTCCCCATTAAATTTGCTCTTTGCTCCAAACCTCCAGGGCCCCTTCTTAAATTTGCCAAGTGTGAGATATTCATTTTGCTGAAATATTTTCTGTCAATGACACTTATTATAACCAACGTGGGTAGCTGTATCTACCTAACACTTTCCATTTATGACCCTATGTCCTTATTAATGTAAACATCTAAGTAGTGACATGGCACCAGGGTTTGGAAACATTTGCAGGCTCATAGTTTTACTGAAAAGGAGTCAACTGGTATAAATTAACCCACCACCATAGACTTCAGTGGATCTATTTCAAGTTCCAGCTGCTGAACTTTTAGTATATATAATCTTGTTGAAAATCAGTGGATCTGTGGATGATACAAGGCTCTAACCACTTGTTTCAACCCTTGCATTACTGCTGTTAAAAAGGATTGGAGACAAAGATGTTAATTCTAAATGGCTGCTGTGCTGAGGTGAATGACAGGTAGAAGTAGAACTATAAGGGCATGATGTCTTGATCTAGTCTCACCAACAGAGTGAATAGAATTTATTTTTCATTTTTCAGGGTAATAAGAGAATAGTTAAGTCTTTTTGAAAGACATTAATGATTAGGAAGAGAAAGTAGGACATTTGGCTTTGTGTGGACCTACAAAATGAGCCTACATAATTTTCTAATGTCACCTCCAGGGGAAGAAATATATATATATAACTTATATCAACAGAGATAGATTATTTTTTCCTTGTGAATCTTGAAAGCTACAACTGGGTGTATTTGCTTTCTCATAAATTTAATATTAAAATAACAAGAGATTTTCCTGACCATGTGTGTAATCAAACCCCCAGATTACTTGAATTTTTGGGGTGTAGAAAGGGATGAAGGAGGAAGGAAACAAAGTCAGTGTGCAGTCCACACCTGACAGTCAGTAAAATCCAAGGGGTGACTAGCCCATGCCTACTTCAATGAATACAAACAAATGACATATTTACAAAGGCTGCATTTGCATAAAGGCATGTTTGGAAAGAACTTAAAACATCTAAGCCACATTTAGAAGATGAGCGCAGGAAGGGAGTTTGATACAGCAGTGTTTCAGGGAAGAGGCAGAGGCACTGTTTTGTTAATGCTGGGGATTAGCAACTTAATTAGCTCAATCTTTAAAGCAGGAAATTACCTAGCAAAAAATGAGACTAGTTAACATTTGCAAGGACTTAAAATATTAAAATCAGGAAAGGACAGGTTTTCAATGACACACACCTACTAGATAAACTTTTTTTTCTAGATGACAACTTTATTTTTTTAATATTTCTGCTATTTAGTCCCAAAGGTTAAATGTGGGCTTACTTCCTATGGTGTTGTTGAGATGGGTATTGGGGACTTTTCTTCATCTCACTGCCACATAAATGTGATCTCTGATTTCCTGATGCTATCATCTTGTTTGCTGAAGA
The DNA here is from genome assembly GCA_017589585.1 of Phylloscopus whistleri. Classification (NCBI taxonomy): domain Eukaryota; kingdom Metazoa; phylum Chordata; class Aves; order Passeriformes; family Phylloscopidae; genus Phylloscopus; species Phylloscopus whistleri. The sequence continues at coordinate 3,360,554 of JADMLD010000552.1, read as the reverse complement.
CTGTGTCAAGATGAAAATAGTGTGACTTTTTCTAGGTAGCCCACGTGTAGGCAACAGCAGAGATGTTGAATGTGATCTTTGATCTGGGTGAGATTTTTTGGTCTCATTTACCTAAATATCATCTTTTTGTCACAGACATTTTATAGCTAGAAGCCCCATCCAGGTGATCCCCAAAACTTCACATGGTGAAGAAAGGTCTTTCAGTCCTTTAATCAGTTGTAGGCAGTAAGAACCACAAAATCATCATGGGAGACAGAATTTAGTCAAGTATTTCTCCATAGAGATCACATACATTTGTGGGACAACATAGTTTCAAGGTTATAAACAGCTGACCTGTGAGTTCACTGACAACTAAAAAAATTATTGTCATTATACTGTATTAATGTTTCCCTTCAAAACAGAAGAATCTTGTTGCTGTCCTTCATAATAAATGGGCACATTCTTTGCATTCTTTGTTTCTGAGTGGGCTTTTTTGTGCTGAATGTAAACAGAAATAAAAAATGTACTTTTAAAATATTATTTAAAACAAAATCCTAATATTTATACTGTTTATCAAAGCTAGTTGTTTGTAATTAGGCCATCTTAATATCTTGGTTAGCTAAAAATGGTTTCTTCTCACACACACAAAAAAAACCAAACAAACAAGCAAACAAACAAAACCCCAGAAAAGACAGTCTTGAAATAGATTTCAGTCAAATGTTAAGAGGTTACATCAACTTAAAAAAAAAAAAGGAAGAAAGAAAGAAACATTACAAGTATTCCCATTTAAGCAAATTTATGCTTTATCTGGGACAATAACAACTGAAAAATTAAAAGAGAAATATATTTTGTATGATTGTGTTCCTTTAGGCTTACTTTCTTCTATCTGTACTCCTTTCATGCAATGTGATTCTTTTACTGTATAATGTTTTTTTTCCTTCTATTAGTGGCTAAGCAGTAAGGATGAAGATTTGGAAATGGGACTCATTGTTCCAACAGAACAAAAGCACTCTGTTAAAAAACCCCCATGGTTGTTGTTTCCTTGTTTTTTGCTTTTCCAAAATAAAACTTAAAAACATGTGTCCCATGACAAGGCATTTCAGCTTTTGGATTATTTGGTTCAGTATTGTACATAAAACATTCACTGGTGCATTAGTGGAGAGCATGTATTACTAACCTGGTGTTGTCTCTGCCTCTGCTCTGCTCAGCCAGGGCAGGCTGCAAGTGCCCTGTTTGCTCGCACATTTTGTCTCCACAGCTTTCACGTGCTTAAAAACTCAAAGGGGAGATGAGCCCAGCCTTTGAGGTGTTAAGATTTGGTCTTGATCCTTTGAATTCTAAGTATGGGGCTTTAAATGAGACCTGTTGATGTTTAACATTTTTTTTTTCCTCTCTAATTTTAGGCTTACTTTAACCTTGTCCTGTCCCATGGACTTGAAGAATTTTCCTATGGATGTACAGACATGTACAATGCAGCTAGAGAGCTGTGAGTGCCCAGTTGCTTTCTCTATCAAATAACAAGTTTTTACCCTAACATTCAGTGATTAGTTTGTATTTACATTATCACATTCGTGTGGTGAGACTCAGTATTCCTGTTTTGTAAGGGAATTAAGTTTATCACCATAACGTGAGGATTGCCTGTTTCTGTGCTTTTCCTACTCCCTTACCTTTCTCCCTCCTGGGTCACACCACCTTACCCATCAAAGTTGCATCACTTCGGGGGGTAAATACAGCAACACTGTGTGGGAGAAATGACTAAATCTCAGGAAAGTGAGAACAATTATTACGTAGCCAGGGATTCGCTACGCCTGATTGAGCTAGGCTCACTTTTGGAAAATGGAAGTGAAATACTCGATGAAGCAGAGGTCCTATTAGTGATGCCTAGGCTGGTGTGCTAAACACAGGCAAGGCATGGACTGGGGAGCCAGCACACACCACAGCACTGCCTCAGCCTGCCTGGGTAACAATCAGGCAAACCCAGGAGTGCCTCAGACTGTGGCAGGTGCCAGATCGTTCCCAATATTTAGTAGGTACCAGTCCATCTTTTTTTTTTCTTTTTTTTTTTTCTTTTTTTTTTTTTTAGTTATTTAGGGGAGAAAAGATTTAGCTGTATGGCTATGAACTGTAGGCTGCCACCTGCCTTTGTGTCCAGAGAATCTTAGACTGGTTTGGGCCAGCAAAATTAGTTTTTGGTGGCAAACCAGGGCAGTACTTCAGAATATAACAGTGTTTACTTCTTGCTTTTAATAGAGTAATGGTGTAGTTATAGCAACCGACGAGTAAGAGGAGTTGTGCTGTTGTTAATCAAGCAGTTTGAAAATGTAACTGAGGTAACACAGATTGCAATAAAAGACATGCTTCTCAGACATAAGAACATTCTTTTCTGGTCAGTTGCAATCTAATAAACTCTGATTCTTTTATTGCAGTTGGCTATACCATGAATGATCTGATATTTGAGTGGCTAAGTGATGGACCTGTGCAAGTGGCAGAGGGTTTGACCTTGCCACAGTTTATTTTGAAAGAAGATAAAGAACTTGGTTATTGCACAAAACATTACAACACTGGTGAGGATTATTCTATTTTTTTTCTATTGATTGTTCCAATGGCATCTATTGTCAATTTGTAATGGAAAAATATGGGTAAAATGCAAAAGCAAATGAAATTGAAATTTGATTCAGTCACACTTCTTTTTAAATCTGAATAAAAAGAATTTTTTCTGTTATTTTTTGAAAGATTTAATTTCAAAATTTCCTTTAATTTCATTAAAGTTTTCTATTGTATTTAAAATCATTGAAGTATTTAAAATATTAAAAAACTGATAAAACAAATCTAATTGTTTTGATATCCTTAAATGAAACATGTTTAAAAACTAGCTCTTATTAAATATTGATTCATCACTTTTAAAGTACTGATTTTTCTGAACCTAGTTTATTTCTCTAATATATCAAATTGCCAAAGAGGAAAAATATTAATGTTTCACCAGCTTTTATGTGTAGTCTGATTTATGAGATGTAGCATGTCAAAAGACAAGGTTTTCATTGCTGATCTGAATAGTGTAGAGACGTGGAATTTCGGAAATTGTTTGTTTAATACTCTAAAGTTTTTTTTCTTTCATTTGCTGTTTAGGAGTTTATAATGCTGTGTTTTCTAGCTTTAGCTTTAAAGAGAAGAGAAAACTGTTAAAATTTTGATTTATCTGCTTGGAGTTTATTTAATGGGGACAGCATTTAGAGAACAGTTTTCTGGGTGCTTTCTGGGATTAAATATAATCCCTCTCATCCAAAATAGCTTTTTCATCATTTCAGCATAAGAGCTGATCTGGTTGCATCAAATACATTTGTTTCACTCCGTGAAATAATACAATGTGAGAGGTTCTGCCTCTGCCAAAAATAATGTCACATTTATGTCTCACGAAAATTGTTGGGTTTAATTTCTGTAAATGCAGCCTCTCATTTTGGAACCCAGAATACCAAAGAGGGTGAACTTGGTGATTGGCACCCCCACTACTGTCTTTGTAGTTCGCTCCTGCAGGTTTGGTGTGAAGTTAAAATGTGGATAAAACTTATTACTCAGCCTTCTCCTAAACTCACTGTCCAGGCTGTGCCACAGAAGTCTGGAGAGCCTCTGACAGATGGTGCTACTCGTGCCATTGCTGCCACAGGTGGCCACCACAGCCCTTCCCTGTCCCCTTCTGTATGGGCAGACTGGTCACAGCCTCTGCCCAGCTCTCAGCATCTGCCTTTCAAGTCCCAGCTCACTCATTTTAGAACTTCTGGGCTGTCAGAGGATATAATTCAGTCTCCACTCCTTCCTTTGTCAAACAGCCTCTGCACTCCCCTTTGTGCTAACTCTCGCACCCACCATTCAGCATTGTAGACCACCAGAAAAATATAGGGACATCACAAAAAGGAGCAAAATCTAATTTCCCCTGAAAGGGTGAACGAGGAAAAACACGTCTCCATTCATTTTCCAGCCAACACAAAAGGGGTCCTTTGAAACCATTAGCATGACACTTCAGGAATGAGAGGCTCCAGTCTGCCTGGAGCGAGAGCCCTCACAGTACCTGACCCAGAGTAATTTCCAGAGCAGCACAGAGTGACTGCATCAGTAGCTGAGGAGCTGTTGCAGCTTAGGACCCTGCATCTCCTGCTGCACAACTAGTTCCACTGTCAGGCAATGTGGAACCTCTATCCTCCAGGACTGCTGTGCAGCAGCTATCTGTTATTTGAAGAATTACTCACCTCCCACGAGAGATTGGTTTAGGTTTCCTGGAGTCAGACTTTCAGCAAAATTCAAAGTGGGCTTTGAGTTGATTCTGCTGTGAGACATAATCCACAGACAGAGGATCATTAGCAGGATGAGAAGGAGTGTGAACTACCCTAGGACTGTAAGAGTAGTAGTTCACAATTTGTCTGCTCAAACACAATTGCTTAATCTCATGCCTCTAAAATACTAAAAATGCTGTCCCCTTTTAATACTTAACATTGTATTTGACTAAAGTAAAAGCTCATTGAATTTTGAGAAAAGAAACATTACTTTATATTTTCTGAAGGTGAAACAATTGTGCTGATATTAATTTTCTCAGTTAATATGAAGAACTGGGCACAGTATACTTCAGTGGTCCCATGGTTCCCCCAAGCTAGTATGCAACGAGTGGCTGACTAGTGTTTGTGTATCAGGATCTGCTTGCAGTGTTAGAAACAGGCCACACATCTAACTTATGTTCAGAAAGCAAGATACAAATGTGCAAAAAGCATTTATGAAAGTAATTTCATGTTCTAGGAAAGTTTACATGCATTGAAGTCAAGTTTCATTTGGAGCGTCAGATGGGATACTATTTAATCCAGATGTACATTCCTAGCCTGCTGATTGTCATTTTATCCTGGGTTTCTTTCTGGATCAACATGGATGCTGCTCCAGCCAGAGTTGCACTGGGTATCACTACAGTTTTGACAATGACCACGCAAAGCTCAGGATCGAGAGCTTCCCTCCCAAAAGTAAGGAAATAATTTTGTACCATGAATTTGTTCTTAGTAAGAAATGTTTGTGCTACTCTTTTAAATTTCAGAAAGGTCTGTGTAAATATGCATCTGATAAGGATATGTGAGAAAGTGGTAACAGTGTGATATTAAACCTGCAATACCATTATATTTGGATTAAAGAATGTTTCTGCTGCTTTGGTGGATGGCTGAATGGTGCAGCAGTATGAATTTTTAATGAGTTTATACTAGTTTTGACTTATTTTGAGTGTTTAGAAACCAGATGTTCTGAGGTATTTAGATATCTTGCTGGATTTCTTTCAGACTGGGGACTTTAAAAGCACTGGACTGTCAGACTCTCATATATCTTGATGTTTCTAGATATGGCACTTAGTCCAATGAATATATAAATATATCTCTGAAAAATGTATAAATAAAATACATGTATGTAACATATATGCCACTAAAAGATTTCTTTGGAGAAACTTTTTAGTGTGGAATTGCTGATGTCTTTATTTCACAGCAGAGTTTGTCCATATTCCACTCATTCAAGTGTCATCTGAAGACCTTCATCCTATTTATGAACAAAAATATCCTCTCATTCAAATTTTGTGGTCTTTTTAATCCTCACCAGATGCTGTAGATGATCTTAGAGATTATAGACTAGATTCTCTGTTTAGTCAGGCTGACAGCTCTTTTCAGCATAGGCACAGACCAAATGCTTCTGTTAACAGCATTACCAGCAGAATTTAATGTGCAAGTTCAGGTTTTATACAATTTTCTGGAAGGGAGCACAGAGGTAGGTAACTTTCCAGTAGTCTAAGGACTTATGAGATACAATCCCTGAAGAGTCCTTTTCCAGCAGTCCAGCATCAAATTGACTGGGATCACAGTATCAATGAAAAGCAGAAATTTTCGTGTTTGTGTAGATCATGATCCATTCCAAGAAAGCAGGCTGTATAATGTGGTGTTTCACCCTTAGTATCACATTTTGTCTCATTCCAAGTATGCAAGTTGTTCAAGTGGAGGACAACTTCAAAAATACAGGGCAACTCCAAAAAGTGCACAGATTGTGTTAGTCCTTTGTTAGTAATGAGAAGGTATCAGTTAGAAATCTGGTGAGTACAACATTTAGTTCAGCTTCATGTATTCACTTGGAGATATGCATAATTTTCCATGCAAACTGAAAGCCTCTCATATATTAACTCAGAATTTCAAATTGAAAATTTATTAAACATTTGTTCAGACAATTCAGTTGATATTACCAGTGAACATTCTGAAAAGAATGTCTGAAAAGATAATCTTGGCAAGAACCATACAGGGCTCTTTAAATAGCAAATTTGGAGTCGCTGAAGACTGTGTCTAGATGGCACAACATGAATCCATGTGAAAGATTCCAAGTTTCTTATAAATTATCTGGCTTGAGAAGGATAGCTAATACAAGCATTGTAGTGGAGATTCCCACCCACATTTCCTACTGGGCAAACAAACCCTGACAAAAGGCTCTGCAGTGTTAGCGTGCCCCAAATGCTAATGCTTTAGAAGGTGTTTTCATCATAGGCCTTTGATCCAGCTAAAATGCTCTCCCTTTTGCATTCTGTTGTGTTTGAGTAGAAAAGCATTTCCTGAGTGGAAGAAATGGGAAGATGCAAAATATGTTGTCCGTGATATGTTGATTATCAGATTCTTCTCCAGCCTCGAGATTAAGTACATTTATCTCATCATCTGTCAGAGAACAGTGGTGCTCTGCCCATGCTCCATCTTCTCCTGTTCTGCTGAGTTCCTGTGCCAGAAGACAGGCACTAAGAAAAGTATCTCAGCAGAAAGGCCAGCACACTTATTTCAGTCAGGCTGCACCTGGCTGTTGCATTTTCTCCGTGTAATTCAGCTGAGCTCTATTTTATAGCTTTGATCTCTGTATGTTAGTTAATCCTTGTGGGGGCTTTTGAAGGTGTGTCAGTTGACTTAAAAATGTGGTTCTAAGTAAATGCCAGCATTCCAGCCAGCTGACTCCCACCCTGGATGACTCAGGTGCTTGGAGAAACATGGGCACCATTCAGGTCCATACTGAATCACCAGTACCTGATTCCTTATACATAGAAGCAAGATTTTCTTGCTGTTGCTGTTGCAGGCACTTAGCTGTTTTAAAGCCCCATCTGTAACTTAATATCAAAATTGTATTTATTAATAAAATCTGTCCAGCTGAAATGCACTTAGAAATAAAATATGAAAAGAATTGAATCAAATCGGTGTCAGAGCTAAAGTCTCAAAATCCCTGTTTAAAAATAATGGTTTTCTAAGCCCTGTCTACATATTGCCAAGACACAGGAAGTTAGACTGCCAATGACACATCCATTTAAAAGTTGCTCCAAGCATGGATGTCTAACAGAATAAGATATTTCAGGAGGGTTATTTTTGCAAGAATACTGAAAAAAAAACAACAACCAGATGCAACTTTGCTTTGTGAAAGCAGCCTAGGATTGAATACAAGAGCTGTAATTTCCCTAGCCTTCTTTGTGTCCTATTCTTATTAATATAGATTTATGCAATTTAACTTTAATTTGCCCAGTTTCATGCCAAGAGTTTCTTTCTGTTCTTCTCTATTTTAATAGAGCTTTACCTCAGAAAATAACAAAGTATCAAAACTTGCCAACTTTAAAGGGAATAATTCCTTTACCTAGAGAAAGGCAAAGAAGAATTGTGATAAGATTCCTTGGTTTTTTTTGTCTGTTTCTGAGTTACTATCTAAATGACTAAAGTGTTACTGTTTAGAAGTAATTACCTACATATTGTTCTCAACCCTGGTGTAAGATAACACGGCAATGTTCTATTTGCTTAAAATTGCTATTTTCCATATTAATAACTAACATTCATTTCCATGCACGGATTTCATAATAGTAGGTCATGGCCACACAGACATTAGGCACTCAGCTGTTGAAAATTAAACATAAGATTGAGATTGCTTGAAAAGAAAAGAAAGGAAAATGAAAAGAAATGAAAGAATGAAAATAATTCAATCTGAAGCTAATGTTTGCTGCATATAAGAGAAGAATCTAGAATGCACTCTTCTAAATGAAATACATTTCTTTGGTAAATTTTGTAGTATTTCTATGGAATTGCTATATTTGGAGCATTTTGTAATTCTGTCTAAGAATATAGGGTGAAATTCCAATATCAGCAGCATAGTAATGAAGAAATCAGTATGCTTTTCTCCTCTTATTCTTCTGCAAAGTCAACTTCTTCCTTACCAAAAGCATGAGTAGACTATGAGACAGATTACATCACAGCAAAGCTACTGTTCTAGGAAAGGTGACCTGTAGTGCCTGTTTCAGAAAGCATAAAGGTTATCTTCCTCCAAAATTTTAGCATAAACTGAGCAATAATGCACTGTGCATCCATGAAATAATGATTTTCTGTGTAGGGAGTATCTGCAGAGAAATATTCACCATGGAGCCAATCTCTTTTAAAGTGATGAAATTTTTTTGTGTATGTTACAGAAGACTTGTGAGGGGTCCTGTCACCAGAATTGCCCTAGTTGGCTGTGTTAGGAGGTGGTAAAGAACTCATCCAGAAAGCTGGGATGGAATTCCCTACTCCAGTTTGACTAATCCGTCACTGGGATGCCCAGGAACAGTGATCCAAAATATCAGGATTCCTATGATCAGTTCCTCTTCCCACATGTTCATGTGCATAAGTCTTACCCACATCTGATACTCTTATGTCTGAATTCCCTGGTCACATCATCACCTTCCACTTAGAGACTCCATCTGGGTAATGTTTGTGCACCCAGCTGCACCAGTGGCTCTTGCTGATCAGCCAGCTGAGCAGAAATCCTGGGAGCCAGCTGGGTGATCACTGTGACCACACAGCCACAGTGAAACCTCCATGAAACCCTGAGCTGTCTGTGTGAGTCCTGTGCAGGAGCCAGGGACATCTCTTGCACCTGGGCTTTGCTGGGCTTTACCTCTGCAGAGAAACTCCAGGGCTCACCAGCTGTGAACCTGATGTGACTTTCTGTACATCCATGCAGGGCCCAGCACATGCTTGTCCTCTGGAAGTATCAGACCCATGGACCCAGAGGGGTTCTGTACCCACCAAAACAAGGACTGAGGATTGTCTGGGCACCACAAGGGACACCAAGACATCTGTCTTTACTTACAGTCCTAGATGTGTGTAAGCTGGGGGAGTAAAGCGGGGGGAGTTCAAGGTCCAGTAGCACAGGATTGTCAAGTGTTACAAAACAGTTCTTTTCTTCAGAGCCTTGAAGCACCATTTTCTTGCTATTCTTTTTACTTGTAAATGGCTCTCCTGTTGAATCAACAGAATAAAAAGTTTGAAAGGTTTTTCAAAAGAGGCATTTGAAAGAATAATGAGTTCTCTGCTGTGCTAGTTGTGTATTTTTCAGACTGCTTTCTTCTTAAAACACTTACATAAACCAAACCTTAGCAACAACAGTCCAAGAAAATGAGTTACTTTTAATGCCATAAAGCAAAACATTTCAGGATATTTTAAGTCGAGTTATAGCAACTGTATTTTACACAGTTGCATAGCTTTCATATTGTGTTACTTTAATGCACGGTGCTTAATGAATGCATTTTCTGTCCCCAGGGAACAATCTGTGCAGAAAAAAAGTCTCATTCAAAGCTCACCAAAACTCCTTGGAGTCCTTTCATTCACTTCATTTTTCCTTAAATCACTACATATATTACCAAATGCAATAAAAGCATAGGTACAGAGACTTACAAAACCAAAGCCAAAGAAGTCTATCCCCTTTGGCAGTAAACGACTGTTTTTATGTGTCATCCACTATCCCCTGCATATTTGGAGACTTTTACAGATTCTTCGGCTTCTGGCAGGACAGTCTCCTTTTTTTGAATGCCAGAAGCTATCAAGGAAAGAAGATACAAGAATAAGGCACCTTTTTTTTTTTTTTTAATTAAGGTTAAAATTATAAATATAGAAAAAAGAATAATAATGTTATTATATAATAATAATAGAAAAAGAAATAAAAGAAAAGAAAAGGAAATGAGGAACAATACCAATAAGGATGAAGGAATAGGTGCTTTTATAAGTGATGATTTTGTTCTGTGTACATTTGTTTTCATAGGAAGTAGAGCACCCAGGTGATTGCTTACTCTTTCACTAGGAAAGCACAGAGATGATGCATTCTGGTCCAGCATTCCGGTAAAAAAAGCAATAATGAAGTAACTTGGAATGGAAGCAATTTTTTGACAAATTACTTTTAGTCTAGTCTCTGGATCCGACAAGGAAATATGGAAGTAATTTGGCAATCATGAGATTTGTTAATTGGCACTTGGATTATATGGGTCTCTGAGCATTTTACTGCCTAAGTGATTAAGACAACCCTATTCCTATAAGTTGTTTACAAATTCCTGTTGGAGACCTAATGGTCCTAAACCTTGATACTTTATTTAATGTGTCTGGTCTACATCACATATTTATGTATCCTGATAGTGTTACTGTAAGCAAACTTCAACTTTTAAAAAAATTGTTCAGGACCCTTGAGTTTTTTATTGATTGTCAGTTTTCTAAAAGAGTGAAAGAGGATATCCTGTCCAAACTCTTGAGCAGTGAGGCTGCATTGTCAGGTAGCCATGACGAGCTACTCTTCAGTCATGTGCCTACATGGAAATGTTTTAGGACTCACTTGTTTTGTTCATTTCCAGCATTCTAATATAACCTTCTTTTCTATTCGCATTGTAGTTTCAACATACAACATATATTCCTTCTTTTACTAATATTAAAAGATCTTGAAACCTACTTTAACTCTTTTTTGGGGGGGGGAAATGGGGGTTGACCAAGCTAGTACAACTAATTTATGTATTGAGACAATATTTTCGATATCCATTGGTTTATTTCATACAGTATTTGAATCTGGATATAAAAACCTGTTCTGCTCTGTATGATGAACGAAGTCATATAGACTGAACCTAATTGTCAACAAAAAAGTTCAGAAAGTAAAAAAAAAAAAGCTTTTAGTTAAGTGAACATTTCTTTGCAAACTGTGATTTATTGAAACAATTAAATGGGTACAAAGTGATTGGGACTAAATATAGGCTTTTGTGTGTAAATAAACTGTTCTACAAAATGCTATTAAAAAATTGTTCCTGACAAGTAGTTTAAAAGCACCTACACATAGTTCAGGAAAGGTGTTTTCTGGTTCTGCTCTACAAATTTTCATATTCTTACTTCTTCTCCCTTTAATTATATTTTCTCAATAGTGGTTTTGAGGCAGGATATTAATGTGTGTGTGCTTGAGGGCAGGAGATTGTTTGATCGACAGTGGGAGATGTGGTACATGCATCAGATGATACATGGAGTACCAGGGAGAACTTCCCAGCCACTTCAAATATTAATAGCACTGTGGCCCTGTATTTTCAAGTTTCAAGGAAACTTGAAAATACATCCTTGGCCACGATTAAAAGAATCTGTGGTGTCCAGAAAATTCTCTGCTATTTCCAGCTACAGCAGCTGGTCTCATTAAAGACACTTTCTTTTCTTGCAAATTTTGCACCTTTGAGATCTAGGTGGATACTTATAGAGCTAGCCTGTGCAGTTACAACTTCACTGGGAGCAGAAGTCTCAATTAAAATGATGTTGGATGAGCTTTGGTATGCTGTGATCATGCATCCATAACAGGAAGAACTCTTTTTCTTCCATTCCTCAACAGTTTCTAGTTCTATAAAACTGAAGTCTTCAATATTCTGCATAAGTAAGAAGATAAAACCCAGCAGAATCCATGCTACTTGTAGAGAAAAGCAGGAGGAAGAATGATATAAAAGTTAAACACAGCACCTAAATGTGATGCTAGAAATTGTCACACTATTCTGTTTAGTTTGGCTGCAGATACATGGTACCCTGGACAATCCTTGGGTCTTAAAATGTGTGGGTTCTAGCATTTCTCTCTGTCCTTCATTCTGTGCAAAGCTGACTGATGAGACATGACTGGTATGTTGTCTGATTAATACCAATACATTAGGATCTATAGCAGATGCTACTCTGTGAAACTGAAAAATGAATGACTGAGTAAATCAGTCACCTTTTCCACTGTACTCATCTAAACTTCAAAGTTTATTTTTCTGTATAGTGAAGATGGTGGTATTTACTGTACAACAAAAGCAGTAGTTGCTGTCATGTGTGACAGCTAAAAATATGCAATAAGATGTGTCTGAATACCTCTGGGATGTAGTTTGAGTACTCCTGGCACTTCCTCAGCAAGTTTTATAATGCATTCATCTGGGAGGGCTGGCATTCAGCAGAGTCTATTTCAAGCATCAAAGAAGGGTTGAAGTTATTGTGCACACCAGTCTGCTGATTGTTTCATAACCCTGGCACGATACTGGAGCCTTCAGCTTCATTGTCACACCCTTCAGGACTTTCTGGTGGCTTTTAGTGTCTCTCTGAGGAGTGCCTTGTGCTGCTCTCTCACAGACACAAGCACTGCAAACCCTCTCTGAAGCAATGACGTACTCTGTTGTGGCTCATTCCGTTCAAGTAATTGCAAGACTTGACTCTATTAGATCATCTAGAACTATTACTTATGAATATATTCTGTTAATATTTCATTTGGAATAATGTTGATGGGACCCCCTGGAGTCTATGAAAACCATTTTCATTTGCAGTTTACCTCAAGGCTGCTGCCTTCCAGTCTGAATATCCGTGCTCACTGCACGTGGCTGCTGAAGCAGCTGGGCCATTGACATCTTACTCCCAAATTTGTCTTTGAGTGACAATGAAACCATTTGAATTCTGTTGCTTGAATGACAGGTGTTTCTTTTCCCTTTGGGAAACATGTTCATGGGAAAAAATAATTGCTTATTGATATTGATACCTGAAAGTATTAATTCATTCTTCTCCTCTCCCTCTTCCTTGCAATGGAAATAGAGGGAGACAATTTACTTTTTCATGACTGCATCAAACAAACTTCTGTAGGAGCAGGAACTAAATGACTCTGTGTGTCTTGTTTTTACATAAATTATCTGTGTTATGACAAAACTATAACTTAATAACACTATAACTTTAATTCACCAATAGTGTGGCACGATAGTCTTTGCTGAAGTAAGATAAGCTTTGGAAATTAAACTATTCTAAACTAGATATTGGGAAGAAAATGATATAATTTTGGTTTTTAAGGCATGGTCATGCATTCTAGAATGTGTCATTATTCACAAACCCTTGTATTAAAGTTTTAAACTGTGATGAAATAGTGCCTTTTTCTTCTTATTTCCTCTTCCTAGAAGCCTGGAGTTAATTGAGATATCTTGTCTCAAAGAGAAGGGAGCATGAGAATAAAAAGCTTTGATCCTCAGTAGCTTCTATCTGGTGTTAGGCTGCCCTGCCTGTGAGAAAGAGACAGAGTGTGCTGTCTTCCCTCATTGCACCAAAGGTTAAGGCTCTGGAGAACAGAGCCAGAGCTTTCAGTATGTCTAGAGAGGAGCATAATGACTAAGTCACAGCAGAAAATATAAGTTAAAAAAAAGGGAGACCACATAACAAATGTTGCTCAGTTCAATGATTCATAGAAAAGACAGTACAATTATGTTACAAGTAGATACTGATAATGACACTGCTGTAAGGAGCATATATCAATATTTGTCACTTATTGGAGAAACCCTTTGTGGTATAAGGTTGTCTACTGAGAAACTAAAAATTGCCTTAAATTACTTCATTGATGTAAATTATTGCATTTTCTGTCTCTTTTCTGCAGAAGGGCTTTTTCCTTTGAGTGTGTAATGGCAATTGAAACACTTTATTGATTGATATGTACTAAAATTTTGTTAACAGTTCTACTTTTTAAATTTATCTGTGATCAGGGGAATTGATATCCATCCATTTTTTAAGGGATGATCACCTTGAAAACATCACTTAATTTAATATAATTTGAACTATATAGATTTGTGACAGACAGCAATGAGAGTACCACCCTCCTGGACCACATCACTCTGTGCTTGAGTGTGCTCTGCTCATAAAAAATGACTTAAAAACACTTTGATTTTCCATAGAACTGACAAAGAAAATATGAAAAATTAAGAAAGTGAAGCAGCCCAAATGTCAGAACTATAATAGAAGCTCTTTAGAGTTAGACACTCTGTTCTGTTTCTTTTTCTAATTCAAACAATAAAGATACTTGCTTTTTAAAGGAAGCTGTAGTTGTCTGACAGGATTTATTTTATGAGTTTGTTGGCTGCATTTTGCTGTCTCCTGAACCTTCTAGCACAAACAGAATCTTCTCAGAATGAAAACAAAATCCTGTCATTGGGAATGATGTGACTTTAAGCATTCAGATGCTCAGGCTTTACTGCTGCCCATATTTTTACCAGGGCTCCCCATATTCAAGGATGACAGAGTTGTGCTATGAAAATAGCACAGATCAACTCATTTATGCATATATCTATGCCTGGATATAAAATAAAACACACCCCAGCACTGTTTTTATGTATTTCAAAAAGGATAAAGTACCACTCTAGGAAGCAACGTGACCTTTTTTTTTTTTTTGATTTTCTTTATCTGCCCCATCTAGTGAGGGGGAAGAAAAACACATAATTATTCTCTTAATTGCTTAATTATTCCCTCTGACTTTGGTTCATTTGTCATGTTTTAATAATGGTGTAGTGTTGATTTTAACTGGGTATGGTTGGGGATTTTTGGTAAATAAGAAATGAGAAATCTTTTCCTAGCAATTTTCCAATGCCCCATTAGAATCAGGATAAACACTGCATTGCCCATGCTACAAGTGCTCTGTGTGAACCACACAGCTGGAACAGACTGGAACAGTCTTCATTGACTGGAACAGGAGACACATGTTTCACAATGAGTTAAAAATGTGTGTACTACACATCCTTCCAGGAAAGACCTGTAGCCTGGCAAATGATTTTGGGGTGAATTGTTTAAAGGTAAAATTCTCTTGGTGAGTGCAGTTATAAGAGTTGATTAGCTTCTTACATTAATGAGGTTTCAGTGACAGCTTTTCCCAAATTGAAAGACATATCTAATTAAAGGCTGTGCATTGCCTGAATATGGGAACTGCACTTCATGGCAGTTCATCTGGCCAGTTTCATTCATAATTTCCATGATTAGACTGACTTCCTCCAGATGTACTTTCCTCTCAGTTAAAGCAAGGTGTTTTCAACAGCAGCTGTTGACCACAGTAGAGTTCAAAATCATCTTACCCAGCTCCTCTGTCTGCCATCTGTGAAAGAGACCTTTAAAATACATCCTTGGCACTGCTGGCTGTTGTTCTTATTGTGATTTTTTTTCAATTTATACTCTTTTGAGATGCTCTACTAAAGAAAAGGCAAGGGAAAATCACCCTGAAGAGAGAATGAAAGTGAACTTTCAGATATGCTATCTTCAGCTAAAAATGAATTCTGCAGTTTACAGCTAAAATCAAATAAATAGTTCTTCCTATCTCCTCTTTGTGTAGTACACATTGTATTAGATTTGTGCTCCAGCAGTGACAAACACGTTGTGTGGGGTCATGAGGAACTGAGGAACTGCTTTTTGTAAAATGCACATCCCTTTGTTGAGGCTATGAAAAGGATACTTTAGCATAATGTTGTCATTTGTTGGAAAAATTTCCCAAATAATTTCTGTTGATTTCCAGCCACCACTGTCTGATTTCCCCAAAACATATTTCTTCTTATAATTAAAATGCCTCAATATCTGGAAATCAAAAGTTAATCAGTCTAAATATATCTGAAAGGTTTGACATGAAAATGGAAATTAGAGAAATTATTCAATTGACATTATTTTAAACCCCCAAATTTGTGGTTTGTGATTTCTTTACATTTTCACTTTTTATTCTAATTTAGAAGACATTTCTGAAATGTCAAAAATCTTGAGAGAAGGGAAAAATCGCATCCTACTCAGATCTAACATTTACTGAGATACTGGTAGGTATTTTTCAAGCATGAATAATACTAAGAGTTCAGAGAAAAATTGCTCTAATTAAAACCTTACTACACAAGATAAAGCTCAGAAACACAGAGAAGAAGAGATTAAAATCAAAAATGCCTCACATTGAGCTCCAGCCATGCTCCTTGTAACCAGCATATGAAGCTTCAAATCACTGGGGAGTAGTTTGGCCTGTTTGAATTCTGATGTGGCTTAGTGACTTGTAGAAATAATTTTCCAACTCCAGAAGGGACAATGTGACTTCCCAGGATAACACTTTTTTTTTGCATCCAATTTCTGCTACAGTTGTGCTCTATGGATGCTCTGTATTTGGCTTAAGCTTGTCCTGAAAGTGTGTAGTCTTCTTTTGAAAATGGAATTTGGAATTTTATTTCAATAACTACCCAGGCACACTCTTAAAGGGAAGTGTTTTTTTTTAAAGCAGGATTCTCTGGCTTTACCCTCCAGCCAGTGTTCCTTGCTATGCAATTCTTGTTTGGTCTACAAATGCTGTCCAGACCCAGTGTCTTCTCATTCAGGAAATCCTATGATGAAACCAAGTCGCACTTTGATCTTTTTTTGTTATTTGTAAACTACAAATTGAGCTTCTTTTGTCTCTCACTCATTCTGTGTCTTTGTCAACCTTCAATCTTGTATCTTTCTCACTGTGCCAATATAATCTTTTAAAATATAGCAACCACAACTACGCTACCGTGGAAACTCTTGATATAGCTTTCTTCCTCCTCCTCCTCCTCTGTTCTGTTTATAGTCTCAGTAGTCATATTCATCTTTTCCCCACAGCTTTCCAGAGCTGATGCTCCATTGCCAGTCCTTTCTGTACCTCTTGAAATAAAAATGGAAAAGTTTGATTAAAATGAATGGTAACTTAGAAGGAGTATCAGACAGGGTTGTAAAAAATGGTAATTTGTATTCATTTTAGCCACTTAAATAACAGTAGAGTCTAGGGCAGCTGGGAATAGTGTGATTGCCTGAGAGCCTCCCAGGTCCCAGCCAGACAAACAAGTGATGGTTTGGGTGTATGGGGGAGGTGAAGTCAGAATTTTAAAGAAGTCTTTGTATCGTCGAATGGGAACAATGTGGATTTGCATGGAACAAATAAATGTATGAGTTTCTTTAATTATAAGACAGAAGAGTTCCAGTGACAGCATTAGTCTGAGAGAGAAAAAGCTCTTCATGAGCAAAGTGGATAGGCAATAATTTCTAATACCAATTAAAGTGAATAAGACAATGTTAAAAATGGTAAAAAATTCAAAATGTAGAACTCCTTTTGGATTAGCGGAACTGTTCTGATGTAACAAGTCACTTGTTCATCCATGCAAGATAAAAAGGAAAAACAGATGGGGCAGGGTGAAGAGAGGAAAAAATATATAACAAGACCTTTAATATCTTAAAATCAACTAGTGATGTACATCACTAGTGGTGTTGAGGCCACACAATTTTGGGCCCCTTGCTGCAAGAAAGACACTGAGGTGCTGCAGCACGTCCAGAGAGAGAGCTGGGGGAGGGTCTGGAGCACAGGTCTGATGTGGAGCAGCCAAGGGAGCTGGGGATGTTTAGTCTGGAGAAAAGGAGGCTGAGGTGGGACCTCATTGCTCTCTACAGCTGCCTGAAAGGAGGCTGCAGCCAGCTGGGTCAGCCTCTTTTCCCAGGTGACAACCAGCAGGACAAGAGGAAATGACCACAGGTGCCCCAAGGGAGGCTTAGATTAGATATTAGGAAAGATTCTTTTCACAGAAAGGGTTGAAAAGCTTTGGAACAGACTGTCCAGGAAGCTGTCGAGTCACCAACCCTGAAAGTGTTCAAAAAACATGTGGATGTGGCACTTGAGAGTATGTTTTAATAGTGAATGTGGTGGTGGTGCTGCACTGGAAGTGGGACTTGATGGTCTTAAAGGTCATTTCCAGCCTTAACAATTTTATGATTGTATGATTCTAAGCATGCACTGAAAATATTCATGTGTAGCTCTATGTAATTATGAACTGAGGGCTATTTTTCAGCTGTGGTTTGTGGAAAGAGTAATTGAGGAATTGAGGAAAGAGTAAAACAGCCCATAATGGAATGAAATTGTCTTCCATTTGCATTTGCATTTCTGAAGTCGTCTAGAGAAAGCCAGAGAAACTCTTTCTACTTTTACTAGTGATGGCTATTTTATTATCTGCATCTGTTTTTTAGCACTTATTTTAAATCAGAAAGTAAACAATTGACTTGTAAACCTGAAGTGAGATTCAGCTGTCAAAACTGAGGTGGCTGAAAGTTGTTTTGGACTGCCTCTCCAGCCACCTGAGAGAAGGAGGCACCTCCACTGCCAAATTCTTCTGACACTCACACAGGTATGTGAGGCAGGTTAGGGGACCTCTTGTTTCAAGTGTCAACCAGCAATGCCAGACTGACCAGTCTGAAAGTCAGATATCTGATGCAGTGTGAGGTAAATCCCATCCCAAACATGCAATATAAAAGGTACTAGAAAGCACATAATACAAAAATATTCAAAACTTTTTATATTTTTTTCAGACAAGTAGATATGCAAGAGTCTTTTCCCCTATATTTACTATTTATGTATGATTAAGCTCAAAACTGTTGTATTCAGGGAAAGAAATTTATTTTAGAAGAAATTTATTGTAGATGATGTTGTATCCAAGCTCTTGTTTCATTTCAGTCTGTTACATGTTTGTTAAAGACAAATAGATTACAGGAGGTGACTGTAAGCCCCTGCACAGAGACAGTGAGGCTGCCCACAGGGCATAATTCAGTCTCCAGTTCCAGTTTTCTAGGCAAAGAGCTGCAACTGTGCTATCACAAAGACTCAGTTTGACTCTTGGAGCTGTAAATTAGAAAAGAAAATTGAATACATACAAAGTAAAAATAATTCAAACATGTGACTTCACAGTGGATTAAAAAATCAATTCTCAAGATAAACTGGCATTCTAGGAGGAAATCAGAGGCTGATATTAGTGGTTTCTTCAATGCATGCATTTCTGGATAAAAATGATTTAAGCATTTCAGGAAGGGATTGTCATCAACTAAATGTAGCAAATCCCCCCGCTTATAAAATGGTCACATTGCATACTGACCAGAGCCAATATTGGTTTTCTTTCATCATTTAGAGTTATGTACCAGTGTCATTTTTACATTTATGCACAGATCTGCCATGCATTGAGGAATTTATGATGTTTTGTGAGAGCTCTGGGTTGCATTTGTTCTCATGGTGGATTTCAGGCCCTTGTGGATGCCACTGTGATTCTGCACATTTGAGGGAGGGAGAGGCAAATGCAAGTCTCTGACTCAGGAGGCATCTTTCCCTCTGTGATCAATGCTTGTGTCCAATATAAAATGTTATAACTTCTTGCTCACTGGGGTCATGTTTTATTTTGCTATTTTTCGTGTAAATGCATGTAGAGGTCAGTATGTGAGCAAAGTTCCAAGTGTGTCTCAGAATCTAATATAAAGTATTTAATTGAGTCCTGTTCTCTAGTGTGCCAACAAGCTGCATGGGGAGATTCTACAGCCTGATAGAAAATGAAAAGCTGATCTTTGCTGGTTAAATTCTGCAGTATTTTGTGTGGATCCATTCATTTTTCATATGCATGGAGCAAGCACAAACCATAAAACTGAGATCTGCTTTTCAGAGTAGAGGCTAAATCTTCAGTTCCTTTAAAATGACACAAAAACTCTGACTAATTTACCAACTGGAGAACTTATTTGAGTATATTTATTTTTTAATGGAAGATTTTTTTTTTCTTTAACTAAAGCAGCATTCAGAAGATAAATATCTTCTTTAAACACAAAATTTAGGAGTTCACAAGTAACCCAGGAGAACAAAGAGCTAAGCCATACCCCAGAAAACATGTGGTAGTCCTTCTTTATTGAATGATTTTTGATTTATTCCAAATTTGAAAGCTGACACATGTATGCTGTTCTCTTGCTGGTTCTGGTGCTCCATTAAACAGAATCTGCTGTTAATATTTCAACACTGTGGACATAACAATTTTTGTGATTTACCATCTCCCTGTGTGGTCTCTTGGTCATTTCTGAATCTAGGATCCCAAAACAGCAGGAAGTTTTGCTGATTAAGGAAAACAGATCTGTGAAACCACAGCTAGTTCTCAATATGCTGCTCTTGTGAAAATGTTTGCTTTTATTTTATTCTACTAGATAATCTCCAGTGCAGGAGTTTAGCTCTTAAACTAGCAGTGGTCACGTTCACCTTATTTTCATGTCCAAATATTTAAATTTTCAGGTGTCATTGTTTATACATGAATTTGGTGAGGAAGGCAGAATGTTTTGTAATTCAGACTCTCAAAAATGGACTGAAATGCAAGAATTCTGTGAAGAGATTAAACCAGAAGTGAAATTGCATTTTATCTAACAAACAAGCACATACTTTGCCAACTGCAGAAAGCATTCCCCTCCTCTGAGAATTTTATCAAGGCTATTGTGCATGTTCAACAATTCTGCTTACTGCTACATCACAAAAAGCCTTTAACTATTTCACCATTGCTACCAATGCCCAGCAATAACAGTAGATAAGAGCACTGCAACTGGGACTTTGGTGTTAGAACAGAACTGAAGGAAAGTAATTATCCTGCATGCTTTTTGCTTTTAACTGTCATTTCTGATTCTAGGAACTTGGGTGAAAATCTGCAAATTGCTGGTTTCATAGAAGACCAAAGCTGCAGTGAAAAAAAAAAAAAAAGTACAAAGTAATCTGTGGTTGTACTGTACATGTCACTTGTAAATATGAACCTGAAGTGAACGTATTTATACAAGTGTTTTTGTACAACCCCACATCATTCCCCCTCCTGTCTCTCCTCCTTTCCACATAAGCACACTCCATCCAGAGTTGCCAGGATACTGTGAGAAAGGCTGGTTTTGCAGGGCTCCCAGCTGTTACCAGGGACAGAACTGTGACTGCTTGGAGAGGGCTTCCTTTCAGGGTGTTTCCGTGTCGTGTTGGCAGGCCCAGGAGATGTGTGCAAGCACCTCCACAAGCACTCTCAGGGTGAGGTCCATCAATACAGGAGAGCACTGGAGCAGGTGCTTCTTGAGACTGGCTCCTTCCGTGCCTTTCATGGAATGGGAAGTGTCTTTCACTTGTGCCTCAGTTAAGCTTCACCCACCCGGAGACTGCCTAGCATTTATGGCTCTTGGAGGAGCAAAAAGAAGGTGATGATATCAACTGCTCTTTACCCCCAGCAGTGCACAGAGGTCCAAATGATGCTGTGGACTCAGTCATGGGGCTGAGCACCAGACCTGTCTGGTGGTAAATATGGATTTTGATCACTGGGTTTTTTAACACAATCTTATTTTTTTTTTTAATTGGAAAAATTTGATTTGTCAAACTCAGAAAACTTTCTTAGGGACAAGACACTGTTCTATGATCCAAGAGCAACTAGCAGACTGAAGCACAAAACCAGGAAATAGAGATCTATGAATCTGCTTTTACTCCAAGTATTTCCAATAGAAAATTTTTTATATTCGGAGTATTACACATGCATGCTCACACTTCAGGAAATATGTTCTAGAAATCAGTAAACCCAGTTTTAGAAACTATAAGGGACAAGCAATTACACAAGGACTACAGACAGATACCATTTCTAAGGGACTAAACTGGTCTATGGGCAAGTCAGCTGTGAACGGGAAAGACATAAAGTTATCTTTACATAGCATTTTTATCACTAACACTTGTATGATCCCTTTTTTATGTGACCAGGGAAAATAGGACTGCCTACTTCATAAAACTAAAATTTGTACTTTTTGTGAAATTGTCTGGGTATTGTTTTACTCTCATCTGTTTTTTGCTGAGATTACAGGTCTCTTTTTTCCATATTCTGTGTTGAAACCCTCTGACATTGTCCTGCCATTTTGTACAACAAAGCTCTGATAGATTCATGCAGGTAGCTGCAATCAGTAAACACACACATCACTTATATAGACAACAGCACAAGTACTGACAAAAGGGATAATAACATTTTTCAGCGTTTCCTCCCCTTTTTATTTGTGCTAAGATGTGATCCAGGACTGAAATTCAGATGGCTAAATTGTTTTACAAGAATTTCACTTCTCTTTTCTCTGCTTTGTCTTTTGATAAGTGAAAGTAAATGCCCAACCAAAACCAGTTTGAACATCTGTTTGCTCAGCTGTCTCCAGTGTGCCCCAGCTCAGTGTCCAGCTTAGCTGCACTACTCTAACTTTGGTCACAGTCAGGGGCAGCACAGTAACAGCCAGTTGGAAACCACATTAAACTCCCAAGTTCTGTGCTTGAGCCTGACTTGCTTTGTGGCCCTCTAAGGTGTATATGAACTCATGGGACTATGACAGTGCAGCTCTGTTTTGTGCCTGAGATGTTTTGGTTTTCTGAAATTCTTTTCCCAGGGAATTTTCTGTCAACAAGAGACATGTTTTTGTAGCTGTAACTTTGTTTACATTCCTTTCCCTAGGAGGGACTTCTTCTTGATGTCCCTCTGGTCTGACCAAAGTGATTGAAGAGGTTTGTTTCACCAATCAAATTGGTCTATGTAGAATAGTATAGAAAGGGAGACACATCCCAAAAATAAAGGAGTCATTTTCAGCCTTCTGAAGTCGGAGTCTGTGTCATTGTGGTGTACGACAGTGTCAATGACAGAACGAGTTATGGGAGTGAATCACGTAGATTATGCTCTGCCAGTGTCCCCCTCAGCCTGCCTCAGCTGGTCCTGCAGTGATATCACGTGCCCAGCATCAAGCAGGGAGTTTGCTTATAGGTGTCTAAAAAAGTGTGCCATGAGACAAGGACTGATAGCATTATGTTTTTAGGGGCCCCGACACATCATAACTGGCAACTCAATCCTGCAAAAGTCCAAGCTCTCTATGCTATTTCAGCACCAGGGCCACCTCTGACCCCGTGGTGACAGAGAGCTCATGCCAAAGCCTTGGCAGCAGGTCTCAGAGCCAGAATGCCTCCCCAGCCCAGTATGTGCTGTAAGCACTGTCAGAGGGGGGAGAGACACAGTCATGTCCCAGTGCCAGCAATGCTTCAGGTACATGAAAGATTTGGAATTAACTTCTTGCACTACCTAGAGCTAAAGACAGGAAGCTGCCTCTTGAAATGTGTTTCAGTAAATGCCTGTTGTTATTTGTGTAATAGAGAACAACCTTGCTCTTTCCTTCTTCCTTTCCCCTGCCCCTGATCTTTTGGCACTATTCCTATCTCTTTCAGTAGGCAATAACTGGAAGGTAGGATGTTCAGCTGATGCCTGCTTTTCCCTGATACTGTTGGGACCTGATGACCTGGGCTTGCTCTGGTGGGAGGAGCCCCGAACTTCACTTTGAAAATGAGTGACCAGCTCTGGATGTACCTTATGTTCTGTCCTGATTTAAGCTGGGATAGAGCTACTTTTCTTCCTAGTAGCTCTTACAGTGCTGTGGTTTGGACTTAGTAGGAGAATAATATTGATAACACACTGATGTTTTAGTTGTTGCTAAACAGTACTTGCTATAAGTGCAGGACTTTTTCAATTTCACATGCTCTGACAGAGACCAGGTGCAAAAAAACCTGAGAGGGAGTGTGGCCAGGACAGTTGTCCTGAACTAGATAAAGGGATATTCAATGCCATACAATGTCTTGCCTAGAATATAAATGGGAGGGAGTGGGCTGGGAGGTGTCAGTCATTCTTTGGGGCCTGGTTGGATGTCAGTCAGTGGGGCGTGAACAATTCTACTGTGCATCCCTTCTCTTTCCTGGGCTTTATTCCTCTCTCTCTGTCCTCTTCTTCCTTCATTACTGCTACTATTACTACTATTATTATTATTAATTATAGCAGTAGTGTTATTTTACTTTATTACCATTATTAAACTGTTCTTATCTCAATTAATGGGGTTTACCTCCTTCTGATTCTCCTCCACACCACAGCAGGGAGTGGGGAAGTGAGTAAGCAGCTGCATGGTACTTAGTTACTGGCTGGGTTAACACATCTGTACTAGGCTCTGCATCACAGAATGTTACTTGTGAACTCCAAACCCATTCAAGTGAATAACACAGTCACAAGCTGACATACAGCACAGGAGCTGCCCTCTGCTCTGCTCTGACCAATCTGCTGTTGCATGTCCACTGGAAGAAAAAAGATATTGTTGGTACTAGCACCTTACCACACCCTAAGGTTACCAAGACACCCTGTCCTGCAGAGAACACATGGTGGCATTCTCAGTTCTGAAGGAATTGATTTGTAAACTCCTCTGTGGTACTCTCTCCTTGGTGAAATGTGGGTTAATCCTGCCTGTGAGATGCAGGCTCCTGAGGGCTGTTTTGGGACTCCCTGGCAGACACCTCTTGGCATGCTCTGGGTCTGTGTGGAGGCAGGAGAAGAGGTTTGGAGCACTCCCTGCTGTCTCCTGTGTGCTAGGACTCAGTCCTGCTTGAAAGAACCCAAAACCAGGCTGAGGTCCCTTGCCCCCACTTCTGAGGCAGCCAAACAGGGCCTGTATGGAAAAGTTTGCTGGTAGATAAAGTGACACAGTTCTCTGGAGACATTAATTCATTTCACTGTGGGTGTGTGCAAATGTGCTCTGCAGTTGGTGACCATATCTGTATATTCACAGACATGGTTTAATTAATCCTCTTATGGACAGAACCTACCATGGCATTAAGAGAGCAAATATTTTTAGCCTGTATAAGGAGTCAGTCCTGCCCACTCACATTAAATCCTTTAGAAGGCAACTTATCTACTGCACGTTAGCTAGGATGACACAGGAAAGTGAGGTTTAGATTATAGTAATTAAAACTTCTTGGGCAAAGGAAGTCTTGTGAAGAGGGACAAGAATAATTGATGACTTCACCTTTTAGAGAAAAAGTACAACTATTTTGCAATGTGCAGGTCCCTCTCCCTGCCCCCAGGGCAGAGGTCCTACTGCTTTGATTGTGACTTTTATAAAGGTGTGAAAATAAGCCACATTAACTGCTGAATTCCCATGGCTGACACTGATAGAAGCAAATTGAAAGGACTAAGGCAGAAAACACCTTGAGATAGGCAGGATTTTATGTAAGAATTATGAACAGCATCTCTCACATCTTTTTGTTTGTCAGACAGATTTGTGCCTCTTCAAAATCATTAGGACAACTGCACATATGAATTTTTAATAACTGTGCAAGTCTGAGAAAAAAAAAGAAAAGTAGGTTGCCCTTTGTCCCCTCTCAAAGAAATTGCAAAATCCAACAGAATGTCTGCTGCTGATTTTACTCTATATTAATGATTTAGGTATACAAAAGCCCTGTAAGAACACCTGAGTGTTCTTCCCTAACTACAAATAATGCTTTTAATGATGCTTTGTGACTTTTAGAACCAAAATAAATTCTTACCCTGAAGTTCATGTTTTGCTTCCCCAACTCAGCCAAGTTCTGCTTACTGGAAGGAGAGGGAGCTCTAACATTTCATGTGGGTGTAGGGGAAGTGTTTAGGAGGGTGGGCAAAGGGAGGGACAGTCTTGCAAATACCTGGGGGAACACTGAGCCATGGCAGATACTGTGCTGAAAGTCTGCTGGAGGAACAGTATTCAGAAACTCAAAATTGAAATTGTTTTTACTCTTTCAATTGCAAGAAACTTTTTTTAAAGCCTTTTATGACCATTTCCTTATAGAGGGCATATACACAACTTTTGGTGAGAAAATCCTTTTCTGAACATATAATATTTGTTTGGGATAGAAATTCAAGCAAATATTGAGTTAATGGACAAATGGAACTGGTGCTTTTGTAAGAAAAGGATGTCACTAATAAGATTTGACCCACCCACTGTATCAAGGAAATTGCTGTTAATGTTTTGGCATATTTACTTCTTTGCTGTTATTATTAAATGGAGGAAAACTAATTTTATGCATGCCTGATCAGGATAAAGTCAATTTTTTGACTTAAACCTATGTGCTGTGCAACTTCAACACTTTGAAGGAGGACAAAATAAAATTTCCAGCATGAGGGCAGGCAAGAGGAGGCAGAGAGAACCATTTTCCTTTCCATTTTCCTTGCCTTTGGAACAGATCATATATTTCCAGTTGAAGGTAAAAGGCAGCTTATCCTAGCTCAGGTGTGTAAACGTTTGTATCAATCTGCCACGCACTCTGCAGCTGGTCTGAATGAGCCTTTTGAAGCCCTCTTTGTTTTGTCTTTGCCATGCCTTCCACTCTCCAGCCACAGAACATTTTCCCCTCTCCTCATCTTTGCTCCAACTGCAGTGGGAATCAGAGGAAGAGTCACAGAACAGCTGCCACTGCATCTAAATTTCTGTTTTGCCTCACTGAAGGTGCCTTCCAGTTCCCTTCCTGACATGCTACAGTTTCACCTCAGAAACTTCTCTGGACCCCCCCGTCCCTGGCTTTGTTCACTCTGTGGCCTCCCCTTTCCAGCAGCCTCTCAACTAAGCTGAAGTAGGGGAGGATGTGAGAATACTGGCTTGTTGCCATCAAAAGGTTCAAGAAAACAAGACATAGCCACCTGTACCTCAGTGCACCTTTCCATCTGGTTCTTGCATGCCCTGGGGACATCCTCCCTGCCTGCTCCATGAGCACAGATCAGTTGAGAGCTGAGTTGGTGAGGCAGCCTCTGAGACAGAGACCAGAGCCTTTCTAGGTCAGACTTACAGCATGACAGAGGTAAGAGCAGAGAATCACCTCAGGGACAGGGAGGTCCTTTATTGTACATGTGCTGCTTTGTTGGATGGTGATGCTTCCTGTCAGCATTATGCTTATAAAGGGTCTCTCATTCCAAAACCAATCTCTTCTTCTTAGGAACATTGTCTTCCCTAATAAGAGAGAATTCATCTCCTCAAGCCCACTTCCTTTTAATCTGTAGCCCATTATGGCTGCAGCAACTCCTCTGCTGTTATGTGTTTGCATTCTGCTGAATTGCAGTAGATTTAAAGTCTCAGCTGCTAAAAATTAAGTCCTTCCTCAATATTGATGGGATTACTTCTGGATGGTTCTGGAAAATATCCTGGAGTGGCTCTGACTAAAGATCTGCCACCATTATCCTCTGCAGGTTTAGTATTAAAAACTGTGCAGTCAAGGCAACCCTTGTGTAGGCTGCATGGTCAGTTTAATTACATTTTTTTCAGAAAGAGAAAATCCACGTTTCAGTACCCATTTTGAACAGCAACTGTGAGATGGATCATTTAATCGTGTTCAGTATCAGCTGAGTTGTAAAATACATGAGAAAAAGACTTTGAAAGTGTCAGGGATTCACTAATGGAAATTAAAACAATATGCATCTCTAGTTAGTGCTGAGTGAAATAGCAAACATCTGCTGCAGGCTATTATAGAGGGGAAGCCAAATGAGAAAGGCAAATGTGTAGTCTGAGCTGCAGGGGCTGGAAAGAGGCAGCAGGTAAATGCCATTTGGAGGCATCCCTCATCACTCCACATTGCTCCTTGGAAAGCCAAGAGCTTTTCTGATGGACTCTTCGTCTCCTGAGCAGAGTGTATGCAGAGCAGGGAATTGGCAAACGGGATGGAGATACTGGGGAAGGGACCTGGCTGTGGGGAATGGAGAAAAAGAGTCTGCAGAGAGTGTTAGTTACATGTGCAGCGATCAGATGAGGAGGCAAGACAGACCTCAGGTTGATTCAATTTGCTTTCCATTGTGGAAATTAATTAGTTGATTGGGAGAGAAGAAAGGCTCAGTAGAGGTGCTCGAAGACAGGGCAGTCATTGAGAAACAGATGCTTCCTGAGGAATGGCTCTGAGCCTGGCAGTCTCTAATCTGGGCACTGAGGAGTACTTACAGTACATCCCCATCAAAATTAATTTCTTTTCCCAGTGATTATTCAGGGCTCAAGGGTTTAGATCTTGTTATTTAGCTCCTGCCACTAATTGAGGACATCTTTTCAGTGTGAGGTACTCTGGAAACAGAGTAGGTACAGGTACAGATGTAGATACAGATGATACAGATACAGATGATACAGATACAGATAGATACAGATACAGATACAGATAGATACAGATACAGATGATACAGATGAGGAATTCCAGCCTTCCTTTGGCCAAGTGTTTTCAGATTCTGGGTA
This sequence comes from Phylloscopus whistleri, assembly GCA_017589585.1. Taxonomy (NCBI): domain Eukaryota; kingdom Metazoa; phylum Chordata; class Aves; order Passeriformes; family Phylloscopidae; genus Phylloscopus; species Phylloscopus whistleri. The sequence continues at coordinate 3,332,637 of JADMLD010000552.1, read as the reverse complement.
CCTACTCTCAACTTCACTGAGATTTTTGAGCATGGCTCAGGTCCAGAAGCAGATGGATTATGAGGATGTCCATAGAGCTAACACACATTGCAAGCATAGGGCTTCCACATTTACTCTTGTTTTCATACTGCAGGCTCCAATACATGCAGTCCAGTAGAGAAACAGTAACTATGGAGATAGAAGCAATGGGAGATACCTTAAACCCTTGGAGATGCAGCAGGCCCAGGAAGTGTGTTAAACTGCTTGGAAAATCCTCTTCTAGCCCAGGTCTACTTGGCATGGTGAGCACAGGCACTTACAAAATGTCACAGTGGCACACCAGCCAGTTCAAGAACCTGCATTCTCCCCAGGGCCCTGCAATTCTGAAGCACTTGAAATGTATTTGCATTGAGTTAATCCTCTCCACTTTCACATCAAGGCAGCCTGTCAGCAATTTGCTGTGGGGATGGGTCCTGTACAGAAACACTAGAAAATCACCTGCCACCTTGGTCAGCTCAGTGCATAACAACCCCTCAGGCCAAGCACAGCTCGGTGCTTCTTGCTCTCAGGACAAGACAGAGCTGCAGCATGGGCACCCAAAGGTGTGTGTCTCTAGGGTGTCCATAGGTGGCTGGAGGTGCTGGCTGTACCTCCTCACCATCCAGCTTTTAGTTTTTCATTTTCAGGCAGTGTTAAACTAGGCAAGGGACCTGCACAACAATCTTGTCTCCTGGGAATGTGCAAACTGCCTTCTGTATACCACAGGTATGACCTAGAAATTTTTTATGGGCCCTGTTCATTGTTGAATGAACAATGCTTTAGAAATAAAGGATCTTGTTACAGGTGTCTTTACTGCAGAAACTGGTACACTAAAAGTTGCAGGATATACAAGGAATTTCTTTGCCTTCATTGACATTCAAACATGTTGCATGTTTTCACATAGTCAATAGTGTGCTGATTAGTGTGGTCTCAAATGAATGTGTCAGTTTGAAACCTCATAACATGCACAAGAGGAATGAGAGAAACACTGTGTATGTGTTTTCTTGATTAGACATCAGTTTTCCTTTCAGTGTGGAGCCAAAAATCAAACTAGCTAACACAATGCTCTGCTTGACTGACCCTTCTGAGGAACTAAACATCTAGTTTCATCAGCTAATTATGGTTAAATAGGTGACAGAGAGTTCTTGTCAGTTAATGTTGAAAATTACTGGCTGCTCTGTTGAATCTGGTTAGTCACACCATTAAATTGTGATAAATCAGGTTCCGTTTTTGGGAAGTATGCACGAAACACACAGATGTCCTCCAAATGATGGAGCTGGCAGTCTGTCTTCTGTCAGGGCAGAGTTAATGGGAGAGAACTGGAAACTTGCTTGTTATTTTAGTATTTATCTGAAATGGATAAACCATAACTGTGACCAGTTTTTGTCTTCTGGAATCTGACTAGTATTTTGGGATACTTGCATAGACACCATTCCAGGGTCTGGTTATCTGTAAAGTACATAAAAGTCATGGCAGAGAAAGGCAGTGAGTAAAAAATTATATCCAGCAAAATTACATTATGTTAGCATGTGCAGGTTTGTACTTCTTTTTTTTTAAATTCAGGATCAGAGCAGAGTAAAAATGTCATGTTTGAAGCAAGAATTTCAGTGAGACATTTTTCAGAAAACAGAAAACTATTAATCAGTCTTGTAAAGAGTAAGTTCTTACCCTTCTCAAGGTATGAATAACTAGTTTTGGCTTATTACTCTTATTTTTGTATTGAGATTGTAGAGTTATCATACTCTTTCTCTTCCCACAACTCACCCACATTGAATACATGGGTCATGCAAAAATAGTTACACAAAAGGCAAGAAACATCTTACAAAGTGTTTGCAAATTATGTGCCAATGACACCATCGAGTCTCTTTTAATTCAGCATGCATTCATGTAAAAAACCTAAAGGAATAGAAGGACTTCTGTGAATCTTAATGTGATTACCCTTTTGTTAAAGAAACCAAAAAAAAGCTTTTATTTTGCCCACGACCTTTGGTATTTCAAAGGTACTTTAACATGAGTGTTATGGATTCATAAAACTCTTTTTGAACACTTCATGGGCACCTTCTTAACATATTCCCCATAGTAACATGAAGCCTGTTTCTTGGAAAGAATCCTTGCAAAATCTGAGTGATTACAAGATGAGAATAGAACAAGTTTAGACCTAGAGCTGTCTGTTGTACTTTTCCACAAGACAACAAAATAGATGGTATCACTAAGGTTCAAGTTTGTCCTCCTCCACAGAGGAACAAAAGGGCAGGAATTTTCTAGTCTTCCTTCACTATCTCACTAAAAACCTGGCTTTATTTCTGAAACACTGCCAGCTACAATGAATGGGCCCTTAGAAAAATTCTGGATCATACCTGTGGTATACAGAAGGCAGTCTGCACATTCCCAGGAGACAAGATTGTTGTGCAAGTCCCTTGCCTAGTTTAACACTGCCTGAAAATGAAAAACTAAAAGCTGGATGGTGAGGAGGTACAGCCAGCACCTCCAGCCACCTATGGACACCCTAGAGACACACACCTTTGGGTGCCCATGCTGCAGCTCTGTCTTGTCCTGAGAGCAAGAAGCACCGAGCTGTGCTTGGCCTGAGGGGTTGTTATGCACTGAGCTGACCAAGGTGGCAGGTGATTTTCTAGTGTTTCTGTACAGGACCCATCCCCACAGCAAATTGCTGACAGGCTGCCTTGATGTGAAAGTGGAGAGGATTAACTCAATGCAAATACATTTCAAGTGCTTCAGAAATGCAGGGCCCTGGGGAGAATGCAGGTTCTTGGAACTGGCTGGTGTGCCACTGTGACATTTTGTAAGTGCCTGTGCTCACCATGCCAAGTAGACCTGGGCTAGAAGAGGATTTTCCAAGCAGTTTAACACAATTCCTGGGCCTGCTGCATCTCCAGGGAAGAAGATTTTACAGGATCATGGCTTATGAGCACCTGGTCATTGGCTCTGAGTGATGGAAAAAAGAGTGAATTGTGTGAGAGGTGAATCCTCTTTGCCTTCCTGCTTGATTTGTATGCAAGTGGTGGAGTCTGTGTGTGGTCCTGCTCAGACCATGCTCCCTGACTACTCTTTACACCCCGAGAACACAAGACAGTACCTCACTCTGCTAAGCATTGCACTTCATTTTGGTAGAGAGCAGAAGACCTTTGAGGACAGCTCAGGAATTTTACTGGGCTCAGGTGATCTTGGGAATGGCCAAACTATCCAGTCACACATGGTCAGTTCCTGTGTCTCCAAGATCAGGTGGTTTCCATGTCCCCATCCCTCTGTGTCTCAGTGCAAGGAGTATGAAGTGCACCAAGGCTTTCTTGCAGCTTAGAGATCTTTATCCATAAATGCAACATTTGAAAGGGAAGGAGCCAGCTGGGGGCTGGGGAAGGTTAAATAGCATTTCTTCATCTGCTGTGCTGCTAAGACACAAGATGTGCTATGGGGTTTTAGCACGTTCTTGTGTTGACCAAATATATATTAAAAAGGATTCAAGCTCTTCATATCTCCTTTTGGCAGGGAAATTACATGTTTTACAGGGGAAATAGAGTGGTCTGAAATTACATATTCACACACAACTGTGAATTAAAAATTACTTATTGAAAACACGTAAAATAACAACGTAGGGAAAACTGAGGTTATTTCCCCTTGTCAGAAGTCACCTTGCTGGCTTTGTTAGAATCTGTTGTGTCGGGTGCTGAGCTTTCCTCCTTCATCCAAACCTAGCCATGTTTCATTTTGGAGCATGTGAACAGTGAAGCTGAAGTCCTGCAGTGCAGCTGGGCACTGGCTCAAGGATTCAATGAGTGTTTATGTGGAGACTGTGTGTTGCTGGAGACTTTAGTTGATTCCCATCTGCTGCAGATCAGGTGCTTCCTAGGGATGCTTCATGAGGCAGGTTACCATAGCACCAGGCTCCTCAGATGTAGCATTATGCTGTTTCACTTGTCTGAGCAGGACCAAAGAAGTGATGTGTATATTATCTTGCATTTCTCGAAGTAGTCATCTCTAGTCTTGTACAAAACAATCAGTACACGAAAATCATGGACATCGTGCCACTGCTTAAGGATAGAAAATGAGAGAGGAGGCTCTGCTATTACTTGTAAATGAAGATGAGTCTAGAAATGACATTGGCATTGATTGAAAGGAAACTTCAGTGAGCCAGAAAATGTAAGTTCAGGTAAAGAAGCTACACCAGATTCTTACAAATTGCAGTTAAGATACCTTTTCACACATGCGATTTCTGTCAGGCTCACAGAAGTTAAGGGAAAAATTTCTGTTGTGCTGGAGCTCAATAAAGAAGAAGAAGAAAAAAAAGAAAAAAAAAAAAAGCTTCTACCTGGCAGTAAAAATTTTTGTGACTGTAAGGTCACTGGAAAACACAAATAGGTTTTGAAAAAAGCCCTGTTTTGGAACTTCTTATGTTCTACCCCAGATTTATGACCAATGACTACTTTTAGAAAGATGATGCTTATATTCTTAACAAATTGCTGATATTCCCCTTTTGTGATACAGTTGAACTGTCCAGTAAAAGCAATGATTTCCCATCATATTTATATATACATATATATATAAAATGTTCCTGTAAATGTTACAAGTGGTATAAATGTTGTATGTTTCACATCAGGTGATCAAAATCATATCCTACTGATTCTTTTTTTCTTCTCTTGAATTTCATTCTGGTTTTAGTGCAATCCATCTTAAACCCCATCAAAACCAGCTAATTATAGAATCTGATGGTTTCCATGTTGTTGTTTTCGGCATAGTAATACATGAATCTGTGTAGCCAATGGATCAAGGACAGCTGGAGGCCAGGCTGGTGGCAGGGCCAGCTGCAACACAGGTCACTGGTCAAAGGTCCACGCAGGAGACCTGACTGACCACAGCCTGTGTATGACACAGCCCAAACTGGGCTGGGGGCTCAAGTGAGACTGGTCAGGGCAAACAGTCCTCAACTCCCCAGAGCCCCCAGGGACCAGAAGATATCTTCATTTTCCCTGCCACATTTGCTACTGACCTTATTTAAGAAGAGGTTTTGTTAAACAAACACTCTCAAAAGAATGGGCCAACATTTCAGCTGCTACTGAATGTTAGAAAGCAATGCTTCATTTGAACTTTTCTGTAGTAATCATTATTTCTGCAGTCATCAAAGCCAAGTAACAATGAAATATGAACAGCAGGTTAAGCCTTTGTCTCCTTAGAGAATCTAAGAAATGCTTGTCACAGTTTGCTGTGGTCCCTCTAGCTGATTAAACAAAGCCTTCCTAGTGTGGGTTCTGAAACTTTAAAAAAAAATAAAATCTTAAAATGATTCAGTGAAAGGATAATAGATACAATGTTAATTGCACCACGACTATATTTGCTACAATTACACCAAGAAGGATTATCATTCAAACGCGAAATATGAGGCATGTATAACTGCAGAGTCATGACATATTGTGCATATCATGGCCCAAGCAACTGAATAGTATTTGACATTTGTCTGCCCATATCTTTATCTCTTTCCCTTTGCTTGTGCTCCTGTTTTATCATATACCAGCTCTGTCTTTCGGTGTCCAGGATGAATCATCAGTGCAGAAAAATACTGATGTAGTCTTGATTTCTGTAGCAAAATACTCCATATCTAGGAAGAAACTGTATGACAATGAGTGCAACATCTAAGGAAGTATTGTATTTCTCAATGTTATATATAAGTATATGTGTGGGTGGTGGCTTTGAAATTTAGACTACTCCAGCAGAATAAAAACGTCTGAGTAATACTAAAATGCATTCATGATGTTTCTTTTTTTTTTTCTGTGTTTTTTTTTTTTTTTTTTCTTGTTTGTTTTGTTGTCATTGTTCTTATCCTGCAGGGAAATTACTACTAAGGAACTGACTTCCATCTTGGTTGCAAAATTGATTATGTTCTACCCCTGGAACCATTTAAATTAGTTGTGCTGGGGGCCTGAAATAAAATGCTATTATAGTTGAAGAAATTCTCAAGGCTTCATGTCCTAAGCTAATAACTAGTCCTGTCAAACTAAAGCCTATCCAACGTTTTTAGTCTAAACAAATGCTTCAGTTTCAGAAGACATTTGCCATTTGATCAAAATTGGTTAGGTTGTTAGGATATTTTTAGGCAAAAATAAGGACCAGCAAGGTTCATTTCAAGAGGCAAAATCAATGGAATAAATGACATTAACTTTTGCAACTGCAGTCTGGTGCTTACGACAGTATTAAAAATTTTTGCAATAAAAAGCCATCGGCCTGGAACAGCTCGGCTTTCTAAGCTGATAACACTTTAGTGAGAAAATAACTTTAATAATCCCCCTGAACATCATATGCATGCACAAATTATTAGATTAGACTGTCCTAGTTATTTGGTTATTACAAGGCTTCTGCAGGAATCACACCCAAGCCACAGGAAAACACCAATTAAAAAACTCCAAAGCCTAAAGATAGCATAATTACCAGAGGGAAATCAGCGATTAAACAATAATATTTAAAATAAATGGCAGTGTTGAAAGGCTTTTCCAAAATGTGTTTTAATAATGTTTGTCTCTGTTAAGCCTTGGAGATAAATAGACAAACCAGTATAAAAAATAGGAACTTCTCTTCCAATTAAAAAACTCTTCATAGCAAAAAGGGGGACAGGATGAATCAGGGAACCCTATGGCTTTGTAGTTTCTGAATTGAACCCCAAGTAAACTTAATTGGATTCTTCTCCCCTATATATCTGCCTCCCCTTCCTCCCTCTTTGATTGCATGACCTGGTTTTTCAAATCGATTTGGCCAGCAGGTATCCTTTATCATAATTCCCTCTTCAGTGGGCAGAAATGGATACTTCCAGAGAGCCAATTCATCCCTAATGGCCAATCAACATCTAAAGCAGATGGGTTGAAGTCTCCCCTGGAGCTCCCTATCTGTTCAGATGGTAAGCTGAATCCCCCTTCCATCATTCACATAGCTGAGGACCTTTCCTTGGACAGCAGCTTGAACAGAGAGCAAATAATTTACCAATGAAGTAAACTGCTTCTTCACTCTAGCCAGTGAGTGACAATATATAGCAGCCAACTAAGACATAGCTCCTTTTCTCCTCCTCACTGAAACAAAATTCAGGAGTTTTGCTTTCCTTTCTGTGCAGCAGAACACTTCCCTTCTCATCCCATCCTTTCTTGCCGCCTACTATTCAATTGATATTGTGGGAGGTTGAAGAGATGCACTAATATCCTATCAGGCTTGAAAAGGCATTTAAGGTGTATTTCTCTCATACAACAGAAAGACTGGCATGATTTTGTTTTATTATTTCCCCAGTTACTGAGGCATTTTTTTAAAGGACCCAAGGCTGTCCATATGTGCTTTGGTGGACTCTGAATAGAATTCCTGTGCACCGTCCTTACATGCTCTTTTTGTAGCTCCTGAATCGTGTTTGACCCAGGTTGGAGCTAGATACCTCCCTACACACAGAAGAGGGGATTCTGGGCATGAGCAGAACTCAGCTGCCCAGAAAATGTTGAAGTTAAACAGTGAAGGACCTACTGAATTTAAATTATCTCCAGAGTTAAGCAGCAGCTGAACAAGGGCAAAGTGTTTGGACTTAAGCACTCAGATCTTTTCTCTATCTGTGATCAAAGGGACTGGATAGAGAGGAAAGATGAAATAAACACTCCCCCCTAATTTTTATTCCTTTGTACAGCTACTGGGTGAAGAATAAAAGAGTAAATACTTACGAGAACTGGATTGTTAAGGCCAAGAGGGGAACATGACTTGAGTCGAGTTGAAAGAAAGAACATACTATGATACAGCAAATTACTTTTCAGGCCATTGGACCTAATGCAGTTATGAGAACTCACCTGCCCTGTAAAAGTGGGTTATTTTCCTCAGGAAAGAGATTATGAGGTTTTATTGTAGCAATGGAAAATCAGTGCCAATGCACCTGCTGCATGGCAACACCAGTGCCAAGAGGAATGTTGACTTTCAGCCTTTCTGAAGATATATTGAGGAGTACTCAAAAAATAACAGCCCTCAGAGAAGAATGCAGAGAGCTTCCCAAGAGCTTAGCAGATCCTCTGTGGAGACCATTCTGTGCAGGAATGGCTGCTGTCAAACGTGCAGGGCAGCTCTGACGGTATTCACTAAGGATAAGAAGCTTTTGCTTGAGGATGCTTTGTGCACCCCTTCCTCTGGTAAAAGCATATTAATGTTGACTGAATGGCACTGATGGATTTTGATGGCATGTGCATGAAAAGGAATGTGGTGAGCATATTTTTTGGAGAACCAGGGCCTGCTTGTGGCTTTTTCTAAGCTCTTCTGCAGTTAGTTGGCAGCTGGGGATGTTAAACAGATGTGGGTTTGTTAGAAAGAGGAAGCTCTGTTCCTTTGCTCCGCTCCCATCTTAACACCACTTCAGGTAATTTGTACCTAGCACATGTCCTGTGTGAGTAGGACTGAGTGGCTGTGATGCTCTTCCTCCTTTCTGCCCTCACAGTTCAGACTGGGGCTGGGCTGCTCTGGCACACAAAGCATGTTAGAAAAGCAACCTTTACATTTTAATTTCTGTACGTTTAAGTGGTTTTGTGTAGGAGTTTTCTGCACTCAAGGTTCCCGATATGCAATCGATCAAAGTCACGGTTGCTGAAATAATATTAGGTTCAATGGAGGCTTTGGGCAGAGTAAGTGCTACAAAATTGACAAATATGTTTACAAAATAAACGTTGTATTGACAACTTAACCAAAAATCTCCCTTGCAGCTGCATATGCTGGAACATCTCCCGTGCCCTCCCCTCACCTTATCAATGAGTGTGCCCTACTCTGAAAAAACCTAAATCTGTTTTGATTTCTCTTCACTGCTTTTTATTATGTCCAAAACCAAGCTGATAGCAACAGCCAAGAAGGAGTGGGCATTATTGCACATTTTTTCCCTGCCTATCTCCCATTCTCCTGATGTATCTGACAGTGATACAGATATGCATTTTTTGCAAAATGCCATTTGTAGAATGTTGGTAATGCAGAGTCTCCTCAGGAAAACTCTTGTGGGTTTAGATAGTTCTGTGGAACAATCAGCAATGTGGATTCAGGAAAGATGATCCAAACTCTAAAACATGGATTCAGATTTCATTCAGAGCTCTGCCACTGGCTCCTCCTGGCCTATGTACTTACCACATACACACCTTAATTTCCCTATTTGTAAAATGGAGCTAAGAATATTTCCCTATATTGCACAAACTCATTGAGAAGCAGGTGGATTACCTTCTTTAAGACTCATCACTAAGATCTTTCAGAGGAAAGAGGCTGAGAAGTACTCCTTTTTTAAAATACTTGTAATTAGAAATACTCCTAATTTGAAATACTCCTTCGTCTTTGAGTGTCATTAGATGCAATCTACTCTCTGCTAACTTGTGATGTTCCATGCAAAACAGTTCTCTAATTTTTCTTCGGGTTTTTTTTTTTTATTTTCTATCTCCACCACAACTGCAGTTAAATGTCAGTTCATGTGAGAAACATATAACAGGGTTCACCAGCCAGGCAAGTACTTCCCCAAGCTCTAAGTAATGATGGAGTAAGTGTAACTGAAATTTCTGACATCTATTAATAACTTATCAAACTGAAAGAGACCTCTTAAATATAATATGAAGTGTGTCTCTTTGTATTTCTAGCCACATGTGGCTCTCCTCAGAAACTTGATAGTGGGGTTAGAGTTATTAAGAGGTAGGACTTTTCAAAGGATTTGTTTATTTATACTGAACATGAATACTGGGTAACATGGCAATACAAATCCAGGCTTCTGTGCAGGACCAGCAGACTCTTCTTTTGATCTAAACAGAGTCAAATCTGTGTAATATGTACTGAGTCATGATGAAAATGGAAGTTGTCATGTCCATGTGGATATAAATGATGTAGGTGTGAATTCATACATTTAAGTTAGTAGCAGGAACAGACCAGTGTTGTAAGAATATTTAGTGCTGGAAAGAAACCTGGTGGTGAGCTACTATTACCCTGGATTTACCAGTGAGGCAAATGCCCACAGAATGATTCAGGAAAGATACATGTTCATTTCCAATTTTGCAGATAGAATAGGCAGTTCATTAAAATCTCCTGAAAGAGTTACAGTTTGACCCTGATCTTCATGACTTAAAATTCTGACCAATGTGTTTTCTGAGCTTTCTTAGAACTTTAAGAAAGAGAGAGAGACTGGGGGTGGGGTGGGGGGGTAACATGACTCACTTCAAAGCTTTGTTCTTCTCCAGCTACTTATGGAACTGACAGGAGGAAAGCTATATAGGTTGTTATTTATATATAGGCTGTTTTCTTCTCTTGCGTAGGCTGACTCAGTTTTGCAGCTTCTTTTAAGTTACACGAGTCAGCTGAGCATGCCACAATTGCCTGAGAGTCAGAAAAGCTCTTCCATTTTCCCCTTCCTCTCCCACCTCTGACATGTGCTGGGCCCAGCCTGGGCTGGTGCAGTGGCTGTGCCAGGTGTCCCCACGATTGGAGGGACAGCAGAAAACTGGCTCTGGGGCACCAGGCCTGTGACTTGGCAAGAGGGACAATCCCAAGCCAGAGCTTTCAAGTGGATGTGCCTTTATCTTCTCACAATGAGATGTCACAAGGGATTAAAAGTTTTAGCTGAACTTAAAAATCACCCATGTTTCATCAGAACATGAATAAAACAAGAAAAGTTAAATTTTTATTTTCTTTTTCTTTAAAAGAACAAAAGTCAGACCAACTAGATAAGACTAAGCAGGAGTGCAAAAGTTCATGCACAGCCCTCCTCCCACCTACTGTGTCCTCAATTACAACCATCCCAATGATTTTAAGTGGCTGTAAACTCACTTTGGTCCCCTCTGGGCTTTCAGGAAATTATTCTGGCCATCATCTCTGAGAGTCTGAGAGTTTCTCCAGATCTCATATCATTAAGGCTTTTGAACCTTCTCTGTTTGAGCTGGATTGGCAGTTCCCCAAGGATGCAGAAGTCTCTCCTCCCTGTAGGTGGTTCAACCTCATCTATTTACTGTTTTACAGACACAGTATATGAAACAAACTGGGAACAAACACACAAACACATGCACAAGGAGAAGTAAAGGGACTATACCATCAATTATAATGCCATTCTTGTAGCAAGGATGTTACCCAACACATCATATGCAAGAACCTATAAATTTGCAAATAGAAATAAGAAAACCAGAAGTTATCTGGTCCTTCCTGCACAGATGAGCAATCTTCACTATGAATCTTCACTGAGCAGTGGTGGTATCCTCAGTAGCTCCCTCCAGGATTGTTAACTCCCTTCTGGTTGTCTCCAGCCTTTTCAGAAGGTGAGCGTTCATCTGTCAGTATCATGAAGTCATTCTGGCAGCAAGATTTTGCTGTCCACAGAGCTACAGAGTTCAACAAGCCTTGAGCATGTTGTATCAACTGGCATGAAAACCATTCCCTTTACTTGTGCTGCAGTGCTTTGAACCTTGAGGGCCATCCAGCAGTCTTTCTGAGAGGTGCCTGTGCTGTCCTTCAAAGAGCTCTCCACCTGTACTCCAGACTGCTTCTGCCACTGGTACTGAGTGTTGTGGGTGCTGCTGGTGCTCAGTGCTGTGTGCTTTCTTGAAGAGAGTCTGGCTACTTTAACTACAGCTGCAGACTACAGAGCAAACACAGCCACCATGGCTTTAGAAAAGGGACTGAGGGAAAAAAGAGCAGTTTATAGGAGTAAACATTGGCCATCAGGCTAAATGATCAATAAACTTCAGAAAACAATTTCCCTCTTATGAAAGTCCAGTACTTTGGCTGAAAGTTGAGGAGGGACTATTGATGTGCTCCATACATGAGACTGCATGGTTAAAAGGCTTGTGCACAAACATCTTCCATTGAGAAGCAGTGGTGTTCTTAGTTATTGCTTTGATTATATATTTGCACAAAGTTCCTAACTATTGTGACTCAAAATGATTTCCCTCAGCCAGAGTGAAATGTGTGATGACACTGTTTTGAACAAAGCTCTTGGTATAAGAGTCCTAGAGACAGCTTAACATTACAGTATGATTCAGAAACTTCTTGGATTTATAGCTCAGGTGAAAATGAAATTATGTGAAAAACAAGATAGCTGCAAACAAAACCTTAGTACAAGACTCTGCTTGGAAGCAAAGGTTCAGGATTTGGGACAACCAATTTTTACTCTAAATCAACAGTTTCCTTTTTGTCTTTTGAATCATCAAGGAGAAAATTTTGCAGCAGCTCATCACCAATAATCAATAATCAAAATCTGCATCAGAAAATGAGCATGAAAGGTGACTCTGTCTCTGCTGTGCTTAAGTAGCCTTGTGAGTCCTTGCAGGTGTTCCTGCTGGTTTCACATGAACACAAAAGGGAGACTGCAATGATGTGTTTCTCTGCAGGTTTTTGTTGTTGTTGTTGTTGTTTTCCCAGGACTGGTCTTCCACAAAGGGATTGAAAGCATAATTTACTTAACAGTGTCAATTGGTCAGACATCTCTGGATGGAGAGGACAGGGAGATCTTGATTAGGAAGTACTACAGAACGAGGATAAAAAGATCATTACATTTCAGCGAATGTGAATAGGAAAAACAGGGAAGAAGGTTCATGCCAGCAGTTTCAAACTGTGCAGGTCTGCACACTACAAAGCCTGGTGCTCCAGGAGCCCTCAGGCCCAGAGCTTTTACCAAAAGAGCTGGTGCAGGTTGAAGGTCTGTAGCTGGTTGGTGGGAGCCAGGACTGGGTCAGGCAGGTCCTTGGCTGGAAGAGTCCATGGGAAAATATGGATCACTCAGCTTTCTCCACCATCCCAAGTGAGGTGAAAAACAGAGGTCTGGGCATGCAACCTGTGTTTCACCACAGGCAGTGTGGATCCCAGGTCCTGAGCCTACAGGCTCAAGCTAATTTGAGTGTGTGATAGGTACGTTTACATTAATGTGGCAGTGCTGATCCCTCTAGAATATGGAAACTGATTCAGTTAAATTAAAAAAGGGAATCTTTGCATGAATCTAGCTAAGTGCTGCTGTTCATTCCCCTTTATTTGAATTCCATTTCCTTTCCTCTAATCTGCCCTCTTTATCCCATTTTCTTTCTTTATGTTTATTAATATTCAGACCATCAATTTCTTTCAACGTACATTCTCACCTTTGCCATATTCTATTATTTCCATTGTACATCCTCTTTCAATTCTGCATTTCCTTAAGTGCTTTACTGTACATGAAATGTGACTCATTCACACTTAAAATTGGAATTGGACCATGCTATCCTGCCAGAGCCCTATGTTTTCTTTGACATCAGCTCAGCTTCAAGATCTGTTTTTACAGATGTTTTTATTTTTCATTTTAAAACATTTTTCAAAGATATAAAGAGAAGAAATATAAAAAAATAAAAGATAGAATTTGCATGGACTGTATATACAGATCCATTTATTATACCATTATTATCAGTTACAAATTGCTTAAATTATCCAAATATAAAGCATTTTCCCCTTCCAGTTTAATCAGGTGAATGAAGCAATTCAGAATCCAGAGCCAGAAGATAAGAATGCTAAGTGGCTCAGTAATAGTAACTGATCAAGTAACAGTCAAGAAAGAAGCATATGGAGATACTGAGTAATGTAATGACCCATCCCATTCTCAGTCTTGTAGTCTGTTCTTGTATTTATTATTGATAAGGCAATTTTCTCTGACCAAAGGTTTACTCTGATTCACCCATCTCTAATCTAGAGAGACTTACAGTCATAAAAATATGCAAATGCCTTTTCCTACCAGATTGCGTTACTGAAAGTCCTAGGAAATCCAGAATTTAGGAGTATAATTTTAGAGAAGGATTAAAATTAACTCTCTTTTCACAAACAGCAGAGACCAAAAGCGGAAGAAAAAAAGCCATATTTCCCTAGGCATACTTTTATAATTTTAGGTTTTCGTTGTTTGGTTGAGCAAGTTGGATTACTTTTAGTGGTTCACTCAGCTGTGACTACAACAGGAAATACAGCACAGAGAAGATGTTGTAGAATGTTCTGAAGTCATGTGAGATTTAACATAATTTTTATGCTATCCAATGAAGAAATAATATCTAGACATGTATGTATAGGTGCACACGTTCTTTGTATTGATCACAGTAGGCTACTCTGCCATGTGCCACTTCTGTGATCCTTACCTGCCTTACTTGGAAGGAAGAGATTTGTTCCTATTGCTACAAAAATGAAATCCTGACTTGTTATTTGATAACAGTCATGCACTGAGTCAGTTAACTCTTCAAAGGTCAGTGAATAATGCAATTTGTTGCAATTCTTCCTAACTGGATGGCAGAGGTAATAACTGAACCTGCATGGCTGTGGCTGAGCTGAATGAAGATTACTTTTCACCTGAGGCAACTAAAGAACTTTTGGATCTACAAACAAAAAGAGTTTTCTAAAGCTGAGTTAACAAAACAAAACAAAAAATCAGAAAAGCATAATCACAGCAGGAAAGCTGACCTTACAGAGGTAGGCACGCTGGCTGTGCTCAGATACATACCATGTTGAATTCTGATTTCAAGTGAATCTTAAATATAAATTCTTCTTTGGTCAATATCACCATTTTGACTCTCTTCATGAATTTAATGACATTGTTCAAAGATCAGGTTGATGGTCCTTGCTAGCAAACGTGCAATCTTTCTCAGTTTTTTCTACCTAGTGATTGGTTTTATCCAAGCTCTCTGAAACATTTACCACTTAGAGTCCAAATATTCAAGTGAGCATTTAATGACATTAAAGAAATATTATCTGTTGATTTTACTGGGAAGGAAGAGCCAAAATCATCTCATTGTAAACAAGACCCAAGACTGGCATTGTCATTTATCTGCAAGGGCTGACAGGGTATGTTTTTACTCATGTCTTAATGCAGCCACATATATTCTTAATTTGCACTGAGCCCAGCTCATGTGTGGGGGTGTTTCTGTGTGATAAATGTCTTTCAATTACTTAGCAATAAGAAGTTGCTTCCTTGTAGCAGAGACATCAATCCTTATTTGTCACCTTTGTAAACTGATCACCATGGCTGCACCAATCTGTTGATTACTTTCTTTGGTTCATACACAAGAAACATCACAAATATTGGTATTATTATTTATTTCTGCCAATACGACCTAGCTTTATTTACAAGCCAAATGAAGAGCACTGAGATGTGCTGAGATGGGGCTGTAGTAGATGATGTGTAGTAGATGTTGTGTAGTAGATGAGGCGGTAGGGCTGTAGTAACCTCTGGGGGTTGAGCACAAAGAGTCCTAAGGTTTTTTGTGGGGCAGGAATATTTCTTCTCCCTTTGACTGTAGAAATCTTTATTGAAAGTTTGATTGGTTTTCAAGGGAGAAAACAATACTTAATCAAATGTTTGTGAGTGCTTATTCAAGACCAATTTCTTGAAGACGGTAGAAGACTAACCATACAAAGTGAGACCAGGGAAAAGGGCAAAGATGTGCAGAATACAAGTGATGAGAAGCTGATGTTTGGCGTTGCAGGTTTATTCCTGCAACAGCTCAAGCACAGACTGTGGGTGTTCCTGGCTTCTCTGAAGTCCTGGCCAAACAGTACTGGCTCTGCCCATGGCATTGGGCGGTGTGAGGTGCCTCTTGGTCTCCAACACTACTGCAGAGCACCACTTGTTGGCCAGCTCAGCCATAAGCTTTTTACCAAGGGGGCAGAGAGAGGCAACTGAGTAGTTGCAAGAGCCACAAATTACTGTTTACACACAGTGTTAAAGATGTGTCTGAGCTGGTGGGAGAGGTGGTATCCCCAACCTGTTCCTCCCCGGTGTTTTTCAGCACCAAGGCAATGAGGAAAGCCAGCAGTGCCCTAGTGCATGCCAAAGTCATAATAAATAATGAGCAGAGGAAATTTCACTTTTTCCCTATAGTTTTTCTATAGTTTCAATCTGTTTCCATGGGGGGCTGAGGCTCTGCTCAATCTGAGTTCCACTCTAACGTGATTTACAAGCCATGAACTCAACACTGTTCTTGGGAGGGGCCACCAGAACCCCCAGTTTCCAAATAATTTAGCATTTCACTTCTATACCTTGTTAACTATTTCTGCAGTGGTCTGAGCTAGGCTTGAACTCCTGAGATATGAGACATTTCCAGACATTATTGTCATCTTAGAAGTGTTGCAACATGCAGTTGACTATCAATGTGTAAAAGCAGGGCTTTTGACCCCGGTTATAATTTCAATTAGTGTTACTTGATGCTCAGTGGTAGAGGTCAGCCTGTCCCTGCATCATCAATGCACAAGAAAGTCTCACAGTTTGCTCCCAAGCTGGGCACCAGCACCATCATCTGTCCAAATCACAAGCCTTTGTTTTCTCAGCTGTAACCTGCTCTGTTAGAAAAAGTGCCTTAAGCTATCAATCAGACTTCTTTTTCTTTGTCTGCAAAAGAGTCATACTATTTTTAGAGAAGTTGAGGGCTTTTGAATCACAAGATCACAAAATGGGTAAGATTGGAAGGGGCCACAGTGGGTCATCTGGTCCAAGCTCCCTGCTCAAGTAGGATGAAATGGAAATGCTACATCCTGTCTTAAATTTACTGTACAGAAAGAATGAATTATCAGGAATAGGAAATACAAGGCAACTACACCATTTGATTGCACAAAATGACACATGATGAGTATGCCAATACTTCATATGACCTTGGGAAAAAACCCCAAGGAGTATTGGCTTCACCAGTCTGCTAACTGATTTTGTATTCATGGTATTACATTTTTCAAAGGTTGCTAATACACCATTTGAGACAAAAGATCAAAATATGTCAATAGACACTGCCCACACTATAAAGAAAGATTTTATTGCTTTTCTAAAGTGGCTTTACCTGGAAGACAAGTTTACTCCCTTTCTTTTTTTTTGGTGATGTTTCAAATAGGATATAGTTAGATAATTTAAAGAAATGTCAGTCTCTGGTGTGCAGTTATTGCTCTGTCCTCCCCTTTTCACATCCAGCAGGATGTACTATAACACAGTCCTGTGTCATCTGAACCAGGTGTCAGCCATGTCCTGCAGTGTTGGATAATTCCTGCAGTTCCTTGGGGTCCAGCCCTGCTCTGAAGCTGGGGAGCACCTTGCTTTCTCTCTTCAGTGGGAGTCAGATGGAACTGGCACAGAGGTAGCTGTGACCACTCACAAACCAGGCCTGTATTTTTGGCATCTTGGCCTGGTTAGCACAACAAAAATTGGCCCTGCTACTGAATTTTGTTACATGCCTGTGACCACTTCTTCTGGCCCCTGCCCAGGGTGCTCTCTGACATCTTTGGAAACACCTTAACTTGCTGGTCTTCTTCAAAGACTTGAAGAAAATTTCCCTTTATCTTTGAAGGAAAAACAAACCATAGATGTTTCCCATACAGTTCCTGGCTTGAATGCAGTCAGCATTTATTTCTGCATCAGCAGTGAGTGGGTGGTTTAGCATCTCATGACTTGGCAGAACCAGCAATAGAAATAGAGCAAAAATTTTTGGATGAATAGTTTATTCACTAAAAAAGGCAATTTTGGGTGGCTGGAACAACTTGTGAATCCCTGCTGAGCTAGGTGAATACTTTCATATGGAATCTGAGTAATAGAGGGAAGGTAGTAGAATTTTTTTCACCCTGTTTAAATTAAGTATTTCTTGCTCGTTTCTTGTTTTGTTTTGAAAATTGTCCCACTTTTCATTTAAAGTAACTTTTGTTTCAGTTTTGATTTAAAATGATACTTTATTCTATTTTCACCTTTCCAGTCCGAAAAATTCTTTGAAACCGTTTTCTCTAAGAGTTTATTTTAATGCATGGGAGAAGTTAATTTCAAATTGTAAGATTTCGTGGTAGCTGAAAATGTTATTCTTTTAAAGACCTTGCCTAGAATACGACATTGTATAAAACAGAAGTTTGTGGATTCAGATCATAAATAAAAACTATTTTTTCATAAGATTCTACCTACCAAAATAAGTGAATATATGTTTTTTTAACAGTGAGTACCTTTCACTGCATATTGAAGTTATTTTCACAGTGCAGAACCCTAGGAGTGGATGGATATGTCTTTATTTCCATTTTACACTTGTTTGACAGAATCAGAGAGTTAAAGCAGTTGTCTGAATTCACATGAGACTGGCATTGTAGGAAAAACAGAACTCACATTTGGGCTGATTCAAAAATGTCAACAAATGACAGCTGCTGAGCTGCAGGACCCATGACCATGTTGTTTTCCCCTGGATTCTCTCCACAAAAGCACTCTTCATTCTGGTGGTGACACACGGCAATGTGCCGAAAGGGGCCCGAGAGCTGTGGGAGAGTCACAGTGACAAAACAAAAAGAGTTTGAGATGTGGAAAGCTTAATTCCCACAACTCCTTCACAAACAGCATAATTCTCCTTGTACTTTCCTTTCCAGGAACTTCACTGGGCTCAGTGATGCTACAGCAGTGCTATATGGAGAACAAACTGGTCTTTTTTTATATAGTGGGTATGGCCAAATAACAAATGAGGAAAATTATGAAGGGAAAGAAGTAGCTTTGTCATATTTACTATACTTAGCCTTGCCATACTTGGCTCTTGATGCAGACAGCTCTAATTCTGAAAAAGTTCCCTCAATAGCTGGCCCTAAAACATTTACAAAGCATCTGAATAATTGATATAATTTATGGTTTTATTGGTGGAAGCCATTAAATCCCCTCCTCCCAAACAACATTAGGGAGGAAGCTTGGCAACATGCAGTAAAAAATGGAGCAGCTATTTAAAGAAAGAAAAGGACAAGAAAATCTTACTGAGCTTTCTGAACATGATAACACTGAAAAAGGCAGAGTTCCCAAATATCCTCTTCTTAAATTATTTTGTAGTAAATGAAGCCAGTGCGCTGTCAGTGTTACAGGCTTTTCAGACGAAGTTTTACAAGGTCTACCTTTGAAAAACAAACCCATTTATTTTTCATTTTATACATGCTAGCTTAATAATGTCAACTTTGAATTTGTATTGTTGCTGGATTCTGTGCTGCAAGTGAAATTATGGGAAAGGTGCAAATGCTTAGGTAACAGCCTCTATTACCTAAGTGGGGTCACTTCTGTTATTCTGCTCTGCTCTGATTAGGATTACATTGAGGTACTGGCTAACAGAGATAATTTATAGGCTTTATCTAGCCAAAGTTACTGTATATCAAACATATATGTATGCCTGAAATAGCCTTCCAAAACTCCAGTCTTGGTCAAAAAGGAGAGACTGGCATTTTTAGGGTACAGTTTACTTCACTATAGTGTAGATATCTATGTTCCACTTAGAAGAATTTTGTCCTAAAATTGCTTTTGTCTTAGCATATTAATTGACAAAAATCCCCACATATACATAGTGCTTTTTTAGCTAGGTGAGAAGAAATTTCCAAGAAAAATTCAGTTTGTACTGTCCTGCATGTACCCAGCAGTGCCTATGGAGCATGAAGCATGGACATTGTAGTTGAGGGAGCTGGAGATACATTGCTGTTTGGTGAGTCCTTATCAAAGCAGATGCTATAAGATTTTAAGTTGAACAAACACATGAGTTTTCATGCTATACTAGGATCTGGAGGAAAACTCCCTAGCTGATAACACTGGTTTTGAGTTTGGTGGGAGAACCTGCCCGAGCAATGTATGTGTCTAGGCTATCATGATTTACTCAGTTTGCAGACTCCAGCTTCTACAAGCATGTCAGAACATCCCATAGGTTTTTAGGCTTTGAGCAGCACAATTCTGTAAATATTGCAGATTCACAGGTAAACTACATAAATTAATTTGAAAACAAAGGTGTCAGCTTTTACTCATTGCAGGATTTTACCATTTATTTATTTTTAATATGGTGCTGGAAGCAATTGTTTTCTGTTTTCTCGTTTAAAGCTGTGCCGTGGTGTGGCACCAGCCAAACAATAGAACAAAGAATGTATCTGCCAAGGATATCGTGATTCTCTGATTCCAGCCCAGTGGCTGGAGTTAAAATAATCCAGCTGGCTCAGCAGCTATGCAGATTCCATTTATGGTAGCACAATGTAAGTGGCAGGACAGCTAACTCAGGGCTTCCTTTATCATTTAGCCTTCCCTGCTTTAGGCCCACCAGGACAGAATTTGCACAGTCAGAAATGCTGATTCTTCTGACTTCAGCTCCCTGCATTGTGCTGTCTCTGACAGCACAGTCCAGCTGTTTATTCATGTCTAATACATCTCCTGAGGGCATTTGTAGAGGAAACAAGCTGCCCCTTCAAGGAAAGCAACAAACAGTCTAATCTCAGCTGCATTTTACACAAATTACAGTGACTTGATTCCTACTGTGCCTCAGCCTGTGGCACAGAGACTCTGGGACATTGTCGAGTTTTCTCTGGTTTTTCACAGCTGCTCAGAAAAAATGTAACTTGTACAACACGTGGGAGAGTGAACTACATACCTGCTGTGTATCTAATTGAAAGGCACAGATCCATGGTGCCACCTCAGCCTGCTACACGTCAGCCTATGTGAGCTGTGTGGTGGGCATTGCCACGTGGAGCTGCACTGCTGAAAGGCATGTTGCTCTGAGGCAGGCTGAATAACCATGCTTGGCTCCTCTAAAATGTCCTTCTCAGTGTTCAGGATCTGCAGGATGAAGCTCTGTATCTTTTCTGTTGTGCTTTAAATGCCAGTTCCTCTGCTCATACTGCTTGCTGAAGCACATAGTGCAGTATATTCCATATGACATTAACAAAAGATCTTCTATGGACTTGGAAAAATGAAGCTGTTCACACACATGGCAAATAGGAGCAAAACCTGTTTGCACCTAGAGGTGCAATTTACACCTAGAGGAGTGATTCCTTCCATCATGGAATGGTTGTCCACCCAGAGTGAGGTTGTTTTGAATAGTATACAAAGGGTAGAGGTGGAGTTTTGCAATGTGGAGATTTGGTTCCCTAAACATGAGTTTCAGGGACACAACATAATTTTCTGCTGCCTTTTCAGACCACTATGTGTTTTGACTGCATTGAAATGCTTTGTCTGCAGGTTATTATTAAAATGTTTATAATATTTCAGGGTTTAGGTACAACCCATTTTGCCTGTCTTGATTCAGCTGTATGGGGGGTGCCATGGGTCTCTGCCAAACTGAGGTGACCTTGAGTATCTGAGACATCTCCAGGGGGCTGGTTAATGTGAGATACTGAAGATTTGTGCTCTGCTGAATTAGCAAAAGGATAGTAGGTACCTAATAATCTGTGATACTATTATTTAGAGAATTGAGTAAAGCCCCAGGTGCCTCTGCTTACAGAGGTGTTCTAAAGTCCTCCTTACAGATGAAGAAGAAGAAACTCTGGGTGTGATTACTCTCACTGTAGAGAAGACATGTAAAGCAGTTCAAATGCCTTGCATCCTAGATATGCCCATTCTTCTCCATTCCTTGATTTATTTATGTCGAAGTAGTTTATGCAGCTAGCTCACATGTACATTGTAGACATTAAGTCAGATCATTGTAATTCCACTCAGGAGGTAATACCTGATAAACAACAGAGACGACCTGCTGTTACCTAATCATAACATCTCTGCTTAAGAACTGCCAGACTACAAAGAAAGGCAGAGACCAAACACACCTATGGAGAATGTACCTTTGATATGCATAGTGTGTAGCTCATTAATTGGCTACTGTTTGGCCCAGTGTAGGTAATATGATAAAAATCTTGTGACATTATTGTGGACCAGTCAATTCAAATCAGAATAGAATTTTTACTAGAACAAAGGCAGCTGGTATTTGGGTATTTTTAGTAGATAATATCTATGAAGATTTTATATATATATATATGAAGATGTTGGGTAAAGGTCAAGCAACTAGGATGGAATATTTAATTGGTAAAGTTGAATCAGCCCATACAGTAGAATACCCTGAGTTTACTTTGAGGTTGTGGATACCAAATATGGCTAATTAAGCAATATGGTAATTGGTTCATAAAAAAACCTAAAAAGGTGAATGTATCTTGTATTTATATTCTTTTTTCCAAGCTTTGATTGGGACTATAAGAACACTTGAATTTTGTTAAAGTAATCCTGATCTTTCCCTAAAGGCAATAGCTCATTTGTGCATTATTTGTGGACAGTCATTTTTATTAGTAGTTGAATTATGTATTTGTTTTCAGCCAATAAATTAACAGATCAAAACACAGAACAAGAAAAATCCACCTCATGGAACTCATGCTGTGCAAAAATGTGTTTATTTTTTTCACATCGACATCTTCAGCACAGGAAGTAGTTTGAGATATAACATGCTGTGTCCTATTTCTTTCTAGGTCTCCTATGTAAAAGCTATTGACATTTGGATGGCCGTGTGTCTTCTCTTTGTCTTTGCTGCTTTGCTGGAATATGCAGCAGTCAACTTCGTTTCACGGCAGCACAAAGAGTTTCTGAGGCTTCGAAGAAGGCAAAGAAGGCAAAACAAGGTACAGCTGCTCTTTACCTGGGGTGACTGAATGTGCCCTGACAACCCTGCTCATGTGCAATTGATTTCTTACCTCACTTCTTGCCCTTGCAGGAGAGTCTTTTTCTAAAGTTTCCTTTTGAGTGATTTGCTCCGTGATAAGAGCTGATAATTAGCTGCTGAGTTTATTTGCAGTTTATGAACTTACTGACAAATGTCAGAAATTGGTCAGCAGTTCCAAGAGTTTTCTTCTCCTCATGCAATTGCTGGGGCAGCTGAACCTCTACAAATACGGTACTACTATGTGGCACCACCAGTGGATAAGGAACTGTTGTATGCAATGACACAGATGGAGGAACAACATTAGATCCAGATGTGCTGTCATCAGAGCATGCCTGTGACCTGTCCTTCCTAGTGCTGCCTTTAGCTGTGCCAAAATGGGAGATTTCCTAGGATAGTCCATTGCAATGATTGGCAGTTCTGCCCTCACTTTCAGACCACCAGCAGCTGGTGTCTTTCCCAGCTGAAACCAGGAAACATGGCCATTTTAAAAAAGGAGAAGGATTAGGAGAATTTCCTGTCTGGATTCTGTCATTTCACAGTTTGCGACTGATGCAAACTTAAAATTTTTAGCAAGAGTCACTTTGTGAATATCATTATCACATAATTTTATGCCAGTGACTGAAATGTAGAAGAGTGGATTGTTTGTAACCCAAATGTAAGTCTAGAAATAATTTTAAGAAGTCTGTCCATCTGTCCAGTGTTGTTTTGTTTTTGTTTTTGTTTTTTTCCAGTAAATGGGAAGAGAAGAGTAGATATTAAATTGAGTTTTATTCGAGTCATGATCATTCCCATGTCTAGGGAATGTGGAACTATAAACTCTACATATACATGTGCTAGGTGAAGTAAATATTTGCTTGAGCTGCACGAGTGCTTCAGGCCACAGATAATGGTTTCCTTTACAAGAGGGATGACAACAGTGGCACAGGGCATTTGTGTTTTGACAGGTCTGTCTAATAAATGTTGTGTAGCTAATGTAATATTTGATGGATACTCTGGGAAGAAATCCAGTGCCATTCTCTAGTTTAATATTGCCAGATGAATTGAGATTCCACTGAAGATTAGATTACAGGAGAGAGCAGAGATGCTTGCCTGTCTACTGGCACAGAGGCCACACCCACTGCCACTGGAAGCCTTTGTTTTCAAACCCAGCATGGCAGCAGCAGAAGCTTCTGTATGGCATCTGTAATTTCATTTTTGGATGCAAGGTCTTTTTTAGAGGTGAACAAGTAGGTAAGCAGCCATCCTTGGTAAGTAACAGTATCCAGTGACTTTACTCAAGCTTATGAGATTTTGGTCCATGGAAGTGGTCATTTATCTGCTTAGAAAAGCTATTATTTTGGTGTCTGTGAAAAGAAAGTTATTTTAAACCAAATCACCAGAAGACTAGTGTTTATCCTAAGCCAAGTGTTGCACGGATTCTTTGCAAAACAGGTAATGACATAATTAAATAGAAAGAAATATGCAGCTGAGTAAGAGACACCTATCCATTTGCATAGGCTTGCTTTTTTCCTATGAATCTGGTTGCATGAGTCAAAACAGGGAACAATGTTACTAAGGCAGTTTCTTTAGGAGGTATTTTCTGCCTCTCTGTACTTGATTTTGTCTCTCACGATTTTCTCAGTTTATTTTGCCTTGAAAGTGATTCTCGTTGTTTTGCATGATGGTCTTCTCTAACCAAGCCATTCTTCTCTTTGCCTGTTGTGTGTGTGTGTGTGTCTTCATGTCACTGCTGTGGTATTCCATTCTTTCTGCTGCTATCTTTGCTGACACTCTGGGGACAGGCACAGACTGTGGCTGTTGGGAATGAGAGCGTTGAGTCCGTGCGGCGCATGAATGGCTTGCGGAGCAAAGCGTCATCAGCTTACGGGACAGTGAATCAGATCGGCAATTCAAGTTTCAGGGTAAAACTGCAGTGAGAAAGAGAAAGCAAGAGAGTTTTAGTACCTGCAACGATGTCATAAATCAGCAAAATGGACCATTTTGATGGCATCACTAGCAGTCTCTTGCATTCTCTTTGCTAAATGCCCCCACAAAGTACACAGTACTGTCCCCAGCATGAACAGCAGTTTCATGTCGTACATTTTTATGGCCCATCCTTATGCTTGCTTTTTACTGTGGCTGGGCTATGCCACCTCTATTCCAAATCTCTTAAGGAAAGTGCATGTATATTCAGCAGCTTGGTTCTGTGTAAAGATAGATTGAATGGGGTGGGGAGAGAGGGCCATAGGAAATGCCTTGAGACAGTAAATCCCACATTGTGTCATCTTTCAGATGAGCGTATTCCAACAGAATATATGGTATGTATAACAAAACGTGGTTTTATTGCTGTGGTATTTATTCCTGAACTGTCAACCTGCAGCCTTCCTCACTGTGATGTCCTGAGCCCTGCTTAGTGGAGTATGAATAGCTATGAATGAAAAAAAAAGTGTTTCCTTGGTTTCTTTTTATTTGCTTGGAGAAGAGCCACGAAGCTGAAATCTTTTACACAGTGTAACATGTAGCAGATCAGAAGCAATATGATAGCAGCTGATACATCCAGATTAGGAATGAGTTGTGGAGGTAATAAAATCAATGATGGAGAAAGAAATGAGCTTAGTGTGCAGCTCACTGCTTGCTACTAGTGGCTGAGGAATGAAATGTGTTCATTTAAATAAAATGGGACTGGGATTTTAATCTTTTAGGACTTGATTTCCCAGAACAAAAACATTGTCTGAGCAACTCTTGAGCTGTAAAGGGCTTCTAACTTTGATCAAGCTCTGTGAAGTCATGTTATTAGAAGATGCAGATGATTTCAATGAATTTTGTACGCTGTAAAGGTAATTAGTAGCTTCCAAAATCAAAGCAAAACCCACAGTTCATATTACAAAGCAAAATTAAGATAGAGGGTTTACAATGCAATAAATCATCTACTTTCAGAGCTACAATATCAAGCAGTAGAAGAGAGCCTTAATTTCTGGGTACTTTCTAATGTAGAAATAATATTTACGCGTAGACAAAAGCTGAGTATAAAAAGTAAAAAATCAGGGTTCCTCTAGGAGATATGACCAGTATTAGTATGCTGCCACTGAAAAGATGATGCCATACAACTACAAAAGCAGTCCAAGTGAGTAGTCAGTGCTGCATGTCTTACCAGTCACAAAGTGCTGGTAGTCCAGCTAAAGTTTGTGCAAGTTGTGGTTATCCCCTCCTTTAGGGAAGCTTGCAGAAACCTCTCTTCTCCTTTAGAATGTTGTGCATTACACAGACAGCCAGGGCAGTACACAGAGGGGCTGTGTCGCTGCAGTGCTTTTGCTGCAGAGCCCGAAGAGCTGGAGCTGCTCTGGCATTGTTTTCCCCTGGAGAACTCCTATCACATAAGTGATGCATACTTGAGAGGTCAACAGAGGAGACATACCAAGGCAGAGGTTTCTGGAGCAATGCTACCATGGTTGCAGCTTGAGTTTTCTGCTCAAGAGAAGGAGGTTTATGCACAGAAGAGAACATAGGAACAGAGCCTGAGGTGCCACAAGGAGCCTTACAAGCAGGGAACTTGACTTGTTGAGGTATTGCTCACTGAACCAAAGCTTACATTGAATGCAAATGTGAAAGTCATAGTCAAGAGAAGACAGCGTAAGAGTGTGGTTGAGTATCTATACTTCATCACTCATGCTAATCTAGGGAGAGAAAAAAGGTGCTGAATCACCCTTGACCATGATTCCTGGATTTTCAACTTGATCTACAGAACAAGAAAATACCTATTCTCAGTTTTGTTGGCCTGTATCTCTGGCACTGTTTTTGTTATTGTCTGTGCTGAATGTTGTTCTTAGTGCTGCAACCCTCAGAGCAGTGCATAAAGCAGACATCTTAAGAGACCATCAAATCTCTTAAGTCAGACATCAGATTGTTAATGTTTTCTCCAGAAAAAGTCTGGGTTGTATTGTTGATCATCCAGAAATTGTATTATAGATGAACAATTTGAAAAGACAACTTTATCAGGATGTGTTGGCATCTTCCACATGCACAAAATCCCTATATCCTCAGGTTATCAGTGCTTCACTCTGTCTGTGTTCCCTATACAGTTTCTCTTGGAGGAAGCATTCAAAGTTTGTCCTAAAGGTTCATATAGTCTTTCTGCTCAAGTTAAATACACCCATCAATAACAATACTTGATTGCTGAGAGAAATGGTTGCCTATTTCTTGTATTTCATGGTATATAGAGTACAGGCTGCAGAAGCCAGGAGTCTAATGCTACTGAGGATGTAGTGAAGTTTCATTATATTAAAATCTAAATTTTTTATGGTGCTAGATCATTTGAAAGACAATGACTTCTTTTTAAAATATAATTTTTATTACTCAAACATGATTTCTTAGTTTTCAAAATGATGGGCTTCCAGGGAAACAGAACTGTTTAGACAGGTTCAATCATCCCTTTTTGAAAACAATAATTATTATGTTATATGATCAGTAGTCAAAATGACTCATGGTACACTAGTATTCATATCATCATCTCAAAGATGACTTCCTAAATTATATGTGTGATGGTTACCACTGTGACCAAGGCTAGGGGTTAAGTTTGGGACCATTAGTGTTAAAAGCAATACATTATAGCTTGAATGAAAAACTGTGCAGCTGGAAGATGTGACAGATTTAATCCCATGTGCAGGGAACACAGAGCAATGCAAATAACAATGCAGCAGCCAAGGGGGTTCATATGCATGCAGATTAGCAAAGGGAGGCACAAATGGTATTTCCAAATGAAAGAGCTGGGACCGGGACTAAGTGATTACAGAAGCAAAGGATAACTCCTCTAAGCAAAGCTGGAAGCACCTGGTCAAATGCTTCAGAGAATTGTTGGCCTTTGGATGGAGCTGCCAGTGGAGAAGCAAGTACTACAAGTGCCCAAAAAACTTACTGAGAAAATACAGTATTTCTATCTTTTAAAAGGAGAAGAGATATGCGTTGAGTAACACCACTTTTAATAGGCCACCACTATCATTTTAATCATACTGAAATCTGTCTGTCAGATCCCCCAAATAATTTTCTAAGGTTTTCCAGACTTGCCAATTGAAAAAAAAAAATCAGTGCCTTCAGCCTGACTTTGCCTTTGAAGTGCTTGGCACTGCTGTCCCTGGTGGGAATGTTTGCCTGCTATCATCCGTGTGCACCGCATTTGGCGGGAGGATGTGTGCACTCCGCGTTATGTAAGGTGCCGCATCATGTGAATAATGGAAGTGCTCAAGGAAAGCCCTTTTGCTGAGCTATTTTTGGTACTCACTGAGCAAGCTCAAACACATGAGTTTCATTGTGAAAAACAGGAATCCGAGTCTGAATGGCTTTTTCTCTCTCTCTTTCTCATCTTGCTTACTTAATGGATTTAAGTGCGTGTAGCTTCTGCTGTAAATAAACACCCTCAAGACACTCTGGTTACTTTTATCTCCCCAGGGCAATAGCATTAGTACTTTAATGTAACTGTGCAGAAAAAAATCCAGTAGAAGATAAATACACCACAATGATAATTTAGCTTGAAGTTATAGTCCCACACAAAACTGCAGTGAATATTAAGCTGTAGTTAAACAATAGACACAATTTGTTGCATCATGGTGCCATGTCACTTTGTGGGTTCATCTGAATGTCCTTGTCTGTCTTTTTATTGAGAGCATGAATAGGCTAGGAATGGCCCTAGTTAATATCATTGGAAGTATCTGTATTGTTTATAAAATGGACATACCACATGTACTTTAAACATTTTTAAAAACCCATCATCTCAAATTTGAAAATTATCTTGATATAAATCCTTATATAGTCTAGCTCTAGGCACAAATCTAGAGACACGAGTCCCCAAAGAAAGAGCAACCTGTAGGAAAAAAGCAGTTCAGCCATGGGGGTGGTATCCAAGCAATGGATAAAAAAATTCTAATAAGAGCAGTCTGACCAGATGGAGAGACCAAGCTTACTGGAAATGTAGATTTTTCAGTGAAAAGCAAACACAGACAAAGAAACAGTGGAAGAGAAAAATTGGGTTTTATAGTGTCCTGTTTACAAAGGTAATTGAAAGTGAAATGGAAGCTTTTCCCTCCCTTAGTGGAGGAGGGAAGGTTAAAAATTCTAAACAAATTACTGTGCTTTATGTGTTTTATTGCCTCAGACACAAAAATATAATGGACGATGTGGGCTGGATTTTTCACCCCAGATGAAGAAATAGAAGAGAAAATGGATAGTTGCATTTCAAGGGAGAGAATTCTGAAAACCAAATAAAAACCATTAAACATTCTGTAATAAAAGGCAGACTAATTTATGGAACATGTCATACCAGTTCCTGAGAAAGTCTAAAATATCTAAACAATATTTGAAGTGGGTAGTAGTGTGCACAAGATGGAGTAATGGAATCCAGGTACCAGAGTAGAAAAAAACCCAGGAAAACAAAATCAGGAGAAAAAATTAGAATTTCTGGGGGAAAGAAAAGAAAAAAGAAAAGAAAAGAGAAAAGAGAAGAAAAGAGAAGAAAAGAAGAAGAGAAAAGAAGAGAAGAGAAAAAAGAAAAGAAAAGAAAAAGCACAAAACCAAACCAAAAAGAAACCACAGCAAACAAACAAAAAAAAAAAAAGAAACACACAGAAAATGAGAATAGGGAAACCATGGCTAGTCTAGAAAGGATGGAAACCAGAGAAGTGGATAACTGGTGGGGAGTAGGTAAGGCTGCAGAATGATGCATCTTTATACCCACTGAACTGATCATTGGTACAACAAGGAGTACTCTGTGGGGCAGGGGACAGATATTGAAACTGTAGGGACCACGTATGGCACCAAAGCAGCAAGCAGGACATGATACAGGATAATGAGTCAAGTTGCCCAGCTTGCAAATACTTAAGCAAATTATTCCTTATGGTTGAATAAGATAAGAACAGGACATAAGCTACAGAACAGCAATATTACAGTATTTCCAGTCTGGGGTGATGACGTGACTGTGTGTTGTATCACATGGGATAGGTAGGACTGGAAAAGTCAGGAGTACTGGATGAAGTTTTTCTTGTTGCTCAGTAGTGGAATTTTGCTTTAGAAACTCCGATTCCTCTCTTGTACCTACCCAGCACGCCGTGGCTGAAAGGATCAGCTCTGAACTGGCAAGCCTTAGGGACTGAAGTTTGCACTTCACTCGAGTGTGTTTGCCCTGGTAGTTACTCATGAACAGCAGGAGACACACCAAAAGTGAACTCTGCAGTTTTCCAGCTCATGAAGGGTACTCTCCAGCTGGGTGCAAATGTCTTATTTCTTATTATACCTAGGGGAGAGTGCAAACTGAAAATAGGGCAGAGGAAGTTAGAAAGAGACAGGAAATGGTGTTCTTATTTTTTAAGCTTTAAAGCAACAAGTAGCTTTTCAAGAACCATCTACCACAGGCACCAGCTTTTGTTTTCCAGATTATTTTAGAAAATGGTGATTCTTTCATTGGATGTGTTCTGGCCTGTCTCATTTCATGAAAAAAATGACAGTGAAAAATTTGTCAAATATATGTTAATGATAAAAAGTATAAGGAAAATAGACTTCAGAAGGAGTATGTTTAACCTAAGCTGCCCCAACCCAAGACTCCAGGAAGAGGATGAAAAGCCATCACAACCCCAAGACACAGGCTTAGGCAGCACAGGAGACAACTCTGCCCCAAATTGGTTCCTTTGTTCTTTCATTGTAGACAGCTCATCTTGACTCTTTCCATGCCCAGAGTCAGGACCCAGTAAGGCCTTGATCTCAGGGTTTCTCACTGCTATGATGGCCAGGTCCTCTTTCCAATGGAGGAAGTGAAGACACCAGGAGGGGAACACTTTCTGATCCATCATTGCCAGGGGTGTGTTGCGATGCTCCGTATCAGTTCTGAGTTCTGTCCCAAGCCTCATTTTCAACAGCAAACTTATAAATACTTATTTGTATTGGTAAATATAAATTAGTATTTCTACAAAAGAGTGAAGGGGTTGAGCAGTTAGAGGCAAGCATAATGCAGGCTGAGAGTGCCAGCACTCTGTATCCGTGTGTTCCTACCCTCACGAGCAGCCGTGCTCGCCCTGTGGATCTCCAGAGCATACTACACCAGTTGTATCAAATTACATGGTAAATTGGTGAGATGGGCAAGTGTTCAGTAGGATCCATGAAATGCATATTTACATCTGACCCAATTAATCCCGTTCTCCACAGGGGATAGAAGCTGCTATTTGAATGTAATTAATTGTGAAGCATTCTGTAATGATGTTGTCCAAATGACATTGTTCAAAACCAAATTGTATTAACCAGACTGCTGAAAGCTCATTCTCTCTCAAGTCTGAAAAACTTTGTGAGTTTCAGTAAAATCCAGTTTTTACAGTACTTTTAAAAAAGTGGTGTTGAAACCATTTATTTCTCCACCTTTTTTTTTTTTTTTTTTTTTTTTTTTTTTTTTTTTTTTTTTCCTGAGGCAAAACAGCCTTGTTTATAGTCATTCCTGTTCAAGTTGACAGCTTTTCTTATGGCAAACTGATCACTCAGACCGTGATTCTGATACCTGTGGCTTGATTTAATGATCAGATGTGTTTATTTCTCTTGATCCATTGTTGGAAAAAAATGCTATCTAATGTAATATGATAATTTGTACTTGGGTATTTCTCCTGTGGCCTGATATTTTAATTTGTTTGTTTGTGGTGTTTTGGTGGTATTTTTGTGGGGTTTATTTTTGGTTGGGGTTTTTTTGTTTGTTTGTTTGTTTTGTTTTGTTTTTGTGGGGGGTGTTGGTGGGTTTTTTTGGGAGGGGGTGTTTTTTGGGGCTTTTTTGGGGTGTTTTGTTTTTTGGGGGTTTTTTGATGTTTTTGTGGGAAGATAACACTAATCTTGCACTCCATGTTACTGGGGGTAGATGGATAGGTGAGGAAGGAGATTTTTTTTTCTAAAACATGAGGCTAGAGATACACTGGAAGGAATAAACACTTTGAAACCCTATATATTCTGAGCACTTGTTGCTGAGTCTTGCCAGAGTCCTCACAAAGACTCATTTTGAGTTGGAAGCACCTGAAAACTCCATTCCAAGCCCAACCATAAGACACTAAAATTTTACTCTCTTCCACTCTCTCTGAACTCCCAACGATGTCTTAGAGCTGTCCACTGGCTCTTCCCACACTATACATCTTCACTACAGCAGGATCAATGTCACAAAGGACTTACTATTGAAAAGTCAGTTTTCCAGGGCTAGTTGAATATATCTGGCATACTGAACATGCCAGACTGTTTTTAGCTCCTGGAGAAACAGATTGGAAAGGTCAGAAAGTGCTGCTGTGTTTGCCAATCCATATGAGGTGCCAGAAATCCAGAATCCTACCTGTGATTTTCTGCATCAATCCTGTAACTTCTCTCTGAGCAAGGACATAACTCTTAAAGTCATTTAATTTCTAACTTGTATATGTAATTTTTCATACAGATACTATATGTGCATTTGTACATACAAATAATCCACCTGCGTAAGTGCAAGTTTTTTACCAAGCGTCCAAGGTTTTTTCTCTGCAATAACATGACAAGACTCTTAGGAGACATGACACCTTTGTTTTCATGCTTCACCACACTCTCTTCAAGTGGTTCTCCATGTGTGTTCTGATATAACCCTTTCTGCTAGTCATGTGGAAGTGCTCTCCCTGTGACTGACTCATTCATTTTCATGTTAAGCCTTCCTAAGTCTGCTGGGGGTGGAGACTTGCTTTCAGGTTCTCTGTAATCTTCATCTGTCAGAATAACTACTTCTGAACAGAGATCACAAACTCTGTTTGTTAGAGATTATCTGAGTTGCACAAATGTGAGATCTTGCACACCGTTCTAGGAAAGAAAGTTCTTCAGGATGTAAAGTCTTACAGGCATCTGCAAGCAGCAGCCTTGACACTCTCTAGCACAAACTTTCCATGAAATTTATCTATCTGTTGTCTGTTAACTTATGCCAGCTTTCTTTTTGACTGCCTCAGTGGGATCAGACACCAAGTCTACTCATTTACCCCATCAGCAGAATTTTCATCTTGCAGGGGTTTTTTTGTTTGCTTGTTTGCTGATCCTCACAGGCAAGAGAAATTCTTGCAAGTCTAATCAAGTGTGATGCCACTACAGGCTGGTGAGATACAGAGAACTTCTGCACCACAGGATGCTCTTTTACAGCCCTTGGTATCTTCTGTCTGGAAGTCCTTCAAGGTCCTAATGCTCTTTTTTCACCATTACATACCTTGTTAGATGAATCAAGGGGTATTTGTCTGGTGCAAGTGTTTCATTGCATGTCCAGAATGGGAGGCCTATACACCAATGAGAGGATAATCAAGTCTTCTGAAAATCACAATGTTCTCTTGTTTAGTAATTTTCCTGCCCTACTAATAGACTATATGTGTTTTACTTATAACCTTCCAGTGGCTCTTGCAGAAGCCAATGGCCTTTCTTTCAAGATTTGCAAGCTCTTGCCCCAACTTTTTGGGGGAATAGAGGCAAGTTATGCCACTATTTGACTGCAATTTCCTTGTTTGACCATAATGACAGCTAGTCTTCCAGACAGGTCTCTCCTGGGGTACAAAAAAATACCTCCAAGACATTTATTTTGGAACACACACATGTATGTGTGTGTGTGTCCAAGACAAAAAAGCAGAGGAGGAGTAACTTATTTTAGATATTATTCTCCCTACATTAGCTTTACTGTATTTCCCACAGAGGTCTCTGGATTTCTTTTGTGCCTGTCTACTTAGTAATTGCCAGTTTTCCCATATATTGGCATAACCTGCCATGCCTGGGCTTCAACTTTCCTGAATCTATTAATTCTGGTTGTCCTTTTGAGCATCCTACATTTGGATATCGTGCTTCTCACTCCAGGTAGCCTCACCAATATTTCTAGCTGTGAATTCTCTAGCAAAATTAAAGAGGATTAAGGTTAGATATTTTTTTCTTTTATTTATCTGCTAATTTCAAAATTATTGCTCCATATAGCTTCTTCTTAAATTACTTCTCATCTCTTTCCTACCAAGCATGATCTGAGATGTGCATCCTCATTTGCAAAGCTGTTTTTTGGTGTGTCAACCTACTCACTGTGTTTTTCATGTAGCATTTGTTTTCAGCTTTACCTTTCTAGCTAGCAACAGCTTAATTTCTTATCATGGACCCCATAAAACTGGATTCCTATCAGAAATAAGATTTATCTCTATTACAGATCATTTTTTAAATGCTTGTAAACAATTGTTTTAGTAATGCCTATGGGAAGGCATAACACTGAATTTATTCTTTTTTTCAGGTTTACATCCTAGGAAAAACAGACTTGTCACCTTTTCAAGCTAAACATGCAGCATTATAGTCATAAAGCAAAGGGATTTGGTAGGAACATTTGTTTGGGTCATATGCAGAGTTTTGAGTTAAATAGCCAGTGTAGCTTTGAAATTCGTGAGGCAGTTGTTCAGCAACTGGCCACATCTCTGTGCTGTGGGAAGCTCCATCTGGAGATGACAAACTCCAAGAAGTCTGTCCTGTCTGCCTTGCACAGGAAGCTCTGTGTGGCAGCAATATGTCCTTGATGCATCCTCCTGGGCTCCAGGACTTTGCAGCTCAAGGACTTCCTAAACCAGAGGTGGTATTTTTGTGATGAGCAGCCTTTGCTATTTATGGATAGAGCAGTCAGTTCAATGTGATGATTTATGAATTATTAAAATACTTTTCTAAAACTTGCTATGAGTTGTTCATATTAGGTCTGCAGAACTTTTGGGACTAGGAGTATATATGGCCACTGGAGCCAACAGGAGTGCACACTGGTGGGGGAAAAGGGTATTGGAAGTGGAGGAAGATCTTGTGTGAGGTGAATCCAAAAATAGAAATAACCAAAGCTGTGTATGAGATGAAAGCTAACAGGATGACTAATGGTTTTGCAAACTGTAGCACATATTTGCAGTGTTTGGTGGGTATTTGTCATGAGCAAAGTAACCCTGAGTTCAGTGACTGTGCCTGCAAGGAGGGCAGTGTTGAAAGAGAAAGGAGGGGAGGTAGTTGTGCTAGTTTTCTTTCCTTATCTGATGTATTTCTGTTTGCACAATTACAGGAACAACAACAGGAACAAAATCAGCACATTTAGGAATTTAGAGTAAGAAAATTTCATTCTGCCATTTCAGGTTTCTCAGAGGATGGTTGGGGGGCCACTGGTGGTCCTTAGCCCATGAAAAGAACAAAAGGCAACGGGGAAAACAAGATTATTTTCCCCCATAATTAAAAACATTTAAGAAAGGAAATCATTAAACACTAAGTCAATGCTGCTGTTCCAAACCCTCACCTTGGCTTTATATTTTATGTAAAAGCAATTGATTATCTAGCTGTTGCAGTTCTCTTTTAAAATGTCTTTGAGCACTGTCATTTTTTTCTTATCTTGAAGATGTCCTAGATTTGTCTGTCATGAATTCTGGTGGAGTCAGTTTTGTATTTTTTTGCTAATGGTTTGGTCTTTTATTATTCTGCCCTTACTGTTACCTGTGCTGGATGTTCATGCAATGGAGACACAAAATGTACTTTTGTCATAGGGACCAAACAGGAGTGTAAAGAAAAAGTAGTAAAAAGTCCAGAGAGAGTAGCTTTTTTCAGGCACAGAAAATGTTGTCTTGCTTCCTAAATGTAAATACTTCTTTTTTTCAAGTTTGCACAAAGGATGTTTTTCCCCAAATACATGACAGCTCTTTTAAGATTCTCTGGTGCTGTATGCTGCTGTTCTTTGGCTTCTAGATATTGGGGATGCCTGTTTATGTTGCCTGTCTCTTATTTGCTCTTTGATCTTTGTTCACTTTCCCTTGCGGCTTATATCGTGTTATTTTGTTGTAAAAAATAATCTATTTGAATTTTACTTTTTGATGCATGGAAACTGATGCTTTTGTCACAGTTGTCTGCTTTCCTCTATTTTTTTTGGTGAGTTCACTTGTGGGTATTTGTGTAGCTGGGGTTGAATATCAGACTTATATCATGACAACAGATCTTTTTCATCAGATGCTGTGTTTGAATCTAACAGCTGCTATTTCATGAATGTTTTTGAAGCCCATGTGGAGCTTAGTGATGTTTTTATTGCATATGGCATCCCAGCCAGTGTTCTCAGCACCTCACTTTTTTCCTGTCACTGCTGTATGTTCCTTGCTGCCACACCTGACTCTTGTGAGTCTGTCAAATATTTGCCTCCTTTAGCTATGGAACAAGAACCCCATTCTCCCATGGTGAGGTCTCATTCATCTGAGGGGAGATAGGAAGGTGTTTAGCCAAAATACCCCGTACCCCAGGGGTACAGGGGTGCCCAAAGGGTAATCAGTATGACATGGTGGGATGTAAATTTTGACCTTTCTTTTACCATAAGTCTTCCCTTCTTGCCTTCTATCTCAAAGTGAAGATATCTGGGGAATTTGTACCATAAGAATCTGGGGATCTTTTCTGCTGGCAGCTTTCAAACCTTCAAAGAAAAGAGGCTTAGACTTTAACCTCTTTGCATTTTTAAAGCATTACAATTTAGAGTGAGCTGTTTAGCCTGGACAGTTATTGATTTCTATTCTGTTCTGCAAACTACAAACACAGAATTGTAGGATGGAAGAACAGGACCAGAAGAGCCATTCAGAGCCAGCTGGCAGAGCCAGCACCAGGCAGTACACTGGACAATTTACAGTTGCAAAAAATATTAATCAGTGCTGTTAAATATTCTTCTGTAATGTGCCCAATATATCAGGAGTGAGTTTAAAAGAGATTTGTCAGGGATTGCTCCTAAGGGAGAGTGTGAGCTGAATTATATCTTTTTGTGGATGTGCTGACCCATAGTTGAGTATTTCTGATTTACATCCTGTAATTCTCTTTGACTTGCAAGTACTTCTGGAACAAAGGTGACTAAGAAAGTCTCTGAAAAATTATTTACTATTCTGGACAGGAATAGTGATAGGCTCTGTCTGTCCCAAGAGTGTTTGGTTTCCCTTCCTTCTGCAGCAACACAGATTACAGCTGCAGATACGCTGCTGAAATACAGCTACACAAGTTTGCATTTTGTAACTCATGCCAATCTTCTACTGAGATGTCTGCTTTTTGTCTCTGGGATCTCATTCATTCTCAGCTGCCCTTCACCCTTTAGCCCCTTTTAGAGGCTGTCCCTGACTTTAACTTCTGTCTGGACTGAGGAAACAATTTCTCGACGTGTAGATGGGGAGCCAAGATTAATCCAATACTTATTTTGACAGAGAAATATAACCCATAAATGCATTATATACAATCTAAAAACAACCTGCCTGAGCAATTAGCTCAGTAATCAGACATTTTAAAACAGTGGCAGAAGAGCAGAGCTATGGATTATGATGCACAATGATT
This sequence comes from Phylloscopus whistleri, assembly GCA_017589585.1. Lineage (NCBI taxonomy): Eukaryota > Metazoa > Chordata > Aves > Passeriformes > Phylloscopidae > Phylloscopus > Phylloscopus whistleri. The sequence goes on along the minus strand of JADMLD010000552.1, from coordinate 3,295,909 downwards.
TACCTTATTTAATAGAAAAGCATGCAGAATTTTAATTACAATCAGGAGGTTTTACATTTGCTGCAAGTGCTCATGTGGGTTGCTAATGTGACAACCGTGGTAAGACGAGGAGGGGCCACACAGGGTGAGACTTGAAAACTGGCAGATAGGAGCACAGAGACTCTTTCATTTCAGGCCTGCAAGAGAACACATCCCTGAAATGAGTGTGTGACAAGGGGAAAGTATTGGATTTTGTGTGAGGAGCTGCCAAGTCAGACAAACAGCAGCTGTACATTATCTGTGACGGTGGAAAGATCACATCACTTATAACCTTTGAAGCAACAGGAAAACTGAACGCAGCATCATTTTATAATGATCTAAGAGAGAACCAGCTCTTTTTTTTCCCCTCCCTGGTTATATATAGCTGTTAGAGAGAGCCCTGCTGAGCAGAAAATGGAGCATATGATCAAGGGCAGTCCAGTGAGTCAATTTACTGACTAATACTGTAGATTATCATGTCAAATATATAGCGCCAGCAGTGTGAACAATAATGAAGCTTAGTTTATTTCTTTCCTGTAAATTGAAATGAAGATGTGATTGGAATTGTCACACCTTGGATATATGAGCCAAATTCTCTTAATCATCCAAAACAAATTGCTTTATTCTTTATAGTGACTTTTATTTTAGGATCCATTCCAAAATTGGCAAGCTGAAACCATCTATTTAAATGTGTCAAACACGTTTAAAATATCCTCCAGACCACTGTCCCCTCAGGTGATGGTTCAATGGTCTCACACTTTGAAATATCTGCTCCCTTCAGACCCAAAGAGGAAATAAATCAGCCTTTCATCCTGTGGAAAGAAATCATTCAGCACAGCACCATGCAGAGACACTCTAAATGAACTCCAGTGTCATCAGTAAAATATCCAACCATGAAGCTAGCAGGGCAAAACACTCGTGGAAACCCCAGACGGCCATTGAAGGGAGCCTTTCCTTGCCTGGTTTTCTATTTTCCTACATTTCAGAGTGTCAGTGAGCAATTATGAGGGGGATATTGCCAATATTGTGCAGTCTCCTTGGGTCAAACTGAACACTGCCTGAAGAGAAGTTACAGTTAAGCAACCTGGTAGAAGTTCCACTCCAAACAGAAGGAGTTAATTTTAATTTAGCTGTACAATACCAGACTTGTGTTTTACTGGTTTCAAAGCTCCAGGTGAAAGTCTGATTGCCTTTGGGTCTGTCAAAATTTGAGTGTGAGCAAAAACTTTGGGAATTAACATTTGGATTGCAAATCACTGCCATTCCTTCGAGGTTAAGAATCATAGTCGATGTTATTGATTTCTAAAGTGCTTTGTCTCAGAATAGAGATGAGTAACTGAAGAGACATTTACTAACTGTTTGGTAACAGTAAGTCACAAAGCCCAAATATTGCGTGTCTGTTAAATATAATTTCCTGAAACTGGTGAGTAAACTTCTACAGAAATTAGCAGTGTGTTACAAATTTAGCACATATAAGGAAAAGCAGATGGTACTGCTGTGATTGGACATGTCACTGGAGTATTCCAGAGCATGCCAAGTCTTTAATCTATTACTATTTGCATATACTACCACATTACTCAGTTTTCAGTAGACTAGAACAACGTGTGCTATGCACAAACAACAACTCTTTTTTCTGGGCTTCAAACTTAGAATAAAAACGAAATTCCATTTGCTGGTTTTGCAGCGCTCATGATCCTCTTCCAAATCCTCCAAAAGGTTCATGTTGCATGTTCTGGGTGGTCAGAACAGAGTCACAGGTTGCTGCACAGGCCCACAAACTTGGCAATTTCAGCTTTCCATGCCAGCGATGGGACAGGCTGTGTGTCATTAACAGGGGATCAAGTGAGAAGCATCACATTTCAAAATGCTTTATGGTACTGGACACTCTTTGAGCAATTATCAACTCTGTGGATATCCAAAAGCAGGTTTTAATTAAAAAAATCAACAAAAAAAAAAGTCAACAAAAGAAAACTAAACCTAATTCCTGGCTATTCCTAAAAAATAGAATAACATCTCTCAGTTTAGAGGTGGTCTTGGCAAGGTGGAGTTCTACTTTTATGGCTTGCCTTTTCTTGGAGGAAAATAATTCATCTGCAAAGAGCAGAAAGGGTCAGAGCAGATAGCACTAAGGAAGGACCTGAATTTTGCAAGTAGAAGGTATAGGCCACAAATAAAGAAAACAGTGAGGATGAAAGCATCAAAGAGGAGGTAGGCAAAAACAGGTCTGGGAATTAGTGAGGCAAAAAGTGTTGGAGAAAAAAGGTTTAAAAGGAGTTAAAAAGAGACAGTTGCAGAAATAAGTAGACAGGGAAGCAAAAGACCAAGAGTAGATGTCAACTTGCCTGTGTTTCACATTAGGGGTTCTAAGACCCCATTCATGTTTCCAGCTCAGGGGACAACAGATCAGTTTAATGCCCACCCATTCTGACTGCACAGCAGTACTGTGCAGTACTTAGGCTGTCATCAAACACCTCATCTCGTCTGATCTGGGCAGAATGCTCCTGCCTGGTACTCATGAAGCTCTTGGATGTTCACTGAAGTAGAAACCTGTGCTGCCAGGTCTCCCTGTCTCTTGGAGTGCTTCCGCTTTGCTTTGTTCTTTGGCTTATTGGCATCTTTTCTGAATATAATCCTTCCCCTGGTGCCATCCCTTCTCAAAAGTGGAACCTCAAGGTCAGGAGGTTGTGGGCAGTCACAGTGAGTCCTGACCTTTTCCATGTACCTCATGACAGGCCTCTCCAGAACTCTGGCACTGCACCCACCAGTTTAGAATTAAACAGGACACAACATGCACGTCTCAGGAAGGCTTCTGGCATAGCAACCCTTTATTTTTGTGTTATCTTTGTGCGCTCTCTTTTAGGTGAATTAATTGGGCATTTCTTCTCCCCTTTTCTTTGATATTCTTGAAGAAAACTTGAGGTCAGATAAGCATCTGAGATCTTCTCCCAAGAATACCTTTGCCAGTGCTATAGCCATGCTTCCACATTTCGTCTGTCTGTACCTCTCAGTACTGACTTCTCTCATAAACAGTTAAATCTCTTGTTTCAGGTTATCCTTTTATCAGTTTTCCAAGTAATAAAAGGCCATCACCAGGAGATCTGTTGCTTAGTTACTGGCCTGGGCAGATGGTCCTCCTGGAGAAATGCCAGCACCCCACCAAAGGGCCTATTTATGGGCAGAGAGGATTGGGAAGGTTTAATGACCATTGCCTGTGTGTTCTGTATCCTTCCTCCTCAGAACTACTGCAGGGGAAAAGCTAGTGTAAAAGTTAGCATTTTGAGAAGTTATTAAAAATTAATAATTAATAAATTCTCTGGAGAGTGCTCTTACTCTTAAAATAGAATAAAAACATTCTCACTAGGTGAACTTGCCACTAACTAATGCCTTCAGGGAATACATTAGAGGATTAGATTAAGTAGATGCCCACACCTATATGTAGGTACATATATCTCCATGGATGGATGCATGCAGACTCTGTGTGTGTGTGTGTAATGCAGTAAAAGAAAAACTATCAAACCCATTTTAAATGAAATATTATTTAATTTCCATCGTATGCATACTTCCAATGACCTTCTAGAATTTGTGGACTTATTACTTATCATATGAGAAAAAAAACACCCCAACAATTCCATGTAAAGATTGCACTGTCAAGTTGCTGTAGCATTGAGTGTCATTGATTTTTACCTCATGATGAATGTTTACTTTCCTGAGAATAAATAATACCAGAGTTTTATAGAGCAACCCTCACAGAAGCAAATAAAAAATGAAAATACACAAGTCTATATGTGTAGTAAATTTCTAATACATTCAAACAGTCAAGATGTTTCTAAGATGCAACAATTTAATTTTGGAAACAAATTTGAAGGGCAGATAGCTGGAAAATATTTTTTTTAACGCAGTGATGCTTTGGACCTATATAAGAATAGCTAGAGAAATCCAGATTGAGATCTTGACTAACAACGAGAAATAAATGATACGGAAAGCCAAAAAGGGTAACTTGTGTAACAGAAGATAAGGAAATAAAATCAACCCCAAAACATTATTTATTGGAAGCCTGGAATTAAGAACTGATAACAAGAAAAGAAAGGCTTGTCCCCTCAGGAACAAAAAACACCCAAGCCCAAAAACAATGAAACAAACACCTCCACAGCCTCCCCCAACCAAATTTATAAAATTTGCATGTGAACACTTTAAGATTATTCAAATATTCTTGACTATTTTTAGCTACAGAATTTACATTATTAATGTAATTTGCAATATTTAATTCATTTTGTTCAGTATTAGCATAAATTAAAAGCAGGAATGTCTGAGAAAGCCCTAGTAAACTCTGTCTGCATTTGCTGGGGTTTGTTGTGGGTGTTTGTTGTAGAAAACGGCTTGAAGGAAAGAATCCACCACCAGAGAGGCAAAAAGCTTTTTCCTCTTCCTTTTCTTTGTCCGTCCCCTTCCTCTGCCCCTTCCTGGCACCAAGCAGGAGACCTCAGCAAGGTGTGGGGATGTCTCAGGTCCCAGAGCTTCATCCCCATCCCTGGCCCAGGCAGGGAGGACAATGCCCGCAGGTTGGGCTGCACATCAGCCCCAAGGGGTGGGGAAGCTGGGACAATCAAAACCCAAGCCATAAAACATCCCCAGCAATATATTGTTCCAGAGGATAATCTGCAGGAATCCAATCATGACTACTGTTTACAGGCCCTGTATGGACATTTATTTCTTTTTTAGTTTTGGCTGATTGACTAATGAGGTACTCTGAGATGGCACAGCCAGGGCACAGGAGTGGTCTAACCAAGTCTCCTAGGATAATAACAGTTAAGGAAGAGACCATTGAGAAATCTCACAAAGGTGTGATAAAAATCACCTTCCCCAAAGTATTTAAATCTGCTCTGAGAAAAGGACCAGAGAACCTGACAGGAAAAATCCTGTGTAGAGGGTAGCTCAGATATTCCTGTGTGTGACTGGGGTATTTGAGCACAGGTGCCCCACATGTTGCTGTGGCAGCTCCCCTGTGTCTCTCACCCACCTGGGGACACCATGTGCCCTTGTCCTGTGATATTGACCCTGCAACAAGTTTCAGGGAGGGAGAGAACTGAAGTCTGAGACTCAGGCTTGAACACTGAAAGGAGGAAGGTGAGAGTCTGCTCGTCTCTCCTGAGACAACAGACATCTGGCAGACATCTGGCAGAAAGCAAGAGAAAATTGAGTAAGTGAATTTTAGGTGCGTTTCTATTGATGTTTTAGTGTTTTGATCTTCTAAAATTTTAGCAAATGTAGTCTTGCTTTATGTTTAGCTTGATATGCCCATGAACAGCTATTTCATGTTCTAGCTGAAATAGTCATGCATTTAAACACCAGCCTTGCATTTTACTCAGCCCTGCATGCAGACTGAATGAGCAGAAGTCAGTTGCCCTTTATCCAGCAGATTTCTGGTCAGAGCAGATTATCCTTCAAATCTAGGTCACCAACATGTATTTGTCTGATGTAAAACAGAACAATGTGCCATTCCCACTGATAAACTGGCCAACCTCTTCTTTCTTTGGAGAGAGACTGGCAGAAGTTACCCAAGAGCAGTCAAGTCTCCAGACTGAGAGAATTTAAATCCAGCCAAATTGTATCTATAAGACTCACAGATGACTGTATCTGTGTATCTGTGTATTACTTTCATTTAAGAGAAAGGGAAACAAGAAACGAAGACTGTCAGGCAATCTGCTGGGTTTTTAGGAGGAATGACTCTTTGTCATAACATTTATGGTGCTTTGCAAAACAGTAGTTCATCTGGTTCTCCCTCCCCTAAAATGCAAACATTTATTAAATTATATATAAAACTTGAAATTTAATAAGAGATTTTCATTAATTGTGTTTGCAAAATTTAGAGACAGAAGCTTTGCTTTACTAAAGAAAAAGATTTTTGTTGTTTTTTTTTTTTAGCAAACCACTCACCCTTACCAACTGTATAATCTTTAATATTAAAGTGATTCTTGAAAAATTTAGATTCTACTTATAGGTATTTCAAGCCAGGAAAGTATTTTTGCTCACAACATGTTTAAATTATGTTACTCTTTCAGTTGGATAATATTCAATTCCTACTTGGAAAGGGCGAAGCCGCATTAACTACCATTTCATTATTGCATTAGCAACAGTTCACTTGCTGTTCTTACAGACTGCGTAAGTAAATCACTCATGCTTCAGAGATTTTTCTGCTGTTTGTTGGAGCCAGAACACACTACTAAACACAGGTTTCCAAAACAAACCTAAATTTGTCCATTGGAAACGCTCACCAAAGGCAACAATGACCAATTTCTCACCCATTTATTAAAATGTCTATTTATAATACAAGGTCTGTTTTGCTTAGATTCCATAAGGCGTGAGGGTTTAAACGAGAGCAAAAGCAAACCTCAGTGAGCAGGAAAATCGCTGTTAAGAGGGGCAGGAACGGGGTGAATGCCACTGTCACATGCAGAATGATGGGTCCTGATGGAGTGTCATCTTGCTGTAGGATTGGTCAGAGACTGTTTATGTTTTTGGTTGAACATCTTGGTGAATATTTAGGAAAAACTATATTTAAACTGGAAAGTATTTGGTCTATACTTTGGACAGGGTTGAGGTGAGAAGGTGACAATTTTATATCACCTTCTGCTCCTCTGAATTCTTGATTAAGAAGAAATGGGAATGACATCTGGCATAGGTGAGCTGAGATCCAGAGCTTTTCAGGCTGTAAGAAATCAGAGAAGTTTGTTAGCATCCTGTGATATCACCTTCCAAACACAGCTTTTCTAATACGAGGAGATCTCATTTATTTTCTTCTTCTTTATGCAAAAAAAAGGCTTTTATCTTCCTTCCTGCTCCTCTTTGTATTTTATCTACTTCTGCTATGTCTTCACTAGGCTTGGATGACCAAAAGTACCTCTTGTGTCCAAAAACTGACCACGCTGTGAGTAGATAAAATGGCAGAATGGCATTTTCTGTTTTGCTTGCCCATTTCCTGACTGCTGCTTAGCAGAGGGCTAATGTCAGAATCATCTATGTGGTAATTTCCCAAACTCATGAAAGAGAAAAAAAACGAAAAAACATTTTGAGCCCACTACCTTCTGTGTGTAATGAGGGTTATCTTCTGCAATGCTTTACCTTGCACTTATCAACCCTGTATTTAATTTACTGCTACTGCGTTGCTTAGTCACTCATCTTCTAGAATCCTTCCAGAAAGCTGGCTTAGCTTAGTCTGCTTTGAATATCCTGTTTCACCTGTGTACCTTCCCTTGTGAACATTTGTACCTTACTTATAACTCAGTTCCTTCGGAGTGGTTCTCACACAGATTCTTAGTGATCCCCTCCAATGAATTCCTCAGTTATGAAATTGATGTTTGGCTCCTAAACTCCATTACTACCTTTTAAACAGTTAATCTATGAAAGGACCATCCCTCTCATCTCCTCACAATTGAATTGAATTGAATTTTTAAGAGGCTTCTGTGAGGAACCAAAGGGGATTTGAAAGTCCAAATGTGCTTCTCAGCTGAACTATCTTCGTCCACATACTCAGTGACTCCTGAGAACTGAAACCATGTAAGCATGACTGTCTGCAAAGCCACACCATGAATTATGTAAAGGTCTGAGAGATGGGAGGTGTCTCAAAGTCATAAAGATGATTTAAGAATGAAATCTCCAAAGATATTTTGGTGTCCATTCCCTAATGATTCCATTTTGCATTCAAGTCTGAATTGATTCTGGGTTTCTAACTTTGTGCTTATGAATACCAAAAGGAAAATTTCTCTGATGTTCTCTATCCTATACCTAAAATTAATCATCTATGTCCTTGAAATTTAATTAAACCAGATAGTATTTTAAATAGTTTTTCCACCATATGTTGGAAAAAGAGTAACAAAATTAAAAGAATAAATCACATCAGAGAATAAATTAAATACACTATTTAAAGCCAGCCTCTCTCTCATTTTCCTCATTGTTAAAACTCAGTCAATGCTGACAATAAGCATTTAAAAGTGGTGAGGACAAAGCACTTCAAAATGCATTGTAAGGCATTGAATGGGCTAGATTTTCTAAAGTGTTTTTCCTCTTTCTTCTTGCTTTGGTGTGAAACTGGTAGTATGAAATAAATTCTAGCCCTGATGGAGTAGAAATAGAAGCTTTACAAAAATGAAAAATTAAAAAAGAAAACCATTTCAGAAGTATTACCTCCATTTATATGTTGCTTACTGTAAAGCTAAGTCAAGAGAATTTAATGCCATGAATGTGTAAAGCACAAAAAATCACTAAGTTCATAAAGGGTAATTAAAAATGAGAAAATTTATGTAATTCTTGTTTAATGAAAATTGTTTAAAGCCAATACCTAAGCCTGTTCATTATGACATCACAAGGCAATAGTCATAAATTTATGTTGTTGAAAAAGCATCTATAGAAAGTATTTGCCCAGTTCTCAGGAAATATAATTAGTTTTCAATGGATAATTCTACTAAAATACTCAGGGTGTGAACATCTAAAATAAAACTATCAAAAGAACACTTTCCTCTTGCTATTATTTTTTATCTGTTTCTCATCCTAGTGTATGGCTCTTTTCCCTATGCCTTAATCAAGGACAGATGGAGTTGTGACTCTTTTATGTAACACCTAACTTCACATCCCTTTAGAAAGATAAAGTTGATAACTTCAATGGCAGCAGATTCTGCCACTCCAGTTGATGTCCAATGGCTTCCAGCTGCTCTTTGATTTTGGTTTTAAAATCTGTAAACACATAAATGACCTGGGATTTATGCAACTGAGATCCTGTCCAGCTTAAAATTAGTATGTTTTAAGTGTACTCTGATTAAAATAATGATAGAGATGTCATTTGGACTATTTTATCAGTGGCTAAGCTAGTGAACAGGTTGAAGACTGTCAATTCATGGGTGTCCATGGTAGATATGTCAGAGGGTATGAACTGAGTATGACCTTGAGAATGAAGAGTGACTCTGCAGCCCCACCAGAAGGTACCAAGGTAAGTTGTGCAGTAGTTCACCAACCCTCTAGGCCAAAGGAAGTCATAGCCACTACTTAAGGGAAAGCACTTCAGTTCTTCATCTCACATTTTGAATTATAATTTTAAAAAAGGTTCTTTATCAAAGTATATAAATTAGTTTTTCTTTCTCCGTGACTCTTCCCCCAAATCCTTTATATGTAACAGGATGCTGGAAGATTATCTAAACTGTCAAATTGTAGTTTTGTCATTAGATTGTGGTGGTTTAGAGACAGATTTTTTTTTTTTTTTAACTACATCCATAATGCTAAAGTAAATCAGATGTTCCTGAGGCCAGATATCACCACATGGCTCATGATGGCAGTGTGTGGCATCAGTCCCTAGTGGAGCAGATTTGTCTGGGAGAAAGCTTTTTGGTATGATCCACCCCAGAGTGAGCTAACCCACAAGCAGCATGGACAATGAACTTCCAGAACTTGGGCTGATTCCCCAGCTCCCCTCAGCAGCATGGAGGAAGCCTTTCCGTCCCTTCTGCTTCATTTAGAGTGGAACCAGTTTAGGGGCTCAGTGGGCCCAAAGGACACAAGCCCACTTCTGCAGTCTCATGGAGAAAGCATCCTCTTCACACAGACATGTGGGTCTTGATATCTCCAGGGTTCCATTTGACTTTCAAAACTATTGGCCAGTTCCATTGGAAAAGGCAGAGATCTGACCACCCTGAGGTCTTTCAGGTGATGTCTGGTCAGGTAGGAGAGCTCTGATGGGGTCAGGTCTTGCCTGTGAGACCTGGCAGTGCTCAGGGCGCAGGCACATTCCAGAGTGCAAAGCTCCCTCAGCTCCTGGGAGATTTTACTGTTAAAAATCCCATGGTGGATGTGGTGCCTCCAGAGCTGGAGATGGGGCTGTAAGGGGTCTGGCTGTCCTTTCTTCTGGTGACACTTAAATGATCCCAACAGCTACAGCTTGGGTGTCTCTAGTGTGTGTTTGTGTAAATGCAGAGCAACAAGTGGGTATAGCAAGACAATGCTATTCTCCTAATCAATTATTTAGTATTTGAAAAAAGTTTTCCTGACAAGAGGTTAAAAAACCCCTTCATAAACACACTGGGTTTTTCTGCAACCAGCAAACATGTCCGTGTTGGGAAAACAGTAACAAACCAATCCAGAGGTTTATTAGGGAGAAGGAGATTCAACTCTGTCCAGAGAGGGAAACTGAGCATGTATCACTCATACCCCAGGTGAGTGGTGTACCTCTTGTACTCAGGGTAAATCCAGTCTGCTGCAGTCCTAAATAAAAAACTAACATGGGGGCTGGACATGCTTCCCTCTGGCTTTTGTGAAGAAGAATTGGCGCAGACAGCTCTCTGGGTGGGAAAAGCAGGGCTCTAAATCCCATTGAGACATAAGTGGCTCCTTACAGTTAAGGGTTGGGTGCTGAATACCTAAAATAATTTGATTTAAACATCCCTGTCCCTAATCTCAGATGGCTTCCCACTCAAGATGCTACAGCGTAAGCACAAAAGGAAGGCTGTGACATTGAAGATGGATTGCTCAGCCCCATGTGACAAAGCTGTGATCCACCAGGGCACAGTGGAAGTCAGGACTCTCCAAGCTTGTGTTGAGCTCGGTACTTTTTATTCTTCCCACAGATCTCTCAGGAGCAACAGAAATTAAATTTTTAAAAAATGAATGAAGTACATATGGCAACACAGCTGCTGAAAATCTGTTACCCTTTTTAATCACCTCTCATGTCCTGGGCATGCATTTTATCCTTCAAACTCGGGAAAATGAAAAACACTGAGAGGAAGGCATCTCCCTGTATCATTGGGGGACTTGGTAGTGTTATTAAATCATTAAGTCATGCAAGAGAAGCCTTGCCTAATAAGGCTACCCAGAACTCAGTGGGTTCATCTTTAAAATACTTTGCATACTTATAATCACTAGGACAAGCAGAGTTTTCACAGAGGTACTGCAAACTGCAAATAAATAAAATTGAAAAAGGAGAGGACCATTCTTCTTTTTCTTAATGATGGAGAACTTTTGAAATGAAAAGGTTATAAGCCCTGGATAAGTGCTCCAACAGCCTTGCAATGATGCAATTTTCCACCTGCTTATGGATACACTGTAGAACAGACCTTCATGCTGAAGTGACAGGGTCTCCAAAGCACTGTTTACTGCCTACCCTCCTTCCATAAGCATTCAATGCCATAGGCAGTCAGAGTGACTATTTCTCATTTGGTAGCCTTGAATCACACTGCTGGTTATTCACCTTTGCATGTCAGCTCCAAGGTAAGGAGAGCAAGTTCGGTGATATATTCAATTCCAGTCCTGGAGCTGGGGAGAGAGAAAAATGCTACAATTGAAAGAGGTTCTTCTGTGAAGGAGCAGTGATTTACATCCTGAATAAGTGCAAATTATCCTCCCTTCCCACCTCCAAGTTCAGCCAATATACTCATTATTCAATATATTGCTGCCGTGATGCCTTTTTTTTCCTTGCAGTTTTGATTTTCTGTTAAATTCAGAAGGCTGTGGTTTGGTAAGAGATATGAGGGAGTGTTTCCTGTGAGGGATTGGGCTCCTTATCAGCCCAAGAAGTGGTCATTTTCAGCCAACAATGAAGCATCTGTCGGTCAAATAAAAGGTCTTTTACTAGAACAAGCTCTTGAACTTACAAGTCATCCCTGCTGGAATGAAAAAGAATAGACCTGCTTTGTCTGCTGGTTTTGAATCCTTCATGGAGGGTTGCCAGCAACTGTTAACTTGTGTATTATTGTTCTATCAGACAGGTGAAACATCAGGGAGAATTTACCACCACAGTCACAAGCCTTTCATCACACAGTTATTACAGTGATAAAGTTCAGTGGTAGTTACTCACCTCTCCAAAAACAAATATCAACCACTCAGACGAGAGAGAATGGATTTCTGCAGGGTGATGCTACATTAGCTCATGCTACTGCACCTGACTCCCAGCTACCACTAAATCCAAGTGCCCAGTGCACTTTAAAGTACTGATTGTCAGAGCACTCCTGTGAGCAAGGAGGGACCATGATCTACCCTTGTTTCATAGATTTGAGATGGTGCTGTAAGGCTGCTGTGAGGTTGAGCAATGGAAACACACTGACATGAACTTGGGCCCCTGGATCTCTGGGTCATTCAATTCAGCCTGGCTGGAGCAGACACCCTGCTACCAACATGACTGTGTTTTCTCCCCACAGAAAGCTCAAGGAGAGCAATATAAACCTGTGGAGTCAAATCTCTTCCCTATAGGGCTGGGGTACAGCTTTCTGCTCAGGGTACTTGATTTAGACATATCTGGAAAAAATTAAAGGTCAGATTCACAAACACTGGAAGCCACCTGATTTCCGCATATTTTTATGTGGGTTTTAACTTCTCGTTTGTCTTTAAAATATGGACCTTGTATCATTGTGTAACCAGGTAATTTGCTGTGGTGCTTTGGAGGGGTGCACCTGAACTACTCAACTACATGGCATGCTCAATAGACAGGTGATTGTGTGTCTTATTTGTCCTCTTTATCCTCCAGGAAGATGAAGTTGCTCGTGACAGTCGATTCAATTTCAGTGGCTATGGCATGGGCCACTGCCTCCAAGTCAAAGATGGAACAGCAGTCAAGGCCACGCCACCCAACCCTCCTCCGGCACCGCCAAAGGATTCAGATTCCATCAAAAAGAAGTTTGTTGACCGTGCAAAAAGGATTGATACAATATCCCGTGCTGCGTTCCCACTCGCCTTCCTCATTTTCAACATCTTTTACTGGATTACATACAAAATTATACGGCATGAGGACATTCACAAGAAATAGGCAACTCTGGCTCGCCAGGACTTCTTAGCCAAAGTGATCTACATGTAAATAAACAGTGAAATGTCTTTCTGTCATATGGACTAAGGATTTCTTCCCCGCTCCCCCAGAACACTGGAGAAAATATTAGCAAAGAGGAAAAGAAGTGTAGAAGGAAAAGTGATTCCATGACAAAATATGCTGTGAGACCAGTCAAGAGGCTCCCCCTATCACTCCTGGTGTATTCTTCCAGATTCAGCATTGTTCAGACATCTGTAATTGGGGCCAAATTTTACCCAGCTTTATCACCAAGAGATTACCTTTCAGAACAAAAGAGAACAAGAAAACAAACAATTCTCCTAAGACATCTATCAAGAGACTGTGGTGGCTACAGTACAGTGAGTTATAAGAGGACCAAAACTTTTCAGGATAATGTTGCCTTTCTATTTGAAACAAGTCTACTGAGCTACATTCCATGACCACGTCTGTAGGTAGTGGTTTCACCAAGGAGTCCTTTTGTGGGTTGTAAATTATTTCTACTGATAGAGGAGAGGGAGAAAAAAAGAAAAAAAATTTATACTTTACTATCCTTGTGGGTGTGCATTTTAATATTATCTTGCTTTACTAGAATTGTAATTTTGGGGTTGAACTTGTGTGTCATGTGATTTATTTGATAGTTGACACTCCAAAACCAGTGAAACTACCTGGTTTATTTCTGTTGGGAGACAGTGCACTTACTTAATTTTATTTCTGCTGATTTTACATGCAACTTGAGGTGCCAAACTGTATTTTACCTATTGTGCTACCCTGTACCACACTACTTAGTAAGAACTTGTTTCCTCAAAGGTGTAGCTCAGTTTAGCATTGAGTTTCTATTATTGCTCTCATTGTAGCTGCAGTCAATAGCTCTATAGGTAAACACAACTTGTTTACAGACCTCTAATTTATATCTTTACTCAAAGTGGCTATCATTTTAAATATCATTAATTAACCTAAGAATTTTAAAACTGTACTGTGATTTTCAGAACCTGTTACCTTTTGGTGCCGGATCTGCGTTATTCAAATCCTTGCTACATGTTTTAAAGTAGAAAATTTAAAAAAAAAGAAAAAAAAAAGAAGAAAAAAGATGGTATTTTTGCTTACATGGAAGAAGACAACCTGTAACATAAGAGGAGTAAAACATTAAAATTTTACACTTGCTGTAAAAGGGTTTATTAAAAAAAGCTATTTGTTCAATTTCAATAAAGCTAAATGTGGTACTAACATTTCTTCACTCTTTTCTTCATTTGCAGCAGCTGCAGCAGCAGCAGGGCTCTTCGTGCCACAGCCCAGCTCTTCCACTGCTCTGTCAGCAGGAAGAGGGTGAAAAGCAGCCTTCTGCTGACATGACTTAGCATGCCAAATTTTTCTAGCTATCCTGCAGCAAAGGGACTATTGTAGCCCCTGGGAGTACGTCAAGGACTGTCAGAAGTGTGTCTAGAATATGATGGGAGCATTTGTAGAACGTTTGTATGTGCTGAGCCAGGCCTGGGGGTGGAGGGATGCTGCTCCTCTCTCACAGCATCTCTGCACAGAGAGAAATACAGCCCAGCTTCACATGTGCTGTGCCTGGCTTGGGGGTGTCCTGAACTTTCTTCTGGCTTTCTTACATCTTCACCACTTCGGTGAGCTGAAACACATGCTGGGATGGCCTGTGCCAGGTGCCTCTTGTAGACATGGGAATGACCAATACTTTAAAAGCAGATTAAAAACTTTATTCAGTTCCCTGCCCTTCCCTTGTGAGGCCCAAATATAGCTGCCCAGTACAGACACTTTTTCTCACTCCCCTTATGAGATGTGGTATAGAGACATACTGAACCTTCAGCACCTCCCACTCTGCTTTTGCTCCTGGGCCAGCTTCTGCTGAGAGAATACAGGTTCCACAGCCTGTCTGAGCCTGTATTTGTGTGTTTATGTGTCTGTGACTGTGTTCCCATCTCTCTCCACATGGCTGTCTGTAGCTACCAGTATTTGTAGTCCCAAGAACAGGGGAGAGAATCTGGAGGTCGTGACAACTCTGATTCCTGAACAATAAATTGGTGACAAAAAGCCAATCATGCATTTTATCTTCCAGTACCCTCCTCAGCTTTATGGACTCTCCCCTTGCTTACATCTCTAATGGAATTGGCTACATCACCTCCACCTTGTTGAGACTGTGGATCCAGATGTGACTGACAGCTCCAGAAAGGGTAACAAGTGAGAACTCTCCAAACCATTCTGCTTCGAAAAACAAGCTTTTGATGCAAATTCAAGTATCAAATATTTGCAATTTTTATAGTATCAGATTTGCTTTTATTCCTTTCTAAAGTGGAACAGGATTTGATCATAGGTAATGTAGTAGAGGAAAACCCCAGCACAGTCCTAGTACCATGAACTGTGGCAGGGTGGGAATACCCAGCTGTAAACCGTGTTTGTACGGGGAGTTAGGAGCCTTTGCTGATACATAAACGTGCAGACCTCACTTTTGCTGACCCCTTGTTCCAAAAACAGTGCTTCAAACGAAGGTGTAATGCCAGCATTAATCAGGATTAACCCTCAATGCCCAGATGTGTTGCAGATCCTCAAGAATGTCAGAGCCTACTGCTCACAGCTGCCCCAAATGACTGCAGACCACTGCAATAGGAATGCAAACTACTCTCAGCTGATGGATATCTTTATGCCCCTTTCTGTGGTGAAGCTCATGTGCCTCCAGCATCCACACCACAAATTCAACTGTACTCTTTGCAGTGCTTGGCTATTAGAATTTATTAAATAGTTCACTAAAATATCTTGCTGATCAGAACTGAGGTTTGCTGACAGTATCCATGGGAAGATTGCTCTGCTGTTGCTTTCTGTATAAACTTTGGTCCAGTCATAAGAATAATCTGTGCACAAAATCTGAATAGGTCTCTCTCTCTCTCTTTTGAAGACAGAATTTATGGCTACAGGGTAATTAGTCATGAATACTGAAATTATCTAACTAAATTTTGGAAACAAACAATGTATGCAAATGGACAAGGCCCACCAAACACAACAATTAGGAATGGCCACATGATACAGAAAAGTTGCCACCTGCTGGCTAGTGGCCTGTGAACCCTCTGACAGAGATGGTTTGATACTGGCCATCTATTAAAGAACCTTCTCTCAAAGAACATGGCTGGCACCAGAAAGTGGTTGATGGACTGCCTGCAGATAAAACATCAATTAACAAGGATAGCAGGACATAACTTTCCTAAACAAATTCTTAGTAATGTTAACAGAGAAAAAAATACTCAAAAAATGATCTCCTTACACTCAGGGAAGCAGCAGAATTAAATAATGAAGCAGTTTTATTTCAAGACACCAAGAGGAAAAAAATTGCAAGAGGAAAAAGAATGGCTTAGAAAATAACTCCCAGACAAATAGCCTTTGTGAAACAGGAGACACAGCAGGATGGAAGGAAAGAGACCCAGGATTAATTCTGAAGAGATTCCACACATATTGGAAAGCCTGCATGCTACAATTCTAGCTGGTAAAATAAAATTAGGCCCTCGGGCATTTAATCTACTTGCATTTAGTTACAAGACAATTATGATGACTTCTACTTTACCAAGAAAGCTTAAAAAGCTTTAAGTATGTCTTTAAAGGATGCAGCATCAGGTCATTGGCATCCTGTTGTTACAGGCTGGGCCTGAGTGATTCAGCAGTCAAGGGGAAATGTTTAGCCATCTCTCACCAGATAGACGCTGTCAGGTGCTGTGATAAAGCCTAATTGATAAAAGAGATCTTTCAAAAAAACCTTATTACATTAGGAGGAAAGTGAAAAATATAAAAAAAAGTGCAATATGGAATGAGAGAGTTCTCTTTGTTACACTTTCTTGTTTTTTTTTCTCTCTGCATGCCTTTAGGTGGCAGAGCCATCACTTGTGATGTACTGAATCAAATGTGGTGTAGCAATGGAGGTTTGGGGTATCCAATATGAGATATCAGCAATTCCTAACTGCTGGAGGACAACTCTGGCATAAGCAACGATTCTGGGGTCAGATTTTTTCATGTGCTGCAGAAGTGGGGAGTAAGAGTGAACCTCATCCCCAGACATTGAGATTGTCTCACTTTGATCCCTTTTTTTCCCAGCATGAGATGTTGGAAGCAATAGGAAAGAGCTGGTGGAAAAACAATGCTTGTCTACTGCAGACTGAACTTCTGCAGATCTTCATCTTTGTGCAAACCTACCAGAGGTGGGTGGCACAGGAGTGCTGCCCAAATGTGAGGCACCAGCCCAAACATCAGCCTTTTGTAGCTGATGTTACTGAAAATATTGTGGAAGAATCTGGACTAGTCTTTGAGATTACAGACGTGGGCATTTCCTGGGAAGGGATTTTGTTGGGGTGAATTGGTGTCTTTGCCTAAGCAACAGGACTCTACAACTGTACCTGGAAGTCACATTTTATGAACTTACTCAGAAGATCTGACTCAGTCCAATAGTGGCATTTCTGTATTTAGAAATATATGTCTAAATACATGAAGAAATATATTTAATGTGTGGTTATAAAAAGTATATGCACAGCTTTCTTATTCATTTAAGATTAGAATACAGCAATGAACAAAGAAACAAAATCTTTGTACAAAGATCAGCTTTGTATTACACAAAGTAGTATAAAATAATTTTATTTAATATATTCATTTTCATTATCTATAATGTAGTATCTGTGGAAAATTATCTCCTGCCAGACTTTGAAAGCAATTTATTCTAATGATTTTTGGCATAGAAGTTTGTGTCTCACAATGTTTTGGAGAACTAGAAAACCAAAACCAAGGCTGCCTAGAGAAACTTCTTTCTGCCTGGGAAAATACTCTAAGCAAGAACATATTTTCTCCATAAGTGCCCCTTACAAATTTTACATTAAAAATTAATCTTCTCTAGATTAACAGGAAGATAAAAGGAAAATATATTTGTCATTTGAAGGTACCTTTCCTAATTTTGCAAGGCAATTGTGAAATATCATCAAATTTAGGGCTCAGATGCAGAACAAGAGAAGCTTCACCAGCTCCATACAAACTCATCCATCCAATTGACTTCCAAATCCAATGCAGTACTTACTGAAAGCAGAAGGAAAAAGAAATCTTCAATAGCTTCTAGATCAGTTCCTACTAAAGGACCCTTTTCTAACACTAAGCACTAGAAATAATCTGAGTGGGAAAATATTCAGAGTGGATTAGCTCTCTTCCTCTCAGTAGGAATTGAAAATTGAGTCAAAATAAGCATCTCTGATAAAAATTAGGAAAACTGACTCTGTGAAATACAAACACTCAGTTCTTTAAGTTGCCACTGAAATGAACAAGCTAAATAATTATCTTTGCTGTGGAGAAGTGCTGTGAGAAAGTGCTTCTTTTTTAGGAAAAAAGAAGTGAATACCAGGGATCCTGATCACATTTTGCTTGCTCTAAAAATGGGATTTTACTGGGAAAAAATATATAATACCCTCTCTAGTCATCTGAACAGCTGTACAACTGATGCAAAACCAGCTCCTTCAGATTATCACAAGGCTTGAATCTGATGTCCAGCAGAGTGGGTTCCTGTTGTGGAGATGGTGGACAGTGTGTGCCATGCCAAGAAGGTGGCAGCTGGATGCATCCCTCCTTTTTCCACTGGAAAAACAGCAAGATTCTTGAGAGTGCACACAGAAAGTATATTCCATAGCAGTGCTTAATGAAAATGCTTTAGACAGAGCAGTTGGAGGATTCACAGATTTCCATCTTACCTTTGCTTTGGCATGAACCCATTTTCCCTAAGGGGATGAAGAGTGCCACCCTTGACATCACAGGGTCAGGCCTGTGGCTGGACATGTTTGGAGATCACGTATTTACTGCCTGGCTTCTGGAGAATACCTTCCCTGTCTTCCCTTTAATACAAAAAGAGAAAAGAACTATGCCAATGTACGAAACACTGTGGAACCAGAGAGTCTTTAGTGGGGTTTTCCAGTGAGAAAATGAGAGCACTAAAGACTTAATTCACACTGGAGACACTATCTCCTCCTCTCTCTGCATTGTCAGGCAGAGATGTTATGAAAAGGCATGAGAGTCTGGGAGTGAAGAATCTACCAATGTGTGGTTAAAGTGTTTTTCCTCTTAGCCATTGCATGTACAGCTGCATTTGGGGGACACCAAGGAGCACAGCATGGACAAATATCTATGATGAGCTAATTAACCTTTAGAAAAGGAGAGTGAGCACATTTTTCCTGTAATAAGCTGATGAACTCTATCCTCTGGGAGAGATGAGGGACATAATCAATGAGGCTCCTAACAGGGGTCTGCCAAAGATGCTCTTCAGAGGAGGGGTGAAGAGCAGGGCTGTTACTGAGTCATTAGCTTAAAAAAACAAGAGCTGAAAGAGCTGCCTGCTGCAGGAAAATTGGGTTCCCCTTCCATGTGTACTACATTACATGTAATAGGGCTTTGAAAGCCTGTTTTCTGCTTGGAAGAATATCACAGTTTTCCACTAATCCATGGAAGAAGCAAAGCTAAGAGAAGAAAAAGTATCTTTTTCTTGACAATTTTTCCTTATAGTAGCTGAAGTCAAAACCAAGAGAAGCTTTTATGCTGACCTTGAATGTAAGTCAAGCTGTTACAGGTTGATGGTGAAAGTTTCAATAGGGGCAGGGTCTCAGCCTACATCTTAGATGTCTGCTGTTATGGCAAATTTGCTTCTCACTTTGGAGCCTGGTGACTTTGTTTTCTTGAATTACCACAATGAGAGGTGTCATCACTGACCCTTCTGGTGTTGCAAGTGCAGTGAGGTTAAAACTGAAGAATTTGCTAAAGAACATTTAGAATTTCAATGAAATTTTCCTCTCATCAGAATCTGTGTGTATAATAGTCTTTCAAAGGCCTTTTCAAAAGGACACTGGCAGAGGCTAAAGAGCATTTTAATGTTTCCTTTGATTTATTAACACTAGCTCAGTTTTTAATTTGCAGAAAAGAAGTGCTCCATTAATACCCACAGTAACATTTCACATTAAACATCCTGGGACCTAATCTATTTTTAAAGGAACTAATTTCCATGCATTGCTTGACTTATTCCAGGCATCACCAAGGCTGAAAACATGAAGCCTGTTCCTGACATGCAGCAAGGTTTCCTTGAACAGCTGCATTCTTATTCTGTCTGTAGTTTTCTGCAACAGTATCAGTGGGCAGGACTTATTTTATGGCACTAAGGAAACAGAGGAGGATATTTTATCATAAAGGAAATTTGCATATTTGCTGCTATAACAGCAGAGAGAATTTCACTGGAAATTGATAGCTTCTGCAAATTGTAAAGCTTGTATTGCATTTGTGCACGTGTACACACACACACATTCCTTTCACTTTGCTTCCCTCAGTCTTATTGCAGTATTTCTTTGACTGATGTCCCTGAAAATTTCATCTGCTACACAGTGCTAGCTGGTATGGTAGCACAGATAAATATCTACCTTCTTTTTCTCTGACCTAGATGTGGAAAAAGTCCAGAAGTTATCTTTAGCCTGATTAATCTAAGTCTGATCTGCTAATATGCTGCCATGGATTAAATATATATATGTCATCTGAAATAGCTGAGGCATAGCTCAGACATCCTGTAAATGGCAGTACTGGGATGTACCTGCAGTGGGTTTTGCTAAGCAGGCACTCTGCCCAGTGCTCCCTGGTAAGGTTTCTGGGTCACATCTGAACCCTTCAGCTGCAAATGTGATTCTGGTTACTACTGATGGACATCTTTCCTGCAACTTAAAATTTGAGCTGATCTTAATAAATCACAAGGGAACATGTACCAAAAAGGGAGGACTCTTTAACCTCTCCCTCTGCGTGGTGCTGGCCACAACAATGCAGAAGGACACCAGAGTCCCCTTTTGCAGCTGGGGAGGGTCTCCATGGCACTGGTGCCTGGGGAAGCAGTCCCAGCCTCCCAGACATCCCACAGGGCATAGGGGGGCTGCCTTGCAGCAACAGACAGGTCAGGGGACATCCAGACTGCTATCAGCAGTGTTCATCCTTGGAGCAGCCCAAGAAGAGGCTGCTTTACCAGTGCTTTATTCTCCTCACCACAGCTTGATCAAATTGTCTTTTTGAGGTTGCCCAAGCCCTAATGTTCACACTTCTGTTTTCAAGCTGTGATTTGGTGACCACATGGTTACACACTGGCACCTTTTGCAACTGCCTCATGCACATCTCACCTCCCTGGGGTGTTCTAGCTGCCCTCCCTTTTCACTAGCTATTCTCCCTTCAGGCTGGACAGAAAAAGTGAGCCAGGTCCTCTGTAATATAAGAAAGATGGAGAAAGAAACCTACCTGCCAACTCCAAACCATCCAGAGAACTGCTCCCCAGCTCAGCTAGACAGCCTTGGGAGGTTCCCTATGAGCTGATGAAAGGGCAAGAGGCTGCAGCACTCTATGTGCAAAAAAAAAACAAAAAAAAACAAAAAAAAAACAAACCAAACAAAACAGAAGAGTATAAGTGGAAAGCAAAGGGGAGCAGGTTTAGGAGACACCTCAATAAAGATCACAGACTTCAAGAAAATCCTAACAGCAAAAGGAGAACTGAAAACAGAGAGAAAGGATCCTCTTGCTCATTTCAGTGGTTACATGAGTAAGACAAGCAGATCTCCACTTCTCCAAGGATATTGTCACCAACTGCTGTTTTTAATGAAAATTGCCTGGCAGATCCCCAGTATCAGCTACTCACTCAGAGGGGCTTTTCTATTATTAGGACAGTCAGCTGGGAGAATGGCCAAGGTTTATATTATCTCCATTATCAGCCAGCTTTAATGGTACTGGAGAACATCTTTGATTTTTGGAAGTATAACTGCATCCTTTGGACACTACTCCAATGTTCCTCCATTTCAAGAAGGTTAGCACTGGCCCGTCAAAAGAAAAATTAAAATTCTTATTTTTATGAAATAATGAAATAATGAAAAATCAAGGTGTGAATGACCTTAGGAGACTGCAAGATCTACTTTGGCCCCAGAGGGACTGGCTGAAGGTGGAATAATGGGGTTGTGTGCCCTGGAACCACCTCTTAGTCCTATTCTGTCTCATAGCAAACTTTTTGTCGTGCACAGCATTTTCTCATTTATATATCTCTATGAGAAAAAAAAGTCAGTTTCTCCCCACAAAAACTTGCATCATCTTTACTAACTTTTCCTGTCTCATGGGGGTTTACACAAGCAATTTTAAATTTTAAAACAACAAAGTCATTCAGCAAAGAAACAGTTTGCTACAGAAAGCACCATTCAGCTTTTTGGTGTTGAATATACAGGTGTTTATCCAAGCTGTAGAGCACACTTGGTTGAAGAGTTCCTGAAACCCCATTGTTCCTGCTAATTCCTGTAGAATTGTTATTTTCTAAACTACTGCATCTCTGTTTCAGAATAATGTCTTACTGGGAGATTTTTTTTCTCTTTTTTAATTATGTGTTTCCAATTACGATCACTGGGCTTCAAGGACAAAGGATTGTTTTATTATTATGCTTTTCATGCATGATGGAACACCTAAAGAGCTTCCAACAGATTCAGAAAATCAGGCTGCCTGTAGTGAATGAATTCTTCAAAAACAGTGATATTATTAGCTCTTCTGTGTCATTGAACAGACAACCTAAATGCTAAAACCAGAAATTTCATTAAAGATTAAAGAAATATCATTTCACGTTTCACCTGCTCCATTAATATCAAATATGAATTCTATCTTTCATGACACAACTGAAGTGCAGTGTAAGATTTCAGATATACCATTATTTAATCTTTCAGAGAAAGAAAAAAAATGCTCAAAATCCTTGAAGAGCTGTGTCTGAGCATGACAATATGCTTTGTCTGACCATTTTAAGTCACTAAAGGATTTGTGATTTTTCAATAGCTCCTGTTCTTCATGCACCACTTGAAATATGTTAATGGAGACATAACTTTCAGGAAATCCCAAGCACTTATTCTCAGAGCATAAGTTGAAGATTTCTCTGTTGGAATACCCAAGGAGTGAGGCACTCAAAATCATAAAGTGCTTTTGGAAATCTCAGTCTTAAATATTACGGTCAAACTACTTTTACCTGGAGTTTTTCCTGGTTACTTACTTGCAGCTTCATCTTTTTCTTTCTTCTCACAAAGAATAGTTTCTGAGCAAATTTTCCACTAGAGGCCAAGACCCCTGGGGACATGGTGAGTTGTATTTTTTAACTCTACAGTAAGAAGAGGACTGTAGAAGTTGCCTTAACAGGAAAAAGAAAAACTGGAAAAGATGCCTGTCAGACATTTTTCTAAGAGCAGCATCCTAGCAAAAAGGCAAGTTCAGAAGGTCATTCCACCATGTTAACATTCCCTTTGTAGTTTATAGCAGAAGACTAAAAAAGGACACCAAAATCTTCCCAGAAAACACATCCCCATTGTTTCTGAGTAATTTTCAGCAGAGGCTTTCAGAAGATTATCAATATTCTAAAGAGTAACTCTCCCACAAGCAGAGTGTAGATCTCAGTATTGTCCCCTTTCTGGAACCATATATATATATATATTTGTCACATCAGTTCCATTGTCCTCTAGCAGGAGCCATGGGGTGCTCTACCACAATTCTCCATGTCACCATTTTTTGCACTTTCCCTGTGTTTTGGACCTTTGCTTTTTCCAGTGGCACATCCTGGTGTCAGCCTAGGGCAGGCCACAGGGCTTTGCACAGCAGAGAGGGTGAGTCCTACCTGGGGAAAAAGGAAACCTCCTGACAGCGCCATCATGCTTTTGAAATGATTGAAGTTTCTGCAGCACCCCTCTGGAAAACAACACAGCCAGGGTTCCTCAGCCAGCCTTTCCCTGCACATATCCTTGTCCTGGCTATGGCAGAGCTGTACAGCTTTCCAGTCCACGTGGCTTGTGCAAGACATTTAGTCTCTATTTTAAGAAAAGAACAGCACTATTAAATAAAATGGAAAAAAGGGTAAAAGCATGCATTTTTATGAAGCCACAGCCCCAGGGCAGCTTTACAGAGACTGAGTCTCTGGAGTGCCAGGAGTGGCTTTTAATCTCCACTGTGCTTTGGGAAATGGTTGCCAACCCATGGTTATGTAGGATCTGACAGGTCTGCTCCTCCTCCTCCTCACTACCCTGGCCCATGAGCAGATACCATAGGTAGGAGAGATGTGTCAGACACCACCAACACCCAACACTCCCCTTTTTCTCCAGCCTCCCCTGGGCCGGGGTAGAGCCCATGGGGGGCTACCCCTTATTTCAGCTTTGGCTTTCCTTCACCAGGTGGGTGCACAGACAGCCTGGCCACAGGCAGCCCATGCTGCCCTCCTCCCTGAGCCTGTGCAGCCCTCAGGGGCAGGGGCCAGCTGTCCCTAAGTGCTCCCAGCTGCCCAGGACACATGGCTGGCAGCTGCCGGGGCAGTTCAGGCAGCACTGCCAAACCCGCAGTGACAGGTTATTGGGCTCCTACAAACCTTCCTGTGTTGTTTACTGCTCACACTGAAGTGCCACATGGGCTGCAAGCTGTTTTCTCTTGGCTGAGAGCTCAGAGGGAGACGACCCCAGCTGCCTGGTGAGCAGGAGCTTCTTCCCCGGCTGCCGACCAAGCAGGGCGAGAGCATGTTTGCTTTTTGTTTGTAGAGAACTCCTGGCAGGGGTGCATCAACTTTATCTCAGCTTCTCACAGAAATCTCTTTCCTCTAGGCAAAGATTTACAGACAAAAACACTCTCAAATGTACAGCCTTGAACAAAACCCAACCAGATCCCAGCTCCCTGACGTTGCAAGGAGCACAGGGATTTTCCCATGATGGATTTTCCCAGTTGATCCTGAACAGATACAAGCATTCCTGCAGCACCAAATGGCCTCCACAACATTTGCTCCCAGTCAAATTCTCCTGGCTGACCTTCAAATCCTTTTACAAAGATTTGATATTTTCACTGCCCTGGCAAAAAATTGCTGGGATTGCCAAAGGTCTGGTGAACTGAGCAGACAGAGGAGAGCAAGTGCAGCTGAGTTCCTCGATGGTCCCAACTTACTTCTCAGCCCACTAATTGCTCAGCAGTGCAAACAAGTGGAAAACAAACAGCTCCTGTTGGAGGAGGGCTGTGAGCAAACCTAAATTATTTGGGAAAGAGAATCCCTTCAGAGCCCCCTGTTTTCCTGACAGAAAACAAGCTGAAGAATTGTAATGGGAGTAAAGATCCCTAGTGTGGTTCCTACACTGAGGCTGCCATCATTCAAACACACAGATTTGAGGTTATCCAGAAATTGTTTCACAATCCCTCAAATAATCTTTTAAATCCTCCTACAAACCTAATATTAGCCTTCAAGAATGTATCAGAAAAAAAAAAATTATTTATCAGCATCAAAATCTTTTAGGACTAATAAATTTGACCATCATTAGTACTATGGCAGTCATTAAAGAAAACAGAATTCATATTTTTTGTAGTCTGAAAATGTTACATTAAAAATTTTGGTTTAAAACTTTTTAACCTGCTGATCTGGCAAGATTAAGTCATAGGAAACATTATGGATGGGAGCAACCTGATCAAAATATCTCTCCAAGCAGGCTTAACTTCACTAATTCAATAACAGTGGCAAATTCAAGCAATTCAATACTGGTACAAGCTCAATCACAGTAACAGCAGCAGGGCAGATATAGCAGCAACAACCCCTCTGTGCTGTTCTCCAGGCAGCCAGGCTCTCAGATAACTCAGCTTGAAGCTTCCAGAACCCAGGTTTCAGCGCATTGTTATCAGGATTCCCTGATTGATTCCCAGGTGTATAAAGCCTCAGGGGGTTGTCCCCTTCTTGGGTAACATATAGGATCCATTTGAATAATCCCAGTTTAGCCTGCAATACTTATTTAGGACCTCTTCTCGTGTCCAGACCTGGGACTTTGTCCTTCTGTACTTCAAAGGTTTGAAGATGGCAGAGATGCTTCCAGGAGTGTCTCATTCCCTCCTGAGAAGGCTCCCCTGTTCTGCTGTAAAAGTTAATATTTGGGTACAAAGGAAAAGTAAAACAGCTTCTGAGAGCAATAAATATATAGTCAGGAAGGTATAATTTGTGTGTAGGGAATTCATGCATAGACATTCATTTCAGGTCAATACCTAATTGACCTCCTTTTAATTCAAAAAGCATCACCCTCGTTGGTATTTCAGTGAGATATTATGTTGGAGAGAACCCAGAAACTCCTGGATGCTTGCTGTCCTTTGGAGAATGGCTAGAAGGACAAACAGGCACGCTGAAATGCTGCTGGAGTTCTTCTTTGGAGCCATTGTCAAAGGACACATTTTCATAATTGATCTAGGAGGCTGAATTCTTTCCTTTACCACTTGAATCTATATCATCCTCTCTAGATCTGGCCAAAACCAACTTTTGTAATTACATTTTCCAAAGCAGAGTAAGCTTAAATCAATAATTAAACAAAAATTAGTTAGCACTAATTTGATTGATTTACTTTGCATTTTTTAATGTAGACTTACTGAAAGCTGACATAATTTACAGATATCTCCTTCAAGCATGTGTAGTCTAAACTATAATTTAAATGAACTGGAAAAAAAGATTACTTCTATAAGTTGAATCAATATGTCATGGATTGACATACAACATTAAGCAGGGTAAGTTAAATTGCATAGAGCAGTTATACATCATAGAGTACAAGGTGATGGCTGTGTTCTCCAAACCTCAATATTTGCAGCTTCCTGAGTGCTGAAGAGTGGAACAGGTCTAGGTAACTCAGTAGTCTGCCTCTATTTTGTGAAAAGAAAACACACCCTTACTTTACCCTGTGGTCTAAGTCTGGGTTGCTCTGAGGGACTTTATTTAAAAATCTAATACATGTTTTCTTCCCAGAAAAAAAATTGAGTTTTCATGGGTTAGGATGGTTTTCTGTTCAAAAATGAATATTTTTCTTTTTTCCTTTTTTTTTTTTCTTCACATTCAGAGCAAGTTACTTCATAGTAGTTGGCTCTAATGAGCTTGATAAAGCAATGACATAGATTACTCAAATTTTTCACATAGCTGTATCCTACTGAAGATGAGTACTTAGCCATGCCTGAAGAAACTAAATCAGAACTTATCTAATTGATTATCAGTATTTACATTTGTCTTGTTAAAAGCACGGGCAGGGACAGTTAAATGCTGTATGGCCCTCTTAAATTAGGCTGCTTCTTACATCTGTGACAAAATCCGAGGTGTGCACTGCGGTGCACACACGAGTGAGCTTTAATGCAGTGGACAGGTATGACAACAAGGCACTGAAACCTGTGCTCTGGTGACTTCTGAGTCATCTGAGAGCCTGGCTGCCTGGACAACAGCACGGAGAGGTTATTGCTGCTACATCTGCCCTGCTGCTGTTACTGTGGTTGAGCTTGTACCAGCATTGAATTGCTTCAACTTATCACTGAATTAGTGAGGTTAAGCCTGCTTGGATATGCCAGCATATAGAGCAATCAGAGCTGTGGCTGCAATTTAGACATAAACTTTGTGGGTGCAGGGGTAGTAATCTGTGATAATTTTTCTTGTGAATGATTTGCACATTGTAGCCTCCTTAGTCTGGTGGTGACTGCCCTTCTAGACTCATCACTGTGGGCCAGTCCGGGTTCCAGGCTCCGCACACAAAAGGATTTCTGTTCTTCGTTTCTGTCCTTTTACCAGGCAGCAAGCAAATTTCACAAAAGCCCAGTGTTAAATGGTGACTGTGAAGCCCACCTGCCACAGACGGTGCCTGTATGTCTAAAGACAGGAGGGAGAAATCCTGATGGGAGTCCCCTGAACAGAGAGAAGTCTGCAGGTAGGAGCTGATTTCTGTGAGGAGGCTGTTGAGCTCAGTACACCCCTGTCCTGCTGAACAAGAGCAATGTTATTGGAGAGAACAGAACCAGAGGGTGAGAAAAGAGGTGGCTGGAGGTATCTGAAAGCTGTCAGGGGTGTGAACTGGGGGGTGTGAAGAAATCCTTAGTAGCATGTACTCTCCCCTGTGAGCCACAGGGGAGATTTCAGCCCACGTCTTGGAGCAGCCTTCAAGTCCTGTTCTTGTATTTAGATTTCAGTTTAGAAGGTGATTTTAAAAATACATTTAAAAACAAATAATTGGAGACTGTTGCATAATCTGCATTTTGGATTGCAGAGAGAACCTAAATGCAGATATTTTCTAACTTGAGAGTGATTGAATTATCACTCTTAAAACACTCTCTTAATATAGTTAGTGAATGTAATTAGATCACAGATTCTGGCTTAAAACATCATCACAACTGCATCACAAGTGGAGATGTTCAGCATAATAAACTCTCATTTCATATCTGTGCATCAGCCCAGCATGCTTTACTTCAGATTCCCCCCATAATACCCACTGTTGATCCAATCACTTTTCTGAGAGGTAGCTCTGACATTCTGACAGCAAAAGTAGCAATGTTAATATCTTATCATTGTCAACAACAGGGAAATGTTACAAGAAAGAGATGAAGGGTGCCAGACAAAATGCAGTTGGGGGAAGAGGGAAGGTAGAAACAAGATTCTTTTTGCTCCCATACATGGTGTGGTTGGCTAAGCAGGTGGGACATGGAAAAAATCAAGATAGCCTGGAGTCAAAATACCTAGAAGACAGGAGTAGAATGAAAACCACAAGTGAGAACTACCCTCTCCCACCACAACACATTTGATCTTGACATGAATGAAGCAATGGAGGCTAAGGTGGGTCAGTTCCCATGGCTGATTGGTTCTATGGCTCCATCTGCCAAAACTGATGAATATTTTTGGCATGCACCGTCTGTGATGAATACACTTGTTACTTGCATCTGGATGCATTACATATAGGACATAGAATAACCAGGGCCTGAGCAGGTACCAACCCAAATACTAGCAGACTCCCCATTCACTTCCATGCCAATAGAGTACTAGTTCCATTATGGAGGATGCTTTAATAAGTTAATAAATTAACTAGTTCCTTTATAGAAGATGCTTACATCTTCTCACATGCCTCTGCAACCTGTATATGAGCAAGTAGATAAGTAATTTTGCAGGATCTGAGTCACGCAAGAAGAAGCTTCCCTAGTTCATCTACTGGATCTTTTTGATGCAATAGCTTGGTGTCCTAAGAAAATGATGCCTAAGAATCACAGCTTTTGAGCTCCCTGGGCTAACTGCAGTCAAATGTGTTTGCAAGGTCCATGTTTAAAATACTGTGGAAGATATCTGAAAACTAAGATCTCATGGGAAAAAAAATAATTCTTTCGTCTCCTTGAAGAAGAGTTAGGCAGATTTCAGGTATAACACATACTTGTAACGATTGCTTGCTGTGCAGCTGGCATGTACATTGTCCTCAGAGTGAGTTGTTATAAGGGACAGGCAAGGAAACTGAAATTACTGTAAAGCAGGGAAGGTTTATGAGTATAAGGTTTTATTTCTCTTTGCCAGTAGAATAACTGATTTTTCCTTTCACAGACTACTGAAGGATCCTACCAATGGCACCACTTGAAGACAAAATAATGAAAAAAGAGTCCATCTCAATGCCTGTTCAACAAAGAGGCAATCACTCTGAGTAAGCCTGTGTTGTTCTCCCTAAGCCTTTGACCACCTGCAATGCCAGGTAAAGAGGCAGTCGGTGCTGATAGCCTCTCGGATTTAAGACTTTGACAGAAAATAAAGGGTTCCTGGAGAGGGCTGTCAATAGCTCACTAGTGCAGGCAGCAGCCCTACTGCATGAACAAGAAGGACATGTGATATCCCAAATTAGCTTTTCTCTGGTATCAGCAAGAGAGATGCTTTTAAACAGGCTTAAATCCAATGCCTTAGGCATTCACAAGTCCTCCTCTGCCTAGATGAACTAGACCAAGATGGAGAAAACACAAAGAGGTAAAGTGAATAAGAGTAACATGAGGGAGACTGGCACTACATGGAGATGTTGCATTACCTTTAAACCACGAAACCATGCATTATTTACCCAAGGTGTTTATAGTTAAAGTTTTATTTCAAAGAAAGGGAAACAATTTCAGGAATGAGAATACTCAGTTGGTGCCTGTAAACAGCCTTAAGTCTACCCTGCAGTGACACCTTGAGGGGAAAACATTAAAAATAAATAACCAGAATGTGCATTTCAAATCAGTGCTGAAGAAACAGGATGAACAAGACTACCTGGATGGACAGCTGCCTGGTCTCCTGGAGCAGCTCATCACAGTGGGGGGCTTGATGGCACCACTCCTGACAAAGAGCTTTTGGTTAAGCTTTACTAACTCTCAACTTCTCTTGCACACATCCCACATTTCTAGTCTCACTTGCCTTTCCCTTTTTCCTCTTCTCTCCAGAGGAGATACAATTATCTCATGATTTTCAGAAATGGATCAACATTTGGTTTTGACATTACTTCTGCCACCAAAAATGATCTCACACAAAGAAGTGGGGCTTTCTTCAGAAGAGGTCATTTCTTATTCCTCATGTCATAGATTGCTTAGTCTCCTGGAGAGCAATGGAAGCCCCAGGGCATCCTGGAGGTGTCTTCCCTGTGGGACCCACAAATCTGTGGCAGATTTGGCTGTGGGGTCAGCGTGGTGGTTGCAACCATAGGGGAGCTAATTTGTTCTGGACCCCCTCCCAGTCACCAGCCTTTTCTTTTTCTTGCACACTCAAGACTGGTTATAAATACAAGCCCTTACAGAAGCTTTCTGTAGACATGACCCTAGAATGGCATCAGAGACATGCTCCTGGAAATGGCCTCCACTTAGGGCTGTGTGCCTCACCTCTGCTGAATGCAGAGGCAAAATGTTTGGGGAAATGTTCCCTGTTTTAGCAAAGTACAGTGACCAGTGATCTCAGGTGTCTGAGGGGTTGTTGCTTATGAGGAAGAGCAGCTGCAAATGATCACTGCTCTTTCCAAAGGGCATTCATATGGAAATGAATACTGGTATAAGACTTCCATAGGTGTGAGCTGCACCTCTGTGCTGTGTGGGCAAAGAGCAGGTCAGCACTCAAAATGCTTTATAATACCTCCGGGGGGCTTTGGTCCAGTGAAGTTCAACAAGGGCAAATGCAGGGTTCTGCACCTGAGGAGGAGTAACCCCAGGCACCAGCACAGGCTGGGGGCCAACCTGCTGGAAAGCAGCTGTTCAGAGAAGGACGTGGGAGTCTTGGTGGACAATAAGCTGTCCATGAGCCAGCAGTGTGGCCAAGAAAGGCAATGGAAACCTGGGTGAGCATTTGGAATCAGGAAGAGCATTGCAGCAGGTCATAGGAGCTGACCCGGCCCCTCTGCTCAGCCCTGGCGAGAATCACCTGGAGTGCTGCATCCCGTTCTGGTATCCTCAGTACAGACACTGAGCTCCTGGAGTGGGTTCAGTGGAGGACAACAAAGATAATTAAAGGACTGGAGCATCTCTCCTTCAAGGATAGGTTGAGGCAGCTGAGCCTGTTCAAACTCTGCAGGAGATGACTGAGAGGGGATTTTGCTGCTGTCAAGCAATAGGACAAGAGGCAATGGGCAGAAACCGATGCACAGGAAGTTCCATCTGAACATGAGCAAGAACTTTTTAATGTGCAGGTGACTGAGCACTGGAACAGGTTGTCTGTAGCTGGTGCAGAGTCCCCCTCACTGGAAATATTCAGGAACCTTCTGGATGCAATCCTCTGCCATGCTCTCTGGGATGACCCTGCTTGAGCAGGGAGGAGCTGCTGTGGTCCCTGCCAACCTGAGCCATTCTGTGACTCTGATTCAGAGACCAGGTGACGTGGCAGGGTTTGTGTAGCTTGCAGGCTTGATGTTTTGTGAGTAAACACCATTGCTTTGAGTTCAGCTTGGGGGAATGGGGAGAGGGAGTGCTTTCGTAATGCTTCTGCCATGTACAAAGCAAGAGATAACACTGTGTGCTTTTGCTACAGAGATAAAGGGCATAGGCATAAAAAAATTGTACATTGGTTTTTACGTGCGCTGGCATACTAATATGAATTAATTTTAATTTCTGATCAGTATGTTTAATTTGTAAAGCCTTAGAAAATACAATTGATGTCATTTGGGAAGGGCACATGCAAAAAAAATGAGAGGTTTTGAGTACAAAATTCATTTTAGCTCTGCCTGTGGAGCTGCTCCTAACCTTCATAATTAAACTATCTCAAATGTCAAAAAAAAATCTTAAAACATATTTAAACTGAAGGATTGTGAGTTCAGTCAAATAACATAGTCAATACACTGTTTGGTGCTGCACGTATGAAATTCTACAAATTAAATTATATTCACGACAGACGGTGTCACCACAGCAGTCATGTGTCCTGCATACACTGGCACTGGGGAAATGGGAAATATTTTTTCTAGTCATTGCAAGATTAGTCTCAATTACCTTGAAATGAAGCTAGTGACAATATCATCAACAACAAAAATGTCAGTCTCTTCTTTGTTTTCCCTTACAAACTGCAGCAAGTGGGTCAGTAAGGAGTTAATCAATAGTCATAGACCATTATGGGATTCAGCAGGTCAGTGTGTTGCTGTCAGCCTTCTCTAGGAAATCCCACAGGTGTGGAACAAGAGCATCAGGCACTGTTCCTGCCTTTTGCATGCCAGTATCCTTCACTGGTCAGGAAATTGTGCTCCAGAGAAAATGAAAGTAGAGTATTTGATCTCATCCCAAAATACCCATCCCTTGTGATGCACAAGCTCCATCAGAGGCATCTCATGTAGAGCAATGGTTATTAGGTGTGAACATGACTATATTGTTTCTAAGAGTGCCTTGGGAAACAGGTATGCCACTCCAACTTGGTGAGGCACCTGGACCAAGCTTATCAGACCCCAGCTCACTGCACACAGAGCCAGCCATGAGCTGCTGGCACGTGGTCCCTACAGCTGGGCAAAGCACCACAAGCACAACCCACCTGTATGCAGCCTGCCTGGGAGGCAGCAGGGTTATTAAACCTGGGAAGATGTGTATAATTGGGTGGAAATCAGTGGTACAAAACTTGGTGTAGGATATGATGGAAGGGAAGGTGATATTTCTCTGCAAACACCTGCAAGAATGTCAATGTTACCTGTTCACAGCCATTTCCTTATACACTTTGTTCACCCCTTCTCTCATTCCACATGTCTGACTTGGACCACTTGTGTATGGCATCCAGGACAAAGAACACAAGCTGCCAAGTCCTCCATTTATCCCTGGAGTTCTTCTCGAGGGCCACAAAATCTCATTTTGGACAGATCTCATATCTG
The DNA here is from genome assembly GCA_017589585.1 of Phylloscopus whistleri. Lineage (NCBI taxonomy): Eukaryota > Metazoa > Chordata > Aves > Passeriformes > Phylloscopidae > Phylloscopus > Phylloscopus whistleri. The sequence goes on along the minus strand of JADMLD010000552.1, from coordinate 3,262,975 downwards.
TTAGGAACTATCATCTATGAGGCGGTCTCTAGTATGAGCATGTTAATTTCAGGTCTTTAATCCTTAGGCCAGGTTGCTGCTCATTGTGTCATTTTTCTTGTTTGGGAAATTTTCCTTGTGGGCTAATGGGAAAAAGCACATATGCAATGTCATATGGGATCTATTGCCATGTGGATGCCACTCTCCTGTTGTTAGAATGCAGAGGGTCTGCTGGGGAGCTGCCTGGGCTGGGGTCTTTCAGTGCAGGTCTTCTGGGCTTGGTATAACCACCCTTGTTTCACTGCTGGGAAGTGTGTTTTTTGAGGGGAGCACCTATGCATTTAACCCTTTGTTCTGTCAGTTCTTCGGGTGCTCAATCATTCTTTGTTCCTGTCAATCTTCATGTTTTTATCACAGATCTCCCCCACTTTGGGCTCTCCCAGGCTCCAGGCAGACTCCCTACCTGAGATGAGGCACAGTGCAAGCACAGAGGTGACTGGTGCAGCTGTATACCTGACTCCCATTTTGCCCAAATGATCCAGGAAACACAATCTGCTGGCATGGCAGTAGGTGGTCTGCCCTGGCCTGTGCAAACTCTTTGACAGCTGATGTGGAGAAGCACTTTGTATTGAAAGAAATGTGAAGGTGCTCACAGATATTTGGAGCTATGCAGAGCCTTAGTAATGGGGGTCTGTGCAGAGCAGCCTCCTTGTTCCCTCTGAATGGTGGGAGTGCTCTGGGTCCCTCTGCTCCCCTCATGGCTGAGCAGAGACAGCTGGGCTGTTTCCCAAGCAGCTCCCTCGCTGCTGAAACAGCTGGCCCTGGGAACCTCACATCTGTGCCTGATCCTGCAAACCCAGATGTACATGGCCATGGTGGGCCCTTTCTGTTCATTGGTATGGCTTGCCTGGGGTCAGCTCTGTGTCTCTGTGACTCACTTGGGCTAAGTGCCAGTGAAACCCTTCACCTTGAGAAAGAGGGTTGAATGACAGCAAGAACATGCTTTGGGTTAGTTTGGTTTGAAGAAAGAAAGATATGTTTCTTTATCACCCCGTATTTCTGTCCAATTGGCTTTTGTGCACTGCATGGTACCCTATAAACACCATAAAGCTTTAACAAGTATGGTGCCTTCAGCACTGCAACACAGTGTTTGTTACAAGCTGAAAATTGTCATTGTGCGACTCAGGTCTGTATTACTGTGTGAATGGAGCTCCAGCCTTCAGAAACTATCATTTACAGATTTCTTTTGAGTAAAGACTCCTGGGTAGGCCTTTTTAAAAAGGGTGAAAATAGCTCTGAATTGAACAAATTGCAACAAATAGTGGCTAGTTGTATGGATGCCAGCCTGTGCCACAGGGAAGGTAGATACTACAAATGCTCTGGGATTCCACTTCATCCTTTTATAGTAGCTTTTTCTCCACCACTGCATCCTCTCCAGTAATGGTGTTAAATAGTGCATATGTAATTTTGATGTTTTATGCTGTGTTTTGCTTCTAACACTGGACTGAGACTGTGTTTCCGTCCCTACCCTGAAATTCAGTTGTGGATGTAGAAATTCTGTCATTTGTTGCTGCAGTATGTGAAGAATTAGAAAATATTGTTTGGAGCACACACCACTTTTCTGTTGGCCTCTCTTGACTGAATCAGATGGTCAGGCACTGTCATGCCATCTGTAGTAAGCCCTGCAGGTGGATGTGCCATGCCAAGAGATTTTGTTTGACAGCCTTTATTCATCAGATGGTTTTGCAAGCAACTCATTACAGAGTGATGAACCTGCCTGTTTCTGGTTAATTATCAACTTCACAGTCTGTTGGGTGAGATCAGCCCTCTTATAAGTGACTACTGATTCCTGTAAAAATGATTTTTTTCTCTCTTTTTAAAGCACCATTTAAAAGTAAAGCAGGCATTTCAGAAGCTTTAATCACAATTGTCTTTTAATCTTCTATAGAGACAGCTCCACTAAAAAATAAAAGCCAAAAATTACCAATAAATACATGTACAGTGTACTGGTCATCTTGATAAATCCTTTGTTTCTGTTCTTTGCACATTCACATTATCAAGATGAAAGGCCAGATGTTCTCTTCTTATAACTTCATAAACATCAGAGAAGACATTATTTTGAAGTTATTGGGTTTGTTTACAACTTTTACCATTCAGAGCTCAAATACATACAAAGGAGGATGAATAATTCCCTTCTTAACATCTTCCTGTGGGTCAATGCAAGAGAAATGAGTGCAGAGCAACAGGAAATTGCATCAGGAACAGTGGTACCTTAAGAGAGACCAATCAGAGTCAGATGCCACCAGATACAGTTCTCAAAAGCACTTCTCACACCCAGAGAGGATCAGGGATGGTGTTTTACACCTGGAGAAGTACTGGATTTGTTGGCATCATAGCAGTCACTCTGTACATTCATTAAATTTGTATTCCAGGCTGGGTAAGGGCAAGCTATCAGGTTGTGACTAGTAAAACATCCCAGAAAGCTGTGCAAGGGAGGAAAAATTGCATCACTGGTTTCACTCTTTGCACAAGGCTAGATGAAATGGGGTGAAATGCTGGCAGTGCTGGAAGGTGCCAGTGCAGAGCTCTGCTGCTGTCCCTGCTCCCTCAGCACCTTTCCCTGTGGCACAGCAAAGCCCCTGACACCTTCCTGCTCTCCAGGGGCCCCAGCCTGCCTGCCTGCCCACCCTGGGGGCACACCGTGCCAGGCAGGTGGCTCCAAGCCCTGGGTTGCACAGTCCCTGCTCTCTCCAGGCTGAGACTCACACCGTGCACCCCTGGGTACCAGACCCAACAGGGGCTTGGCTCCCTGCAGGAGCATCCTGCCAGCACTGCACAAACACTGCTCCCATGAATGCAGCTGAACCCACAGGGCTGATCCCTGCAGGAAGTGCTCCTAGCTGGTATCCAATGGGGGAAAATTTGGTTAAAAAAATGCAGGTTTGAGAGTGCAGTAGCCTGCAAGGGAGCTCCTGATATGAAATTGTAACCGACAAAACAAAGCATTTTCTCTCAACAAAATGGGTTCTGTCCTCACATTACATTATCTCCAAACAGAATGACACAACAGTGGAGGAAACACACCTATTCAAAACAGAAACATAATTAAGGAATATACAAATGAAAATATCATGGTCTTCCATAACAGAATTCTGGGTGGATTTTCAGAAATGGCAAAATGTCACCTATGTAGGAGGTAAAACAAATGTCTCATGTTATTCAGCTGGTTCTCCATTCTGTCTATTACAGCACATCAAGAGGCATCTTGGGAAATGCCTTTATATGCTATGTATAAAAACTATAGTTAAAATGGAGTGAGAAGCATTTTCTTTGGGAAAATGCATCCCAAGAACATTAAAGGATGTTTCACAACTGTATAGTGTTCTAATGAGGAGCTAAGAAATTCATTTAATCATAGCCAGTGTTTATTTTATAGCAGTTCTCTAAGCACAAAGACAAATTATCTGTTTTTAAAAATTATTCCAGCAGCCAGTTGCATGCAATGCAGCAGCATAAGCAATCAAGTGCAATTCCTGCTGTGATCACTGGGTGGCATTTGGATGTATTGGAAGAGTTCAATTTTGGATGGTAAATGGAATGGAATATTGCATTTTATGCAGAGTAATGAAATGTTAGCAGCAGATCAGTGACAGAAATAAGAATGCAGGTGAGATATAGTTCATAAAAATTCTAGAATATATATATATATGTCATTAAAATACTTAAAGATTACTGTAAGGTACTTGATGATAAGTAGTGTTATTAAGGCTAATCTCAGGATAAGCTTGTTATTGAGAGAATAGTGACCATTAGTCTTATAGCTGTGTCCCAGACATCATCCCACTGGTTAGGTGGGATCCAGGTGCATTGCTCACCCTGCTCGTAGGCTCACATGAATCATGGAAAAGCAAACAACCTCTGGGCTCCCAGGCAGCCCTGGGTGCACCAGGATGGCCCCATACAGATACAGTTGCAGAGCCCACATCAGTCTGCAATGCTACTCCTGTACAGGTTGGACTTCCTTCCTTCCTTCCTTCCTTCCTTCCTTCCTTCCTTCCTTCCTTCCTTCCTTCCTTCCTTCCTTCCTTCCTTCCTTCCTTCCTTCCTTCCTTCCTTCCTTCCTTCCTTCCTTCCTTCCTTCCTTCCTTCCTTCCTTCCTTCCTTCCTTCCTTCCTTCCTTCCTTCCCTCTACATATCTATCTTGGTCACTCCTCACCAGACTCAAAGGGCTGTAAAAATGTACCTGCCTCACCAAATGCAGCCAGATCACAGTGAAATAGGCCCTACCACTGAGGAAACAACTGGATAGCAAGTTCCCCTCTTCCCTTCTGTTGTACAAACCATTGCTTCATACTGACAGAAATGCAAGTGTTGCTGAGCCGTTGTGGTCTGTGAAAGTAAGAATTCAGTGTATACTGAGGTGCCCTCTGGTTCCAGGAAAGGATTAAAGAGATCAAGTTTTGTTTGTCATTTGAAGGACAAAATCAAGAAAGAAAAAATCTTTTAGAAAGAAAAACTATGCTTTGTCTGCTCTTTGAAAAGAAGAAAAACTAATCACAAACTGCCTCCTTCACTTTGCTTCTAGAACTACTTCTAGTCAGAAGCGAAGGGGGACAAGAAGTTTTTTGGTTTTAACTTCAGGTCTGGCAGTTCTTACTAGGAAAAAACAAGCAAACTTTAAATTATTGTGAAACTGTAGAGGAAAAAAATTGGGCAAATAAAATGCTATGATGGAATTAAACATTTTTTCTACACACGAATCCACCCTGCCTCATCTCTAATATGAAACTTGGGGATTTTGTACTGAGCAGCAATGTACTAGCAAAGACTTAAAAGTACATGGCTCTCTTCAGTATTTCCCTCTACAGTCATCCGTAGATATATGATTGTTGGGATGTCCCTTTCCCTAATATTTGCAAAAAAATTGTACTGCTGGATGTAAGCCACTGTGTATTTATTGACCTAAATACTAAATGCTTTAAGAGAACAGCCCCTCATTTTCCGTCAGAAATGCTACTGACATAGTGCACATGTAATGAAGGAGCATTATGTTTTATATAGAAGGAGGAGGTCGTTTCTCAAAACAAAGTGACCACAAGTCTTCTACTGAGCTATTTACTTCCCTTGCCTCTGTCATCATCATCCCTTTTCCAACACATGCAGTCAGGGCCATGAACACCAATTGAGTTAGTGAATTTGCAGAACTATGATGATTTGCTACACACTTAACCTTCCTTGTGCTGGACTCTTTCTCTGGCAAAAAGCAAGTATTGAAACAGGAGGTCCATCTAAAGGTGAGACATCTGCATGAGACTAATGCATTAACCTACTCACCACAAATGATTCCTGCTGCATCCTAATCATCACATGAACATGGCCAATCTCCAGTCATGACATCAAAAATACTCCCATCCTGACAGGTTTGCTCTTCAGTCTGCCACCTGCCTGCACCCACTGGCAGCTGAGTGCTTCAGAAATGGATCCATCAACTGCTGCTGGGAACAGAGTCAGTCAGTAGCAGTCTCTGTTCAAACTCAAAATGGAGATGTTTATTTTTCAGCATTGCAAAGTTACATCTAACCCCCCACCTCATAAATAATGGGTTTTTGCTTCAGGTCTGAATCACAAGGTGTCTGGGTCCTTCCCAGCCTGGTAGCAGCTGGAAAGATGGGGGTGCCCAGGCCTGTGTGTCCTGGTCCTCTGTGTGCAAATAGGTGAATCAATGTGCAGTATTTACTCTGGGCTGCTTATAAAGGTGCTCTCAAACTGGGACCTGCTCCCTAATTTGGTAAATCTTTTTTGGTAGCTATCACTGTAGGCAAGAAACTGAGGCTGAGGAGAAAAACAAGGATTTTTATGAATCAGATTGTGTTGAGGGGTAAAACAATCAAAATAACTCACAGCACAAGCCTGATACTCTGCTACAAAGCTCGAGGCACTTCCACAGATATAAATAAACCAGCAGTGTAGCACCCTGCCACCATCACTTGAGCAGTGTGGAACTATTTATACATGCAGGAGAGCTATTTCTGCCACCACAGCCCCTGGGGCATTGCCTCCAGCCCCGACGTGCCACCCACTGCAGCTGCAGCCAGAGCCACCTCCCACGGGCGGGGGACACGCTGGGGGACACGGGGCATCCCCAGGGCCACTGACTGCAAACCCACGGGGGGACTCCCAGAGAGCAGGGAATTCTTTGAAAAGGTTGTCTTAAAAATTCTCTGTGCAGTTTTACAGAAGACATCCACTGTGCACAGACAAAAACAACCTCACGGCATCATCTCCTATTTCACATGTTCCCAAAGGCCAGCTGCAGACAGATGTGCTTTCACTGACTGACATCTTAGTCCACCAGTGATTCTTAATCAGCAGACATGCTGTAGGCTAAAAGTAAGTAAATGCCAAATGGAGATTTAAATACATTTTTTCCCTCCAAGAGTATTTGAGTATTTTGCCAATTTCAAGTAATATATTAAAATCACTTCTGCTTTTGAAAATAATATTTCATTTTTCAGGTATCAAATGAACTTCATCATTCTTTCTTTAGTGATACAATCTTGTTTTTGAGACCATACAAATTCAACTTTTTTTTTCTTCCATAAATCACAATTTTGCAAATGTTTTTGTAATGGCAGGATGTTAGAAATGAGAAGCTCAGAACAGTTTACTGAGGTAAGATTTGCTCTGACTCAGAAGAGAGTGGGAAGGGATTCCAGCACAAAGGTGAAGTAAATCAATACACATCACCTGCAATAAAAATAATAATTCTACAGCAATAAGGGAAGAGTAAACCCTGTTTAAATGTATAAGAAACTACTGAGAATTTTTTTAGTAAATAATCTGAGATAACAACATTGTTTAGAACCAACAGATGCCTTTGAAGCATTTTATCAGGATCAGCTATCTTGTAGAAACTTCTTAAGCAAAATAAGAGATTATGTACTAACATCACTATCCGCACAAGACCACAGATAAAGTATATAAAGAGTGCCACAAAGTAAGGAAGCTGATTCCCAAATTGCAGTCTCACAAATCATCAAAATCACCTCTGGGTACCCTACAGTTAGCTTGCTGGTGGCCTAATGTTTCTGTTCTTCATCTTTCAGACTCATAAAATAGCTTATATAGCTTAAGTACATTCATTATTCCAGTCTCACTTTTTCACTTAACAGCACCTGTCACAAGGATGATGGTGATTTTTGAGTAGAAGGATAATGGACAAAGAACTCCTTATGTTTTGGTTGGCATATTTAAAATAATGTGGTAATTCCTTCTGGAGATATTTATCTGAATATCTGCAAGCACTATTTAGCATTAGCTTTCAAGTTACTCTTTGTGTCTCTAAAACTTTACAATAGAAGTTGGAAACATGAACTCCTAAGAGTGTCTTTATTCCTTTGTTACGGTATTAAAAGAACTTGAACCTAGAATGGAGAAAGACTCCATACTGTATTTCTACTACAATCTAAAGAAGAAATGGTGTTTCACTGTTCTGAAATTAACTTTAATGGATTCTCAGAGTTCACAACTGAAATCTGGTTTTGATTTCTAGCACACCTTCAGCATTCAGTGCACGGGTATTTTAGTATTCATTCAGTCAATCCTCAAAATGTGCAGTTTGCCATGAAGATATACAGCCTGAAATGTCATTATCAATGACTGCAACAAGCTGTATGGTGTTACCTTGTTGAATATAGGCACATTATTGGCCAGCTTTACTGCAAACAATTTCAAATAAAATTGAAGCATCACATCTGTTGCCCATGTAAATATAAAATAAGTAGGAATAGAGACTCAAATAAAAGTGACTGCAGAATAAATGCAAGTCTGAATTTATTGCTCTGTTTAGAATTTATTAGTTCTCTGCCTTTACTACTTCAGAAAGGTATCCAAGTCATGCCTACTAAGAAATTACACTAATGGCTTATAAAAGCCTGGGGAAAGGAGTAGAGTATTTGTGATTCTAGATCTGTGAAACCCACTAACTCCACATCTAAGACAAAAAAAAAGCAAGTTCTGAATCATGACAGGGATTTGCAGACCTTGGAAGTTCTAAGGAAGCCTCACCACTCTCTTGGATGAGGTTTACACTAAAGAGTGTAAGAGGTATAAAAATGAGTTCAGAATGGGGGAAACGGAGGCAGTGGAGAACAGGAGACATTGCATTGGATTCCAAGTGATGCCTTAAGTTTTAGCTTTCATGTTTTTCAGATTCTGTGTTGCCTAGGGGTGTAGTTCTGAGCCTCATATTACATGTTAGTAAGCTCTCTTCACAGAGTAGGTAGGAAAAACAAATCCTTTTCCTCGTGGAGACCAAGGACAATGGACACAACTTTTCAGGCCCACAGCATAAACAACAGTGAAGAGAGAAAACAAGAAGGATGGGACTTCATAATCTGAAGCTGCAATTGGACAATTAAACCCCAATATGCAAATAGACCAAAACTTATAAAAGTGTGAGACCTCGTGACCGGTCATCCATTTTGAGACCATTTTGGGTCCATCTTGGGTGTAGTCTTGGTCAGGTTCTTGTCCTGCCCAAGGACAGCCTTAAAGGCCTTTTAATAAATATCTACTTTATTGTCTTGGCACTGTCTAGTCTCTGTTCCAGGTCAGCCTTCCTAAGGCATCACAAAAGGTTTAAAAATTGACATGCAGAGGTGAAAGGGCAGGTAGAGCACTCTACAGATGAACCAGCATCTCCCAGTCAAATGACAACAAAATGCTGAAAAGTCAAAGATTCTGTGGTTTTTAGAAGAGAAGATTCTAATTTTTTCAGGTGTACAGCTGCAATGCTGGCATGGGGGTGCATGGGGTGAGTTCCAAAATCCGTGTTAGGAAGGCATGAGAACTAGCACTAGGCAAGATGCTGGCTCATGAGTGGCACACAGCAGTGTGAGAAGGGAGTTCCCATGGATGAGCTGTATCACTGGGCTGACTTAACATGTATGAGAGGGTTGATATGCAACGAATTCATAATATCTTAAAAAAAAAGGCATTTCAGATGCTGTTAAGGGAATCATTACTATAACCTCAGGCTATCCACAGCCACTTAAATCATTCAAATCCTTGATCATTCATACTGTTAATGTGTTACTGTTTTAGACATGCTACTAATTTATAGAAGATTAATGTGGATTGCTGAAGAATTCAATTCACTCCAAGTGTTTTCAACAGCCAGTAGGAAAGAATACTTATTGCAGAAAGAATCGATATCAACATGACAGGGCTCCTCTTTTCTTTATTTTCTTTTAGATTATAACATGCCAATTTATCAAGAAAAAACACTAGTTTGCACAAATTCCTACCTCTTTGGTGGGAAAATAGTGGAGGGATTTATTCTATCCCCAAGTCTTTTCATAACTTTGTTTTAAAATTATACACTTAATTTTATTTCACTTGACCACTTAGTTTTAGCTACACAAAACAATATATTAATCTTTGGAGAAAATGCAATAAGCAGGGATCATTTATTCAACCTATTTGATTATTTCTGCCAAGTCTACCTCATTATCCCAGTCCTACAAAATATAGGGAAAAGTTTTAAAATTAGATATTTCCATCTAAAATAAAACACCCCAGAACTATCATGGATTTTACACACTGGGTCACATGCATCTGTCTATATATATTCAGAGCGCATTTTGAAAAACTGAGCTACTTTGAAATATAAAATATAAAACTGATATATTCTTTCCAGAAAATTAGTAAAAGCTGATCTGTAGCTAAAAATATCACATTTATTGGCAAGCTGGTGTGTATTATTGAAGCACTTTGCATTGGAATAGTTCACTTACTGCAAAAATAAGTGAACAAATAAGATAGTACATTAGGAACTTTTTTTTTTCTGCATTTACACAGAAATGTCTGCGTAATGTCCACTCCTCTGTCCAAGTGGCTGGGAAATTATGGAGTAAACTGAAAGCATAAAATTCTTGAGTGTTTTAGTAAAACTATCACAACACAAACACCCTTTCTTAGTAACTAAATAGGAACCATGTACTTTGAAAACAGGGATATCATTAGGGATAAACAATCAGGATTAGGTGATCAGTGATTATACCCCACTGGAATGTGTAATTTCAGCTCTGTTCCTGCTGAGGTCACAATTGCTGTTCTCCATAGTGTAGTGGTTGTATTTACCTTCCTGCCACTAATTCACAGACAGCCTTTGGATGGGACAGTGAAAGAGGAGCCCACTCCTATGTACATCAGGACAGCTACACTGACTCTCCAGCTTGGGGAAGAATTCATTATCTAATGAATGTGATCACAAATGAGAATTAATTTTCATGGACAATGCATATTCTAAGAAAGGTCATGGGATCTTCAAATCCAAAAGCTCTTCTTCTGGACTATTTTTCCTCATGCTGACAAACAAACAAAGCTGTTAAAGTGGGAAGATTGCTGAACTGGCCTGTCTTGTATTATTTCTTCTTACAGTTGTGTTGAAAAATACATGTAACTCCAATGAAACACGATTTTCTTTGCTTTCTCTGATGTGACTACCTTATGCAGCTGATTTGGGGTGATTAAAACAGCTGGTATATTATCTGCATTCAGACACATCTGAATGATTTAATAATGAGAAGGTTTCATACTACTTTAAAAAAAAGAAAGGAGATTGCGATAAAACCCCCAGAAATTCACTCCTTTCTGGAAGCTTGTGTGCTAACAACTCGTATCTAGGAGAGTTTTAAAATTCTAGTAGTGTACTAACCCATCCAATGAGTGCTGAATTTTCCTAAGTGAGGTTGAGAAAAGGCAAAATTAAAACAAAAGCTAAAAATGTTGTAGGCAGCAGTAAAATCTATTACCAACAATTAAAGCAGAAGTGTGAAAGAGCCTTAACTTCAGAAATCTTATGAAACAAACAAAAAACCCATTGCAGCTTATCAGCATAAACAGTCATGAAGAGCTGGTAAAAAGCTCAGGTCAGGGCTGTGAAGAGGAAATGCTTTTTTCTGTGTTGCACAATTACTAGCAGCACTTGAAAATTTCATCCAGTTTGTTCATGACTTTTATGTGCAGATTCTATGATTCAGCAGTTTAGAAAAGAACATATACCTGTTTCCTCCAGGACAAAGCACAGTAAAGGGGTGGGCTTTTTGTTTGTTTGTTTGTGTAGTTTTTGGGTTTGATCTTGGATTTTTGTTTTTGTTGTTGTTGGGGGGTTGTTTGTTGGTTTTTTTGTTTTTTTTTTCATTTTAGAAGTGACCGTGGTTTTGGTTTTCACTATTTGATCACTGAGGTGAGGGGAAGAGAGAAGCATGAGAATACAGTCACTAGAGTCTGTGCAGAAGAAATAGTACAAAGTTGACAGAAAAAGCAGACTCCCACCAACCATGAATTTTCGAAGTTTTTGGCAGCTTCTGCATTTCCTCTCATGCTTGAGAACATTTCAAAGGCAGGATTACAAAAGAAGCCGTGACATGTTCAGCTCGAAACTGTACCTGGGGCTCCGGGGAGAGGGCAGGGGCAGGTACAGAGGCAGCACACGCTGTTTTGAAGGACTCACTTCAAAGCCTTCCCTTTCTCCCTCTCTGCGCAGGCAAGGATCACAGCCCGGGACATGAACCACCGCCTCTCCATTTAGACAATAAGGAGGAGGATTAGTTAACCTGGGACTGCTTTACCAACCGGTGCCCTGACCTAAATACCACGGTTAAGCACCAGGGTTTCGTGAATGCAGGACTCGAGGCAGTGATACAAACCCGGCGCTGGGCAGCCTTTGCTCTGAGTGCTTTACAAACATGCAGCTGCCGTCTTGCACCTATGAATTATGAATTTCTCAATATATTCACGGGTGAAGTTTGTCAAATACCACAAACATGAGGTCACAGAAAAGACCTAAGTAGTATCACCTCCTTAAAACAATAATTAACGTGACTGAACAGCAGCATCAACCTGCTCTTTTGCTTTTTCCCTGGGAGGATTTTATTGGCTAGAAACTCCTGCTACATAATGATGTTCACCTTGTCCTTACAATGGCATGCCTAGAGTGCAGAAAATACTGAAAAAACCCACAACCAAACCCCAAAATAAACGAGACTTGGCAATAACTAAATGCTCAAATTTACAACTGAGATTTTGAATCCTTGCATTGATTTTTAAATTTCTTTCCACTGTTTAAAACTTCATTTCTCCCATGGAAGTAGAGAAGGGAGGAGAAGAAAACTACCACTGTTTGAATATTCCTTTTTCAAAGCCTATCATCTTTGTTAATAGCCTCTAATGAATAATTCACTCAGGGATAAACATGCTACCATTATTATTTTGTCAGCAGAGTCAGTATGATTCAGAGGAGAACAGTCATATGACTGTCACACTTCCCAAATTGTGAAAAGATGTGGGAAAACAGAAATTAGCAGCTGAGAGAGAAGGCTTAACTTCTACTACTATGAACAACAGAGCAGCCTGTGGCTGATTTGAAATACATACACAAACTTAAAAAGGAAATATTACTGTCCAACAGGCACCATTCTAGAGCAGACAGGTTTCTTTTCCCTCAGAGGCCTTAGAATAAAAGAGAAAAATCACTGTAAGTTAACCAATTTATTACACCAATTTGTCCAGAAAAAGCAGAATTCTTTGACACACAAACCCTCTTCTTAGGATCTTAAATCATATTGATTTTAAAAGTGCTGAGATTGCAAAAGTGCATCCAGGCATGACAGCTCATACTTCCTATGTCAGACTTCCCTTTTGCATACCTGTCTTTTGAAACATGTGATAAGAGTCATTGCAAAGTAAATATCTGCACACAGAACTATGCCATGGCCAGAAAAATGGAACCATTCCTACAGATACCTGTCAGAAACCACTGACATCTGCTGGTTTCCAGAAAACAGGACTATTGGGTTCAAGACAAGGCATAATTTTACTGCCTTATCAAAGGCCCCTTTGTGTGAGTTTATGTGACAGGGTTCTCCAGCTCAGGAGGGAGGAATGTTTACCAGCAAGTAGCAGGCTGAGGAGATTATTACATGCTGAGAAGCAGCATGTGAAAGTCTCCCAGGACTAGTAAGCACTGGAGACCAGTTGTTCTGTTAAATCCACCAGAACTGATAAATTCAGAATCCCAGGAGCCTGCTGGCTGTGCACAAAGCCAATACACACATTAGTGTTGACCATGGTTTGCATTAACTTGGATCACGCACAAACAGGTAGTGGTTGCTACATGCAAACAAAAAACCCTACAGGATTACACATACACACCTGATGAAGCAAAGAGCTCTTCAAAGGACTTTGTAACCTACCTAGGAGCCAGAGGTCCCAGGGTGGGGTCTGACCTCCCACTGTAACACTCATGACTACTCCTACAGAGTCAAGAGTGTTAGACTTAAGTGAACGTGTGGTGTGCATAGTTACCTGCTATTAGTAACAGCTTTAGTAGCAAAAAGCCTTCTGTTCCTTGGGATGTGTATGTTTCCTAACTTGATCTACTTATCATGGAGAGGGGAATATATTTACAGAATCAAACATCCAACTACTTTATCCGTTATTTCTTGGCAATACTAATTCCCCCATAACTAGGACTGTTGCTGTCACTGATTTAATTTCTCAAATGACTTGTTCAAAAAAGTACCTGCAAAACCCACTTTAAGCAAGATCTTACTTCCAAGAATTTCTTGGAGGTCCAGAAAATGGGACTCCAACAGCTCATGACAGAAACATGGTTAGCCAACTTAAACATTTTTCTAGTCCACGTGATTTAGACTTCTCATTTGAACACCAGCACATACAGACATTAATCACCATGAGAAACCAAATAAGAAGGCTAACACCTTTGGCTGCTTTTACTTCTGAAAGGCATGTTTAGGCACTCTAAACAAAATGCCTGCTGCTGTCACTTGAAGATAAGGTTCTAGAGAGCCAGAATCTTTGTTAATGTCTGCTTCATTTTTCCCTTATTCCTGGCCAAAAAACACACACACCACCGAAAACCTTTCAAGTATTTCCAGGAGACATTTAGATTTTGGCACATTAAAGTACAGCACAGGCAGTACACCTAGCAATTGCATCACTACCACTGAAAGTTGTACCATGCTATTATGCATTACTAGCCAGTTGAAGAACTGCTCCCAGGAATCCTAGAGCTGTTAGGAAAGTGTTTAATGATCTCATCTGATGATTTACAAAATAAACATTCATGCCTCAGGAAAGTCTCTTTAGTAGGAACATGTTGTTACTATTCTACTCTAATAATTTCACTTCTACACTGCTGTGATTTCACTCTTTGGTTCTTTAAAGTAAACTCCATGGAATTGGAAACTGGCAACATTTGTGCTTAGCTGCTTCTCTGCATTTGTCCCACTCTGTTACTTCAACAAAGGGATGTGAACACAAATGGTAGTTTCTCTTTAAAGACAGACAGACCAATAATGGTTAGTTACAACAGAGAGCAAGCTGCTAGATGTTGACAAAAATCAATTGCTGGACTGTTTACACTGCTTTGCAAAATCTCCTTCAAGTGCCCTGAACTGAATAGCAGCTTTGTTGCTCTGAAGGTTTCTGCTCAGCAAGGCCTTGCCTGTAGCTGCAAACTACAGGATTGCAGCTTGAGATTCTTTGCTTCATTTAAGTGTTTACAATCAGGAACTTCTAGAAATTTCAGTGACAACTGACTGCCAAGCCCTAACAATGGGTTCTTAAGCTTTGACTATTGCCTGACTGTGGCTTAACAAAGAAAGAATTGTAAAAAACCCTCAACTTTCTCATCCAGTAAATACTGAGATTGAAATACCCATGACAATTTCTTAAGACGTGCTTGACATCTTAATGGAAGATTTCCCATCTCTGTAGCTAAAAAGGAGTAATTTAATACTTTGAGTATCTCAAAAGGGAAGCTATATCACCTAACCTGGGCTAAGGTTACAAAGCACAGTTCTCTCATACACTTTTTCTAGGCAGTGTTTTGCATTTTATGTGCATCAGTTCACTCCTGTTGCCAGAATGAGAAGATGCCTTGGACTGAAAAAGATCACCACTTAATGCTTCTAGAGGACGTACATACAAAAGTTGAACTTTCTGATGAGACAAAAAGAATTATTCTGAAACATCAGTATTCCTTTGAGTCAATAAATATCTTCTACTTTTCCTGCCAGAGTTTTATTGTCAGAGAGAGATCATGCTGGAGATGTGAACTATTAACTGTGTTTGCAGAGAAAACAAAAAAGCAAAACTCTGACAACTTCAGAAAAAATGGTGACAAGCAACAAGAATGTTTTCCTTATTTAAAACAGATAAAAGGAAGTAAATTACTGTGATTTGGGATTTTCTAACCTTTCTGCCCCTCATGAAGCTAGTAGGAAAAAATTGATTAAAAAACTACTATCTCAGCAAGTAGTACAGGACATTCTCTTCCTAGAAGCATAATCAGGATCTTCCTCAAGCCAACGAACAGAGGAATAATAATAAGAGTTGCCCAATATTATTTAAACTACCTGAGACAGGCCAAAACCAGGAAGCAGCTAGCATCAGCAGACAATCATCTGACTCTGGGATTGAGCAAGCCTATCTTCTGACCCTGAAGCTAGGTTAACATCCAAGGAAGAACAGTTTCCTCCAGGCCTTACCAGTGAGAGCAGCCCTACCACTAAATTGTATGAGAATGGACTCTCAGACCTGAAGCAGCTTTATTATGCAGTGAATATTCATGAGTTCCTGAAATTTGGTTAAGAGGTCTCATCTGTTTCTCCACCTACAATAAATACTCTATAAATCTGAGGGTGGATTCCAGAAGGTAAGACTGAAAGGCAGAGAGTTTTGTTCCTCAAGTGGTATCTCTGGAAGTTTGTTAAAAGGTTTGACATAGCATGAATATAAAGTGCCTCTTCTTCGTCAAACTCCAAACTCAAATTATGAAACACAACTGGTTGTATAACTTAGATCCTTTCTATACCTGCTTTAAGATTTCTAAAAAAGGCTTACATTTTACATGTGTAAACAGTCATCTTTCAAGTTCAATAGAACTATTTTAAAGAGTACACACTTATTCTTTTTCTAAAATAGTTCTTTTATAGTCTTCTATAGTTCTATAATCCAAGAATTATGATTTTGGAGTAGGAATTATTAGAAAATACTTTAAAAATATATTTTCAAAATCTGTAACAAAATAATGACTCAATCTTTAAAATTAAATTCTTCTAGTAGTCCTCAATTGAAATACCAGTATTATCTGTAGAAACAACACAGAAATGCTATAGAATACAAAGCAGTATAAGTACCCATGAAAATATAAATATTATTTAATGGTATAACTTTAATAAATTTCTTTTCAAAATAAATTTAGTCAACAGTTTCTAGGACTTGGCCAGTCTCCACACAATCATATCTGAGCTGAGCTGAGCTTCTGCTATTTTCAAAGCCATTTTCTGGTACAGGGCACCATTCATTGTTTGGTTCATACTTCGCACACCCTCTTCCCGCTCATTCTGAAGCTTCTTCCTGAATTGCTGGACTCCTTCCTCAGTGTCCAGTAAAGAAGCCAGAGGAGCATTATTGATTTTCTTGCCAGACTCATTCCCCCATGTCAAGCTGTTTTCAGCTTTACTTTCTTTTAAGAAAAGAGAATTTCTCAAGGTGAGCATTTCCTTTTCCAGAGCCAGTGCTAACTGCTCAGCAAGTACTTCTTTGCTTCCAGATCTCAGGAGTTTCACACTGCAGCTTGGAGGGAGAACTCTAGCAAGGCTGTGAAGGCACTGGAACAAGACAGTCAGATTTCTGTAAAACAAAATTATGATGGTCTAAAAAAAAAGTAAACTCTGTAGTTTCCACCCATCACAGAAATATCCTAGCCAGATAAAAGATCAACCCAAACATAGGAATAAAAAATGCAGAAAATCTAATCACAGCCCATAAACATGGGGGTCAGTAACTATTAACAAAACAGGATCAAAAGTGAATAGTACCAAGTAAAATCACTTTTCAGAAGGAACCAAAAGTCTTGAGACTTAAAATTTTACCAACTGATTCCTTGAACATTCCAGCCTTTCCTCTTACATAAAGGAAATCAACTCCTAATTGGAGGAAAAGACTGAACCTCAGTACAAAATACACTCTTAACAGTTACACCTTTTCTTTTTCATTTTTTAGCTTGAACTCCTCAAAACAGCAACATCTGTCAATATCCCAGAAGTACTTTTATGTTATAAGCCTTAACCAGCTAAGTCATAAATTATGGCAGTATTACTAACTCGCTTAACCTGTTTGAGGAAATATTTGTCCAAGAATCTGCCTCAGACAGGACATCAGTGAGACTCTTCAGATTATTTCCTTTACATAATCATGGTAGATAGGAAATAACTATAGCAGAAACATGTACAAAATGAGACTACATTTATACTGCAATACTAAACTAAAAAATGACCTAGCAATAAATTTAAATTTAATTTAACTTGGGGTTTGTGGTTTGGCTGGGGTTTTTTTTTGTTTGTTTTAATATTAATATGTAAATATTTAATATTTAAGGGGTTTTTTAATTAGCACACATTGAAGAAAAAAATTACAAATTAAACATTATACTAAGAATAATGTAAGAAAAAAGTTATATAAAATAGTGATGCAGCAAAATGAAGGAATAGTACCAAACAGCTATTAATGGAGACTAGACTTATTTGTAATTCAATGTTCCAGCCTAGATAAAATTAAATAACTCAGTTCAGGTTCTGCCATAGTTTTGATCTGAAAACAGGTCTGTTATTGGTGATCGTTATCATACCATCACATTGGCAGCCTATTGGTTATGATTTCAGCTGTTATTTATGGTACCAGTAAGAAACAGCATAAAGATAAAAAAGGGTGCATGGAAGATGAATATAAGCTATGCTTTTCAAGTGATTTTACCTGCAAAATACTGTTAGAACACCTTCAAATGGATTTTTCAGGGCCCAATTAAAAATTGTGCCATGGACATTTCCTGCTTTATGACAGAATATGTTGTCCTGGCACTCCTTAAATGGGGTGCACTCCATTTCTCCCAGTAACCATGAGCTGACTGGAGTCAATGTGCAGTCACAAGACACAATCTGAAAGGAGAATCTAACAGACACTGCAAGGACAGCAAGTATATCTTCCATGGAACCTGCAAGAAAATACAGCAAAAAAAGCTATTTGAACTAAATATTTTGATCATGCTACATACATTAAATGAGCTTTGATTTTTGGCTCATACTCCCCGTTTTTCTGTGAAGGATTTGTGTCTGACTTCAGGCATTCTTGGGAATTTTCTTCTCACCTAAGTTCTTATCCCTACTTCTGTCAAGCAAAACAGTTGATTAATGGAACACCACTAATATAATGAAAGCTTTTAGGAGCCAAAAGAAGACTATTAATAGCTTACTGTGATAGTAAGATGACATGTTGGCTTTAGCAGTGACACAGCATTAAAGGAAGAAAAATTAAAATTCATAGCAAACAATAAAAAGGATATTTCATTACCTGAGCAAAAGCCCAGTTCAAAATCAATTCAATCAGGAATATTAAAATAAATGAAAATAAATTACCCTAATATACATGTAGATGAGGAAGAGTTTCAATTACTTTGGAATTATTTAAGAGGTAGCAGTATGTCAGAAAAAAACTTCTGTATTTAATTACAGTATCTTATTTCTAGGAAAAACTTAGGCTTCAGCATTCTGTACTCAAACTTATCTTCAAAATTATCCTTTCCAGACACCCTTCATCACCAATGTTAGAAAAACCTTACAGCAACTCACTAAACATTTTTTCCATTTTGAAAAATGTTTTATCTCCTATTTCACCCAGCTTTATTTCCCAAAAGGTCTGTGCAGCTCGTGTTCAGCAAAATTTAGCTTGGCATCACCTAGAGCAAACAGAAGAATCAAATAGATATTTATAAATCCAAAGCATATAAATCCATTTACCTGTACAGTAACTATTATCCCTCAGCATCTTTACTGAATATCTGCCATCTGAAATATCTTCCAGACTTAACAAAACTTTCCCACAGAGTACAGTAATCTTTTTGCTCTGCTGTAAACCATCATTCTGATGGTTTTTCTTCCTGGCATGCAGAAGAACTACGCAGCACACACGATGAAATGCCAACAGTGGTGAAAGGCTGGTGACAGCAGTGACTGTCTTTGCTCCATCCAGCTGAATCCTTGAAGATCTCTTAGGAAATTCTTTTTTCAGATCATTCTTGCTCTGCAAGTCCAATTTAATCTTTTTTGGAGGAGGTTCAATTTGACTTGAGGAGACTGCCAATGCTGAGAAAGCTTTGTTCAGCTTAATGATTTTACTTTGACACTTGATAATTGGTGAAATTGAAGAGAAGTCTTGATCCATCACTAAAGATAAACTGACATCACTCAGTGACCTGTGAAAATCCATACAATATGACTGCACTCCCAGTTCACATTTTTGCCTTCTGACAAATCACCATAACTCTGCAGATGTATACAGACATTTAAGACTATCATAAATTCCAGTACTATTCCAGATAAAGTCATAGACTTTGCAAAGAAGCTAAGTCCTTTACGTGACTGTTTCATATAAACTTAGTATAAAGATTTTTCAAAATGTGGACTGAATTTTCAAAGGG
Organism: Phylloscopus whistleri; assembly: GCA_017589585.1. Classification (NCBI taxonomy): domain Eukaryota; kingdom Metazoa; phylum Chordata; class Aves; order Passeriformes; family Phylloscopidae; genus Phylloscopus; species Phylloscopus whistleri. The sequence goes on along the minus strand of JADMLD010000552.1, from coordinate 3,243,429 downwards.
CTTCTAGGAGTTAGATGCCTCGCTTCAACCAAAAGAATTTGATGTTTATTTCAACCAGAAAAAGGTGAAAATTCTACATAACCCTTACTCTATGACATTTATGGATTAAATATTTTTTAAAGACTTGACTTTCTTTTTAATAAAAAAATGCAGAAAATATAAATTCTGCCCTTTTGAGGACTAGATGCTCTTCTGATACTCTACATTTTTATAGATATTCAAACAAAATTGAATGTAGAGTAAAATAAAAGGTTTAAGACACTATTACCTTGAACATGCAGCAATTTCCTGAAATGTATGAAGTACTTTATTTATTCAACACAGGGGTCTTTCAGTGAAATTCTAGTATTACAGTTCCAGATCCTCTCTCAATGAATATATTATTCTGTCAATCAATTCAATCTCAAGATGTCACTGACATTTGAAAGTCTTATGAATGTCTAATGTTCTTTACAGAGAAGTATCACCACCTCACAATGCAATCTATGCTATCATTGCAATCTTGCATTAGTAGGAAGCACAAAAATGATCAATAAAGAATTACAGTGTTGGAGTTGGAGATAAAGCAAGTCCTTTCCCCCACAAACACAGGTTGTGGTACACAGTACTGAACTGGAGCCCAGAAACCCAGGTTCTGCTGCTGGCCTGCCAGGTAACCTTGGACAAATGGCTTCTCCACAGATCTTTTCTCAACTGTAAAAATGGGGGAAGAGGGCTAAATTGCTGCTGGTTTTTTAAATCTCCTGGAGATCTTTAAAATTATACAGAAATGAAGCATTTCACTTTTTTAAAAAAGGCAAAGGCATCATCATCAAAGCTAAAAGAACAAACACTAAAAAGGCAAAAAACAATCTTTTGCCTCAGTGGCTCTTAAGAGGGGCTGTCAAGAGGATGAGGTCAACTTTCTTGTAAAGTTACAGCAATCTGGCAGTTGAGAAAGAATATAGCCACAGCTCCAGCAGAATAGCCAGAGGGCCTAACAGGTCAGCTCCCTCACAACCACCTGAATGATTTTCAGTGACATCAGTAGACTTTGAGCTCAGCCTCAGCTACACTGCCTGGGGGAACATGGGTCAAAAGATAAGCTCTGACTCCACCAAAGTTTACATTACACAATTCACACTGCAATTTTATATTTTATGTAATCCTCTTTTTTCACACAGTTTCAACTTAGTTTTCTCTCTGTAAGGGAAAATGACATAAGTAGTATTTACAACTAGAACAGAGTATTTAAAATAAATAGAATAAACAAACAATTTTAAAGATGATAATAAAAATAAACAAACTATTTTGAAGGTTTAAGTATTGCATGGCTGATTGTTCCACATAATTTACACAAAATACAAGGTCTGCAAGCATTTTGATTAGGTACTTGACTAGAAGAGCTCAATTCAAAAGCTAAGTATTTATTACTTGGTAAGAGAATTTAATATATTTTCTTCTGTGCTTCTTGAAGCAAACCAGTTAGGAATGGCAAGTAGCTAACATTAAAGCATCAGGAACTAAGACAGAGCTTTATTTACAACACATACTGATGTTAGCATTGCTATGTCAACATGGACAATAAAGAGCCATAATTTTTGTCAAAGAAAACTCTTTCATAAAAAGCCCCAGTAATGTTGCAGTTATACTCACACAGGTGATTTCTGGCTGTATAATGCTTTCTGCACAGTGCTAGAGAGCAAGCAAGCAGCAGCAAGAATACTGACAAAGACATTTGAAACACTTTATATGCAGACATTCAAAATGAGAACGTTTAAATTTACTGCAGAGCTTAACCTACACATTCATTTTCTATAAAACTACCAATGAAATTATTAGATAAGTGTATATACTCACAAATAAAATGATTCAGTTAGTTTTACTCCAACTACCAGGCTGTCACCCACAACACGCTGCCACAATTCCTCTGTGAAGTGCTCTGGGACTTTAGATTCCAGTGATGCTTCTTTTCTAAGAGAATCAGCAGGATTTTCTACATCATCCCAGAGAGACACAAGGCCTTCCTTACAGAAAAATGTGGATTTTAGATAAATTAAATAGAGACATTGGTTCTTTTTATACTGCATTACTTTGTGTTTTACCACAAGTGACTGCTGTAGGAGCTTTTAAGATACATAAAATGAAAGACATATATATAAACTAGTTAATTCTCTACAATAAATAGAATTGAAATTTCTTAAAACACATTATATCATCATGTAATGTACAACTTATTCTCTCCTTGTAAACATTACACATTGAAATCTTGACCCATCATACAATTAATTGTCCAAAGATTTAAGGTGCTAGAATTTACATTACTGTATTTAATTGCTCAATAATTTGTGGTCAAAACCTAGAAAACTTGAAAGACATCACAGCAGTAACTGAAAGGGAAATCAACTCCCTTTCAATTAAATTAGGTTTCTTTCGAGCAACATATTAAAATAAAATTTTCCCAACCTCCATCACCTTCTCAGCCCACAGCTCACTCTGCCCACATTATAAAATCAATTTTGCTCACATAGTTCTATGACAACTCCCTTTTTGTAACATGTGAGATTACAGACAGATATTCAATATCTAGGCAACTGTGTCAATTAGAACTGTATACTCTCCTCATGCTTGTTGCTAACTCTGTTAGAGGTTACTCCTCCATACCACTCAGTTGTCAGGAGGTATTGTGCACATCAATTTCAAGTAGAAACAACTAAATTTACTCCTAACTACATATATTGGCAAGTTAAGAAAATGAATCTGACTTAAAAAGCAGATTATTGAGTTTTGATAGTGGCAACCCCTACAGGTGAAAGCGGTAAGTGGTTGAGGGCAGCACCCTCTACAAATGGCTTGGCAGAATTCAGAAGTGATCTGGCCCATCTTCTGCATTTTACCTCTTTTGAGTTTGGTAGAACATGGGTTCTGTCTTCAACAAGATCTATTAATGCTCTGCAAGACTCAAGAATAACCCTCTTTTGGAGTCCTAAATGCTGCTGTAGCTCTCGAACAGAAGTCCAACCAGCCTGTAAAAGATAATCATTAGACTACTGCACATAAGAAGGGATATTAAAGCTATCAAAATATCTTCTCAGTTTTCCATTTTCATGCAAGAATCACAAGTAACATTTCTAAAAAATGTTCAAGTCAGGCTACTCTGTTTTTAAAATATGAACCTCAGAATCTTGGTCTTTCAATATTAAACCTAGAGTTTAAGATAAATATTAAGGTAAACTTAATCAAATTATGTAAATATTCCAATGTATTTCTGTAGATATCTTTCACTATTAATCCTGCTTCACTTTTTCATGGATAGCAGTTTTATTTTCTTCTCAAGATTCATATTGATTATTGGTCAAGTAAATATATTGAAGAGTTGACAGATATACAAGTAGACACACAGGTTGACTGTGTCTCAGTTAAACAAAACACAATGAAAAAATCCCCCAAAAAACTAACCAAGGCAAACCAAGAAAAAAAAACCAAAATCACAAAGGACAAAAAAACATGCCAGCTTCTCAGGTTTTAAGAAAGCTCAAAAGCTTATTATCTAGAAAGCAAGATCCTGAGAAGTCCAATGCTGTCAAAAAGAGAACAAACTCAACCCTGGAATGCAAAACCAAACTTCCCTCTTCCCCATCCCCTTTAAAAAAATCCCCCCAAACACATAACACACATAAATCCATTATAAGCCTGAATAAAAAAGCAGTTCTTGTAAGTGAAGTGATGTCCTCTGCTCAAGCTGCAATGGCAAAGGGCATTTAGACCAACAGCATTCTTATGAAAAGTTCTGTAAAAAATTGTCACCTATCGAACTGTGAACCTAAGCACCAGATTCCAAGCAATAATCCAGTGCCAGACTTGAGTCAAGAGAAGAAAATGAAGAGTTAAGAACAAAGATGAGTCTACAATACCTCCCTAATTTAGGTCATCAGAACACATCAGAAGGCATCATTTACTCCCATTGGAGCCAACTCCTGAATAAACAACTGAGAACCAGAAAGCAAATGGGGAAGCACAGATATGGAAGCAGTCAAAATGGCCAAACATTCACTGTTGTATGCTTGCTGACCAATCTGGCTTTTGCAAGCCCTTTTTCCTCCTAAAGCAACACAAGAAAAAGACCTGAATTCTACCACATAGCAAACCCAAGACTGAGTTGTGTCCCCCATCAACCCTCTGTCACAAGTGACAGGCACATCCTTTTCTGCCATGTGCCAAGATGTTGTAAAAAGCTTGTAACTTGAAGCTACTACAAGCATCAGTAGGAGTTACAAGCTTTGTGCTCCAAAACTAAGAAAATAAAACTAGATCACTTTAGAAGAGAAAATAAATATGAACATAAAAACAAGGCAGTCCAGAGCCAAAGACAATAGAGCTGTGAGTAAATCCAGAATTACAGTCTTTACAAAACTGTCAAGTAATGGGGGGGAGAACAGACCAGTGGACATAAAGACACTTCTTTACTTCTGCCAGAACAATCAACTAAAACCATGAGAAACTCTGTAACCTCAGCTGTTGCAACGTAACTGCAGTACTCTGCCAAAGGATATCTTCTTGGTAAGATACCAAAACACATGTTAAAGTGAAAAAAACTTCAAAGGAGAAAAGGCTGAATCCAGGCCCAAAATAGCATATACAAAATAAACATAGAACAATTCAAAATTGCTCAAGCTGATCTACTTTTCAATTTCACTGCCTGCAAAATGCAGTTTATATATATTACTGTGTATAATTTAAACACAATCTACTTACACAGTGGACTATAATTCATTACTGCCAAACTTCTCACATGGCTAAGAAAACAGCTGTGCAGATGTGAAACAAGGGTTAAGAAACAAGGATGAAAAAGGGCTGCATCTGCTATTTCATTTTGCTCTAAAACACAAGATTCCATGGAGACTGAAAACTCGATTATAAATTTCTAGAATACCTGAATTTTGATGATAAATATCAAGAGGCACCACTTCAAGACTAAATAACCTTTGAAAATTCCCAAGTTAAGCAGAACCCATGCACCGTTGCTTCAAAACAAGCATCCTTGAAATTCAATTATATATCAGATTATAAAAACCAGCAAGAGTACTTCCCTGTTCAAGCAAATAGAATACAGAACAATGGGGATTTCAACAAGGAAGAAAAAGTGAAGGTAAAAAGAAATATCTGCACCTACTTCAAAATTCATCAGTTTGTTAAAACACTGCAAATTTCCAGCTGCTTACAATGCCTGTCCTAGCACATGGCTTTGAATATTAGAGATTAAAAAGATCTAAAAGCACAGAAACGATAGGTCTTATAAGGGATCCTGGTCTGTAACAGCTGTATTAGCACACAATAGACAAAATATCCAGCCAGTGGCTTACTTTCAGCAGAACCAGTAGCAAGTGCAAACCAGATAATTCATTTGATCCTGACACAGATTCACAGAGCTGTACAGGTGGAAGCCAGTTGGTGTATTGGAAGAACAAAGTTATGGAACATGGAAGGTGCAGCTGTCAATGGCAGGGTGGACAACCTTCATTACAATTATGGAAAGAGCAGCCAATAAGAGACAGAAATTAATTTCTGTTTCATAGAAGAGTAACGAGTAACATAATGAGTAGGGCATGAATGCAGCAGTGAAGTCAGTTTTAAAATATGACTGTCAAAAAAGAAAAAAATATAGAAACAGAAAGAAATGCATTCAGAAGGAAGATTGCACTTCTGCATGTTAAAACCTAACATGCAAACTGTAAAAAAGTAGGATTGGAAGGGACCTCAAGAGGTCCTCAAAATTAATCCAGTTTCTATTTTCTTGGCCTTCTAGGAGGGAAAAAAATATTTTGTCCACTGCTCTCCAAACAGTTTTTATCTTTTGGATGATGCACAATATCTCTTTAGATATCTTGTTTGTCATTAGAACTAGAAAAGTCTTTTCTTTTTCAGTCTTTTCCTAATATGTCCTTCCTTTATTTATTTATTAACTGGTAAACCATGGCTAATAATTTGCTTCATTTTTAAAGGCTGGAAATAAAACTGCCACAATACCTTACTTAGTTTTCATTAATTCTCAAGTAACAGGAATAATTACCTCATATCTTGTCTTTAGAGCACCCTTAGCAAACTAACAATAGCCTCACATCATTGGCTCAGTATGGGATTCACATTCTCCCTTAAAGCTTTTTTTTTTTCTTAAATAACCTTCTTATTTGTCAACTATTACCCATTTGGTATAGGGTAATATACACACTGCAAAAGCACTCACATTGCTGAGTATGTTGGGTGGGAAACTCCAGCAAGTTTCCCCCAGTTTGTTTTATAAATGATGCTAGTTAAAAGAAGGATACAATTTAGCTTTATTTACAGTACTTTTCAAAATTATCCTTATAAAACCACTAGTAACAGGAGCACAAACATCAGAAGATGGTGAAACAACCACCATCACCAATTAGTGCAAATGCACTCAGTAGGAACCTGCCACTACGTGACCTGAAAGTTATGTATGTAACAGGGAGCAAAAGAAATAAACATTCTAATTTTTTTAAGCTGGTATTTAAACATGAGTAAAATGACTGCTAAGGAACTCTGATGAGATAGCTTCAACATTATCTGAAACTTTTAATTAAAATTAAATTAGACCTGTACAATTACCTAAAGACACTTCTAACAACTGAGAGAACGGAAACACAGACTACCTCTGATGCAAGAATAAATACTTAACTATGTTGTCCTTTTCCCTGAACCACTTCTTCAATAACAACAGTATCATTAGCCTCACCCTTTAGATAATGCAGTGATACAGAACAGTAATTTATAGAAAACATGGAGGCAGAAATGTTGAGTACAAACCTGTAATCTTGTTTCAAGGGCTCGGACAGTAAGCAAACCATTCTCTTGCAATCCTTCTGCAGCAGGAGCATCATGTGCATAATTGATACCACTCTGAAATAAAAAAAAAAAAAAAAAAAAAACCAAAAAAACCAAAACCAAAACCCTGAATGAATTAGAAAGCTGAAAGTAAGGTACAGGCTACTACACAGTAGTATTATAAAAATTACAAAAAATTATATTATAAAAATCTGGGGGAAAATACAGCAAGCCAGGACAATCACAGTATATCTTTTTAAAAAAAATCCTATTTTCTGAAAGCAATTAGAATTTGATAGCATATAATGGACAGACCCAATTATGAGAAGATAATTAACAAGCACTATGGCCTTAATTAAATTAAGGGTTCTTAGCCAAAAGGTAAGAATTGTGGCAAAACTATTATGTATGTTAAGCATTTTCAGCTGCATTAATTTCCCAACAGAATGTTGATACAATCATAGAAGCAAAATCATGTCTTCAGATAATTTAAGATTACAGCAGGAAAATTGTATTAAAACTTCAGGGCATTTCACAGAACACATCCAGTTTCACTTTGCATCAATACTTTAATGATTTGTTGAGGTTTTCTTAATTTAGTAAGCACAGACTGAGTAGCTGAGAAAAGGCAAGCTCACTTACTGCATAATTGACCTCCCCAAGATCTGTTATTTTGAATGTACTTAACACGTCTGCATTGGAGTCATCCTTAAAAAGCAGTAACAGCTGCTCACTTCCAGAGCTAATAAAATCATCCACCAGAACACACTTCACTTTTTGCCATTTGGAAGCCACCTACAGTAGAAGAGGTTTTAAAATACATTTATTAGAATAAATCTGGCATTTGAGATCTCATTTTGGTGAAGCTTGGTTTCCATTAAGAGGGAGCCTATTCAGTTGTGTGAAATACAATAATATTTAGAAGTTTCAAGCTCTCACTCTTACCCCACCATTTAGAGCCTATGTAACTCTGGGAAAAATTAGCCATTTCTCTTTAAAGATCACTTTCCAGACTACAGGTTGCAGAGAAGATGACAACTTTTTGGTGTATTCAAACAGCTGAACAGCTGAATGTTGTAACATTTATTTAGAAGCAGTAATACCTGAAGATCAGTTAAAGGAATTACACATTTAACATTGAGAAATATCTTCGTTTCATGACAGACTTAAATATGTCTGAAAGTTCAAGACACATTTTTATAATAATGCCAGCAACTAAATAGTACAATTTGTTATTTCCTGATTTATACAAGTCTTTCTGTCAGATTACTACAGAACCCTAGCAGAAACTCTGTCTCTCCTAATTTTATGAAACAATAGCAAGGCCTTTTCTTGTCATTATCACAAAACAACATCTTCTAGAAACAACTTTTTGTTATTAGGAATTAAGGCTCAAAATACTTTGACGTTCCAATTAGTAGTTTATGCTTTGCAATGATATGAGGTTACTTCTAACACAAATCATCCAGGCACACTCATAACTGCATTACAACTTCAAGTTTTCACACTACTGCAGTTTTCAATTAGTAACAGCAGCTTTGGTTAGATTCATAAACATATTACTAAATGAGAGAATCTCAGCTTCATTTTCAGATATATAAGCAAGCAATGGAAGCAAAACCATGTCGTACTTTAGACAGGCTGTTTTATCAGCAGCAACAATAATAAACAAACAAACGTAAAGGACTTAAAGATGCAGGTTTTCAGCTGCAAGACTTTCAATAAGACAATATATACACAAAAGACTGCAGTAAAATGGAGCTGTTTAAGCCACCAGTACCTGTAAGCTGTCTCTCCTCTGTACAACACAGCTATTTCCAGAGGCAAAAGACACAACAAATAGCAAATCATTGCTACTGGTTAGAGCTGGTTTTACTGAACATGGTTTTTCGTAAGGAAGCTCACAAACACCTTTAGGGACACCATTTTGGAACCAAATAAGCTGGTTCTTGTGGGTTATGGCAACAAGTGATATTCGGAGCTGCTTTTTCAATCTCTCACTCTTGCAGACGTAGACAGAAGACACCACTCTGCTGTAAGCATGAGGCATGAAGCACGTGCCAGTCAGCATTTTTTGGGTTTGAATTGCATATCCAAAGAACTCGCTGCCCCAGATGGCTCTGTCTGAAACAGCAAACCTATCTGGGGCTCAGTCTCTGGCAGGCAAGCAGTTCTTATCCCCAAGACAACAGTGCCTTCACCCACAATTTCACCTGTCCACACTACAGAAGAAAGCTGAACAGGAGCACTTTGAACCACACAGGTGTTGGAAGAGATGTAGAACAGCTTGTTGGCATGTCTCCACAACAGTGATGGGCCAGAGAACAATCGGATGTCTTCTTTCAGCTCATAATCCAATTTAAAATAAAAGGACAGCTCAAACTGGTTTGAACTGTGAAGCAACAATAAAAAGTATTTGATGCTGGTCTGCTTTTCCTTCTTCATCAAAATACAGGGAAGAATAATCCCTGTTCTGGAATCTGTTGTGCAGCTACAACAAACCATTTCTATTTTTGAGTGACTGGCTCCCACACTAAATACTCCAGAAGACTTCTGAACAAACAGCTTAGTGTCTCTGTTGAACGCCATCCTTCTGACACATAAACTCATTGTTTTATCACCTGCTTCCTCTGCACGCTTTGGTTTTGACAACTGAAATACAAGAACTTCACCATTGTAGGACAAGAATTGATCTTGCTCGCTCAGAAGCATCTTGATTTATCGTTATGTATATTCTCCTACAAGAAAATCACATGTGTCCCTATTTCTGTCCGGCTTATTTCTTTGTGGAAATTTTAATCTTCCTGGATATCTTCCATCTACAAAAGCAAATAAGAAAAAAAAAGTTTAAAATTAGTTTGGGACTAGCTGAACTGAGCCTTAAGAATAACTAAGCATTGCAAAGCAATAATACAGAAAAATTTGAGAAAGAGGCCAGTATGTGCTTTAATCTCGCTGATTAATAATGAAGTTAAACAACTTTGTACTGAGATATTTAAGGAACAGAAACATTTCAGAAACGTTTCTTTACCAAAGTAGGAATTCTCTGGTTATCAATAGCTGCAGGGCATAATAAAAATAGATAGAAACCAAACCACATACTCACAATTCGTGTGATTGCATTGAAGGTGTCAGCGCCACAAATATACTGAGCACACTAGAAAGTAACGGTGCATTGAATTCTCAAATTAAAGAGCCTTCTCTCGGGCATAGCGCTTATTAATAACTATAATTTTTTGTTAAAATTATAAGGCCTCGAAGGACAAAGTTCTCTGAAGAAGCATTCAGTCATTTTGCGGCCAAGTAGACAAACTCCCTCCCTCTCTCCCAGAGAAGGCCCCGGGGACCCCCGAGGGAACCGCAGCCGTCTCGCCAAGTTTGACTCAACTCGCGTGTTCCGCAGCGACGCTCCTCTCCCGGCCCAGGCCGCGTTACCGCCCGCCCCGCCGGGCCCCGCCAGCTCCCGCACAGAGACTGGCTACAGACAAGGGCAGCGACCACAGGCTCTGCGCCGGCAGGGCCTCTCCGGGCTGCCGGCGGGGCCGTTCCCGGCGGGCCCCTTGTGCCGCGGTTCACCGGCGGGGCCGCTCCCGGCTGAGCAGCTCTGCCGCGGTTCCCGGCGGGGCCGCTCCGAAGCTCCCGCCGCGGGGAGCATGACGGGAGCGCGGGGGGCGGGGCCTGCCGGCCGCCGCTCTCCCGCGGCCCCGCCCCCCGGGCGCCGCTCCATCCCCTTTTCCCGCCGCTCCTCGCGCTGCCGGAGCCGCCTCAGTGCGGGCGGCGCGGGCGGACCCGCTGGATCATGGCTGAGGTGAGTGCCTGCTCCTCTGCCCCCCGCCCCCCTCACTGCTCCCTTCCTGCCCGCCTGCCGGGTGTTCTGCCCACCGCTCGTAGCCGTTCGGGGCTGGTGGTCTGGCGGGACGGGTGGCCGGGCCCTGCCGTACAGGTGAGGGTCTGGGGCCCCGGCCTTTCCCTTCCTTTCACGGCCCCCTGTTCCTTGTTGCCTTTCAGCAGCGACAGGATAAGGCGGCGCTGGTCAGCGAGACCCGGCGGCGTTTCGAGGCGGAGTACCTGCCAGGTGAGCTGGGAGCGCTGGGTGCCGGCTCTGGGGCTTGTGCACTGTCGCTTTTCCTCTTGGGCCGCCAGCTATCCCGCTTTCCCAGGCCCGGGAGCGTCTGTGCCTTTTCACAGAAACGACTGGGTAGGAAAAGGCCTCCGAGATCATCGAGGCCAACCCGTGAGCGAACACCTGTCAGCCAGACCAGGGCACTGAGTGCCATATCCCGTCTTTGTTTAAACACCTCTGGGGACGATGACTGCCGCCTCCCTGGGCTGCCCATTCAAATATCAAATCACTCCTTGTGTTAAGCATTTCTTTCTAATGTCCAGTCTGAGCTTCCCCTGGTGCACTTGGGCTGTCCGAAGCCGTGGGGAGGTATGAGGCACAGCAGGTTTCTGTGCCGGCTGGCTCTCGGTGCTCTGGCTGCTGGGTCGCTCTCTGGGGCTGCAGGATGTGTTGTGGCAAAGCTCTTGGTCCTGTTCTCTTGCAGTTGTGTTGGGTTGGCTGGAGAGTGTGGGATATTGCTGTGCTCGGTGTTCTTTGGACATAAAACATGTCAGGGAAGGGAGGCATTCTGACCTCTGAGTTTGTCAAAGGAAGAGTTGTTTTTCTGGAGTAACTTGCACTTGAAACTCATGCAGGCCATAATTAAAATCATGCTGCGTGTCCAGCTCTTAAGTGCAGGTACATTTAAATTTGTAAATGAAGGCCGGGAGATGCTGGGGATGCCTGGGGGAGAGGGAAGACTCGGGTAAGCCTAGAGTCATTTACTTATATTTCAAGGTTGATTTACATTGCTTATGTTGGAAGAATGCAGACTATGCTAACAACAGCAGTAAACAGTATGTTTCATTGTGACTGTCTAGAGACTTTCTACTGAAAAATTGGAATTTTTAATGCAAATACAGTAAAAGTCCAGTACTTGTGTTGCCTGCATCTCCTTTAATATGAGCCTCAGCTCTGCAAACAAATGCCTTGCTTTGATGTTTCTGATCAGAATTATTGAGGTTACCTTGCTATCTATCACTTTTATGTAAGGGTTATGTGCTTCTTCATTGTAGTGGGCTGGAACATGCCTTTGGAAAACTTTGAAGGTCTTGAGAGCGGTACAGCTTTGTCTCGTGTAGTTACTCTGCTAACTTTCATAAAGGAGACTACTTTGGCCTAGAGATGACCTTTATTTCTGATGACAAAATTTATTAGAAACTATTGAAGTAGGGAGAGCTTATTTACCATTTGATATTTCTGAGTGAATAAAGATATCTATGTAAAGCTCAGGTTTGAATGAGTGGAGACTTATCTTAAATTTAAATTTTTCTGCTTCTTAATGTTTTCAATTAGTGTATATTTTCATATGGTTGGTGATTCAACTCACTTTGTATTCTATTATCCCAGAGTCACACTCATAAATATTTATTTCAGAGAGCCTAGGATTGCTCTGGGACAGTGGTTGTGGAAAAGAGGTATTACTCTTTCAGTTGATCTACTGTTTAAACTCTTCCACAAGTTTCTCTAGTTGTATAACAATGTCTCTGTTGGGCTGGTTGATACAGCCATTAAAATAACTGAATAGTGTTGCAAGGTAAGCTGTAATCCTGTTTAGAGTATTTTGAACATTTTTTTCTCAGTAAGCCCATTTTTGGGTCATGGTTGCAGGCTCTTGACCCTTTCAGGAAAATAGGATTAAGACTTTTTTGATTTGTGTTCTATAAGACTCTGCCACAAATTTAGGAATGCCACAAGCAAATTAATATTTTCATGAGTGAATCAATCAAGAGTGAAATATACAGGATTTTAATTTTGTACTGGTCTATCGGCCTTTACTCTGTTTGCTCTAAAACATATTCTTTTATGCTTCTTAGTCAAAGGAATGTGGGGCTGCACGTATGCAATCTGTCACTTTGGGATGGAAAGGTACAAATGATTGCTTCATACCCAGGAATTTTAGTCTGCTTTCAAAACTAAGGGCACTGTCAGGCTACACTGAGAAGCTGATCCTTCCTTAAAGTTTAATATGGTCATAGAATTGTGAGCCTCTACAGAGCAGACTTTATTCCATTTATAGGTGAACTACAGGTGTTCAAGTTGGAGAAAAGTTTTCAGGCAGATTTTTTTTCTCTGGAGGTTGCAGCTGCCGGTGTTTTGTTTTCCCTCTGAGGAAAACAATGTAACTGGTTTTTCTAGAAACACAGTTATTCTGATCATCAAAGATGAAGTGGTTCTTACATATTTTGTAACTCATAGTTAGTGGTTTCCCTCCTGCCTCTCCTCATGCAGGAAGAATTGGTAATGGTCAAAAATGCTGTGGTGGCCTTACAGTAATGTTTTCTCTTGTCATGAAATGAAAACTTAGAGGGTCTCTGAAATCCAGCTTTTTCATTGAAATTATTTTTTGGCAGAATACAATTTTTAGATTAAAGTAGAATCTACAAAAATATATAGCTGATTCAGAAAAGTCCAATATTCCAACATGTATTATAATAATATGCTGTGGTGTTTACAATTTTCTGGGTTGGGTGGGAAAAGTTCTGTTTAGGAACTGAAAGTACCATAAATCTGGTTCTTTGAATTATACAGTTGTTTCATTTATGTGGCCAAAGCAGAAAATGCTTTTGATAGTCAGATACGCTGTGAAAGTGTCAGAGAACCTCACTGGTTCATTTTCTCAAAGTTTGCAGGAGAACTTTCTTGTTGAAGTTGTTCAGCTAATTTGGCCATTGAAGTATTCTAGAGGGAAAGCTTGGCCACTGTTGGATCTTATCTGCAAAGCAGTATTTATTATTAACTGAAATCTTGTGGTGGTTTTTTTACTCTTCATTTAACTTTCTAGCTGGATTCCAAAGACAACTTCAGTTCTTGAGAAGAATGTATGTCCCAATAATGAATCCCTTGTGTTTAAAAGGTTTATTTTCAGTAGTGGTCCTGTTAGTCCAATAGACTGGCAAACACTGTCTGATGTGGGAGGCAGACAGCACTTTGTCTTCGCTGGTTTTGGGGCCTAATTTTTGTTTTGCCTCTTTGGATTCTTTGTGAGAGTTGGTGATGTAAATGATTTTACTGGTGAAAGGAACAATGGAAACAAAAGATTTTTTTTTCTAGCACTGACTGGCACTAACAATGTTTTCTAGGAAACAAACATGTCTTTTTCTGTTGTGAATTCCTATTCCTTAGAGGATTTCTAAAATTAGTTTTTATTTCTGGGCTATTACTTTCTATTTTAATGTTACAGTGGAAATTATGTGTGATCAAATCTTCTTTTTTTTTTTTTCAGTGAACTAGTTTTCTCCACATTTCCTATTGTATATTAACCGTTTCTAATTGCTTGTTATTTTGTGGCCCTCCCCATTTACATACTTTTCCTTTCTCTTTTAGGCAAATCTTAATTTTCAAAAAAGATTTTGTAAGAGAGGTTTTCCATCCTTCCAATATAAAGGATTAAATTTCACCATGACCTTCTTTAAACCAGTAGCAAAGGTGTTTTGTTAATCATATGGGCTGATTGCAAATAAATTTTTAGATATGTGGGACACCCTTAAAAATCAGTGATAAGACTATTATAGAAGATTCTTAATGCTCTTCAGAGCAAAAGACACGTGCAGGTTTTGCATACCTATGTCTTATGCTCTGAAAATTCTGTTTTCCCTGGTTCTTGGCTTTCAGGCTGAGGCTGGTGAAAGTGTAAGATGGGAAACATACTTTCATAAAAAGTTCTGTAACATTAGTGATTGAGCTTTTCATTGAAAGTAGTCTTTATTGTCACTGACAGTGTTCAGCTTCACTAAAAGTTTGTTTCTCTCACTTTGTGGAGGCAGATATTTTATTTGTCTATTGCTGTTTGAGGTTATTGAAATAATTCCTTACTGGATGGAATATAGTGTTCGGTTTTTTCTTCATCCCTGTCCCTTTATGGCTACTGACCTTCTTAAATAGTTTCTAGTCTAGCTGATTTTCTCATCTAGCAACTGAAGGGACATACCTGAATTGTTACAGTACTTAGCTTAATGTTTGGCATCAACAGCCAATTAAAATGTGTTTCCTCTTTGTAGCCAAAGTCCCAGAGATGATTGTGACCATTTTAGACCAAGAATTCTTGGCTGGAATAGCTTTAAGACAAGTAGTTAAATTGAGTCTCTTTATGTAATGTAACACTTGACATACTTTTCCAAGTTGCTTTTTTTTCTCTACTTTGTACAATGAAGTTTTTGGGTTTTTTCTCTATTAAAAGACATGTAGTTGCTGTCCCTACTTAACTTTCTGTATGACGTGTTCTGTAACACTACTTTTCTAGGTAAGATTTTTTTCTGAAGGGAGGGGTAATTCAGGGTTTTAATTCTGAGCTTCTTTGGATTAATTCAGTGTGTGATTTAGCTGTGCTGCCTGGTTTTGAGTCCTGTAGTTATTCTTCTATATTCCTGCTTAATGTTCTCAATTTTGTATTCTTTTTCCTAAGCCATGAACACTAGAAGAAGACACAGCAGCACAGCACTGTTCTGGTAATCATGGAATGGGTCAGGTTGGAGTGGACCATAGTGGCTTGTCTGGTCCAGCCTGTTCAAGCAGGGTCATCCCAGAGCAGGTTTGCATGCAGACAGTCCTTGAACGACTCCACACCCTCTCTGGGCAATCTCTTGCAGGGCTTGGTCACAGTGAAGGTCTTGCTCATACTCAGGAGGAACTTCCTGTGCATCAGTCTTTGCCATTGCCTCTTGCCCCGTTGCTGGGCACCACTGGGAAGAGCCTGGGCCCATCCTCTGACCCCTCCCTGCAGATACTGACAGACATTGATGAGGTCTCCTCTCAGTCTTCTCTTCTCCAGGCTACACAGGCCCAGCTCTCTGCCTGCTCTCGTAAGAGAGGTGCTCCAGTCCCTTAATCATTTTTGTAGCCCTCCACTGGACCTGCTCCAGGGGCTCCTGACACGGTAATTAGGCAGCATTGAAAAAAAGAGTGATGTTAAGAGAAGGGATTTTACAATTTGTGCTTTAGAGGATTTAATGAAATCTTCCAGTGAAAGTATGGCAGTGAAATTTGTGTGCATTTAGTTTTGCGTAATTCTGCAGTTGCTTTCAGAGCTGTTGTCTGGTGCTATAGAAGATCCTTTATGTTGAAACATAGTAATTAAGTGATATAGTTTCACTGGAAGCTTCTCAGCTTGAAGACAACTATTAAAAGGGCAGAATGTGCTCATGGAAAGAACAGAAGTCCTCACTAAACCAAAAAAAAGGCAAATGGTGTAAGAAGTTGCTGTTCAAGCAGAACTTTGTCTTTTTCTTGTCTTTTCTCTTGACCTCAGATGCTCAATGAAAAAATGAAAGTAACTTTAACCAACTATTTTCAAAATAAGGTCAGTTTTGCTCACTCAATTTTTCTTGAAGAACTTTCAGCTAAAGGAATAAATAGGGCTAATAATGGCCGCATCTCCTTGCTACTGTCACTCCCTTATGTGTAGTTCATAATTTGGCAGATTATGTTCTTGCTTTTTTGGATCTGAGTCTTAGTTTTTACAGTGTCCTGGATCAATGGAAAAAGTATTGCAGCGTCCCAGTTTTGCCTCTTCCATGGGCTGTGGGATGATACAGAAAGGTTTGAGTGTCTTGGACTGAGGTAGCAACCAGGTTTCCAAGCCTCTGGACTATGAAATGTTACACAAAAGTCTGGCACTGCTGCTACACACGTGGTTTCAGCAGCTCTTTCTGAACAGAGATTGCTGGTAGTGCTGTTCCTTGTTACCTTTGGGATAAGTGATGGGGTTCCAGATACTTTACAAAATTCATTATGGACTTAATTACAGAGATGTCTCTCTTCGTGAGAGGAGGATGACTAAACTTAGTGTCTCAGTGTCCTAGTGGCAGTGTGAAGAAGCAAGCACCTAATTTTCCTTTGAGAAAAGCATCAATATGTGGTTACAGGTATCTAAATGGGTTGGCTTGGAGATTGTCTGAGGTAAGTTACTTCAGTTTATAGTTCCACCTGACTTTCCATATGGGTGCCCTGCAAATACTGTTTCTTTTTGGCCTCTTAGTTGTTGTGCGGGATGTATTTAAATTGTATTGAGAATCCCAAAGGTTTTATTTTCTTTCAACTAATTCTCATCTAACTCCAGAAGTTTCTAATAGAGTAGCAGCACTCAAGTGTTCTATGAATGATATAAAATTAGAAACATTCTGATTATTTCACAGGATATTTTGAAAACAAGTTCCCAGATGTCTGTAGAATTATGTGGCATGTTCAGATTTGAAGAGGAATTCCTTCTCTGAACTGACACATTTTCAATCCCTGGGTTCTTGGAAGGACTCCATCAATTTTATATCACTCTGCTTTTTTTTGTGTAACATAGAACACCTTTCTTTTGGATTCACATTCTCATTCTAAATTTTTCATATTTTGTAGCAAGAATTGAATCAATCAGGTAAAAGTCGTAGAGTGTTCAGAACTCAGTAATGTTCTGTCAGTCCTAAGCTAACCTGATTCAAATACTGGCATTCTGCAAGTGCTTGTGGATGCAGAACTTGACTAGTTGTTTCCCCTGGTTTTAGGGTGTATTGTAGCATATATGTAAATTCAGATTACATGGGCCTTTTTGAGAACTTAGTTACAGAAGAGAAGGAAAGATTACTTTTTCAACTGTCCTTATTTCTGAATGCAGCTTCCTTTCCATCGATGTTGGAAGTTTGGATTAAACATTTTCTCTGTTTCTCTTTCACTTTCATTTCCTTAAAATACTCACAAAGTTAAATGTCGGTTTTTAAAATATTCTCTTAAGTTCAGAGTTTGGGAAAACTTGTTACTGGCTGAGAAAGGTGTTCTGAGACTTGTTCCATGTAATAGTATATCAGTGGTTTTAAATTGCAGTTTGATACAAGGTGCACAGTTCTCTCATTTTGGCAGCTGTGCTCTCAAACAGATACTGAAAGCAAAGAGAGCCTCAAAAAGTGTGAAATGTTGTCTTGTTAGTTTTTACCTGGTGTTGGGTTTTCTCTTTAATTACACAGTACCCTAATCCCTTATTTATAGAAGATACACATGGGGCTGATCTCAGCAGAGTACTTGGCTGATTGATTAACTGCAGTCACTCGCAGCTGGAAGCCAGTGTGTGTTAGAGATTATTAAACCAAGGTGAAGTGGTTAACTTGGAACTAGATACTGTTAGCTTTTCTCAGATAAAAATTCCTAAATCATTGGGGGAACTACAATTTTCAAATAATCAGTTGAGACTACAAAATTTCACACCCAGGATTTGTGCAATCCATCTGTGGTTCCCATAGAGCCACAGAGAAGTTAAACATTTCAGTCTAATGCAGAGGGGTCACTTCTCTGGCCTCAGTCAGAACACAGGAAAACAGCTGTCTGCTGCAAGCATAGAAATGATGAGAAAAGGAACTTCAATAATTAAAAAAGATTTTAGTGGATTATAGGCTTTTGGATAGAGAAGAAAGTAGGGAACTAAGATTAAGGAAAGTGAGATTAAATTCTGAGGTTATTTGAGGAACAAAGTGAAGTAGTGGGATGGGATCAAGGGAAGGAGAAATTTGAAGCCTAATGAAGAAGGGAACATGGTAGATGATGTATGTGAGAAGCAGTCAGATGTGAAAAGATGCATTGGGGGAGTGCAACTATAATTTAGTGAAAGGACACATTTAAATTGATATATTCTTACAGTTGCATTGACTAATTTATAACAGGAAATAGTATAAATTGAAAGACAAGTAAAATAGATCACATTTTTGCATGTTGGCCAGTAAAACAGCAAATATTAGCAGAATTTAATGGTGTCTTTTTCTTCACTCCTTCCTCAGGGTTGTCTGACATAAACATTCCCAAGTCATCCTGTCACAGTTCTAGGTAGTTGTAAATGGCTCTGAAAGCAGTTTACTGCTATTGATAGAGGAATAGTCTTTCCTGTATGTGAAAATTAAATCTCTTTTATTAACAGTCTTATTTTTTCCCATGTAATCATGATTTTAAGTGAATAGCTTAAGAGGTTATGGCCTTTTAGTAGTTAGCAGAGATGTATTTCAGTGTCTGTTGCTTTCAGAAGCCTGTTTCTATTATGGGCTCTTGATTTACATTCTATTTTTACCAGTTTCTCAGACAGAGGATCATTGATCTAAAAACTGAGCTTTTGTTTAAGCATATCTGCAGTAGAAATAGGTCCATTTAGCATTTGTTTTATTTTCCTGTTTAAAAATAAAAAAAAACCACCCAGAGCAGCAGCAAATCTTGTTTCATCTGAAGTACTTCCAAAAGCATGTAAGCCTGTTATTGTGTTGTTAATGTGATACAGGAAAGTACAAGAAGCCTTGGGGGCTTTTGTGCTCCTCTAGAGTTGCATGTAGTTTTTATTGGGTAGGGTAACAATTTTTAACAAGTGTAAACTTGTAACTTTTTTAAAGGAAACAGTTTTATTTAATGCGATTATGTATAGTGCATGCTCAAACCTACGAATTTTATATTTGTTGTCAGATATTTTATGGTCTAACATGCTGATAACCTGTAAGTTTGAGAACTCAAACATGTACGTGTGATGTTTAATATATACATTCATCAGTACACAGATTCTAATACTATATATTAATTCATGTTAATTACAGAAAACTGGGTTTAGGAAAATTATACCTGTCCCAAGTGCAACTTGTTTTTTCTTTGCATAAGGATCACAGAAAATATTTTTCTAGTGAGAGTAATCTGGTAGTGTCCCTAAATATCATTGCAGCAGATAGATGGTTTTCATTAATTTATCATGCTGTGCTTTGTTTGCTTAAATTTGAAACTGCAAGAGAAATCCTATGTACCAAGTAGATGCCTATAGACATACACTTGACAATTCTCTTCATGTGTTTTTAGCAAATGCAGTAGACACTAACTTATTTATTTCCTAGATAAATCAGATAAATACGATTCTAGAGATGTGGAAAGACTTCAGCAAGATGATAAATGGGTTGAAAATTACTTGATTTGGCGTCACGATGTTGTGGATGATACTTTAAAGATGATTGATGAAAGCTTTCAGTGGAGGAAAGAATACACAGTTAATGGTAAGCTATGTTATACAGTGATTTTGAAGGTGCCTGTTGCTTTCCTACTGAACTACCACTGACCTCTGTATACAGTTTCATTAAGAACTTCTTAAAGGTTTGCAAGTACTACAGAAAGCTGAGCAAGAACGTTCAAAACAGGAACAAAGGAGAAAAAGTATTGCTTTTTATGTTGACCAGTAGTGTCAGTTTTGTTGTGGTTACACATGTCTATTGGAAGGGTGTATAAGAGGAAGGAAGGCAGGCAGCTATCTGTTTTGTCTCTTTTTGGATCATAGAATCCGGAAAAAAATACTAATAACAAAAAGCCCTACAACAAACATGGCTCTCTGGTTCATTTTAGTAGCACTACTCTGGTACATCAAATAAGAGATCTCGTTTTTGTGCTGTGAAAATACTTTGAAGGTGAACTCTATCTACAGGACTTCACAATGAATTAAACAATAGAGCATGGTAGGGGATGCTTCAAATACGAAAAAAAATAAACATTTGCAGCCTTTTCTTATGTAGATTTTTTTTTTCAAATATTCTTAGTTCATAAATAGACCCTACTCAATAGCATGAGAAGAAGATAATTTCAAATCTTTACTACCTCCATATTTGCATTAGTTTAATAAACACCTTGGAAAGTGGCTTATGAGGGTGTTTTGGGTTTGGTTTGTTTTTTTTTTTTTTTTGGTTTTTTTTGCTAGACTTTTGCATTTTTAGTGACTTCTGTTAAGTTACAATGTGATTATTAATATGATTACTGAAATAATATTTCTTTTGGTTTTGCAGACTTGTCAGAATCTGTCCTTCCAAAATGGTTATTTGAAATCGGTGCTCTCTTTCTGCATGGATATGATAAAGAGGGCTATAAGTTATGTAAGTTATACAGAATAGGCTATTTTCAGTCTTTGATCATTATTTTGTTTCTAGCATTTTATCATCCTGAAAAATAAGCATTTTAAGAACAGACATATATATATATTGGCTACTGTTCTTACTTAAAAAAGTAATTGGGTAATAAAGTTTCTATTTATAATAGAAACCACTGAGTTGGAAGGAACCCAGCAGGTTGGAGTCCAACTCCTGACCCTCCACAGGCAGCTTCAGAATCACACCGTGGGCCTGACTCTCAGACAGTCTTGGTGATGAATATAATAGTTTAATGTATGTTCTGTGTTTCAGTAGGTGTTTCTCCTAATCTTGAAATGCAGTCTAGGTAACATGCTGTATTTAAAAATGTTTGTTTCTTTACATGAAACAAATCACTTTTTACTTTAGTTTTGCAATTGGAAGTAAAAGACATGGAGAAGAAATTTGGTTTTTACTGCAACTTTCCAAGTTTCAGGGAGAAGAATATTGAGCATATCTAAAGTTATATTCGGGCTTGTCTAACTTTGATACTGTAAAGGTAGTAAAAAGAAAGCTACTCTTCACATTACTGCCCTGAATATTTCTTTTCTCACTTACTGTATAATCAGTAATTTGGTTTCAGATATTTTCATAAAGTCTCTTACTTTGAATTATGGCTTTGGGTTTTTGTTTGTTTTTTTGTTGGGTTTTTTTTTTCATGGAAAAGTAAGCCTCTGTATGTCTCATTTTTTTTTATTGCAGAAGAGTATATACTAGACTTTGATTTATATTTTTGCTCAGCTCCTGGAATTTTTCATTTTATTTTAGAAAGAGCATTGCTTTTTACATAATTCTTAATGTGTGTATAAATAATTTTTCAAAACACATCAAATGCTGTAAGAAACCTAAGCAAAAAAAGAAACAATTTTACAGCAATACGTAGAATATGTGCTGTACATAATATTGTCTGAAGACCATGTGATTTAATTTTAAAATATCAAATGCTAATTTAGGTGAATATTCTTCTAATACAGAAAAAGTGACTTTCCGCTTTAATCTTTCTTCTTGGATGTAATTATTTGGATTTTCAATTTTTAGTAAGTTACAGTAAAAAAAGTGAATTAGAAATGTGTGGGGTATGTAAGAGGTGTGCTGTTGTTTTTCTGTCTGTTCAGTGGTCCCAAAATCAGGACAAATGTAAAATACAAACTCAGAGGTGTTAATACATTTCAGTGCACCCTCTATAGTTACTTTCTGTTAGCTTGGATCATTGTTTTGACTTTTGTCTATGTTTTTTTCCAAGTTTGGTTCAAAGTGAAACATCATACAAGAGATCCTAAACAGCAACTTGACAAAAAGAAACTGGTCGCTTTTTGGTTAGAACATTATGCCAAGAGAGATCATGGGAAGCCCTTGACTGTGGTATTTGACATGGCTGAAACTGGAATCAGTCATATAGTAAGTATTTTTACTGTCTTGTCTTGATTGCTTTTGGCATTATTTAACCTGTGTTCCCAGAAAAAAGGGTGTCACTGTACAGTCCTTGACATATAAATAACTTAACAACCATTGAGATCAGTGATATGGTAGAGCTTTTTTTCCCATGACATGAGCAGTTTCCAAAATCTTTTGTTACATATTGAACTTTGTCTTCTGCAGTATGCTGGAAACTTGCTTTTAGTTTGGTGGATGAGCTGGTTCAGATTGCAAGGTTGAGATCTTGCCAATCAGTATATATTTATTGATTTAATCTAATAACTAAAAATCTCAAAGGTTGTGTACAGGTTAAAAAAATGTATACAACAATTGTATACAACAACAATTGTAATTGTATACAACGGGACAATAACAGTGCCATGCAGCCCTTTTATTACAGGAATGGCTGAAACTTGCATTTTTGTGCTTTTTTGTCTGGTGGTGGTGATATGGCAGGAATTAATGTAAGCAAAAAAGCCCACCCCCAAACCCAACTCCAAAAGCTTGTTTATATCTAGCATAGCAAGATTATTACTGTTGCATTGGGACATTGCAGTTGTGCAGTACAGGGCCACTGCTTAGGAGGAGGTAATTTGACAAATAAATATGTGATTCTGTTTTGCAAGGTTTGTGCTCTTACCTGTACAGTGAGAGCTGTCTGTTCGTGCTCCTAAAGATAATACTGGAACCACAGTTTTATGTAACAGGAGTAAAGGATTGTAATAATTTCCTTGGTGTGAAAGACTAATTTGGTTGGGGTTTTATGGATTATATCCTGAAGCAGCTTTTTTTCCCCTGTGTCTTTGAGACTCCCAGAGACAAAATCTCAGCAAGTGCTGTCTGTAACTGCCCCATTGTACAGTCTTGCTTTGTAGTTAGTATATTTATCACAGAACAGGAATATTTTTAATGGCTGTTTGTGGCCATGTGGAGTAATTGATAAATCTATCCTTAAAGGAAAACAATTTGGATCTCTGAGTTCTTTTCCAGAGCATGCCTAATTTTTTTCTCTGTTGCTATGGACATCTACTATATCACTTTTATCACTGGTATGCAGGAGATAATTCTGATAGATCATGGTTTGTTGCACCAGTTTGGGTAACTAAATGCATTTATTGAATGGTCTGTGAAATCTGCACTTCTAATTCCAGACTTTCATCAAAATAATTCATCTATCCTTCTGCTGTCTGATAGTGCTGCTTTTGGATAGGCAGCAGAATAGAGAGCAGCATCCTGATTAATGGAGATTCTAATCATTTTAATCTGTCACTGTGGTTGTTCTGTTAAATGAAAGATATTGCATTTGGTACAAGCAACAGACAGTTGAGATAAATGCTTCTGTTAGAGGCCAATTTCTGCCTGCAAAGATGTCAAGCTTTCAGTTAGTTTCTAGTTGCTGAAGCCACTTAAAAAGCTTTCAGGTTGTGGGTAGTCCTCTTACACAACGTTATTTTTGGGGGGGGCTTTTTTCACTCTATCCACAAATGTGTTAGTAGTGGTGTGTTTTCATCAGCCTAGGAGCACCTTCTCCATTCTTACTGTTATGACAGGCTTTGGATCCCCAGCCAGAAACACTCTGTTTCTGAAAGTAATAATAGTGGTCATTTCTGTTAAAAGGCTTGGGGAAAGTACTCATGGCAGGCTTCCCACCTGAGTACCTTATTGTGGTAAGGTATTTCTTACTTTATTTCTAGACCTGTTTCATAAAAAGCCTTCCTTGCCCTTACTGCTTAGCCAGTTCCCTTATACCTGGATTTTGCAAAGGAGACTGACTGTTCTATTTCTGCACAGCTGCTCATTGGATAGAGGCATCCTGAAAATGGGTGGTATAGAAGCAGCTCTTTTGAGCACTGTCTCTGCCCACTGTTTCTCTGCATGCCACCAGCTAATACTAAACCCAACAGTTCTCTTCAAAGGAAAACCTATTTTTTTTCTTTGGAAATACAACACAGTAGTATATTGAACAGTATGTAGGATAATTATGGAAGAGAAATTTCAGTATATTGAGTACTCTTCCATCTGTCAAGCTTCTCTGGTGCTAAAGGTTTCTTTTTCCTGTATCTTTCCTGCACATCTTAAGTCCTGTTGACACTCTGCAGTAGTTTAGATATCTTAGTTATTGCGCTGATCAGAGGTCTATTGACTTCTTTCTTAGGTTATAAAGGGAAGTGTGACCACAGTCCTGCAGCAGTTTAATACAGGAAAAAGCCTTGCATTGTGTTTTGAGGATATTTGTATGTAAAATTTGAACATAGTTGACTACAATATATTAATCTTGTGCTTTTCATTAAATGCCTTAATCCTGTATTTTTAATGTTTTGGCTTGCTTTGCATTTATGCTGCGATTTTTTTACTTAGGACTTGGATTTTGTCCGGTTTATTGTCAACTGCTTTACAGATTATTACCCAAACTTCCTCAGTAAGTATTCTATATTAAATATTAAGCATTGTAGACTTGTATACCAAGAGCATTTCATAATATGATAGAAGATGGGGAAGATAAAGGGTTTTTTATGTGTTTTTTTGGGGTAATGTCATGAAACATGTCAATGTTACAGAGTTAGGATATTCTTGTCCTTAAATCAGTACAACTTTGTTTTGTCAATAAACTTTATTTTCATCAAAAATCAATTGCTTTTTGTGAAATAATAATGCTTATTACTATGTAATAGTTCTTATTATGCTTATACACAGTAAGAACTATTATAAGCACATAATAGAAAGAAATTGACCTGTTTTCCTTTGCTACTTGTTACTTGGGTAGAAGCTTTACAAACTTTCATGACAGTTTGTATCCTTTAGGAGTGTTCAGGGGTCAAAGACTGAATGACTAAACATTTTTGGGGAGCAATGGTTTATTCTGGAAATGAAAACAGTTTATTCTGAAAATTATTTATTCTGAAAAGGCATTTTTGTGTACACACTTAGAAAACCCTGCATACGTGCCTGCTAATTTTTTTTATGCATAGGCAAATACTGCATAGTTTATGCTAGCTCATCTTAAATATGTTGTAAATTTGAGGTGAAAATATCTGTGAATATTGAAATTCCATAGAGCAACTGCTTAAACTCTGAATATTAGATTTTGGCTTGCTGATCAAAGTTCAAAGCTTTGATCAAATATCAGACTTAAAGACAAGTGCAACACTGTTTTGCTTACTTTGACATTCAAGAGGAAAAATAATTGGGACACTTAAGTATTTTCAAACTTCTATGGTTCAATAAAGAATATTTGGAAAAAATAGGTATACAAAGACTTATGGTTATTTGTTTCTTTGTGAAGCAGGGAGTGCTGAATACACTTGTTAAACTTTCTTCTGTTCAGTAGCTACTTTTCTAGGTCAGGTTGAGATCTTGCCTGTCTTTGCCTTATTTGTGAGATGAGTTATTAGTAACAATATGTCAGAAAAGTAATATCCCAGGAAGTACATAAACAATGTATAACTTGGAATTTTATTACTTGTTTTCCAAGCAAACAGCTAGTGTTTCTAAATAGCAATAAGTTTGTACAAAATTGCTTTTACAGGGATGTGAACATGGAGGTTTGTAGAAGTGAATATTTACTTTATACATGACTGTTACTGATGTACTTGCTCTGAAATAGAGAAATACCTAGCATTTGGTATTCAGATTTTTGTTTTCTTTTCAGCAAAGATAGTAATATTTGAAATGCCATGGATAATGAACGGTAAGTTGTTTGTTTTTTTTTTTTTCTTCTTCTTTTTTGGATTGTGTTAACTTTTAAAATTTAGTGGCAAAAAAAAGAAGCAATTTTTTAGTCTGTAGATACAGATGAATAATGGAGTTTGCTAAACATGTGTCTTTAAATCTGTCAGTTTAAAGGTTGCATACTTTTATTTTTCTTTCTACTATTGTATTATGGGTCATGGTTTACATGATGTCTGTATTTATCCTGTTGTTTTCAAAGGTTAGGAGACCTTGATAAGTAGTCTATTCATTAGAATAGTAGTCTATTCCTTAGAATAGAATCCTTTCAGGAATCCTATCATCAGTAGTGACGGTGACTTATAATCAACTCAGAACTAGAATACACATTTTAAGATAGATGCCTGACACTGGATGCTGATGTGGTTACATTTTTTTCTGATATGGGTACTTCAATAATGATCTGTAACTATAAAGTACAGGTTAAATATGCTATTATTCTATTATTGCCACATAAATACATATTATGTTGGCTTTATATTTTCCTGCATATTTGTGTTTTATTATCATTGAAATAACAATGGTCTTTGTGAATGCTTCGTAGATCTAAACAAATATCTTTTAAATCACCAAGGAAGAGTGTATACATATCTTTCCCAACCTCCCTCACTCAGATTTGGAAACACAATTAGTGTTACCCCCTCAGTACTTCAAGGGCTAAATTCCAAGTGTGATGGTTTAATCACGTTCTATATTTCATTTGACTGGAAGAATATAAAGCAAAACAGGCCCATCTTTAAATTACAAAGATAGTTTATTAATACACACAAAAACAACAAAAAAAGGGAAAAAAAACAACAACAAATGAAACTTCTAAAACATCTTTCTTTCTCTTTCTAAGTTTTTTACCTTTCTTCACTCAACATAAAAAGACACGACCTGCAACCTCAGCCAGTTTTACCATTTTAAAAATAACTTTTTATCAGTTCTTTTAGGAAAGGAGTCTCTCTGGGTTCTATATAGACATCCCATGCTCTACATCTGCGAGGATTTTAAAGGAACTCCTGCAAACTGCGAAATCCTACCCATTAGCAGCTCTCTCAACACTGCACATAGGCCATATTTGCTTATTGGGGTACTGTTTAAGGATGCCTCCTCTAGTATGACACAAAGATTCTCTTTTTCTATTTCCAAAATCATCTCAAGACCCAAAAACAAATCTCCTCTTTCTTTAGGAGCAAAAAGCTTCATATCACTTTTAACTAGAACCTTACATCCCCCCAAAAGCATTTATATGTTACAGGAAAAAAACTAGTTCAGTCTCTATAGTTTACCAGAAATGTCCAGCCAAAATTAGGCCACTCCTTGTCCTTTTGCCTTAAAGTCCTTTTCACTCTCCCTTCACCGACTGTAGCTCCATGCTGTGTCTTTCTATTCGCTATATTTGTTCTTCTTCCGGAGAAAGATGATGTTTAGGAAAGTCCATCTGCCAGCAACAAAGGGTTAAACTTTCCGGGCTGCCGGGCTGCCCACGTGGCTCTGCGGCGGGAAACTGAGTCGTTTAGAAGCCATGCGCTGGTTTCTTCGGCTTGAAAAGAAGAGCAAGGGCGAAGGGGCACTCTGTCCGAGCTCTCCCTCTTCTCCATGCTGTTTGCTTCTCGGCGAGACAGCGGCTCCTAAAGCTCCGACCCGGCCTGCCCCGGCTCCGGCAGCATCGGGGCCCGGCCCGGCCCGGCCGGCCCGCCGCAGCCGCCCGGGGTGGGGGGGCACCGAGGCCGGCCGGCCCCGGCGGCTCCCTGTCCTCAGTCTGCCACCCCGGAAGACAAAGAGCTCGCTCCTCCCCCCACCCAGCCTTTTTAAGCATTTCGCCAAAAGTCGCAGCTTGTCTTCTACTGGATAAATTGCTTGTCAATCAAAAAAGCTGACCCCGATTGGAACAAAATCAGGCTTTTCCTAGCCTATGACACCAAGATAAGAGTTTTCAATTATTAAATCAAAGATACTCTTTCCATTTTCTCTGTAAATAATAGCTTTTTCACTTGCATTGGTCATACCAATTATAATAGATATTTTCAGAGCAAGTTCTGCAACATCTTGAGGGATATAACTCAATTGTGCTATGTAAGATCTACCAATACACTGAAAAAAAAAGCCCTTCAAAAGCAAAATAACAAAACTTATCTCCTGTTAACTCATGTATACCTTTTGTTTTGTTGGGTGTTTTGTTTCTTAAAGCTGCTTTTAAAATCGTGAAGGGTTGGCTTGGCCCAGATGCAATAAGCATGTTAAAGTTCACAAACAAGAGTGACGTGCAGGAGTACATCAGTGGAGAGTATCTGCCACCTCACATGGGTGGAACTGTAAGTATGGAATTTCATGCTCATTTTGTGATAGATTGAGACACATATATAAATTCCATATGTTGGGTTGAGTGTTGGCTCTTCAAAGATGGGAGACTTCTTGAAATTGCTTTGCCAATGATAATTTCAAAGTCATGAGTATATAAAATAGGTTAACTTAATGAGAATTTGGTATCTGCATTCTTAAGTACGTTCTTAACTATGGAACAATTTTTTCTGAATCATTCATCCCCTTATAAGTCACTGAGAACCACTTAGTTTTTCAGACCTTCAAGAAAAATTATCTAAGTATCATTATCCCTTGTATTTTTTTTTCCTCCCTGATGAATTAGAGATGGTGTTTGTTTATGAAACAAGTTCTATGAACAGAAAGTAGATTTCATGGTCCTCTGAGAGGCCTAGTCCCGCTCCAAAGCTATGATTCACTAAAGACACTTATATTGTAGCTATTTCTCCTTTGTTGTCTCTAGGGCTGCATTTTAAGACATGACTGTAGAAGATTCTTTTCAAAGAGTGTAGTAGAGCTCCCAAGTGGTACAAGCAGCATCAGTTTAACAGAACCAGAATCCAGTTCTAGTGCAATCTAAAGAGTGGAACAGCACAAGCATCTTGCACAACAGGTTTCACTCTTCACTGGGCTAGTAGATCAGAATTGCATAATCTTTAAAAAAAATTTGCAGAAAAATAATTTTTTAAAATGTTAATAGGCCATTTATGGTAGAAGAATAAGCCCACTGCAAGGGAGTTACTTTTCATTGTTCTTTTTCCACCTTTTTTTTTCTGAAGTACTTTTGGCATTATGGTAGTAACAATATGGAGAAAAGGAGAGTTGTGTTTCAGCCAATAGTAGGGGAGACCATGTTCCTTTGTATATGAATTCAGGACAATGTTATTGTAGCCAGAACATAAGAAACTCTTTTGGGGAGCATAAAAGAATATTACCTTGATTTTCATTTGACTGAGATTAGCAGGCCCTTTTTAAAGTGAATGTAGCTCTTGAAGAAAAGATACCCTTTTTCTCCATGGAAACTTGGTGGCCCAGCTCCCAGTCTCACATAAGAACTTTCTCATATGGAAGAAAGCTGAAATTGCTGCACCACAGGAGTGGGTGTTGAGGGACAACTTAATGCCCTTTCTCAGAATTTAACTTTTTTTGATGTGATTACCTTGGCTTCTCTTGAGGCTGCTAGCTAGATACATTTCACCATTATTAGTATTGTCAGGCCTGGCTTTTTTGAATGCAGTATCTGACTTGCAAGAATTGATTCCTTCCATTTTTCTCTCAAGTGTTTGGTTTTGTTCGTGAGGGACTTTTTTTTTTGCCCCCTTCCAGTCTCTCTGTCATCTTTGATTTCCACACACTTAGTTACAGATCTTCATGTTTGCAACAAGCATAGTGCCAGTGAAGAGCACAGCCTATCTGTGCATCCTTTGCTGTGTCCCCTGCTAGGATCCAACTTTCAAGGGCCAGGTCTTGCCAGATGTAAACAGTGGAGCAGATCATTTGGCAGGTTAATTTGGGGAGATACCTAGATTCCACTGCACTTACATTCTTTGTATTCCAGAAGAATGTTAGAGACTAGTTCTGGAAGTAACAAAAAAAAAAATCCATAGAATTAATGTTGAACTTGGAAGCAGTGATTACTTTACTTAACTAAGGGAACTGTTCTTTGTCCCTGTTGGAAGCCTCCAAGCTTCAGTGTCTCAGTGAAGTTACCTTTAAGCATGTTTTAAATCTTTCTCAGGGTCACTCAAAAGATGAATCAGAAACTTTCCATAGCTTTAAAATCCTTTGATTGACTGTCAGCCAGCTGCGAAAGGAGGAATATTACATGTGTGATTTTAGACAACTAGTGGGCAAAGGTGTCTCCAGAGTACCAAAAGCACTAAAACTAGTTATGGAAAACAGAAACTTGGGTTTTGCAGGACTTTGGAATATGAATTTGGTCTAAGTTCTGTTCAAGTCCTCATCAGTCCGTTGCCTGTGGCTATTACCATATTGCTTATCCATATGTGCTACATACCACGTATGTGGCTTTGAGTTGTTCTTGTCCAGTGCACAGAGCTCATTTTCTTCATAGCAGGTTCATTTTGGAGAGTTTGTCAAAATTGCCCAAGGCAGATCTAGGAGCAAGCTAATGCTAGCCAGCCTGGAAAATTAGGGTTAGATGCTCAAGAGCTACTTGGTAATATTTTTTATTTCGTAATAAATGTATACTGACTCAGTGTTTTCTGACTTTCCTATCTATTGTATTGCACATTCTGCCATTTCCAGCTGTTGGAACAGTCCAGTTCTTAAGGCATACACATTTCTGACTGAGCAGGGAGATTTGTTGTTTCTTCAGTAATACCTTCTGCAAAACTGATGTACATACTGTGTACGCTTTGATGCAAGATCTGTACACACAGTAGGGTTTTGATTTGTTGTTTTGCCCAGTCTTTGTCAGAAGATGGATTTAACAAGAATGAATTGATCAAGATTCTCTCAACTGGTGCCAATATTGAGCAATGTGTGCAACTGCTGTGCTCTTCACCCACCTATCTCAGCTGATAGCCCACAGGTTTTCTTGGAAATACCTTATATAGGTCAGTTGCCTGAAGTTAAAACATGGCTCAGCTTGTATATGACTTCATGGCCACTGTGTACATGTGATCTTAGAAAATATCACTACTATAATTAAGACACCTCAACAAAAACTGCCAAAAATAGTAGTGTGACTTCTCTAGATCTGCTATTAAAAAGAGACATAAGTCTATAGAATGGATGTATCAGGCATTGAATAAATCTGTTTTGTTTACCTGGCTGAGGCTTTCACCCTGTTAGTAGATATACCCATACCACTGAAACTTAGGCTCCGTGACTATGAAGTATGGGACTTTGAGTTGTCCCACTGATGAGATTCTGGTCAGCCCTTGAAGCTATCCAGCAGTGTGGATTTACAAGGCCAAGTAAAGAGTGCCCCAAAATTAATTTCCCTCTATTAAGGTCACTTTGTTATATGCCCTTCATCTTGTGCTGGAAGGGAGTGACAAGGCTTTGTTGGCTTGGATAAGGGGAAGCTGGATATTTCTGTCAAGTGTGGGTGTCAATATTCTGTAAGACTGCTATAATATTTCTAGCAGACTTGAGTCTTTTCTTCTAAAAATTATTTAATCTGTGACTGATACTTAAAGCTTGTCCTTCAGGCCCTTTATAGGATATTGTTTGAGCAAGGGAATACCCATTTCATTCACCTAGAGGTCTTTGACTGACTGTTGCTACAGCCTGACGGCTAGATGAGATTCAGACCTTGATTATAGATGAGCAGGAAGTATGCTGTTTTGTTTGTGCTTTCTTTGAATGGGTCCATCTAAGACTTCGCTTTTAATCTTTCTTAACATCACATTATTCCTTATTTTGAGAAAATATACTTGCTTATGGAGAGGTCTCTTGAAACGCCTTTTTGTAACTCCCTGCTGAGGGAGGCATCATTTGGAAGTGGGGGCATTGCTCCATTCTGCCTCACAGGAGTCAAAGCTATGTTATTTTCCTCCACTGGAAAAGTTGACAGATTACTTCAGTTTACTTGATGCTTAAAACTGCTTGAAAATGCAGTAGGAACAGAGATCCCCATTCAAACATTGCCTCTAACATTACATGTGCTAAAATGATTTGGAGAATGTTAAGAGAATTTCTAGTTAGCAAAAGTTGGTTTTTACTGATCTTCCAATGGAAAAGTTACCTTTATTGTAGAGTCATTGAGAACTTAAGTCTTCTGCTGCTGCATTACTCAGATGTCTTAAATATGGTCTTTAAATTGATTTGGTATTCCAACGACTAGAGGTCTGAATTGCAGGATGCTAAAGATCCACATATCATGCTAAATTTAAGGGATTATTTGGGGTTGTTTTGTGGTTTTGGGGTTTATTTCCTTTTTTTAAACAGGTCATTATGAAACTAACGTACAAGGAACAACTGATATTTTTCACCACTTTTGAAATATTTTTAAAAATAGCTGTCATAAGTTTTAAACCACATTTTTGAGAACTAAGAAGAGAACTTCAGCAATAAGACTCTGAATGCCAATCCTTGATAGACCAGCTTCTGCTGTGAATATAAGTAAAAATTACAGTTTACTGGTTTTGTTGGATGGCTGTATTTATTTGTCTATTGATGATAAAATAGAAACTCTTGGTGTCAGCTTTCTGTACAAGGGTACAACTTGAAATGGATAAATGAAACATAAAAGTAATGTGAAACAAGAAACAATGACAGTATTTCCATTTAAAAAACCCTACAGAAGGCACTTCTAATCCTCTCAAATAATTCATCTTTTATAAATCTCCTTACCTTTCAGGATTCTTTCAAGTACAGTTATCCTCCATTGGTTGATGATGATTTTCAAACTCCTTTATGTGAAAATGGGCCCATTACAAGTGAAGATGAGCATGAAAGTAAAGAAGAGGTAGATGCAGACACCAAGGAGGCTGGGGAGCTGAATGAAGCACAAAACCTTAATCAGAAAAAGGTATCTAAGTGAAGATTTATGCAAGACTGGCTAGATGCTTAAAAATGGGACAAGAGGCATATAATTTTGGTTATTTGTCTTTGTGTTGTATTTTTAACCGTTTTTCTGTCTTCTAATTTAGCAAAAGAACACAGGAAAACTGAAAAATTGTAGCTGCAGCCTTAACCTTGACCCTTGGTCTGTTAAGACAAGTTTCATGCTTCAGAATGCATAAAATGTGCACCAAGTATTTAGTGTATCTCTTGGAGTATAGTGAATTGTGCAGTAAAATGAAAAAGGTTTTTTATTTTGTTTTCAAAGGTTGTTTTTCTAGTTGGTTTCTTTTTAATCTTGGGATATCCAGTGGTGACTATTTTGAAATAGATCTACTTTTCTCTGATGCTTAAATCAGTATGTACATGAAAAAATATTAAGTTAAAATATTTATGCACTACTGGTTGTTAATTTGTTTTCTTAAATTATTGATAAAATCTCAACATATAAATGTTTTCATTTATTCTCAGGAGAAATTGTATTCCTACTCCATCAATCATGTTTTGCAACATAATCTTCCTGCAGTGTTGTTTCTCCAGAAATAAAGGCATTGTTTTACCCAAATTCTTGTGAAGCAATATTTAGGAATATGCAGTGATAGTAACTGGGGATGTTGCTCTTGAAAATAGTAGAAAAAAATTTTAAATTCGCTGCTTCATTACCATAATTAATTTTGGAATATTACTTGCAAAACTTTCTGTTTAATGGAGTAGAATACAGTTTCATTTACAGTTCCAGGTTTGTCAGAATAATTTGAAATGTGCAGCTCACTAAGTAGTCCAGCTGTTATTTGCAACTTGGCCAGCTTTAAAAAAAAACAAAACAAAACAAAAAAAAACCCCAGATAATATCACTGACCTTAGGGTCAAAAGGAAGCATTATATAAGCATGGTTAGATTCAGTAGCTTGTTTTGCTTGGGGCAGATTTTGCAAGCTATGATTCTTATATACAGAAACATGGAGAATTCCTGCTCAGTGTGTGAGCTGCCTTTGGTGCTTAATAAGCCTCAGTGTTTGTTGGCTTTTAATTTGCTTGGGAGACTCAGCTTTCTACTCAAGGTATTTCAGGGTTTTTTTACTTTTTTTACTCTTGAAATTCCATAAGGCATATAATTGTTTTCAGTTTTATTCAGTGTAACCAAGGTGCTACTCAATTTTTTTTTTTCAGTGCAGGGAATCATGAGCAATAAACTTGTTTAGTAAGTGCCTGTCCTGTAGGTGCTTCCACTTTTGTGTTCTATAGTAATATTTTTCTGGTAGTTTATGTAGAACAAAGCCTAACATATAACCAGTGCAGTGTATTTACACACTAACCTTTTTCTACCTATTTTATATAATTATAAAAAAAAGTTGCTGTGTGGGTTCTTTTTATACAGCCAATTTCATATAAAGTTTTGTATTCCTTTCATCCCCATACTTCAAACTTGCATGAACTGAATTCTCTTCATGTCTTTTCTCTGTATTAAAAGTAGACTAAAAAGGAGGCTAAGCAAACTCTTCAGCCAGCTGATCTGGAATCATGATGTCACTAATTTTTTCAGTCTTCTGTACTCCCCCAGCACCTGCCCTGTTTTGCATGTATTTTCCTAATGTTATAGAAGAAAGCCCTCAGAACCTAAGATGTACCTGCAGTTTTGAATACACCAATTCAATCAGCACTATTTCTTTTATGTTCTGGAATACTTCAGAGTTTCATCTAAGAGCAATGAAGATATGTTTAGCTACCCTGGAATGCAATGAAGTGTGGAATTGGTACTGTGTTTTCTGTTACAGTGGTAACAGTGATTGTATTGGGGCATCTGTTTTAATTTTAATTTGCGATGGATGAATAATACCAGTGCTTTATAATCTTAGATGTTTGAAGTGCTATAACTTACTGTGTCTGGAAACCCAACCTGAGCAGCAGGAAAATATGTGGAAAAAAAACAAAGCAGAAGTTTTGTTTCATACATGCTTAATGTATTACGTGACTTCTATAGTAAATCATATTATTCAGTGGACTTCAAGCCCCTTCAGGAAATGAATATATATAAAGCTTGGTCTGTAATATGTAAACTGTTGAGATAAGTCTCATCATATTCTTTGAAATACCTGCATGATTCTGTAACATGTAATCCAGGTTTTTAGTTAATCATTATAACTATCATTTTTACTCAGATGAATTCTATAGAACAAATTACCAAAACAGAGGAAACTGACAAAACAGAGGTCAAACCAAAAAATGCAAAGAAAGCATTAACCACTTTTAAAGGACCTTTATTACATATCAGGTAATAATAATCTTCTTTAATTTTCTTTTTACAATGTGCCTTGGACACTTAAATACTGAACTAGTTGGTTTTTAAAATAAACCTTTTTTCAGACTGTTAGAGGAAAACAAATTATAAAAAACTTTTTAAGAAGAATTTTTACAAAGCTCAAAGAGTTTTTCTGGCTTTACAAGTTTTTAATGAATCTTCTCGTGTCACCAAAGATTGGCATGCTTTTTGTACAAATAGGTGTATATTCCATAGAATTGTAGAAGTGTTTATATTGAGAAACCATCTGACTAAGTTAAGCCTGTCCTTATCTGTAATGAGAGCAGTGGTTTGACATCGATTTCATTGGCTCAAGAAAAACCAGTGTTTTTTCAAGACAGTTTTCACTGTTAAAGCTTGCTTGAATTCTTTTGGCTTATGATGGTATAAATGTCTACAATAATAGTTTCCACCTTGAATTGAATGGGTCCAAATTTGTTGTGTGCACAGGGCTCTATAATGATATATCTACCCTGAGGGTTTTGTCATCTGAGATTCTACATCTTGCAGTTATTTTTATCACTAAATTAGAATAAAGAAATCAATTAGCCAATATCACTTTTTCTTTTCACTGCCTTTTAGGTTAAGATGCTTGTTTAGAATTTGATTTAGATGTTAACTTTTATTTTCACTTTCAGTTTGCTATTAGATGAATGAAGAAAATATCTAATTTTTAGGTAATTTCTTAAGTGCTGTAATGAATTAGTTTTGGAATGAATTTGAATAATGACATGCTCATTAGCATAAATATATTTTGTATGTGTAAATTTTTCCTAATTTTGAAATTAAAAACCTCTGCTGTATAGCCTTAGTTTCTTGTATGGCAAGACAAAGGCATAGACTGCAGAACTGTGATTATAAAAGAATGTTAAACATTTTCTGTGACAATCACAAATGCTAGATGTGTTTTTCCAACCACTTGTTAATTAAAAAAAGGGGTACAAGTCATAAGCAGGCAATAAAAAAATCCAAACAAGCAGAAACACGCCTGACACAGAAACTTCCTTTTTTCCCTCTTAAAGTACTTCAAACTGTCATTGAATAGAAGTAACTTATATGGACTGCAACACATGGAAGAGTAAACTTAGTCAAGTATAGAGGTGTTAATATTTGTAGTCTTGCTGTCAATGGAAAATAAAGTACTGGTGTCTCCATTGTCCTTGCTGTTTGTTTGTTTTGTTTTGAAAGTAAAATCCTGAGTGCAGCTGTTGCTCTTCATTAATGGTGTCCCTCTGTAGAAGCTAGAACTAGTTTTCATTTTCTTTCACTGATTCTCAGGACATTGAACTGAAGGTGATTGAACCAATAATGTAAAGTACCATTCATAACCAGTTGTAGGCACCTATCACAGAGCCCATAAGCTCTGCCACCATGATTAACTTGCATCCTTGCTCATCTCCCAGCATTGCCCTGTGAGGGGAGCAGCCTGGAGCCTGAGCACGCAGCTGAGGCACTGCAGCTCTGGCACCATAAAATCATGGACCAAAGCTGGGTCCTTGTGCTCTTTTGTTTCTTGTATTTGTAGTCATGCTCATGAGTCAGCTGCCTCCCTCATTTAGACCACAATTGTATTTGCCTTGTGTACCTTACAATGAAAGGCTGCCTCTGGCTTTCCTCCTCAATAAATGATTTTGTCTGGTCAGACAAAAAGCAGCACTTTCCTTGCACTGTCTGACAGAAGAGCAGCTCGTGATGTGTTGTGGTACAAGAATTTCTAGTACAAGCTGGTTATGTCACACACATCAGAGTAAAGAAATTCCTGCATCTGTAAAAATTAAAAAGCTTGGGAGTTTGTTTAAACAATCCAGCCTCCTAATAGCTACATACCACCTGCCCCCAGTGCTGTGGAACTTGATTTTACAGACAAGAGCCATACAGCTGTAGTCCCCAAACTTTTTTTTTTTTTTTTTTCTTCACTCAGTGGCCATAGGTGGTAGAACAAGTAAGACCAGGCTCTGGCAGAATGTTCCTTCCCTTGATCATGTTTGAGGCTGATTAATGTTATCTTGTTTCATTTATGGTTCGTCTTGCAGTCGCTGTTAAACACAGCTGCAGTAGTACAATATTAAGATAGCTAAATTATATTGTAGCTACAATCCTTCCCTAGCACTGGTTACTTGAATTGACAATTTGGAAATGAAAGAATACTGAGAGGAGGAGAGGATTACCCTATGAAGCTGTTTTAAACCCATCAGTTTTTTTGTTTCTACCTTATTTGGCACACTTCCTTATCCCCACCACAAAAGAGGTAGTCTTGTCATGTGGGCTGACTAATGCAGTGCAGAACATCAGTGCCCTACATCACAGTCACCACTGGAATCTGCTTCCAGCATGGGTGTTCACACTTGCCCTGCAGCACCAAGGGCCTTTCTTCTCAGCTCATACACTAGTTTAAGTGGGAGAAGAAGGAAGGATTGGTACCATAAAAGGAAGTCTTTAGAGGAGGAGGTCAAATTAACATGAAATTGGCACTCCAAAAAGAGGATGTGGGAAAAAAAATCATATTTTGAAAAAGAATATGCAGTTTAGTGGTATGGAGTAGAACGGCAGTTCTTTGCGTGCTCCTCATGTGATATGAAAGAAAAGCTCTTCACTTGTTACTCAAGTTTCTTTTCAAACTGTATTATATGAGCATGCCTTTGACCTACTAGTGTTCATTTGAATGCTTATCCAAAACGAGTTGTGTTAGTTTGATGTGGTTTATATATCTCATGCATGACTCTCTTAATTGCAGAAGAATATTAAAAAGAATATTATAAAGCAATAACTTTATTTATGCATGTGGTCCCACAAGTATGTGAAGACTGACTCATAAGTACAAGTGAATTCAGCTGTCGTGGTTGAAATGACTGCCAGTTGTGGATATCTGCCTTCTCTTATGTGTGCACTATATCCATGACAAGGACAGATGTTCAAGGTGGAGATTACTCCCCATCTGATACCTTATATTCCTTAACATAAGCATAAATTAAAGTCAACGATGCTTTCCCTTAATGCACTGCCCAAAGACGCAGTAGCTGACTCGGTGTATCTGTTGGCTTTTCCTGCTGTTGCAGGTGGCAGAAGTCAAGGGCAGTAATCAGCTGAGGCAGCCAGTTCTGCTTGTCATGAGTCAATGCTGAGCTTCACTATAAAATTTCAGCTTTTTGTTTTCATACCTTTTTTTATGAAAATCTGTTTATGCTGACTGTAGCTGCAGGGTAGAATGTATTTTATTTTCCTGGAGGTGTGGTCAAGATTTTTCTATGATGTATTGTAAAGATAATCTGAAGAAACTAATTCTTTTTAAATTTTCTATTAGCCCAGCAGAAGAGCTGTATTTTGGATCCAAAGAAACTGGAGAGAAAAAATGTTTGATAGTTCTCACAAATGTCACTAAAAATGTAGTGGCTTTTAAAGTAAGTGTTTTATGTGTGGCCTGGTTTACTAACTGTGTAACAACTTCTTTTCTGTAAGGGGGTAGAATACTATTAAATGCATTTTGCAGACAAAAATTTTTATTGTGTAGCAATGTTTGAGGCAAATCAAAGAAATCTGGCTTAATTTATGCCTGTGATGTACCACCTCAAAGGGGATAATTAGTATTACAAATCTTTGGAGCACTGGCGAAAAAAGAGCTAAAGTGGTGGTTAGTTTTTTAGTGAGAGTAATACTTCTTGAAAAAGTAAGGCTTGAACATTGAAAAGTCATCTTTTTAGCATGTTTCTTTTAAAATATTGGCTGGAAACAAGTTAGTAATGCTCCAAAATGATGCAGATCCATCTGCAAATGTCACTGTCAAAGGAATTAGTAGTCACATTTGATTCAGCAATACAGAGTTTACTTTCATCTTTGTGGGGTTTTTCCCATCTTTTGCATTCTCTGCACATTAAAATAACTTAAAATTTTCATATTTTCATATTTATTATAACATGTTCTTTGCTGGTTTTAAATATGTATGCAAAAGAAAAATAGCAAATGCAAGAAAACAAAGGATAAACACAGTTGAGAGGAAAGAAAAAGGAATATGCAAGAGTCCTATTCTGCCTAAAAAATGATGTATTTCAGAGACTTGTCCCAATAGTCAAGCTTTTGGGGATTTAGTTATTACAGAGTGAGAGAAGTTATGAAGCAATCATAGTTTGTGCATGCACTTATTGTATCCTTCATATTTCTTGTTTATAGGTGAGAACAACTGCACCTGAAAAATACAGGGTTAAACCCAGTAACAGCAGCTGTGAACCTGGCACATCATTAGATATAATAGTTTCTCTTCATGGTGGTAAGTAAAAATGTAAAACAGAGTTTGTAAGAAGTCTGGGCAAGTTGCATTTCTAGACATGCTCTAGACACTGATGGTTGTATGTGCTTGCTGGTGTGTAGGACAGACTGATGCCCGTGCCTACTTGACTCTTGTCTGAGAATGATACCATTTGTTGAAAAAACATGGATGTCAGAAGGGATTTCAGTAACTGCCTGTACTGATTTACTGCTCCACTCAGCTGTTGTCTGCAACCCATTTTGTTTCTTGTCTGAAAAACCAAAAAGTCTTGAGTGGCAGTTGTCTTGCTGGTTCATTATTACTGTGGGAGTTAATCTGCAGTAAATCAGTTTCCTGAATTTGTTGCAAGGACAGGTGAATTTGCTGGAGAATACATTCTTTACAAAATGTTGGGTTGTCTTTGAGCTGTTCAGATGAACCTAGTTCTGTTGAAATGAACCTACATAATTTTGGGAAAACTGTAATTAGAATTATTGAGCTTTGGAGAATGATTTCCTTATTTTTATTTCTAGTACATCAGTGTTTGGTGTCCTGCAATAAACAAGTTCTCATTTTATGTCACTTTTGTGTAAAATGTTTCTATTCTCCTTGTACTGTTGTCATTTTATCTAAGCACACTGTTGCTTTTTTTGTTTTGTTTTGTCTTCCTTGAGGGCAGGTTTTGCAGCTTCTTTGCAGGATCGTTTCCTTATAATGGCAGCAGAAATGGACCAGTCTTCTGGAGCAGGTGTGCCAGAACTGACTCAGTTTTGGAAAGAAGTCCCTAGGACCAAAGTGATGGAACACAGGTAAGCATATGGTTTTCTGCTAACAGGGATTTGGGGTTTTTTTAGCTTTTATTATTTAGCTAATTTATAGCACTTGTGTAATCATAATCAATGAAGGATTCTCCAAACTCGCTTTTTTGGTTTGTCTCAGAAAAATGAGACTTTTGCTCTGTTTTAACTGATTAGATGTGGGTTTAATGTATAAAAAATGGTATTCTGGACATGCTCTTCTTTTTTTCTTGTTCTCATGCTGATTAAGAATTAAGTGGAAAAAATGTGAATGCATGTGACAATACACATGGACAATAAGGGTTTTGGTTTTTTAATAAGAATGTGTTGCTTGAGTTTTTTAAAAGGAAGCAGTCAAGGAAAGCAGACAGCAAATGCAAAGCTATCTTCTAGACAATATTAAAATGTTCTCTTTCTACTATGCAAAATCAGAATTTTGTAGAAAGTTTCTGTAAAACCTATCACATGTTCATATATGTATTTTTGATATTTAGTAGTGGAAAAGTCATCTAGAAAAATCATTAGAAAAAATGCATTTTCCCATACATTTTTAAAAGGAACCTGTTGCTCTTTTCTCTCATCCAGTCACATTGGGTGGTATCACTGACCATGTGGGAAAATTCCCTGCAGTTTTGACTGGTTTTTTGCCTTAGATTGTTCCCCGGTTTTTTTCTTTTGGTTTTTTTGCAGCTGCCTTTACCCCTTCATGGCCAAAACTACTGTGGGAAAAGTATTTTGTGAGTCTTGATGCCTAAATCTTGTTCTGTTTTTGCTTCAAGTGCTTATCCTTTACTTCCCTTTTGAATAAAATCTACATCATGTGAATGACCTTAAGCTTCCTTGCATAAGTGGAGCAATTTCTTTGGTTTTTTTTAAGAAAGACCCTGAAACAATAGAGAGAGGTTATTTGAT
This sequence comes from Phylloscopus whistleri, assembly GCA_017589585.1. Lineage (NCBI taxonomy): Eukaryota > Metazoa > Chordata > Aves > Passeriformes > Phylloscopidae > Phylloscopus > Phylloscopus whistleri. The sequence goes on along the minus strand of JADMLD010000552.1, from coordinate 3,202,386 downwards.
TGCAAGTGTGCTGTGTACATTAGTTACTGATGAATGCAAACCTGACCTTTACTTTTTGATAAACCTAGACTAAATGTAGTGTAATTATAATTATTGTCTCTTAGATTTTAAAAGTGCAGGGACTTTATCCACTTAAGATGGATTGTTTACTCTTAATTATACAATGTTGCACTAAAATTGTGATTTTTGGTGTGTGTTCTTGTTTCCTTTTTACAGACTCAGGTGTCACGTCATAGAAAGTAGTAAGCCTTCTTCTCTGACATTAAAAGACAATGCATTTAATATTCCAGCAAAAACTAATGAAGATTTACATATACAGGTAATAGCATATTCCTTTGTGCTGAATATTCATCAAAATGATAGAATATGCTAGAGATAAAAAGAATTTTTACTGAACCTTTTTGGTATTTTGTAAATTGTCCTATTTGAACATCTCAGCAGTTGAAAATAACTGTATCAGTGATAGTGATTTAATTATTTTGTTTAATGATAATGATTTAATAATCATTAAATTTTCAATGCAGTTTGCTTATTCTTGTGTGTATATAGATTTGGCATATCAATGAGCATCAGTGGTATCTTTTGCTTCTGAGTATAAAGATGTTACCTGCTTGATGCAGGCCATATTGGTTATCTATAACTTAAGATTTGAAGCTCCTTTAGTGGAACAGATTCCTCAAGTATGTAGTGATAGAAAAGGTATTGCTGAGAGATCACTGGTTTTTTCTCCTTTCCTTTCCTTTCCTTTCCTTTCCTTTCCTTTCCTTTCCTTTCCTTTCCTTTCCTTTCCTTTCCTTTCCTTTCCTTTCCTTTCCTTTCCTTTCCTTTCCTTTCCTTTCCTTTCCTTTCCTTTCCTTTCCTTCCCTTTCCTTCCCTTTCCTTCCCTTTCCTTCCCTTTCCTTCCCTTTCCTTCCCTTTCCTTCCCTTTCCTTCCCTTTCCTTCCCTTTCCTTCCCTTTCCTTCCCTTTCCTTCCCTTTCCTTCCCTTTCCTTCCCTTTCCTTCCCTTTCCTTCCCTTTCCTTCCCTTTCCTTCCCTTTCCTTCCCTTCCTTTCCTTCCCTTTCCTTCCCTTTCCTTCCCTTCCCTTCCCTTCCTTCCTTCCCTTCCCTTCCCTTCCCTTCCCTTCCCTTCCCTTCCTTCCTTCCCTTCCCTTCCCTTCCCTTCCTTCCCTTCCTTCCTTCCTTTCCCTTCCCTTCTTCTTGCCAAAATAGCTCAAAATTGCCAAGTACTTTCAAGTGCAGTAATTCTAACTTAATGAAACTGTTCTATTTGCAGCTAACTCATTTACTGCAGATTAATAGAAGACTGGAAGAGCAGATGAATCGCTGCCTCTGGTTCCAGCAGCTGTCAGTTGTTTTATCACTGCTATCAGTTACTGTTGCTGCCTTCTGCTTCTACCTGGCGTACGCCCAGAGAAGCTAAAAAGAATTGCTGTGCCCTGGATGTGCTGCTGCCTATCATGGTTCATTGGAGTCAAAAAGATTGCAGTGCTGCACTTGGATTCTGGAGCTGCCAAAATGAGGTTTGTGAGCCTACAGCAATGAACAAGAACAGTTTACTGGGAAAAAAAAGATAGAAGAAATGAATGACCAGCAAACAAGATTACTGAAATTATTGTCTAAGTTGACACTTACAATAGGGCATGAGGAAGATGTTAAAGCTAGGACCTATTTTCACTGTACAACTCAATAAATATTACTGAACTGGAAGGAGGAAACCAAATACAACATTATTTAAGACTGTTGTGCTTTTTTTTCCCTCGATTCAACTACTTTAAATACAGTATTTCATTTCTTTTCATCATATTCATTCTTGCATTCTGAATCACTCCCATAGGAGACGCAAGTGGTCAACATAGTGTATTCTGAGGTTAATCTGTTCATCCAGGAAAATTTACAGAAATTATGCAGTACAGGTGGATTTTTTTATATAATCTATGTATGTACGTGTTGATAGTAATTATTTTAATAATTCAGATTCATTGCTCTCATTGGTTAAATTCCTTATTTTTGTGCTTCTTCTAAATGAAAAGTTATTATCGAGTAACGTACGCACAAGACAAGACACTTCCTGTTACTTTTTTTTTTTTTTGGAGAACAACTTGTATTCAAATTACAGAAGGAGTGTGGGAGCTGACTGCTTTGCTGTGATGGCCTAGTATTGGTTCATAGAAAGGCTACTAAATAGTCAGTGTAAGAACTTATTCTGAGTTGTGCAATATGGTTAAATTACAGATGAAATTATGAAAAAACCAAGTCAAATCAGGAAGATTAAATACACTTGAAGACAACATAAAAGTATTATATCTGCCATTTCACAGAAATTGTTGTGGAAATGGTGCATGAAGCTAGAAAGAACTTTGCTAACAAGGATTCTTTGTACTCATTGCTGTAAATATGTCTATTAAAATTAAAAAAAAAAAACTTAAAAGGAGACTGATGATATCTTTCATACATTTAAAATTTTCACTCTTCAAGAGATTTAAATATTTAAAATAATTATGTTACTTGAATTCATTTTTGCTACAAATTGGCTTTGTAACATTTATTAGCTTTGTCTGCTGACTTCAATAGATGAGAAGTGATTATTAAGGAAAAATAAAGGTCATACTCTGCTTCTGTCTTTTTGCTTACAGTGTGTTGGTGATGTAGGATCATTTCTCGGAAATAGAAAAGGGCAGTTTAAAATAATAAACAGATTAACTAATAAAGCCAGCAATATGATTACTAAAAAAATGCCATGTAAAAAGCAAGGCTACAGAAATGTTTGGTGCACAGTCTTCTGTCCTCTCATAATTTATACAATGGTATACCACGTCTGCTTTTTCTTAATTTTCACTAATCTAATTTCTGCCTATTTTGTTTCTCAGTATTTTGTATTCCTAATGATTTGGCAATTTATATTGTTAACTGCTCATAATGAAGCTGTTACTTGAGTTATTTTTATGTGCATGCAACTCAAATGCTTTGCTTCCAACAAAATGGGTTGTTGTCTTAGTGAGAAAAATAACAAAGTAATTTGTAACTTTAAGATAATAATAACCATGCTATTAAAATTCCAATTCCTTAATTTGAGTGGATTGAATAGCACTTTACTGTAAAATTGCCAGAAATATATTCTTAGAGTCTTTGCCAATATGAATATTTTAATGTTTCGGTGCTTTCATATATTTTCAGTATTTTATTACTTATTTTATTATTGGTATTTTCTTTGTATGAATCAGATGAACATCTTTTCTATTTTAATATGTTTTAGAAAAATACAGCTAAAAATAAATATGAGGAAATACATAGTCTTGAATGTTTAGTCTTTTAAAAATAGCTGCATCTCCTGAGGTTTTTGCTTTCTTGTTAGTCTGCAGATACTTAATATGGGAAGGGTCAATATGGTGATGACCCATAGTCTGCTGTGGAACAGAAGTTGTGGTACCTGTCAGACAAATATAAAATAGGTGATAATGGCTTCTGAGACAGAATGCCTGACCTGATCACGTGGACATGATGCTGGCATGTCAGTGGTACCATGGCACAAGGGATGCAAGTCCTCACAATGCTAATATATATATGGATCTTGGTAAAGTTACCTATTGTTTAAACATCACAAAGAAAATGGAAATATATATATAGCAAAAAAAGAAAAAAAAAAGGGCAAAGTGGCAGTAGTGGTTTTTAACTTGAAATGGACAAGTCAATTTGTATTTTTCTTCTTTGAGAACATTATTGTTCCATCATCATGGAGTATTTTCCCAGTATTTTCAAAGCTTTCAGTTGTTAGTAGTTTCAGATTTTGTTTGACAGCCCTTGGAAAGGGGTCTCACTGTGGAAAGTTTTGTGCTTAACACACACTGAAGTTACAGAGTACCATGATTTGATACCCGAAACCAAGAGAAGAAACAAAAGCAACATTTGGGTTGGTTTTTTTTTTCACACTATGGGAAACTCAGTTTATAAAACTGGGGCATTTTTGAACTTAGACAATTCACGAAATAGGATTTGATTACATGAACTGTCAAGGTCTAAGACTTAGCTTTCTTTTCCCTCATTGTAGATTAGCAGTTAATTTTGGCTTTTACAGACAGCTAAGAGACAATAAAGATTATAATCCTAAAAATCAGCAATTTGTACTCCAAAAGAGCACATATTCTTTTTCCCAGGAAGGAATTTTTGTACCTTCTTCTGAGCTTCATTGTTCTACTTTCCAACGTAAAAGATCAGACATTTTATTAAAAAAACAAAACAAAACAAACAAACAAAAAAACAAACAAAAAAAAAAAAACACCCACAAAAAAAACCCCCACCCAAACACCAAAAACACAAACATGGGAATGAGGGGCAGCAAGGGCAGGAGCAGGGGTTTTAAATTACCCTTGTATTTTGTCAGTGATTCCCTGCTGTAACTAATTTATCTCTGTTGTTTACCTTCAGAATCTCACTTTGTCCCTATTTCCAGAGGCTGTTAGTTTATGTGGGGTGTTTTGACTGTATGGGCTTTTATGGGAGAAGTTTTTTTTTAAGTCTATGCAGTGCTTTGGTGGTCCTGTGTGTTGCACTGGCAGCATGAGGATGTAAATGCTACTCTGTTGATAAGCACAGTGTTAGCTCACTCATTTTCTATGGCTTTGTTGTGAAGCATACAGTGGGCATTCAGTCAGGTAACAACATTCTGCAAAGCCCATGACAGGTGGCTGTAAGAACTCACTGGTTTGGGTCTGGTATAGCCCCCGAGGGTGTTGTGGTCAATACAGGAGGTACAGTGTGTGTATTGATTTAGGAAGAGCTAATCACTTCTAATCAGCCAGGAAGAGCAGGTTGTGTCCTCATTTCTGAGGTTAAATAAGACATTTCAGTCAGTTTCTGCAGTGTGTGTCTTATTTTCCCTGGAAGATGGCTCACTGAGGAGTTACCAGCCTGCTGTTGTGCAGTTGCTGCATTTCCACTATGTTTGTGCTAGCACAGGTATGTGATGGTAAGTGATGATTCCAATTAGGCTTTTCAGTATCCCTGTTTCCTTGGCACATTTCAGCATCAGCAGCTTCTGGCTCTGTGCCTCCTGCACCTGATGAGAAACATAACCTCTCTCTTTCAGTTTTCTCAATAGTTTCAATGCCACTTTTCAACTGGAACCTCACTATTCTTGTTTTTGACACTTTTATAGTGGTTGCACACAGTAATACAATATACACAGAATGCAGAGACACAACTCAAAACATAAAGCACAGGAAATCCATCTCTCCAGGTGCATGGCAGGGGTGAGTTTTTGGTCTTTGTGGAGGAACTGCCTGAAGTTCCACGTGCTGGCCTTTTCTGGCCCTGATATAGGCAGCTTCCTGGCAGGTCTGTACAATTACTGCTTTGCTGAGCAGAAGCACTGAAATTCCCAAGTTATATGAGCAAAAAGTAAGCATCTGGATGGATTTTTGCTGGTAGGTATCTCATCTCCTGGCTTCCTTTATTCCCAAGAGTGGTGCATCAGCCTGTCTGTTTGCCACGTTCTAAGTGACTTCTGTTTTCCTAAACACTGAAAGAAGCACTGTGGGCTCAATTATTGCTGTATGATTGCAGCTAATAGCACTTGTTTTTTAGATTGCATTAGGCAATTCCTTCTGATGTTAATAACGAAGTCCTTATACAAAGCCCTTAAAGGGAAAAAAACCCTTACTATTTTTCAGTTGCCCATCATTGTTTTCTTCACCATTGCCTGAGTGTAGCAGCAGCCCACCCAAAGGACTGCTACAATCTCTCTCATGCCAGTTCAGGGTCTCTTGATCTGTTGGTAATTCTTCATTCTAATTCTCTTAATACTAGTTGTGCTCTACTGTATTGGAATTGTTTGAAATGCTGGAAATCCTGGATGTGAAACAATAGTCTGTAACTTTTGGTTATTTATCTTTCATTTTCTTTAGACACCAATAGAATGTAGTAATTATTTTACTACATTATTTATTGGTGGTTTCACACAAAGTATTTTTGAAGGTTTTCCTTTCTCTTAAAAATACCTCATTAGAATGGTGGTACATTATGTGTTTCATTCTTCTTGATTATTCCATAAGATAGACCAGCACCTGATGGAGATTCAGCTGGCAAGAAGCAATGATTTCTTTGGAAATACCAAAGATTTTTTTTTTCATTTTTGCCAACACAACTCACTGTGCTTCACTTTTCTTTAGTCCTGATAAGAACTTCCTCCTGAATCTACACAAGTTTACTAGGAATGAAAAACTTGCCCTGTGGGAACTTCCCAGAAGGAACAGATGGTTGGATATGTACTTTCTGTTACAGCCCCAGCTGCAAATAACAGGATTCATCTACTCATATTGTCCCAGTACATGTCTGTAGGATACTGAGAAGTAGCCACACCATAAACTTGCATTGCTGCTCAATGAGAAAATTGATCCCACAGTCAAAGTTATTCAGTCAGGAGGGCAGAGTGGAAAAATGCTACACAAGGATATGGTCTTCCCCTAACAGGTTATTTAAGTGTTCTCTCTAGAGTGAGTGCCCCCCTAATTAGGCCTCAGGAAAGGGAGAAAAAGCAGTCTTGAAAGGTTCTGATCCACTGTGTTTTCCTTAAGTTTGCAAAGAAATGCAAGACAAGTGACCAAAGTCCAAGTCTCCACTATCAGTCCCACCATAACCACAATCCCATTTTGTGTTTATGATGAAATCTAAATTAAAATATCCTCTGGGCAACCATGATGCAGTCTAACAAATCCTCTGTGGCATTTAATTTTTGAAAGTTACAACTTTCTTATATTTCATCAGCCTTGTGTCTGTTGAAGTCGTTGCCAGTTTTATTTTTGACAGCTTGGAGCTATATCTGAACACCTGTTCTTCAAGCCTGAGGGAAAATAACAAAAATAAGGAACACCATTTAAATAAACATAGATTATAATAGTAGTGTGGAAAAGAAGCATTAATAGAAAATCTTTAACTTTTTTTGTCTAGAATGCTACAAGTGATAAACGGCAAATTGAATCTGGGCAAACACCACAGATGCTTTATTAATCTGGTGCAGCTAAAACTTACAGATTGATGCTTGACCTCCTGGCATCTGAATTACTATAGTTTCCATTCCCTGCAGTACATTTTCCTGTACCCAAGTAGCATTTATCATATTTTCTTTTTTTCTTACAATTTTGATTGGGATTTAAACTTGCAGCTGATGGTGATGATTCACAAAAGGATTTTTTTAGTGCATTCTAAAGAAAATAGCATTTTCTTCTTGAGTTCATGGTTTAACAGGCTTTCTTCTGCAAAGAGGATGTATAAACGTGGCTCATGAGTGCAGTCTGGGATTAAGTGGGACACCTCAGAACAGCAATACTCATTTCATGCTCATTTGTTGGGAATTTTAACTACAATCCTGAACAAATAGATGTTGATGTATTTATAATCCCAGATACTGCTGTTCCAGCAGGCATTGTGATTGACATGATGTGTCTGCCTACCACTCACACTAGTGGACAGTAGGTGTTAAATCCTGTGTTCCTAGCCCATACTGAAAGTAGGCTCCAGTATTCCTATGCTGGCTGTCCCATACTGGTACATGGATGAGGAGTATGGGGAACTGGAGCAGACACTGTTCTGAGAGTCTTCAGAGTATTCACTTTACTCCAAGTTTCCAAATTGAGGAGAAATTGCAAAAGCACCAGAGAAACTACTTCATTTCACTTCTTTGCCTAAGTGCATCTGCTGGAAAACTTGAAGAGTTACATGATAAACAAAAGGTGAAATAGCCAAGAAATTGCTTGCTCTAAGCTGCACATTGAAAAGACACAGTAGACGAGTCGATTTTATGCTTTGCCCATTTTCAGTGAGATTTACCTTCCATTAACCATTTCACTTTGGAAAAATATCTGAAGTTCCTTAGTCACATAGATGCCATCTCACAGCAAAAGTGTAAGTAGAGCATATCACACTGTGATCAAAGCACAGAGTAACTCATTTGGAAAGCTGCATATAGTGTACTTCAGTGTTTTGCTTGACAGCTGCTCACTGGGGCGGGTGGGAGCCTGCAGAGAGGTGGTACCACTCTGAGAGTTGCAGTGTGTGTGCCACAGGGGACTTCTGGGCTGTAGAAAAGGACAGGCATGGAGGGACAGAGCAGGAACTGGAGTTTCTGGGGAGAGAACTTGAATTTCCTTTGCTTGATGTGATGCAAAGAAAACCATGAAAAATTGTTCCAGTTTGACTGGAGGAAATGCCCTGACCTGCACTCCAGTGACACAGGGCAGGGAGTTATTGCTGAAACTTTTGTTTTCACCTGTCTCACCTGAAATCTCATCCTCTCCTGTTTATGTTATAATACACCAATAGAGGCTGAAAATAGTGCAAACAGTGTTCTTGGAAGAGTGGCAATGCAGAGGAGACATACACAGATTTACATCAAACTCTGGGTAATTTGGAATTCAGTCATGGCATGCAATATCACAGTGCAGGGGAGGCTCCTGCTTTCCTTACAGCCTACAGGACCTTTTCCAAGCAGTGTTGCCAGCATGTGTGAAGTTTCCATTGGGAATGTACCCAGCAGCAGATGTCCTAGTCTGGCCCTGCTTTTGAAAGTTCCTGCAGAGGCAAAGTGTGCCCCGTGTTTGTTGGCCTCATGCAGGACTGAGGAGAGGCTTTCAAACTTGCCCAAGGGTGGAGGAGGCTCAAGAAAGAGACACCTCATGTTTGCTGTGTGCAAGCATAAAGTAGCTTTGCTGTCCTTGTGCAGCAGATCAAACACTCCAGGAAGAAGTAGCCAAGAAGGAAAAAAAAAAAAAAAGTGGAAATTGCAATTGCTTTGGTAGCCAAACTGAAGATTGTTTTGATCCATGCTGTGAAAATGTTGTCTTGACCAGCAAAGTCATCTCTGTATAATGATGGGCAGGTGTCCACGTGAATGCCCTTGCAGGTAAATTTGGTGTCTCTCAAAACCAAATACATGTCAGGGTTTTCAACCATATTTATCAATGCAAGGATCTTTCTTGCCAACCTGTCTGGACCAGTGGGCAGGACTGGCTTACAATGCTCCCAAAACACAGCCTGGCTTTACTGGGGGAAGGGCTGCTCTTGTGTTTTCTCCCAAGCAAATTTCAGCCTAGAAGTGGGATAATGATTCAAATACAGCTCTGTCACACCAGCAAAAATGGACTTCATACATGTGTAGTACTGGACAATTTTTAGGCTGAATCATGAATTGATCCTCAAGAGAAGTAAAAGGAGAAATAGGGGACTATTTAGTGACCAAATTGCCTTTTTTTTCACTATTTCCCTGATACCAGTGCAGGCAATAACTAGATACCAAACCTGTGTGTAGAGGACTACAATTTTAGTTGCAAGAAAAAATAAATCATATAAAAACTGTAAGTACTGCAAATTGTATGGCACTTCTATCTAGCTCAGCTAAAAAGAAAATAGTAGTATTTAGTAGTTTAGCAGAGCTGATGATGCCTGTACTGATATTATTTACATCAAGCTATGATATAAATGGGGAGTTTTCAATTTTACAGTAAGGAAAAATAAGCGACAGAAACGCCTCAATTGCTGGAAAGAGAGATATGCCTGAAACTGATGCTCTTCTTAAGGAAAGAACTTGATACCAAAAAGTATTCTTAACCTCATATGAACTGATAACCAAAAATGTAAGCAAATTATATTTCTAGATTTTTTTATTTGGTATTAAAATATCTTAAATATTTTTAGATTTTTTTTTTGAGAGTAAAATTTCTAAATTAGTGTATTTCTTCTCTAGGAAATGTATAGAGTTTTGCATCAGGAAAATGAGTTGCCAACTCTCTATCTAGAGAATACTTTGTTGGAGTAGGGATCTGTGTATTCTTTGAAGTTAGAGATCTATTTTACTGTTATTTACAATCGGATTTCCTTCCAGAACACATCTGATAACTCATAGCAACTCTGCCAGAAGCTGTGGGAGAAACTGATAGACAATTCCCAATATAGCTTGCAACATAGTGCTGGAGGATAAGGGAATCAAAATATTATGGAGTTAGAGAAAATATTTGATTGCTAAAGGCAGTATGTTGCTAGGATTTAGACCTTGAGGGCCCTGTGTAAAGGGGGTAGATACTCCCAAGAATTTTGGGTGTTGGAAAGAGATTTCAGGTTACTGAATATAAAAGAAAAACTGTTTAGCAGCTGAAATGAAAATAATAAGCACTTCTGTTCCATGTCTCTCAGCCAAGGGGCACTTGGTGATGCTGAAGTGCAGGGCAGGCTCCTGGGGAGGATGGGGGCTAATGGCTAATGGCATCTTTGCTGGCCATGCCTAACTCAGGAGGCAGAAGGCTGTGTGGAACAAGGAGCCCAGCAGGCAGGGAGTTGCCTGCAGTATTTTTTTTCTAGTAGCTCTGCATCATACTTACGTAAATTGTACTATAATTGCTAGGTGATCAAATATATCAGCTTAAAAATACAAGGCTGACATTACAAGGAAGTGCTTTCCCCTGCCAGGCAAAGCTGCTGCCTGTTGGAGAAAGGGAGCAGTTCCAGACAGCTATGTCACACTAGTGCTGTGGTGAAAAGCAGCAATTCTCCAGAATCCATGCTGAAACAGATCTGAACTGTCCTATCAGGTCTGCTTTGTAATCTGATTGTATAGGAAGAAGAAACATTAAAAGGTCTAAGTCTTAATAAAAACTCAGAGGAGACAGGACTGAGCTCTATTAATACCATATCTGGAAGCATTCTATGTAGATATTGCATATAGTAGTCATTTTGTTGCCACAAAAGAGAAAATATTTTTGCAGATGACTAAATTTTCAAGGAGTGAATAACCTCCCAGTTTTAGTGCTGCCTTTCCCACTAGCCTGGTGAACAACTGGGATTACACTTGCACATACACTGGTGATATCCTGCTGTCGAGTTTTCTGTCAGCACAAATCAGAGATTTCTTGGCTGTGGACAAGCACTATTCATAATTTATAACAATCACCATGCTGCTGAATGCAGACCTGTTTATTCTTCAGTGTGAGACTGAAAACTCTGGTATGATGAGGAACTGCTGGGTCTCCCATTGCTCAGCACTCTGACCGCAGGCTCTGACATGTGTGAGGAACAGAGAAAATCTCTCAAAGGCATGACAGCCACTAATGTTCTTTAAGTGGATTGATCTAAATTAGACAGATGGGATTTGCACAGATGGAATACCCAGCATCACTGGCAAAAATTATTCAGTTGCTTTACTGGAAATGTTTGAACCCAAAGCTGGGTAGTACTCTTGCCACATCCACCAGGAGACTGTGCCAAGCGAGTTTCACGAACATTTTAAATACTGCTCTCTGTTGTATCAACAAAATCTGTGTGAAGGCACTTCATTTCAGAGAGATTTGCAGAAATGATTTGCAAAAGCTGGGGAAATGAGTGCTCCTTGGCAATCCTTGTTGGCTGTCAAAGAGAAAAGCTCTTGTAAAGTCTAGCAACTAAGAAAACCAGTGCTGAATTTTCTGATGGAGAGTGAATGTGCTGAAGACTTCAGGCTACTTGAAGATGAAGAGTGGATAAGCAAGCTGGCTTTCCTCTCAGATATTTGTTTTTTCTCTTTGTGAGCTGCATATGAATCTCCAGGGGAAAGACTGCCTTTTGCAGTGCTGCATAAGGTACTTCTTCTCTCAGGAAAATATGTAGACTTCCACATAGCAATATAAACCCCTTTTTTTTTTTTTTTTCCCCCACAAACTTTAGAAGATGAAACTTCTTCCTTGTAAACTCATTCAGATCCAAGCCTGAGAATTCTGAGGCAGAAAAGAATGGTTTCTGTTCACTACCTCAGACATGAACCACCTGTCTGACCTGGCATGGCTGAGAGAAATTGGGCTACAACATCAGGAGTGAGTATCTGCAGCTTTTACTGCATGGAAAGCTGGGCTATGCAGAAAAGGCAATGGTCTTCAGTCTGTGGAGACCAGATTAAAGTCCATGCTCCATTCCAGAGGAACTGCAGATCACCCTGACACTCTGTGCACCTGCTTGGAGGGGAGACTCCCAGTATATACACAAAAAGTGGGGGAGTTCCTTCAAGCTGCTGCAGGCTTTGCTGCCATGCCACAGAGAGTTCAGTGCTCACTGCAGGTCCTGCTGCTTCCAGAGCTGGCAGGAGCTGAGGTTCTGCAGGGCAGGAGTGGGGCTGTGAAACAGGAGCTGAGAGAGCAGGGAAAAAGAGTGGAAATTCTCAGCCCAAACTCACAGGAGATCCATTCCTCTTCCCATGTCAGATGTCTCCTGTGCTCCCAGTGGAGACAGGAGGCAAGAGGGAGCTCCCATTTTCCCTTTAAACAGCATGGCCTGTGACCAGCACTGCTGGTGCTCGTGCCAGGACAGAGCAGCACACAAAGGTCTTTGGGTCCAGGATGGAGGCTGACATATCTCAGCAAGTTTATTGCTACTGGATCTGGGGGTGCTCAGCACCTCCAAGTAATCCTGCTTATCCTTCCTTGTGTTGAGTCTCCTCTTCCCCAGACCCTGAACAAACCTTGCTCTTCTCATATCAACTCATAATTTTGCAGAAATCAAGAGAACATCGGGGCTGTTGTGTACATTTTGTTCTTGATTATACAGGAAAATATGCATACATCTGTATGTCTGTCTCTAACTGTGCACTCCTATATGCAAAAGTATTTTTACTCATTTCAAGAGATTCTGCTGCATAAATGTCAGTGATTTCTGGCATTGTCTATCAGCAGAAAAAGAAAAATTGGGAAAGAGCTGTCTCTCTGAAAATGTTTTTGCCATGACACCACTCTAGTTCTGCTGTTATTATATGAGAAAAGCATTCAAACCCCTTTTCAAGAGACTCATAACTGAGACTGACGGTGTCTTGCTGCTGTTTAGGAGGTGCAGAAATATGCAGAGTGCACCAGACACAAAACATGGCCTTTTCCTGCTCTTGTCAAAGGCAAACCAGCCTGCCCCCAAGCAGCTGGAGAGCTTTGTAGACCAGCTCAGAGATGTGTGTCACCAGCTTGAGCAGGTCTGTGCTGTGTCTGTGCTGTTTCCCCTGGGAGCCCACGGCGAGGCTGGTGGGAACAGGTCCTCCAGCACTGGAGGTCTAACAGGGTTGCAGTGGTGACAGGGAATCAAACAATGCCAGGGCCTCTGGAGACACTCACAGTTCTCACTCCTTAGTGATGCTGACTGCAGCTGAAGCTCTTTATTTCATCTTCTGCTGTTTCAAGAGGCACCAAGGACAATCTGATTGCTAGGGAGAGAACACCCTTAGCAGGACAGCTTTAGCAATGAGACAGGTTCCAAGGGATTGGGGTGAGGTGGTGATGGTGTTAACTGGAGGTGAAAATACTTTCTCTTCAAAGGGTGAAATGGAGGGCAGAGTGGGGAGAGGGAAACACAGCAGGAGCCAAGGAGAGGCCCTTTTGGACACAGGGATGCAGGCTGGAACTGACAACTCCTGAGATGGCAGGAAACTGAAGGAGATTCCTGGAGATCAGAAAGTGAGTTTAGGTCAATGGATCAGTCTGGTATGTAGGGGTGAGCACAAGCACAGGGTTTTCTTTCCACAGGATGACCCAAAACCATTTACATGGAATCCAAAGATGGAGATTCCAACTGAATAAGGAAAGGCTTGAGCCACACAGAGTTACTTCACATTAGTGTATGCTGCAAACACTACTGAACATATCTTGGTATTTTTGTCTCATTTGAGAGTGGGTTCAAATTCTCTTATTTCAGTACCTCAGACATGACACTTACACGGGATCATTTTCTTCCAGCTGCACAAACTCATTTATAATTTAAGTTTTCACCAAACTGAAATATCATTCAAGTTCATATGAATTTAATGTCCAGTGTGCAGGGAAAATAAAAATCAAAATGTTGAGAAAGGGCAATCTTACAGTTCCAGGGGTTATGATCTCTCCTCTGACAACTTGACATCATTATTTGCAAAGTCATGCATATCCTATTAGCTAAATATATTTGGATGCTCAGGTTACTTGACAATCCTAATCAGACACAGGGAAGTCTAAGCAGTAACTGCAAACACATATAAAAACTAATCAATTAAACAAAGGAAACCAACCTGGGTTTTCCATAATTCATAGCTCAGATCTATCTTGCTTCTGTCACCTAAACAGGGACATGACTGTTCTCTCTCTGATTGTCCTGCAATATTCCACCCTTGATTGGCAAGAGTGGTTCTTTGAGAAGAGAGTATCCATCTAAAAACAAACCAAATACAGGTTGTGAATTCCTCTGCCTCCTTGTGCAATTTCTCTTAAAGGTTGTGTTCAAACCTGTTTCTTAGAGTGTTTATAACTGCATAATGATTCTATCTAAGCCTGGCAAGTGTTAGGAAAATTACAGCAGAGACCTTTGCACTGATACTTGAAAGTTATTTCACATTACTGTTCTAGTGGATTCTTTTTGACTTGGAAGTTCAGGAACATAAAGTTTATTGTCCTTGGGAATGGCCTCTGCCATCCTTGTCAGATATTTTCTGCTTCCTGGCAACCTTTAATATTTCCTAGACAGATTTGCTTCTGAGGTTGGCTTCAAAAGCAACTTACTGGTGTTTTAAAAATCTTCAATAAGGGTTTTCCTCTTGCTTGCTGTAATAAAAAAAAAAGAAAAAGCTGTGTCTTACAGCATTTTTTTTGTGAAAGTAGTGGCCATTCAATATATTTCTTGCATTGTTTTTGCTTTCCATTTACAATTCCATTAGTGTTCTCTGGATAAGGCAATTGCAGCATTATCACTACAGCTGTTCACCTCATCCCTGAAAGCAAGGATTTACTGGGAAACTCTGAGCATCAAATATTTGAACTGAACACAGAAAATCTGTCAGCAGAAGAGTTGTTCTCCACAGGGTGCTGGAGTGCAGCCATCTCCCTGCAGGTTGGACTGCAGAGATGAGCCAGGTGTGGAGCCTGACTGCTCCAAGGAGGATGTTCCACTGCAGACTGGGATGCTGTGGGATGAGCTGTTAGACAGGGGAGGAGTCACAGCGACCTGCCAGGCCTCCTGGGATGGAACAAGTCCAACTGGAAAACATGTTTAATGTTAATGTGAACAAAACACAGCAGAGCAGCCAGGGCAGCCACAGGAAGGCAATGGGTAAGGCCAGAGCTGCCTCCTGTATCCCCCAGCCAGACTGGGAGGGAGATGGAGCCCTAAACTCACAGACACCTCACAGAGCCACCCTCAAGGAAATCAGTCCCATGTGGCTCTGAGTATGACTTCCTCTGGTGCGCTCCTGCATTTAATACTCTATATTTTATAGTGAAAATGAAATAGGGGGATGTTAAATGTCTTCCTATTTGGTTCTTATAATAGAAGTGTCAGACTTCAAAGGAGTCATTAAAAGCAGTGCTAAAAGCAGCCAGTGGGCACAGAGCTGATGGGAAAAGAAGAAAAGAAATATAAAAGGGGGTGTGTGTGTGTATGTGGAGGGGAAGCAGAGAGGCAAAATGACAACTGTGTCAAGTGTAGTGGGGACAAGGACAGCCATTCCCTTGCTGATACTCATAATGTGGCAGAATTTGATGTTAATGAGTGAAAGTGAAGTGTATTTGATTTAATGTTCAGAAATATTTGTTGCCGACAGACAAATCAAAATCATAAAAAAGACGTGGTAAGACTCTCTTGGATAAGAAGAGTATTCAATATATGAATTTTAATATAAAGGCACAATTGTGGCTTTGTATATTCAAGCTCTACTTGAGCTTGTTTGAAATTATACTCTTAATGATTGTTTTAATGATCCTTCAGTGTTTGGATTGGCTGGCTAACTGTAACTTGTAATTACACAACTAAATCTTATAGTGTATTGCCTTTCTTTGGTGTCCGCACTTTGTTCAGAGAGAAATCAGAGATAACAGAATCTGTTACAGAGATAGGAGGAGAGAGTAAATAAAGCTAAAATATGGCTAAAATAGGAACAAAGTGATATAAATAATATATCATACTTTTTTCTTTTTTGTTTTTTTTTCTTTTTTTTTTAATAAAATAAAATTGTGAGAAATTCCATATCCTGATGCATGTAACTCCTACTTCAAATATCTCACAGCCTTTTAATTGTGCTGGTTTTGATGCATATCACCAGATAACAGATACAAAACCAGAGAGGAGTAATATGAGAAATAGGGATGCCAGCAAGAGAAAGGGGACTGTAGAGAAAAATTTTTGTTATCACATGGACATGTATAAACCCATCTGGTCACAAAATGTGAGGGAAAAGAGTAGTCTGGGTACCCTAAAAACAACATATGTGGAAATATTGAAAATAACTGGGTATTCTGTCCATGTATAATTACATGTGTAATTAGAGAAAGATGAGGAGAGAAGCTCAGGGTTTTCCTTTGCCATTGATACAACATCTGAACTGTCAAAAAGGCCATGCAATCAACATTACCAGCACAGACAGGATTATAGGCTGAGGCAGCACTACTGAGACAAATAGGATAGTTTTACACACCATTTTTAAAATAACAGGAAAACTGAGGGAAAACTCATTAGGCATAAGACAGAGGCATCCTTGTGAAAAAAGAAGAGAGACCAGATATCAGTAAGGCTCTGTCTTGTGTTCCTGTCTTAATTTTATTGATTTGTGTAGGATACGGTAGTTTTCAATTCTGGAAGATAAGAAGCTTACAGGACACTTTGAAAATTACATTGGGTCAAGAAAGATGAAGGCAGTGTCATCAAGAGATCAGACCAGAGGGCTGCACATCAGAAACCTCTGCCTCTGTTACTGTGACTCCTTGTGAGACCTCACTGAGCTTATTTCATCTCCGTGTTCTGACTTCCACTCTTCCTGGATATCAGCTTTGTCAGTGGATTGTGTTGAAACATTTTGGAAAGTGCAGAACTTTAGCTGATTGAAACTTGGTAAGAGTTCCTCTCTTTTAGGACTCGTATTGCAAGAGATGGTAAAGTCTAATTGGTCAGTATGGTCAGAAGCTTTATTTCAAGTTACCAAGATCTACAAAGGAGGGCCCCCAAACTCCTGGGGTGCAAAGAAATTCCCTGGTCATACCAAGAGGAACTCTATCCAACTGTGTGTTCGAAAATAAGAGTAGAAACCTTTCCCAAGTCTTTGCCAGCAGCTTGAAGGTAAAAGCACTGTTACAACTCCATTAATTTTCTAGGGCTCTGCTCTACAAACTACTTAGGCATATTAGAGTCATTGGCAATTTTTAGATTCACAAGCCTGAAGTAATTTAAAACTTAATTCTTAATTTTTAGTTACTAATTGGGGTGAATCTCCCAACCTGTTATGAGAATGCCAGTCTTCTCTACTCAGTGTCCTGCTGGCATGGAGGAGGTGTGGATGACTCTGGTAGGGGATAAAGCTGCATTAAGTCTTTTTGACGTTGAAACAAGTGAGAATGTTAGTTGTGCAAAGTATTTTTATGATTTACTAAAGTGTATAAGATGGAAATAAATCCAAAATTTTAAAATGTAGGAACGCATCAAAATTATGTTCTGTGTATTGTGTACAAAATTTTGTACTTATGTATTGTGTACAATAATACAGTTTCAAACACTGAGTAAAATCTAGACTCACTGACTTCATGGCACCACAAAAAAAAGAAAAAAAAAAGCCTAGTAAGCACTTCTAACGTCAGCACTTCTCTCTTTCATTAAGTAGGAGGAAACCTGTGTGGTGAAAGATGCTGCCAATTGCTTGGTCAAATACCTAACTCAGATAATTTGGGGAGTGGAATGGAATGGAATGGAATGGAATGGAATGGAATGACGAACGACGAATAGAATAGAATAGAATAGAATAGAATAGAATAGAATAGAATAGAATAGAATAGAATAGAATGGCTCAGTTGGAAGGGACCTACAAGGATGATCTAGTCCAACTGTAAGAGCTCTTCAGAGTGGACCAAAAGCAGCAAGCATGTTTTTAAGGGTATTGTCTAAATGCCTCTTAAGCACGGACAGGTTTGGAGCATTGACCATCTCTGCTGGAAGCCTGTTCCAATGTATGACCACCCTGTCAGTAAAAAAATGCTTTCTAATATTCAGTCTGAGCCTCCTCATAGGAGCCCAGGAAGAAGAGAACAGCACCTCCCTCTCTACTTCCCGTTCTTGGGAAGCTGTAGAGAGAAATTAGTTTGTCCCTCAGCATCCTTGTCTCTAAACCAGACAAGCCCAAAGTCCTCAGCCACGACACACAGGACACGCCTTCAGCCTCTTAAACATCTTTGCTCCCTCCTCTGAACCCATTTGAATTCCACCATATCCTTCTTAAATTGTGGGACCTAGAACTCCACACAGCACACAGGTGAGGCTGCAGCAGCTCTGACCACAGTGGGATGATCACCTCTTTTAAGTGACTGTTTATGATGTCTTCAATGTGCCCCAGGATGTGCTTTGCCCTCTCAGCAATAAAGAAGTGACACCCCTTGTCCCAGATCAAAGGGTGAGGCAGGAGCAGTCTTGAGGAGATGCATACTTGCAGGTTGTCCCTAGACTACAGCTCTGCTCACCGCTTCGTTGTGAACATCAGACTGCCTTTGACTTTCATGGTTTACACAGATAAGTAATTGATTCAATGTCTTCTGCAGTGGCAGCCCAAAAGGCAGACCCATAATCTGAAAAAACAGGCATACAAGCAGCAGCCATTAAATTTCCGATAAAGTCACAGAAATGTAAGTTTCAAGCTCAAATACACTCTGTTTATAGCTATACTGTGAAAAAATGCCATTATTCTTTCTTTGTATTTTTTACCTCTTGTGATGTGCTGATTGGGGATATCTGCTGTCCTACACCTGGACAAATCTCTACTGACAGTCACAATAAATCATTGATAGTATTGCAAAGCCAGGAACAATTTATTATCATCCAAGAATATTAATTTTTATAGTAGTGAGATACAGCAAAGGAACAGGCTAACCTGTGCTGCTATGGAATTACCTGGCTTGTGAGCCATAAACAGCATCACAATGGGAAGTCAAAACCTTTGGGACCAGAACCAGTGCACAAGGTGCAGAACAAGGTGGCAACCTGTGTTCATTACAGTCACACTGCCTCTTTGAGAAAGAGAGAGAATGTGTTTCTTAATGGAAGTTGTTTCATAAAGGAATTTTTTAGAGAGAGATATTTCCTAATACAGGTGGTGAGATTTTTCCACAAATCTTGAGCAATTGTCTTTTTTAATCAAAAAGGCTTGGAGGCATGTTGGATAGCTCAGAGTGTATTGTTCCTTTTCCTTGACAACTGAACATAAACAAAGCAATATCACTTCATTATTTTATTATATAACTAGCAATAAGAACACCAAATAACCCAGGGTAATATAAACAAAGACTTCGCTACTTCCTACATTTTAGCTGTCACACAGTTTTAACTCTATGTGTGAAAATCTGTTTATTCCCTTGAGAAAAAAAGCAGGATTTGACACTAACAATAAAAGCTGAATTTTCTAATATTTTATACTCAAATGCCTGATCTTAGACTTGTAAATAACTGCCCTTAGATATAATATCAACATTAGCTGAATTGTCCATCTCAATTTTTTTTTTCCTAAGAAGTCTTTTTTTCCCTAATATGCTAGTTTGTGGCTGACAGTCATCCTTGACATTGATTGTCAGGTTGATTTATATTAACAGGATCAAAGGGAGAGTTTTCCT
The DNA here is from genome assembly GCA_017589585.1 of Phylloscopus whistleri. NCBI lineage: Eukaryota > Metazoa > Chordata > Aves > Passeriformes > Phylloscopidae > Phylloscopus > Phylloscopus whistleri. The sequence goes on along the minus strand of JADMLD010000552.1, from coordinate 3,182,790 downwards.
AGGCTGTTCCCTGTGGGATATGTCACTGATTTCTGTAGCAGCACTGCTATCGTTTTTAGGAGCTGCTTTCACCAGGTCTACAGCAAAGATGATAAATAACAATGACTGCTCACTGTAATGTTGCTGTTTCTTGACTATAGGTCCTTGTCATCACAAAACTATGCTTGTGGAAAGCCTTAATGACTTCAGTGGAAACACCTTCAAGTAACTTTGTTGAGTGCTGAGGATAAAGAAAAGGAGACAGAGAAAGAGCAAGGAACAAACTTTGTAACGCTTTGAGCTAAATTAATTAAGTTGCCAATTACTCATATGTAATAACAAAAAACTTGAGGTCTTCTCTAATGTCAAATACTGGAAACCTCTTGCAACATTTATCACATGTGTGTGCATCTAAATGCTAAGCATAAATCTTGTATTTATATACTGATCTCTTTTAAAAACTCCAGACAGTCATTACAGGAGCTTAATTTGAGAATGGAGAGACAAATGTCTCACCCATTCCTGGCTCCTTAATATTCCTGAGAGGTCCATTAGATGTTGCAGTAATTCAAAAACATATTGTGAGTCCTTTGATCCTGTTGGATCAGACATATCACCAGTAGTATGCAATGGTAGATACATATTCCATGACTAGCAGAAATGGTATCTGATAAGCACAATCAGGGGCATAAAAGTTTTCTTAAATTTGGATATTTTCCTCAATGTGCAGGCATCAAGTCATGGAAAGGACAACAGAAAATGCATGCCAAAATGAACTACTGGGCTTGAGAAGAATGACAGTAACTTTAACACAGGGAGTTTCACGGGTAAAGACATATTTAGGACTGTGAAAAATAAAGTAACTGAATATTTTTTTAGTATCTATGTATCTGTTTTATCATTCCTTTTAATTGGTCTAAAAATGTTTACCTTTACCCTTAGACCATCACAACTCTTAACTACACTATTGGTAATTGGCTTTGTTTGGGTTTTTTTGTTAACATATATTATTGTGATGATGCTTTGGTTTTGATTGTGCTGTAAGGTACAACACAGACAGGTGCAGGAAATCTTTTTGAAATGCTCTTGTGTAATTGGGGCAGAGATGACAAAGTGCCCACCATGGAGCAGCATTGCAAGATGTCCTGTCGTACCCAGCCCCTGGTCCCAGTGCAGTGGGGAAGCAGAGGTGGCCCTGGGAAGCTGGATTGTCCATCTCAACACAGCTGTCCAGTGGCACAGCTGCCTGCCATGGAAGCAGCATTTGGAAGGCAGTGTGAGGCAAAGCTTTGGAGCCAGGAGCACAGGCCATGTCTCCAAGGAGACTGGGACTTTTGCCACTCCATGAGTGGCAAAACTGCCCAGCAAGGCTGGACTGTCATCCAGCAGCATCTGCTGCTCGTGGCTGTAGTATCACCAGCCCAGGGACACCAAACCATTGGTAAGAGTCCAGTGCCTACATGGAGATGACTGTTGCCCTTTGGAGATAAGCCAAGGTATCCAGGATTTTGTGGTATAAAATGGGATCACATGACAAGGCATGTGGGACACCCATGTCCTCATGAGGGAAGCATTAAGGGTCAGGCAGGAACCCCCTGAGGCCCATGTTTTGGCAACTAAATCGTGTCCTGTGCATTTGGAGATCAATTTCAAGCACTGCTAATCAGAGTAGTGAATTTGCACAAGTAGCTGAAGACAGACATGAGAAATTATGTCACCTTACAGACCAGCTGACCTCCTGGGTCTCTACCTGCGTAGGATTTTGTGAGGAGGGAGGAAAAATATTCTTTAAAAATATGAAGAAAACATATGCAACAAAGGTCTTTCAAAAGTGTGGTAGCGTGCTCATACTTGCAGCAGCTAGAGTTCTCCCTGGCAGATAGCATAATAATAACTAGGCATGATAGGATACCATGGTGATCAAGTGGAAACATTAGGACTGAGTGCCACTGCTCGTCTGCAAGGCTTTATTCAATTTACAGGCTTCTGCCTTCTCTCATATTTCCTATATCAGAAGATTTTTGAATATTGTTAGTCTTCATTGAGAGAAGCAGCATAACCAGGAGAACAACAAATAAATCTTATCAACTGATAGAAACTTTTCCAGTGGCTGAAGCAGTCTGGGATGTCCCAGGGGAGAGCAGTGTGGCACACAGGAATGCTCTCACTGTCAGCTGTGCACAGTGGCATGTGCTGGACTCCTTGTTTTCCTTCCTCTTCATTTTTCTCCTTATTTGTTTTGCAGAGCTGGTGAGCTGATCTCACATTGACTCATCACTTATTACAGAGATGTATTGTTTCTCACCAGTTACAACCAGCTTCAGCCATGCCAGCATTAGTGTACATACCAATAAACTTCATTTCAAAGCTAGCTAAAATAATGCATGGGAATGAAAGGTTCTGTGGATGTGATGAAATACCCATGCCTTCACCTACTACCCACGGAACAGTAAATCCAGAAAAGGTGGGGTATAAGCAATGCCTGCTTGTGTACATTAATTATCCCAATAACTGAATGCATACCTTTTCTAAAACTGAACTCTTATCAGTTCTCCTAATCAGAGAATAGATCAATAAACTAATTTGTGATCTAGAGAAAACTATGTTTGACAGAGTCTCAACGACAATGTCATCTGAGGACTTTTGAAGAATATAGTGTAAAAAATTTCAAAACAGTATTTGGCATCTGGACAGTGGGGTTGGTGCATTACAGCAGAAAATGTCTAAATCATGTTGCAGACACTTTGTGACTTCATAACTAAAGGACAGCAGTTAGCGTGGTAATAAGCTGCACTCTTACAATTCTTTACACTAAGTGACAACACATTCCTAATTTCTCCTCTGTAGCATGACAGTTACATTACTCCCAATTAATTACAGTGTTTCTCCCATGAGTGTCAGACTTACACTAATTGTATAATGAATTATTTCGCTTCCCACCATGCAGGAGCTGAGGTGGTGTGCAACAGCTTAAAACCACCAGCAGGAAAAGGCACCATGGTTTGTCTATACAGTGCTTTTGTGAGGTAGCAGAGAGGTGCTGGTGTGTGCAGGGGGTACTGCTGGTGCCCCCCAGTATCCCTGAGGAAGACACACACTTCCATGAACCAGGTGAATTGTGTGCAGGTACAGCTTATCACTGCAGCAGCAGCCAGAACAGCAGCACCCCTCACCATCCCTTAGCACACAGCCTGCTGCAAAGGCCACAGTGGGAGAGGAGGAGGTCTTGTCCTCCAGAGAGATTTTCTCTGACTCCTCACAAGCAGAATTGTTTCCCTGTCTGAGATGTGCAGAATAAAATACAGCCTTTGTTTCAAAGTCGTAAAGTTAGCAAGCAAATAGAAAATGCAAAGCATCTCAAGGGAAAGAAAACATCCACCTGGCATCCTCCTGCATATGAACTGGATTTAGAAGAGGTCTCTGTTGCGTGTTACATTTGCAGAGTGCAGTGAGAGTTCCATTTGAAAGACACAGAAAAGCAGTCCCTCTTGGTATCATACACATTCTTTCAATACCCCAAGGCTGCCATGCACTCCAGCCATTCATGCACCTGGTCTCCAATTCACAGGGATTCCCTCTGGGCTTTCAAAATTACATGTCTGGGAGAGTACTTAAATAGCTTTTTCTTGAATATTCTCCACATTAGCTGTGCAGCAGTCATTTGTCCCAAAAATTGGGTGAAAAGATGAAAATTGAAATATTTGCTAAACCATACAGGCCCTAGGCCTGTTTCCCAGCTGCCATCAGGGAATGTGAACAATGATTCAACCTCTTATTCACCTGGGAAACAAGCACCCAGGCTAGATGAGAGCAGCACACATCCTTCATTTACATCCTTGAACTGGTTCCCCTTCTGTTGGAAGGCAAAGGGCTTTCTTAAGCCTTATCTAACAGGATGCTTACAACAAGATCCACAAATCCATTCCTGCATTGGTCTTTAGGCATTAGTTGTAGATAGATCTTTACAATGCAAATTATATGTTAAGGGAAATGGAAGTTTTTGTGTTGGTTATACATGCAAAAAGGAGTAAGGATTTTTGGGGTGGTGTAACACAAAGAAACCAACAGACATTCAAGACTCAACTACTGTGAAAACAGGATGGACAGAAGGTTTTCATATGTTCTTTTTGGAAAGGCTGTCTGGTTTTGGAAACCTAATTTAGGTTTTGCACCAATTCTCACCCCAAATCCTCTCATCTTTGACATGAGTTAATGTGTCTTTTTCTCTTTACATGAGTTAATGAGATTTTTCTCTTTACGTCCTCTGCACTTCCAAAAATACATATTAGTTCATGTACAGCACAGGCTGTGTTATCAATTGCAGCCATCTAACACTGCCTGGAGTAAAGCATCTGAGCAAGATGTGCAGCAACGTTTGTGTAGCTTCTCTTTCAAAGCTTCTCCCCTTTCCATCCTGAGAGAAAGAATAATATTTTCAAAATAATGTGACCAGCCTTCTTCAAACACTGCATCATGGAAATGCCCAGTAGCTTCACCTTACATTTTTGGGTACTGTTGCGGTGTGCCTTTAAGGTTCTCAAGGTGGGCTCCCTTTTAGGGGTTTTTCCCCTACCCCAGGGTAGGTTTTTCCCAGCCAACCCTGAAGGAATGATTATAGTACACAGGGTTTACCAAGCAACCTGAGATTCTGCAGGGGCTGGCCATCAAAGGAATTGGCCCGGGCAGAAAGGGCCCACCTCTCCTCACAGGTGATTTGACCTTTAAGCTGTCCTTATCCCTCAGGTCACGCCCTGCCCTTTTCTGATCGGTAGGATGAATGCCCTCCTCCATCCCCCTCTCCCAGGTAAAAACCCAGGACAGCCACATGGTCGGGGTTCTGCTTTGGAAGTCACACGGTTTGGAAGTGCTGCTGCACTGGAATAAAATCTCTGGACAAGACTCCTGAAGCAAATCCTTTTCCTTCCTCCACTGATTTGTCCAACCTCTCTGAAGGAGTCACGCAGGATTTATTTTGCTACATTTATCTCGCCACCACACCTCGTCCTAGGCTGCCTGAGTCTCAACAAGCCCAGGCTTGTCTGAGGGGTCTGTGCCTGTGTTGGAGTGCAAGGAGAGTATCCTTTTGGGACAAACCATGAGGCTGCTCTCCCAGCACAGCAACCACACAGACTCCACAAAATAGCAGTGATTTAATTCGCTGTTATAGGGTACAAGCAAAACACTGAACTGAGCTCAAACATCCTAGTGTTGTTGAACCAGTGGGACTTGGAAGGTTTCTATTTCTCCTTCTCCTCCACCTTTTTTCTTCCCATCCTGTCCTTCACTGTTACCTGAAGTTAACATGAGGTGCTGGGACTCCTACACTGTATGTCGCATTTGCATCCAGGTGACTACTGAGCAGTTCTTCACAGGCTGGACTCTGTGTCTGTCCAATATCCAATCTTCCTTTATAAGGCAGAAAGAAAATATTGTTTCCAAGACAATTAGGCACCAAAAAATCACTAGAGTTTTAACAGGGACCAGGACCTTTCCGGAATTTAATTGGTAAGAAAAGTGGAACACTCCTTGGCTTTCAGGTTTTGTTGTTGTTGTTGTTGTAGGCCAGGTCTGGCCTACTGGGCTCCTGTTCATCTCTGTTCAGGCTTTGGCCACAATCCGGTTCAGATTGCCCATCCCATGCTACCACTGATGGGGAAGGAGAACAAGGGGCAATAATGAGTGCATGTCAATATCTAGACTTGATATGAAATCCTAATGTGCCCAGTACAGCAGACATGAATCTATCCTATATGTGACATGAGTCAGGTTTGAATTTAGGTTTAGGTTTGGATTTAGTATTGATATCAACTATACCATACAGCTTTTTGGTATAGGAAGTCTTCTAAAGCCAGAGTGAAGTTTGGTGCTGGAGGGGAAGAATTGCTGATGGCAGCTCTGCAGCAGAAGTGGATCATGTGACTGTAATCTTTGGAATTAGGACTAAAAATCAAGAAAATTGAGGTATAAGCCTAGCCTTATTTTTAGTCTTTGCAGGAGGTGAGGGAATAAGCTGTAAGGGCAAGAGAAAACTGAAGAGTAAATTGTATTGCTGTATCAGCCCAGGCCTGCAGTTCCACTGGACTTAGGGTTAGGGGTAGTGTTCAGAAGCTTTTCCTCCAAGATCACCAGGGCAATAAGTGACACGATGCCATCAAGAGTTAGTAGCATATCTCAAGTTCTAACAAAACCTAACTGCAAAACCAAGATTATGGCCAATGTCATGTTACCAAAATGTTGTACATCCCTGTCACAAAAAATATTGATGTGTTCTGTTTAAAGAAAACCAATTCTAAACATTAATCTGAAATCTGTGTCACCATAAAATAAAATGTCTATTATGAGCTACAGGAAACTAACCTGCCTGGCCTGCCCTAATGGACTGAACAGTGTTGAACAATCAGAACTGTTTTCTCAAAGAATGCCCTTAATAGCAGCCTTCAGGTACAGACCCTAACCTGGCTCAGCACCTTTGTTCTGAACCCTGTTTCTCCATTTTGAAATCTTGCAATTTTACTGTTTGGTTGGCAACCTCAACCCCAACGCTATTCAATTTGTTATGCTGCCAGAGGAGTCATGAAGGAAATTGTTCTTCAAGTCCTTTTATCCTGAATACTGACCTAAATCCCACAAGTCAAGACATTTTTCCCATGCCTGGTAATAGCAGTACTAGTTTCAAATGTTCTCAGAAAAAAGCAGTGCTATAACCTCCATGGACTGAAATGAGAAACAGAGCCATAAATCATTGAAGGCTCCAGGCTCAGTGTCTTTGAAACACTATTAAAAAAAATGAGAAAAGCTGATATCATTGGTCAACCAACCTTTCAGAATTCCACCAGAAAAAAGAAAACAATACAATCTTGCAGACTTGTTACTCTGAGATCTTTTCAAAATCCTCGACACTGTAAGGCTTACAATGGGTCTCTGGAGACCCTGGATAAAGATCTAATGAGCCTTTAAGCTCCAGTCAGGTTAGAGGTGGAAGAGGTTGAGTAGGTTAGTTAACAGGGTCCTAGGGTTAGTCTTAGGGTAGGTTTTATTTGGGGTTGTAGTCTTTGTGTAGTGTGAGGGACTCAGCAGACACAAAACCACCTTGCATTTAACCTTGTTTGGTATAAGCCTATATATAACATACACCAGTGAATGCTCTAGGAACCTCCTAACAACAATAAAACTGAATCCTGACACATTTTCAAATATTACTTCTAAAATTTATCTATCATGAATTCAACAGCTTCAAAAGTATTTCTACACCAGTTGATCCTACTGCAACTGGTTTTCACTCTAACCCAGTGGCCTCTAGCACATTCTGGATGTTTGTTCATCTCCTCATCATCCACATTTAGCACCCAACTTGGCACTTCACAATTCCCCTGCTGATAGCAAAATTTCTGGCAAGTTTTCACCTTAATCCAACCCTATCCTTTACATTCCAGTAAAGGATTATCTTCAGTGCTAAAATGATGCCACTTTTTGCCTGTCAATATCTGCCTTGCCAGGTAACAGTAGCAAATCTCGCTCCTTTCCCTTTGCTCTCTCAAAACCTAACAGCATCCTGCAATGGCTGTGAAGTTGTTCACCCAGAAAGAATCTCACTGCAGTTGATCACTTCTCTTGGGAGCAAGCTGTAAACTGTATTCTTCAATTCTGCTGGCCTAAACCTTTGCTTTTAAAGCTAAATCTAACCTTTCCTCTAACATCAGAGTCTGGCAATCCTCACCAAAAAAAAAAAAGAAAAGAAAATTACTTAATACAATAAAATTTTATTAAACTCAGACACACTAATGGACAATGTAGAGTCTAAATATAACACTACATCTTCTGTCTTAGAAAATCTCCCTCTAGTCCTAACTTTAGATGTAAAGATATAAGGCTGACCTTTCATTAAACCAACCTAAGACAAAGCTCTTTTCATCTGTCACTGGAAAACCCAGTGACAAATCTGGTGGCTCAGCCCTTTTATCACTACATGTGCTCTTAAATGCCTTCTCTGACCTGTTCTTTAACACTCCAGTGACTCTTGTTAACACCATTTAATTCACCCACACCACACCTCATCCTAGCTTTACCAACCTTCCATTTTTCCATGGTAATCCAGCTGCAAACCTAGTTTTTTATTTTCTCTAGCCCAGAGCCTAATCTAGTCCCAAATAAAATCTACATTTAATATTAGAGACAAGTGACAGGCAACCTCAAAAACCTAAGCAGTTCAATCACATTGGCATGGCCTGCCATCAAGCCTCCTTCAGATTTTTACTGCCTGCAATCTGGATGGGGATAGTGATGTAGCCCCAGCTCCAGTCTTAACCACAGCCCATCTTGGAATCAACCAAAGGTTACTTGTATTTGTCATTGTCCAACATCACCTTGTCTCTGCAGGCCTTTCAAAATCTATCAAAAAGTTCTCTGGTCCTGTGGCCTCCTAGGCTAAACTAATCTAAACTCTTACTCAAATGCTGAACGTTGGGTATGACTTCACCAGATATCTAAATGAAAGTAATTTGTTTCTGGAAATAATCCCTTCCAAACATAGTAAGCTGTTGATGGTTGGTCAACAAATTTGTGTCATCATTTCATGGTAGCTTACACTCTAATTTTGACGTGTCACTGTGTCACTGCCTTATCTCCAACTCCTTCTCAAGGTTATTTCATTCCCATCACTTACACTTCTGGCAGCAGATCTTGTAGTAGGCCTGCAGACCATTCAGGGTCCAACACTAATGTTACTTTTCCACCTTTTTCTTGCCATCATCCTCATTCTATCCTCAGCCTTCACTTTGGGCATAACAATGGTGCAGACTCCCTGGACTGCTCCCAGGCCAGAAGCTATTCAACCCCAACAATGAGCTGGACTCCTCCACCTGTCCAAGTCCCAGCCAGTGCTAGTACTAATAGCACAGGCCTTGGGTTCTTACTAGTTCTGTGGGACTGTAAAAAGAACCACTGGCTGTTCTAAATGCAAATTCAGGTCTCTTTGGTTCCTGACGTGGCAGCAGCAGCAGGTGGTACAATGTCTAGGATTTAGGATGTAGCCTTACTGTAGGTGATGCAGGCACCTCCCATCAGTTAGGAGAGCTGGTGTGTGTGTCCCTAGTGACACCAAAGCCCTTCATACATAATAGAAGTATGTACAAGTGCCCAGGTCACCATCTGTGGCCACCGGGTTCTCAGGATCCAGGGCAGGTAAAAGGGGAATAGGAGAATACCTAAGAACAAATCTGTATTAGCAATGATCTCTCACATAATACCCTGGTGGGGATACTGAAGGATTTGTGAGACATGTGATACCATGACCAAGGTGATCCTTAACCAAAGCAGGCTCAGATCCCACACCCAGAAATTCAGTCTACAGGCTTTGGGCTGTTGGGACAGACCACATTCTTCATGTGAAAGCACCTAGGGCTGTGAGGCAGATAGATGGATGACTGTGTGTGAGTGTGTGTGTGCACCACGGCACACAGTGGATAAAGGGGTTATTTAGGGTGGTTTGGAGAGCTGCCTGTGGCCTAGATGACTAAATTTTTCCTAAGCCCCACCGCAGGGGGAAATTTAGTTAAGCAAGATCTTAACCTCTGTGCCTAAACCTATGTCTGTCATCCACATTTGAAAAACAAGTAAATTCACTTTGCCACAACCGTTTTGGTTACCTCCACTGTAGCTGACACAAATGTTTTCACCTTTCCTTCCTTGGAGATGCAGAAGCTTTGTTGCCATATGCCAGGTGTCAACGTGCATCACCTACATCTCGAGGAGGACATGTATTTGAACTGGCAGTGTAAAGAATTGACATTGGCCACAAGTAATCTCTGTGTCACGGCTTTGGCATGTCACCTGTCAGATGATGCTCCTTAATGAAGCCCATTCATTCTTGCCAGGTGGGTCACTGATGCAGACATCAGACCCTTGCACAGAGGCAGCTTGATGTTCAAGACGAATGACCATCCAGGGGAAGGGGGATTTTCATTACCTCAGAATGAAGAAAACAGCTAAGCCCTATTCTTGCTGAGGTCTGTGGCTGTCAGCAATGACCCTGAACGCTGGACTGAAACCACTGATATTACATTTTTAAAAAAATAAAAAAAAAATAGATAAAATGTGTCATTCAAACAGTTTTAGTAAACTCAGAGACTCAAAAAAAGCAAGATAGTGCTGTGGAAATAAGGAATTTTGGTTTTCATGACAGCAGGTAGCTTCTGTTGAATGATGGAGATATTTGCCAGAGTAAAGTGGGTTATTTTTATCATAGCTCTCTTTCCATTACTGCATTCCCTTTTGGTTTGGAGGATTATGTCTGTTTTGGATTGCAGGATTACACCAATTTGTTTTGCTACAAATTCAATAAAAATAAATGCTAAAATGACAATTAAATCCAAGAAAGCTCAGCTGGAGAGCATGCAAAATTCCTCTTCTCTAATTAAAGTCTGTGCAAACCACAGCTTTACAGTGGCATTGGGGAGGGAAGGAATAAAAGGAGCATGTTCCCATTAACACATTTACTGTAGCTACTTTTCAGGCCAAACAAATTACCACAGAATGTTAACTCAGAGCTTTAACAAGCAGCAAGGTCTGCACAGTGTCCCCATTCTGGGAAGAGGAGGACAAAAGTGAGGCTGAGTATGTAGGGGGTACGTGTACAACATCTGCTGTTGGGTGTGAAGACCTTGCCATGATCCCTGAAGGCCAGTGAACTCAGTGGGAACTGAATTCAGTGGTCTTTGGGTGACATCTATGAGGTGATTAGGAAGGTTCTGTAAATGCCAGATAGTCTCCCTCTTTAGTCTGGGCAGCAGCAATTGGCAGATAGAACTGCTCTTTTGGAACCAACATATATGAAAGTGGGGGACTGAATAGTAAATAAACCCAGTGTCTTTCTGTGGTCACTCCACGGCAGGCTGCTGCCTTCATCTCCTCATGTTGCTTCCAATACAGCCACTGAGGACAGCCACTGGCACCCCTTAGAAGCCAAATAAATAAATAAACAAAAACTCCAACAAACCCAGCAAAACCAAAGAACTCTCACAACATAAGAGAGTAAAGTACAGATAGGCACAACTGTGAAAGGGGAAGAGGAAAGAAAATGAGATGCGTGGGAAAAGTCCAATGAACTGCATGGATAAAAATTTGCACTGCTACAAATCGAGTGTGACAAGAAAAAAAATGAGAGAAGGACACAGGATCTATATTCCTTCAGAACAGGTTGCAATACTGAATCTATGGACAAAACAGGCCACAGGCTGCCCTTCCATACCAGTACTTTATGGTAGTTATGGATACACCAGTGAACAATGCTGGACTGTTTTATCTTAACCCCAAATTTACCGCTTTTGGCATCACAGCAGAGTGTCTTCACAGCTGGCTGTCATCAGCCTGATGTGGTAAGCAGACACTGTTATTAATGGTAGTCCCTATTGCCAAAGCCTCTGTTTACCTTCAATGGACAGGCAGAACGAGATGCAGTCTCATATGGCTAATGCACTTTACATAACCAGTGCCAAACTGGAGCTGCAAGTCATGGAATGATTGCAGAACACGTGTCTGTGATGCCCTTTGAGCAGTCAGCATTTCCTACCAGTGACATGAATGGATCCTCCCCACCTTAGCCCTACACACTGCAGAACTTTCCACGTCAGTCAGAGAGGTATTTTGCACCAGTAATTTTCCAATAAAAATGTTCCAGACAGCGTGCAAGCAACACTTTCCCCCTGGAAATGCTAGATAGCTCCCAGAAACCTGGATTTCTGCCTCTAAAAGAGGAACTAAGCACACCCATTCATTCTGACAGGGGCTATTAAACTGCACACCTGGCCACTCACACCTGGCTGTGAGGGAGCCAAAGCACAGCCTGATGGAGGACACAGCTATGAAGGGCACAGACTCATCCCTCAGGCATGTTCTTTCCATGGATATGCAGCTCTACTGGGTAATGCAACCCTGGCATTAGCCACAGGAGAATCCCCCTAAACTGGTAAAGGTAAAGCTGTCTCTCAAAACAAGGGTATTTAAGCTAACAGAACTGCTTGTCTGCCTGTGTAATTCATGGGTTTAACCCATAACGCTGTGGGTTTTGCTGGCATGGCTGTCATGATGGGGAGAAGGAGGTTTTTTTCCCCCTGCTGTTTTCATTGATACTGAGCTGTTGGCTAATTCCAAAGTGAAGACCACATTTAGGATTATATGCAATATTATACTCTGCTTGAGAGGGCCTCAAAAAGGATGCCTCAGGCATAACATTGGGATTGATGTTGATTAGCTAGTGGAGACAAAAATAGTAATGAACCCCGTGAGCTCCAATAGAGCTCCTTTGCTGCTCATCCTTCTCTAATGACGTGCTGGCACCAACCACCTCTCCCCAGTCCAGTATGCTGGTCTATGCATAACTCCAGGAGTTAACCCTGACTGTCTGAAGAACACAGCTCCAAATTTGATATTGTGTTCATTTCTAACCTTTGCTGTCGAAAAATATTAAATCTTCCCTCAGCCACTTGCTTTGCATGGTGAAAGACAGATGGTTGTGTTGGATCATTCCACAGCAGAGCAGATGTTGTAATCGAGGACACAAGAATTCTGCCAAATTAATTAGACTCTTCCACTGATCTGGATAAAAAGAACAGCTCACTGGCATTTCAAAGAGGTCTGGGTTTTAATTTATGCCACCCTGCCAGGTTATCTTGTGTGAAAAATAGGTATGATGGGGTATTCTGTGGTATAATGTCAGATTATTTTGAAATAGAGTAGAAACTTGGTAGGCAGATGTCAACTTTTTAATACACTATCCTAAAATGTATATAGGAAAATAATATTGAAATAGCAGGGTCGAAATCCCTATGACATATATGCTCCCATATCAAATATATTTTTATACTTCAGGGAGCTGAATTTCCTTGTGTCTAGTGTTTTAGCTTACTTCTTTGTCAGCTAAATTTGCCACACACAAATCCATGAACTATATGATACATGCATTTTTTTGCAGAATTTCACAATCTTCTCCATTAGGTCCATTAGTAGTAGTACTCAGGGTTTGCACACCCTTTTTTGCCTTAACAGAGAAATCTTTCAGAACACCTTGATTCTTGGCGTAGGGGAAATGTGTGAGGAACATAGCAGGTTTTTTATAGAGTAGGTAAGTATGTGCAAGTATGGTATTGCTGAGCTGCACACTATGAAATAGTGTTCCTCCTTGTGGATCATATTTCTCCTTGGTGTAACATCAAAGCAAATTCTCTTGGCAAGGCATCAGTATCCACAGGAAGATACCAACAGTGTTTGAAAAAAAACTTGGTTCTAGAAATAAAACTTTCAGTAAGAAACTCACTGAGAAAGAGAAAGGGTCTCCATGGTTTCCCTGATTAGCTCCTTGCACTGTTAAAAGGAATCTGTGCACACAGATAAGTTCAAGACTTCTACATTTCTATTATGACAAACAGAGGGACTTCATTGCATAACTGGACTTGCATGTCATCATTCATGAGGTTTTTTTCTCCCTTGAGATTTAAGACACCTATTTTGATTACTATAGAAAAAAAGGCATTTCCCACTACTGTCAAATCTTTAATGCTAGAGTACATAAATAACCTTGGTTATTCTAGATTTTTTTTTCTTACCATCTATTTTTAAAATACTAAAAAGCAAAACGTAAAAAGCCCATGTATGACATTTTTTCATACCAGAGCACTGTTCTTTCTGATTAAAAACTGAAACTAAAGGGCAACCCTTTCAAGTTGTGCAAAGCTGTGCAGTTCCACTGATTTTCATAGAACATTAATTAATACAAACTAAATTAATTACAAACTAAAATTTAATTACAAATTAAAATTTAATTAATACAAACTAAAATCTGACACCTAAATTCATTGTCAAGCTGCATAACAGTCTAAGCATGTCTAATCATGGCAGCCAGTGCTTAAGTAGTTTCAGAAGCTGTGGCATCAAAGACATGTCTAGAAAACACAAAAGTCAGTATTGTAGATGTTGCTAAAATGTACAAGATTTACCAAGTGCTATAATGCTGTAGCTTATTGACTTTTGTGTGTCCCATCTGATTCTCTTGTGAAGTTAACAGCTGTCAGGGATTTCTTGAGGAAGTATTTTACAACATCCTTTCCTTTCGCCTGAGCATGACTCAACCAAGCCCGGACAGTTTCCTGCTCCTCAAGCCTGAGTCAGCCTCTGCAGCCTGGAACAGCTCTGTTGGGCCATGCCCTTTGGGCCCTCTCCAAGTTCCTTGCCCATCCTCTCTTGGTGATCTGCACATGGCTTCATCCCTGCAGTTCCCAAACTTCCACAGCTGGGGCTTGAAGAGGTTCCTGTCCTTCTCCCCAGGACACTTTGTGCTCAGCCTCTTGTGGCTGCAACACTGTTCTCCAGTCCAGGCTCCAGAAGGCAAAAACTACCTAATTTCTTCTTGATTCAGACAGAAGGAAAGCCCTTCCATCAGGTTGCATCTAATGCCAGCTGTGTCCCTGCAATCATGGCACGTTAGCTGTCTACTGCTAAAGCTGTCAGCATCACAGTGCTGGCTTCCCTCCTTGCCATCCATGGTAGAGCTCATTTCCCTGCCATCTGTCTAGATGCACTGTGTCACATCTTTTACCCAATAACACAGAAACCTCACCTGGCTGCAATTTTGGAACTTGCCTGAAACCATAAGCATTGATTAAACTTTGAATCCACAGCTCCTTCATATTCTCCCTACAGTAGCTAAACAGGACGAGTGATAAAATTATTCCCTTCTCCTTCCTCTGGTAAAAAATCTTCATTCTAATCACTGGCCAGGCTGCTGCTGCACACACACACAGAGTGCCAGCATCTTTTGTTAGCTTCTAAAAGACATTTCTTGTTTCCTCATGGAAGGTGGGTCTTCAGAATCGTTTCCAGCTTGAAGGAAGGGGGCCAGACCTGAGTTTTACAGTGTTGCAGTTGTATCTTTTTGAGAAAACAGATCTGAGTTTGGTTCCCCTGCTATTCCTCGGGTTATTCCTCAGCAGTATGAGACCAGCATTTAGCCCAATACAGGTTATTACAAGATAGCACTTTCCCAGTTATTCATCTTGTCTTAGCCATTAAAACAACACTTTGGGCAGCTGATCAGCTGATCAACTTTCTCCCCAATAGTTTTGCTGTGCTAACTCTTTGAGGGAAGCCTGCTATGAAACACAAAGCTCAACAAAGGAACTCGCACTGTCCCACAACCCTTTTTGCCATAAAAGGCTGATAGGTTGTAGCTTTTAATGCAAATTAACCCAGGAAAAACAAAACAAAACAAAACAAAACAAAACACAACAAAACAAAACAAAAATAAAACAAACAAAATACCAAACAAACAAAAAAAACTAAACAAAACCCCAAAAACAAAACAAACAAACAAACAAAAAACCAAACCAACACCAAAAAAAAACCTGAGCTGCTGAAGCCTGTCTAGAAATAAAAGACTCTGAAACCAAAAGTCTCCAGCAAGAAGCTGGTGGCAGGATAAGGTGATGCTGCTGAAGCCACCTCGCCCCAGCACTTCAGACAAGTTACAGGCAGCCATCTCATCCATGAAAGGCAGCCATTCAGTGCAGGAAACCACAAAGACAGTGTTTTCTGTTAAACACACAGTACAGGTTGTTAAATGATCATATGCAAATCAATGGATTTTTTTCATATACAGGCATGAAATGGTATTTTTTTTCAAACTCCTTTCTCTGCTGTAAAATATATGAACCATGCCAGCCAAGAGCAATAACATATTTTCTTCCCTGACTTGGCTCTATTATATGCTTATTGTATCTTCAGGGAAACTGGCAGTTTACAGAGGCTTCCTAGAATAGGAAGTTAAAGATATATCAGAAAATATTAGCACTGTGCAAAGGCTCTTTCTTCCTCACATACTTTCAATTTAACTAGTTGTCCTGGTTTAGGGCAAAATTGGGAGGAAAATCCCATATCCTTCCTGGTACCATAGTCTGGAGCAATACATCACACCTTCATTTTTGCGAAGGAAAATCTGCACTTAAGTGCCAGTGTCTTACAGTACTAATTCATTCTCAGAATGTCATGGAGCTGATAATGCTCTGGTGCAGTGGCATAATCCATCATGGAGCATGTGCACTGTCTAAGTGTTTCTACAAGGTCCCTTAATAAGAGCAGAGTGGGTGTCTGCCTTCCAAAAGCAAACAAATTTTGCATTTTTCAAGAGAAGGTGTTTGGGTTCATTTTCCCTGAAATTACAAAGAACTTTCAGGGAGATGCAGAATTTATATTACATCACTATTTATTTTATGAGGTAATTCCAGGCTCATTTTAAAATGAGCTGTTCCAAAATCCAGATCTGGTATTAAACATAAATATTTGAAAGCCAGCTAATTAAAAATGTAGTGCAAAATGTCAGAGTTTCATATAGTGAAAGATGTGAGAAGCTGTGTTCTCTCCCTATTTCTCTTACTTCATATATTATTATTCTCAGCTGAATGCCTGAGAACAGAGATACTTTCAACTAAATGATGGTCTTGTGCAGTGGGGATTGTTAGTTCTATTTTGTTCTTTTTCACTTTCTAGGTCAGAAGAAACTCTGGCAGATACTTAAAAAAAGATGCCCTGAAGACTGGAATGCGCTTTGTCTTATCATTCATTCTGGATACGTAGACAAAACTGAAAAAAAATACTCAAGTCCTGAATCCCAGTGTGGAGAGGAGCCTCCCTCACTTCCCCTCACACTTTCCTGTTGTGGCATGTCCATGGCAGAGCTGATGCAGGGACCCCCAGCCTGCTCCCAGCAAGGTCACTGGGTACCAGAATCAGCCCAGCTGCCGCAGGACAGGGTCCAGAGCAAGCTGCTCCCACCATCCAAATTGGTTTGGGAATCAACTCATGGCTCTTGATTCCTTACTATTTTTTACACTTGGCACATCTATCTGCTCCCCCAGCTAGGGAATCATGCTGCTTTGCATTCTATACCTGGCTTTGCACAGTTGCAATCCAATTGACTCCAGTGGTGTTACTCCCGAGGCTAGTGAGGGATGGAGATAAAGGCATCTTTACTCCAAGATGAATGCAGATATGGATTCACAGCCTCCTCATAAGGCAGCTGTGGAAATGTCATAAATTAGGCTGACTGTTCTCAAAGGATGTTTATAAAAAATGCTGATGTATCCACAAACAATATTTGGTTCCTTGACTTCTTAAGGAGAAAAATGCACTCATAAAGGAGTACTGATTCCCTGGATAGCTTCAATTAAATAGGGCATCCAGCTGCTCTGGATTCCTGTCACTGACAGATGATTTTGAAGACTGCTTAACTGAGTCTAGTACTGAGCTCCTGGCATGCCTGGGACAAAGGATGCCTTCTGGTAGAAAGATTTCTGTGTGCACATGGGGCTTTTGAGATTGTGGAAAGCATGTCTGTATTTCTGCTGTGTCCAAATCAGAGAGCACTAATCTGCAGGGGAACAGAAACACCTGAATCCTCCAGCACTGATGAGCAGATAAAAATCTGCTAGGAAAATGTTTTCCTGGGTACAGAGGCTTACTGGTTCCTGGACAGCCAGAGAAAAGGGAGCAGATCCATCAGCCCAAGTGTGTGCCTGTCAATGAGCTGGGCATTCCTCTGCAGGTCCCTGGTCCCTGAAGCCTGTCAGGTTGGGTGGCTGCAGCCATGGAGATGTGCCTCAGCACTGAGATGTGATGCTGTGCTTTTGCAACATGAAAAACACCTCTGGGCCTCTGGGACTGAAAGGCTGATTCTGCTGAACATTGAACTAATGTGTTACACTTGGTTCCTACCCAGAGGAACTTCCCACTGGTGGTGAATGGAAGAGAGACTGTAAAAGTCAAAGGTCAGGACAAGGTAAGGAGTGATCCTGTGGCAGAGCCTGGACCAGGACACAAACTGGACCAGGTGACACAAACTCCTGTCCCCATTCACTAGGGCAAATACTCAGTTTGCTTCACATGACTCATCCAGACAGGAGACATCAAAGCACCAAACAGACACCAGTGGTTTGCTACTGTATAGCTTTATAAATGGTTTTGCTGGCACAGTAACCAGGTAGCCCACTGCCAAAGTAATTATCTGCTATTTTAAAGTGAAAAAGACTCTTTAATATTGTGACAGTCAGTGCAAGGTACTCATACATTGCTACTATGAAAGAAAAATTGAGGAAGTTAAGGCAACATCTGCAATTTTAAAGAAGACTCTAAAAGACTTCTTTCCTCTTTTTTTTTTTTTTTCCCTCTATAGGTCTAGTATGTGCTGGCAATAATCAAAAGTGCATTTAATAATTTGTGATACCTTCTCTCAAAAAAGGATAGAAACCATATATGATCCATGAGCACATTTTTTATGGTAATATTTACCATTGTATATGCACCTACTTAAGGGTATAGACACCAGCTGGTGTATTAATTACACAAGAGTAAGATGTCTACTATTCCTGAGTTCCCAGAAAACTACTGGTCAGCACTGGGAAGTTATTTCTCTTCTCTGAAATTTTTGTTTTTCTCCTCAAGGCCCCACCTAGATGATTATTTTAAGGATATTTTAATGATGAGTATTTTTAAACGCCGTTGTTCATCATTTATTCTCCAGAACAAAATGCTGCCTTTGCCAGAGAACAACTCCAGGAAGGACTTACAAACTCACTGAGCTCCAAGGGAAGGAGTTAACCAACATGTTAACATCATGGAGTCAGCATCACAGTGCATTAACATCAAAAGTGGAGCATTTTGTGTGAATAACATGTCATGAAATATCAGCAATCTTTGGGCAATGGCTTAAGACAAATGTGATACTCTGGAATGATTTTTGAGGCCAGGTGAGGGACCTGGGATCACCTCCCCAAAGCCTGTGTGTTGAGGAATTCCACACCAGTGTCAAACACTTCCCCTTTCAACCCAAATGACTAATTTCTGTAGATTGCATACATCATCATCCATAGACTCAGAAAAATAGGCTTTCTACCACACATATCTTTTTGACAAACTCTAGCATGTTTTAAAACACTTTCTTCTAAAAATACTTTTTTTTCAGCTGGGGTCTACATAAATTCAATTTAATTTTATCTAAGTAAAACTTTTCCTTTGAATGCATCCCTCTTGCACACTGCAGTACAGTGTACAGAGAGCTCACTTTGTGGCAGCTATGCTCAGTACAGCATTTCAGCCACAGAATAAACAATGCTGCATGAATTTACTCCACTGAAAATCTAAGAGAGTGTGACTATGTCACACCGAAGTTTCAGACACTCTTAGTCCTGTCATCTGTGCATTTTGGTTTTGCTTTGTCAGATCTTGTTAGTTATTATTACAGAAATCACATTAATTTATGCTGAAATTCATTCTCTTGTAGAGGCAGAACCTTTCAGAACTAAGCATATAATTACACCAGCGTTGCTAAGAAAATGGCCTGCAAGCAAACAGCAAACAAAAACATTATTCTATTTGTCAGCTGGGTCCAGATAGATCAGATCAATAGATTCAGAGCTTTTAGAAGTCTGTTAGCACTGGTTGAAATCTCTTGTGTGGCAATTCAATACATAAACCAGTCAATTTATTTTCACTGGAAAAGTTTTCCTGGACCTATATTACTTAGAAAGTGTTAGTAATGAATGTTCTTAATTTGAAGTGGAAATACCTTTGATCTCACAACAAATTGAGATCCTTGAAGATGAAAGAGGTCCCTGCTGTTAGATAACTGGCAGAGCCTGTGAAAATAATGAGCACTTGCACTGAGCTACTGAAAAGGGACTCCAAGCTTGAAGGGGGTGAATAAGGATATCATCCATACAGTTCACAAAATTGCCTCTAATGATTTCCCACATGAAGCATCTTTTGTGAAGAAGGCTCAAGGTTGGTGCAAAGGATGAGTAGAAAGGACTCCCCCTCCCCCAAACTGTTCACTGTCTGACTTGGCAGGCACTCCAGAGTCAATGGGACACAGGCATGGATGGGGAGTCACTGCCCACAGGGGAATTGGGTCAATATCTCACAGGTTCCACCTCCTCACTTATTGACAGCCTGGAGGTTTGCTTTGCAGTGATGCTAAGGCAGTCAGACCTTCAGCTTGCAGGTTTGCTAGCAGCACAGTCATCTGGAAAATGTCTCTGCTGTTCTGCTTGGAAAGCCTTCCCTCCTTGCATGCCACCACTGCCTTCCCAGTTACTGCCCTTTGTTGATGGGATCCTGTCAGTGAGGTAGGAATGTTGGCTGGAAAATGGGTGTTACTAGCTTGGACCTCTCCAGTGGAGCTGCCCTGCTCATGGGCTCCAGCTTATCCCAGCTGACCTTGCCTCTGCCACCACACCTGTGTCCCCTGCACTCCCAGGGCACTGCAGCCCGGCATGTCTGCTCCCTCAGGGCTGCCCCTGCTGCTCAAAGAACTGCTGTGAACTGGAAACTATTTACAATGAAATCATATTCCTGCTTTTAAGGAAACAATCAGGGGTTTTCCCACCTTTGCTGTTATTTGAGTAGGAAGTCCTCTCCAGACCTGGGAGACCTGGGTGCTATGAAGGTTTCTGTGCCTAATGCTGCCTTTCATCGTACCCCAATATTGCTCACATTTTGCTCAAGAATTCATCCATTCCTCTTGTTCATCCTTCCCTCAACATTGCAATTGTCGATTTATGATGATTTATTTTCCTCTGAGATGCCCAGCATGGAACTTGCAGCTCATGAATACAGGCAAAAAAGAGAGCACTTGTAGCCAGATTTGAGACCTACTCTGTGAGGAATATAGCCTTTCTTTTAGAGTTATTTTGCCTCCCTGGGTCCTGGCAGCTGTTGCACCTTTTCTCTAATACGCCAAAGTCTCCAACCTCAGCTTATGCCAGGGTTTGAGAGGAGGTCCTGTGACAACAGCTTCACTGATATCTTCTGTAGTTGCTGTTTGTAAGAGTGTCCTCTGTAATAAATTAGAGGACTTTAAAATACTCTGTCTCTAGACAATCTACCAGCAAATGAAATATGCTTTGAACCTACCTCTGCCAACTCAGAAAAGCAACAGAAAAATGCAGAAAACTTATAAAGGAAAGGACCTTCTTGTTCTGAAAACACTCTTATTGATCTGTGACAAAGAAAGACAAACTGAAACCTGCAGAGGAACCAAAAGGATAGCTGATTCCTGGATTTCTGTCACATCTCCTACTGTATTCCTGAAAGGACAGAAGCACTGCATCACCCTTTTCTCTTTGTCACAGGGAATTGATTTCTAATATTACTCTTGTGCTCCCTCCAGTAACCTCTCTCTGGAAACATGTGGATCTACGCACACAGACTGAATATATCACTATAGCCCCATGCAGCCCAAAGTAGCATATATATTCATACACACCTCATGGTGTACTTGTTGGTGCATGCAATACTCAGAACACCCCAAATCAGATACCCCTGGGGAGTGCCACAAGGGGTTACTTCGAGGAGATGGACCCTGATGTTGATGAGCCATCCCAGAAAGGTTCAGACTGTAGGCTTTTCATACAGGATCTTATGTGCCCTTAAAATCAGAAGAGGGAAAAAACCCTTGCAACAGTGTTAAAATGATAGAGTAAAAAGCAGACCTTTATTGGAAGCTTCCAGGTGTCCCAGTGGGGATGGGCACAGCTGGCACCAGATTTCTACAATTTTATAAGGTTAATTAATTAGGATATCTAACAGGTACATCCAATAGGAGATTCAGTTGCCCCAGTAACCCACCACTGGGTAAACCCATTGGAGTTGGTCCAAGGGCTTCTCTTCCCCCCTTCTTGTTATGACTTCACAGATTCTGGTAGGAAAACAAAATGTTCTTCTTGTAGGTCCTCTTCCTGACAGTAAGACAAATCAGTATTTCAGGAATGTATTACAAGGTTAGCTTATTGTTCTAAAATCTAGGGGAAAAGAGTAGGAAAAGTACTGGAGCTACAGCCATGCATTAGCAATCTACAAATCTAAAAAATATATGAAAAATATATAAAAAGCTTAGGAATCAGCCCTGGGATTGAAGGCCTAATAGCAATATTTCAAGTTCTATTGATACAAGATGGCTTTGGCATTGACTTCCCTCTCAGCCAACAATACTTTATTTAGTAGTGACAACCCCCATCTCCATTAATATAGGCAATCAATCAAGGCAAATGAATCACCAGTCTCTACATATATAATTGTATTGTTCTTGGTCTTGAATAGTTGAAAACAAATGGGCATGTTTTATATTCCAAGGCATGAAGCAGGTAGATGATGACTGAATGCAGCTGGGAATTCCTTTCACCTAGTTCAGGCAACATGTATTATTCATGTATAGTCAATGACAAGGATGAGTAGTCAAGCTTGAGAGTCCATTAAAAAAACAAACACAGATCTCTGCAAGCTAAATTGGTTGGAGCTACTTTGTGTTATTCCAGACTGTGGCTACAATGAGTGGCTCTGACTGAAGTCAGAACTCGTGATCCTTCTGAGGAGCCTTTGGGATTGGAAGGCTTGTAACACTGGGAGACAGAGAGTCCTTACACGTAACAAAAACTCTGAAGAGAGTAAGGCATGACTGCCCATGGTTGCCTCAAGCCATTAAATTTAAATGAACTGTAAATAAAGTTAAACCTAAAGGATTAAAGAAGGTCAGGAACTGTCAATTCAATATTGGCAATGGAGCAGACGTGTTCAGGCAGCATCAGGTTCTGAAGCTATCTATGAGGATCAGGAGTCACAGAAAATCCACACCAGCGGCAATGACAGCTCTTCTTCTCTTGGGCTTTCATCTGATATTCACTCTGCACAAGTCAGAGCTTGCTTGGCATCTCTGACAAATGTCCACTGGCACAGAGACACAGACAGCGACTGCATCCAATGAACCCAAATTAACCCAACACTGCCGAGTCTGCCTTGTCCCTAAATGCCACATCTACATGTCTTCTGAACACCTCCAAGGACAGTGACTCAACCATTTCCCTCAACAGTCCACTACAATGTTTAACACTTTTTACCCTTTTGGTGAGGATTTTTTTCTTAATATGCACCCAAAACCTCCCCTAGCACAACCTGAGGCCATTTTTTCTCGTCATATCACTTGTTACTTGGGAGAGGAGACCAATTCCCTCACCTTGCTACAGCCTCCTTTCATGACATTGTAGAGATTGATGAGGCCACCCCTGAGCTGCCTTATCTCCAGGCTAAACATCCCCAGCTCTCTCAGCTGCTCCACAGAAGACTTGTGCTCCAGACCCTTTACCAGCTCCATTGCCCTCCTCTGGACAAGCTCATGCTCCAGCACCTCAGTGTCTCCCTTGTACTGATGGACCCAGAACTGGACACAAGATTTGAGGTGTGGCCTCAAAACTGCCAAGTACACAGGGAAAATCACTGTCCTGACCCTGTTGGTCACACGATTTCTGGTCCAGGCCAGGATGTCCTTGGCTTTCTTGGCCAGCTGGGCGCACACTGGTTCAGTGGCTGTTGACCAGCACCCCCAGCTCCTTTTCCACCAGGCAGCTTTCCAGCCACTCTGACCCAGCCTGTAGCACTGCATGGGGTTGTTGTGACTGAAGTGCAGGACCTGGCATTTGTCTTTATTAAACCTCATACAACTAGCATCAGCCTGTCGATCAAGCCTGTCCAGATCCCTGTGCAAATCCTTCCTACCCTCCAGCAGATCAACACTGCTTGACAGGCAAGCAGAACAGCACCTGACACCTGTGCAAATATTGTGGTCTGTGAGTTTTGTGTGACACAGAGGGAGATTCACCTGCCTACACCAAAGTGTCCAATGCCACCTGAGGTGCTGTATGAGACCACACGACACCTGAGACCACATGTCCAGAGAGGTCTCTGCCTGCTGCTCCAGACTATCAAGCTCACCATGAATGTCCTGTGCCATCCCTTAGCAGAGATGTCTCAGATGCCCTAGAGCTGCCTGGATGTCTGGATTTAGATAGATGATCCATTCCCCTCTACCTACACCAGCCACTCTGGCATTTTTCCTCTGTGCCCTGCAGCAACAGACATGCTTTACCCAATCTGAAGAGAAGATAGATGGGTGGCATCTGTGGCCTGTGTGCCATGTACAGAGACTGGAGTGACCCATACCAGATCACCTTCTCCAGATGAAGAGCAGTTATTGCCCACTTCAGTCTCAGAATACTTAAAGGGGGAACACACACCAGGAATTGCAGAGAAGCTCAGCAGGCCTTAAAAAATAGCCCAAATCAACTTGTCAGGAATTTTTTAAGCTTTTCTATATTCATTATATACCAAAGGTCAGACATAGATCTTGCTGCAGGTTAATTCCTGTGTTAACTTCGTGTGGAGGGAATTTACTTTGATAATAGGTCTGGCAGATGGATGAATATTGTCATCAGTCTATTTTAATTCTTAATTCAGAGGACAAAAAAAAACCCTCTCTGGTTTGTAAAAAACCTGAAATATGTTCATAATATTACAGCTCTTGATATGTTCTTCTGTCAGCAGTTTATATTTTTCCCTTAATTCCCCTCCTCAGAGAACTACAAATTGTAAATAAATGCCTGTACCAGAAGTCACCCTGTGTCACGACAACTGGCCCATGTAGGAAACATAATTGGATTCACTTTACACTCCTTTGAGGAGGTAAGAAATTCACAATATAATTAAGCTGAATTAATCTGTTTGGCATTAACATCCCCAGATTTAGCTTTAGCTGAAATAGGATGTTGTGTCCCATCAGATAGAATTTAGGCTGTCTCAAATCAGCCACCTGTAGTGCTGAGTAAATGACAGACAGAAATTCCCAGTAGACTGGATGCTGTGCTCAGCACATGCTCTGATGAGGGCACCCTTCAGAGACAGAGGATGTGCTTTTCACAGTGTCTTGTGGCTGCAGAGTGAACATGAACACCACGGGTGCCAGGTCATTGCCTCATACCTCAGCACAGCACCCCAGCTCCTGCCCAACTCCCCTTTATACATGTAGCTGAGCAAAAAAAGTTTTAGCCCAACCACACTGTTGGCCACAAACAACAAGTGAGGCTTCAATCTCCAGCAGCAGCTGCTCCAGGTGCCCTCACCACATGCCCCTCTAGGCAATATCTGTGTGTCATCACACCAAACAGAATCCCACAGCAGGCTGGCTGGGAACAGGAGCACATGATGTGTGAGAACAGGTGAGGGAAATGGGCTCGTGTAGCTTAGGAAAAAGAGCAGGCTGAGGAGGAGGAATGGTTGTAGTCTTCTACCTCTTGAACAGCACAGACAGTGGTGGATGGTGAAGACGTAAAACCCACAGGTGGCCACAAGAGAAAATTCCATCTGGATATAAGGAGAAAAGTGTTTACAACAGCTTAAAACTGAAGCAGCTTATGCAGTGGAGTTGTGTCATCTCCATCCCTGACGATTTGCATACCTCACTTGGAGAAGGCGCTAAGCAGCCTGACATAACTTTGAAGTTGGCCCTGCTTTAAGCAGGCAGATGGACTTGTTCACCCCAGGAGGTCCCTTCCAAAATTAATCTTTCTGTAATTTTATGATTTATTTATGCACACCCACACATGCCCTCAGTGTAATGGTTACGTGTATTCTAAATGATTTCCCCGAGTGTTTGATGATTTGATGCATAGTGATGCCTTAAGCACCCACTTTACCTGTATAAATGCCCACATCCTCATCACATGTCTGCCATTCCCAGACCTCTACCAGTTTGAAAGGGATCTCTGATCTTTCTGATAACTGGCAAAAATACATGCAGCTGACTGCAGAGCAGGTTTGATTCATCTGAGTGATGAGCTGCTTGTCTGTCTCAGCCTGTTGGCACCAGCAGTGTCCAGCAGTGCCCTGTAACCACCAGCCCAGCTGGGCAGTGGCAGCAGATGCCCTCCCTGGTACTCAGCACACCTTTGCCCCCTGCTCAGCAGGCACAAGTGTGATGCATGAGCACACTGCTGGAATGGCCTCAATGGTTTGTGCTGGGGCTGAATGGATGGAGATGTGATTCCTGAGGCCTCCTGCAATGCTTAAATGGTGAAGTGCTTACAGAGGACTCACCCTTTGGCCTTGCTTTTTAGCTAAGGTGACGGATGGTGGCATCTCCCTGTCTGAATAGTTGCTAGCAAAATATCTCTTTACTTTGTGCTTTGAGAGGGAGCAGGATAGGATGACAATTTCACACATCCTTTGTATGCTAATAATGAAATGTCAAGAATTTCATCTTATCTGAATATCTGAACATAATATCTGAATATCTTCTATCAGCAGTTAATATTTTCCCCTTCTTCCCCTCCTCAGAAAACTACAAATTCTAAATAAATGCCTGGACCAGAAATCATCCTGTGTCGTAACAACTGGCCCATATAAGAAATATGATTGAGTTCACTTTAGACTCCCTTGAGGTGGTAAGAAATTCAGATTATACTGAAATGTCTGTGAATATCTGTCTGCTGACAGATACTAACAATTAAAAATCTGGAGTAAGATATTGTTAAAAAATATGAAGGTAATATTTCAAAGAAAATGCCTGTGCCTACTTCTGAAGCAACTGCATGAATCCAGGTGGGATCTCAGTGGGAACCAACCATTCACCCACTTGAGAATGTAAAGCAAAACATTTTCAAGAATCATACAGTGATTTTCCAAACTTTTTGTTTTCCAGAAAAATTTTAAAGTAAAAAATACCTAGGTGAAACATATTAAAATTCCCAACAAGGAAAGCAACAACTTGCTCCTTTGCAAAATGGATTAATATAAGAACAAAAGTTTAATTTTCTTCGCTTTCCTTGCTTTTTTTTTTTTTTTTTTTTTTTTTCTGTACTATAAAGTACAGCTACAGAATCCTGGTACTTAGATGACCACAAAGGGGTGCAGGATCTCTATACACAAGGCACCACATGGGGAAGACAAGGGGCAACAGTAGAAGATGCCCAGGGGAAAGTTTCACCTCAATATGAGAAAGAATTTTTTTACTGTGAGAACAATCATTGACTGGAGCAACCACCCCAGGTGTGTGGTGGAGGCCCTGCCACTGTTGGTTTTCAAGATGCATTTGGACAGGGCAATAAATAATGCCATCTAGGCTTCCTTCCCACGAAAGGCTGGATCAGATGATATCCAAGATTCCTTCTGGCCTGCTCTATGATTTTATAATTCTACTAACTCACTGGAAAGTAAGCCACAGCAGTGTGCCTACTGAGGCTAAGGATCCTAAAAAACATTTTTCATTTGAAACAAAGTCTAATAAACAAGGCATGATATGACTTTCTCCTAGTGAGCAAAATTCTATCAATCAAACATGTTTGATCCTCTCTGCTCACTGAATTTAGGAAAATAAAAAGATGAGGATCAGATGAGCAACTGTTGAGACAGAAATTAGTAACAGCAAGACATGAGTATAGAACCTCACTTTGATGTAGGTAATACATTTTCATTGAAATAAAAACTGCTTAAGTACATGTATTTCTGTTCTCAGAAGAAAGAACAGTCAACACTGAAAGTTAATTCCAGCAAGAAAATTTACTTCCAGGGAATAATGGAATTATTTGATTTCTAGTGAAGATATATAATTAATTTTTCAAGAACTTTTCATGGATATAAATCATGTTTTATAGCTTACTGATAGTCTGATCACCAAACGTCAGCTTTAGACTTGCCTTCACATGCCTGAAGAACATCTCCAGTGTTTGTCTCTCTGATCCTTTGGATGTTCAATTATTAGCTCTTACTCAATGTGGCTAAATCCAACCTCTGTCCCCTTCCTCCTAAGTCCACCCCCAAAATTTCTTTCTCAGTTATTATGTTACAGCAGACACTCCTGTTACCTGCTACCTTCTGTAAGCCAAATATCACCTGAGGTTCTTACTCCCAGCTCTATTTCAGCATTGGTGCAAACCACCTGAACTTGGCTGCTGGTGCCCACCCACGTGGCTAATGCTGCTCTCCTTTCCCCACATCTGCAGGATGCTCCCCTTGCTCTTACATCCCATCCTTGCTCTGTCTGTGCACACAGAAATGCAGTTGCAAAAATAACTTTACCCCATATTTTGACTTTGTTGCCCAGCCTGCCAAGGTGCAGAGGGCTGGAAGGAACAGGACATGAGATAAGGCACGTGGTCAAGGTTGCCAGGCTTAGGCAGCATCCGGGCAAGACCCAGAACCAAATCACAGCTTCTGTAGAGGGGGCCATGCCCCATCTCCTGCAGCTTTTTCACAGACACAGAGAACAGAATTTTTGCCCAAAATTAAAGGTCCCTTCGGGCCTACCTCACTTTTCTATCATCTCTCACTGTGGATTAAGAAGATGGTTTCCATACCTGAACTTCTCTGACTTAGTTGTTATTATTATTATTATTATTATTATTATTATTATTATTATTATTATTATTATTATTACAATTCTAAGCAATACTTTTTTTGTTCTACCTACACAACTTTCCAGCTGCAGGATGCTCTCTTTGTGTCAAGCCACATAGCATTCTCCTAGAAATCCCTTGTTAATTCTTTGTTGTGTCTGGAACTACTCAGAAATGCCTGATGTATTTTAGACCACCAGTGTGTTAGGATTATTGTCTGATATGCTGACCAATATTGACTTGTTTTATCTTAGTATTCTCCAGACTGTCTACATTTCTGTATTATCACTTCTCCCATGTTACAATGTCCTTGGGCTAGATCTAAGCTCTTTCCTATCTTTGTTTGTACAGCATTCATCACAGTAGAGTCCTCCTCCATGAGCAGTGTTTTTGAACACTTGGGCTATATAAATAATAATGCTTTACTGCAAATGTTAGCAAAGCATCTCTTTGAATGAAAGCCAGGCGTGAAATACAGGCAAAGCATTCACAGTGATCCAGCTCTGACTGTGAACTTTCCCATCTCAGAAAGGCAGTGCTCAGGTGTGCATTGTGTGCCTGTGATTCTTCAAAGCAACCTGACTGTGGAGACTTACACTCCTCTTAGTCCTACTTCTCTTCCAATCTAATGATCATGGAGCAGTAGCTGAAAACATTGATAGCACCTGGGAAGCCCAGCTGAGATTGGGTCAAGTGTCAAACAGATGCACTGACTGAAATCTTGATATCTCCAAGTCAAAAAATTATCTTTGAGTACAGCAAAGGCAAGACTTCACAGACTGAAATTCAAGCCAGCAGTCCTGAAACACTGCAGAAGGGAATGGATGAATTGGTGAAAGGTGTGGCTGAAAAAGTGGTTATATCAGGTGCCCTTTTGGGAACTATTTAGAAAAAAACAAATTTCCAAATCTCTTGTGCCAAAGAGTGCCAGGTGTCATTTGGAGGTTAGAGATTGGAGTTGGGATAATGGAGGAAAATACTTCTAAATGAATATGTTTTAAAGTTTTACAAAGTTGACTGACACCAAAATCTTACTTTCCAAGTGCTAAGGGCCTTGGATGCCTAATTTACATGGGCACCTTGGAGAGTTTGAAGCATAGGCACTGTTGAAGGTCTTTTTTCAACCCTATGTAAAACTCAGCCCTTTTCTAGACAGCCCTTATTGAAAACCACTATTACAACACGCTGGAAAAACTCTCATTAAATTGCTTTATAGCCTGAAAGAGAGGGAAAAAAACAATACAGAGGATCACCACCAGGGTATTTTGCCCCACCATTTAGAGAGAAGTGTCACTGGCCACAAAAAGATATATCCAAGAACTGCCAAAGAGTGAGTCCAGCACCAGCACTGACCAGGAGTGCATGTTTGTTCAGCATGAAATATTAATCTGGAAAACAGATACTAGTGTTCCTGCACTTGGATGGGACACAGGGCTATTTCTGGCCATGTTAACACACTGTATTTGATGATTATACACTCAGTTCACCTTACTGTTCTTTGTGGCATAAGATGTAGATGCACATTACAACCCAGGAGTACAGATGAGTTTAAAAAAAGACTGGATGTGGCACTTGGTGCCATGGTCTAGTTGAGGTGTTAGAGCATGGGTTGGACTTGATGGTCTTGAAGGTCTCTTCCAACCTAGAAATTCTGTGATTCTGTGATTCTGTGAAAGGAGAGATATTTGCTATCAAAGGTAGTTTCATACTTTGCTATGTATGGCAATTACTCTCTTGGTGCTTTCTGCTCATTTTATACTATAGTGTAAAATAAGACATTAAAATGTTACATGTTTGATTAAGGAGGTGATACAGATTATTAGTGGAAAATCAGATTTGAAAAATTTAAGCATGCATTAATATTCAGATACTCTGTTGCTGGCTAGATGGAATTCAGTCATAAAAATGACAGCAAAACACATTCTCTCACTCTCACCATATTATTCATTAATTGATAGAAATTCAGTCCTGAATAAAGGCTAGCTAGGAACTGGGGGAAAAAAAAAAAGAAAAAAAGGAAAAAAACCCACAAAAACAAACAAACAAACAACAACAACAACCAAAAAAAAAAAAAAAAAAAAACCAACCAAAGAAACAAAGGCGCCTAAACACAATGACTCCTGTTTCAGATTAGGGCCCAATAGACAAATATTCAAGAGAAAAAAAAATAGTGAAACCCTTGTTAAAATCTCAAGAGGAAGGGTCCTGGCTCCCAGGCAGGTGGTCCCTTTGACAGTGGCTGCTTGGGGCTCCTGAGCCTGCAGTGCCCAGAGGCTCCTGGCCACGGGGCAGAGGCAGCCAGCTCTGCTGGCCTCTAGGGACAGGCTGGGAGCAGTGGCTGCTGCCAGACACGGACCATGGCAGGGCATCCAGGAGGCTGATGGATTTTTGTGATTCTCCCTCGACACTCAAGAGCTCTGAGCACTGAGTTAACTTCTCTGATTTTTAGTATTAAGGGGTTTTTACTGCTATCACTGTTAAAACAGCTCTTTCTCAATACTGATTGTCAAATACATGTTGCAGGCTCCTACTTCCAGACATGTCAGAAGGCAAAGCCCTACTTTGACAGCCCATGGAGAATGGTAAAAATATTCTGATGGACACAGCTTTCTCTTCATTTAGGGCAGCAACTCCTAGTGACAAAAAGTAAAGGAACATGACTACATTTCCTTTGCCTAGCCTTTCTGAGGTGAGCAGGCACTGTTTTAACCAGCAGCCATGCCAACCCCTCCTTTCCCTTTTCCAGCAGCCTCAGATTCTAGGCAGAGCTAAGGTACGGAACAGCCATCATCTGTGTCCACAGATACAAACAAACATAAACCCAGCCTAAGCACCAAGAAGTCATTACTGGATTCTGAACTGCCTTAACTCCTTGCCCTTGAGTCTGCAGAAGAAAATAGGGCAGAAAGTCTGACAAGTGTGAGAGAGTGTGTGTGTGTTTGATCAGCAAAGCTAAAGGTGTCCCTGGGGTTGTCAAGGCTCTAATTTATCACTTTTCCCTGCACAGCACCAAATAACACTGGTAAACCATTCACAGCTGGGCTATGGATGTACCTGGAAAGGGAGGCTTCCTCCCACTCTGGCAAATCCAAGCCATGCTTCAATTACACCTCTGCTTTGCTACAGGAAATATACATCTAAGGTGTAAACACTTGAGCAGACTTGAGCCTGAAGCACTGACCTGATAAAGACCTCAGCCGGAGCTGGACTAAGCCCAATGACAGCTGGAAATTTCTTTTATGTTTATACCTGGTTTTTACCTTGTTTGTTGCTTGGTTTTAGCACAGCTGAATTATTTCCACTTTTTATCCTCCAGAGGAACATCCATTGACTGCTGTAACATCTTGCTTAAAGGAAGATGGTGCTGAGCAGAAATTACAGCTGCTGTGGCAGCACAGTGTGTTGCTGTGCCCAGCTGCTGACTGTAGCCAAGGTATTTCTGTACAGGTTTCTGTTTTTAGGACAGTAGAAATCTGTGGTTATCAGAGCACCTGGGAGAGCTGGGTTTGTTGTGTCTTCCTCAGAGAAGGGTAAGGGGTGTGGGAAGGTCTTGCTGCTGCCTGTAACCCTCTAATGGGAGATTACAGACAAGATTGAGCCAGACTCTGCTTGGTGTGGGATGAGAGGCAGTGGGCACAAGTTGCAGCAAGAGAAATTCTGATTGGGCAGGAAGAAGCATTTTGCACCACAAGGGTTGCCAGACACTACCCAGACCTTTTGCATGGATCTTCCCCACAGAGACTGTCAAAACAGGACAGGACAAGCCTCTCAGAAATCTGATCTAGGTTTTAGTATTATGAGCAGAGGGTTGGACTACCCAGCCCTCAAAGTCCCTCCCAGCATGAATGATCCTGTGAATCTCTCCTTAAAATTCTAGATACAAAAGATAAGAAGATCACTTTCCAATAAAGCTACATAGGCATAGATACACCTGGGTGAGCATCCAGGATAGCACTGGGGGAATTTTTATACAGGCAAATGTTTTTTTACTTGGCAGGTAGTTTCTCAAGATGCCCTTTCAGTGACATATTTGTCACAATCACTTCTGACTTGCAAAAGCCTTTTGTTGCTGGGAGACATTTACCTGGGGATGCATCACTGCCCAGAAAAGAATCTCTATCTTTCCCAGCTTCCAGGTCTGAAGTTACTAAACATGCCTTGAACCACCCCACACCTCCCATCTCAGGGAAAACATGCAGCAATTGGAGGCTCAACCTTTCACTGGAAGGTAAACTAAAACAAGTTTGATTTGGGCACAGAAAGTACACAAGGGTTACTGCACCTCAAATCTATGTGTGACATGCATGTGGTTTGTGAGACTGGAGACAACATTCATAACTTCTTACATCCACCTGTTTGGAGATGCTCAGTGTCTGTGCCTAGATTCAGTGGTAATTTAAAGTTAATTTAAAAAAAATATATGCTATACTTTATATTTTACAGCTTGGTAAGAATTTTACAGCCACAGAATTTTAAGCTAGACTTTTTAGGTAGTTTAATTTTTAAAAATAATATACATAACACTGTCAAGCTTCTACAGGTTAGGATCATGGTTGTAGATGTGGCAGGTCAAGTAGCTTGAAAAGTCATTCTTGCTCTCACAAAGTTGAACAGTTGACTGGGGCCAGAATATGATATAAAGAATAACTGGATTAATCTTGTTCTTGAAAACAAATATAAATCTTTTATTGGAAGAACACTAAAAAAATATTTTTTTTTAATTTCAGCAGAGTTCTGGATATTTTCATATTAATTCTAATGTTTATCTCAACAATTTCCATCTGTTTCTCCCCATTTGTATGCTCCTTTTTTTTGACAAAATGTCCAAACATCAAACTGTAGATGACTTGCTGGGATCTGACATCTCAAAGAAATCTCCAGTCAATGGACTGCTAGGCCACTTTAACTAAAAATTATGATTTTTAATTTCTTCAGGCTAAAGATAAAAACAAACAGACTGTTTGAAAAATTTATTTAATCATTTCTCTGGAAGGGCAGGGAGGCTCAGTGGGACTTCCCCTCCAGGAGATGCAAGGTTAGGGAAGCAATATGTGATGGCAATCCCAGAAGGCAGTACAGAGAGGGGGCACACCTGAAACGGTGGATTTGGAAGGGAGAGCAGGGTGTCTGCCATGGGGTGCCAAATGTCACCCTGCAGCTCCATTTGTGCATGGTGGACATTGTTAAACCTGTATATCTCTGTTGGACTTATCCAGCACTTGGGAAAACTGCAAAGCACGATTTCAGTGGCACATGATGCTCAACATCTCAATATGGTGCATGTGGTAATGTGGAATTACATGGGAACACAACTGCCTCATGACCAACCTCGTGAGCTGCACCACACCATGGAGCAACAGTGTGAATCCTACAGCACTCTGGAATAAAGCATTTCTGCAAACAGGATCACTATTATACAAAATCAGGTTTGCATGTTTTAACCATTTTTATTTCTGTCAGTGAGTGGAAAAAATATCAGATGAGGTGACAACATCCACCAGATTGTGACTGCAGTCTGCTTTCTTCTCTTCACAAGTCTTGGGAAAAAATAAACACAACAAAACAAAACAGAGAATTTAGGCAGGAGGGCTTTCTCAACAACAAAGTGATTTCTCCTATAATGTGCATTCCATGTTATAGATTTTATACTCCAGACATCTTTGAAACAGTAGGAAAACAGGCAACAGATATAATTTAGACACTTGGAGAGTTAATGAATTCAGAGAACTCCATGATTTTATGTGTTTGAATGTTTTTAATTTTAAGTCAATTACCTTAAGAAATTTTTGGATTCAGGATTTTGCACTGTATTTTCAACAGATCATGTAAAGTAATCTTGAGACAGCACACTAACCTGGCACTGCAGTAATGGGCTTAAGGTGAGGCTGAGTAAGAAGATGAAGGTTGAATCTAACACGAGCTCATATGGTTTAAGCCTCTAAAGGTTTATCGGATGCAGAAATAACTTTGCAAACCCAGGAGGAGTGTCTGCAGATGAATACATCAGTATTGTGTACCAGACAGTGCACTGGGTAATTTGAAAGTCACAACTGCTTTCTGAAATACTGTGTGTTCAAAATTTACACCTCATTAATATTTATATTGGAGTCTGATAAGACCTGCAAATATTTAGTGTTTAACTAGGAAATATTTAAATTAGGAAAATGTGTTTTTAAGTGCTATTTTGAGTGCACCTGGCAAAGACTGGACAAAGCTTGATGTTTCTAATTATTCAGGCTGACTAAGCACACTGATTAATAGAGAATTACAGAAGAGTGCTGTATGAACCTAACTGACTGCTCATGGAAACCACAGCAGATGAATGTCACTCAATAATTACGTCTGAAATCTTTTTCATGCTTAGACTTTGCATTTAATCATTGTATCAATGTCCCAATATCAACTATGCCAGAGTAAATTGTCTTTTGCATGGCATCAGCTAATCAGGGAAGATCCATAACATTGCTTTGCAAGGTCAAGCCTACCCAAAGAGCTGGTTCTAACAACAACCTCAAACCCATCAGTGTTGTTATGATCAACAGATCACTGACAGCCCTCAATGTCACAGCTATCAAGATAAGGGCCAGTACCCACATTTCCTGTCAAGGGACTCCTCCTAATGCCTAAATAATCAGCACAGCCCTTTCTGGGTTAACAAATAAGAGCAGACATAGAAAATGGACTTGTGGGAGGTGACTGAGAATGAGGAAGGCTTTGACCTTTGTTATTGAAGAAATCTGAAAGGAAGAAGACACCTGAATGGCTTCTTATGTGTCTAATTGCACACCACAGGACACACATTTTCCCTTCACCTCTACCCCCTTCTCACGGAATGTTGCCCAGGGAAGCTGTGGATTCCCCATCCCTGGCAGTGTTAAAGGCCAGGCTGGATGGGGCACTGGGCAGTCTGGGGTAGAGGGAAGTGCTCCTGCCCATGGCAGGGGGCTGGAACAAGGTGATCCCTTTCCAACCCAAATTATTCTATGATTCTATGAAAATACCCAGGTCTGTAAGTCAGGTCCAGAAAGACACAAAAGCAGTGGATTCCTATTTAATTTTCCAGTCCTTGGTTAAAGTAATAGAGATTACAGCACATATATATGTATATTCTGTGGATCTTGTCTCTATCTTCTCAGATATATTGAATGTGTGTTAGAAAGCACATTTGAAAAGACAATGCACTTATTTCTTCTAGTTAATTCCCTTGGTAACAGTGTACCTGAAATTAAATTTACTGGGCTCCATTAGAAAACTTACCCCTTTTCTTCATTTTTAGTTACAGCAGAAAGCTCATAAAGAACAGTATTATCTGCAATTTTCCAAAGAAGCTAAACCAGAAGCTATTAGCTATTAGGGACCTTACAAGATGCCTACTAACTGCAAACCAGCATATTATTTTCACATTATATCCTACAGCTCCTACTTGAAATGTGCAAGGACATCCACTTGGCTGAATAAATTGAGCATAGAATATAAATCTCACAGATTTCTGCATAGCATGGATTTTCCTGTTGAAAAAGGGAGGTTAGATGCATGCCATGAAATATAACACTTCCACAGGTAGGAGTAGCTGCTTCAATGAAGTCCATGTCACAGGTTAAAAAGTGGTAAAGGTTGCTACTGATTCATGTTTAAGGTAAGTGCAGATTAGGATGGTATTTAAATAGGCAATAAGGAATCTGCAATTTTAATAGGATGATGATGAGGAGGAGGAGGAGGATGATGTAAATAGCAACAACAACAACAATAATAATAATAATGTAATTTAGCAGATATTATCATGTCCCTAAACTGATGGCTGAAATGAAACATATTTACTTGGAGGGCTTCCCAACCACTCTGCTTTTAAAAGTCAAATGAAAAAGAAGAGTATCCCAAATTGTAGTTGGAACAAGAATCCAAGAATGTACCAGGGTTAGGGGGCATTATGTTATTAACATGAGAATGACTAATATTATTGGTCAGACAGTGGACATCAGATAAAAGCCACGGCAGGAGTGGTGTGTTGGAAACACCACACCGTGTGTTGGCAGGGATGCTGCTGTCATTTTTGTTATTTCAATGAATCACTCTTAAAAAATGGAGTCCTCGCTCTGTGTTTAAAGATAAAACAAGAGCTTCCCAAAAAGTGGCTACTGAATGGTCATGGGCTCAGAAAATCCAGCCGAATTCTTACTGAGAAACACTGCCTGCAACACAAGAATACAAAGCATGTGAAAGAGAGCTCAACAGTATTTGGGACCCACAGTACACAGTGGAGTGAGAAGGAGAAATTTGCTTGTTTTCCATGAGGTTGTAACTGGACTCTTGATTTTCAGTTCTCCAGATAGTGAAGGAAATGAACCCTTATAGGATGGAGAATAAAACCAGTCCTGTTGCTTCTGGCCAGTCAAGGAATGTTCATTCTATTAAGTAAACTGGAAGAGTAGATTTAAATTTTTTTTTCCATTATTGGGTCCTGAAACGCCATTTCATAGATGTGTGGAATCCCACATAGAAGGTATGAGCACGTTGCATAATTTTTTTTTTCCTTCAGGAAATCCAGACTACAGCAAGACACACAAAGACAAAGAAATTGTTATCAGCCTGCTCCAAATCATAGCCAAGGCAGCACAGCCTGATCTCCTGTTAGAGGGGGAAGTAGAGAGACTACCACCCTTTGTCCAGAAAAACACAGGACAAGACACTTCCTCCCTTTCTGAAAAAAAAAAAAAAAAGAAGCACGGACTCTCCTTCCCACTGAGCAGTGGGGTGGCAGGTTTTATTTGGAAATCCTTTCTCAGCTGTGCAGAAAGTCTCCCACAGCTCTGTGACTTGCCTCTGCTGCAAGTGAGGTGTTACTGTTCATCAGCCAAGCATTACCTTGCAAATCAAATCCCATTGTAAGCTCTGACACCAAGCTGCATATGTAGTAAAAAGCAGATAAATTATTATCCAAGCTCTGTACATCCCACTGGAAAGCTACCTTTGGGAAAAGCTGTTCTAGTAGAGATCTCTATTAAAGATTGGAAACTATAAAGAAGACATACAGTTACTTCTTGTTCTGTAAATCACTGCAATAAAATGTAGAGATTGGCAAATGTGCCATATGTGTGTGTGCTAAGAAACTAAGAAACATTTGGTTTTCTCTGTTCTGCACCTTTATATTTTCTGGGCCTGACACCATTTGAGCATTGCTTGTCTGTGCTAAATCATTAGCATGTAGAGAAAACAAACAGTTTCCCTCATGGAGATTTGACTCTAGCTTTTGATGTTTTGTGGCTTTTCCTTCCTCTGAAATAAGTTATTTGGGCATAAACGAGTGCTTTTTGAGCCTGCAAAAATATATGGACAAGAATGAACATTCTTACTGGAAATTGAGTGTATTTAGCTAACATGTTAGCAATGACAAGGATGTGAAAGGAACATGTGACATATACATAAATAACTCACAAATAGAATGCATTAATCACTTGAAATGTTGAAGCTGTATTTTAGAGATCATGCCAATATATTCATGACTTCATTGTGGCTCGAGTGGTTCTTAACCAGTGTATTACAAACTGTAATAGTAAATTCTACTAAAGCCCACTCTCTTATTCAGTAACTTAAACTGTCATTCTCAGGTGCCTCAAAAATAATGTGTTTATATTCAGCAGCCCTATTTAGAGTTTGCATATTCAATGCATGGAATTGTCCATGTCCTGTCTCTTCTCTATTATTAACAAGATATTAAGTAAGCAAAGTCAGAGTGTACAACTAGGAAAGGTGAGATCTGGGGCTCAGCCCCAGCAGATATAAATATCTAGTATGCAATAGTCACATTTAATATTCATGTCTGAGTAATTTAATCTCTGAACAAGTGAGAGGCTGTAAACCTCATCTTCCATGTGAGTCTTCTAGCAGCCAGGCTCTGGGACCTGCACAGTCCTTTTCTCTGACTTAGACCAGAGGTAACCTTTTCCACAGCAGCAGATTAGCATTAGCAGGATAGACTCTGGACTAGATTTTCCTGAAATGCCTGCTCACTTCAACTAGAGCTGTGCTGACAAACTAGACAGGGACAGGGAGTTGGTTTTCCAAGGATCTTATCCATGCACATTTTGCATTCGGCAGCCCTGTCCTTGGGAAGGTTGGAGAGTGTTGGTGTGAATTCTGGAGCTGTGCTATGCCAAGTTTTAGATAATTTTATTCATTGGTAAAGTTGCAGCCATGAAACCCCTGGTCTTGCTTATGGATGTGAGGTTCTGATCCTGAATGTTATCTTACAGAGGTCCAGCTGCATCCCCCACATCTTTGGTTAATGTTGTAAATTTTTTCTTTTTTTTGTTTTGTCTTGGGTTGCAAAGTCACAAGTCCCCATAGTAGGGCTGTGAGCCCTGGGAGTTACATTCCTCCTTGCCACTTTTCTTGTTTAGACCAATTTTCTCATTTATTCCATTTGCTGCTGTCTAAGATAAATCCTTCTTGTGGGATACCCATGGGTTGGGGTGTTTGATTTTGTGAACTTTGGACACCCAGTGAGGCTGAGGACTCTCTGTGGTGCTGAAATAGGCAGTGCCAGCCACTGGAGTGCTGGGCTCTGCCATGTGGTGGATCAAGTGTAAGAACCTGAAGTGGACACACTGCACTGACATAAAAAAAAAAAAATTAAATATATCTAGTCATGATGGAGCTACTTCCTGGTTTTCTTATGAAGAAGCAGATGTATGTGAAGCACCACAAAGTGCAGTTTGCATTTGGGATGTGATACTAGCAAACAATTTTTTTCCATTTCTCCTCTTATTGCATAATCTGATGTGTATCAGCCCACATGATACCCTGATAGTGCAAATGTCAATTTGTTAGACCATCCCCTTGGAGGGAGCAACTCGGTAGACTTTAAAAGGAGCAGGTTTGCTCTATCAGCTAGGCAGATAACAAAACACAGGTCACAAGTAGAAGGAGAAACTCTTACCTTATTTAAAATTGAGCCAGACAAGTAGTCTCAGAGGTGCATGCCAAAATCTTGACTAGTGCTTAAAGCTCTGAGTTCACTGGTACAATGGTGGCTGGATGGAGTCTCTGACATCTCATTTTCTTTACAGTATTTTGCATTGCACAATCTGTTGTCGTTAAAATAATCCTCATTGCATTTTTTTTCAAATAATGCTGCAGCTGCAGAGGCTACTGGTATATTAAAAAAAAAAAAAACACAGTCACAAAACCCACTCACACAAATAAACATAATCTAAACACCTATAAAGCCCTCTCAAAGCTGGTACAAAATTATCTGATCATAGCTGCATATTGGACAATTAACCAGATAATGCTAAAAAGCTGTCTGGCTGTGTGTGTCATCAAGACAAAAAGTTGACTTTGTCTAATTAGCACTGGAGAAGAGAAACAAAAATCAGAACCAGAAGCAGCATTTTTAAAGGGAGCTGGCAGTCTTCTGGTGTGTACTCAACAATCTGCAAACCCTGACTTAAAGTTCTTGCTAAAAAATATGCTATTTATGGTGGAAAAGTAGGATTTACAGTTTATTTTTAATTATTATTTATGATTCATAATATCAAATATTAAAGAAATGAGAGTGTTTCTGAACTCTTAATCTTTTTAACCATTAGATTGGGAAGTTTTTCTAATATGTTGTATTGACTGCTGTTGTTTGCCTATTTGATGATTAACTTCTGAAATCAATTTGGAGCTAACACTGCAAACTGGCTTTGAAAGTAGATCAAAGAAGGATTTCAGAATTACTTTATTGTATTTTCTCTCATGCTTGTGCAGTAATCTGAATAAAGAGGATTTCAGAAGATGAGGGTGATTTAAAGTGGATCATTGGTAAGATACTACACAGTGTTTACATCTAACAGAAATAAGTTGATCTTGCATCTCACTTGGACACTGAGGAAAATACATGTTTTTCTCTGTAGATTCTACAGGTAACAATAAAATAAAGACTACATTTCACAATAAGAAAGTGAAACATCTAATTATTAGATTTTTTTCTGCTTCTGAAGAGTGGGAGCTAAAAAAATTGTGTTAACTGCAAATAAAGCTGCAGTAGGTACTATTAATGATATTACAAAATCTCAGAAGAGTAGGGGTTTTCCAGATAAAAGTGCCTTTAGAATAATGCACTGACTGACTTATACAGACACTTTTTTCTAATGCAGTACTTTCACTGGCATTGTAATTTCATTATGCACTGACACATTTAATGAATGTACCTCTTGCACACAGAAACTACCACTTTGTTTCTCAGCCCCATGGAGCTGGTTTGAAAACTTCCCTCTGAGTGACTTGAATAATCTTGAAAGAAAGGAGGGGTTCATGCCATGGTGGGCTTAAAAAGAGACCAGCTGTCAATCTAAACTTTGAGGCATGGGCTGTTGCATGCCAGGAGTGTGGTGGAGGGTGATAAACTTGTGCTTGCATTTCAGATGACACTCCCATTTAAAAGGAGCACCTATAAATAGTTTATGGAGGGTTAATTAGTGTTACCAGCATGTTACAGACATAAATAGACAGACACATGCACCCCAACAGAAGGCAGCAGGTAGGGATGAGATACTGTTTTAGACAGCCTGTTCACCTGATGGTCTTGCTCCAGTTGGCTGCAGCAATTTAATAAAATGTCTATTAATAATGTAGATAGATGTAAGCTAAATTTATATACTCCAGCTGACTGTAGCATTCCCCACAGAGGTTTGGATCACTTCAGTGTGAGCTGGGAGCAAAAGTCAGGTCACCTGACAGGGGTGCCAGGGCTGCTGCTGTAAAAGCAGGGGACAACCACAAGTGTCCTGCTGGAGAAATGGGCTACAAGAGCCCAGCTCCATGAACACAAACATCTTTCTATGCTCTGACCTGTGACAAGGCTCTGTTGGAGCACTGGCTTCTGGTCTCTGGGCTGATGCAGTATTATGGCTAATAAAAATTCATGGGCAGTTCATGGAGCCATGGCTACAGTGACTTCAGTCAGTCCCTGCATCACTGCAGTACAGACATATTCTCCCTTTCTCTAACCCAGGTGAGCTGTAGTGTGATACGACAGGAGAGAGGGTGGATGCACTCACCACCAAACAGCCTCTGACTGTCTGCTCCTTTGAGGATAAGAGATATGGATGTGAGCTGCCCGAGGGCAAGGATGAGCCTGAATCCAGTTTCTCTAGTGTATGCAAAGACACTTTTAAAAGGCAAGAAGAGCAAAGTCTTACTCAGTTTTCATTTGCTTTGGGAGATATTTCAGTTCAGGGCTCAATGTCCTCAGCTCTGTGCACACTAGACAAGACTGAGCTTTCAAATATTTTCAGCCACAACTTAAAGTTGAGCAAGATCCAGCCCTCCCTATCCACTGGGCTGCTCTGCTCTCCATCCTGTAGTGCCCACAGTACCAGTTCAGCAGTAGTGCTGCTCGGCATGAAATCACCTCCCTAGATTAAATCCAGTTTTCATGGTTTCTAGGTGCACTTATTTCCTACATATCACAGAGTAGGACTGTTAGCTATAGGGAAAATGGGGTGTGTGTTTGTGTGTGTGTATGGGGCGGAGAGGGAAGGAAACAGGTTATGGTAGCCTGTGTCACGGTCACTCTCTCAGAAGACAACAGCTCCTGATTCTCTGGATTTTCCAGTTGAACAGGGAGAAACTGGAAAAATATACTTTAAAATGAATAGGACAGTTCTACTCTTTCACAGTACTTTTTTTTCCTGGATATTGCTGAAAGTGGTTCTGTGATGTGTACCTCCATAATTAACCTCTTGCCCATTTCAGGTTTCCTTTTGCAAGACTGCATCTGCTGCTGATACATATGGCTAGCACTAATCCCATTTAAAATGTTATGTTAATTAGGATTTGCCATTGACTTTTCACTTCCACACAGATTGTGGCTTGAAGAATCTTTTTCACTTATTACATTATAATTCTGCTTTGTGATGGCCGTGTTGTTCCTTTCAGCACACCAGCTGAAAAGTTGTCTCTCCTTTCTGCGGGATACACTTTGGTTCCCTGCTCTAAGGGGACTTCCAATCAATCTTCCATTATTTCCTGAGGATTACAGAGAGGATAAAGTCAAGCTTTTCTGAGTCTGTGTTTTCTGTGCTACCCTGTTAGAGGCAAATTCGAAGAGTACAAATCCAAATCAAAAACATGCCTGGCATCACCCAACTCCCTGACTCATCTTTTGTGAGGCTTCCCCTCCTTCTATCACTGGGGCATCTCTGTGGCTTAGTGAAGGGATTTCTCCTTGGAAAAACCTTAAAGCTCCATCTATAGTACATGTTTGGATTTACAATGGAAATTTACAGTAGGAATTGTAGTGAAAAACCCAATGGCAGTGGAAATATGCAAAGGCTGGGGGAAATAAAGAGAAAATTTTAATTGTTGCTATTTCTTTGCTTCAAAAATAAAAAGGAGGTGCCAATATTTCAAAGTGAGAATCAACAGGGAATTTAGCACTCAACATAATACTAGAAAAACCCACACGGTGTTGAAGCACAACAAATTAAAAGGCAGACACTATTCAGAGAAGCAAGTAAGTTACTAGGGAATATCTCTGTAAAATATAAATGTAGTTCAAAAAGCAAGAGAGACTGCTGCTTAAATAAAGCAGCAGGAATTTTTGTCTTTCTGATTATACAATAAAGTGACAATTGTCACAAGGAGAATCTGGTTTTGGGGAGAAACAGTGAGTGAGGCAAATATATTTTGAGTAATCAGTCAACCAAAACTCAAGATACAGTTGCTAGGATCCAGATTTGCATCTCATCATCAGGAATGTGAGTTAGGAATAAGAACAGTGGTTTACTTAATGAATCCTGGTGACACTAAAGAATTATTGCAGATTTCTATGCTACCACTACAGTGATCACAAATTGACCACTCATGTTAAAATCTTTAGAAAGACGAGAGGCTCTCTTCACAATCACAGCAAGTGTCCTGCCCTGCCACCCTGTGCTAATTAAGGAAGAGAGCTCTTGTGATAAAATGTTCAAACAAGTTGTGTTGAGCTGATGACAGGCAACACAAAGCTTTTTCTCCAGCAAAGTGATGCCAATTTAGTTTTACCAGTGTATGCAACCATCCTGTAAGCACAGTAACTTTAATGTCTTCAAAGAACAGTAAGTAACCTGCACCCATTTGATGGTTAGGCAAACCTAGTAACTTTGTGATTATCAAAACACTAACTATCCTTAAGAGACCTAAAGGTTGCTTTGGTCAGACTGACTACTCAGCAATATAGCCAGTACAGTCAGTCTAGAGGAAATCATGTAGGAAAACTTATACTTTACAGGACATAATTTGTATTTCAAGATTCCCTCCGTACTTCAAATTTTGGTGAGAATTCTTCTTCAGGTAAGGAGCCATTCTACACATGTTCACATTGCTATTCTAATTCATGCTTTCACTTAATTTTTATTGGCTAACAAAGCAATTTGGCTATCTTATCTGTATTACTGCTGTAAGCCTTAAGAAAATCAAGAATTCTTTCAGCTCACACCAACATAAACCTACATAACTCAACCCTTAGCATCTGAAAATTTATGGCAAGCAATTCAGTTGGCAAGAAATGATACTACTTAAAGAACTCAGCATACCCACATATATTGAATCTCCACAAATGTTTCTATTGTGAGACCTTACATTTCCATATTTGCTTGTATTAATACTTTGTAGCAAATAAATTTGCTTGTTCAGTCTCTTATTGCATTTAAATCTCAGTGTGCATTATGCAGCTGCTTGTTAAAAACAGAGGTGTGAATTCCATCCTCAAGAGATAAAGTGGTTTAAGGTGTCTTCTGTTTTGATATCATGAAGTGAAATTAGAGACTTCATAACATTTGCAAAAATATCTAAATGGCTTAGGAATTTACACCTGTTATTTAAGAAAAAAGTTACTTGGACCATTGGTATGCATCCTGCACTCTGTCAGATTCACATAGGCACTTTGAAATTTTACCTTATGTCATTCTGACCCAGGTTTTGGTGAAGACCTGTGTGATATTTGTAGTTCACTGAAACAATTGTGTCTAGGACACAATTGAAAATAATGTGAAAAATACTGAAAAACTGAAGACAAAAGCCACACTCACACCATCTCTGTGAAACAAGACCACCATTTCCTGGGCAGCTGACACGTGAAGGTTGGAGTATGCAGAAGG
Organism: Phylloscopus whistleri; assembly: GCA_017589585.1. Classification (NCBI taxonomy): domain Eukaryota; kingdom Metazoa; phylum Chordata; class Aves; order Passeriformes; family Phylloscopidae; genus Phylloscopus; species Phylloscopus whistleri. Next base: position 3,138,428 of record JADMLD010000552.1, on the reverse strand, counting down.
TGGAAAATCAAAGAAAGATTTCCCAGGGCGGGATTTCTCTCACAAAATGGTCTGTGAGCAGAGTAGCAGGACGTTCACTGAGTCAGCCCAGCAGCACCACCTTGTGTATGTGAGCTCACGTTACTCCGTGTACTACCTGTAAGGACCCAGAGAGCTTTGCAAGTTCTAGTGTACATCCTGCTGGAGTAGCATATTACATCTTAATGCATATATTTAAAAAAAAAAAAATTTAAAAAAATAGACCTATGTCAGTCGTAGAGGAACTAAAATACTTCTTATAGCAACTAATCTTTGTGTGCACACAGTGCTGATATGTGCATGTTTCACTCCATCTCCAGGACTGTATTAGGGACATTTTTAGATGGTAGTATGTGCATCTCTGCAGAGTTCTGTTATATTCTGACAATGGAAGTTGAAGCTTTTTTTGGTTAGTCTGTTGTCATCATAAGGTAAGTTTGATCCATAAATAATTTGTGAACCACTGTATGAAACTTGTTCCAGATTTCAGTACAGCTAGAACAATTTACTCCATGAGTACAGAACTGGGTGTCCATGAAGTCTGGAAGATGTTCCTAGATTATGACATAAAACTGTGCTCCTTTTTCTGTTTTCTGTACTTTCAGACTTGTCTAGTCCAGCTTACACTCAGTGCCTTTAGAGCTGTATTAAGGATACCATCTGCAGGCTGGGGACATACTTTAAAGCCTTGTAAAAGTTCTGTTTTCAGAAAAAATCATTCTGAAAATAGAAAAACCTATGATTTTTTTCTGGTTACTATGTGCTCAGTTTGTGTTTTCCCCCTCAAGGGAATTCCACAATCAAAATTTTGACTTGAAAGGGACATCCCTGAGGTCATCTACAAAAGCAATAGAGATAACATATTCCTGGGCTTGCATCTAGGGTTTATATCTTACTCTGTAAAAGCTCTTGCTCTGAAGGATAGTAAGGTAACAAGGATGCTTAATGTAAGCTCTAAAATATTTTGCCAAATATAAATATATACCTTGTAAATGTTGAACCACTTCACTTTGGGACCCAGAACTAATAGTCCTGAACATGCCCTGCATGCCTGCCTTTGTTGCTTGGGGCAAAGGAAACTCTGTAAGAAAAAAACTGCTTACACTGTGTTTTAAATCACAAAAGTAGAAAAGGCATGAAAGTAAGCCCTGCTCCTTACAAACCTTCCCTGCAGGGAAATAATTTTGAGTGTTATAACTAGAAGAATGCATATGTAAAAGATGTTCTCCTAAAGAATCAAATAGCCAGTAAGGGGTTTATTTTCTACCATGATCTAGTTCTCTGTAAATCTGGGTAACATACTACTGGTTTCATTACACTCATTTGCCAAACTTTTGACAGTGCTGCCTGCTGCTAAATCAGTATTTGCTGTTGGGTAACACCCTTTGTTTCTTCACTTCCAGACTAGAAACAGATATCTCCCTGCTTGACAGTATCATTCAGAAAGTCTCCAGAAACAAAACCATATTTCTGCGGTGATTTCTTCATGTCTAGAGCTCACAGCTCTCAAGGGAATTAAGTTACTGCTTTGTGGCACTAAATTCCATTCCTCCTTCACACATGTGGAAACAGAGGTCTTGGAGAGACCATCAGAGCACCCAGACCAGAAGGTAGGTTCTGCGGCTCCCAGCACTGCCTGGCAAAAATTCTTGATTGACGTCTGTGTTAAGAAAGTTTTGAGCCAAAGTTCTTTACTGTTTTCACAAACATTTAGCACTGTATTCAAATGTTTTATGGAGTGCTAGTGTTAAACCCTTGCTGAGCAGGAGGCTGGCAAATGGCTGTGCCAGGTTGTGCTCCCACCCCTGCTGAGACTGCAGATGATCACACCTGAGTTAGCTCCAGCATGCTGGAGTGGTGGTAGCCAGGAAACTGCAGTGATGTGGGAAACACTGAGCACAACCTGAGCACATACTTGGGCAGTTAGACCATGTTGGTGTCTATACAGCAGCACTGATGGCTTTTGCTGACTGTATCTAGCTAATTACTAGCTCTGGCTGCAATCCTTGTAGTCACAGAGCTGACTGCTGAACAGACATATCTTAGTTAACAGTTCAGCTTTTACCGAGTGAAAGTGACAGCTTACTCCAGACTCTTCTGTCAGCAAATTCAAGCCCATTAGACCTAGGAACTCTTCCAAGCTGGTCTATTTTGTCTTTCTGTTATTGAATAAATTCTAATAACATTATCATGGCAAGGAAAACACAGCCACTTGCTAGTAAAGAAAATGATGAAATTAAATCTACATTAGTCACAGGAGTGGTGAACACAGTCTGAACACAAATATTAGTCCTTTCTAATGAGAGGCAGGTTTACAGGAGTTTACAGAAGACGTCTCCTTTCACGTCAGTAGAGCTTCCTTTTCTTTTCTAAGCTGCTCTGTTGGCTAAAGCTGAAAATGGGCAGTTGTCAGTGACAGATTTAAATTACTATTCTTTCTGCATTGACTCCGAAGACTTTTGACATGATGGATTAAATCATCAGTGCTGTTCTTCTGATCAAAAACAAACTCAACAGCAGAAAGCCTGTGTATCTTTGTTCCTGTGTTACCCACACAAGGCCCAGCTCACACTGTTTACTCATGCCCATTTAAACATTGAAAATCACACCCTCCTCAGCTGAAGGCATGTCTGCCTTCCTGCAGTCTGCACCACATTTTATATGAGGAATCTGAGGATCCATACAACTAAAAGTTATTCAGAGTCAGCTGCAGCAGACACAAGAGCACTCTGGAGCATGTCCACTCTTCCTGTGCATAACAAGAAGCCTGCCTAGCAAGCACTGCTGCATTCCTTGTGTTTGCTCCCTGTGTTGCCTTGGCTGTGGGAGTACTAACCACTACTTCACTGCTTGGCTTGGCTTCCACAAGCTGTCAATTAAAGACACTCTAGCCGCTGGTATATCCCACCATGCACAAAGAAACTCAGAGGCACCCACTCCTGTGAGGTTTTATAGCTAGTTTTCAGGCTCCATTTGACTGTTTTACAGTAGAAAACATAGAATGCTGCCACAAGTGCTGAGGATTAGCTTTGCTGAATCAAGGGCACTATAAATGGCCTATTCTTGAACCCCCAAAACTCCAGAGTAGTTGTGATGCTATTGACCAAGATGGGTTTCTGACCCTTATTTCACTGATCCCCTTCCTTCAGGCAGCATTGCTAAATACAGAACCACTCCATTCTGCAACAATTACAGAATCACAGAATCACAGAATCATTAGGTTGGAAGAGACCTCCAAGATCATCAAGTCCAACCCAACCCTAACCTCAACTAAACCATGGCACCAAGTGCCACATCTAGTCTTTTCTTGAACACATCCAGATATGGTGAATCCATTGGATCCATTGAATGAATTGCAATGGTAGGTAAACTCTGAAACTATTTCCAAAAGTAGGAAGGTCCAGAAGGCAGTACCTAGTTAGCCTTTGTGAATACAAAATCACTCCCAACCAACCTGGTAGACTTCTCTGAAAACCTGACTAGCTTGATGGACAAGAGGAGAACAGTGGATGTGTATCTCGATTTTAGAAGGCTTTTAACTCTCTCTCCCATACTATTCTTATGGTGGAAATTAATGAAGTAGAGACTAGATACATAGGTAAGTGAGGTGAACTGAAAACTGGCTGAGCTGCTGAGCTCAGAAGTTTTTGATCAGCATCATGAAGTCCAAGCAGTGACCAGTCACTATTGGTGCCCCTCAGGGGTCAGCACTGGGAAAAAATACTGTTTAATAACTTCATTAATGACCTGGATGTAGGGACAGGGTGCATCTCACAAAGTCTATAGGTGATGCAAAACTGGGAGGAGTGACCATTGCAGCAGATTCAGCCTTGACAGGCCAATGAGGAATCCCCTAAAGTTCAACAAAGGCAAATATCAAAAAAATACTCCAGGCACCAGAACCTGCTGGGGGCTGATCAGCTGCAGTGCAGTTTTCCAGAAAATGGCTCTGGGGTCTTGGTGGAGGTCAGGTTGACCATAAGCCAGCAATGGGCACATGCAATAATTTTACTGTGGAGAGTTACACAACCCAGGAATCTTCCTGGTCTCTGCTAAATTTGCCAGAAGAGAGGTAGTCCACTATGCCAAACATGCCATGTCTCATGAAATATTTCTTATGCTCATGGTTGATCATTTGCTTGAAGTGTTCTCTAGTAAGACTGTTGTAGGGAAGAGTGTATTACTGTCTAATAAAAAGTAATAGATATCTAAAAATCCCCCCAAAAAATAACCAAATGCACAACAACAAATGCAGTTTTGACAAGGATTTTCTTCCTTCACTGCTAATAATTTCTTCTCTGGAATAATTTGGAAAATCTGTTCTTTTGTGAATAAGGGAAAATCCTAAATTGCTTCCTAAAACACCTCCTTTTATATAAGCCACTTTAAGATATATATAGACCGTGTCTTAATTTTTTCCAGTTCCCAAATTTCTGTTCCTTCTCCTCCACCAACTTTTCTATGGCAAATTAGGAATAAACTTCCTGTGTCATTTCAGGAAAAAAAAAAAAAAGTAAATCTGATGCTTGGTGTGCTCTTACGGAAGTGTAATAAATTTAGAAAGACACTCTCCCAGCAACCTCAGCAGGTAGCTCTCAGTCCTGCTTCTACTGTGGCTGTAAGAAGCTACACATCCACTTCACATCTGCACCAAGGCAGACCTGAGCTAAATAAATGCTCATAGTGAGGGAGCACTGCCCTGGAGGAGAGCTGTGAATTGCCTCCTTTCTACAGATTATGCAAGACAACAGTGTTAGTTATACACAGTGGTGGATGGAGGAAGGGTAAGCCTGGAGGAAGACTGGAAACAGCAATGAGCTGCCACCAGGACACTTTATCTGTCCAAAGTCCTTTGTTTTTCTCTGAATTGAGCTTAGGAACAAAACACAAGATACCATGGGCTAAATTAGCACCCACAAGGTGCAGACCCAGTATTCTTTTATAGAGCAAGGCAAAAGGTCAGTCTGAACAGAGGCTCTATAAATGATCAATCCTTTTTGTGTGAGTCTCCATTACTCTCATACCTACCTTCCTGTGATACCCTGGAATATCTTTGGTGGCTTTGGATACCTAGATCAGGCAGCTGTGTTGCTTGCTGGATGTGGACCATGAGAGGAGTCAAGAGACAATCAAGACCTGGTGCCATGTGAGATGTCTGAGACACCTGCATAGGCTGGCAGGTTTGTCACAGGACCTAGGAAGACTCCCTGTTCCCTAGAAGGGCAGGTGTAGCCCACCTGGGGCTCTCTAGGGATTGTCAAACACATATGTGGAGAACTGGGTCCTACTCCCAGTATTTTTTTCAGAGACAGAGAGTACTATTTGCAATCATACAGCTGGTTGCAAAATGAAATCTTTCTTTTTTCTCTACTGTAATACATCTTCATCCTATTGGTGTTTCTACAGGCAATATTTGCCTGAGCATGTGTCACCTTCCAGGGCATCTGGAAAACCTTTGCTTTGGCTCTTCTGTCACTCACTAACTGGTAGCTTTTTCTATTCCCCACCAGCTGGCTGGGGACCTTTTGGGAGAGAGAAGAGGGAACAGAGGCAGAGCAAAGTTCTGTGTTTATGGTATAAATTGCTATGAACTGCTGGATAAAACAACACTTTGTAACTGCATAAAGGCCTGCTGTTCACTCACAAGTGCCTCATGACTGAGCACATGGATAATGAGTGCCACTGTGCTGCCAGAAACTCAAATGGCAACAAGAACTTAGCATGGAAAGAAAGGAATTTAAAAAATAATTATAAAAGGGTTGTCCCCCCATAAAAGGCAATTTGTGGGGCACACAGATGCAGAACTTTGCTCTGACAGGCAGCGTGCTCCTGAGAAGCCATTCTCCTCAAAGTGTTTGAGATTTACTTGGGGTTTTTTTTTGTTTGTTTTTTTGTTTGTTTGTTTGTTTGTTTTTGTCAGTTGCACATATTTGGAGAAGACCCAGGCAAGTGAGGTGCTGTTTTGTGGAGTTGGCAAAAAAGTCCCAAAAAGTAACATTTCAATGTCCAAACTACAACTGTAGAAATCAGTGACTTCATGTCTTATTTCTTCCCTCCTAGCCATCTCTGCTTCATCTGAAAAATATGATTTTCTACTTGTCATTTTCATTTTCAGGTTCTCTTGTCCTAACCTAAGGAAATGAGAGGGCCAGATACCTTTTAGTCTCCATACATGCTATCTAAAGCTACATTTTAAAGAAAAAGACCCTATATTGGGTCAAAAAATGCTATAATGATAACATTTTAGTCTAGAAAATTGCCTGTGGAAATTTACTCTGTGCAAACTTGCTCTGAGTTTGTGGAAATTTGCTCTGTGCTTTTCATCACCCAATGCAAAATATTATTAAACACTTTCCCTTGTTCTTTGATCGTTTAAACAAATTCTTGATTTGAATTTGGATTCATTTTGCATTGACATTACAAAGTAGAATATGGATACCAGTTTCAGTACTACAGCTATAATTCACTCTGGATGCTGTTACAGATTCTTTCTATCAGAAACTTGGTTTGCAGAAAATACTTCAGGGCTTTACATTTGCTGTGCAGTCTTCTTGCCTGTGCAAGAGTTACTGATACCCATAAGACTCCTCATAGGGCAGAAATGTGCATTCACAGCACTGCTTGGGAAACCAGTGGCAGACACAGGTCTTGCTCTTTGGCATAAGAAGAGTAAGATTTTGTTTGTTTCTTCTTTTTTTTGCAATTCAGATCATGGTTTCTATTGTTTCAAACCCTTCATTTAAGCTGCACTCAAATCCTCAGGACAAAAACCTTATTCACAAGTCAAATGAAGGGATTTTTCTCTGGGGACTGTGCTCAAGTTATGGTAGAACTGAGGAGGAAAATGCATTGATATTTAAGCCATTCAGTGTTATTGTTGACCTTATCTCTCACAGATTCGTGCTGTGCAAAACCCCACTGACTACTTTTGTTCTTCCTTGGCATAAAAAAATGCTGCAATGGTTTTTTACTTCCCTGTCATTTGTCATCTCTCGCCTCCTTCCCACCCCCTGAAATCCATCTTTTCCCTGTCTGTCCAAACCAGTAACATGCCTATTCATCTCCTTTCTCAAGGGTTAGATTTTCAAATCAGCCTTCTCTTGTCTTTCTGTAGACCTGAGCAAAAATGAACAGCTTAATTTAATGAAAAAAAAAAAAAAAGAAAGAAAGAAAGAAAAAGAAATTTCTGCATTTGTTTCATTCCACATTTGAATAAATAAAATATGTACAGCTGAAAAAAAACCATGGAAGTTGGCAGGTTAGGCAGGCAAGAGCCCCGTTGCATCATACTCACCTTCTCAGGAAAAGCTTGGCAGCATTTCATGTTCATCCCATAATAACAGAGTTGCTGATTTCCTGGAAAATGGCTGGAATTTGGGTCTTTGTGTGTGACTACCATTCTCTGTTTTCTAATGCGTCAGTCTTTCCAAACTGGATAGAGAAGCCTAAGTTAAATGAGATGAATATAGGCCACACTTTAGACAGATGGTTTGGGAAAGAGGCCAGTCTGTTGTGTATTTGAGCAGTGCCTAACAACTTAAATAAGTCCTGTACAAGAGTGGAGGGAGGTTTGTAAGTGCTGTGTTAGCACAGATGACAGGAATACACACAAGAGCTGACATAAACATACCACATTTAGGTTTTGAGATCTCTTCTGGGGTATATATGGCACAGTATCTGAGAAGAAAGATTCATCTGTGACAATTTCAGAATGTTTTACACAACTGAAATGTGAGATGATCACCCTAACCTCTCATTACATGCTCTTCTTTCCACACCCAAGAGCACATTTTACTCCGCACATATGTCTAAATCACACTACTTTGAATAGATTTACAATTCATGTGTGATGTGATGTGATGTGATGTGATGTAATACGAGGTATATACACAAACAATGTAACCTTCCCCTTCAATATGAGATTTTAAAACAGGTGGCTTATACTGGAAGCTCAAAGGTGGTTTTAGTATCCTGATCTGCACAAGGAGTTCTGCTTAAAAAGATGAGCTGATGATTTAGATTTATTTTTACATTCATCAGGTACATTTTGTAAAGGTCTCTTCAGAAATCCTCTGCAAATGCAGCTGCTTTTTCTAAGATAAAGTATAACAACTAATTGGATGTCTATAAAAAAGTCTTCTAATGGAGCTGAAACCACAGTGACATGAACCCTGACTACAACTAATTAATTGCAAAATAACATGGCAATGGCCCTGTCCAAGACTGCCTGCCAATAAGTGCTTAAACAAGGGAGATCTGCAACTGATGTTTTCCTGGTCCTGTAAATCAGTGGTTTCTTCACTCAAGACCATTATTTCCACACAAAGTTAAAGTTAAAATGCTTTAATGAGGTTGTTGGAAAGAGTCCTACTGACTCCAACGGATTTGGGGTCAAATTTCTTGATCCTGGACCAACAAAGTATTTCTAGGAGACCTTTTATATGTTTAGATACATATTTCTCTTTGAAGAATTTTTTAGACTTAGCTTTCCAAAGGCTATTTTATAATTCATATTATTTATGTTATGTTACTGCCTCAGAGCTCTGTATCTCTGTATCTATAAAGATACAGGTTTTGACTGATGAAGACTCTGTATCTACAGAACAAAAAGCCCTCACTGAATTGAAATCAAAGCCCAAGAAAATACCCCACTAAAGGACCCCACTGACAACTGAATTCTTTACTCTGTCACATTTTATTTTTCCCAAGCACCAAAAGGATCTTGTTTCAGTTCATATGTAAGAGAAGGCTCCCTCAGACTTTGGAATGGAAGACAACATCTGTAAATATGTGACAATTCTTCTGTATGGCCATACACTGTCGACTAAACTCACTAAAATCGCTGCCTATCCTCAGTGTGAAAGTGATGGATTTCATCAAAAATCAGCCAAAGAAAATTTAAAATTTATGTGTTCACATTAATCGTCCACAAAAAGGATCAAAACAGAAGAGGTTAAATCTCCCTGTACTTTGATTAGCTCTAGTTAAGGGTAATTTCAGCTTGGTTTCTTTTTTTTTTTTTTTTTTTTCGGTAGTTCAGTGGTATCAGACAACACAGGAAAAGGGGGAAGAGCACAAAGATATCTCTGCACAGGTCAAAAAGTAAAATTACTAAGGGAGCAGAGATGTGCCTCACTTTTTTTTAGTGTTAAACTCATACCTGGGAACCTCAGCCTTGTGTTCAGCCATGACCTAGAAAGCTGAAATCACCCCAAACCCAGAAGTGTGGAAAGACATGTTAGGTGAGATACACCATTCAGTGCTTTCATGGGGTGCCTGGTAGTTTATCAGATACGATGTAATAGCACAGGCTTACATCACTCCTGCTATTGCCATCTTGCCTGTAAGGCACTAGCTTCCTAAATCACCTCTCACTGAGAGTTTTACACATCTGTGCTCCCTCCCAGTCAGACTTAGGGCAAAACAAAACTGGTGAGACTCCACAAAAGGATATTCTTCAGCCCAGAAATTAAGATGTTCACTCTCACACTGATATTTAAGAGTTCCTCATCAAATTCTCCTTCAGGGATTTGAACATACACCATGTCACCTGCCCATCTGACTTTGCTAACCCAGTAGTGAGGTTTTTATCAGTCCATTTTATTCATCATTGCTCCATTCTCACGTTCCGGGGGATTTCAAGAATTCTATATGAAATCGCTATTAAATCAGAGAATGTAAATTGCCTTCCATTTCTTTTACTCTTCAGGTGTCCTTTACACTAATCCTGCACTCCAGCCAACGTGGTTTTTTTAAGGAAGGTGCAGGTCACAGAGAACTTGCTCCAGCAGATGGCCAGACTCCAAGGAGACATGGGCTGTAATGAGGTATTGCTATTGAGGGATATTGCATTGGATGTACAGTAGCACATGCCAACAATCAATCCCTGGCCAGTAAAATAAAATGCAGTAACTTTGGCTGGGGAATTCAGGCATACATTGTGCTCAGACCCTGATGTATCCCAATGCCTAAGGCATGTGGGAAATTAGTTTAAAACCCCTCTAGCAGAAGAGGAATTCTACCTATGTTATTTGGAAATGCTGTATAAGATTTCTGCTGCATTGTGAAACAAGTACTAGAGGCAAGGTAACCCTATTTTTCTGTGTATAAGATTCAGTTGCCTCTACATAAGTTTCTGGTGCTATATCAAATGCCCAGGGTTATTCTACATCTTTCCCAGGTGTTATTCCAGAAATGTCCACATCTCCCAGAGATTCTTTATCGAATTTGTTTCCATGTGGATGTCACAACGGACATATTAAATGGTGCTGAAATAATTGAAAACTATCTTCTTATGAGATTTGACTGTTGCAGTTATCTAACAGGGACAGTTTTAAGGACATATGTTCTTCTTTGGCATGAGGAATGAACCAGTCTTGTCCCAAACCTTGGCACTAGTTTCGGTAAGTTTTACCAGAGCTGGGAGTTTCATGGCGCAAGAGGGTACAAAACCAGAATCATCAGTACTGCACAGTCTTCTGATGTGCAAATAAAAGCAAGCTAAAACCCAAATCAAAACAATCCACGAGGAGTGGAAGGTGAGACATACCTTCATTGAGGACTGTGAATTTTAGGCCATTTCATTCATTTAAGGGCAAATCATGCCTGGTTATACATACATCACATGCCCAGGTGAGCACCCAGAAATGCACAGTCAGGAAGCTGTTACTGATGAGAAGGTTGAATTTAAAGTACAGCCTTATTTCTTTCAATATTTTTTTTTTTCAGAGGCTGACTTCTTTCACTTTCTTATATTGAATTTTAAGGACAGAGGACCTAATTCTGAGTACATTAAAGGAGGTGTGAATGAGAAATAATTTCACTGGGTTAAATTTTGTTTCACTTACACATCAAAGTCACAATTTTTTCTGAAGGTCTTGCTCTTGGGTTCACATTCAATTGAACACATGTAGACTTTGAAACACACGGGAGCTGAATAAGCCTTTTAAGCAAATCCAGAAATTACTGAAAGGGTCATTAGACTATATCATGGCTCAAAAAATTCTTTTTTTTTTTTTTATGTGGAGAAATTCTAAATTACTAAAATTAGTCAAGATGCTCAGAGGGTTCTCTAGTCACAACATAATGAGTCATAAACTCCAGCAACTCAGCTGGTGTGTCTAACTTAACTGCCCTTCATTACTGTGACACCATTATTATATATAATTGTAACAAGACATACAGATTGGCACCAGTGTTTGCAACAGAGAAGAATTTCAGCTGATCAGTTAGATATGCTTCAAAGAGCATAATTGCTGCCCTTGGGTTACTTTAATCTCCACACTTTTGTGTGTATGAAACATGTCATAACTGTCTTTTTGCTTCTACTGTGTGAAATGTGTAAGTCATTTCAGTTTAGAGTGCATTTTACATGTATATGGTACCAGATTTAAATGTTTCTGAAATTCCATAGCATTAAAGGAAACGTTCTCCTCAGTCAATTAGTCCTTGAGCTGGGTTCTCAGTATTGTCATCAGTTTTTGCAAGGTAGGTTGGCCTTTTGAGAAGTGGCTGGAGGGAGGCCTGGGCATCAGCTTACCACTCCTGATATTTTATATTCCCCTGTGAGGGGAACTACACTGCAATTCTAAGTGGTAACCAGATGGGGGGAGGATATAAAAGCAACCTGAGTTTAGCAGTTCCTCTAGAGGAGGAGCAACATGGACTAAGATGACTAAAAAGGGGCTGATTCAAGCTTTGTCGTCAGGAAAGCAGAATGTTGCAGCTTCAAGAATGAGGGATAAATATATTGTTTGATTTTGACTCAGTACAAACAGACTCAAACTCAGAGGTTTTGTTGGTTTTCATACAACAAAAGGTTTCCTTTTTCCTCGTTGTTACTGAGGGATGTTGTTTGCACACTAAGCAATAACTGCAAAGATTTACGTGAACAACCCCATACGTCATTTCATGCAATAAATAACTCTGTTAATGTCACCTGTGGGCACTGGGCTTTGGCTACCAAAGAGCCTGGCTTTCTTCCCCAAAAAAGAAAGATCACAGAATCTTTTTATCCAGGAGGCCAAGGCATACTCACCTGGCTTCTGGCAGAATTACAAAGCCCAGTGAATAAAATTGCCACACTGCCCCTCAATACCAAGCGAGCATTACATGAAGACACCCCTTAATGTGACCCTTAGGGGTCTGGCATCAACCTTCATGTCCCTGTGGAAACAGCTACAGAGATTATGAGACTTTTTGCCCTTTTTGAAAGGTGAACACAAGCTGCCCTTTTCTTCCTAGTGCCTCTTCTACTGAGGATGTCAAAGGAACCAGAAGGAGGAGAAAGCCCATTCCACGTTCCTTTGTGTCCGGCGCCTACAACATCAATTCAGAGCTAAGCACTTTCTGAAAAGCATGCTGGATGACTATTTTTATTGCTACTGCTACTACAATTTTGTCTTATTAATATATTTTTTATTATTATTTACTACTGCTATTATTTCTTTTCCTCCGTCTTAGTAATTTTTATTCTTCTTATTCTTCTGTTTTTCTTATTCTAATTCTTATAACTAATTACTACTGCAATTATTTCTTCGTCTTCTTCTTTGTCTTCTTCTTCTTCTTCTAATTCTTTTTCAACTTATTATTCATTTTCTTCTTATTATTGTTTACTACTATCATTTCTTCCTCTTCATCACATCCTTCTTCTTCTTTATTACTACTATTTCTTCTACTTCTTTATCTTCTTATTCATATTATTCTTATTCTTATTCTTATTCTTATTCTTATTCTTATTCTTATTCTTATTTTCCTATTCCTATTCTTATTCTTATTCTCCTATTCCTATTCTTATTCTTATTTTCCTATTCCTATTCTTATTCTCCTATTCCTATTTTTTTCTTCTGTTTCCAGGCACAAGCAGCCCGTGTGGCTCCCTCAGGACGCTGGGCAGGCTCGGTGCCAGCCGCCCTTTGCGGGGCCGGCGCTGCAGCGGGCGCTAATCCTCGGGCGGTGGCACCAGGCAAGGCCAAGGGCAGCAGAAGAGGCTGCACACCACCCACAGTACCCTCCTGACCTGGGATAGACGCTTCTTGCGGGGACCCTCGGCTGGCAGCTGGGGAGCTGAGGAGCTGCAGCAGCTGTGCAGGGCAGGGGCTGGGTTGTGGGGAGGCCAGGCACAGGCCGGCACCTGGGGGCACGGCTCAAAGGCCTGGTGCTCAGCCCAGGCCTCCCGAGGGACAGGAACTCGCAGCCCATCCTCTGCAAAGCGTCCCAGTCTTTGTCCCCTGTCTTCTTGTTCTGACAGCTCGAGGACACTCAGTTCATCCCAGTCGTCCTCCTCCCGCAGCAAGGGCTTGTCCCCACGGCTCTGCACGTGTTCCCAATTGTCCGGAGTGAGCGCGTTGTCACCATCATCTTCCCAACTGGACTGGACGGATGGTCTGTTACCATTCCCTTTGGAGAGCTCTTGGCCAACAGAGTCTTCCTCTTCAGAAAGCTCTTGGCCAATACATTCTTCCCAGTCAGATGGTTCTTCGTAGCCTTCAGCTTCTCCAAGGGCATACAGGTCTGCCTCGCTGTGTTCTTCCCAGTCAGAAAGTTGTTGTTTTTCTGGCCGGCTGGGCGAGGGGCTGGGTGGCTGGGAGATGGGACTGGCCTTGTCCTCCTCCATCTCACACGTCCTCTGTCGCAAAGGGATCCTGGGAGCTGCTTTGTGCTGAGAGAGCTGCTCTCCTGGAACTGAGCACCCCAGGGCTCTGCACCCCTTAGATACCCCTCTGGCAGGGTGGAACTCCGCCATGTCACAAAGGCCTCTGGGCACCGCAGTGTTCTACGTTGCCAAGGGCCCCAACACAAAACACTCCTGTGTCACGAATGGCTGTCCCCAGCAACCCTTCAACAGCTGAACCCACTGGAAGTGGCATGGAGCAGCCCCCAGCCTTGGGGATTTGTAGGCCCTGATGTGCCCAGAGCCCTGTGAGGCCTTGGACAGGGTCCCACACAACAGCCCCAGCCCCAGACTGCAGAGCCCTGGCTTTGGAGTGTGGGTCATTCGGGGCACGAGCCATGGGCCAGATGGACACAGCCAGGCAGCTGTGGGCAGTGGCTCCATGTCCAGGTGCAGCCTGGGGAGCAGGGGTGTCCCTCAGGGTCTCCCTCCATGCTGGGAGCAGAGGGGGGTGTGGGTGAGCAGCTGGGAGCACTGCACTGGGATGGCACTGCCTGTTAGCAATAACAACACAGCTGCTTCATCCTGCACATGGAGCATCTCTTGGGATAGTGTGGGGGTCTGTTCTGTCTCTGCTGGGGCTAGGAGATCACCTGGGCATAGAGGAACACTGAGAACCAAGACATCCAGAAGTGCCTATATACTCGCCTAATGTCCTTGCCACAGCCAGAGCTGGCTGTGAATGTGGAGGGAAGAAAGAAAATGCCCAGTGAATGAAGCAAAAGATTTTGGTACTGAGTGGGAAAGCTACGTGGAGACTGCAACTCACTATGGACTCAACTATGGAGGCTAGGAAAGAGAAATGGAAGATTTCAGTCCTCTTTACTGGTACTGAAAGCAGCACAAAGAAATAAAAGCAGTGTTGGCAAAATGTGAGATGCTGTGGTTGTATTTGATGTGAGACAAAGGAAGGAGAGACAAGGACAAGCATTTAGCTGCGTAATTCATGATGCTTAAGCCCTGAAAGTGAACTGCAGCTTGCTTGGCCCACTGAGTTTAAACACCAAAATGCAGTTGTCTCACTGAGATGCCTTGGTGTGTTCCATCCTACACATGCTTGTCTTTCTCCATCGCACAATGAGGAAGTGAGAAGCATGCACTGATCTCAAGACTGCTGTTTTGTTGACGACATAGCCTTACAGAAAGCTCCAAAAATAATTGCAGAGAAATTTACTTTCCCTGTGTGTAATAGGTCACTATGGTAACTTGTTTCTGACTTACTGCAGTAGTCCTCTGTTGGAGAAAGTCAACAAGCTCACATTTATTTGTAGTGATCAATATAAAAGGCGTTTTTGAGACTGAGTCTGCCAGATGCATTAGCAAGTTTTTACCAGTCCAAAGCCTATTAATTTGAGCATCTCCAGCTCTTCAGGTAAAGGGAATTGCAAAAAACAGAAGGCTTTTGCTTTATCTATAATACAGGTGTATTCTTTGATGACTGTATACCAGTGGGCTGGTTACATTTGGCTACATACAGCAACTATGTGCTGCTGTACTAGTGAAGGTGGGTTTCAAAAGAACAGAACAAGTATTTGGGAACCATTTGAACCATCTTTCCTTGGACAGTTAGTAAGATGAATAGATGGAAACAGGAAAACTATAAAAGCGTAACTAATTTTATATCAAATATCAAACTAATAACTCAGGTTTGGGACTTTGCTGGATGTTTTATCTGTGGCTGGAGAGTTTAATGTGATATACATTCACATGTGTTAACAACTTAGATCTGGCAGGCAGTTTTTGCCATTCTTCCATGAGGCAGCTAGCGTGAGGGGCTACTTGCAGTATGGCACCGTATGCCAGACAAGAGTGAAACTTCTGTTTTCATCTTTGATTGTCTTTTTTTCCAAATATCTAAAATGAAAGCAAGTTTTCTGGAAAGCACAGATCCACTAATTGCTTCTCAATATGTCATCTGTTTTCTTAGAGCAAAACAAATGTGCTTTTTTAAAGTGAGATATATGAATATAGTATCATAATGTTGTCAGAAATAGTACTATAATGTTGTCAGAAAGTGGCACATGGTTTTAGGGGGAGTCCCAGATCTCTTACAACTATCATAAATTTCAGGCTGTGGTCAGTCTTCTGGGGTCCGAGTGCAGTAAAATATCTTTGAAACTATTGGCAGATGTGGTAAAAGAACTGAGAGAGAAATTCAGAGTCCTTGAGCATGGGGTCTATAACTTCTCTATGACCTCCCTGTCACAGATCGAGGCTAAATCCTGGTTTGTGCAATAAAGTGCTACAAACAGGATGGTTTACATGGATGTACCTGCACACCCCACATGTGCTACCTCAGCTCTCATGTGCAGCACAGCAAGAGGACTTCTGTGCCCCCATGGAATGGGTTCCTATGGCTTCCAGCTGCAGAGCTGGATCATTCAGTGCTACCTTGGAGATCCCTCACAGTGGTGCCAGTGTGTCCAGCTTTGCCCATCTGAGTGGGGAACAAAGCCCAGACTCTGGGACCTTCCTTGTAGAAGGTACACCTAATCTCCTTCTGTACAGCAAAGAAGTTTCAATTCACAAATATTTCAAGAAAAAAACAAAAACAAAAACAAAAACAAAAACAAAAACAAAAACAAAAACAAACAAACAAAAAACCCCAAAAAACCAAACAAACAAAAAAAACCCCTCAAACAAAATAGGAACAGCAACAAGAACAAAACTCAAACCCAACAGATCTCTGTCAGCTAGCTCAGTATTTGTTCTGATTAGTAAAGAAATTCTCATTGCTCAAGCTGAGGTTTAATTCCCTTTTCATACTTGCTTTTATCTATTCAATGTCATCCATTCCATAGCTGGTTTTATCTATTCAGTGCCCTCCTTTCCATGCTGGTCCAGGATGTCCTTGCAGCATCACTGTTCACTTGTTTTTAGGGTCCTTATATGCATCTGCATAAGTATTTCAAGGGCGTTCACTTCCAGCAGAGACTAGTGGAGTCATTTGTCTGCTACATTACACATCAATAAATGCTGAAAAACCCAATTTAATATTATTTTCGGTGACCCTTAAAAGCAGACTGCCTCTGCTTTATAAGAGATGAAAAAGGAATTAACTGAAATAAATAACTTGCAGGAAAAGGTTTGGAACAGATCAGACCACTTGTGGCAGTTTTCATCCTGAGGGATGTCTGTTGTCTTACAGACGATGTGCTTTTAGAGAGAAAAAAAAAATATTTGGCACTAGGACTCAAGTTACAAGCTCTGAGCTGAAAAAAACCCCAATAGCACAAAAAAAATTTGAAGCAAAAGCTGTAAATTAATTGCAGCAAGAAAAACAGGCTATAGACATAAATACTTTCCTCTTACTAATGTGTTACAAAATAGAGTAATGAAAGACTTTAGATAAAGTTGTGGAAGAGATTGTATTTTTATTGCGTGTTTGTGCAGAATTGGCACAATAGGGTTTAATCCATGGTATAACCCAGAGATAGCATCCAGACTCATCTTCTAGGAAGTCCTATAGTATCCTAGACATCTGATTTTTCCAGGTCAAGTACTGGTAGAAGTGATTTTAACATTCTTCTGTCCTATTTGCCAGGGCTACTTTGTCCTGGAAATATAGGTGCAAGGAGGAGAGGGTTGCAGAACAAAGGTAGATAGGATCTGGATGACCCCTGGACGTGTCTTTGCATCATGGATTAATCTTAATGTACACACAGCTGTACAGAAACATAGACCTCCACTGCATATGGAGTTAGAAAAGCATGATGTGCTGGTTTTGCATTGACTGAAGAATAGCTGTGGCAAAACCAATCAGTGAGTAGCTTTGAATATTGAGAACCTGTGAAACCAACTAAAGAGTTAGATATATCTCTGTGACTACACAGGTTAAAAATTGGGAAAAATCCTGGGAAGCTCTCTTTCCTTCCAATCTGGGAAGAGGTAACAATTGGGCCCAGCTCTCTCCTTGCTGGGGGGCCAGGCGGGGCGGGCCCTGGGAGCGGGGGGCAGGCCCCTTCCTGGGAAGCCTGCCGGGCCCTGTCCGGGCTGCCGGGCAAGGGGTGGGAGGAGAGGAGGAACCATCCCAGAAGGACTGGGCCCCAGCGGCTGTTAACGCCCTGCCGATGAGCAGAGACCCAAGCACAGCCCACCAGGCCTAACAGGGCCGGGCCAGGCCCCCAGCGGCTGCTGGCCAGAGGAAGGGGTACAGCTGTTGAGATCCGAGCTGCTTCCCCCCACAGCGCGGCTTTTGAAGGATCTTCTACCATAAACAGCTCCAGCCACCGCTACCAAGACCCCTTGCCGAGGGAGTGGCCCCAGCCCATGAGAGATCATGCAGCTTTTGACCAGGGGCAGCTCTGCACTGCCCAGCAGGAACTATCATGACCTCTGCAGGCCTGGGCGAGAATATTAACTCTTTCCCGGCACAGATGAAACTTGCAAAGCATCAATACTGTCTGAGCGAGAGAAAAGGAGAAAGCGAAAACACGTAGAGAGACAATATGAAGACATTAAGGTCAGCGAAGGAGGAGTTACAGCCAAGCTGGGAAGAGAATGAGAAGATGGCTTGGTTTTAGGCTGAAATTCTTTTTTAAAGCCATGGTGATGGACTGTGCTCTACTAGAGTATCCCTTTAATTCATAAAAGACTGTACTGGGGAGATGAGAGTGTTCAAATTGCAGATGAGCAAAGGTATTTGTGTTAAAGTAAATAAACATTGAAGTAGCAGTGACCTTACGAGAAGACTGAACAGAGAGAGAGAGAGAGATGAGATAAAGATGAAGATCTGCCCCCAGGAAGAGAAGACTTCTGTTCCTAGAGATAAAGATAATCTTAGGGAGAGATGAAGACAACCTTTGTTTTTGAACTGTTCATCTTTAATATAGTACCCCATGAGTTTACATGGCCCATAATGCAGCTGTGGGAAGGCTGATTGATATGGGAGGGACTTCATGAACGCAGATTCCCGGGCGGCTGCCATTTGTGAGAATCGAAGCCATAAGAGAACTGTTCTCCTTGTGGAGAAGTTAGCATGGTATATCAAAAGAGACTTCTCTCTCTAAAAGAACTGATGAAAGACTATTTTTAGAGGTGGTAAACTGACCTTGAGTTTTAAGTTTTGTCTCTGCACATTGTTAGTAAGAAAGAAAAGGAGTTTGTGGGGAAGAGGAGAGGTGGTTTGAAAGTTTTATTCTAATTCTTATTAATTTTTTCTCTCTTGTAGTTTTGTTAATAAACTTTCTTTATACTCTTAAAGTTTTGAGCCTGCTTTGCTTTTCTCCTAATCTTATCTCACAGCAGAAAAAGAGTAAATAATTCTAATAGGCACTCAAACATCTATGCTAATTGGTGCATTGTCCAGGAAACAAAAACAGGTGAACTAAAACCACTACCCATGAGTTTCCAAGGCCTGTACTGAATAGGCATTAAATAGTGAAAAATTCAGTAATAAAAAAAAAAAAAATCTACTCCAGAATTTCAGGAAATACCAACCCATGGAAGAGGACAGAAGGTCAGGCTTGCACTTTGGCAGCTACATTGAGGGTTAGGACAGGGATAGGACGTGTATTGCTACAGCAATATACAGGCAAGTAAATCCTGTGTCCTGTGACGTTGAATATACAGCTCCTGTAGACTGAAGGCAAGTATCTCAGAAGGGAGATCCTTCTCAGAAGGAGTCTAAAGAGCCATGGATTGGAAGAAACTTCTGTGGCATAGCTATAAAACTGTTTACAGACTAATCCTTAGTGGCATCTTGTTTTGGACCTGGTAGTTTTTAACATTTTGAATAATGGCCTGAAAGATTAAGGATAATATGCTTATTAAATCTATAGATGGCAACAATTTGTGAGGGATAGGACATCTAGGGAAGGGAAGAACAAACACCAATTTTGTTCTTTATCTCAAAATTCCTCACACAAGCAGTCCTGCGCCACACAGTGCTGTCGTCATGTGTGTGTGGAGACCCTGAGAGAGGTGTCATCCAGTCACCAGCAGCAGTGGTGGCAGTGGTCAGTGGAGCTGCTGGATACTGACATGGTCATGA
The DNA here is from genome assembly GCA_017589585.1 of Phylloscopus whistleri. NCBI lineage: Eukaryota > Metazoa > Chordata > Aves > Passeriformes > Phylloscopidae > Phylloscopus > Phylloscopus whistleri. Next base: position 3,118,746 of record JADMLD010000552.1, on the reverse strand, counting down.
CTGCTACAGCCCCTTGTACCCTGGTAAGCCATGGGGATTTGTGAGGCAATGGGTACAGAGACAGCGTGTGCACTTCAGGTCACCAGAGAAGAAACCTCATCATCTAAAAGAGATTTAGCAATGTACAGTGTGGAAATAAATCACAAACTGAGACACGCATACAAAGGCTGCTAGCTCAGACATGACCTGCAAGGACTTCCACAGAACTCCAGTACATCTTCTATTTCCTTCATTTTTTAACTCACTAAGTTGTACTGTGATTCACTTCAAGAACAATGGGAAAAGGGCTACCTGCATGAGTTCTCTCTTATTTTTATGTTTCCTGGAAATGTCTAGAAATCAATGAAATTGATGCTTTAATATGCACAGAAATTTATGGAAACAACAGGATTTCATTTCCTAATATAATTGCTGAATTGATTTGCATATGCAGTGAACTGCTCTGATTTTCTTAGTGGCAATAATAAAGCAGTGTCTGCAGTAATTTAGCAGGTGTTCACAGCTATTCCAAGTCTATGTAAAAGGTTACCACTTTGATTTAAAATGTTCATTCAAACTCTTCTTTCACTTTGCAGAAGCATAATGGAAGATGAAAGGTTCAAGGTAATGAGAACAAAGCACATTTGAATCCAGGATATAATTTTTTCCCAGAAAGTCTGAGGGTTTTTTGTTTTTTTTTTCCATATCTTCAGGACATTCTGATAAGATTTGCTTTTTTCCTGCCTTTTTTTTTTTTTTTTTCTAATATCTTACTCTGCCTATCTTGAAAATTAGGTTTACCTTTAACGGTTCTAATATTTCTCACGTGTATTCTAGTTAAGTCTTATTTTTGTTCAAGAGAGACAAAATAACATTAACTTCAGCATGAAACAGTAGTTATTTCCCATTCTTCCATTCCCCTTTTAAATAATTCTAAATGAAGAGCTATGTCAGATTGATAAATATAGGTGAATGAAGCCATTAAGCTCCACATTTTTTTCAAGATTAAGACATACTTTTCTTGCATACTTTATAATATGAAGCTTAGGGCACTCTCTGATAATACAGAGGGTCATACTGAAGGTGAATGAGAGGAGAAGTTAGTTACTGACCCCGCTCCATAGACTTTTCTGGTGTTTCTCTCTGGTGAAAGTTAAAATCCTTGTGGTGAGAGCTGTGTGAAATGCTTCTGGCAAGCCTCACCTTGCAGTTAAAGATTTCGTGACTTTTTAAAATCTTAGCCTGTGGTTTTTAAAGCAGAGAGAACTCTTCACACAGGTGATAGGCAGGAAATCTTTCAACAGCCTTCTCCCTCATCACAGCAGAAACATAAGCTATTTTATCTCTATTTCCATTCCTGCGGGATAGAAAGTGGGAAATACTGTCAGAGAAATGTATGATATGAGCTAGAAACTATAAAAGGAGAAGAGCAATTACTAAGAAATCCTCGGAGGTATGGGTTTCTTTTAAAAATGGAAGATTTTGGTTAAGAACACAGACAGTTTTTAAGGTTCCTCAAATTGGTTTCTGGACCTCCTAAAAGCTTATTTTATAACACTGGAAGAGACTCTCAGGCCCAGACCACATTTAGTTTCCTAATTTCTTATTCCTTATGAGCACCTGAATTTCAAAGGAGCCTTTGAATGCCTGGGCTTTTTTCTCTTTCTGCTTAATTTTTCACGTATACTAAATTGGGAGCAGCTAATCCTGCCAGCTTCCACAGGAATGTTGCGCAGTTAATGGCTTGCATTTCCATGAAGTGGTTTAATATAACAAGGAGAATTATTACATGTAGGCAGAGAAAAAACAGTGGAGTCACTTCAGTCCAGGCTTCTAAATATGTCCTAGAGATCTTTTTGCTGTGTACATTAAAACTTCAGCAGTAAAATCTCCCTTTGTTTGCTGAGCACAGTACATGTGGCAGAGGCGAGTTCATGAAGTTCACTCTTCAAACACACAATTTGTTCTACTGAGTCTCTAATAATTTGCCTTATGAAACCTGCTGGGGGTTTCTCATTTTAAGAGTTAAATTGATTCAGTCAAGTTAAAGGGAATCATGTATTTACTTCTGTTCCAAACCCATTTATTACTTCTCCATTTTCTTTCTATCAAGGCAGTGCACTGCAGTCCTATTTCATCATTTTACAGGGAATTGTCCTGTTCTGACTTCTGTTCTGCCAGCCTTTCAGGAATAAATAGTGGAGAAAAGGGCATACCAGGTGGTCACCATGGAGAGAACCACACAGAGAAACTAATTGGGCACTGTGGTTTGAAAAGGGCACAGATGTGAGATTTCTGGGACAGCACACATGGCAAAATAGCAAGATGGGGCAAGAGATGGAAATTCAGGACTGGAACAGGATGCCTAAATCCTTCATATGGCCGGAGATTTTGGGTAAAACGCATTTGTTACATAAATAATGGACTTTGAAGCAACAATCTATTTCTGCTGAATCGTGAAATTACTCCCTATCAATACTATTTGGATCTGGGTATCTGGGTTTCATTCACAACACCTTCCTTTGGATTTACAAGTGAGACCACAGAACTGGTGCCAATTCAACTGTTAGAGGCATTGTGGCTGATGGAAAATTTAGTGAAATATTGTTTGCTTCACGACTTGGCTAGATTAACTGCAGGAAAAGAGTGCACACCTGAAAAGACTTTTCAAAGTTGCATGACTACATGACTACATTTTGAGTTGCATGACTCAAAAATAACTTGCAATTCTTTTGGTTCACGTGGAACTTACAGATTTACAGTTCCTCACATCACATTGAATCACATCACATCACTGTTGGCCTCTGAGGCAATACTGAAGAATATAATTGCAGAAAGAAGAGAGATTTCTGAAACTAGTGGGGTAGCTTCCTGTTTTTTCCTCAGCCTTCTTTGCTTTGAAAATGCTATTTAACATAATACCACAAGACCAGATACAGCCATGAAACTGTCCTGCCAGTTTTAGCTTTTAGCAAGGTGAGTAGGTTTGCAGTTACAGGCTGATTTTCTTTCTGTCTTTAGCTGAGCAATAGATATGGTCTGTGCTTTTCAGCTTCAGGCTGGGCACATGATTCTGCCAAAACTTTTAAGGTGATGAAGTTTCATAGGCATTTTGAGACTAACACTTTCCCTTCACTTTATCAAATCCTGTGATGCTACTAAGTTAGTGATTATCTTCATTCCCAAAAATAATATCCTTGCAATTGAAATTTATTTGAACATTTTGAATCACGTCCACATGCAGTGGAACTTGCTCCTGCTGATCTTCAAATTATGGAAATAGCCTTCATGTGAGGGGTTTCATTGGTTTGTTGGCCATTTTTGCACCATAAACTTTTGTGTCATTAGGCAGCTTTCTGAAGCATTTCTTATCTTGACAGAAATATCAGTTTTTGTCTATAACTAAACAGACCTATTGTGGAAAGGATGTATTGCTACACTGAAATACAGGGCACAGAGCAAATGATCTTTCTTCTGATATGTCTCTTTATATAACCGGCGTTGTCATGACAACTGCAGAGCAGAGTTTTCAGTAGCAGATGCATGACTAAGGGCCTTTGTCTTACTGATGAACATGTCTGCAACTCTCACCCTCTCAACAGAAAACACAAATAACCATCCCACACAATTTGTTCCTACTCACAGAACTTTCTGTGTAAATGGCACAGTACTTCTAAACAGGGAAAACTTGATTCTGCCAGCACTTTGCACTTCGAAGCCCAAGCAGCTTTGCAGACCATACATGGGTGTGGGGGAACGGCAATTGAGGGAAGAGCAGAGGAGCTGCCCACAACCTTCTCCCTTCTGTAATAAAGCAGATACCCCAATGCCTGCCACTGATGAAGAAACTTACCATTCCTTTAGGTTCATGATCAGTCTACTCCAATTTTTAAGTGATACCTCACAGTGAGAATGTGAATAAAACAATAGAGGTAGTAAGTTACAGAAATAAAAGCCTGGAAATTTAGGTGCTTTCTTCATCTCAGGGAATGAGCTTATTTCTAGTGCCCACAAACCTCATGTCTCAGCTGTGTCACTTTAAGGCTGCAGGCAACATACGTTCCTCACTGTCACAGCTACTTTAACCAATGTTTTATTGGTGGCTGTAAGATGATCCCCCCAAGAAATGAAGCACAGAGGGGAAACAGCATTAGCCAGTGACAGAGAAGGAAACTAAGAATGAGCTTATGCTGCATTTACTGAGCTGCTGTGATGTCCTGCTTTAGTGGACACTAGAGTGCTTTCACAAAGGGCTGGCTGAGTGAAATGGTGTGTTTGTAAGCTAATAAGTTAGTTACAGTTCAGATTTATGGTGGACTCACATTAGTAGCCATCACTCTGGTTTGGTCTCACAAATTCCTTCAGACACAGCTTCATAAAATGGCTTGGGTTAGAAGAGACCTTAAAGATCATCTCATTCCAACCCTCCTGACATCCTAGTCGACATCAGGATAAGCAGCATATACATTGGATACAATTTAAAAGGCTAGGCAATACCTACCTGTGTCAGAGGCAAAATGGGAAATAGCTGAATATTACCACATACCACCAAGAAAAATAATACTAAATACCTCAAAACAGGACCAGTACCCTTTGGGAGCTTTGTCTAATCTACCATTGATTATGTAAAAAAAACACAGAAGCATGAAAGCATGGTCAATGAAGTTAACTAGTTAACTATTTTTTCTTTTATTTTGTAATTATCCAGTGGTGCAGTACAACATCCAGCTGTGTCCTCACTGCCAAGAAACTGAGCTTGAAATAGAGGAATAACTTTCTATAATATTCACTGTGCAGGCAAGGAAACTTAAACAACCAGAGTGTATTAGGATCATCTCTTATTACAGGGTTTGTTGACACTGGGTTTCCATCAAAAAGAGCTCTATTATTCTGTGGTGCATGGCCTATTGTAGTAGAAGGCAGTGCTCTCAGTTCCTGTGTTATACAGGCAAAAACAAAAGCTCAGAAATTCATACCAGTCAATTATCCCACAGAGCCACTTTCTGTTTCACTATGTCCTGCTAATATGTGCAATATTGCCATATACTGACAATTCCTATCCTAGAATCCTTTTGAGTAGCAGTCTAGGAACTTTTAAAACACCTAGCCACTGCAGACCCTCACCTGTCACTGCCTGTGACTTCACTGTGGTTGTGTTAGTTTGAACATTTTGCTGTTTCATATTTCCTTGCTGTTGGTTTGCAGGTGGTAACTGGGAACTTGGGACTGCTGCAAGCTATTTCATAGGGATTGGCCAACTCAGCTTTTGATCTTAGCAAGCACAGGTACCTGCATGTTAGTTTCCTTTAACAATCAACAGAGAGAAAATAGGCATCTCTTGCTCTCCACAGACTGTGAAGAGAGCTAAGCTGTGTGTACTCTGCCCAAGTAGATGTTGCATCTTGTATCAGAATGAGTTCTGCTTTTTATGAATGTTTCTTGTGAACATTTTGGGCTGGAAAGCACAGAGCTGGAGTAAGTGTGCTAGGAACCAGAACCTTTCTGGGCTTTTCTGGCTATGAGGCTGATGCAAGGAGAATGTTTTATGAAAACCCATGAGGATGACACCTGAAACACCAAAATCAGGAGCAGAAACACCTCTATTCTAAGCAGAGTTTTAGTTTCCCCCAGTTTACACAGGTTTAATGAATCCTGAACTCTGTGTGAACCCTGCAGGTACAAGCGCTAGTCACAGCTTAGAGGATCCCAAGGCATCTTAGAATATTATATCTGGCAGGATGGAATAGCTTTGAGATCATTGATATTGTCATGTTCACTTATTTACCTGTCATAAACACTGAAAGGAAATATTTATAAGTTTCGATCTTTTCAAAAAATCTCCAGTATCCCGCTTAGAAATGTACAGATATGAAGATGCATATTTCAGATATACTGACTGGGAGCACTGCAAAGAAGTAAAACATTTGCTCAGTAGCAACAAACTTTTCAGGGTTTGAGAAGTTCCAGATTAAGGATATACATGTTAGATGTGTGGTCTTTACAAAAAAAAAAGGAATTAGCTGACTTTTTCCCACCTTTCTGACTGGCCTGGCAAGGCCTCTAACAGGACATAAAATGCCGAACACTGTCTGAGGAGCCACTGGATAGCTTTTTACTCAGGCAGCAATTTTTTAAGAAGTCCTTTGCCTTTTGTGCATTACTTTGAGTTGTTTCCCTTTGTTGATCAACCACCGCCACCCTTGATACTTTACTAATACCCTGCTGGGGAAACCATGTATCAGACAGATTTCAAATGTGGATGGATCCAGGTGGCTACAGTCAGACAAAACAGAAGCTTATGGCCACCCTGCAGTGTTGAAATGTAATTAAAAGGGTTCCTCTCCTGCTATTTGTTTTCAGAGTTGCTGTTGGGAGAACACAGGGCAGGGGGACCACGCTGTGCCAGGATGCTGTGATCACTCTTTGGCTCCACGCTGCTTGAGATGACAGAAGGCAGCAAATCACAAGTCAGCAGGGCACTGAAAAGCTCCTGTGACTGCTTTCTGTTTGTATTATGTTGTAATCAGAGCAAATGTGGACCCTTTGCCCCACCCTGTCACCAGGGGAAGGAAATAAAAAAGGGAATTTCTCATTCTGGAAATCATTCTGGTTTGCTTTTACCCGGCACAACTGATAAAATGGTCACACCCTGCTGCCCAGGGCCTGCCTGGGAGAGGTATAAAAATTTCTTCCAACAGATTTGCTATAATTAGAGATTTTCCTTATTTTATGTAGCTCTTGGATGGCAAACATCAAAAACTATGGGCATGGGATTTCATGTGCAGTTGGAATTGCAGGTATTGCTTGTGCAGTGTGATTCACAAGGAAAAAAGACATTCCAGTGTGCCAACACTGCCAATATGTAATTAACAGCACAAATTATTTATACAGGTTTGAAAGTAGAGCCAGTCATGCTAAAATCTGCTCTTACTTGCCTTATTATCTCCTTCCCCTCCCAACCATCTTCTCTTCCTCAATTTTAATAAGATCCCCATTAGAATAGAAAACCACTGACAGAAGCATAACTTGGAACAAGACCAGATTTTGTTGTGGGATTTTATGGAAATCTATGGGCTTACACTAAGGAGTGCTTCAAAAAGGACTCAATTCTACCATCTTTCCTCTGACTGAATTTGCTGGGGTTTCTTTGTAAACTTATGAACAAGAACTCTAAAATGCTCTGACACTTTCTGATAAATGACACTGCTGCTACTCATCAGATGAGCCTTAGGAGGTCGGTTACACATTGGGAGCTCAGCTGAGGAGTGTTTTCTGCCTTAATGGAAAACAGCTGCAGAGGCAAACCTGCCAAAGCTGAGTAGGATATCAGCAAATCTGCGCTATATAGGGTAATTACTCACTTCTGGAGGAAGACAGAAAATAGAAAACCCCTTCCTTGAACGTCTCCAGGGCCTCAACGAAAATTATGTGAACTCAAAAGCTGATGACTGGAGATTCCAATACAAACCTCTAGCAAGAGCCCAGTAGGGAAAAGACAAAATGGTTTCTCAGGTGTGAGGCTATGGGATATGTGAGAATATTTATCTATACCATGGAAATATGTGCCAGGTCTGAACTCTCCCAACGAGCCCCACACTGAGTATGGCAGCTCTGTTTCTGAAGCATTAACTTCCAGCAGGGAAACAGCAGGAAATACATGGTTATTATGTGATCAAAACTTAATCAGCTATGGCTATCACTTGGTGCTCATCTGCCTGTGTCTGTGAATGTGTTTGTGCCAGCTGCAGCAGTCCTGGAGGAGCCAGTAGTGGGGAGTCACTCTGGTGGGTTTGGCCAGTGCTTCTGGCCAAAGGGAAAGATGTGGAGGGCTGGTGACAGTGGGGAACACCAGCTGGAGCAGCAAACTACAGCTGTGAACAATTCAGAGACACCATTTGAGGCAACAGCAAGGTGAAAGGAAACTTGTTGGAACAAGGCCAGAGTCATTAAGCTGGTCATAGGAGGCCTGAAACACCTCTCCCATGAAGACAGGCTGAGACAGTTGGGGCTGTTCAGCCTGGAGAAGAGAAGGCTTTGGGATGTCTTATAGCGCTTTTCAGTACTTAAACAGGCTTACAAGGAGGCTAGAGAGGGACTTTTCACAGGGTCTGTAGTGCTAGGACAGGGGGGTTGGCTGTAAAGAGAAGGAGGATAGTTTAGATTAGGTATTAGCGAGAAATTCTTTACTACAAAGGTGGTGAGACAGGAACAGGTTGCCCAGAGAGATTGTGGAGTCCTCCCCAGGAGCTTTTCAAGACAGGTTGAATGAGTCTAGTGGAATTCTTTGCCCATGGCAAGATGTTGAAACTAGATATCTTTAATGTCCCTTCCAACCCAAACCATTCTACAATTCAACAATTCTATAAAAAGTTGCTCACCTTCATTTATTAGAAGATTTTTACAATTTTCAGGGTGTGAAGCAGACTCTTGCTCACTAGCTACCCCTAGAGATATATATCAGGACTTTCTTCACTTAAAAGTAATGTCCTGACTCAATGAACATGGTCATGCCATGCGTCATATAATCATGTACTCCTGTCCTGAGACTGGCAGCTCACCCAGTGATGCCTTGCCCACTGTGAGCAGCTACACAGGGTGAGCTTGGGGGAAGCTGAACTTCTCAACACACCCTGCAGCAGATGTAGAACTCCCTTTGTTCTCAGCATTGTATCTCAGTGCCATTCCACAAGCAACAAACCCCCCTAAATTTAAACGACTTTTCTTACTTTGTTTTTCTTTAAGCATGGAGTAACTGTGTGACTGGAGAAACAGGGAATAATAAACTCCTCTTACTGTCTGCCAAGGGAAATGCCAGTGGGAGCCAATTTTCTTTGCTGTGAAGATTGTTAGTGTCATCCACCCAAACTTGTCACACCAGCAGCAATACCCTAAAAACATTTAGAACTTCTTCTAGTGCTGTAAGGAATGCAGTCAACCTACAACAAAAGTCAATTGTACATAATACCTGCCACTGTGACATGTAAGATAGCACCATGGAAAATCACTGCTAGCGCCAAACACCAGCACAACCCCTGACTGGGAACAACTGACTTGTAATTTTATGGGCTAAGCCAAAATATTACTCTACAGTAATTTCTCAGCATAAAACATGAAGTCAATTCCAGACAATTATGGCCTCAGGATAAGCTGTTCAAAAGTAGCAGAAACATAATGCAAAAACACATTTGTTCCAGTGAAAATGATAAAAGTTTGCAAATTCATCTGTAACACCTGGAGTTTTAAATAAGAAAATTCAGATATATCAGTACTTGCAATCCCCTGCTCCATTTGCCTAATACCTCTTACAAATTGTTAATAGCTTCCCTTGTCTGGTGACAGTATCTCATAACCTGTGTAATCTATATTGGCCTATAGTTTCCTCAGTGCAAAAGAACAATGTTCAGAAAGATACTGTCTGGAAGCCTGCTTATTTTCATACATTATCTTCTAGCTGTTTCAAATTCATAAGATATCATCTGAAGAGAACTCAATTTGTTTGAACAAATGTTTGTGGACCTATGGCCATGGAATTTGGTCCCATTTAATTGAAATAGAAGCCCTCTCTGCAGCTAGCAGGCATACCTAGGAATGCACAATTTTTTACAATGGTTTTATAAAGGAGTTTCTGAAAACACTGGATTCAGTTAATGAAAGTTCTTAAACTAATTTTGAGCAAGGGGATAAATATTTTATATTGCTGAGTAGGAATTTGTAAAACCATGGTTGCTACTACTATCTGGTGTCAAGTGCTTAAAACTGTGCCTCTGGTCTGTTGTTTTGACTGTTTTCAGAGTCACCAAACAGGAAGTTTGTGGGATTGACATTTGTGCAGAGAAATTTCTGCTCTCTCTTTTAGAAACTGACTCTGAGAGGATTTAGTTTGGTGACAAACTTCTTTCTCCCCTTGTTTCTTCCTCTACAATTTGATGCGAATTGAGGTTTGTACAAAGAAGCAACATGCTTATTTTTGTAAAGGTTAGGTGATAGGTACCAGAAGTACAATTTTCTTCTCAGAAATGAGAGATGACTATTTGTTCTGTGTGCTCTGGGTGTCATTACTAAGCATTAAGATATGGTGCAGCAGATGCTGAGTGTGGAGGAGCACTTTCAGGCACCCCACTCTGCAGACTGACTGTAATCTCCTGCATGAAGCTACATCACATCTCTGAAAAACTGACAGAGAAGTGAATGAGAAAAGAACTCAATCATTTGGGATCTTGGGTACAGAGCTGAAGTGAGCTCTTGAATAGTCTGCATTTCTCTTTGTGCATTCAAGTGGTGTCTTAAAGGCCAGGTAATGCTGGAGGACAATGCTCCGAAGTGCATAAACAGGCTGATACACAGTGGTCAAAGATTTTGTGCTGACTTTGCAGCCCAAAGGAGGATCCAGTGCCCACGGGAACATTGGTCTTTCCTCTGAAACTGAAAGACTCTGCTGCCCTCTCTGACACCTTTTTTTCCTCAGGAATTCAGATAAGGAAGGACAATTTACTTCCACTTTGGCTCTGTGCAAGCAATCACTCCTTTCCCTTTATACAAAATGTTTGCTTCAGCCAAGATATAAAGAGTGTCCTTTCATGTCTATATCAAGTGAAGTATCATGGAAACCATTTTTATACATTTTATTATTGTTGGGGCATGAACATACAAAGTCTCCAAATTTGTATATTGTTCTTTGCATTTCTACTTCATTAGCAATGGAAACTGATTTGCATGCAAATAAAACTAGAGACAGCAATTTCATAAGCCTAATATCCATCAGGGTAAAGAAAAGCTAATTCATCAAGAAATTTTGCTTTTTCTAGGAGCTGAATCTATTTAGTTTCCTTAACCCTTCCCTGATAGCTACAGGATTTCTTTCCAGTATAGACAAAGTTAGCAAATTGGTCAAGGCCCCAAATGCATTGCAAGTCATGCAGGTTCCCCTGCCCAGACCTGCATGGAATCCTGGCTTAGAGGATAATTTCCTCATGGTGCCAGATCCAACATCATCAGAGCCTCCAGGAGTCTCTCTACGCACCCATGGGTCAGCATTGTCCTCCCAAAACAAAGTGTTCCCTGCAGATGGCTGCAGCCAATCGAGAGGTATTCTTTCTGCAGTTTTCCTGAGTGCAGATCAGGAGTGGAAGCTGCACCACTGAAATGGAGTAGAAAAGCAAGGAAACGTTGCTATGAATCCATATCAGGAGTTGGCTGGGTTTCTGTGTTACTTGAACATAATGTGAAAGCAAAATAAGCATGTTTCATTCATGGTACGGTATAAAACTCTCACTCTAGTTCTCCCAAACCTTTATTCCTTTCACACATATAATTCACAGATAGACAGAACTGCTGCCAAATCTAAACCAGCATAATTATAAAATCCAACACCTGAATGAGTTTCTGGATAAAGCCCAGGTCCTTAAATGTATGAAGGCACTCACTTTGGCATTTGAATACTTACATTTTTTTCTAGGGATCAAATAAATTTTGGACTTCGGAATAACTTTTCAGTTTGGCTGCTCTTTTTGGGTACTTTAAAGTTTCTTCTATGTTAGAAATATTGAATTTTCTTGACAAAACAGTGCAATAAATCATACATAATGCATTTGATTGTGCCCTCCACAGTTTTAAGATTTGTAATTTTATTTGGTTGTGCTTATAATCCAAATCAGACATGACTTCTTCAGGCCCTATGGCCCAAATCATCTTAAGGTAACTAAATAGGTCATTTTAGGATACCAGGATAATTATTCTAATTAGAAAATAAGTGGCCACTTTGTCCTTCCTCAATTGTCCACAGAGAAAATCAAGTTGGGGTAGCAAACTATAGGCAGATAGGTTGAAGAGTAGTGCACATTTGGGTATGATCCCTACCTATGGTACTGTTTGAGCCATGGAATGTCATTTGGGAGACTGTGGAACACTTTCTGATAAAGACAACAAAGACACTGTTGACATAGTTAATGGAACTTCTGCAAATATTAAAAAGAATGTTAAATTATATGTGCAAAAATAAGCACTTTAATGGAACTGATAAAATGACCATGTTGAAGACATATTTTTACTTGGTTGCAACAAAATAACATCGTTGAAATGAAATGAGAAAATTAATGTATGCATTGAGCTTTTCACAAAACTTAATGTGTTTCCCTGAAAAGTCTTTCTTCCAGCAGAATGGTCTCTTCTAATGAAAAAGAAAAAAAAAAAAAAAAAAAAGACAAAACAAACATGCCATGAGATTTTTCATCACTTCTCATTTTGGGCTTATAGTTCTCAGATGATTTTTGAAAATTTCACTTGTCTTGTTCTATTACAGAATTATTCTTTATTTTGTACTCCAAAAGATAAAGAGGAAATACTTTCTCCTTTCTTATTAAACAAATGTTTAAAATACATTGGGAGGTTTAGTTGAAGAAGGAAGTCAGGAGGAGGAACTCCATAGTTATGCAGATTTAGTATGTGTTGTGCGGTAATCAGCCAAGTGATGAATGTCTACTATGAAAAAGAAAAGTCAAGTGACAAATTCTTGTGAGTTTTATTTGTAGTTCCTTACAGATGAAAGAATTTATTTGTTTTACATAGCCAAAATATCCAGGTTTGCCAATAATCATTTAAATCTTCATTTGCTGAAATCTTCCTAGTGTTGAGTCAATACCAAATTTTCAAGTCAGCCAGACCTGACAGAGACTTGAGCAGGTCTGTCTGGTAATTCCACACCCACAGTGGGTGACTCCAAGCTTAATGGAGAACCTCAAATTTACCTGCTACTCATCCACTGACTCTGGCATTGTTTTGTAGGGTCCAACGACTTTTGTTATTGACCCTAATCCTGTCTCAGTTAGTTTGCAGTGGAACAGTTTTGGGGAAAGAAAATTCACTCTTTTTACTGAAGTATTCTATAATGCTTACTGCAATGCCTTTGGCAGGACATCTGTGGAAGTGGACTTTGGGATGGTGAAGTAGAACCTTAATGACTTCACTAAAGATATGTTCTTAGCACTGCTCTCATTGCTCCTGAAGCATAGCAAAATTCATGCAACACAACTTCCAAGCTTTGAAACTTTTGTGCTGGCAGAGACTGGAAAATAACCTAATTTCCCTAAAGCTAGATCTGGGCTTGTGGCCAAAATAAAACAAGTAGTGAAGTCTTTGAAAACTTGAAAAGGAGCTAAAATCAACAGCTGGGTCTTCAGCTGGTGTAAAGAAGAATAGAATGATGAAGGCTGATGGGCTGGCTTTGTAGTCTGATGTAATTCCCTTTTTATAGCTGCTTTTTATTCTGAAATGATCTGCTTAAAATGGTTAAACAGCAGACCATAAGGGTCAGAAACTCCATTAATCCATAAGGGTCAGATCCATAAGGGTCAGAAACTCAACTAATTGTCAATTCTTGCCTGTAAGTCGTGGTTACTTGTCTGTGCAGTTGTCTGCCCAGCTTTTAATAAGTAAAACACACTGTGACCTTTGTTTGTAGCCATTTTCCTCTGCAAAATAGCAAAAAAAATCGGGGGTTGAGAGCAAGCTAATAAAGTCACTTGTAAACAAGAACACTGAATGCTAAATATTAGTTTCTTAATTACATTACAAATTAAGAATATTTTGAAAGCATAAACTCCAGGCTTTGTGGTCATTGTGGGTTGTTTCCTGTACCTGCAGTCATTAAATTTTTGATTCTCTCCCTCTTCTTCAGTGAAGAAATAGCTTTGGGTTTCCTGATTCTTTAGGAAGCATCAGTGCAAACATCTCAGTACTGAAGAGCTGCAAAATAGTGGACTGGTACATTCATGCAGCAGGGAGAAAAATGTCTATTTTGACACACATTCTAGTTCTAAGCTTTCTGAGGGATAAGGAAGAAGGGAAAAATTCCCTATACTCATCTGCTTAGTGAGGTATCTGCACACCAAGCAATTAATCAGTTCTGTAATGCTTTTCCTCCAGACTGCCTTAGAAAGACACAGTTATATTTTAATGTAAATAAGAAAGAGTTGAGAAACTTTGAATATGCAACGCAGTGTTATACTCCAGTGTTAGTACATGAATTAATTTCAGAAGTGAGTGAGATCTTTAAAACTGTAGTTGATGCCAACAATGCATGTGACTCTTGATTGGCGTGACCAATCTTCCAATTATCTTCCTGGATTCAATTTTTTCCTATAAATTAGGGCAAATATAGGTTATTTGTCAAATAGAGTTATATATTACAGAAAAATATTTTTCTGCTTCAGAGGCATTTCTACAATTCTTTTAAATCAGTATACATGCTATTATTCAATGTTTCAACGAAAGAAAGTTAAACCCCCCCACTTTTTCAATCAAATTCATCAAACCCAAGCCCTCGGCACTCTGCAGTGCATGCAGGACTTCCCATCAGTTTATTAAAGAGGCAGTAAATATTCAGAGCTGTGTCAGTGGTTTGGCTGATGTCACTATCTCTGTCTGAAAGTGATGGAGGGACTGTGTCTGGATATCATTCAAGCCTCAAACATGCCACCTAATTTTGAAGAAAGAAGCTGCACCTCATTTAATCGCCTTGGTGAGCAGTAGCTGGCATGACAGCCAGACCCCATTCAGAGATGGCATAACTTGATTCTCTTCTACATGTTTTTCACGTCAACATCTTTGTAACTGCTCTCAAGGCAGAAGTAAGGGAGCAGAGAATATAAGCAGCCTCCTGCCACACAGCAGGGAATCGGAACTGCTATGGAAACAAGAGCAGCTTAGCAGAAGGAGAATTTACTGGATAGGTTTCTACAATCTCCTTGACATTTTACAGATGCATGGGGAAAAGGAGTTAAAAACCACTGAAGTGTTACCACATCTTCTTCTGCATTTATCTGTTGACAGCCTAGTTAGGAATGGGTTTGCACACAATAAATTGACCTTGACAGTATGTTCTTGGTCTTGTTTTGTGGAGCAGCCCTGTTATGTAAAGCACAGCCCAGCCCTGGGTCTCAACCCCAGTTATCTTACAAGCCATATAAATTTTATCTGACATTTACTAAATAAAAATTAAAATTATAATCAGTACTTCATCTGTGAGTGTCAGTTTTAAGAAAGAACTATTTCTGCCTTTTCTCCACAGATAAATTTGAGATGCACCAGCTCTCTGGAAAGAAACTTAGTTTTCATGATGTCTTGGGGATGGTTTTTAACCCATATCCATTTTGGTTGTTGGTTTTTTGTCTTGTGTCTGGAACGGTCACTTCCCTCTGCCTCACCCCTGCCTGGCTCTGAGAGTATCACAATGTGTGAGGGCCAGCCCAGGATCCCACCAGAGTTGGGGGGTGAGGGACACCTGGAACCTGCCATGCCCCACTGTGCCACCCCTCTGTGCAGCCTGGCCTTGGGGCCAGCCAGGGACGGTGAGATATCCAGGGGAGAGATCCCCCGCCCAGCTCCGCTGGGTTTTGTGCTGCTGCTTTGGGTTTTCCGCTACACTTTAACTTGGCATCCCTTGTCCAGCGGACCCCCGCAGCTCCTGCTAGGCTGCAGAGGTTCTGCTACATTTTGTCAGCCTAGGTGCACCCTCCTCTGCTGTTGCAGCCTGTTGCTCCGAGGTTCCTGCTGCAGTCCATTCAGTTTCCTGAGTGGCTCTGAGACCAGCTGCCCCTGAGGGTTTGCAAAGGAAAGTCCCTTCTCCCTCCCTCCCTCTCTCTCTCTCTCTCCTGCCAGCCCACCCGCCATTCCCTTGTGCAGAGAGGTGGCCGAGCCTCTGCCACAGCGCCTCCTGGAGCCGCGGAGGAATCATTGCATCCGCCCTGCCCGGCCGGGAGCCAGCAGCGCCCCTGCCGGCAGTGACCGGAACTGCACCAAAGGGAAAGTGCCTGCAGCCAAGAGAAGACTGTTACGGGGTCCTGGTTTTGTTTGTGGTGCTGCCATTGTTGTTATTTGTTGGCCTTGTTATACGTACACATACTAGTAAAGAACTGTTTTCCCTTTTCCCATATCTTTGACTGAAAGCCCCCTAATTTCAAAGTTGTAATAATTTGGAGGGAAGGGGCTCACATTTTCCATTCCAAGGGAGGTTCCCACCTTCCTTGGCAGACACCTGTCCTTTAAACCAGGACACATGGTTTCTATAGCAGAGCTGCAGAAGTGCTTTAATAACCTTCAGAGAAACAGTGACTCTCCTGCATGCTGATGTGAAGCACATTTCCAAACTCCAAGATTTGTCACCAGCATTTGTCAGGCTGCATTATTTGTGGACTAACTATTACATTATTCACCTCTCTTCAACACTGCTGCCACCATCCCTTAACAATGATGAAAAGTGAAAATCCGCTGTCATGTCTGTCATAACGTAAATAGATTTATAAAGAAAATAATGCCAGCTGCTGGGAGAGACTTAAATACTTGTTCTTGCACTCATTATGAGTGATTAGATTTGATTTCCTGCCCTTCTTATTCATGTACAATGCTAAAAGAGACCTGAACAATAGTATGCTGTACTTGCCATTTTAAATGCCAAATTCAAAAGACGCAGGACTTGATTCTTATGTAGCGTTATACACATTCCTCTCTATTAGCATTTATTAGAATCAGAACAAAATATCTTGCAGAAAAATTCATAAAGAAAATTTGCAAACTATTTATGGAATCAATATGAGCTACCCAAAATACTAATTTTTCACTTGTGTGGGAAATAAAATAAGTATTCATACTATTATCTGAGAAACCTGTTCTAATCTGTACACAGTATAAGAGAGATGGATAATCCTATATATCAAATTAAGCTGCTGGTGAGTGGGGAGGAAGATACGAAATATATGTATGGCACTTCTGACAGCTAGGGCTCAGTTCAGGTGCTTAAAAACAAGAACCTAATACTGTTTAAGTTACGTGATGATAGCCTGGTCATGCTCAAATTTAAGTAAGTAGCTTTTAGCTATTAAAGTTATGTAAAAGGTTTTTTACACTTGTAAACACCAGGAATCTGAGGCCCTGTGAACTTCTGATAAAATTACAGGTATCTATGATAGCTTATGGAAAGAGGGGAGGACTCGTGCCGAAGATCACGAAATCGGATGTATTTTCATCCTTCATATAATCAGATTCTAAAATAATTGGATGGGTCACCTTATTTTTACTATTTTTTCATATTTCTGTCTAGGTGTTTCTATTGAAATTATGGTGTGTTCAAAACCTATATAGAGTGTGGATGAATATTGCTAGGCTATATTCCTTGTATCTGCACAGCCAGCTTAAAATGAATTATTTTTAGGCTCCTGCTTCTGAAGAATGAGGTGCACCATCGATTATGAGCTTCTGAAGTTTTCTATTCACTGATTAGCCAAACACTACCTAATCAGTGTAGCAGGATGTTGTGCCCGAGTGGCTCAGCTCAAAGTTATCAGTGATGGGTGGAGAGGGGAGTCACTTTGCTTGTGGTGCTGAGACGAGCCTCACTCAACAACCCCAAAGTTAAATGTTCTGAGGATGTGAAAACCAATGTTTCCTGACAGAAACTGGCACTGGTGAGGATGCAGAAGATAAAGAAATCAACAAATGGTAGTACTGATAATTTATCTAAAGCTGCTGAGCTAGAAGCTCCTGAGCTGGCACGGCCAGCCTAGAAATATATGACTGACATTCAATCACTTCTTAATATAAAACTGCAGTCTCACTTGTCAACAGTATTTATATGAGCTGTATTGCTTTGATTAGCATGGTGCTAAGCCCAGGTCTGTAAGGCTTGATGAGAAGCATAAGACACTGTCATAGGCCCAGCCTTACAATGTATCTTGGCAGGGCTTTTCTCTTGGACTGTGGGCAAAGCTTGCTCATGGTTTTTTGTGCCTTATGAGTGCCTTTCTCAGTAAGGTTTCAGTTGAATTCTGTTAAGGTTCAGTTAAGTTCTGTTGAGTTTAAAGTATAAAAAGACCTGGTTTGCTACAATAAAACAATCTTCTTCAGATGTATGATGAGTTAGTTCCATGTATCTTGGTTCCCCACTGCTACAGGTTTCAAGGCCATGTCCTGCCTTCTTCTTTCTTCACAAACATTTGAAATGAAATGGAAATACTGCCTTAGGTAAGGATGATGCTTAAAAATTTGTGAGCTGTATTGCAGAAGTAATTTCCTGAGCTGTCTCTGTAACCAGTGTGGAAAGAATGAGTCCTGGGCTAAAAGGGTATTGAAAATATATTCTTATGTTCTCAGGTATAATCACCTGGTGGCTATTGCAGAAGGAAAGAAACAAGACCTTCTGGCTACAGTCTTTATAAATAATCCCCTACATTTATAAATAATTTCCTATATTTACTTGCCTAATCAGGCAGGTAAACCAAGAACTCTTATATACTGCTTTTGGCCTTTAGTGGGGTAGACAGCAATGGCTTTATTAGTGTGGTTTTGAGTCCTTCTTGTTCTTATTAACTTTTCTTAGCTTTTCTACTGCATATGCAATACTGTCTGCTTGAGTTTTATGGGATCAAGCCCCAAGAACAATAAACTTTAAACTGTGTTTAAAGTATTGTTAAGTATTTAAGTCTGAACTGAATCATTGGAATACAATTGTCACTGAGAAGCTGCTACTTAGCAAGCTTATAAGAAATCATGACTTTAAATATTAAGAACACAAAGACAGAAGAAACATAAATAGGAGTTGCCAACAGATCATGGAAAAACTTGACAATGCCTTCCTTTTCCTCTTGATGAACCAGAGTCCACTCTCCTTCCATCAATACAGAATGAATAATTCAGGGCAGCAGATAATTCTTACCAGAACTTGCCTGCCATTAATTTCAGATTTATAGTTTATAGTAGAGAACAAGCTAAGGGAAGCTGTTCTGAGCTGTACTGTAGTGGGACCTCTGGATGTAAACACATCCTCACCAGTGCCTAGTCAATCAACTTCTTATGTGTCAGACACCTGTACTACTGAGGCTAGAATTAACAAGGCTTCTTTGTACAGAATATAACCTTCATGCCCTCTCTCATGGACAAAGAAGTGAGCAAACCAAGAAGGTCGGTGAGACGACATACCCATGTGAGATTTAGATCTCTTATCTCTCAGTGCACACATTGTAGTAGAGCATGGTATGGCATGATATGTTCCCTATCTCTGTGCTCACTTTTCTTCACAGTATCTCTAGAGGGTCTCCAAGTGACTATTGTCTTACTGTTAGTTTGATTTTCTTCTATAAATTTATATGCCTCCTGCATAATAGGACATTTTCAGCAGTGTTTTTATGTGCAAAAGAAGAGTTCTGAAGAGTTATTGTGGTGTATTCTTGATTGAAATATAGGCTTATAAGCTGCTAGTATTTAAGCAAGGACACAAATAAACTAGTAATATTATGCACATATAAAAACTTTGCTGTGCCAGAACTATAATTCTCATTTGTCTTTTTCATGCAATGTATTTAAAATTTAACAGAGCTTTGACTATGAAAGTGCAGGATAAGATTTTCATGCATGGCACAGGATGAAAGAAATCAGAGGTGTTTTGCTCAGTATGCTGAAGAGCAGGTTTAGCATAAGTCTCAAATAAAGAGAGGCATTCAGTTTTTCTGCTTCGTGAACAAACCAGAACTCTGTTTTGTTAAGTGAACTACAAATGTTCTAACTTTAGCCATTTAAAAGAGTTTGAGAGTTAATCAAATTAGGAAAATAGCAAGCACTAAAATCATCAAGTAGACAGGAAAATGCAGTAATCCTTATAGAAATATAGTGACATATAAAAGCTGATTTGTCTCACCTTAACATTAGGTGTGGGAGACTTAATGCACATAGAATGAATCATCTCTTGCAAACTTCTGTTGTGGAGAATGTAGAAGTTCAGATGTTACACAGCTCGTGTAAGGGGAAAAGAGAACACTGTTTTTTACAAAGCTGGTTCTGGCCCATCCCTCTGTCATGTAAAGAAGTAAAAGTGTCTGTCTGCCTCACCAGGATCATCACCCTGAGCAGTCTGCAGTCTGACCTAAGAGTGTTTGCTAGTGCAAAGGGCAGTGATAGTTGTCCCACTCCTAATTCTTGTCCAGGTACAAGGACCGGATCCTAAGTTAAAACTCTGGGCCATCAGTAAATAGAAACTTACTGTTATGGTATTACCTGTTATTTGTAACCATTCTGGGCAGTTCTGTCATTGAAATAGAAATGAAAAGTGATCCCGTCAATGCATCTTCAAGCATATTGAAGGGGGTTGAGTTTTTATTCCTCACCCACATAAGCTTATCCATAGTAGACTTATGTCATTTTGTTGTTTTCTGACAAATATTTTTCATTCAAGTTTCTTTTATATTTATGCACCTGGTACTGTACTCATCTTATCTGAAGTTGATTTCATTTACTATTTGCTCTGTTTTGCAATTATTAAGAAACAAAACACAGGTTTGGGATGCTCATGTGTCTGCTTGCTTCAGCTTGATGTTTGGTCACATCTGGTTACACTGTATGGACTTTAGGATAGTTTTTCATAAAATGTGGTAAGTCTATTGGAAAATAAGTCTTTAAATAAGAGGCTGAAAATCTGTTTAACAAATTGAAAGCCAAATCATATAGACTTGATTCTGCATATTCACTCCGTCTTTTGATTAATGAAATATGGCCTTATTCTGTTTATCATGCTTCATTGTGGAGTAATAAGGTACCAATATGTATTCAAGAACCAGTTCATTCAGTTTGCAACTTTTGAAAAATCTATTATGCTGAGTAAAATTGCTGACCAATTTGATTGCAAGGTTGCAGAGACAATGGCTATATGTTGTGATGGTTACAGCAGTGATAGACAAAGTCACTGTGTCACTCCTGTGCCTAAAGTGACATGAATGCAACAAAGTTATGCACACCTCAGACAGAATGGTCCTCAAAGAAGTGACAACTGTTAGACTCAGTGTGAATCTTCCATCTTTAGGGCATCTGTGGATGGCACTGCTATGTGTCAAAGACATTTATTTTAATGTGAAAGCTCCTTGTTTTTTTCTGGTGTGGTTAAATATGTTAAGTGAGAGGAGCTCACCAAGATCAAAAAGGGGCAGTTGTCTTTGCAGTGATTTGTGCGAGTGAAAAATGAACCTTTTCCTGACCAAACCCTCAGATAAGCCCAAAACAGGAAATTCAAACTTCTGACCCTCCCACAGAAAATGCCTCCATCACTGAAAAGTAGAAATAAAATGTCAGCTTTCATGAATTTTTAGTATTGACCTTATGGAAAGGGATTGAGAAGTGACAGAAGCAGGGAAGACAAAGAATGATGTTCCCTTCTTAACTGAAAGGCAAGTCTTATTGCAAAATTGATGTACACAGCTCCCACCCTAGCACCTGTGGCTGAAGCATGTGGGAGGTGTACTGGCAGGAATTTGGGCTGTGAGCTGTAGTGCTGTAATGGAATTGCTGTGGGGTATTTATTAACCCATCTTGCCCTTAGGCTGCAAACATCCATGGTTTGTTATAGTAGAGACAGACCTGAAGAGAGAGAGACTGGCCTTGAAAAGTTAGTTATGGGAATGGTGGCTTTATCAGCCATCCCTGCCAGGGAACCCATAGCAGAAGGTATATTGGCAATAATTTTTACAAATAGACATCAGCTGCCAGAAACTGTCTTTTATTTCTTCCTCTTCCTCCACTTCCTCCTCCTTCGCCTCATCATCTTCTTCTCCTTCTCCTTCTTCTCCTTTACTACTACTATTTCTTCTACTTATCTTATTCATTTTCTTGTCTTTATTATTCTAACTTATTATTGTCATTCTTATTCTTCTTAGTATTTAATTCTACTATTTATTCTTATTCTTATTTTCCTATTCCTATTCTTATTGTTATTTTCCTATTCTTATTCTTATTCTTATTTTCCTATTCCTATTCTTATTCTTATTCTCCTATTCCTATTCCTATTTTTTTCTTCTGTTTCCAGGCACAGGCAGTCCGTGTGGCTCCCTCAGGATGCTGGGCAGGCTCGGTGCCAGCCGCCCTCTGCGGGGCCGGCGCTGCAGTGGGCGCTAATCCTCGGGTGGTGGCACCAGGCAAGGCCAAGGGCAGCAGAAGAGGCGGCACACCACCCTCAGCACCCACTTGACCTGGGATAGACGCTTCTTGCGGGGACCCTCGGCTGGCAGCTGGGGAGCTGAGGAGCTGCAGCAGCTGTGCAGGGCAGGGGCTGGGTTGTGGGGAGGCCAGGCACAGGCCGGCACCTGGGGGCACGGCTCAAAGGCCTGGTGCTCAGCCCAGGCCTCCCGAGGGACAGGAACTCGCAGCCCATCCTCTGCAAAGCGTCCCAGTCTTTGTCCCCTGTCTTCTTGTTCTGACAGCTCGAGGACACTCAGTTCATCCCAGTCGTCCTCCTCCCGCAGCAAGGGCTTGTCCCCACGGCTCTGCACGTGTTCCCAATTGTCCGGAGTGAGCGCGTTGTCACCATCATCTTCCCAGCTGGACTGGACAGATGGTCTGTTACCATTCCCTTTGGAGAGCTCTTGGCCAACAGAGTCTTCCTCTTCAGAAAGCTCTTGGCCAATACATTCTTCCCAGTCAGATGGTTCTTCGTAGCCTTCAGCTTCTCCAAGGGCATACAGGTCTGCCTCGCTGTGTTCTTCCCAGTCAGAAAGTTGTTGTTTTTCTGGCCGGCTGGGCGAGGGGCTGGGTGGCTGGGAGATGGGACTGGCCTTGTCCTCCTCCATCTCACACGTCCTCTGTCGCAAAGGGATCCTGGGAGCTGCTTTGTGCTGAGAGAGCTGCTCTCCTGGAACTGAGCACCCCAGGGCTCTGCACCCCTTAGACACCCCTCTGGCAGGATGGAACTCCGCCATGTCACAAAGGCCTCTGGGCACCGCAGTGTTCTACGTTGCCAAGCGCCCCAACACAAAACACTCCTGTGTCACGAATGGCTGTCCCCAGCAACCCTTCAACAGCTGAACCCACTGGAAGTGGCATGGAGCAGCCCCCAGCCTTGGGGATTTGTAGGCCCTGATGTGCCCAGAGCCCTGTGAGGCCTTGGACAGGGTCCCACACGACAGCCCCAGCCCCAGACTGCAGAGCCCTGGCTTTGGAGTGTGGGTCATTCGGGGCACGAGCCATGGGCCAGATGGACACAGCCAGGCAGCTGTGGGCAGTGGCTCCATGTCCAGGTGCAGCCTGGGGAGCAGGGGTGTCCCTCAGGGTCTCCCTCCATGCTGGGAGCAGAGGGGAGTGTGGGTGAGCAGCTGGGAGAACTGCACTGGGGTTGCACTGCCTTCCAGCTTTTCAGGTAAAGGGAATTGCAAAAAACAGAAGGCATTTTTTGCTTTATCATACAGGTTTAGCAGGTGTTTTCCTTTAGGACTGTGTACTAGTGAGCTAGTTACATTTGGCTACATACAGCAACTATGTGCTGCTGTACTAGTGAAGGTGGGTTTCAAAAGAACAGAACAAGTATTTGGGAACGATTTGAACCATCTTTCCTTGGACAGTTAGTAAGATCAATAGATGGAAACAGGAAAACTATAAAAGTGTAACTAATTTTATATCAAATATCAAGCTAATAACTTAGGTTTGGGACTTTGTTGGATACTTCAAAAACCATGTTTGTAGAGCTGTACACTTAAAGCTCAGTAACACAGGACTTTCAGCAAGATCTGATGGGTGGAAAAATAGAACTCTTTCAAGAATTGTATTAAATCTGGGTTTTTTTGTGTATAAACAAGCCTGCATTTAGTTGCTGAAGGCCTACTGTCTTTTTGCTTAACAACATGTTCTTTAAAATTGGTATGAATGTCACAAGCAGCACTATTTTGATAATGAAAATCAAAGCAGTAATTAACTTTTTGTACAGTTATAAGAACATCTAATTATGAAACTACTTGTGAATAGAAGACTCAGCCTTTCCATGTATTAAAAGTCAATTTCTGTCCTGTCAGTTTCCTCCATGGAAAAATATTTTGGACTGCAAGAAACGTTTTAATTTACAAATTTTTTTTCATGAACCTTGCACACCAGGATTGCATGTGGAATATAGACTTTACTAACTTTCTTTTCTTTAACATTCTTCTTAATGGGAACCCTCAGTTGCAAGCAAGATTTAATTTGGAACTAGTTTCTTTACAAAACCAGAGATACATAATGTAGATGAAAATAAACAGGTTCTTTTGTCACTGACAATTTAAATTAGCCTGTTAATCCCAGTGTGACTAAAGCAGAATAGTCAGCATAGGGTAATAAAAAAACCAAACAAACAAACAAAAAAAAAACCAAAAAAAAACAACCCAAAAAACCCCCAAAACAAAACAGATTATTGTTTTATAAAATTATTAATCATTTTACTATCATAGATATTCTTCTGTAACTGCTGATACAGACTTGATTTTTAGTAAAAAATCCTCAGCAAATACATATTCACTACTGCATGATAGTATTTGATAACAATATAACAATAATTAAAATAAAACTTATCCACTTCAAGCTCAGTTTAAGCATCCACTTCAGTGTTTTTAGAGTTTCAGTATTTGAGAAAGCAATCTGACAGCAGATTTATGCTATGGGTTCAGAATCTGACAGTGGAGAATGAGAACAGCAAAATTGAGTCATATTCCCTGATTAAATTGGGAGATTTAAAAATTGCTTTAGAATAGCTCATCTCACCTCAGAGGACAACTTTCACATATTCAAATATAATTCTGTCCCCATCAAAGGCAAAGGGATCTAGTTCATTTAAGTGAGAGATGAATTAGGGCCTGCCTCTGTCATCTTTAACTGTGAAATAAGAAGTTCTTGAGCTGAACTAAATGTTGTTGAAGTTGCTTAGTGTAAGAGCTGCCTTTTACTCAAGGTAAATGTAAAAGGGGACATTCAAGTGCTCTGTGCAACCAGGTAGCAGAAATAATAGGAAAGCTGTTACAATCACTGTCTTGCATGTTGCAAAGGCTGAGAACAAGATGAATCATTTGGTAGTGGAGAAGGGCAAGACAAATGCAGGCATGTAAGAACTGATTGCTGAAACTGTGATTGCCTATCATCTGTGACAGAAAGAGGAAAGGGTGCCTGACTATGAGGAAATAGGTAGCAAAAAAGCACTGGATACATTAACAGCATCATTAGCAGTCTGGTCTGAGAAAGAGATAAAGGATAATTTTTGTGGGAGACTGGGAGCAGAAAGCTTGTCCTCTGATTGCTGCTGTGGCCAGAGAAAATGGGTGCCAACTTCTTCTTTTTCTTTTTTTTTCAACTAAATACCTTTGATCACATCAGCAATGCATAAACCCTTTTCTTCCTTGCAGACAGAACTCCCCACTGAGCCTTTGCCTATTAACTAAGGTCAGAAAGGACACAGAACAGTTGACAAGGTGGTTTTTCTGAAATTGTACTGTTGTGGGAACCAAGGTAACATCTCTGATACCCAATGTTTTTAAGATAATTCACTTTCATTTATCAACCTATCCTTCACCCTATTATCTTTTTATGCAGTGTATTAGTGAGTTTTCCTGGAGGACTTGTTTTAGTGTGTTTGCATACAAATAAATAAATGAGCTTGTTGCATCTCTGTGTGGAACAGCCACAGCACAGTCTGCTTTGGTTTGTTACAGGGTGAAATTTCATGGGTACGTGTCTGACAGAAAAAATCAATCATTTTCTTAGTTACCTACTGCTTTTCCCTGGAAGAAAAGAGAGGGTCCTGGCTTCCTCCACTGCCATTCTCAGCTGCTCCTATTTGACATGCCATACATTAGAAGACATCTCATTTGGCAATGTAATCTAACCGGAGATTCATAAATCAGTATCTCTATTTTTAGACAGTATTTAAGTTGGTAGTGCAACTTAAATTGCACATTCAGTTGCAAAAATGGATGTATTTTTGAAGAAGCCTAGACATCCTTGCAAAGTCAGAGTGTTTTATTAGGATAAGAGAACTATAAATAAACAAGATAATGAAATATTCTAACCTCAAAGTGTATCAGATTAATTGTGTTAACTTAGAGAACACAAGCCAAAATAAAAGGAGTACAAAAGAAAAGCAATAAATTTCAAAGTATGTCTGAAAGTCTACTTAAAGTTTACTTTGGCAAAAGAAGTGAAGACATTTTCCAAGCTGAATTGAAAGGAATGTCAAGAAGGTGAGTGAGTGATCTGAGAATAAATATAGGAACACAGATGAACAATGTAAGGCTAATGCATTAATTCTCACCCTATTTCTCTGGTTAGATTCATCCGCTGCAGTAGCAGCCATAAATTCCGGTCTGTGACTGACTGAAAAGGGCACTGCTTTTAAATCTAAGGTGCTCATCAAGAGTATTGAATGCATAAAGTTTTTTCACATGTAAAGACCAAGTTGGAAGCTGTTGAGTTATAGGAGAAATGTCTTCTTTCCTCCTTAAGCACTTTAAGGATTGATGCTTTAGGCCTTTCATTATATGGATCACTGAAAGAAACAATCATTCCTATATTTCACTGTCAAGTTAATTGCAGTAGTGGTCAGCTATATTACTGCTAAATCTCAAACTTGGTGCATCTCAGTGTTTCTAGGAAAAGCATCATCCAGCCAGAGCCTAGCTTTCTCCTGGGAGTCCAGCTGATGAGATTTCATTCAGCTCCTCTCTGCCTCAGGTGATGAGTATAAAAGAAGTGCAACCCCCAGATCCTTACCAGTATAAATACATATAGCAAGTTTAAGGGTGGTTTTTTCATGATACTGAATTTTCTACCTAAAAAGATATCTCATCTGCAGAAATGCTCTGTCTTCCACTGGGACAGCTTGCAGTTTGATTAATTTCTGTGGCTACAACTGACTGTAAACATGAGTAACTTATTAAGCCATCTGTAGCCCTCTCACATTATTAAGATCTTCAGGGTCTCTGGGGAATGGTTTTCTTCACACATTTTCTTCATCAAGCCTCTTATAGCACAAGCAGCCTGCATGCCTACAACCAAATAAAAATGATGTGATGATGTGATGATGAAGTTTGCCACATAATTGCTGATGTTTGCAATGTGGGTACCTACGGCTACCTTGGTCACAACCTCAAGACACTGGTTCTTCACATCCTGAAGCAGATGCTTGTCACATGATCATCCCCAAAACTGTCTGCTCCTCTCTGCTGACCAAAAAGGAGCCTGGTAATGACTAGATGTAAATTACTTGTCTGTACCAGCTTGAACTTTTCTAAGATGACCTCCAGCTTATCTTTCACACAAAGTGTTGCTGAATACAAAAGGTGATAGTGGACCCACAGCTTAACAGGACTAAGATGAAATGGTGTACTCATTTCACTATACTTTTTAAAGTGTAGTCTAGCATGAGAGTATGAGTCTCCATTCACGATAGAAACAATTCAGCCTTACAGCTACTTTGTATGGATAGGGAGTTAAATGTTTGGTGATGTTTGCATCAGGAAGCACCAAGGTCCTGGCTGCATATGCCTGTGTTAAACAGAGCTAGAAACATGTGGTGGTGCAGTAAAAAGGTGCCTATCACTGAAGAGTCAC
This sequence comes from Phylloscopus whistleri, assembly GCA_017589585.1. NCBI lineage: Eukaryota > Metazoa > Chordata > Aves > Passeriformes > Phylloscopidae > Phylloscopus > Phylloscopus whistleri. The sequence goes on along the minus strand of JADMLD010000552.1, from coordinate 3,091,398 downwards.
AGATGTGAATTTAAGTTAATAATGTATGCAGAAATCATCTGAATGTCTGATCTGGGAAATGAGGAGAAGGAGATAGAAGTGCATCAGAGAGGGATAGTAATATGCACTGTTGATTATCACCTAAAATAATTCCAAAGAAAAATATCAATACTTGCTCTTTTGCATCTTTCACGTCTGTTTGATCCATGAACAGTCAACAACATTATTCCTAATTAGCATAGGAGAGGAAAAGAATTGGAAAAAGTTGTCTTTTATCTCAATTAAAGGTATCACATATGCCTGTCTAACAGGTGATCAATGGTAATGCACATTTAGGGGATACTGCTATCATCAAGCCTATAGTGACTTGTGAAAGGGCTCACACATGACTGGAATTCATATTATGCTGTTCTTCAAACTTTCTAATACCAGGGAACTCTTTTTCATTAACTCTAATCAATACTTCAAATTCTGACAATTAAATCAGTCCTTGGACTGAATAGCATACTGAATGAAAGAGTCTTCAGTATGCTAGCACAGAAAAACAGCAGCAGAAACTTGACTTTCATAGTACTAAGTCCTCCTTTTTCTTATAATATTGCTGTAAATAACCTCAAGAAAAGTCTGCTGCTATTATCAAATCCAAAGCCACCTCTCAGGATATATTCCATCTACTCTGAAAAAAGCACCTACATACTTCTTCATCCTTGAGCTTCATCTGATATAAAAGCAGTGAAGTGATTAGAGTCAGTGTGGCCAAATATAAACACTACACTCAGCAGCAGAGCCTGCTGCACTGTTATCTTTCATGCCAAGAACAAGTTGCCATGAAAACAAATTCACATGGAATTTGCTGTCCTTGCTGTGCCATGCTGCTGTTCAGAGACCTACCCAGCTGTCAGGGGCTCCCACCTGTATGATGTTTCTCCTTCTGCCTTCCTTGTGGCTTGCTGGTGTCACAGCCCCTCTCTGCTTCTGCTGGAAGGTCTGGGTACTTATATACTTTCAGAATGCAAACCCAGCTGACTGTGGCAGAGTGTTTTTTATTCTTTCTTTGCAGCAGCAGAAAGCATGACTCCTCCCTCAGCTCTGCAAAGGAGGGCATGGCTAGGGTTGGTGTTAAGGTTAGGATCAGGGCTACATCTGAAATTTTCCTTCCCAGACTGCTTTTCCTGTTACAAGCATCTTCCATTTCAAAGCCACCTCATGTGGCTGACTGGCAGTCTGCTGCTAAGGAGGAATCTAAGCAGGTTTATTTCCTCTTAAGGAGCAACTTTGGGGAGCAAGAGCCTTTGCAAGTGCTCTCAGACATGTTACTCATTTGTTTGCAGTTCTCACTCTCATAGAATATGATCTTATAAAGTAGAATCATATGAAGTCTTAGGTTGGAACAGACTTTAAAGAACATCTAGTTCCAACCCCAAATGAGAAAAAAAGTTTGAGGAATCACTTCAAGAACACTGGGAGTGGTTTCAGAATTTGTTTCTACAATCCTAATCATGCAGAGGGTCTTGAAGTGGACATAAAGATCTCACTGAACTTTTCTGTATTTTACGCTTGGAATGTCCTGTATTTCTCATGTTAAGAAAATTTTTCAGTGTAATGGGAAAGGGGAGCAACATGAGATCTGAGCAAGTGTCTAAGAGGATTGTTGCAGGAGCAGTCTCATCTTGAACTGTCATTTTCCCTTACCCACTGGGAGCATGTGAAAGCGGTCCTCATTAAATTAGCTCAAGACATTCAAAATGACATATTTATCTTTTAAAAAAGGTCACTCTGTATTTTTTTCTGCTAGTACCAGATACCTGAGATGTGAATGATGTGCCTGGGCTAAACCCACCATAATAATTTAAAGACAGGCACTCTCATCACCTTCCAAAGACATTTGATGATTCTCACCGTAGAATTGTACCCAGGATTTCAATTCATTATGTTTGAGGGAAAAGGCATTGCATGCCATTACCTTTTGCCTACCCTGAACTCCTAATGTCTATCAACACTATAATTTTTTAATATCAAACTGGAGATTTACTGGTCATGATAACATATGAGAGTGGAAAACTATATTATATAAAGCCATATTAATATTAATACACTTGGCCAGAAAAAAAAATCAATATTTTTCCATACTGAAATGTGACTGACATTTTTAAAATATTTCCAGAGTAAATCACACATCATATTTTGAAGCTGTCAGCTCCCCAGTGGAGGTAACGTCACACTAACAAATGGTAAAATACCATTTCAGCTTCTTGAAACTAACAACCCCTACTAATAACTGCATTGAGATAAAGTTGCTGTTATTTCTTGAATCCCTATATAATTCAAATGTACAGAAATCAAAATACAGAATCTAGCAGCCACAGAAAAGCAGAGAATTAGCATGAAGTGGACAAGAGGTGGGTAACTGGAAGAGTAATGGAGTGAATGCCAACTCACAGCCATTAAAAAAAACTGAACTGGCTTGCTGGCACCACTTGCACTAGTTTAATGGCTAAGTGATCTTATTATTAAATTATTACTTAGTAACACTGTCATGAACTGCATCAAATAAGTACCACATTTAGAAGAAAGTACATAGTTCAAAATTATTGTTTAAGAGAATGGGATAGTTTTCTGCTATGCCAAATGATACCTTGTCAAACTGACACCTAAAGCAGAAGAGAATAAATGTTTCAGACTTATTATTTTCTATTAAGGAATAATATTTGCTTCTCAGTCACTGGGCAGAAATGTTGACATTGAAGTTTTGCAAACTGTTAGTCACTCAAGGTATTTTTTTCAGGAAAATCCTTAGAGTCGTAGATTGGTTCATTTGGAAAAGACCTCTAAGATCATTGAGTCCAGCTGTTAACCTAGCTGTGGTAAGTCCACCATGTGAACCATGATTCCAAGTGCCACATCTGCAAGTCCTTTAAATACCTCCAGGGATGGGGACCCAAACACTTTCCAGGGCAGTCTGGAAGTTCCAATGCCTGATAATCATTTCAGTGAATAAATTTTTGTTAATATCGAGTCTAAACCTCCTCTGGCACAACTTGAGTCTGTGTTTCCCTGTGTAATCTTATGACATCCTTTTAGTTCTCCTGAGGGGCCAGCAAGAATGAAGTTGAGAAGCAGACATGGACTGTTGACCTAAGGTCAACCCAGTAGGAGGACATCAAGACCACCAAAGACCCACCCACAGCCTTCTGACCCACTTCCAGAAAGGTCTGGAGGAATTAACTGTCATAACTAATTTGCATAGAAAGTGAGAAACCTATCTCTAGCTGGGGAAACTTATCTATAAAAAGATACCCCCAAAAGCCTGGGCACCTGCATCCCAGGATGCTGGACACTCTATTAGCTGGATTGATGTTGAATCCAGGACTGGTGATCTCTCTTTCTTTCTTTTTTCCTCTCTTTCTCTCTCCCTCTCTTTAATTTCCTTCTCTTTCTTCTTTCACTCTACCCCTTATCCAAAGCCCACTCCCCTGTGCTAGAAGATAAGACCCTAAGATACCAGTTTCCATACCAAACACAAAATTTACAATAAAAACTCAGTACGTTTCTTTTATTGATCCTTTGACTCTTGTAATTTCTTTTCAACCATGAGCACTTGCCAGTCTTGGGCACTCACTTCTTAAGAGTGGGACACCAAGATGATTAGTGGGATGGAGCACTTCTCCTGAAAAGAAATCCTGAGAGAACTGAGAGAATTGGGATTCTTCACCCTAGAAAAGAGAAGGCTTTGACAGGGTGATCTAATTTTGGCTTCCCAGTACCTGAGGGGAGCCTATCAAAAAGAGGAAGAGAGAGGCATGTAGTTGCAGGTCATGGGGTAATGGCTCCAAAACGAGAGTAAGTTTATATTAGGTATTAGGAAGAAATTCATTACTGTGAGGGTAGTGAGGCACTGAAACAGGTTGTCCATGGAAATTGTGGCTGTCCCATCCTTGGAAATGTTGGACAAGGCTATGAGCAATCTGGTCTAATGAAAGGTTCTCTGCCCATGGCAGAAGGGTTGGAACAGGATGATCTTTAAGGTCCCTTCCAACTCAAGCCATTCTATGATTCTGTTATTCTGTGAAGGTTCATAAGGATACTGAAGCCACCTTTCTTTCATCTTATGAAAACATAGATTTGACACACTGCAATTAACAACCACATGTCCCTGTGTTGTCTGTTTTGCATTTGCTTTTCAAGTGATGATGCCAACATAAAAATTAAAGATTAACAAATAGCATGCAGGCTTTGCAGTCTCTCTGGAGAAGTGTCAGTTTCGGGGATTCAAATGAGAAATTGGCCTGAGAGACATTTCAGTATGGATCTTACAAGATGTCTGCAGCTGTTTTAATGAGGCTGGTATTTTAAACAACCAGTTGAAAAAAGAAAGAGACTGTGGATTCTATCATCATTTTTATATAGCTCTTGGTCATGATAAAATTTCTGACATTAAAGCAGTCTTGTCAGAAAGCTGTTATGAGGTCTTAAATGCTCGTGACTCTTTAACATTTCTTCTTCCATTAAAGGAGGGGTTGGTAAGAATGAATTTGTCATGGATTCTTCAGAGACTGTGTAATGAGAGCTATTAAAATGTTCAGGTTCTTGGGAGGTTACCCAACTTCAATTGCTATGTGAGGTTTATTTTTAATATTAATACTTTATTTTATTTTAGTGCTAATATAACCTTTATATTTTATTTGTTTAAAATATGAGAATATATATCCCAGTACTAAGCTTGTATGAGCTACTTTTCCTTCCTTCTTTGCCTGTGCTTGTTTATAAGTCATACCTACCAAACTGGAGTCCCTGCTTAGCATTAAGCAATTTCCTGTCTCCTCTACAACTTTGAAATGACAAATTTAAGGATTTAAAGCTGTTTAATAACTAGTCCAATATTTTTGTGTGAGCATGGCCTATAGAGACTTCAGAGAGATAGACAAAGCTGAAGTTCACAGGATGACTGAAAAGCACTGCCCTGAAATGCCACTTGACAGATGAGAACACACCTAGTACCTGCCCATACTCATGTTCTCAACTTTTCCAGCCCTGACTTAGGATGCAGTTAAAATGACTCCCTGGCATGCAGATTTGGTTTCTTAGCTGATGGGAGAGATTCCTCTTTAGGTCTGGACACTGGGCAGTCCCTGGTGCCTCTGGGGAGATGCAGGGGATGAGGCAGATGCCCTCAGCTTCATCAATCAAGGGTCACAGAGTTGCCTCCCCTGCAGTTTTCATTTCAGAAGGGCACAGGTATCCTTGTCCTGCTTGCCAGGCCCTGGGGACATCCTATGGCATCACAAGTAACCCTGCACACCTGTGAGTGGGCAGCAAGCTGAGCATGAGGTAATGGACCCACGGGAGTCAGGAGGGGTATTCAGCTGGTTATTCAGGCAGAGGGAGGTGATTCAGATGACCACACACAGGTGTCCAGTGCTGTTTGAGGTGCCCTAGAGTGTCTGAAATGCCCCAGCTGACTGTCAGGCATAGCCCAGGGCCAAGAGAATGACCCCATATGTTTGGTCCAGCCTAACAGAGTGCCCAGGGCCCCTTGCACAGTGGTGGGTGCCTACATCTGGACAGCTGAACTGAGTTTGGGTATGAGCTGAAGAGTTTGGCAGACTCCAGCTGAGTTCACTGCCTGTAGGAGGAGCTAAAACACCAGACTCCCATATGGGCACTGAAATTCAGCTGCCAGAATGAATCCAATTTAAGGTAATCTGCTGGGGTACCTGGGAGGTACTTCTGAGCTCTTCCCTCCCAGGAACAGTGCTGTTCATCTATTCTTGAATTCAGGTCACAGCAGCTACTAGAGGGGTTAAATCAAAACAGGCAGGCAAAAGATTGTATAAAACAATGCAATTGAGATGGCAGGTTGTTTGGTAGAGGTTTGTATTTTGGCAAAAGAATTCCTTTTAGTCCAGCTCTGAATGCAACCCAAGCTGTACATTTTCTTCACCTGTTCCCTTCCTGATATATCTGCACATGGACTGAGATAATCCTTATTCTCTCACCAGTATAAATGATAAGCAGCTCCAGGAAAAACTGAAGTTAATCTGTTATAAAATAGTGTAAGTGAGAGAAAGGACAAAAAGGATCTGCAGTATGTGTACTCTTTTATGTTCTTTAATTTGGAGTTACAGATACAGCTGAAAAAGCAAAAGGTAGTTTCTTTAAAGACCTGTGGTGATTTAAAGTTCTGTGCCTAGGAGATCTGATTCAGCCTGAAACTCAAAGTGTTCTGCAATTAGGGTGAATTACTGAGGTTTAAACTAAGGGACAATTGAATATAGAAAAAAAAAATCTTCCTATTCCTTTTTGAATTGAAACAGAAGCAAAAGTACTGCTTTTAAAAGCATGCATAGTTTGATCTATTGCTTTCAGTTGGGCAAACTCCTGGGAAAATTAGTACCTTCCTCTGATGTACAATGGAATTCTTCCAAAGGACAAGATCCCTAAGCTGATACAAATCAGCATAAAGTCTCTGAATATCATCACCTCCAGATCTAACCCACAGTATCTTATCTATAAATACTGTTGTGGAGTGGCTTTTAAATAATCTGACTCCTCTGATACATTCACAGTTTATGCTTATTAAGTCATTAGAATGACACCAATTAACATCAGACTTCATAGAATTCTTTTTCCTAGAAGAAATTACTTCTATCTGCTTTGAATAAGATGTCCATTACCCACTGCTGAAATAAAATTTATATGTGGAAGCCAGTGCAGCAACTGAAAGCCTCATCCACGGATCCTGAAGTGCATGTAAACAATCAGGAAAGGTCTAGGGGGGACAGATCATGAATTACCCAAACTACAATTAGACCAGAACACAAACCAATAACTGCCCTCTGCTCTGAAACATTGTAAAAGTTGAAGTGACCACAAATCTCAAGAAACTCACTGACAAGAAAAATGATTCCAACACAGCTGACCTATGGGTCTGGATTCACCTGGGCTCAAGATTTTTCTTACCAGTATTTCAGTGAGGTGAGTCAGACATGCTCCATTGTAGCTTGGGCTCTTAACATCATCTGTAGTACTTACAGGTGTTTCATAAGGAAACCAGGACACACAAACAACCAAAAGGTCTTGTTTTCAATCAAAGAGTAAGTGAAGTTTCAAACTGAGAACATGTTTTTTATCAAGTCTTTCCTCCTAGGATTTTACAAAAAATTGTCAAAACCACAGCCTATAAATTGCAATCCATTTTCATTTAAATATCTGGTGTGCAGCAGTTTCTAAAGATAACCAAGAATAGGAAAGGACTGTTTTTAAGGTACCAGTTTATTTGTCATTAATTTCTGTTTATTTATACCACTTCCAATTAAAATATAACTCTATTTTTCTATTTTATTATGAAAAGATATTTCTTATAATAAAATGAGTTATATAAAAAGAGCTTGCCTCTACATTTCTATGGGCATCTTTAGAGAGTACTGAATATTTAAAAGATATTATAAATAGAAGCAAGATCCATATGGCAAGATAATAAATATTCATAAAATTATGGATAGTCTGATTCTCTGACTCATTTTTGCAATTGCAGTGCTGTAGGAAACAAATATCCCTCTTGTTCAACTGCTGGATAACACATTGATCTGCCTGCCAGTTCCATCTAGGCACCTTGCATAAGAATATATTTTTTTTTTCACTGCATCTCATAAACAACAATGTCTTTTAGCCTTTTACCTTTTGAATATTAAGCAGTAAAGTTTTGGAGTCCTTCGTTGGATGTGACAGTGTGTGTAATGTACAACTTGGAAGGAATATTCTTTGCAGATTTCTTGAAGAGCGTACTGCATTAAAATGTATAAATTTTGCACAACTGACAGAAAAAAGAAACTCGGTGTTGAGCATCAGGTGGGCCATGTGAAATTAATAATTTCTCACTCAGTTCATTTCCCAGTGGAAACACATCTAGCATACGCAAACTTCAGCTTTGCATTAATTGCCACCCTTGTTTAAAACCTTGCTTCCACAAATAGGTACTTTCTCTAAATGTGCACTCCACTTCCCATTAAGACAGCTTTGAAATGGGTCAGGGAGGCTCCTGCAGGGTGGTGGGCTGCCTCTGGAAAAGGAGGCTTGTAGTCTAAACCTCCCCACAGGAAAAGCAGCCTCCTTCAGGTGGGCCATGTGTAGGTGCCCAGTGAGCAGCAGGTGCAGCGCAGGCTCCTCAAGCAGAGGCTGGGGCTGCCTGTTCTTCCTCTGGGGTGCAGAAGGGTGTTCTGTCACCTGCACACACCCTCATGCCTCAGATCAAAGAGAAGTAAGTAAGCCCTCACTGGTTTTGTCAGATTTGCTCCTGAAAAGTCCACCCCACAGGTTTAACCCAGCAGAAATGGATTCATGGGGAAAGGTTCCCCACTCATCTCAGTTTTCCCTCATACAAGCTCAAATTACAACAGAGGAAAAAGACAAGTAGTAATTGCTATCCTGAAACAGGGTCCTGGGCCAGTGCTTTGGAATAATCCTCTCCTTAAACATGCCTTCATCTCACATTTTATGTACTTTACTAATTTTCCTTCATTTTGCAAATTCAATAGGCCCTCTAATTCTTACTGGCTGCTGCTGACATTTATTTACGATTACATCAAACATATATTCATCCTAGTTATTTTATTGTTATGTTTGTGTCACTATTACACAAATAATAATGTTGCTTTTGATTATTAGTGAGAAAGCAGAAGTTTTAATTTAGTACATAATTATGCCTTTGCTTTTCTAATGGAAAACCACAGTGTAAGTCTAATTGCTTCTGCATAACAACTTGTTATTACATGCTCGTAATTCTTTTGCTGATACCAGGCAAATATTTTCAGTCTAAATTTTCCCTGCATATATTTTGGCAAGAGTTTTGAACCCTGAGGATGCACAGACCTCTATTATTAACCTTTAAGAACCAGTAAATAATTATAGTTTAATTTTGTTCTAATTCAGTTGTTAGTAAGTGAGTGCTGATTACCACCTTCTCAACCAGCCCAAGATACAATGAGTAAGATGGGTTTCCAATGGATTATATAATTGATATTGGTGTGAGAAATTAATTCAGGAATGCTGCCATATTTTGGTTATTACATGCACACTAAGAAGTGGCATAGTTAAACTACTTCTCAGTTGAAGGGATGTTTTGAAGACAAATAAGCAGCCTGTTTGAAAAAAAAAATATTCCAGGTATTACATTTCATAGCTGATTTCTGGGAAATGTTGGTACTAGCATCAGCTAATTTCCTAGCATACTCACCCTTCCATGGTCTAGGGGCCTAAAATTAGTTGGAATATATCATTTGAGTGTACTGACTTACACTTAGTTCCTTTCTCTTTCAAACTGAAGGAGAGCTATATGCTTTGATCACACCACTGGAAGATGCTGCTCATCTTCTATCCTCCTTTTCTTTTCTCATAGGCAGTATAATGTCATGGAAATCAAACTCTCTAGTTCCTTTCTGGCAACTTTCCAGATATGGGAAGAGGAAAAAAGGTACCCTTTTTTAATCCAGTTTTGAAAATGGAATAGAAAAGAGACAGGTGGTTATGTATGTGCATTCACATTTCTACCCTTAAGTGTGAAGTTTCTACAGAATCCCTATCATTTTCATTTGTGCTTGTTAAGGTCTTTAACTGGCTTCTGTGTGGATGAATATCATCTTCTTTTGTTCCAGTCTAATAATAGTGAGTAGGAAGACATTGGCAGGGATCCAGTATGGACTCTTGTCCTTTTCTCTTTGGCTTCCCTCTAGGGCAATGGCTCTAAACAGCAAAGTTAAAGCTATGGATGGGTAGCAGGAAAAGGGCAGAAATGGTTTAGTGTCTCCTTTTCCCCTGCTCTTCACCATAAAACGTGCCTGTAAGAGGATTTCTAACTGAATTAACATTAGCATCAAAAGGCAAGTTAGAATACAAAAGGGAAAGTTTAGGAAAGACAGTGTAGCTGTGCTTTTTTCAGCCCAGCTGGGCCTGCTGAAAATTAATGTAAGATGTAAAGAATGGGCTGAACTAATCTCACAACAATCAGAGGTCATCTTTGAGAATGCCTGCTGAGAACAGGTGACACTTCAGAAGGTGGAAGATGAATAATTATAGCACCATCTTCCAACAGGAGACAAAGGAACTGCTGGGGAGCTGGAAGATGCTGTGCTCAACTTCAGAGCCAGGAAAACTATTGGAATGAGTTACTCAATAGACAACTGCAGATGCTGGGAAAATAGCAAGCATTTAAGAAAAGAGCCAAGATGAAATTCTAAATAACATGTCATATCAGACTATTGATTTCCTTCCAGATAGTGCAACAGTTCTAGAGAAAAGGGAAGAATCATTAATATGACATCGCTATACTCCAGGAAGCCTATTCAAACTCTGTTGCCCAACTTTCCTCCAAGCTAGGTAAGAAACACAGTCTACATGAAACTAATATAAAGGGGTTCAAAACTGTTTAAATATATGTAGGGAATAGACAGCAATAGGTCACCACAGCACCAAACAGAATTATTGGGCAGTGCTGGTGAACTATTCACTATTTTCACTATTTAGAAGATGGAAACACAAATGATGAAATAGAAAATGTTCTCCTTTAAGAGTTCTCTAAACTGACCCTATATTGAAAAACATGATTAGAATTTAAGATAATGATCAGTAGTTGAAGTTACAGTCCCAAAATATTGAGTGCAGTTCCACTCTGATTTGCAAAGAGAGGGTGGGGGAAAAGCAGGCTGCAGAAAGGAGCTGCTGCTTTTAGCAATTCATAAGCTGAAAATACAATGACAGTGCTACAGACATCCTGAAATAGGTAAGCTTTCCATGGAGAGCTTATCTGAGCATCAGTGTGTAAAGCACACAAAAAGTATTCCTGTGACTCTGGTTAACATTAGTTACACATCATCCAAAACACTCTGGGGACTCAGGCTTCAGAAAAGACATGAATGAGAGAAAAGAAACAAATAAAAGTTCAGTTCTACAAGTCTGAGGGCAGTTAGAAGAAACAGAGGTTGCAAGCATGAAGTAGACTGAAGGGAGACCTCAAGTCAGCCTTTCTGTATGAAAAAGCTGCTGAAGAGAGAAATTAATTGAACTGGTTTCCATGTCCCACATGAATGAAACAAAAAGTCATGATTCTAACGTACAGGGTATGAGGTTGTTTGGGGTTTTTTTTGTTGTTGTTGTTGTTGTTGTTGTGGGGTTTTCTTTGTTGGGGTGTTTTTTTGGTTTGGTTTGGTTTGGTTTTGGGTTTTTTTTTGGTTTGGTTTTTTTTTTTTTTTTTTTTTTTGCACTACAGAAAAAGCCAATTTAAAGAAAAAAGAATGATCTGGAACAGATTTCCTGGGGTTTTCCTCATTGAAAGTTACTGAGATGCTGCTACATATACCTATGTTAAGACTGGCATTCACTTTTAGACCTGTTTTTCTAATTTTCTGTGACATCTATTATGAAGGAAAGAAGAAACCAAAGAGCTATGGTCAAAACTTCTACTCAGACTTCAATACTCACCTCTCTCTCACTGGGAGTTGCTTTTGCTCTCTCCTGAGCGTCTTGGGGACTCAGGACCACAGGAGGAGGTGGGAAGAAGGAAACTCATGGTCCCATGAAACACAACTGAGCTCCTGGCCAAAAACTCACTATGATGAGTGGTATTTTGGTATATTCTTGGTTTAGTGGAGTGACAAAAATTTCAGTAAAATTTAGAATTTTAAAGGTACCAAAGAACACATCAGGCCACGTGGCTGTCTGCTTTTTGCCCCATGTCATCTATTTTTGTCCTAAATGATGTCTATACTGATAAATTTGTACTGTATAAACAAAGACCTGAATTCATAAGTTGGCTTTCATATCCATGCTACAGAAATCACCTATAAATTAATTTCTGATGAAATACTGTGTCCTAGGGACTAACACATTAGTCCTGAATTATCAGTTTATCAGACTTGTAGTTGCCTAGAAAGCCAGGTACTGAGCAGAAGAGAGCTATTCTTTCTTTCTTTCTTAGGTAGAAAGCAAGAGATGGTCAAGTTAGCTTGACCAGTTCAAAAGCATACATACCCACACCACTATAAGAATTATACAAGTCTTCTGATTACAGCTCTGCAGGGCTTGCTCTGTGGCTCCTCAATTCATTGTTCAAGAAAAAACTTAAATAAGAAAAAGTGTGGCTAGACCACTATTGCAAACTCGTACCTCAATTCCCTACCAAGAAAATTACTGGAGGTATTGTGAGTCTAAAAATCACTTGGCAACCCTGACAGGTGCATGCAGCTTGATGACAAGGTGATAACTTTGTACAGAGCAATGCATAATCACTCCCACCTCAGTATAATGGACTAGCCAGTTCTACAAAGCTTTTGAAATACTAATTAAGTTGAGGTCACATTTCTAAGGACAGAAATATAAGCAAAAACTGGAATAACTCTTTTCCTTTGCCAGTGATTTGCTCTTGTCCATACTTTGTACTCCGGTTTTCCTGCTTCAATTATGCAGCATCATGCATTATACAGTGCTCCTCAATTCATGGGGTCAGCCTATAAATGGAGAGCATTAATTTAGTGTGTCACATAATGGGCACTTCCACCTGCAGAGTGGTGGCTTCAGAAATGGTCTCATCAGAAACATCATTGGACGTGCAAAGCATTTGTCATGAGGCAGTAATGATGCTGTACCCATTTTCTGGCTCTTCCCTGAGGATATGTAAAGGTGAAGCCTCACTTTCCAGGGAGGACCTTTATTCCCCTCAGCTCCTTCTATTAAATTTAAAAAATTCAGCTACCACATCCAGCTCCAAACTGTAAATATCTGGATGCAAGCAGAATACATTAAATAACAAATAACTCTAGCTTGCATAGCTTACCATACTAGAATGTGTTTATTTTCAATCCAATTCCATGATAAAGGAAAAAATGTGCTTGTGTATGTGGATTTGCATTGGCAGTATGGATTAGGGGGACACAACATAAAATATATTTTTTGTGCAAAGGAAATATCAATGCTTTAAACTGAAGTAAATGCAGCAGCTTTACTTTGACCTCTTCATGCAATCAGTGATGTTCTGCTAAGCTCAGCAGTTAGATAAAAAATATGAAAGCTTGGCATGAATCATGAAAATTATCTTAGAGGTCAAGTATGAAGATTTTTTCTTTACTTTTTTTTTCTGTTATATCAGAGATAGAAATATCTCTGATGTTTCAGCATCTTACCTAGTAGATGACAGTGTCACGTCTTTAAACTCTATGTCTACCTGGCAGCCTTAAATCAACAATCTCTATTGAAAAACTCCCTTGAAAGATGGAAATTTTACATCTATGGGAAAGATGAAAGAAGTGACAAAATCTGAAAGCAACCTGAGATGTACTTTTATCAGAAAATTCTCATCTCTTGCACCCATATTTTTTCTTTCAATCAAGTTGTCTCACACAAGACATGCATACACACTACTGAAAATTATTGCTTAGGGTGTGTGCCATAGTTGTGCACAGATTAATTTGTTTTAGCAAGTTTAAAATTGACTAGACCATGAAAAAAGAACAGCCAGAACCATCTAACAAATTGGGCAACAATTACTCTTGGTATCTCCATTTAAATTGACAACAGACGTGCATTACACAGTGTCACTGCAGAAGAAAAAAAGAGGCTTCCTTTAGTAATGGATTATTGAATACACTTGCAGTGATGGTAAGGCAATAAATTAAAAAGTACATCAGCCATTTCTCAATTAGGTTTATATTCTTCACTCACCATCTTTGTGTATATAAGGAAAAAGTGAGACTATTTCACAGAGAAGGCTTTTTTATAGCATTCAGTCCAAGGAAACCTCTTGGTTGCTTTCATCACAGCTGAGACCCAGGCTTAGTTCACTGTCTGTATAAAATGTGTGTCTATAAAATACACAAGGACAGCAGGTCTTCTAGTAATCCTTCACATGGGAACTGCTAGTCAAATTCATCCTACATGTAAGTTCATGAAGCCAGTGAGCTTAACCCTGGGGATAATTTTCCCCCAGAGCATTAATGGCAAGGTGTCTTTCAGAGGCAGTCCTCAGTTGCACTGAGGAGGGGAGGGAAACTCTTTACCCTCACAGACATGCTGCTGTCCAAAGGATGGGAACAAATGATGTGTTAAAAGCCAATTTGGGTTCTTCTACCAGATACTGAGTCTCTCTTTTAAAAGCATCAGTCAATCAGACTGACGTTTCCACTTAACCTTGTGAAACAGAACGGATTTTCTTCTCTTTGATGTTTTAGCCAGGGATATCACGTGTGCACCCTTTTGTAGCTGTGGCACAGCTTCATACAGGCCATTGAAACACTGAAATCCTTGTCTGTTTCCAAACTACTTCTAGTTTCAGTTTGTAATATTTCTTTCATGCTGGAGGAAGTCCTCATAGTTTATTCTGGCACATCTATAGCTCTTGATATAGAGTGCAAATAAACAGGCTTATAGCAGTCTTGGAGCCAAAGGCAGCAGCTGGCAGGCTCTGGGCCAGCTCTGGACCCCTCATAAAAGCCTTCAGCTTGGAAAGAAGAAAATGTTTCTAACGTGTCTCAAAAATGAAGGATTTAGAAGAGGTCACTTGAAGGGGCTGATATCTACATTGGCAAAGTGGAAAAGTGAGCTATTGACTGGGCTAAAAACACTAACTTCTGTAAGGTTAATGTTTTGATTTCAAACCAGACCACATAGAAGGCAATCATTCCAAAGTCAGTAAAAGACAGGAGAGAACTGTCTCAGACAAATAATTTTAATTTGTGAAAATAACGCTCTATTTTTACGATATTTTAAATTTGGAAGGGATCACCTCTCTTAGTTTCTGTTCTGCCCATGGATAAAGACAATTCACCTACCAAATTAGAATAGAATAGAGTAAGTGTATTTCAGTTGGAAGGGATCTACAAGCATCATCTAGTCAACTGCCTGACCACTTTAGGGCTGATCAAAAGTTAAAGCATGTTGTTAGTGACCTTGTCCAAAAGCTTTTTAAACAGAGTCTTGAGGCATCCACCACCTCTCCAGGAAGCCTGTCCCAGTGTTTGACCATCCCGACAGTAAAAAAATGCTTTCTAATATCCAGTCTAAAGCTCCCCTGGCACAGCTTTGAGCCATTCCCATGCATCCTGCCACTGCATCCCAGGAAGGGTGCAGCACCTCCCTCTCTCCTTCCCCCTCTTGGGAAGCTAGAGAGCAACAAGGTAATCTTCAGCATCCTTCTCTCCAAACCAGACAAGCCCAAAGCCCTCAGCCACTCCTCACAGGATGTTTCTTCCACCCTTTTCACCAGCTTTGTTGCCCTCCTCTGAACCCACTTGAATATTTCACATCCTTCTTGAAATGATCTGTCATTTTTACTAAAACTATACAAGCAACTGGAGTTTGTCTGTTTGTTGTGGGATTTTTTATTACTTTATTGTATTTTATTGACTGTTGCCTCAGAATCCATGAAAAAAATCAAGCTTTTACTCAGCAGTTTTTTTTAATATTGGTATTTGAAAACAAGGGTTAAAAGCACAGTATTTTGTGTTCAGCAATATTTATTCTATATATATTTTCACTTTTGAATTGCTTTATCTGCAGGATTTTCTTCATTAAGATTTACTAAAACCGAAACTCATTTTATCTGGAAAAACGGAAATGATTCTTTAAAAGAATGCCAAAAGAGAGTGCTTGGGTATATGTGATTCTTAACTAAGGGTGTTTTGTTTTTCACAGAAAAAAAGGCTGAGTTTATACAGAGAATTCATTGAAATATTTCGGACAGCCTCAGTTCTGCATAATTTCATAAAACTCAAAAAGCTTTTGTTTTAAAGATGAAGAGCACATGTCATTGTCTTATGCCTGGAAGGAGCACCATACACAAGCAGATAATAAACAGGTAATAAACATCCATAAGATCACCCAAATAAAAGCACTTAATGACCTTCCACAGCTTTAATCCCATGCTATATTTTAAGAAGAGTTCCAAGTAATTTATGTCTTATATATAACATATATATGACAGAATTCCCCAAAAGAAAGCATCTTTTAAGGATTTTGAAAGGGTTTGTAGCTTTAGATTGATAACCATATCACCCTTTAATTATTGTTACAATATATTCCTAAACTGTAGCTGAAGTGCTGGTAGTTGTTTCTATGTTTTAAAAGGACTTTGAAGGGATTGCATCATCCCTGTCTCTGAACACCATAAGAAAAATGCCTACCAGCTAGGTAAGCGTAGGCTAGAAAGTCAAACTTGTGTCCTTCCCTCCTTTTCTTCTCAGCCACAGGTAATGCAGGGTCATCCAGAGTCTGCTCAAAGTGTTCACTGCTTGCTCAAATTTTACAGGAAGCACAGCTCTGGTAGGTAATGAACCTTTGGTAATTACTTGATGATAATGGCTGAGAAGTTCCTGTCTCTTTTTTTCTTAGCAACTTCAAACTTAATTGCTACCTTCTCCACAAACTGAAAAAGGGATCTTTGAAGAACTTTTAACAGAATTATGTCATCTTTGAAACACTCATCTCTTCCTATGACCTGGCTTTGTCACAATTCATGTTGGATTAATAAAGAATTTCACCAGTGCAATTTTTCCACCTGGAACGGTGCTATGCAGCTAGAGTTGCCACCAATACCAGGCCAGGAGCTGGAATGATTCCCAGAGCTCCTGAGCCCCATCCCTCTCTCTCTGAGGCAGGAAGCATGTAACCTCAGTTTTCACATGCCATTCCTACCTAAAGCTGGGCTTTGAGAGCACCTCAAAGGGCTGTTCAGCCCTGAGAAGAGAAGGCTTTGGGGAGACCTTACAGTAACCTTCCAGTACTTAAAGGAGGCTGACAGGGAAGGTGGAGAGGGACACTTTATCAGGGAGTGTAGGGATAGAAAGAGGGGTAATGGTTTTAAAATAAAAGAGAGTAGATTTACACTACATATGAGGAAAAAAAAAATTACAATGAGGATGATGAAACACCGAGGGGTGTTTCAGAAGTTGCTCAGAGGGGTGGTAGATGCTGCATCACTGGAAACTTGCAAGGTCAGGCTGGGTGATACTCTGAGCAACCTGATTTACTTGAAGATGTCTCTTCTTACTGCAGGGTTATTGGACTAGGTGATGTTTTAAGGTCCCTTCCAATCCAAATTATTCTGTGATTCTATGATTGGCTGCTATTGTGTCACCATTTCAAAGAGTCACAGCCAGGCCTTCAAGGAAGCAGGATCAAGAACCAAAGTGTATCCCACTGTAAGATTCCATCCACTCTCACAAAAGGAGATGGCTGGACAGTGAATCACTGCTGTTCTCATTAAATGTGTGTTTTCTGGTCTCCAGGAGACAGCTCAAAGCCCTACAGTGCCACAAGCCAATACCCAGCCAGACTGAAAGTAGTCTGGATCTTGGAAGAAGTCCTCCTCGTGTAGTATTCTTCCTGGGTCAGCTTCCTGGGTTTTGGACCACAAAGACAGTGTGATTGCCCCATTGTTGTCCTGCTCCTTGTAGCCAGACTAGCCCATGAAAAGCTGGTTGAGGTATTTCTGTGGGGGGCTTTAACAGGTTTTCACCCCTCCCAGCAGTAAGAACCAGCAGCCAGCAGCACTTGCCTGCTCCTGCAATTTTCTCTGCTGCAAGCTGTGTTGCAGCTCCAGCTGCAACATCACAAGTTTTATAAAAATCTGATTTGTTTCTTAAAGTCCAATTTTTAAATGAGGTACTTCTGTTTGAAAGGGTAAAATTTTCTCCCATGTGACTCAGGGAAAAAGTTTCAAAATAGTACTCAAGAGAAAGCCCATGGCTGAAAACCATCAAAATATCCCAGCTGAGCCTGTGGTTTTTGAACAAAGGAAGTGTCAGCACTGCACGCCTGAAGAATACAGTTCACTTGCTATTTTTTCAGCCTTTGTGCTGTCACAGCAAAAGGAGACAGTCTCCCATTGAGCAGTGTAAGCACCCAACTACATTGATCACAAAATACATGCTTGTCTGGGCGCCTAAGAAGAAATGCCAGATCAGAACAAAATGACTTATTACAGTTTTACACATATGAAAAAAACCTGTGGGTTTAAACAACAGCCCCTCCTGCCACAACTAGGGTTCAAAATCAATGTTTAAGTCAGACTTATGGTAGACAATGTTTAAGTCAGAAAAGGTGTTGCTTGAAATCCTGGACATAGCTGCAGTGTGATCTGTGATGTGTTAGTGGGCATTTCCAGCATTCTGGCCATGCTTCAGTCTGTTGTGGTATTGAGCTGGTCCATCTCCCCCGTTCACAGAGGGCTCCCCACCACTGGGATCCACTGGCAGTGTGGGAATTTCCAGACCTTTCTCTCTACCTGATGCCTCAAACCTGAACAACACCAAATTGACAAAGTGCACACACAGGCTGCAGACACTCAGAGATCCTCTCTGACTGAGTGCCCTCACTCCTCCCAGTTGCAATGGGGTAAGCCCCCAGCCTTACGTCTCTTCCCAAAAGTAGGGCAGGCACAGCAAGCCAGCTGGGCTATGACTTCCAGCATTTCCTAAAGACTTCTTCCAAACTGAATAGATTTAGCAAACCTATCTTGCATCAGCTCATGAAGGATCTTTCTGGTGCTGAAGAAGGTCTTCCAGGACAAACATTTTACAAGAAATTCTGAACTTTCTGCTTAGATTAAATTCATGTGAAAAGAGCTTGTATTCACTTCATTTCTCCTGTTCACAGTTAAATCAATGAAGTATTCCCCTGACTCTCAGTTTTGCATCTGGCTATCTTTATTAAGTCTTATAGAGCCCAATCTCATTTACAGTAAAAGGGAAAAAGGAAAAATAGCTGAAAAATAAAGATGTCAGTTTCCTTGTATCAGCATTTATATACTACATTGCAAAGCCTTTCAAATTTGAGGGGGTTATAAAATTCTAAATAATGCTAAATCAATTGTTCTTCACATATTAACAAGAAATTTCATGCATTTTATTGCACTCACTTTGATTTCACACTATTTGTAGAGGAGGATATGTGTTTAGAAAACTGAAAGAAGTAAATAATATAAAAATGTTTTTCAAGATTCCAGTCACATGAATTGCGAATCTAAAGCACTTTCTGAAAGGACCTATCCTTGATCTTGTTTATTCTAAAATAAGAAACTGGTCTCTTCCAGCTAAAGCCTCTGTACATCCACACACAGGAGCAGAGTTGCCTCTGGCAGCCCATGCAGCCTGCAGCATCAGAGCAAGGGGCAAAGCACAGCAGAGCCCAGACAGAGAGAATACTGAGCTTATCCATCCTATTGTACTCATAATGTAATCTGTGAAAGGCTTCACTGAAAGTGTGTGCAGGGGACAGAAAAGGAGCCTGCTATCAGTTGTTCCCATCCCATCTTAATCAGCAGATGCTGCTGTCTCCTTTAGTGGTGTGTGCTCTGGGCCGATTCATTCATTCATTAGTGCTTGCAGCAAGCTCCTTTTGTCTTCTGCTGTCCCAGTGCAAGGTACAGTACCCTGTTCACAGGGAAACTTTTGACACAGAGATGGTGTTTGAGGTAAAATTAAAACTGGTTCTTCACATATTGTATTAAGGAAAAAAGGTCAGGCTTGCCACAAATGAGAGTGAAAGAACATATGTAGATTATCACTGCCCCCATAAAAAGCCATTAAGCAAAAAAAACCCAAACACAAATTTATATAAATCTACATCCTTATATATCTCACAGTCTGAGACAAAGGAAAGGCTCTGCCTCCTTCTTCCTGCCTCTGCTTTCTCCCAGCCTGTGCTCAACCACTTCTTGCCACTCTGTTCCATGTTGATGCTGCCCCAGTGTAAGATTATAAAGACATGATAATAATATTTAGATGTTTACATGACAATCAGAGAACTGCTGATGGCAATGCCAAAAACCTCTCTGTCACAACAGCTGAAGGGAAATACACACCAGATCATGGGGAAGTATCAGTGCTGAACGCAGTAGGAGCTAAAGACTCAGGTAATTAAATATAGCCTCAGGTAAATAATTGTATTAAAAGTGCACAAGAGCTCTCTTGAATCTTAATCATAACACTTTGGTCTAGACAGCCTGTCTAATCAGGTGTGTTCATAGACCTTTCAGAGAGGTGGGTAAAACACATCAATCTTCAGTGTTCATTTTTTAAGAAAGCCATAAAACTGGAACATCAGTGGCCACTTGGGGTGTCCAGCTCTCAGGGACCTAAGCCCAGGCAGCCAGGCTTTGAGGAGGTGGCACACTCTCAGGTTTCAAGCAGATTTTTTTTTGAGCACAACACCACAGCAGAAGAAACCATCAGGGGAGCTCATACTTATATGCAAACTGGCAAAACTGGAAGATTTCCCACAGCATTCAAGGATTTCTTTTATTTACCTACTTCCTCATGCTACTTTTACCATTGTTGCTTTGAATTGCTTTCCTGTGAAAAAGCAGAAGTTATCAGACTGAGTGGGAAAGAGGAGGTAGGGAATGGAGACGCTGGAGAACACAATGTGGGAATTGGGAATAAATAACTTGGTTTTTTCTGCTTTCAGACATAGTCCTTATATTGCTTGGGTGGTTTTTATTTCATTTGAATTCTATTTCATTCTATTTCTATTACATATACAGTCAGCTGGTACAATATTTCGATGCACTTGTTTACAAATAGATTTTAACTGTGAAAAATGTGATCTATTCCATGTATAATGTGTAAGCCCCACTGCGGCTTGCAAAAGGAAATTACAAAAGAGGCACCTTTCCCATGTATATTTGATAGGCTTTCACAAAGTGTCCTTCAAATGTTAAACTCTTGTCCTTAAAATCTTATTCTCCAAGCAATTATAATAACTCTGAGATAAGTGAACCTGGGAATTTGGAGGATTTTTTCAAATATAGGCCTTTAAAAAGGTTTGGATAATGGATGAACCATTTTAGGTAGTCTGTGTAAAGGCAGACCTTGAATTACTTAGGAACTGGCTGTAGTGATTTTGAAAAGTTTGAAAATAACTAGGTGCTTGTATGGATATAGACTTCATCTAGCTGTAATGCATGCAAGATTCAAGCAGTGCATGTAGGAATTTTTATTACATTGTAATTATTTCTGGCTTCTTTCATCTGTGAAGGGATCCAGCCTGTGTGGGCCAGTGGGCAAAAGGTGTGTTAAACTTCCTAGCTTTTGGAATCAAGTGACCCATGGCTGCCACAGCATCAGCGAAACCCTGTCTGTTAAAGAGGGCTTATCAAAGCAAGTGCATGTCATTTCCAGGGAGTATTAATTACATTTAAACTAGGTCTTGAGTGGTCAGCAACAGCTACATAAAATTCTGTTTAGATGACTAAATGTCTTTGATGATACAAGCCCCATAAATTACAAGATTTTTTCAAGATCAAAGTATCAAGGTGTTAAGTTGAAAATGGTGATCTTTTTCTGGGGAATTGAACAAGAAGTTGAGGATTGTTGTTTCTTACCCCTCAATTTAAAATAAGTCATGGTGGGAAAACAAATCTCCATGCCATCTTGCTTTTCTTCATCTGTGCGAACATTGCCTACTCCTCCAAAACCTCTAAGGTTTAAAACCTTATGATCATCAACCTGGTGGATTAGTGTTAGTCTAGGAGGGCATCTGGACATAGACTGAGTGTGAGCTCTGCTCCAGAAAGGGAACGGATCACAACTGAAGTCTCTGTCCCAGACTGATGGATTTCCAGGAGGGGTGTCAAGTTAGAGGCCAATCTATGGTTGTATTTCCCTTCCATCTAAACTGGTGAAGCACCTGGGGCTGCACCAAGCCTTGCAGGTTCCTCAGCACTCCAACTCACAAGCTGTCTGCACCTTAGAAGCTGTCAAGCACACGAGGATGGGCTGCCCACAAGCACTCACACCACCAGTGAGTGGATTGCCTGTCCACCCCTGCTCTGGAGGGAGAGAGTGAGCACAGAAGAGACTCCCAAAGCCTCTTGAGAGCAATGCAGCCACTCTGCTGGCCCGAGGAAGGAGAAAAGGTGTGTTGAAGCACTGTGCTTGCACTAACAATGCTGCTCTGGCTGAAGGCCTGTGTGTTGAAAGAGACCCCTTTGATACTGGAACATCTTTGCTGTGATGCTCAGCCTGGGCCCCAAGGAAAGACTGCAGAGGGAAATGTAGATTCTCAGGTGTCCTTCAGGGAAATGGCACAATTTTCACTTCCTCTTGCCTTTTTGCTGACCAAAACCTTGATTCTTCTCTGAGCAATCTCCAGCCTCTTGAACCCTTCCTACAAGGATGTTCCTCTACCAAAGTGTAAATTTCTAATTTGGTTAGAATCCCTTTAATTTTTACCTAAAACTTTTGCTCCCCACAAATACTGCATATTATTTCAGATTCAACAACAGAGACAAGTGAGTTTTAATACAATTTTTCTTTTAATCTCTGGCAATTTGTTCTTATTTTCTAACAGGCATGACAAATCTTACAAAATCTCAGTTTCAAGCATAATTGATGCAGGGATAAGAGCAAACTGTTCCAAAGATTGTCTTGTTGTTTTAAGGACATTGAGTTAATTAGAGAGATATTCTTGTTAGTGGTGGTTCATTAAAAGATCCTTCATGCAACTGAAATGTTAATTTTATCAGAAACAATATGGGGGACTCAAATTATTAATTGATTGATATTTAATAGTTTTTTAATTAGAAGCTTTAGCAGCAGAAATAACACCAAAACTGCAGTGACTGCCACTAGATTTTTAAGAGTTTGTCTACATAGGTTTGGATTCCCTGACTGCACTACTACTGCCATCCTATTGTCATTCCCAGGCTGCCTTCATTTGTCCCCAGATTGCAGTGAACACCCTTTAAAGTGCATTTATTTTGCAGCCTGTGATTAGCAGGGCACAGTGCTCTCTGAGAAATACTGGGGAGTGAGTCAGAAAAGGAGATGGGAAAGCCAGGAGGTGCAGAGGCAGAGCACTGGTAAGCAAATTTTGTAACAGCTATGTGTGGTTTATGGAGACGCAAAAGGAGAAGATGAAAAGGGTGGGTCTGCTCAATCTTAAGAAAAAAATGCCATGCCCAAGCCATGACAGTAACCAAAAAGAAATATTTTAGATTTACTTCCCAAGGAGCAGACTTGGTTACAAACAAGAGAGGCCCCAGCCACAAGGATCTAGTACAGGCCTTCTTGGGGATCCCACCTTACACAATATCCTAACCACATGCTCAGAGGTGTTTGTTCACCTGTTTTGGTCACTGGCCATCTCTGCTGGTGTTTAAACATCTGATTCTTAAATGTGCAGGCAGTGGACTGGCAGCCACATCAGCTCACTAAAATATCCTGGGGGAAAAAAATACAAAACAAAACAGAAAAATGCAGTAATATTTTCTGGGCTCACGAGTTCAGGAGCAATGACACTGCTTCAGTTCCTATGGCCTTGGAAAAGTTGTCAAGGTCTGGGAAAGCACTTTTGTAAAGCAGTAGTGAATGTGATGTGTGCAGCAATGAGATTCGATTGTATTGCAAACATATTCTTGGTAACTTATGCCTCTTCTGATGCTGAATCAGAAAAAATCAATGCCTGTAAGCCAGGAGTCCTGTGCCTGTCCTCAGAAATCTTATTTTTGGCTTTCTTCAGAAATTCGTATTAAAACAGAGATTTGTTAAGAGAAAAAAAAAGAAAAAATATAAACAGTCAAATCATTAGTCTTGTATTACTGAGCTGAAGTTAGGGTTGTCCCACATTATTAATTTTCCTGTGTGCTACTCTGTTCAGGAGGTAGGGTACAAACAATTGCAGTTGCCTATGAGTGTGTTAAGAGTAGTTAGACAAAGAATAAGGCTAATATTCATCTTTAAAGATGATTTTAGCTCGTTCAGAGGCTAGAGAGAGTATGGCAACCAGCTCTGTTATAATACTCAACAGGATACGAGATGGAAATACAGGAAACCGCTCTAGAGGAAAGACTTGTATCCCAGTGGATAATTCTTTCCCCAATTGCAAAACTGTGGTCTAATTAAGTAACGGATGCAGATGGTTTCATTCAGACTGTGCCCAGTATTTGCTTTTAGCAGAAGAGAAATTATGTTAATGTCTAAATTGGCACAAGCATTTGGAGAGGGGGCACTTTGTTATTCTTTTTGCTGTGGTGCTGTGCATTGTGGGGGTTGCCTCTCTCAGCTGTCTGATGGGAAGGCTCTGCCAGACAAGCTGAGGGAGCTGCTTGAGGAGTGGCCATGGGGGCAGGATGCAGGTCCTGGGCGATGATGTGGGGTCTCTCACAAGCTTCTGGCAGTTTTCTGTGCTTTGGCACAAGATGTTGATGGGCTTAGGTGGGTAAAGGCTTTTGGAAAGCACAAAGGCCAGTGCTTGTGGCACATGTATGGGATCTATTCTCCTCACAGAGATGGAGGTGGGGTGGTGGTAAGCAGCCCTCCCTTACGAGCTGCGATACTGGCCTGCCCTGGGCCAACAGGACAGGCTTCCTGCGTGCTGAGACCTAAAGCTTCAATACAGATCTGCAGTGCTTGGCCACAACAAGGGAAGGTGCATGGCTGCAGAGGCACGTGTGCTGCTCTGGCTGGGCAGGAGTGCTTTGGGCTGGCTGTTATCTGGGTTTTTGCTGTTCTCCTCTGTCCCCTTTAAGGAGTTTGGAAAAGTCTTATTTTTACCCTTCTTTTTGGAGTCAGGTACACTTTCGTATAAATAACCTTCTTGTTATGGTAAAATCTAGAAATGCTTACATTCTTTTCATAAGGAGGAGACTGTTGATGGACTGCTGGGTTGTCCAGTGTGGTTGGAGAAGAAGATTTTCTTCCTCCAATCCATGGTCACTGCTGGAGTTCGATAAATGTTGATTCTGTAAATAAACCCTCCTCTTTTCTGCCTCGGACATCACAAGGTGTGGGTGTGAGTTCTTTATGTCGTGAGAGACAGCTGGCAGGGATGCTCTGGGCTGGCAAACTCAGCACCTACCCCTGAGGGGAATAAACCAAGGAAACAAGAATCGTTTTCTCTTACGCTACATGAGCCCACAGCAGGATTCTCTGCCCAGCATCTCCTGGACCCCAGGCCATCCTAAGTAAGACAGAGGCACTTGGCCCCAGTCCCACTCTTACCTATGGACAGAAGCTCAGCTCCTGTGCTCTGTCCCTCACCTTCAGAGACTGCCTTGTCTTCTGCTTTTGCAGAGCTGAACACTGTCCCTGTTCAGTCCCCTGCACAATAACAAAACCAACATGGGGATTGGCTGATTAAATCCCAGTAAACTCCAGGTAATGATGCACACAGGAACCAGACAACATACTTTTACTTCTGTTTATCACTCTCTGTGCGTCTTATGTGGCAGATCAAGTTCTACATTTTACTTTTATCCGCAAGAATATTTTTGCAGCAGCCAACCTTGGGCATTGGACTGAAACTAGCAGCTGAGGGAATTATTTGCCAATAAATAAAAAAGCTATTCCTACACCACTAGTTAGCAAAGGAATTGATTCGGTCAGTCAGGGAACAGTTTTCATATGCTAGCATCAGAGGGTAAAGCTTCAGACTCATCTGGTATTTTTCCACTAAGACTTCTGAACTCGGAGAATTCCATTTGCTGATCATTTTACCAGAAAATTATCACTTCTGAAGGAAAGTTATTTACTCCAACTGCTGTATTAGCAGCTGTAGCACAGACCAGGTGTGCACAAGAGCTATGAAACAGTGCCATCTCCTGGGCCTCGGGCTGCTCTGGGAAATCTGCGTTTGCCCATCCCAGCGCGGGCACATCAGAGGCAGCCGTGCAAAAGCCATTGTGCAATTAGTGGATAGTGCTGATTCTAGCGGGGGGAAGGAGGGCAATTTGTTATTGTCATCATTTAGTGGTGTGTTCACTGGGCAGGTAAGCTCTGAGACTGTCTAATTTAGAAAAAAAAAATAGAAATTAAAAAGACTCCCACTGTGTTAATACTGCATAAGCCTGAAGAATTGCAGCAATTATGCTGCTCATGCAGCTGCGGTGTGAGGGAGCTAGGTTGAACAGCAGGTGAAGGGATAGTTTTCTCAGAGCTATCAGCCCACCAGCATTTTGAAGTACCTGCAGCACCAACACCAATCAAGCTGCAGGGAAGTCAGATCCCTGCAGCTTTCTTTGGGGCTTTTGGGCTTGGGGATGTTTTTTTGGATGCTTTTTTGGTATGTTTTGTTCTCTTCATTTCTATTAGTTGGTGATCCCCTCCCTCTTAATATGGCTCAAATGCCCTTTCTCAGTAAGTGAAAAAACACACAGATCTGCTTACCCTCCTTTTAAAATTCCCCAGGTGGCAGAGCCAGGCTGGAGAGAAGAGTCCTGAGGAAATCTGAAGGTTTGTGATTTGCAAAGAACAGCTGAGATCTTCTGCTTCATGCCCTACCTCATACTGCTGTACTAGTGCAAAAAGAGCTGTTTTTTTAACCCCAGTCTTTAGAAAAAGAAAAAAAATAATAAAACCAAGGGGAAATACTATTTAATGAGACCCAGTTGCAGTCAGAGAGCATCTCACTTTCCAGGACATTTAAGCTTTGCTTTGTCCTGACTGTAGTTTGCCCACTTTAGCTTGAGAGGCCAAGCAGTTTTCTGTCCCCATTGCTCCTATATGATGGTGAACTTCCCTTTACTGGAATTAGTCATATCATTATTTGAAATTATAATCATCTTCATAAAAAGTATCTGGTGTCCAGTAAGCACCATAACCTATGTTTAATGCTTCAAAATCCTTTCCCATTCTATCTAAACCATCTGTTGCCTGAACAGTTGTTTGGTACAAATTATTTTCTTGGAAGCCAAGGCTTAACCCTGGTGGGCATCTCAACCACACACAGCTGCTCCCTCACTCTCACCCAGTGGGGTGGGGAAGGAAGTCAGAAGGGTAAAACTGAGAAAAATTTGGGTTGAGATATAGACAGTTTAATACATAAAGCAAAAGCTGCACACAGCAAAGCAGAACAAGGAATTCATTACCCACATCCCATGGGCAGGCAGATGTTCAGCCACCCTCAGGAAATCTGGGCTTCATCACATGTAAGGGTGCCTTGGGAAGACAAATGCTGTATCTCCAAACATCCTCTCCCTCCTTCTCGCCCAGCTCTCTAGGCTGAACATGATGCCTGTGGTGTGGGATATTCCTGTGGTCAGCTGGGGTCAGCTGTCCTGGCTGTGTCCCCTCCCAGCTCCTTGGGCACCCCCAGCCCTCTCACTGCTGGGTTGGGGTGAGGGGCAGGAAAGGTCCTGACTCTGTGCAAGTGCTGCTTATCAATAACTGAAATATCCCTGCATTATCTACAGTAATTTGGTCACAAATCCACAACATAACCCCATATCAGACACTATTAAGAAGATTAACTCTATCCCAGCCAAAATCAATATATTGGACTAAAGCCAGCTTTCTCTTCATTTTTTATCCAACTTTGCATCAAAGACAGTATTGATGGGGACTGCAGTTTTACTGTCTTCACTGTGTCTTTGAATTTACAAGACTTTTCCTTTACAAATGATGAAAGGTCTTAAATTTTTGGGTCCTTTTTTCCTACTGTCATTTGCTTCTTTTTGTCAGATTTTTTCCTAAGCTTTTAAGATGTGTGAAGTAGAAAATAAAACCAATAGACCTGCATGTGCAATGGGTTTGATAGCAACCAGGGAAGACTATTCTATTTCTAGAATTATTCTGTCTCTTCATCAAGAAATTCAATCACAGTCCATTTTTCACTGCACTTAGCATTCAAGATGTAATGAAAAACTTTCCAAGGATCCTTTACATCCTGCACTCTCACAGCTGTTGCTCTACTCTGCAAGTCCCAGAAATGCCAAATCATGGCAAAACAATCATGGAGCACTTTATTCTTAGAAGATATAAAACAGTGCAGATATAATAGTACTAAATTACAGTCTTTTCTGATACATGGCAATGGTTAATAATAAAAATATAAGCATACACCTATTCATCAGTATATATTGGATATACATTTCTAGAACAGTCCGATTGAAATTTACCAGGACAGATGTAAAATGCTTTTGCATTTTCAATATTGAAGGCAGCTTTCAAAAATCTGCATAGTTAGAAGTACATCCTCTTCCTGTCAAACCAGCTGGCAGGATCCTCAATTTCAACAGGAGGAAATTTCAATTCATTCCTGAACTACACTGAGAAGTCAATTGCATTTACTCTTCAGTCCAATGCTTTACAGTAAGGGCTCAGTTCCTAGAAAAACTACTTGTGTTTCTCAGGCTCTGTCAAACTCTGTCCAGTCTTGCAGTACTATGTTACTCTCATGTACTTACATATTTTTATTCTTCTGAGAATGACACAAGTGCCTTGAGTGAATCAAATAATAGAGAAAGTACACTAATGAATACCAATGAATTACATCAGAGTCAAGTTTTTAAATACCTATAAAGACTTGTCCTATGGTGTTTTGTACAGTCCCACCTCTCTTGTAATTTATCTCTAGAATATGTTACTCTGTTGATCAATTAGTTTTATTGGTGACTTTCTAGAGTTTTGTAACAAAAAATATTAAGATTGATGTGTAGGCAGAGGAGTGAAAAGCTTTGTGTGTAAGCAGGGAAAGAAGCAGCTGAAAGAGGATTTTTAAGAAGGTCTGCAATGACAACAAAGACACTGTGCTTAGCATCCCATGCCCAGGACCCTGTTTCCAGGAGCAAAATGGGGACATATTTTTACACCAAGCACAGAAAATCTGCACTATGAGAAGACCCCAGCCCAGCTGCCTCTCCAGCAAACCCTGCATCTCAGCAACAGGAGGGTGACACCAACATGGCAAGAGATCACATTATACCCTTTGCCATCAGCCTAGCAGGAAAACAGATATTTTCCAAGCAAAGAAAAGCAAAGACTGGGCAGCAACCCTACCTAAGATTTATAGCCAGAACCATGCTGGGGGTAGGCACTGCTCCATATGAGCTCACAGTTCTGAAGGGGTCAGGGAGGTCTCTCCAGACTGTCATTTGCTGTCACCAGGCAAAAGAAAGCCCAGAGACAGACTCAAGAGGACCTGACAGCCTCAGTCCTTCTGCTGAGTGCAAGCTCCTGGCACACACACACCTTGCAGCTTGCTTGATGGGGGGCTGGCAGCAGAAGCAAATGAAGTCTGAGAGTGAAGGAGTGCAGATTCACAAAGTCAACCAGATTAAGGAGTTTGTAAATAAATTCCATCTTTTCTTCTGCACCATGTCCCACTGAAGTTTTTCCCCTAATTC
This sequence comes from Phylloscopus whistleri, assembly GCA_017589585.1. NCBI lineage: Eukaryota > Metazoa > Chordata > Aves > Passeriformes > Phylloscopidae > Phylloscopus > Phylloscopus whistleri. The sequence goes on along the minus strand of JADMLD010000552.1, from coordinate 3,062,315 downwards.
TACCAATTTCATACTGATATTACTGGTTACCAAGAATACCACATCATGAAGATTAAGTTCTTGACTGGAGGTACTGATCAGAGCACCTGCACAAACTGTATTTTTTCACTTTTTGAGTGCTGATGGCTTGGGAAGGAATGCCTGTATGGACTCAAATGGGCACAGGAGCCTTCCACAGCACCATTTGGTGTCAATTCACAGTGGGAGAGCAGTGAGTGTTGTGTCCCCAGGGGTGGCCAAGGTGGAGGATCCAGTGGCAGAACCACAAAGATCATATAACCACTCAAGGGGTGATGTTAGCGTGAACACCAAGAAATGTGCAGGAAAAGGGAAGAGAGGAAGTTGCCCATATGTGATAGAGAACACAAAGAGTAAGGGCACAGAAAAGTGAAGGAGGTGGGGAATCTGAGGATACAAGCAAATGTATCACATGAAGAAGATTATAAATACAAGATTACAATTATTATTGCATTGTTACATTATTTACAATTATGTATAATTACATTATAACAATAAAAGATTATTAGAGGAAGGAGAAAAATAACATAGCATAATCTCGGATACCAAGAGCAGCTGATAAGGAGAAAGAGTAAGGAGTGAAAACAAAAGTAGCATCTAATAAGTGTGCTAAGTAGCTAATAATAAAATGTACATGTTTTGGCCTGTTTATGAACTGTGCATTTCACAGGAGACTAGGAAAAGGGAAATAGAAAATAACATCTCACCCTGTGTGTAGGTCACAGACTCCTTGGAGGATATTTGAGGGTTTATGCATTTATTACTGTTGAATTATAAGGCTGAGTTGATAATTTTTGAAGGAAGAAAAGTAGGAGAAAAAAAATGTCTGACTGATTTATTCAGTCATATGACAATTCAGTGAGGGAGGAGGAGAATCTTGATCTCGAAGGGATTTGGGTTTAAAAATTCATGGTTTTCCCTCAGTTGATGAAGTGAGCCAAAGGAAGACTAATCCTCCCTCTAAACAAGGCAAATAGCCAGGGTAGGGAGGAGGTCCCTCAGCCCTCACTCAGAAAATTTTAAGCTACAGGTAAACAGGCACTGACAAGAAGAATTCCCCTCAACACAGGATCAATTCCATTTTGCTTCATTTCACTGCACAGGGACAGGCAGAAAGCAAAGCAAGCACAGGCATCAAAGAGCAGTTTTTACTCCCATAGGTGCTCCCAGGACACTCAGAAGGAGGCCTATGGCACATGGAATCAGCATCCTCCCACTCCAGGTGAGCCACACTGGGACTTTCCAGAAGTTCACAGTGTGAAGATACACCACCTATGAAAACACCCATGATCCTGGGAGAGGGCTGTGTCCTGCCTTCCTGCCAGCTACCCTGCAGGGTTTCTGAGGTGTCTGGGCTACTGTGTGGTTAATCCTGGCTCAGCCAGGCTCTGTACTATTAATCTGGCAGCAGGGGAGATACCTGGTAGGAGGTAGGATGTGCCCAGGGCCAACACATGGTTTGGGAGCACTGAGGTTCCTTGCCATGTATCTGGTCACCTGTGTGTTTTGGCTTTGCTGCTCTAGGATCAAGTCTGTTTCAAAAGAAAGCATGTTCTCAGACTGAACTTCTGTGTCTTTCCAACTGATTATTTCTTGAAACAAATTAATGTTTTTTCCAGTTCAAAACAAAGGGAAAATCTATCTTTTAACTAGCTCTGGAGAGAGGTGGGATCCTTTGGCAGGCTAACCATGTCCATGTGCTTGCAGTGCCAGACTGAAAGGCTTTGTTTTTGCCATGTTCCAAAGCTATTCAAGTAAAGGGGGAACACAGAGTTAGTTCTCATTATTTTTTTCATCAGGTAGGTAGACTACAGAGCTGTCTTGTACTCTGTCCACACAGAGTTGTTCTATTCATTCCTTCCTGTGATTCGTTCACACTCTGTATGAAGATCAATATAATGGAGATATTAGCTACTTTGTCTAAAGCAGAGTTGCTCCCTTTGAACACAAACCTCATTTCTTTCGTAGTGGGCTTGAGGAACACTTGGGAAAGCTGATACAAATTAGTAGTAAGCATAAAATTAAATTGGAATTTAAGCTGGCTGGGTGTAATCAGACATTCTCTTACTGGGGTGATGCCCTCATTCCCCACTATGGAGATGAAGCAATTACTGCAAAGAAGCAAATCTTCAGAGTTTGAGGACTGCAGAGCTAAACTTCATTAAGCAGCAGTTGAGACTCTTTCTCAGAACTAAGGGGTTACATCTCCCTCTGCCCAAAGTGTTGGCACAGAGAATTCCATGAGCCAGCAGCAATATTGCTGCACTCCTACAGCAGTTCCCTCCTGCTAATGGATGCTATTTCTCAGTGAAGCTCATCATCTGGGACAGAGCTCCATGCTGATATCATTACATAAATTCCAGCACCCAAGTATGCATACCCTAACGTATCACTGTATTGCCTATGGTACTGACAGGCCTAAAGTAGAATTAATTTAGTTTAGTATAATACATTTTGAAAGTGACTTAACTAAGTCCATTGGGATGACTTCCATCCTGAAGGAAGAATATTTGCATAGGGATTTACTGAAATTGAACTAAATTTGCATGAGCTTTTGAAAGAAAAATTTTCTTAGGTGATCTGTGCTTAACAAAAAAAAAGGCAACAATAAAATGAAAAGGCCACACCAAAACCAACCAAGCAACCAACCACAATAAATAAACGTCATCAATCAAACAACAACAAACAAGACCAATTATCCTTTTCTTTGGAGAGGGTAAAGATGGGTAAATTCATTGGAAGTGATTTAAAATACACTGTCTCTACCAAACTGTTTGTAGAGAAGATGAAAAAAAAAAAAAAAAGTCTGGTGAAATGAAGTGGTGAAATGTTCAGGATTTTCAGATTCTGCAGTTCACATCTTCGACAAAAAAAATACCTTCTGCTGTTCAGCTTATACTCTCTTTACACTGTTTTCTCTTTCCTTTGAGACAAAGGACTTGGTGAGTGTTGATGGGTGAGGAAGGAAGAAGGCAGGGATTTACAGGCATGTCCAAGAAAACAACTTTTGATCCCTTCAGATTGCAGGAGGTTCCTTCCAATACTCCTCCATTTAGCAATGATCCTAGGCTCTGAATTTCAGAGATTTAAACCAAATGGAGAGGCCTCAGAGTTAGGGAAAGAGTAAGTGAGGAGAGGCATTTTAGAAACCCTCACTCAAAACAAACCCTTTTTAATTTAGCAAGTACTGAACAAACCACAGATAGGAGATAGTGAATGAGACAAGACTTCAAGCTTGCACAAAAGCAGCTTCATATGGAGTCTTTATTTTTCCCCCAAAATAGTTACCCTTCAGATTTGGTAAATAAATATTGACTTTTTCTTTACCACTAAGCATTCCTGTGTTGTTCAGAGAAGAGTGAGAGAGGAGGCAAGGGGAATCACTGTGAAACGAATGAAAGGAGCTGGAGCTGCCCATCTACAAACTGGGGCAGGGGGCTGGTGCTGATGTATACTGATGTGTGGGAAGAAAATTATCCCTCCATCCACCACAAACGAGCACATATCCTGCAAGGAGCACATAACAGAAATGCTGGGCTCCAGTAGCACCTGAACTGAAGCCAGCTGTAATCCTTTTTGCTCTTTTAATGTACTCAATGAGACAAATTGTTTGGAATTGGGGTGATAAAACCCTTCAGACTAGATTGAGTTCTTCATGAACATTTATAATGCAATTTGCAAATTTACTGCAAACAGGCTCTTTCCCTTTGCATCACATCTTCCTCCTCTTGCAGACTGTCTTTAGGATACACTGGTGGATGTCTAGAGAGAGTTTATATCTTCGGCCTAAACTGTGCCCATGGTCTAAGAAGGACCTGGGCAGAAATCCAGAAATTGCAACAAACACCAATGAACTATGGATGAGTGATGTAAAATGCAATAAATGCTTTAAATGCAGAGTCAGGTGACATAACTGGTTTGGACATTGAATGAGGGAGGGGGATTAAAGGATAATATACTGAAAGGTGAAGTTAGGAGATTGAAATATGCATGACCCAATCTTTTCCAGTCAGGTGTTTGATATAGGCTAAGAGAAAGAAGCTGGATTGCTTCTGTTGAAGTGTGTGCCCCCAGAAAAGGTTATGTTTAAAACTAAAAATGTGTGGTATGCAAACTTGGTGAAGCATTTTGCTGGAATTATTTCTTATCAGAAAATATTTTGGTTTGGCAAATAAAATGAAAGTAACCTTTCATTGAGAAGCTCATTTGTATCAAGTTTGCAGGAGCAAGGGAGAGTTGCACTCAGTAGTTTCATGACCAGAGAGAAGACCTACCTGCTGATATGTGGAAACTGTGTGCAAGAGCCTTTATCTCTACTTCTTTCCGGTGAAGAAACTATCTTTTGTCTGATCTGAACTTTGTTTGAAATGTACAGAAGTCCACACTCCCTTTTGAATCACAAACAAAAGTTTTTTATCCTCAATTCCTTAACAAACATTGCAAGATAATTAAAACTCTTGCCCCTGTCTTAGATCTTATTAATTGAAGAAGCAGACACCTATTGCATGTAGATTCAAGGTTTTTATCCCTTTTCTCAAATCTTAGCTCAGGATTTTCTCCTCTCTTTTTACTGCAGTGAGAATAGCCCTTTGCTAGTTCCAGGCTATCACCAATTCCTTTCCTTTTTCCTTTTAAAACCTCACCACCATCTGTAACTGTACTAAATAGCACTATCAAGAGTTGTTTGCAGGGCATGGCAATCCCTTCCTGTATAAACATGTCTGATTCACTCATCATTACATTCCATCTTCTGAATCATTCAGCCAAGGGTCATAACAAAAATGATCTTCATTCATGAAAAGCTCTGCCTGTGTGTGTTGTGTTGTGCTGCACTCCATAATCCTCTCTCCCACTGTCAACCAACATTTTCACAACCAATAAAAGTGTGTTTGGTTTGCTTTGACAGTGTGCTCTGGCCATAACAATGTGTTGCCAGCCTTGGCATTACCACTGACTGGACAAACCAAACATTTGATCAGGAGCCTGGGAGCACTCCTCATGCTTCCTGCACCAGAGGAGACACTGTTAGTGATGCAGCATGGATGTGGAAGCTGGAAGGTTCATTGAGTAATGAATGTGTTCTTTGGCAAACAGGTCTCTCCCATCCAAGTGTATGAATTTGTTGCTGATTTTTGAATCTGGCTCTAGAAAAATCGCTGAATCCTCAGGTACAGGCAAAGTTTCTATTTGTCAACTTCTGCTGGCCAAAAAAGTGCACCCAACAAAAAAAACCCTTTAGTGATGGGAGCATCATGGGGACACCAAGAGACTAACAATGATTATTCCCTTCCCTGCCCTCTTACTGCCTTACCAGACTCTCTCTCCCCTTATAAACAATCTCAAATACATATATATATATACATATATATATATATATACATATATGAGATGTCTCTCCATGGGTTTCATCTACAGCTGTAGATAGGTTTCACTATCTATCTTTGTATCTCTCTGCTCCCTTGGCTGGAGCCTAAAGCCCCCTGAAGGGTGTATTTCTGAGATGCAGGGACTTAGACTGAAGTCTTCATTGTGAATCTCCCAATTTACAGCTGTTGATTCATTCTCCTGCTGCTCAGGGAAAACAAAAGTAGCCTTTCTCCTTCAGTCAAACAAGAGGTAATGTTTAACATGAGATAATGCAGGAAATTGCTATGAGAACCATTAGTCAATAAATAAGAGCATGAGTGGTTTAAAAGTTTTTCTTTACCTTCTAGAAAAGCATCCATCAACCTATCTATACTTACATTAAGTGGTGATTACAGGATGCATATATTATAGAGCAGTGAGAAAATGATAAGCCATGGTTGTTTATGGGTAATAGATTAAAAGAAATGTCCTGAATACCAAGTAGTCAATATTTTACCTTTTTAGACTAAGATGAAATTGCTTGATCACATCCAATTACCTTATAAAAATGCTGATTGAGATAATGAGAGAGGACCAGAACCCATTTTCATTCCTCTGTCCTTGAACCTGTTTTCATTCAGATGTTTTAATCTGCAGATATCATCATCCATATTAATTTTTGAAGTTAAATAAGAGGCATAAGATGTCTGCCTACATATATTTTTTCTTATTTTTAATTTCTTAATTAAGTATCCCTGATTTATATATCTACTTTTCTCCTTTTAAGATTGTTTTCATTTTCATTTATTATGCACATCATTATTTTTGAACATTTTCCACATGTTGTTGCAGAACCAGAATTTGTCGACTCATGCAAACACAAAATTATTTTTTTCTCTGGGGAGAAAATCCTTGCAGGGCGAAGAAACCTTTGTGGGATGAACCTATTCCTCACTGGTATTTGGGAGTCAGCACTGAACAAATATGCTCAAAAAACCTTGAAGTGTATTGGCTGACAAAATAAGTTCCATTATAGCAATTATCATTTAATTTCCAATTTTTTCCTCCACATAAAAGTCTTTGAAGCCCAAGAAAGATACCATTTATCTGAAAAACAAATTGGTAGTCCTGTGATGTGCATTCAAGTGGGGCTGAAAGAGTTTATCTGGTATTGAATATATTTATTGACCTCTTTTTATGTCTTCCAATGATCCTTAACCTCTGCTTGGAACAATTACTTCTTGTTATTAGTCTAATTTTTATTTTGTTTTATCTCTTACATTGGAATACAACAGAGAAGTTTAAAAAATTCCTATCTAAGGTTATTTTAACACATAAGCTCTAAAAATGTTCAGAGCTGATTTTAAAAAAGTGCAACCAGAGAAGTAAAGAAAAATTAGAGCAGAAACCTATAAACTAATTTTTAAAACTCTGTTAGGAAAACAGCCCAGGAAAAGCCAGAGGGGCCTCATGTTAGTTGACAGTGATAAGAGAAATTGAGTATGTTGAGAGCAAGACATTATACAGTAGAAGCCAGAGAGGCAGCTTGAGGGGTAGGAAGCTCATTTATTCTCCAACAAGAGTGTGCAGAAATTATAAAATACAAACATGTTTATTTTTTCAGTAGGTTTTCTTATTAAGAATATAATGTTTCACATGAATACCACATCAATAAATTATCACACCCCTTCACCAGAAAATAGCTCAAATCTTTCTCATTTTCTTCTTATGTGGTTTTAAATCAACATCCATGACAGAGACAAAACAAGCTTTAGGCAAGATGAGAAGCAAACATGACTGATGCACACATGCACAGGTATTTATGCACACAGGTACAGACTAACCACTTTGGCAGGTATTAATAGCAGCCATGGCTTTAATTATGAGTGAAGAACTCTGGAGACAGTATGTCCTGTCCTGACAGTTTTCTCTGCCCATCACACCAATTCAGGGGCCTGATTTTCAGCACACCATATAGTGGACATAAGTACCAAGAAGGCAGAACTGGATTCCTCCTACTGTCTGTACTGAATTGTTGATGGGATACAATATAACCACAATAGAAGAATTATTTTCATCTGTCCAAGGAGTGAAATTGCATGACAGAAAATCTATCAAGATCTGGGTCACTGTGGTGGTTTGACCCTGGCTGGATGATGGGTGCCCACAAAAGCCACTCTTGTCACTCCCCTCCTTGGCAGGATAGGGGAGAGAAAACACAGTGAAAGTCTCATGGCTTGAGAGAAGAACAGTGAGAGATCACTTGGGGAAATTAATTGTATTTATTACTAATCAATCAGAGCAGGGTAATGAGAAATAAACCCAAATCTCCCACCCCTCCCTTCCCCCCAGGCTCAACCTCACTCAAAGTTCCCTCCCTCCTTCCCTGCAGCAGTGCAGGGGATGGGGATGGGGCTGTGGTCAGTTCATCACATGTTGTCCCTGCTGCTGCTACTTCTTCATGGGGAGGACTCCTCCCTGTTCCACCCTGGGGTTCCTCTCACAGGAAGCATTCCTCCATGAACTTCCCCTGGTGTGATTCCTTCTCACAGGACACACTTCACAAACTTGCCCAGCCTGGGCTCCTGGCCCAGGTTGCTGTTCCCCCAGGCACAGCCTGCTCCAGCAGTGGTCCCTCACAGGGCCACAGGTCCTGCCTGCAAACCTGCTCTAGTGCAGGCTCCTTTCCTCACAGGTCCAGAGGTCCTGCCAGGAGCCTGCCCCAGTGTGGGCTTCCTGTGGGTTCACACCTCCTTTGGGCATCCACCTGCTCTTGCTTGGGGTCCTCCATGGGCTGCAGGTGGATCTCTGCTCCACCATGTCCTCCGTGGGCCGAGGGGCACAGCTGCCTCACCATGGTCTGCACCACAGGCTGCAGGGGAATCTGCCCAGCACCTAGAGCACCTCCTACCCCTCTTTTTTCACTGGCTTTGGGGTCTGCAGATGATTTTTCTGTCACATATTATTTTTATAACTCTTTTCCCCTTCTGAAATACATTATCCCAGAGGAGCTACCACCTTCACTGATGAGCTCAGCCTTGGCCAGTGGGTCCATCTTGAAGCCTGCTGGCATTGGCTCCATCAGAAATGGGGAAAGCTCCTGGCAGCTTCTTACACAAACCCATGTCATGCAAACCCTGTGCAGTCACAAAGACCCAACCATTGACTCAGTGACCTTTGAAAATTATCAGCACAGGATGGACTGCAACCCCTGGTAGTATCATTGTCTGAACACATTCATTCTTCAAAAAGCATAAAAGTCAAAGGGATCTGATGAAACTCATTTTCAGCAAGGGCATGTACCTTCCTCCACACCACTGAATGTGATAAATGAGAGAATCTCAAGGAACAGAAAAAGAAAAGTTGCATAAATCCTTCAGTTTTATTTCCCAACTGTAATGGAGCAATCAGCATGTGATCGTAAACAAGTGCTTAACTACATACTTTGCTGGAGTCAGTAGGCTTAGTAGTAAAAGTCTTATTGAGATAAAGAATAGGGTTTAAAAATTATTTAGAGGGAGTTTTCCTTATGTCCTTTCCCACATCAAACTGCAGTGATCAGTTCCAGTACAAGGGACATCAGGTGTCAGATCAGGGAAGACAAATTTCCCTCTGCTCTTCACTGGAAGTGGATTTTGAAGAGACAGTTTGTAATTCTGGTTGCACGTCTGTACTGACACATGCATTGAAACACAATCTATGGAGAAAGCTAAGGACTCAAGGAAAACTTGCTTGAATCTTCCACTGTGACTTGTGGAAACTAAAGTTTCTTAGGAAAGTATCACTTTCTGCCAAGGTTTAGTTTCATAGCAAAATAATGAAAAGGAGGATTGAAGCTACCAAAATAAGCACCTTAAATGGTTTTAAACATTTTTTTTCTTTCAAATGTGCTACAGATAAATTATAGCAAAACATTTTAACTTTAAACTTGTGACAGTGCCACAAAGTATTTGTTTATCTAATGGAAATACAATTTTGCTGATTGGATTAACTTTTTTTAAAGTTATTATTCCAGTTTGGGATGGAACAGAGCCTTCCCTGGCAGTATCAAGGAATGACAGCAGCAGAGTTCTGCCACATTCAATTTTCCAGAGGGAAAATGGCAGACAGTTTGGTTCATTTGAGTGAGAACTGAATTCAAGGCTTCAGTGGATCTCACAGGTAGATCTTGTGATCTCTCATAAAGAGCAACTTCAGTTGCCATTCCATGGAACTCATCAATGCCTTGGACATCAGCAGTGACAGAGCAAACGTGCTCCACTCCAGCACTGATGTTGGTCACAGAGGTAAAAATAGACTCACTTAAAGCCTTTCTTCCAGCTGTGAATTCAGCTGTTGCCAAGAGAGCTCTTAGTAATTCTTGACATGTTTTAGCTTTATCAAGACTTTCTAAACAGTCCTTGTAACAAAAGTAGCATCTTGTAATTAATGGCTGTTTGATGCAGGCATCTAAAACTGATGGTGTTAAAACATCTGCAAGTTATTATCACATCTGAATGAATATCACACTAAAAATTAGGATGACACTAGTATTATATTAAAATAATTTAAATAACAGATTCAATAACTTGGCATTTTCTTCCATCTTAATCTATAGAATTCTATAAAAATATAAAATCTAAAAGCCTATAAAAACTGTATGTTTTTTAGTATGTAATGAAAAATGCACCAAAACACTTTCTAATCAACTCAAGCTGGATGATTTATCTGCTTTTTACTCTTTTCAGTGCTTTAATACAGAGCAGTCCTCTAAAATAACCTGAAATATTGCATACTTACTACTTTTGTTTTATTTAGGAAATTTATTTCTATTTTTTGCCCTCCCCATTCCTCACTCAGAAAAATTTCCAATGTAGAAGAGTTTACTTACTTAAGACCTGAGTGAGTTGAAAAGGCATTTAATTAGATTTACTTGAGACTCTTCTGAAATAATGGTCATACTTGCACAAGTGTATCTATACTAATGTTCAGTCCAGAGTACCTTAATTAAAAAAAAATTACAAAAGGACAATTTGGCAATATGGATATATGGAAGTACCTTGTTTGATTAATTTCTGCAACATTACAGCATCTTTGGATTAAGTCTAAGACCTCAGGATATGCTGGATGAGAAAGGCCAAGAGATACAAGCATTAGAAATAAACAACTAAAAAATCTCATAAGGATTCTGAGCTGGTTTGGTTTTGATTTTTTGGTTGGCTTTGGTTGTTTTTTGGGGTTTTTTTTCAGACTAAATGTATATTTCCAATAGAAAAGAGCAACAGATTAATTTGAATAAATGTTTGGCTTCACCTCTCCTTGTTTTCCTTTCGCCTAAGTGTGAATTGAGCAACACAGCTGAAGCCAATCCAACTGCACCAAAGACATTCTCTTCTGTGTTAAGGCACTTTTAGAGGCAACCAAACTTTTCCTCTGGCTGCAAGCATTTTTTTTTTATTTTTTTTCTAGTACTGGTGTTCTTTTCCAGGTGGTTCATGCATGAAGCTCCACAGGACTGTGTTAGATGATGTCCCAAATGTCTCTTGTGGACAATCAGTGTGCTGGAAGCACATGACAAGAAGATATCTATCCTTAATGCAGAAGACTTCCTCTGGGATGTGTTCCCAGCAAAACCTGGGAAGTGCAGCAGAGACCAAGTCAGTCTGCAGATGAAATTAGCATTCAGAGAAATGAAGACAGGATAATCTTAGCTTTTCTTACATCTACAATGCTTACTGATGGTGATTAAAGGGAAACTTCTGACCTTCTATACTCATCCTCATATGCTCTTCTTTTTCCCTGGAAAATAGGCAGCTAATTACTCCAAATGACCTGGAGTCACAAAAGGCTTTTAGTACTCAAATCTTGCCTAAATCTGAAGTTCTGATCTTTTAAAACCTGTCTCATCCAGTGCTGAAAGCCTGGAAGTGCATATGGATATCTAGTGCAGCATTCATATGAACTCTAGCTAGATTTAAATACTCCATGAAGAGATTATGTTTCCAAGCCCTGAAATCCTTTGTGCCCCTCTCTTGGCCCATGCCTGCACCCTCCTGGCATGCACAAGTAAGGTGCCTCTCTCTGTGTTGGTGGTGGAGCCCAATCTGTCCTGTCAGGTGTCTTTACACCACATCAGCCCAAGATTGTCCCAGCACAGTGACAGTCAAGCTGTGCTCTTGAGTCATCCTACGGCCTCCTCTCCAAAACCAGCCGCCCAGCTACTCGATCCCACATCTGCTGAGGCTTCCCCAACAGGGAGGAGTTTCAACAGGCATTTGTCCCCTCACATCCAAAGCACTTTTCAGGTTGCATTTAGCTTTAGCTTTATGATTAGAACACTCTGGTTGGAGGGTCCAATAGACCAAAAAAAAAAAACAAAAAACCCAAACAACCCCAATACCCTAAATAACTTTGAATACCCTTTAACTAACAACCTGAATTGAAATACTCCCCCACCTGCCCTCCTGGGCTTTCTATGGCCAGCTCAATTCCTTGAGGGGCTTTGGAGGAATATCTCAGGGGACAGGGTAAAAGATTCCAAAGAGGCTCTTACCCCAGGATCAGTCCAAGGCTTTATTCTCGAAGGGTTCCAGAGAAAAAGAGAGTGAACAAGGAAGAAGCATGGGTTTATCTAGTCTCTGTCTCAGGATAAATAACTGGCCCTGAGCCAATAGGTTAAAAGATAGGGAGAAAGGGTCAAACTGAATGGTCACAGGCTTTAGGGGGTTCTGGGGGAAAAAACATTCCCCAGAGGAATACAACATCGAATAGCCTTAGTTTTATTGTCTTGGAGAAAAAGATTAAGCCTCAATGATTCAGCTGAGTCCTTATGGCAAATCTTGGCTAAGCATTTACTTGGGGAGAAGGGAAGAGTGGAGGGGTGGGTTCAGTGCAGAACTGCCAGGTCAGGATTTGTGGCCAAGAGGTAGGTACCCATATCCCATGGTAGCTTTTTAAATGTTTCATTGTTTAACATACTAATTCCTGACTCTCCGGCTCTGAGACCTCTCATTTTTTCTCTCTTTTGCTTTATAGAGTAGTACACCCCATTCTGGTGGTCAGGCATGCAAAAAATCAGATAGAAGAGCATAGAGCCCTGAGACACACTTTCTCTTTGTTTCACAGCTGGTGTTTTCACAATATGGAAATTGAGGGGTAGAGATGAGCTGCATTCACCCATGACCTTGGATGCAACTTGATTGCAGGTTATCTAATAAAACATCATCTCTGATGAACACAGGCTCACAAAGCATTAGTCTGCTATGATTGTTTAAATAGGTGAGGAAAAGACAGAAAAGGAATTTTCTGAACTGAAACAAAGCTATCCTTTTAAACAAAAAATCCCAAAAGTGGTTTCCCACATTGAGCACAAGGCAGCTCTTATCCTGGACAAAACACATGGCAACATCTTCTGAGCTTTATTTCCATCCAAGCTGGACACCAGAATGTGCTGAAACAGGACATCAACAAAAACAACAAAAAACCAAATAAACAAACAAAAAACACCAAAAACAAAAAAACCAAACAAAACAAACAAACACACACAAAAAAAAGTGTATGTGCCTGCAGAGCAACCCTCAATGGAGATTCCAGTGGCTATCCTCTACCTGGGAGAAGCAGACAACTCAGGCTAAGGAAGCAAAGGGACATGCAAGAGACAGTTACAAGGTCTTTTACAAGATATTGTCCATTTTCCCCTGTTTTTCACTATATAACTAGAATATTCTTGGCTTGTTAGACTCATTGGGATAACAAATAATCTACGTTGTCCTTTTTTGCAATATAATACCCTTAAACAAATCTTTTCCCTGTGCATTTACAGAGGTCTACAAGAAAACTTATCTTTGAGATTTTCACCAGATAATAAGCCTGGGGGAACCATAGACTGAATAAATAATCTAACACCCAGGAAAAAAGAAAATATTAAAGACAGAAGAAGGGAAGAGAAGGACATCACAAAACAGGTCAAAAATCCCCCAAAGAAATATGCAGCAGGATTAATTCACTCATATATTCATCCTCTTAATAAGAAAAGCAGAAAAAGGAAAAGTGAACTTTCACTGGGGATTATAGCAAGTCAGGTTGTTGTTGATAATAACACCAATGTAGAAAGGTAAGGGAGATGCTCAGTGAGTCAGAGTGAAAAATGCCCAGATCTCTATGAAGGGTAACTTTTCTAGTTGGACTGCAGGTCAGTCCTTGGTGTAACTCCAAAGACAGGGCTCCCTACTGGGAGCTGCATGGCAGAGCTGGTTAGACCTGTCCTCCAGAACACACTTCTGTGTTTCAATGCTGGCATGAAAAGCTTTCAGCTGTCAGACCAGCCTCAAGCTTTCCCTGTTTCCACACCACCATAGCCAGGGGACTGAGCACACATCCCATGACCAGTGGGGAAGATGCCCATGGGTAGAGCCTCCCCAGTTACTGCACAAACAGGGAGAGGCAAGAGTGCATGTCCCTGCACCCATGGAAATGTGTGTGCTGCCATAGCCCTGCTACTCTGCATGCAAGGACCCTTTGTGCTTTGACCAGGGATAGGAAAACATCTTTGGTTTATCCAATAAATTGTCATTTTTTCCTGACTTCCAGTTCCACAGGCTAATGTAATCCTGATAAAACACTCCTATGAATGGACACTAACCATTGAATTAACAGTGAAATAAAAAATGTATTGTTCAGATTAAAAGCACTGGTGTCATTTTGTCAACCTCACATTGTACACATGCAATATGATTCCGTTTTCCTTGGGATAATCTCTTCCTGGAAGCTTCCCTACTTTCCTGCTGTTTAGCCTGAAGGAAGAATCAGCCAGATGTCCTTTGGACTGTGTCCTCCCTTTCCTCTTGCTCTTTCCCTGGGAGAGGAGGAGAAGTCTGAGTATCCCTGTAACCCTAAAGTCATGCAGGCAGTGGTTTTGAACAGCAGAGACTTTTATATACAAAACTCAGGGGTTTTGTCTCCATAGGGCACCCAGCTGCAGGACTCCCACACAGGACACCCCTGGGGAGACCAGGAGTCCTCAGGCTGGCCCTGCAATGCTGGGTCACACTGGTGGGCACAGCAAGCCCCACTTCGGGTACTCTGGGCTGTGCAGCTCCTCTCCATGTCCCTGCAGGGACAGGGAGGCAGGAGGCTGCTTCAGGTGCTGCTTATCAGGGATGAAGTCCCTCCGAGACACCTTTTAGTCTTTGCTTTCTGCATGTAGCACCAGAAAGAGTAACAGAGCCATACCTGGCAGGAAAATCAGATGGCAATGACCAGAGGCTTGTTAGCAAATGTTTTATGCTTTAGACAAACTCCACAGAACACATCAGAAGGGGGAGGGAGGAGGTGTTTTCCTTGTTCTCCTGTATGTAAATATCTTTCAAAGAAGGTTCTCTCAATCTGACTGAATTGTGGGATTCAAACACAGTCCTTAATGATCATTTATAACAGCAAGGGTGTGCAGAGCTGTAAATAGGAAAAAGAAGTCAAAGCTGCAATTTGTAACTTTGCTATTGTATAGTTTTCCTGGGAAGGTTTCACACCTGAGGCTGCAGTTTGCTGCACCATTCCTGGAGATCATTTTCCTCCCAAAGCACACAGTATTGATTGCTTCTCATCCCCTCCAAATCCCATCATTTTCAAGAATTCTTTTGCATTGTTTCCTAAAATAAGTAATAGATGGTGTCTGCAAAGTATGGGAGAAAAAGGCTGTCTTGGGTTATGGGACCTAAACTGTGTATTCTATTTTCATCTGCTGAAAGCAGTTGAGAAATTGTTCTTTATCTCTTGTTTACTCTGAAAGGAGGGGGGTGGGTGCCTTTTGATAATGGTCCAACTGTTAAAACCAGGTAGGGCATTGTTTCTTATCTCTCTTCATGATGGGCCATTAAGACTCCCCAGGCTGTTTTCTTCCTCAAGCTGTTCCCTTTCCCAAAATATACCCACATTCCATCATCCTATTGTGAGATGCTCCACCCAGTGGGGGGAGCCAACCATTCCTACCTGGATAAAACTGGGACTCTGGAAGAAGAACCCCTCTTGCTTCACCCGATTACCGGAGGAAGACTGGACCCTTCTCACCATCACTGGACCCTTCTCACCACCTCTGGACCCTTTTGGCTGCAGGATCATCTCTACTTCAACAGAACCACATCTGCCACTCCAGGAGGACTCACTTTTGGACTGCTACCAACGTCCTGACCAGCAGGGCATCAGGTTGTAGCTGACTCTGTCAGGGCTTTCCAAAATTGTTGTTTGTTTGTTTGCTGGTTTGGTGGGGTGGCTCTGTTTTCTTTCTACCACATTTGTATTATTGATATTCCTAGTAAAGAACTGTTATTCCTATTCCCAAATCTTTGCCTGAGAGCCCTTAATTGCAAAATTATAATTTGGCAGGGGGTGAGGGGTTTACATTCTCCATTCTAAGGGAAATCCCAGTTTCCCTGGCAGATACCTGTCTTTCCAAACCAAGACAAAGACCTTGGAAAAACACATTCTTCTGAAAGCAGAAGCTAGGCAAATTCTACTTGAAATTGAAGTGTAATTAATCATCAGTGAGGCATTGCAACCACTCAGACAGAGATGTTTGTAATTTGAAGTTTTTCTCTCTGTGTTTCACATCTCTCTGGAAGAGACAACTTAGTGAATTTAAGTCAAGATTTTTCATACAGGAGTTGTTGAGTAAACACTCAATATGGTTTGTCTTGCTAAATGACCATAGATTTTTGTGGACTTAGAAATTATTATTTTTCTAAAAGCAATTCATGAAATCCCACAAAGATTTACTCTGCAAATCACAGGAGCATCAGGGCTGAGAACAATGCATGTGTATGGCCAGACAGTTCAGAATTACAGCCACAAATGTGTAAAGGACCCCAGACACTCATGAGCTCCTGCTTTGCTTGTTAGCCTGGACTAAACATGTGCTCTGTAACCCTGTAACCCTTTTTCACCTGCAGACCCCTACATACTTTCCTGTAAGCCTCTCTGCAGTGTACTGCAGCTTGCTTAGGGATGGTTTGCTCTTCTAATTACTGTATCTGTATGCTGAAATAGCCATGTGAATGGATTTATGGATCTGAGTGTCCACAAAACCACTGCAATAAATGACTTTTTTTCTGATTCCATGACTGCTCATGTCCTGTTTCTGTTCTGCTACTCTCTTTAGCCTTCAGCAGGCATCTGTATTTGCCCACATACTACAAATTTAATTCAAACCCTGTTGGATTCTCTGAAGTCCTAAAGTTTTATTCATATAACAGAGAACATCTTGTAAAGAGATCAAAAATATCCCAATAAGCCCACAGAAAGCAAAATTAGGTGATTTTATTCAAATTGGAGGAAAAATTCATTCTGTTTAACTCTGCTTGTCACATTTATATGTCTCATTTCCTAGCTCTATAAAAGCTCCAGTGTGTACCAAAGGTACTTTGATGTTACGTTGTCTGCCAGACTGACATAAACAAAAATACATTCACTAATTACTTCTTTTTTTGGCTTAGTGTAATGCCTGCCAAAATCGTGATGCACCCTTGTTGTCCTCTCCCTTTTGCCTGATCAGTTACATCTGTGGAGGAAGTTGATATTTAAGGTGGCCAAGATGTGGTAAAAGCATAAAGCAATTAAAACAAATATATCCTGTCTCTCTCAGGTTTTTTGGCCAGGAAGCCAGTATTTAATGAAGCTTAGCATTATCTGACAGCCCTTCAACTTTCCTCTAATTAACTTGCAGCTCTTTGAATAAAACCTTTCAACACAGTGGGACTGCCTGTGAATGCAGTATTTTTTGCTGCCACTTCAGAAGACATTGACCTCTTTGGTGTGGCAGGGAGGCCAGCTCTTTAGTTTCTCCATTAATTGTTCTTTCCCTTGACAGCTGTATTGGTGCACGTGTCTAAGCAGAAATTTATTGTCCTTTCATGGAAATGTTTAACAGGTATTGCATATGCTCCATAGTTCAAAATGCATATCTTACAAAGCCAGATCCCTTGTACTTGCCTGCCACAATTCATGTTCTTCCTTCCAAACAGTGACCAAAATAATGGTGACCATCTTCAAAACCTGACTGGAGTTTCTGGGATCCTATGTTTTTTGAATGTGTGTTGCTGTCCTGTCCAGATAGAGCAGAATGACAACACTCAGATGATATTTTGAGACATAAAGATCCTTTACCCCTGCTTTGCCATATCCTATATGTAAAACCCTTCCTCACAGCAAAAGGATCATTTAGAGGAGAGTATGCCCAGTAGGTGTCCCCTGCAGAGCAATAACTTTTATGCTCCCTCTTAGTGGGCACTTCTCTTTGAATTCTGTATATAATGCAGAGGTTTAAAAAAATCTGAACCTCAGCAGATAGAGTGCTACCTATGTTCAGCACTGAAGACCACTCATCCTTGCCAATTACTTGTATTTCAAGGTAGGAACAACTGTGTACATTCCTAAAAAAGTGTGGCTGTCTAACACCACCAATCTCAGACCACATGTCACTTGCTGTAATAGACAGGTGAAGCTGACTGTAAAACTCTTTGCTTAATGGCTTGTTAACTATCCCTTATCAGTCATGTTTCTCTTCAGTATAGCTTAAAACCCATCCTAAAGGCTAGCTTTGATGGGACACAAAAGAAGCCATGCTGATAGTTGCCTGATACCACGTTTGCCAACACATTTGCCATAAAAATCTTTTTTTATGTGTTTTGTCAGTCCATAGCCACTGATGTACAGCTCAGCTGTGTAGCTTGTTGTGTTTATACTGGAAAAAACCCCAGGCCTTCACGGAGATTTGAAAACTCTTTTTGTGGTTGTTCCAATTTCTTATTAGGATATTGGTTAATAAGTCATGATTATATAGCTCTGTTTTTCCTTGTAAAATTCATCCTACCTTGCCAGCTTTATTGCCAGTGAGACACTCAAGTTCTTGGGCATACAGTTGTTTGTAAGAATTACAGCTTTCTGTATCATCAATATTCAGTGTTGATTTTCAATTCCTCTTTTGGCCCCTCAGAGTACTCCCTTCCAGGCAAATATTGCTTTATTTGTCATCTAACAGCTGAAGTCACTATTAGACTTCCCATTCAAAACATCGGCATGCTTCAGACATTTTTTGTTTTCTAGAAATTGGGTTTGCCACCCAGTAAACCCCTTTTTCTTTGTTGCTCTTTTCTTTCTGGAAACAGACATGGTCTCAGAGCTTTGCTGCTGTCCCCTTTGATGCAGGTTATATTTTCCCCTACTTTCATAGATGACTACTCATGTGCAGGGTGAGAAGGCAGAAAAACAGATCCTGGCCTAATGAGGTGAAATGCAGGAAAAGAAAACAGGCCTGATGCAAGGAAGTTTTCTGAACACTGAGGTCTATTGACTCACAGAATAGTCTTCAAACATAAGGTAAAAGCCATGATAAATGACACCTTTAAACTGTTTAGGAGTAAAGTTTTTCTTATGAAAGGTGAAATGTGAGCCTTCTGAAGGCAGGGTTCCTCACAAAAGTGAGTGGGAGGTACAGAAAAGTAGTTTAGTCCTCCTTGTTTTCAGAATTTCAAGGACAATTGTCTCCCCAGCAGTGGGATACTGATGCTTCTTTCAAGAATATCAACCTGGCCATGCATGTGAAAAGCCTGGAAATGAAAAGACAGACCAAGGGATCAAAGAGCAAGCACCACTTGAACGGGCACCTCTGCAACATATTCCAGGATAACCCTGTTTTCCCATAATTCTTTAGCCTCAGATACTTGGGATTTTGGGCCCTTTGTCTTATTCTCAGATGAGGAACTGGATTGAGGAGGCTCAATATTAAAGCAAATATGTTGGCAAGACATAGGATCCCATGAAATAGTTGTCAAAAGCAGAGGGTGCTTGACCTCCTATCGTGGGGCTCAGTCAGAGTAACTAATAATCTGTCATTAATGCCTGGTTGCATTCTGTGTAGAAACCTCACAACATAACAGAAACTGGAAGATTACTTGAAGATATTTATAACCAGCAGCCTGTATAATATTTGTTGTGAGTTCATCAGCATCACATCCCACTTTACATTATTTTCACAGTCCATGTAAACAGTGCTCTTTTGGGGATGAACCTAAAATCTTTGAATGAAGAACCCAAAATCCAAGCCTCCCAGTAGAGCCACCAAATACATTTGCATTTATATTCCAAATCTGAATAATAAAATGAAGAGAAAATGCTGGGGTGGATGTCCTGGAGGAAACTCTATAATAATAAGTGAAGGCATTATTTAGAAGAGAAGCTCTTGCCATTGGTACTAAACCTCTTTTGGCCAGGGAGCATCCTGAGAGTAGGAGAGAAAATGAGCACCAAGAAAAATACACTGTGAAGAAACAATTCTGACTGTAGGTGTTGGTTTAACCTAAAACCTTTTTTATTCCTAGCTTGCAATGAGAAACTTAAGCTTGAAGTCTCAATGTATAGTTCTTGGGTTTTCTTTAGTATTATGCCTCCTTATTGCCATTGCTGCAGAGTGATGGACCAGCACATAATTGTCTGCCTTCCTAAAAGCAGAGAATTCAAAAGAGTAGTGGGTGCAACACTGAAAGGTTTTCTATACCACAAGTATTTCATGTTTCCTGATAAATTGCAAAGGAAGCCTTTGAGGACTGCTATTAACAAGAGCAAATTTTGGAAATTCCCTTCTGCCCTTGCCTTAGTTGGCATTATCTAAAGTATGTCTCACAGGAAGAGAAAGAAAAAAGTCATCCCACCTTTTTGAACAACCCCATGCATCACGCTTACCTAAGCAGCAGATCAATTTCCAAAGTGATATGGTTATGATCCTGGTAACAGCAGAGGAACCACAGTGACTCACAATTTGCCTTTGGGGATGCCATCTTCAAGAGTCTCTTTCATGACTGGACATCTTACACAATCACAGTCCTTTTCCTGCAAAGGATGCCCTCCAGATAAGATGTTACTCAGCAAGCTCTTCATCCCACAGGATGACTCAGATCTCAAACTGCTCAGGGAGCCCAAACTTCCCAACAGTAATGATGTCACCTTGTTGCCAGGGACAAGAAGCAATGGTATAAGAAAAACGTGGACACAGGGCTACTGAGACAATTAATATGTTCTTAAGTTCTACCTCCTCAACCACTAAAGCATCTCCCTGTGCAATTTCAGGTAATATCAAGGACAGTTGTTTTGGGGGAAGGAGGACATGTCAATTCTTTTGTTGCCCAGATTTCACTTTTCTTCTTTTTGAAGATAGGTGCAGTGTCAGCAATTCTCCAGTTGAGTGTCTTCTATCTGTCCTTGATAGAGGTCTTAGAACTTCTGATGGTGAGTATTCCAGTCTATTAAGGTAGAAGTGATCTGCCCCCTGACATGAGGACATTAATGCCTCTGAGTATTCAAATCACCTTAGCACAATTTTTTTTGTGTCATTCAAGGAGAACAATAAAAGGAAAACTATGAAAAGGTTTGCAAGCTTTTGCACTAAACTTTTTCAAAACCTACCTGCATGGGAAATTGTAATGTACAACAGACTTACTGGGTTTACAGACCATCTGTCACTCCTCCCTGACAGGTCAGCAAAGGGAAAGAATGCAAAAACCCAAGTAATGCTTTTAAAGATTTAGAAAATGAGTTAGTCTTTGCAACAACCATCACAACATTATTGTGAATTACTTAATTGTTAACTGTTAAATTAAATAGCACCTGAAAGATGCTATATGTTTTCATCTATTTCAGAAGTCATGGACTGCATGGAGTTTGCACATCCTTGAGATATCTCAGGTGCCAAAACAACAGAGAAGATGAGAGATGAGCCAAGGATAAAAAAAGGGAGGGACTGGGGCCATTAAACAGATGTGTTGAGGTTCTCCTGCCCTTCTCTGTGAGGAGCTGTGGCAAGCACTCAGATCAACCCACCCGGCCAGGCAGGCACTGGGACCCAGTCACCCTCAGGGCTGGTCTCCTTTAGGAAAAGACCAAGTTCTAGGAGACATAACTGGGATGAGAACTTTGGATGTTAGTGGTGGAAAGTTTACTGGACTTCACCTGAATACTACTGTGAAAGCCAGCACCAACATTTCATGACCCCTATTCTTTCCTTTAACTCTATTTTTTTTTTTAAACACACATGAGGCAAGACAAATAATTCAAAATAATTTCTTCTTTTTTTTCTCCTTTTTAGTGCATTTCATACTAACCCAACTAATTACAATCACAACAACTAAAGCTTCACAATGAATCCCTATAAACCTGGGCAGTGCTAGGAATAATGCTGTCCCTTTAGCTTCAGTTCAGTCTCCTTAGACACATTAATCCAGCTGTGGTCTTTAACTGTAGGATAGCTTTTTTTCCTCTAGATCCTGCATTGTCACTGCAGACATGTCTGGAGCAATGTGGCTCCCTGTCATTGCTCAGTGTGTTGGCACTCTGCCTCATTCATCGTGGGCTATTCAAGCCAGGCCCTGGTGATAAGGTTATTCATTTCATCCAGCACTTTTCTTCAGGGCTGATCACTGCTGTGACAAAAACATTAGTCAATGCTTTGTTGTAGCTCCTCAGCAAGGAGTCTCTGCTGAACAATCAAGGAATGGAGTCACAGCAAGATTCCTAATTTTGGATGCCCATTTGAGGTTTATGGTATAATTTTCTTCTGTAGCTGTTTGAAGTTACATAACACTGTAGATACTTAATATGCAGCTGGTTTTCATTTCAGTAATAACTGTGAGAAAGTTATTGATAATCAAACTGGATGTAGAGAAAATACATCCAGTATGACTGATTCTTTTTAAATGCCACGTTTATGTATCTTGCCTGGCAGAATGCACAGAGCAGTTGGTAAAGGCAATGCAGGACACCCTTCTCCAGGACAGCCGACATATTTTCACTTATTTTCTCTGGGAGAAGCGTGGTATCTTTCTCTGGGAGAAGCATGGTATCCGATAATTTACGAAACAAAACTGCCAGATTGTTCTGATTCTTTTAACAGTGCTCTGACACCCTTTTCTTGCTTACCCACCTATTGGATAATCAATCTTACAAAACCTTTGAACCCTTTAGATAGATAAGGGCTGTGAACAATATCCTATGATTCTCAGTGTTGCTGGAATAACATCTACAGTCTGACCATCTGACCATCCTGCTGTTCCAGGTGTACACAAAGCATCATTCTGCCTCTTTGGTGGGTGAGATTCAGGTAAGTACTACCTCCACTTTGTAAGCCCCCTCCTCCTTATGAAAAAGACATCCAGTCACAGTGGTCTGAAGGAAGAAAAAGTATTTTCTAGTCTGGTCCCTGATGTTGGCAATGTGTGGAGCAGAAACCCAGTTGTGCTGTGGCACCCAGGTGTTTTTCAGCCTTAGTGATGCCAAATCAACCATGGGCTTCTTTTTGGCAATTATGAAACACCTGGAGGGAATCCTTAATTCCAGTTTCATTGTGAACTGCCTTTGCATGTGGAAGAGATGCTGCCATGCAAGTGCAGGTGTGTGACTGCAAACCCTCAGGTCACCCACACGTTGGGGGAAAGAGGTCTCCTGTAGCCATGGAATCTGGCTGTGGGGCACCCAGGAACTACCTGGGACATGGAGGGTACATTTCTACACCCTGCACTGTGGAGTAAGAGGAATGTGGGGGATTTCTTCAAAACCAATTAGAGAGATATGTTTGAAAATGCAGCAGGTTTCATAAGGTAGTGTACGTGCCACTACACTAAGGGATAGCTACCCATAGAGCCTCTCCCTCACACTCTGGCCTAAATAAAATTTCTGTACTCTGCCATCTGAATAGCTTTGAGGATCTGGTTGTCAAGGGAAGTTTTGTGACAGTGTCATTTGAAACATCAAGAACAGCTATCAAAAATTACAGGTGTCTGTTTTGGGATTTTTTTTGTCCTGGAGGTGGATGTAAAAGTACCTTTGAGCAGATGTATAATTCTCATAATTCTCAGCTTTGTGAAGGTGTTTTCCTTTTTTTTTTTTTTTTTTTTAAATCTGCCTTTTGCTTTCAGAAGTGTTTTCAAATTCCCTCAACAATGTTCACATTCATGCCTCATAATTGTGTGGTGCTTTAAAAAAACTAATGCTAGCAGTTACCCTTCATGAGATGAAGGTTACATAAATGCCTCTTAAGTAACTACAAAATGCTGCAAATAAAGAGCTCCAAGTTTTTCCCTAATGAATGTTTCTTTGGAGATTCAGAAGCTGATATTTTACTGAACTTGTTCTGCCTGTGGACAATCATAATAGCTCTCAAAAAAGTAATCCACACCAAAGCTTTATACCTCAAAGAAGAAAGCTGCAGGAAATTAGCTTTATTTTGCTGGTAATGGAAAGAGGCAAAATCCTGCAGTAACTTAACTGTTCAGGGTTTGTGGGTTTTTTTCCATTTTTAAATGATTGAAAGAGATTAATAAAATTCAGGGGCAGAATGAACTTGCACTTCCTATGAACATGAAAGGGCACTGTATCCTAACAGAAGATTTCTGTGATAGCCATAAAGAAGAATTTAATGAAATTGCTTCAGAGAAATGCAGCAATAAATACAAGTAATGAGCCAAAAAAGAAGCCAGGAGGCAAGGTGCTTCCACAGATATGAGTCAATAAGTGTGTTAGTGAAAGGAACAATGGGATCTTGGAGAGAAAATTGCTTAAAATTATCAGAAATGAGAAGAGTAGCAATTTGTACAAAACTCCACCAAGAAATCTTTTATTTTCCCTCTGGTCATATTTGAATAGCTTCACTTTAACAGAAGTCTGGAAAGGCCAAAATGGTAGTTAAGCCACTATGTTTTTACTGTCAGCCAAAATATCTTCAATATCTTCTTGATGTGGGATATGAAGCGAAGTTTCCACACTTCATGCACTGTTTTACCAACCAGCACACAGAATACAGCTCTGCTGAAAAACCAGCAGTCTCAGGATGATCATAGCTGGAGTTTTGCACCAAAATATGCATCGGTTTGAGATGGGACCCATATTAAATGAACCAGCAGCTCTCCAGTGCTTGCATCATTCCCCTCTCACAGAGGCATTCCAGAGGCACACAGGTGGTAGAGAGCAAAGCAGAGCACAGGTCTCCTCTCTTCATGGCTTTTGTGGTGCCAGAAGAGAACTGCACCCTATATATTTACAACCCCTAGCTGCAATTTGCTGAACAGAAGTAGCACAAAACACATCAAGTTTGTGATGCCATTCCTACCCCCTAATGTTTTTTTTACTCACTGATAGTTGCAATTTTCTAGGCAGCTCCTGTAGAAGATTCAGAGAAATGGGAGCACTGCCACAGCAGCTGCCTCCATTTGTGCAAAGGCAAACCCACATCTCTGGGCAGTCACTTGGATGTCTTACCAAACTACCTGATCTGCAAGGATGTGGTGTGACAGCTCACATGATAACTCACAGCATGTATTAGAGTGTGCAGGCAGTATGTGCAGGCATTTATTTCTACGACATGGAGCTGAATTAGATTGTCATATGCAATGCATGCGTCTCCTGGACTCTAGACTGTGGGAAGTGGGATAAACAAAACACTTGAGAGAGGACATGGAAATAAGACATTTCCCTGAAATCAGAGTCACTGCACAGCATGGGGCACAGACGTGGCAAGTCTTGGCTGTGACACCAAATGGTTTTGTGAAGTTCTGTGCTACGTGATTTTTAGGAGAAGACTCCAAGGATCACTCTTACCCAAAATAAATTATGGGAAGTACTCTTGCTTAGAGCCGCTGTCTAGAAAGTGATAACAGGCAGCCTGTGAAATTAGGAAGCCAGCAACAGTAATTATTTCCCTAGAAGAGAGAAGGGGTTTTGAAAGGCATTATACACCAGTAAGCACCCATTCTGGAAAACGAGACAGATTTCTGTTTCTAATTGGTTAATTATATGTAATTTCAGTAGGTAGGATGTTCCATTTTGTGGAACTGATCTTTTTTCTGTCAACTGCTAATGGAGGTTAGAAGAAAAACATATTAAGCAAGCTGCTATGTAAAAAAACTAAGCAGACCCTTCAAAGACTGGGAGTGCTGCAGGGTACCTCTAATTACAGGTCACTGACAACCAGTGACTGAGAGTGCTTACGTTCATGTTTTTCAGACTTTCCCAGTGCTTTCTTCACAGGTTGTATAAATGGTAAAACATTAGATTTCACAGAAAAAAAAAAAAAAAAAAAAAAAAAAAAAAAAAAAAAAAAAAAACCGACAAGCATTGAGTACAGTTAACCTATCTGTTGAGACAAACTCTGAAACTCTGAGCGTTGTATGCATCTTTCAGGTGATCGATGTAGAAAGGTTGGGCAGTAAGTAGGACAGTAAAAAGGACAAGTTGCACCACTCTCAGATGGAAATGGCAATGATGGGAAATTCCCTGGTCCGTGTGAGCCTGAGATTGCATTCACTCCCAGCAGCACGTCTTCTCTAGCTCGATTTTTTCACCGATTACTCCTCTGGCGAAACTTTTCAGCAGAGATGTGTGCCAGCGCTACCATCTGCTGGCTGGAGCTGGCACTGTCCGGAGCAGTGAGCCAAGGCGGGGGCTGGCAGTCCCCAGGACAGACAGACAGACACCTCTCTGCCCCTTGCCTTCCTCCCCCCGGAGGGCTCAGCCTGCGTGGGGCAGCAGCACCAGCGCTGGGGAAGGAGCTGCTGGGGCAGCGGCCACACGGCAGACCCCGATCTCAGTCTCTCCAGCCAGAAATGTGTCCAGTTACTCCTATCCCGTGTGTCTCTCAATGTTCTGTCTTTCAGTCCTGGTTCATAGGGGTTTGGGTGTTTGGGGGGTTTTTTTGTGTGTGGGTTTTTTTGGTGGTTTTTTTTTTTGTTGTTGGTTTTGGGTTTTTTTTGTTTGTTTTGGGTTTTGGTTTTTGGTTTTGGTTTTGGGGGTGTTTTTGGTTGTTTTTTGGGGGGTGGTGGTTTTTTGTGGGTTTTTGTGGGGGTTTTTTTTGTTGGGTTTTTTTCGGTTTTTTGGGGGGGTTTGGTTTGGGGTTTTTTTTGTTTTTTGTCATGCTTAAAAGAAACGCCTTGCCTGTTCACTTCTCAGCTGTCCAGGCACACGGAATAACAGACAAAAAGTCCAGATTGTGTACAGCGGTCAGGCACAGCCCTTTTTACATCTTAGAAAAAAAAGAGCTCTCTGTGCTATGTCCTTTGTTGGAGCTTTGCATGTAGCAAACCCCCATTAATACAGGTCAGGCATTTAAAACAACCACAATATTTTTATGAAATGAGATAACTGAAAGTAGAGAGCACATGCAAAAAGCCTTCAGGAACTGAGCTTGGGGTGTTTTCATTAGGTATTTCTTTTGGACCAAGAGGTCTGACTACATGAGCCAAGAACAGACAAGTATCTCAAAAACAGTAAAGGACATTCAGGGAAAGAAGCCAGAAG
The DNA here is from genome assembly GCA_017589585.1 of Phylloscopus whistleri. Lineage (NCBI taxonomy): Eukaryota > Metazoa > Chordata > Aves > Passeriformes > Phylloscopidae > Phylloscopus > Phylloscopus whistleri. The sequence continues at coordinate 3,035,645 of JADMLD010000552.1, read as the reverse complement.
CATTAGGTAGTGCTGGGCTCTGGCTTCCCTCTTTTTAAACTCTCTTTTTAATTTTTTTGAGGGATATGTGTGCTTTACAGACAGAATCACAGTATTTTGGTCACCCAGGTCTTTGTCCATGGAGTGGCTAAAGAGGCTGGGAGCCCAGTCTGGGAGAAAGAGAAGCTAAGGGGGAGGGATGAGAGAGAGGATTATGGAGGGAGTAATGAGGAGAGATTAAGAAACATAAAAATAAGAAACCTTATTTTCTTAGGTAAAATTAACTGGAAACTCTTGTAGAACAAAGAAGGAGGGGATTAGGCATACAAAAGTTATGTGCTGGATTAATAGATCTCTCACCATGTTCATGGATGCCATGGATGCAGAGAATTTGTATGGCTACCCAGATGTCCAGGCCCTGAAGGGCATCACCAGCACTCATTGCCCCATGGTATGCCCCAGTCCCACTGGGTGGTGACCCCATTTCAGCCACCCATGGCTCCAGTCACTGCCCAGGGCTGCCCTATAACCCAAACATCTGGTCTTAAGCTCTCATGTACTGAGGTAAAATCAATGAGAAAAGATTAGTGAAGTCATACAGTCTTGCTGGGTAAATTGGGTGAGAGGAAAGCTTAGATTCATCAAAACTGAGGAGGATGTAGCTCCAAAGCACCAGGGATAGCAAATATAGAGAAAGAATTTATTTTATTCTAGGAGGGAATCTGGACTTTCTTCCATCGCCTCTAACAAATATGTCCCAATAGCCCAACTGATAATATTTTTCATGTGTTTTCTTCTGCTCCTGCAAGAAAAATGAGCAATTTCCTTGACTTGGATTGAACTGTTTGGGGTTGTGTTTGTTTGTTTTCTAGTCTGAGAAGTAATAAAAGTAATTATAACTTGAAAAAGAGAAGAAGGTACTTCTTAACTTTTGCTCTGTGAGGGAAAGGTTTTGTTAAGGGTTGTTGGGCTGACTGAAAAAAGAGTCGGAGCTGTGGACAAACCACCCCCTTCCTGTGTTCAGTGAACAAGGAGACTGAGCTGGTACTCCCAGAACTGGAGCAGTGCTCCATCTTTTCTATGGGATAAGTGAATAGAAACCATCCCACTGAAATCAGGATGTGCTCACACCTTGTGCTCACCATTATGATTATATGAAGAGCAGAAATGCACTGGTCACCTACTCTGAACTGATGGGTATCAGCGGAGTTATTTCAGAAAGGGATGTCCACAGTCCTCACTGAAGAGCCTTGGAAAGGTGGAGGGTCTGCCTACCAACTTGTAGGAAAGATTATATATAAAGAGCTGGAAGGAACAAAGAGTTTGTCAGTGTCAATCCCCATGCTCCAAGAGAGGGGGGAAAAGCTGAGTCAAGCACAGGGGTGATGCTCCTTCAGAGAGGCCTGGAGAGAGCAAAGCAGCACTCAGGAGCTTTGCCCCATGCAGAAATTCCCAACACCAACTCCTCCTGTTTTGGTACAATTATTTCATCAGAGAAAAAAAAAAAAAAAAAAAAAAAAAAAAAAAGCAACACCCTTTCCTCAAAATAAGGTAATAAAAAAGTGCAGTCCCGATGACAATGAGACAACTCTATTCATAACATCTTTCCAAGGTCTGTATGAGCCTCTGTGAGTCAGAGTCAGTGCTTTCATGAGACAAAGAGCTGCTACTGCTGCATTTTACAGACCACAGAAAGAAAAGCTCCATGGATTTCAAAAGCCGTAGACTCGGCAGAGACTCCACAGTTTAATTTGTGAAGTGAGACAGCTGACAGATTACAAACTCAATTTCACTTCACAGTCACTAAAGCCATGAATCTAGTGCTGTGTCGCTTGAATCAGAGATGATTAATGAGTTTCAAGACCTGTAAAAGTGCAAAGGGAAGTAGTTCAGAAAGGAAAGGTTTCACCTGGCACAGAAGAGACAAGACCTTGTTGCAGGGTGACATGAGCCAGGTATTCTCCAGCACTGAGGCTGGGATGGAGTAAGGGTTACTGTGTTGAGTGATACAAGAATTTGAAACATTTCTCTTCCCGGCAATAGTTCACTGCTGTCATTTTAAAGAAAAGTGGACTCCCCTAGGTATCCTAGAGAGCAGTTTTGCATCAAGTGTTGCCTGGTGCATGAAAGTGAGTATCCCTTGGAGCAGTGAGCTGAGTGTCATGGGCTAGGAGGGGCCTGATTTTGTTCCAATCGGGGTCAGTTTTTTTGATTGACAAGCAATTTATCCAGTAGAAGACAAGCTGCGACTTTTGGCGAAATGCTTAAAAAGGCTGGGGGGGGGAGGAGCGATCTCTTCGTCTTTTGGGTGGCAGACAAAGGACGGAGCCACTGCGGCCCGGCCGGGCCAGGCTGGGCCGGGGCCCTGTGGCCGAGCCGGGCCGGGCTGGGGCCACTGCGGCCGGGCCGGGCTGGGGCCCTGCGGCCGGGCTGGGGCCCTGTGGCCGAGCCGGGGCTCTGCAGCCGCTGGGCAAGGCTGGGCCCCGCTGCACCGGGGGCCGGGCCGGGCCGAGCTGAGCCCCGCTGCGACCGGGCGGCCGGACCGGGCCGGGGCTTTAGGAGCCGCTGGCTCGCAGAAAAAGCAAGCAGCATGGAGAGGAGAAAGGGCTCGGACGGAGTGCTCCTTCGCCCCTGCCCCCTCTTTTCAAGCCGAAGAAACCAAAACCAGCTCGTGGCTTCTAACTGCCTGAGTTCCTGCCGCCGCAAGACCACGTGGGCAGCTCGGCAGCCGGAGAAGTTTTAACTCTTTGTTAACCGCAAATGAATCTTTCTAGACATCAGTTTCTCTGAAAGCAGAACGGATATAGTGACTGAACTATAAAAAGACACAGCATGGAGCTACAGTCAGTGAAGAAGGAGTGAAAAGGACTTTAAGAAAGAGGAAGAGGAGTAGCAATTCAAGCTGGACTTTTTCCGGGTAATATAGAAACTGAATTGAACTATTCTTTTGAACTGTGAAAAATATGCATTCTAGGGAGGTAATTATTTCATGTGTAGATTTCTTTTAAGCAAAGGTATTGTGTAATGGACTGAGTGAAATTGATTTAGTGAAGAAAAACCCTTTGCCTTGAAAACTTAGAGTAAGATACCTTTAAAAGGACACCCTAATTTGCATTTTTTATTGTGTACAAGGCCCATGTTTTCAGTATTGAAATTGTGAACTGGGTAAGGATAAGTTCTCTTAAGACAAGGTTTCTATTAAACCCAGAAAAGACTCCCATCTTAAGAAATTAATGAAAGATTATCTTAAAAATGGTAAAACTGGCTGAAGTTGCAAGTCATGTCTTTTTATGTTGAGTGAAGAAAGGTAAAAAACTTAGAAAGAGAAAGAAAGATGTTTTAGAAGTTTTCATTTGTTGTTGTTGTTGTCTTTTTTCCCATTTCTTGTTGTTTTTGTGTGTATTAATAAACTATTTTTTATAATTTAAAGATGGGCCTGGTTTGCTTCATATTCTTCCAGTCAAATAAAATATAGAACGTGATTAAACCATCACATAATTGGTGCATTGGCCGGGAAATTCGAACCAAAACCCATCACATTAATTTAACAAGCTAGCCAAGAAAAGAAAATTTGATAAATTGACTGGGAGAGTTTAGAAGCAAAGCAAGAGTTGATATGTTAAGTAAAATTATAGTAAATTGTCATAATGTAGAATGGTTTGTTTTAGTATATGAAAGTTGTATGTAATTTTAATAATAAGTTTGGGCATTTCGCCAAAAGTCGAGAGGCGGATATTGTCATGGGCTAGGAGGGGCCTGATTTTGTTCCAATCGGGGTCAGTTTTTTTGATTGACAAGCAATTTATCCAGTAGAAGACAAGCTGCGACTTTTGGCGAAATGCTTAAAAAGGCTGGGGGGGGGAGGAGCGATCTCTTCGTCTTTTGGGTGGCAGACAAAGGACGGAGCCACTGCGGCCCGGCCGGGCCAGGCTGGGCCGGGGCCCTGTGGCCGAGCCGGGCCGGGCTGGGGCCACTGCGGCCGGGCCGGGCTGGGGCCCTGCGGCCGGGCTGGGGCCCTGTGGCCGAGCCGGGGCTCTGCAGCCGCTGGGCAAGGCTGGGCCCCGCTGCACCGGGGGCCGGGCCGGGCCGAGCTGAGCCCCGCTGCGACCGGGCGGCCGGACCGGGCCGGGGCTTTAGGAGCCGCTGGCTCGCAGAAAAAGCAAGCAGCATGGAGAGGAGAAAGGGCTCGGACGGAGTGCTCCTTCGCCCCTGCCCCCTCTTTTCAAGCCGAAGAAACCAAAACCAGCTCGTGGCTTCTAACTGCCTGAGTTCCTGCCGCCGCAAGACCACGTGGGCAGCTCGGCAGCCGGAGAAGTTTTAACTCTTTGTTAACCGCAAATGAATCTTTCTAGACATCAGTTTCTCTGAAAGCAGAACGGATATAGTGACTGAACTATAAAAAGACACAGCATGGAGCTACAGTCAGTGAAGAAGGAGTGAAAAGGACTTTAAGAAAGAGGAAGAGGAGTAGCAATTCAAGCTGGACTTTTTCCGGGTAATATAGAAACTGAATTGAACTATTCTTTTGAACTGTGAAAAATATGCATTCTAGGGAGGTAATTATTTCATGTGTAGATTTCTTTTAAGCAAAGGTATTGTGTAATGGACTGAGTGAAATTGATTTAGTGAAGAAAAACCCTTTGCCTTGAAAACTTAGAGTAAGATACCTTTAAAAGGACACCCTAATTTGCATTTTTTATTGTGTACAAGGCCCATGTTTTCAGTATTGAAATTGTGAACTGGGTAAGGATAAGTTCTCTTAAGACAAGGTTTCTATTAAACCCAGAAAAGACTCCCATCTTAAGAAATTAATGAAAGATTATCTTAAAAATGGTAAAACTGGCTGAAGTTGCAAGTCATGTCTTTTTATGTTGAGTGAAGAAAGGTAAAAAACTTAGAAAGAGAAAGAAAGATGTTTTAGAAGTTTTCATTTGTTGTTGTTGTTGTCTTTTTTCCCATTTCTTGTTGTTTTTGTGTGTATTAATAAACTATTTTTTATAATTTAAAGATGGGCCTGGTTTGCTTCATATTCTTCCAGTCAAATAAAATATAGAACGTGATTAAACCATCACATAATTGGTGCATTGGCCGGGAAATTCGAACCAAAACCCATCACATTAATTTAACAAGCTAGCCAAGAAAAGAAAATTTGATAAATTGACTGGGAGAGTTTAGAAGCAAAGCAAGAGTTGATATGTTAAGTAAAATTATAGTAAATTGTCATAATGTAGAATGGTTTGTTTTAGTATATGAAAGTTGTATGTAATTTTAATAATAAGTTTGGGCATTTCGCCAAAAGTCGAGAGGCGGATATTGTCATGGGCTAGGAGGGGCCTGATTTTGTTCCAATCGGGGTCAGTTTTTTTGATTGACAAGCAATTTATCCAGTAGAAGACAAGCTGCGACTTTTGGCGAAATGCTTAAAAAGGCTGGGGGGGGGAGGAGCGATCTCTTCGTCTTTTGGGTGGCAGACAAAGGACGGAGCCACTGCGGCCCGGCCGGGCCAGGCTGGGCCGGGGCCCTGTGGCCGAGCCGGGCCGGGCTGGGGCCACTGCGGCCGGGCCGGGCTGGGGCCCTGCGGCCGGGCTGGGGCCCTGTGGCCGAGCCGGGGCTCTGCAGCCGCTGGGCAAGGCTGGGCCCCGCTGCACCGGGGGCCGGGCCGGGCCGAGCTGAGCCCCGCTGCGACCGGGCGGCCGGACCGGGCCGGGGCTTTAGGAGCCGCTGGCTCGCAGAAAAAGCAAGCAGCATGGAGAGGAGAAAGGGCTCGGACGGAGTGCTCCTTCGCCCCTGCCCCCTCTTTTCAAGCCGAAGAAACCAAAACCAGCTCGTGGCTTCTAACTGCCTGAGTTCCTGCCGCCGCAAGACCACGTGGGCAGCTCGGCAGCCGGAGAAGTTTTAACTCTTTGTTAACCGCAAATGAATCTTTCTAGACATCAGTTTCTCTGAAAGCAGAACGGATATAGTGACTGAACTATAAAAAGACACAGCATGGAGCTACAGTCAGTGAAGAAGGAGTGAAAAGGACTTTAAGAAAGAGGAAGAGGAGTAGCAATTCAAGCTGGACTTTTTCCGGGTAATATAGAAACTGAATTGAACTATTCTTTTGAACTGTGAAAAATATGCATTCTAGGGAGGTAATTATTTCATGTGTAGATTTCTTTTAAGCAAAGGTATTGTGTAATGGACTGAGTGAAATTGATTTAGTGAAGAAAAACCCTTTGCCTTGAAAACTTAGAGTAAGATACCTTTAAAAGGACACCCTAATTTGCATTTTTTATTGTGTACAAGGCCCATGTTTTCAGTATTGAAATTGTGAACTGGGTAAGGATAAGTTCTCTTAAGACAAGGTTTCTATTAAACCCAGAAAAGACTCCCATCTTAAGAAATTAATGAAAGATTATCTTAAAAATGGTAAAACTGGCTGAAGTTGCAAGTCATGTCTTTTTATGTTGAGTGAAGAAAGGTAAAAAACTTAGAAAGAGAAAGAAAGATGTTTTAGAAGTTTTCATTTGTTGTTGTTGTTGTCTTTTTTCCCATTTCTTGTTGTTTTTGTGTGTATTAATAAACTATTTTTTATAATTTAAAGATGGGCCTGGTTTGCTTCATATTCTTCCAGTCAAATAAAATATAGAACGTGATTAAACCATCACATAATTGGTGCATTGGCCGGGAAATTCGAACCAAAACCCATCACATTAATTTAACAAGCTAGCCAAGAAAAGAAAATTTGATAAATTGACTGGGAGAGTTTAGAAGCAAAGCAAGAGTTGATATGTTAAGTAAAATTATAGTAAATTGTCATAATGTAGAATGGTTTGTTTTAGTATATGAAAGTTGTATGTAATTTTAATAATAAGTTTGGGCATTTCGCCAAAAGTCGAGAGGCGGATATTGTCATGGGCTAGGAGGGGCCTGATTTTGTTCCAATCGGGGTCAGTTTTTTTGATTGACAAGCAATTTATCCAGTAGAAGACAAGCTGCGACTTTTGGCGAAATGCTTAAAAAGGCTGGGGGGGGGAGGAGCGATCTCTTCGTCTTTTGGGTGGCAGACAAAGGACGGAGCCACTGCGGCCCGGCCGGGCCAGGCTGGGCCGGGGCCCTGTGGCCGAGCCGGGCCGGGCTGGGGCCACTGCGGCCGGGCCGGGCTGGGGCCCTGCGGCCGGGCTGGGGCCCTGTGGCCGAGCCGGGGCTCTGCAGCCGCTGGGCAAGGCTGGGCCCCGCTGCACCGGGGGCCGGGCCGGGCCGAGCTGAGCCCCGCTGCGACCGGGCGGCCGGACCGGGCCGGGGCTTTAGGAGCCGCTGGCTCGCAGAAAAAGCAAGCAGCATGGAGAGGAGAAAGGGCTCGGACGGAGTGCTCCTTCGCCCCTGCCCCCTCTTTTCAAGCCGAAGAAACCAAAACCAGCTCGTGGCTTCTAACTGCCTGAGTTCCTGCCGCCGCAAGACCACGTGGGCAGCTCGGCAGCCGGAGAAGTTTTAACTCTTTGTTAACCGCAAATGAATCTTTCTAGACATCAGTTTCTCTGAAAGCAGAACGGATATAGTGACTGAACTATAAAAAGACACAGCATGGAGCTACAGTCAGTGAAGAAGGAGTGAAAAGGACTTTAAGAAAGAGGAAGAGGAGTAGCAATTCAAGCTGGACTTTTTCCGGGTAATATAGAAACTGAATTGAACTATTCTTTTGAACTGTGAAAAATATGCATTCTAGGGAGGTAATTATTTCATGTGTAGATTTCTTTTAAGCAAAGGTATTGTGTAATGGACTGAGTGAAATTGATTTAGTGAAGAAAAACCCTTTGCCTTGAAAACTTAGAGTAAGATACCTTTAAAAGGACACCCTAATTTGCATTTTTTATTGTGTACAAGGCCCATGTTTTCAGTATTGAAATTGTGAACTGGGTAAGGATAAGTTCTCTTAAGACAAGGTTTCTATTAAACCCAGAAAAGACTCCCATCTTAAGAAATTAATGAAAGATTATCTTAAAAATGGTAAAACTGGCTGAAGTTGCAAGTCATGTCTTTTTATGTTGAGTGAAGAAAGGTAAAAAACTTAGAAAGAGAAAGAAAGATGTTTTAGAAGTTTTCATTTGTTGTTGTTGTTGTCTTTTTTCCCATTTCTTGTTGTTTTTGTGTGTATTAATAAACTATTTTTTATAATTTAAAGATGGGCCTGGTTTGCTTCATATTCTTCCAGTCAAATAAAATATAGAACGTGATTAAACCATCACACTGAGCAATGTGTCAAGCAATGACAAATAATTGCTCAATATGAATAGAAATAACTCCTGGGAATTTTTGTCCAAAGCCAGCAGGATTCAGGCTGGAACGGCAGAGTAAAGCAGTAAAGCCTCCATTTTGACAAATACAGTGCATGTGTTAAGCAAGAAAAAGTGAATTCAGGAGCATCAAGTCTCAGACCCATGATTCTCAAGAACATGAGTCTGATGGGAATTGAGCATATCCCATATTAGGCATAAAAGTAACTCTCTTTTTCACCACTAACCTACTATTTTTCAGCCAGTCTCTCCCATTTTGTTAAGATAGTAAAGTAAAATTTATTTCCTTCTTAGTCATCTTGAAAAGAATTCATGTCAGTGGACAGGCAAGAGGACATTCTCTGAATATGCTCCAAAGCTGTATGTTACATTTACTAGATTTGCATGTCTGCGGTTTCCAATTAAGATATAAAATAAAAACATAAATATAAAACAACGAGAAATTGATAGGACAGCTGTGGACCTTTGCACACAACTGCAGATAGAAGGGCTGTGTCCTGAGATATGGCTGATCCTACCTAGCAATTGCAAGGATTTATTACATCAGACATATTTCAATAGAATAAAAGATCGTTGTCTTGCTTAAATCCATTGTATTCTTTTGTTGAGGTGTTTTTAGTTTCCATAAGCAGCTCTCTATCTATAAGAAAAAAACAAAACATCTTGCAAAGCAATTTGCTGTCACTGCCCTCGCTCTTTGAGCTGGTCTTTGTGGGCAGGGACCCCCAGAGATGAATCTAACAGAGAGGGAATGACTGTCCCCCCACACCTCCCCAGGCCAACAGTACCCAAGGGCACTGACACACCTGCTGGGCTTCTGACCACACAGGGACCTCCACACATCACTTCCAGTAAAGGGGTCCTCTGTGTACAAACACACAGCAGCACCAGAACATTGCACGTGCCTTTTGCTTAGCTGGCAGGAGAAATAAATTTTATGCAAATCAGTTAAGAAAAAGCCAAACAAAACCAAGCTGAAGACAGTGACCATCTAAATTTACATCTTTTCCTGCTTTGTGGATTCTCTATCTCCTTTTCACTAACCCTCAAGTGAGCAAAGAAGGAATTTCAGGAGTCCAGCTCTATATTAAAATGTCAACAAAAGGCAAGATTTGCACAGTATTTGCATTTTAGTCTCATCTTTATGATAGTTTTATTTGAAGGAAATATTCTGTTCACTACCTGCCTGCAGATGGGATTGCAAGAAATTAGAATTCAAAACTCCATAGTATCAGTCAATCCATAAAATTGGGGTTTTCATTTAAAACCTGAATGAAAACAAACTAACAAGCAAAAGAGTATGAACTATTTATTTCTGAGAAAATACCCTACAAAATTGTGCCTTAACTACCATTAAACTGTTAACATAAAAGTAGGAAAGAATCTGATAAAATATATCCTAGACAATCATTTAAGTCCTGCATTACATTTTGAATGGTTTCAAATATAGAAAAAATCCAAACATCACCTATAATGAGCTTATTCAGTTTGCATCTTGTACTTTTACAGTTTATAACTGGATAAGTGCTGATGCATAAAGCTGTAATTCACCAGTGTTGACCACATTTCTTATGAAAACAAATAAATAAACACACTGAGATGATACAAGCTGAGCATACAGAATTCATCCTAATCACACTTGGGCTGAGAAATTCAAGTAAACAGAGTCATACCATAAAATTTTCATAAGAAAAGCAAACTAGAAGCAACACCCTCACCTGGTTCTCAGAGCAATTTCCTCCTGCTATTATCATTACTCCTATAAACCCATTGGCTGAAGTTACAGAACAAGATGCTTAAAGGCAAAAGTAAAATTAGTACGTACAAAAATGTTTCTTCATCATCTAGACTATAATGAGATGGATCTCCAGCTTTCCACTGTGTCACCAAAGCAGGGATTCATCCCACTTTAATGTCCAATAGTTAAGCACTAGGTTCATTGTCCACTCCTTGCCTGTTCAATGTAGATTCAGCTTAACCAAGACACTGATTTTAGAAAAATAACCTTTCCCATCCCTGATACCTGCTTTTATTCAACCTCTGTGAAGACAGATGTCTACTTTTCTTCCTGGGCATGAGGGAAACCACATAGAAGGCCATCTTAAACCAGCCAGTTAATTTTCACATGGCTCAAACACGTGTGATGAATAGGGCCAGGTAAGTGACACATTCCCAAGTGTCTCTATCACCAGAGGAGTTAGAGACCTAACTGTGCTTGTCATTTTGTCCCATTAGGGTACAATTTAGTGTCCCACAAACCCAGCAGAACTGTGCTGTGTTTGGTCAGCACAAAGGAATCAAACCCTCACACTGGATACCTATAGCCAGCAGTCATGTTGTGCAGACAAGGATTTGAGTTGTGATTTACATCAAATACCAGCATCCAGGCAGCATTTGATCTCTCCAACCTTCCACTTGCACAAGGCAGGCTGGCACACTGGCACACTGGTGAACACCAAAATCAGCTTTCATGTATTTGAAGGCTGCCAGTCTCTTCACCTCTGAGATGAGGACTCTGTATCTCTCATTGCTGGTGTTGGTAATGGCATCAGTTTTTGCACTCCCAGCCCACTCTTACAGAGTCTCCACAGCGAAGTGAAAAAGCATCTCCAGAAGCACTGAAGGGTGTGGCTGCCCCTGCAGCTCAGGGGTGACATGGCAGCCCCCCAGGGAGCTGGGCATGCTGCTGCTCCCAGGTGATGCAGATGCACTTTGGTTTAAAACTCAAAAGGAAAGGTGCAACGGGAAGAAGAGCTGGAGTCTCAGCATACTTGCTGCCACAGGTATCAGGCAGCAGATATCCCCAGGGCAGCACCCAAGTGAGCAGAGAGTGGTCTCAACTGCACTTCAGTTTGTGGCAGCAGGACTCATTCCTGAAAGGGAAAGAAAAATGCCCAGTGTTACCATTTAGCTGGAAATATTTGTTCTTACAACCTCAGTGGAATAAGAGCTACATACATCATACACTGAGTCAACTGCTCAGCAACAGAGCAGGGGAGAGTAATTGTCCACTGCTTTTTAAATTTGGAATGGACTTTGAATTCATTGTTTGTTTTATCACCACACATTAGAGGCATTATTATTATTACCACTCCCATCAAAAGTGCTATGAATGAGGTAGCAACTCTCCCAGAAAAAAAATACTACCTCACTCTTAATATTTTCTTGGGTGGGGAAGGGGTGTAGAAGCTGTTGTTTTTCTGATGCATGCTGAAAAATGCTTAGGAAATATTACCTAATTTTCATGGCAGAAAAGGGAAGCACTCAATGCCTGCTACTGATAACCTGTTAGCCTATGTCCTTGAAAAATAACATGCTACAAGGAGAAAACAGGTAGTTCTGAAGTGTAGCTCTTCTATGTCTCAAAGTATCAGGAGTAATTGCCTTTGGTGGATGATTAAAAACTTTTTCCCCGCTATTATTGCACTGTGGGGAGCTGCCATCAGCAGTGACCTATTTGCTGTCATGGCAGAAATGCTTGTTTCAGATGCTGGCCTAAATGCAGATGATTGTTGGTTGGTGCTTATCTGTCTGCAGCGTGACACCCTCAGAAAATAAATAACTTCTGCCAGAGGGCCTTCCTTGCTTGGCAAGTGGGTTCAGCTGGGTTCCCACCCTCACTCGTGGTGGTGTGGGCACAGCCCTCACAAGAGACAGGCACGTGAGCACTGCTTACAGAGAAAGCTCTCTGTAGCTCTCCTGGTGTGCCTAATGTTTACATGACATGCTGTTACTGCTGGGCTATGTGTTTTCTTTGTAAGGGGTGGTCAACCACAAGGCCTCTAAAACTGTGCCAGAGAATCAAGTGATCTGTTTTAAAATGTTACACTAATTTTCTGTGCTTCCAAGGGAGCTCTCACGTCGTTATTTCTAAGCTTCACCATGCAACCACACAGGATTGTTTCTTTCTGAAAGGATTTGGTTGGGGGTGATGGCAGTGAGGACTGAATAAGTTGGTCAGTCCTGTGCTTCTTAGACCTGGGCTTTACTGGAGACCAAAAATTGCCATAAATTATCATTTCCAACACTGGCAACACTAGTGATGAAAAAAGTCAACAAACCTTGCTGTGTTATTAAAGGCACTGTTTTGAACATGAAAAGGCTCAAATGTGGAGAAGGAAATGTTTCAGCTCATCTGGGAGGAGAAGTCCAGCTATTTTTTGATGCTGCTTGTATCCAAAGCACCTCCTGATGCACAGGCGGCACAGCTGCATCAAGGACAGTGGCCCTGGAGAAAGATCCAGGTAAGAGGTTACACACATGGCTTCATAATGCCAAGACTACAAACCTGAAACAGCAGCTGTGCAACCCACCTCTTGCAACCCACCTCTCACCAGGTTTTCACACTCTGCAGTGAAAAGTCAAGCCTGCATTCCCCAAAGGGCACCTGCCCACCTGCAATCCAGTCTGTGCCTAGTCACTCTGTCATTACTCAACTGGCATCAGCAGCATCAGCCTTTCCCTTTTAAGCTGTACAAATGTTTGCACTGTCTGAGAAGAGATGATTGATGCTACTTTAAAAGCCCTTCCCTCTTCTCACTCCCCCAGTGAGATCAAAGTTTTCAGTTCACTGCTTTCTTGAGGCATATTTCATACCAGTAATGAACACAAAGCAAAAGAAACACTATACACTCCTTTATTTAAACCTTCCAGGTTACCCAGTCCCATATTGATAGATGGGAGCCCTGCTGAAGAATCTTTGTCACTTTATAAAAAAATCTAAGTATAATAGCATTATACACCTGTTTGGGTCACTTATTTCCAGGAAGAGGAGGATCCTGTGTGAATTTTTACCTGTGGTACCTGTCAGTGTTCAACCCTCCAGAGCACAGGGGTGACGAGTGTGTAGGGTGGGAGGTAAGAAGATGGGCACCAGCGAGGGGGTTGGATGCAGGGAGTGGGGAGGACATGAGAAGGGACACTGCAGAAAGCAAGAGGCAGGTGAGTGAGCTGGGGAGGGACAGTTTAGGTGTCCTCCCTCCTGCAGAGCAGAGGGAAGGAAGGGAGACAACAAAATGCAGTGAGGTGGCAGCTTTGATCAGCTTTTGAGACTTCCCTCGTGCAGGACACCACACTTGCAGCAGCTCTGCAAGGCTGAAAGCTGCTGTCCTATCACAAGGGCTGTGCAAAGGGCTGCACCCCTCTGCTAGGAGGCAGCAGATGAGTTGCTATCCTATTCTTGGGTACAGAACAAGGCAAGCTGGTTAAACTACTGCAGTATCACACTGCACTTGTGCTTGACTCTGATCCCACAGATAAAAGCTCTACCTGCAAATGTCTCACTAAAAAAAAAAAAAAGCTTCCATTAAAAGAAAAAACAACCAAACCCAAAACATGAAGACTTATCAAAACACAAGCAGTGACACTACACTGGAAAATATTTTGCAAACACAAGCACACTCTTCAAAAACAGTACATTTTTGGAGCATTCACTAATTCTCCCACCCACATGCAGGACTGTCCCTGAGATGCAAGCAGGGTATGGGATGGTCCAGCAGCAGGGTGAACTGCTAGGAAGGGATCCACCACACGTGCTACACCTGCTCTGGGCTGGTCCTGGGAGGGTGACTGGGTCAGCAAGCTCACAAACTCATCTCTGGTGGGCAGACACACTCCCTGCAGCCTGCCTGGCCATGGGCTGCAGGGCTCCAGCAGCTGGGGCCTGGGAGGCAGGAACCCTGCAAGGGAGCAGGGCAGGAGAGCAGCTTTTGCACCACTCTCCTAGACTGCAATTGTTCAGCCAGCCAAGGAAGCCAGACAGGCTGTCCACAGGAATGACCCCAAGAAGAGAAAGGCATGTTGGAGAATATCAGAAAAAACACTATTGCGCAGGAAAATTCCCTTCAGGCTTTTATTGTTTCTGATTTTGATTGCTGAATTTCACTTAGAAAAGCTGCTCACTGCCCATGCTCTCAGCTCAGCCTGAGCAGTGTTTCCAGGCCAGCTCCACAGGGCGTGCCTGAAATGTTTTTCTATCTCAAATAAACAGGACACATGCAGTGCCACAGGAGTCAGGAATCAAATGCAGCAGGGACTGGAACTCAGAAAGATCATTGCTCTGTGTGCCACAGATTAGGCTGGGAAACCAAGTATCTGTTGCTCATGCATAACATGCATAGCAGAGGTGTTTCTATGCTACTTTCATGTTATTATTTTAAGCAGGGTCTGATTCATCATTTTGTCATTCCAATTTTACCTGAGTGTAAATATTTCTATGGCAGCAATCTCATCAACATGTAACAGGCATGGACCCCACCATCACCAATTTGTTTAAAACAATGAAAATCCAGATTATTTAGTAATGTTTATAGCTTGCTAGCTGAATGAGAAAATCTAAGGAAGAAGACAAGAACAAAAATGAGTAGACACTAGAGATCTTATTCTAATTTCCCTCAATAATAATAAGTAACATTTCTCTCCATACTTCATTAAAGATTTTGTAATCAATAAAATAAATTTACCTGGAACTATTTAATTGACAAGTACAAAATGGACTCTTCCTAAAATTTAAACTTATGGTTTGATACTGCTGTTATTATTCAGCACATAAAGTTGGTTTTTAGAGAAAGTCTAGTGTATAAATTAATATAAATATAGAATTCTGTATATCATTCCTGTGCAATTTTCCCTAATGTCCAAAATAAAAAAATCACGTAGTCTTTCATTTTAAAGATATTTTTGCATCTATGTAAAGCTTGGACCAAGAATAAAAGTAAATGGCAAAGAATTAGAAAACAAGTTTTTCAATGTATTTTTTCTTTTAGTATTACATACATTAAAAATTTGGGGTTGCATATCTCCATTTATGCAATTGTGCTGAGATGCATAAACCTGACCATAAACCCTACTGCACAATCAGAGTCCCAAATCTCATCCTCACTATCTAGCCTCAATTCCCATCAGAGGTGATTTGCTGTCTGCATTTGTCAGCAAACTCTGCAGAACACTCCTGGGTCTACTGCTGCCTGACACAAGGGAACTGAGAGAGATTCACTAAATTCAAAGTTTTAGGTAATGAAAAAAGCTACCGTTGATTTCTGAGGAATCTCTTGCTTATTAGCTTAGGTTTATTCACCCTAACTCTATTTTGTATTATATGGCAAGCTCCATATGCTTGCTTCCTGATGCAGCACATTCAAAATCTGAAGGTTCAGGAAGGGTTATTTTTCTTACCATTATCTCTGTTAGTGCACCACTATATTCTGGCACTTGAACAATGTTCCTATGTCAGCAAATGGAGGCAAGCTCAGTTATTCCCAGTTTCCTAGTGCTAGCATAGCCTTGTGCAACAGCCTGTGTGGGTTTTGCCTAAAACAAGTTCTAAGGGGCACCTTCTCTCTGCAGGAACAGCTGGCCCACAGGGCAGCCAGGTGGGACCAGCTCCACCGGCCTCTTGTTTTCAGCGTTCTTCACCCAAAGGTCTGCTCCAAAGTCCATCAGCAGCTTCACCAGCTCCACACTGCAGCTCCTGGCAGCCGTGTGCAGAGGGGAGTCCAGGCCCTTGCCACTGTTCACATTTGCTCCTGAACAACAAGAGAGGGCAAAGAATAACCACAACGAACAACGACTAAACTAAACTAAACTAAACTAAACTAAACTAAACTAAACTAAACTATTTTCGTTCACTGCACTAGCTGCTGCTTCTCTGCATAAGGCACCAATGCTGCAGCCTGCACACAGATGCTGTAGAGCTGGACTCCTTCACGTTGGGGCTTGATGCTACAATTTGCACAAGCACAACTCTCACTGGCTGAGGAGCGGGGTTGTGACTAAGAAAATGATCCTGGAGTAAGGGTGCATGAGGAATCCTTCACCCACAGCCCAGCCCATGGATATCTTGAAGCAAGACCAAGGCAAAGTTCCACCTATGGCCCACCACTGCTTCTCATTCCTTAAAATAAATGCAGGGTTTCAACACACTCTGTATGGGAGGCTTAAGCTGGTGGGATTTCTAAATGCCAAAATGTCTGTTAGGGAAAAAATGTGAGGATGGAAAAGTTCTAGAAGTCCTTGGCAGAAGAGGGCATAAGCACCTTTAACGAGAGTTCCCCCATTCATTACCCTGGACTATCGGCTCCTAAAACATCCTAAGAAAGGTGAGCTGCAGGACCTAATTCAAAACTATAATGTTTTTATGGTACACATTCCCATATACAGGAGGCAGCAGAAAAAAAAAATTAGCAGAAAAAAGGAAACAGTTGCCAGACATTTAGTATTTAGATTAATTTGTATTTGACTTCTTCCAAAAAAAGGTCATTGTACTACACAGTGACCGACCTAAAAGATGATGTATGAGATTTTTGCTTGTTTTTTCTACAGTAGCTTTGTTGGTCCATCATTTTTGTAGCAGCTACGTGGCTACTTTAGGTTATATGGCCCCTTTGTCTAGAAGACCTGTCCTACTGTAGGTAACAAAAAATGGTTTTGTGTTAATTATCCAAGCATTTAGACTTACAGCTAGATTTGTGTGATGCAGAGGATATAGTGCTGAACCTTCTTCTATGTCAGAAAGGTCTCCAACTTTTTATGAACTCATTGGAAATTAAAACTTTTGCAGAAATACTATGTAAAAGTGGCTGTAAAAATTGCTTTGGGTAAAGAGGAGGTAAAAAAAAATTAAAAATTAAATTTCTTCCTGTCCACTTCAAATAACTGCAGCATCACATGCATAGGCACTGGAAAGGATAGCTTGTCCCAGGCACAACCAGCCATGTGAAATCCAGGATCATCCATCATTTTTTTGGGAGCTATCAAGCTCAATTCCTGGGTCAAGAAGACCCTGATCACTCTGCTACCACATTAAACCAGGGCTGCTATTAGGAGTGAAACATCTCCTGGTCCCAAAGCTGGAGATCCTCTAAATCTCTGATGTAAAGATAATCCAAAGATGGATGTTGCAGGAAATGAAATTACACCATTGTTTATTTTTGTTTTTACCTGACTCAAGAAGCTTCTTGGCACAGTTCAGTTGTTGGTTCTCACATGCCACATAAAGTGGAGTACCCAGGTGCTTGATGTTGTGATCTATATTCACCCCACGGGATGCAAGGAGTTCGACACACTGCACATGACCTTAAAAGGGATAAAGGAAGAGTCAACTCACAGAGATCAGGCTTTTTTTTAATCAGCAAATTCTCTGTTGCAGCAGTGTAGTTTGGCCAAGATTCAATGTTTTGTCAAGAGGTGGTAGTGTAATACTTTCATCCACTCCAATGGATTCAGCCAGCAAAACAGAAGCTGAAAAGGCACATTCAGCAAAACCGGCTAAAGCCTCACAGGCTGAAGCCCTCACATTTTATCTGACTCATTTCAGATGTCTACTGAAGATGAATCACTCCATGTTTCTCTCCACTCCTTTTGAAGATAGCCAGACACCTCCCTCAAACGTCCACATTGTAGGCAGCTGACTTGAACAATGCATTCCCTTCCAGGTGTCACAACATGAACTCAGAGGATGTGGCAGCTGAGCTGACCTGCCCTTGATGAGCAACAGGGGTGGGAAGAACTTCACCCCTCATGATGAGACCAATTAGCAAGGCATTTTACATGACCCCAACCAAGAAAATTATCTTCTTTATCTCCCTCCTCCACTTCCACGTGCTGCTAGCAACATGGAAAGGAGGGCTGATGCTGTGGGGTTACCTCTCTTAGCAGCTTCATGGATAGGGGATGCCAGGTCACAGGGTGGGTGCAGACTGGCTCCATGCTCCAGCAGTAAATTCAAGCAAGCCACACTGCCACTGACACAAGTGTTGAAGAGTGGTGTGTGCCAGTCAACAGTCACTCCATTCACCTGGGGGAAAATAACACAATCCAGCAAGTTTTATTTTCTTCTTGGTATTTAAGAATGGATGACAACTAACCAGTTTCTCAGCAGAAAATAGGGGTTTTGATATTTTTTATTTAATTCCATGCCAAAACTTGTCAGTGCTTCTGAAGACTGCATCTTTTCATTAAAATGAAAAAAAAAAAAAAGTATTTTTTTAAATTGCCCCAAGTCTCTCCTACTGAAAAAAAAAGAGAAAAAAAAAGAAAAAAAAAAAAATCAGCAGAGTCACTGCAGGGTCTCTCAGGAACTACCAAGCAAAATGTATGCTCATTTCTCAGTTATCTTAGCTGAAACGCACCTACCCATAGCCCTCTCCTGAAACAGTCCATTTCTGGATGAAAGTGTGCAGCCTTTCCTTTTTTTTTTTTTCTTTTTTCTTAATTTTAATCTGAAAGGTAATACCTGGTAAGGTAATGTATGTATGACTTAATTTTCTTATTCATTATAATGTTGACATTAGCTTGAAAAGTAGTGGCCATGAGACGCCATTTCACCATTTTACTTGCATTTTGTTTTCATTTTCTTCCCATTTTATTGTCAGCTGATCCTAACATTCCTCTGCCTCTACTTAAGACTCTGCATATTGATACCAACAAGATCAATGTGTGCATAAAATAAAACACACCCTTAACTGCTGCAGGATTAGAAACACTTTGCAAGATGAACTTCCCCTCGTTCTTGTGAAAGATGAGAACATTTCATCCTCATCTAAAGAACAACAATAACTGCTGCTTATATCTGTGCTTTTTGGATTGCTTTGTTAGGAAGTGCATTTCATAAGTACCTTAAGCAGAGCTAAGTACAGATTGTAAATCACAGGGATACTCTGCCATGAGATCATGTAGCATTGAAGTGTGGTAATATAACATACTAACACCAGAGACAGTGGTCTGCCCATCATGTACTCACCTGAGCACCATGTTTTAACAGGACACTGGCACAGGCAGCATGACCCCCTAGGCAGGCTTCATGGAGAGGAGACACCCGGTCTGCTGTAACAAGATTGACATCATTCCCCTGATAGGATAATAGAAAATATCATTACAACCAACTACTAAAACCCCCCCACAAAAACCAACAATTAAAAAAAAAACCAAACTTTTTCAAAAGCTTTATGTAACTAGAGCTTCCTCAACTGCCTGGAACTATTCATTTCAGAAACTAAGCAGATGAAGGGGATGAAGAGGCTGTGATGTTTTGGCTGGAGTGGATACTGGCACAGTGTAGCCGAGGTCATGCCCTGTACACACTGAAAACCAGCACAGAAACTTAGTGGACTGTCCAGTGGGACAATACATCCTGTTAGGAACTCAGCATGATTTGGTTTCTACTACATTGTGGGTAGCAAAATCTGAAATGAAAGAAAATGATGAAAAGTTGCTACTAGAGTTCTTGGGAAGGTCACAACTGCCTTTTTCTATCACTGTTCAAACCTTCTGACCTTCTACCCACTGAGTCTGTGACTGACTGGGTTGAACCCTGAAATGCTCTTGAAGTATTTTCTGCTCTTTGCCTCAAGGCAACCACTGAAGGAAAGAAATCCATTAGAAACATTGGTTGGATTCTACAAGATCTTTTGTTTCTAGCAATCTTGGTGCTCCAGAAGACTAAGCTGGAAGAGTCTCCAATGCCCCTGCCCTTTCCATCAACTCCTTCACAGGTTAAACCCAGGGATTTCGAAGAAACAAGGTGGTGAGGTTCAGAAATCACTTCTACCTATCCCTGACCTTCTGGACTGTGATCAGTGCCCTGGGATATGCTCAGGCACTCCAGGAACAAATGTCTGGGTGACTGAATTGAAGCCTCAACCAGACCCATCATGACTGGGTCCAGAGCTGGCCCTCAGCTGGGGCACCAAAAACTGCTCACAGGCACACACAGGAGCTGCAAAGGAGCTGCCCTCAGACATCCAGAGATCCAAATGATCAGGGTCCCATTACCTCTGCCAAAGGTAAGGCATCACCCAGGATAGTTCAGTACCTCATCAAATTAATGCACAAAGCTTGTGCTGGAACTGATTGTAGAAAAAAAAAAGCCTGTTGCATGCAGATTTCACTGTGGCCTGGTTAACACGATTTTCTCACCATGGAAGTTTCACAGTATAGCACAGACTGCATTCATCCACTCAACAAACCCTGCAGAGACCACAAGAGCCCAGTGGAGAGGTACCTGTTCAATGAGCTTCTTCAGAGAAAGCAGACGCCCATGGATAGAGGCCTCGTGTAAAGGAGACCAGTCTGAAACAAAGTCTGTATAAAAACAAAGACAGGAAAAATTCTATTTCACTAGCATACTTTACTTCAACTGTGTGACCTCCCTTCATTTGAGCTGCCAAGATTTCTTTGGAGCAGATGCTGTGAGGGAGACACAAGAAGATGGTTTCTCTCTGGGTGCATTTTTAACTCATCCCATGTCAGGGGGATTTGCAGAACAGAGACAGGAGAGGGATTTGCAGAACATCACCTGGCTCTGGCCGAGTTTGTCCCTCTCTCTGAATTATTTCCAGGGCCTTTTTTTTTCCACAAACTCATTACATTTTACCAAGTATCTCAAAAGGAGTATGTTTTGAAGAGGGTTTGGCTGATCAGCCATTTACCCCTGCTCAGAGCTGGACTAGAGTCAACGACATTTGGCAAGGGAAGAGACCAAAGTACAAGGAGGCAAATTGTGCTGATGATTCCTGTTGATTCCATCTTTCAGCCTTCAGTGCTTGGTGTGAGTGGTGCATTTGAAGCAATAGCTGTGTTCTCTGTCTTGTTGAAATCACAAAGTGAGGTACAGCATGTATATACTGTGCAAATATTAACAGAGGGAGATCTTCAGTACTACAGATTTTATGGCTCAGAGCCAACTGACAGCAATAATCCCTCTGGGAGATATTTATGTCCCAGCATTCAAAACCCTGTGTCTGCTCTATGTCAATGTCCCAGGTTCCCCCTGGGAAGGAAGGGAAGCTTTTACAGAGGGCACTTCAGACAACTTCCCATGGAAAGACATTTTGCTGCTCTCTGGAGATGTCCCACTCTCCCTCCACTAACTACAGAGAAAACTCCAGTGACCAAGTTGCTGGCTGAGTTGCTGAGGTTCTCAGGAACCATAATAGAGCACATGTATGGAATGGAATCCTTAACAGCAGGATGTCTGTCTTCAGCAAAAAACCCTAATAAACCACTATAATTCTTTAAAATAATGTTTACACATAAGCTGATGATTGCAAAGATTTTAAATGAAAGGAAGGTATATTTAGACCAGACATAAAAATGAGGTGGTGAAATAATGGAACAGGTTGCCTAGAGAGGTGGTAGATATCTCATTCCTGGAAATATTCAAGGCCAAGTTGGATGGGGCTCCAAGCAACCTGGTCCTGCTCATTGCAGGGGTGTTGGACTAGAGAACCTTTAAAGGTCCCATTCAACCTAAACCTGGCTATGAGTCTATAAATTAGCTTTTAAAGAAATTTGTATTCTTTGTTATTAGCATTATTTGATCTCTGAGTACCTCCTTCTATGTTCCATGGGCTTCATCCCACAACAGTTACACAGTTTCATTAAGTTCCCAAACATCTTTAAGGCTTTAGCAAAAGGACAGACAACTTTGGAAGCTGTGGTTCTGGTTCATAAGGATAGCACAACTAGGCTACAATTATTAAAGCACAGAATTATTAACTGGCTAAAACAGCTTTGCTCTAAGTGATGTGTGTCAAATTGATGCTTATCTGACTGGGCTGTTGTTCTTGCTGATCCTGCCCGTGTTACAGTCAGTTGCGTTTCCAGGGTAGGTAAAAAGCTTTTCCCCATTTAGAAACTAATGCCATTGCATAAATTGCATGAGTTGTAAGGGAAGTATGTTTATAGAAACTCTAAAAAATCTAGACTGAAGTACAAATTTTTGAGCTGCAACTTGAACTTTTTCTGGCCACACGTCTATACCAACCTGTGCATTGTACCAGCTTGTTATATCATCATGTCAGAATTCTGGTCACTAAGAGGGACATATCCCTGTGTGGATTTTATCCATTCAGTCCTTGCTTGAGAAAAGACAGGTTTCTACTGAAACTCTAAAAAGAGCCAGATCAGCCATCTGTGGACTGGCCATTAACTTGCACTTTTCCAAGTCTTAATAATGAATTAAAAGATTGACCATGTAAGCATCAAAAACAAATGTCAGTGAAAAATAAAAGAGGTATGTGCTAATGTAATCTATCTGTGAGTTCTGTAACTGAGAGAAACTGAGAGTTTTGTCCTAGGTGGAAGTGGAGTCCAATGGAGCCCTGTGGAGTCCATCACACCAGCCTTGGATATCTTGGGAAGAGTGGTATTGAATGCCTGACTGGTGACTAACTGCAATGGCACAATTCCAGATCTGCTGCCATGAACTGCACAGCCCCAGGCTGATGTCTCTCCTGCCCTATCCCCAATTGCAGCAAACACCTCTAACCTGAAGCAATGTCAGGGAGGCAAGCCCCCAGGAAGGGATGGCAAATTTCCCCAGTTTCTTGACCCAGGGCATCACCTTCTGGCAAGTAACAATATTTCTATTTTCTGCCTGCTCCAGGCTGGGACTTGTGTTTCTTGCCTGAAAGAGGAGAAAGGCTGCAGTGGATTTCCATGTCTCACTGCCCTCTTTTACACTTCACAGGAGGCACACTGTCAGGATATAAAAGATCTGTATTGTATTTGATTAAGGCCTAAGCAAATGTCAGTTCCAGCTGACCACGGGCTTTCAAAATCCTGAATTGGTGACTTTTGTGAATGTGCTCAAAACACTCTGCCCACCTGAGCTGCACATGAAGTAGCAAGGCCAGAGTATGTGGGGGGACACAGCTGTGTTCACTGCATGTACCACCACTGCAACAAGGATTCCTAATTGTCTAAATTCAGTACAACCGCTCTTTCACAAAGAAACAAGATAATTTGTCCAAATTTGAAATTTACCCACACCTTAGTCCGCAGGGAGGCTGAGTCAGACCCCAGAAGTTCAGCATCTAGACATCCAAATCCCACTGGTTTTCAGTGGCTTTGGGTCACCTAGCTCCCCTTCCACTGCAGAAAACTCCAGCCAGCCCAGAGGTTACACTAAACCCCTGGTCATATTTGCACTGCCATCGCTCAGGCATGTGACACTGGCAGGGTGGTGTATACAGAGGGAACCTTACAGCAATAACCATGCACACACGCAAATTCTGACTGCTCCCTGTGCACAGCAGAGCTCTCACAGGACCTTTCTAGAGCACTGGTTTTTGTGGTGATGGCTGAAGCAACTTTTTCCAATCTGACCATGTGAGGGCATGCATCCTCCGTGCCTGTCCCCAGGCTTGTTTCCTTCCATGCCTCTCACACACATTGCAGCTTGAAAGGGGCTCTGAAGTCCTTCCAGAGAAGGTAAGCTCTTGCATTCATACTTGTAGATACAAAATCCTAAGGCATTACATAGAACAGTGTTACAAATGGTTTTTTTCATACTCAAAGGCTGTCCCTTAAAGTTTGTGATCTGCATAGCCTGAGCCAAATACATTCCCACTGGAAACTGCCAGCAGAGCTTATTGACTCTGCTAAGGAACAGGCAGACATGAAAGGAATGGACTAAACTCTGATTTTCAAAGGACCAAATGGTCTGTGTCCAGCACTGTGCCATGTGGGACTCCCTCCTTCCACCCTCCATTTTGCTGGAGCTCATCTCCAGTGTGTACTGGTTCTATCCACATGGTTAATAATATCACTGTGCCCACCCTCTCACCCCAGCCCCAGGTTGTACATACATGACACACATGAGGACAGACAGGCTACACTGCAGACACTCTGGTCAGCCCTGCATTTTGGTTTTATGGTCTTAATTTTCAATTTGGTATTGATGGAAACATCCTGAACAGCCCAGGAAAGGAGCAAGGACAGTGTAAAGTCATATTTTCTGAATTTGCCTCACTCCCTCTGCACTCACCATTAGATGAAGGAGTAACTTCACAGAAACAGAGCTACATGGAACACATCCAGCTAACGATAAGCTTGTCTTTTTTTTACCATGTCATGTTTTCAATGGCTTTGGGCCAGACAGAGAGCAATGACCAGAGTGAAGCCATTTGTCTGAGTGACTGCTCACTATTATGAGTCCACAACAGCATTGGTCACAACAATGCCATTGCAGAAGAACCCAGCAGGCTCAGCCCAAACAACACTTAAGTCTGTTCATCTTACAGACAAGGGGAAAGGATAAAAGACAAAGGAAAAAAAGGAAAAAGAAAAAGAAGAAGAAGACAGAGAAGACAAAAATGAAAAGCAAAAATTAAAATAATCAAAAGAAAGGAGACAAGAAAAAAGGAAAGTAAGGGGGAAGGGAATGAAAAGAAAGAAACAGTAAAAGAAGGAGAAGGAGAAGAAGAAGAAAAAGAAGAAAAAAGAAGAAAAAAACGAAGAAGAAAAAAGAAAGAAAAAGAAAAAGAAAAAGAAAAAGAAAAAGAAAAAGAAAAAGAAAAAGAAAAAGAGGAAAAAAAAAGAAAAAGAGGAATTGAGCCAGTGCTGAGTTTCCTGCTGGCACTAATTTAAGTCAAACATGCCACATTTCAACTTATTTTTTCAGTGTGCTGCCGTCCAAGTGCTGCATTTCTGCTCGCACAAAATGCGATACAAAATCAACCACTATGATACAAACGAAAAACAACCAACATTTCAGTATCAAACAGAACCAGCTTTTTAAAATCCCCTCAGAAGTACAAAGGCATGGAGGTGTTCTGGGGGACGGACTTGGGACGTGCCCTGGAGCAGGAGACAGGGAGCCGCAGGCACTGCAGCCTGGCCGTGCCCCGGCAGCGCTGAGCCTGTGGCAGGCAGGAGTGTCACTTACCCCTCATCAGCGGGTTGGATGGAGACGCTGCAGATGCCTGGCCTCCAGCTCCCTGCAATTTGCTGGCATTTGGATTAGTTCTCTCATCATCCATCTCAGCCCCGTCAGCCCGAGCGCTGTTTTTTCACTTTGTGGTTGGTTTCCAGAGTTCAAATTCCATGGTCCCCGGCGAGCCCCCAGCGGCCGGAGCGGTCTCTGGAACAGACTCTACACGCATGAGCCGAGCAGAGCCTGCAGCAGCCCGGGACGGGGTGCCGGCAGCTCTCCGTGCAGAAACTCGAGTACCTGGGCTGGGATTTAACAAAACAGCTCCGGGGCTGCCCCGCTCGGCAGCCAAGCGAGAGATGTGCCTGATGTCACATCCTCTCCAACGCGACGCCCAATCGGGGCGCCCGCCGTTCATTTTTATCAGGAAGGAAATTCTTAGTTTGCCAAAAAAAAAAAGAAGACAGAAAGAGCCAGTTGGACTAGTTGAGCGAACTCTTGCCTGCAGGGGAGGCGCGGGCAGAGCCCGCAGAGCCGGGAGCAGGCACGGCTGTGCCCCGCTGCGCAGCCAGGGCTCCGCGGGCACCGTGCGCAGGCAGCGCCGAGCGGGGCGGGCGGGACGGCGGCGCTGCTGCTGCTGCTGCTGCTGCCCCCCGAGCACTGCCCTGCCTGCCCAAGCACTGCCCTGCCTGAGCACTGCCCTGCCCGAGCGCTGCTCTGCCCGAGCACTGCCCTGCCTGCCCTGCCTGCCCTGCCTGCCCTGCCCTGCCCTGCCCGAGCACTGCCCTGCCCTGCCCGAGCACTGCCCTGCCTGCCCCGAGCACTGCCCTGCCCGCCCCGAACGCTGCCCTGCCCTGCCCGAGCACTGCCCTGCCCTGCCCAAGCACTGCCCTGCCCTGCCCCGAGCACTGCCCTGCCCTGCCCGAGCACTGCCCTGCCCTGCCCTGCCTGCCCAAGCACTGCCCTGCCCTCCCTGCCCTGCCCGAGCACTGCCCTTCCCTGCCCGCCCGAGCACTGCCCTGCCCCGAGCACTGCCCTGCCCTGCCCTGCCCGAGCACTGCCCTGCCCCGAGCACTGCCCTGCCCTGCCCCGAGCACTGCCCTGCCCTGCCCTGCCCGAGCACTGCCCTGCCCTGCCCTGCCCCGAGCACTGCCCTGCCCCGAGCACTGCCCTGCCCTGCCCCGAGCACTGCCCTGCCCTGCCCTGCCCCGAGCACTGCCCTGCCCTGCCCTGCCCTGCCCTGAGCACTGCCCTGCCCTGCCCTGCCCCGAGCACTGCCCTGCCCTGCCCTGCCCCGAGCACTGCCCTGCCCTGCCCTGCCCTGCCCTGAGCACTGCCCTGCCCTGCCCTGCCCCGAGCACTGCCCTGCCCTGCCCTGCCCCGAGCACTGCCCTGCCCTGCCCTGCCCCGAGCACTGCCCTGCCCCGAGCACTGCCCTGCCCTGCCCCGAGCACTGCCCTGCCCCGAGCACTGCCCTGCCCGAGCACTGCCCTGCCCCGAGCACTGCCCTGCCCTGCCCCGAGCACTGCCCTGCCCCGAGCACTGCCCTGCCCTGCCCCGAGCACTGCCCTGCCCTGCCCTGCCCCGAGCACTGCCCTGCCCTGCCCTGCCCCGAGCACTGCCCTGCCCCGAGCGCTGCCCCGAGCGCTGCCCTGCCCTGCCCTGCCCCGAGCACTGCCCTGCCCTGCCCGAGCACTGCCCTGCCCTGCCCCGAGCACTGCCCTGCCCCGAGCACTGCCCTGCCCGAGCACTGCCCTGCCCTGCCCCGAGCACTGCCCTGCCCTGCCCTTCCCCGAGCGCTGCCCCCGAGCACTGCCCGCTCCGCTGTCCAGCCGCACACACCGAGCCGCATCTCCGCGGAGCGTGGAGTAGAGACTGCCCCGGGCACTCGTGTCCCTTTTACCCTCTTCAGCTGAGTTCACTGAGTCACAATCGCACCAACAGTTTTGCACCAAAACAGCGTCCTTTTACTTTTAAGCAATTTCACAGCCTAAACAAACCATCACAAACCAAACAGCATTAAAAAAAAAAAAAAAAAAAAAAAAAAAGTCATTATTGCTCATTATTGTTTCAGGAGGACCTCTGCCTCATTTCTCTGGGTCTGTTTTGCAAAAGTTCTGTTCTCACAGATCATCTCAATTTACACTATTTTGCTTCCCAATTTGGTATAATTTACAAGCACAAAATCCTTTTTCTGTCGTTGAATATTTGCCCTTTTGTGTACAAGTGCAAGTAGACAGAGCTTGCCATGTAAATTCTAAACCATGTAATGTTTTTCTCCTTTTTTTCTACATGGCTACTGGAGCAAAATTTGTGTTTGTATTTGGGGATTCAAAGTTGCAATACTAGTCTAATTCTGATCCTAACTCAGCTGAGCCTAAGAAACTTAATTTTATAATTTTCTCTCTGTAATGTATACAAGAGATCTGGAATCATATTTAGGGTTTCTTTGCCCATATCTTCAAAAATAATGATTTATATTAAAAGATGCAAACAGCAGCTGAACATCACCCACAAACCTTGACAGCAAGGAATTTGTGACAGCAATCTGGGCACAGGTGAGGACAGGGCCAGCCCTTTCCTTGGCTCTCCCTGCTGAATGCAGCATGGCCTCCCATGCTGGATGCAAGCTGACACTTTGATCTTCTTGGAAATTACATTTGTGTCTTAGCCATTTCCACACTAAAATTGTTGTGGGAAAAATGTGTAAACAGAGAAAGTGGAGTAGGTATTGGTTTTGAGGATTGACATGTAAAAGGAACAGAAAAATGATTTTTCTCCCTTAGTGTTGCTTGAGTTTAGAGGTTAGGTTGCCACATCTTGTGTATGATCATATCTCTATGTATCTCTAGAATTATCAAACATGTCAACAATTCCACCACCAAAAGGAATCAGCGTATGCATCCAAATGTGCAAGCTCAGAGCTGTGTTGTCATATTCTCTGATGACCAAGAAGATAAATGCAGTAATGACCAGCAAGATTGATTGCCTCAGGGAGTTTGCAGATGACATGGATTTGAGTGGTGCAGTTAACACTCCTTAAGGACAGGATGCAGTTGCTAAGGACCTGGACAAGCTTGAGGATTGGGCCTGCAGGAACCTCATGAGGTTCAACAAGTCCAAGTGCAAAGTGCTGCAGCTGAGTCAGGGCAATCCCAGACATGAGCAGACTGGGAGAAGAAGTCATTGAGAGCAGCCCTGCAGAGAAGGACTGGGGGGTTCCTGTGGGTGAAAAGCTGGACATAAAGCCAACAGTGTTCACTCATGGCCCAGAAGCACCCATGGCACCCTGGGCTGCAGCAAAAGCAGCATAGCCAGCAGGTCGAGAGAGGGGATTCTCCCATGCTACTTTGCCCCCATGAGACCCCACCAGGAGTGCTGCATCCAACTCTGGGGTCCTCAGCACCAGAAAAACATGGACTTGTTAGAGCAGGTCCAAAGGAGGACCACAAAGATGGTCAGAGAGCTGAAGCACCTCTCCCATGAGGACAGGCTGAGAAAGCTGGAGTTGGTCAGCCTGGAGAAGAGGAGGCTTTGGGGAGGTCTTACTGTGGCCTTCCAGTACCTTAAGGTGCTTATAAAAAAGAGGGAGAGGGACTTTTTATATGGGCAGATAGTGACAGGACAAGGGGCAATGATTTTAAATTGAAAGAGGGCAGATTTGGATTAGATGTTAGGGAGAAATTCTTTACTTGGAGACTGGTGAGGTGCTGGAAATGTTGCTCTGGGTGGCTGTGAGTGCCATCCCTGGAAGTGTTCAAGGCCAGATTAGATGGTACTCTGAACAACCTGATCTAGAGAGCAGCATCGCTGCCCATGGCAGGGCTTGGGACTAGATGAACTTAAAGGTCCCTCCCAGCCCAATCCAGTCTGTCATGACAAGTGTGTTTCTCTGAGTTATATTTAAGATGCCCTTATGCTGATATGCAGCCAGATTACAGTAGAGAGTAGCTAGAAAACACACGGATCCTGAGTTTGATGGGCATAAATTACCTCCTGAGCTCTTGCTTCAGCTAGCAATTCAGACATACCTGCAGAGGTAGTGTGAGGCTTTGGGCTGGTGTTCACCATAATATTATTTTACCATCTAGAGCCTCTTACTTCTTAAGCATTATTTTGATGTGAGTGGCATCATCAAGCTAAATTAAACTCCCCAAATAACATATCCCAAAACCAGGGGACTCCTATAGGTTGTCCTCAGCCTTGCTGAGAGCTGGAATATGCAAGAAGGCTTTGATTCATTTAATCTCCTTTGTTGCTGATCTTTTTTGGAAGCAAGCAGAAAATTCTCCAGTAAAAAGGGAACATGTTTTAACATCAACCTGGATCTCAAGATAAACAGCACAGAACTTCAAATACAGATTAGAAACAGCTTACACAACACAGAGACACACCAGAGCTTTTAAGCATTACAATATTATTTTCTATTTAAATAGCAAATACACCCCCAAGTTCTACATACACAGGCCTAGCTACAGAAATAACTTCATCCTTATTCAAATGCAGCCATTCTTGGTGGATTGAAGTGCACAGTAAAGTGGAATCTACAACACCTAGTATTATTTTTTTCTATTTACAGCATGTCTTATAAAATGAATCTTTTTTTTTTTCCTCCTTCAAAAATCTATATTTTTTGTAATTGACTGTTGTACTATCTTGGTTCTTTTTATTCTTCCACTTGCTAATCAGTTTTTTAAATTGTGCAGATAAATTTTTAACGATTTTATTATTATTAGCACAAATATTGCTACAAAAGGGAAAGTGCACTGCTGGTAAATCTGTCTTGGTATGAAAATTTAGCATTGGTTTCTGAGGATGCAAACCACAGAATTATGGAAAATGTTCAGAAAATTGGACACAAAACATAAGATTTGTTCAATTTAACTTCAGAATCAGGTTGAGAAATCCTAGCTTTTTCTTAGCACTAATGAAGAAATATAGGCATTTTCAAATTGTGATTTGTCTCACCTACTTTAGATGTCTGTTGTGGGGGAACACATTTGGGATTTTAGAATCAGTCTTCACCGACTGTGAAAGGGATCCCTAAATCATGAGCAGAGAGTTAAGTGTGTATGTGTAAGCAGCTGAAACCCACTTTAAAATGGCTGAATTGACAGCCAAGGGTCCCAGCTCTGCCACCCCTGAGCATGCCATGTGCCTTGTCCTGCACAGCCTCTGGGTGCTGCAGCTCAGGGGGAAACATCTTCAGTCCAGACAAAGGCCAGCATTTCCCAAAGCCTGAACCACAGAACTTCTGCTTTGGAGTGTCTGCATCTCAGAGAGCAGGGTTTTGACAGACAGGTTTATCTGCATTGATCCAAGCTGTTGCTCCCTGCCTGGCTCCTGACCCTCAGCAGAGATTACCCAGTACAAGGGACAGCAGCACTGGCCACAAACTGATGCCACAACTGTCTCAGTACATGGTCCATGGTGTCAGCTCAAAAACCTGTGAAAGCAGTTTTCTTCTGTAGCCTGTAAACTCGAGCCCTGAGAGCCTGGCACATGCCACATACTCCCCTAAGGCAGTGATTTCCAGTCAGCAAGCAAGGCAAACATCTGGGACAGCCATGTTTCAAAGCACAGCAGTTAAATCTGCCAGAGCTTACCCACAGAAGTACTAAAGCACTGGCATCATTTTCAGAGGTACCTGGGTTTTCTTTGGAAAGATGCTGTGAAATCCTTGAGCTGACTCAAAGTGGAGAAGTTTTCCCTTTGAGAAATTAATAATACTGTCTGGTTCTTGTATCCCTAATTTCCTTTCCTCAAACCAAGTCTCTCCTCCTTCTTTTACAGTTTTTCTGGCATGAAATGTTCTCATTATTCCTCCTCTCACCCTCACAGAAAATTCCCTTTGCAAACATCCCATCAGCCTGGCTGGGGACCAGACAGACTTCTGCAAAGTAACTGCTCCCTTCTGCAGGATGGCCAGTTTACTTAGCAAGAGAGACTCTAAATCAAAACAAACAAACAAAAAAACACTGAAGAAAGCATGAAACCTATCTTGGTTGCACCTTGGCTTTGTGCACCTGGATTTGTGCTTTAATTCATTGCAGATTTGCAGAAGCACTAAGATTTCCCAAGGAGCAGGACAAACTTTGTGTGAGAGCTTGCAAACAAGGTTATTGTATTTTCATTGTGTCAAGAAGGGGATTAGGGGCATTCTCCCCACAGAGAGAAAAGCAACAACAATCCATTTTTCACCACCTGGTGCCAGTTGTCTCTCAGTGAACATTTGTGTAAGCATCTTCATATGCTACAAAATATATTTGGACATTGCTTTCTGAACTGGATTTAAAACATACGTATGTACTCCTGCTCAGGCAAAAAGAATCCAAACCCTGAAAGCTGGTGGGTTTAAATTTGGGTTGGGTTTTGGTTTGTTTGTTTTTGTTTGGTTGGAGGTTTTCTTGTGTTTTTGTTTCTGTTGTTTGTTTTTTCGTGGGTTTGTTGTTTGGGGTTTTTTGTGGTGTTTTTGTTGTTGTTGTTGGGGTTTTTTGTTGTTTGTTTGTTTGGGGGGCTTTTTGTGGTTTTTTTTTTGTGTTGTGTTTTGTTTTTTTTTTGTCCAAATCATTGGGATTTCTATCATTCCTGGGATGTTTTTTGTCCTCTCCTGTGGGCTGCAATCATGGTTTGCCCACACTGCCAGGTGAATAGTGTGGTAAAACATCTCATGTGACAAGTACACACCAGCAAGCAGACAGTAGATGTAACAACAGCAAAAGTGTCAATCCAGTCCTTGAGAGCTGTGGTGGTTTTTCAGCACGGTCTGCCAGCATCTGGCAAACTGTAAGGAAGTCTTGTCCAATACCAACTTTTAAGTGAAACTCAGATCCAGGCATAGAGCAGATTTCAATTTCTTTCATCCCCTTTTCTAACTGTTCATTATTAGTTTTGAAAAACAGTGGGAATTCTTTGGTTTGCTGGCAAATCTTTTTGATTCCCAAACTTTCCAGAGTAAAATAGCCATTTCTGAAGAAAGTAAAATTACCCCCTCAAAGATATTAATTTTGTCAGAAACTTTGCATTAAAAAACAAAAATAGAGCTTTCCACTAATCCCAGGGGTTAGACCAATGTGGAGGAACCCCAAATGTAGCACAAACAAGCTCAGAGCCACAGAGGCCAGCTGGGTTGGCCCGTGCTAAGCAGCACTCACATGGCAGGTCCCACACAGAGCATGTTCCCTGCATGGTGGGTCTTCCCCAACAAAGCACCTTTCCATGCCTTTCCCTGGTTTCTGTGTCTTCCCACTACTTATCAGTACCAGGAGGCAACAGCAGTATCAGCTAAGGGGTATTGGAAAGTCAGATGGAATGGTGAAAAATGGGTCATGGGATGGGAGGTGTCTAATGAGGATCTCCTCTGCCCTGGTGCTTCTCTCATTGGGGTTAGATGTTCACTGCTTATCGGGCACATTACATTTCAATAAGCTCTTCCACCCACACTTACAGGCTGCTTTCAGGACCTTGGAGCTCACCTCTAGAAATTTCCCTCATGTGACACATCTTTTCACACTTCTGTATGTGATGGGAGCAGCCAGCACATTCCAGCTGTTCTCACAATGTGACCTCCCAGGAGCTGCCAACACCTTATCACTTCTGTAAAATGCATTTTGTGGGCTCACACAAAAGTTACCCCATGATCTCCTAAACCCTTGTCCAGAACTGGAACTTCCATTGGCTTCTAAAAATGAACTTCAGAAAGCAACACTGCCAGCTCAACAGCTTGAGCAATAATGGCAGCCAGAGAAAATGTCCCCAGACCCTGCATCTGGATCTGTCCCCTCCAGCATCCCAGGCATAGCAGGTGCTCCCATTTTCTTTTGGTAAGGATTGTTAGCATATTACTAAGGTGGGTGAAATTACTTAGCTCCCCTGAACAACATACTTGTCTCCCTGTCCTGCTCATGGAAGATGGCATTTGGTGCACTGGAGAAGAGGGTGTGTAGAATTGTCAGGCCCATAGGGTCTGAACTGTTCCCAACATTATTTTCAGTTCTAAGAAATCCACTCACCTGGTGTTGGACAGATTAGCTGCTTGGACCAGGAGCTATCCAGACTTTCTGTGTTGAAAATGCAAAGCTGGGACTGCAGTAAGCAGCCAACTATGGCAGTAGTGTGGCTGGGTAGAAGTTTCCTTTGCTGTCCCTGGGCACAGCTTGGCTTTTGTTTTGCATGAGGCTGGAAATCCTCTGAAACAGCCAACGGATGCTGATTCACAATGCTGATGTTGTAAAAATAAGAGTTTCCCTTCCTAAAGGATTGTGAGCTGAGCACAGTGACACGTACACAAGTTTTGTCCTGGTACTCTGTCCAGCTTGGCTGCTCATCTGAACGTCTGATGTTGCTGCAGAAGGAAAACCTCCTCTGGAAACTGATGTACAGAGTGCAGGGCTTACCTGAGGCATAAAAATGGAAATGTGTGCAGGGCTGCCTGACCTTCCCCTTCCTCTGTGGGACATCCCTGGTGCACAGCAGGCTGCAGGTAACCTCCCCCAAGGCTGCACCTCACCTGCTGTGGGACACTTCCACATCAGCTCCCAGCACTCTCCTCCATGTCCCAAAGCAGGAGTGACAGAGCCTCCCTAGGACCCCGACAGCCCTTTGGTGGGTGGTGGGCAGGGAAAGGTCTGCAGCCAGCTCTTGCCCTGGCCAGGCTGCAGGGAGGCAGTGAGGGCCAGACCCATGTGCTCCTGCACCCCCAGACTGCTTGGAGGGGCCAGTTCTCCACACAGCTTCCCTCTTCAGAGCAGACCTGGGAGCTGACCACAAAACAAGAGCTCTCTAATTCATTCTTCAACTTGAAAAGGTGGTTATTATTTTCTCATCACCTGTTCTTGTGACAGCATTGGGGCAGGCATCTGAAGATCTGGAACAAGCTCCTCACTCAACTTACCATTTCTTCTGATGACAAAGTTTGCTAGAGATTTGTACCAGCAAAGAGAATTATCTGTTAAAATGTACCAAGGATGAGCCTTTTTAGTCATGTGCTTGAGGCATACAAAAAAATGGAAAGAAAGAAAAAACCCAAAATGAAACAAACAAACAAAACAAAACAAAAAACCCACAAACCCTAATGAGTAATTTAATGGTCAGTGGCTAAATCATATATTTTCCCAAGCTGCTGCAAGCATGAAAAGCCCAGCTTTTCAATCATTTCAGCTCAAAGACCTTCAT
The DNA here is from genome assembly GCA_017589585.1 of Phylloscopus whistleri. Taxonomy (NCBI): domain Eukaryota; kingdom Metazoa; phylum Chordata; class Aves; order Passeriformes; family Phylloscopidae; genus Phylloscopus; species Phylloscopus whistleri. Next base: position 3,001,565 of record JADMLD010000552.1, on the reverse strand, counting down.
AAACATCAAATGAGGTACCATCCTCCCAGACACTCAGCAGAGCAGCTGTGGTGCCCTGCAACAGTGGCTGCCCACAGTCAGTGGGAGGGGAGCATTTTGGGGGTAAAACTGGAGAGAACTTTGAGAAAAAAAGCAGTGTCAGCTCAGGGGGAAATTTCTTGCCCTCTCTACACCAACCTGTAGGAACCTGTCTGTGGAAACAAGCTGGAATTACTTTTAGTTGTTGGCATTGATTTAGAGGAAAGTTTTCATTGAAGTCTTGGAAATTCCCAACTGTTCTTCAGTCACTGTAATTATTCAGGATGCCATGTTTAATGTACATGTCTTGCTGTAAATCTGTAGTGACCCTGAAAGCACAAGTAGCAAAGAAAAATTACCACATTCACTAATTAGGAACTACTCTGAGGTATTTGAAGATAAGTGGTCTTCAACAAGTACTCAGTAATGAAAGGCACAAAGCTGCTGGGACACAGTCAAAGTATTTTTATACACCTCAGGCTCCAGGCAGCCTGAACTCATGCTCTGAAACATTTAAGAGGAAACATCTCCCGCAGGATAATGAGATACAAGTAATATGCAAAGGATGGCCCTCTGGGCCAATGTCCTTAAAAAAATATTTCAGTTTATTTGCACTGTGATAGAGACAGAATGAAAAGAGAACACTAGTTTCTACACAGTTTGATGAGTACACTTTTTTTTTTTTTAATGCAGAAAACGGGAAAACAATATTCCTTGTTTCAGCTCTTAGTAAACCCTATCACCCTCATGGGGATTTGTAAACCAGCCTTCAAAGAAATTTAAGGCTACTGTCACTGCCCATAACAATTTGTTCATTGTGACCAGAGTAAAATAGGTATTTAGTCAGTATCTAGTGCAAGAAAAGTGCCGAGAATAATACCCCTTCCCTCCCCCCACCCCCCAAAAAAAAGATAATTTGGAATCATGTTTGTGAAGCTGCTGGAGAATTAAATGGGCAACATAAATTAGTAAGTCTGTGGAGTCTTTAATTCTTCTTTCCCTAAGACAAAAACTCCCACATTTCACTTGCATTCCTGGGACAAAAAATAAAAGTTAGAACAAGTTTTCTCTGGAAATCTCTAAATCTCCTTCCCTTCCCATGCTGCCTAATTTCTACTCTGTTAGGGCATGTTAACCTCTATAGCCAGCAGGTAGACCTGGCAAAAAATGAACCATTCACCACAAAAGTATACTGCTAGCAAGTCCCTAGTAACAAACTGCTAGCAAGTTCCTGCTAAAAACATGGCAGGATGCTGCAAAATTCACAGAATTGTTTGGGTTGCAAGAAACCCTAAAGATTATCTAGTTCCAAACTCCCTGCCATAGACAGGGACATCTTCCATTAGACCAGGTTGCTCAAAGCTCCATTCAGCCTGGCCTTCAACATTTCCAGGTGACCTAAGGAACTCCACCATTCCATGGTTACTGCAGCCAAGGCTTCCCTTGAGCTTCACATTCCCCACCAGCATCTCCTTGTTGGGGAGAACAAAGCTTTGGGGAGAACAAAGCTGAGCACAGCACCTCCCCTCATTGGCACCTCTATCACTTGGAGAAGGAAGTTACTATTAATGCATTCCAGGAACTTCCTGATTTGCCTATGCCCCACTGTCCTGTCCCTCCAGCAAATACTGACAGAGTAGAAATTCCCCAGGAGGACCACAACTTGTGAGGCTGTCTTTAAGAGCCTCTTCCTTTCAGTCTTCCATTACAGTGGGGTCTTTTAAAGGCCACTTGAGGAGTGGCCTCTAGCAGACCCCAGTATATTGTCCCTACCTTCCCTTAAATCCTGACCCCAAAGATCTCAGTCAGCTCCTCATCCATACCCAGGCAGAGATCCATGCATTCCAGCTGGTCATTGACAGAGAGGGAGGCACCTGCTCCATGTTTCCTCTGCCTGCCCTTCTCAAAGATCCTGTATCCTTCCATTCTAACATTCCAGCCATGGGAGCCATCCCACCACATCTCCGTGATGACAATGAGATCATAGCCCTGCAGGTATGACATGCTCTGCTGATTCATCTGCCTCCCCTCTTCCAGATATTATCTCAACTGAATATGCAGATTATGCTTTATTCTGCAACTCCTTATACCCTTTACTGAAGGTTTTTCAATTTTAAGCCTGACATAGTTATTCATTTGCTTGTGATGTGCATTGTGTGTTTTTACAAATAGTATAAAATTTAAGAATAAAGGAATTCTCAAGAAATAAAAATGAGTTCTATGTGGAATAATCTGTATTTGACAATAATATATATATCTCACGCAGAACATTAAAAAAAAAAAAAAAAACAAAAAACAACACAGTGAGGAGCAATTGGCATGTGGGAAACGCTAATTTCTGGAAAAAAAATTGCACAAAGGCATCAGGAACCATCACCCCAGGATACAGGTCAGATTTTTCAGCTAAGAGTCAGTGAACATATTTCATTTTCGTTCTTATCAGACTTGCCCTAATGCCATGCTGGGACACACCAGTATTTTCAATCCAATAAAGACTGGAGGGGTGTTAAATGCCAAGAGCAGAGTTGTGCTTCAGGAGAAGGTCAGCCTTGGGACAGAAAGGTGCTGGGCAGCCCCTGTGCCTCCTGTCCTGCAGAGCAGACAGCAAGTAGAGGGCAGAGAGTGGCACTGAGGGGACACTGATCCTGTTTGCAGGGGTTTGCACAAACACAACATTTATTTCTAGTATGTGTGGAGAGAAGAAATCTCAATGCCTTGTGAAGGATGTTGGCCAGGCTGAAGTTCCCTGCGGGAAGACAGAGTCAAAAGGAGATGAACCTCCCATCCCACTGCCCAGAGTGGCACAGGCAAGTCCCATCACAGGAGAAGACACAGGTGGACAGACAGACAGCCTCCCTCACAGCCTGCATCTGCCTGGGAAGGTGGGGTGTTGGCAGCTCAAGGCAGATGAGGGGAATTTCAGCTCCTACAGTATAACAAGTTTCAACAGTCTAGCATTTCCCTACACTTTTTAGTTTCACTCTCTGAATGATGGATTCAACTGGACAGACAGAAATTCAGGGACTGGCAAAAAATGTTGACTCCTAGAGAAGATGGAGGATTGTTAAATGCCAATAGCAGAGTTGCATTGTAGGAACAGAGCTCACCTTGAACACAACAGGCTGGTCAGGAGATCAAAACAGATCTTTTCGGAGCCAAATCAGAATAAAACTTCTTTTCCTAGCTACCTTTAGAAACATTGTTTATTAAGCCCTCCCAAATGTGTCAGCCTATTTATACTCACTGTTGTATGTCCCCGAGGACGTGGCCCACTGGCCAGAATGCTGGCAGAGAAAACTCTGGGAAAAATTAATCTCAAGCTGCAAGGAAACCTGCAGAGCCAGGTTTTGAGCAAGGGACTGAGAAAGCACTGTACAGCAGTGGAATAGCAGCACATAAAAATGTCTGTATCCCTAGGAAAACCATACCTTCCCAAATAACTGATTTCAGTCAACAATCATAGAATGACAGAGAAGACACCACTTGTTTTAAAGAGAGCTTGTGAGATCAGTTTCTTTACTCCTATCTTCAGAAAAGCAGCTAACAGTTGTTTTCCAAACTCATTTTGAAAAATCACCAAGACTCAATAGCCTCATAGAAAATTGTGCCAGTCTTTCCTTATCCTCACAGAAGATGGCATTTTTGAAAAAATAAATAAATACTTCCTCTAGCTATTTCCTTAGTATTTCCATGCATTGTTATGACACAAAGCACAGTCAATGATAATTAAATGGGTAACTTCATATTTTGAGGTAAGAGCAAGGAACTCTAGGTAAAGTTTCTAGTGAAAATTCTTAATCTCAGAACTTCTGAACTTCTCTTCTGATTTATTGAGGCTGTCAGACTCCCTGATATACAGAATTTCAGAAGAGAATGATGTCTGCAGGAAGAAGGAAAGGTAAGGTGATTTTTTGATGGGAAGCTAATATCAGGAATAAATATAGGGCACCTTCTGCTTCTTGAGATAAATCTTTCTGAGAGGCTGAATAGACTCTGCATTTTCTTAATGGAGATACATTTTTTTCAATTTAAAATCCTATGCAAGTGAAATACTGCTTTCATTGATGATCGCAGCAGGAAATCAATTCAGCATTACAGATTCTGAAATAAATTCAATGAACTGCCTTAGTCCCTTGACTGCAGTGCAAATCTGACAACTCACACAGCTGAGACTCTCTCTCTCTCTATTTAAAGAGTGGATGGTATTTTCACTGCCACCTTATTAGCAGAGCAGGTGAGTTTGCAGTGAAGATAGAACTGAGAGAGATCTGCTGACATCAGATTAATATAGACATTTCTCTCTTGATAGTATTTGATTTTCAAAGGCTCTGGAGAATTTAGTGTTCAAATCTCTGAGATTCATGATGGGTTATACCATACAAGGTCATTGATGTCACTGACAACTTTATGGGCAATAGCTCTTGCCATCAGATAACATTCAATATGTGCGAACACAGGCTGAAAACTGCATCCCATTTTGGCTGTAATGTTGAAGGTCCAGTCTCATGAGCTGCTGAGAGCTCAATTTATCTTACTTGTGCTGAATTAATCATAAAGAAGTATGGAAACATTAGACCTTTGCCTCAGAGAAACTGTCATGGTGACATTAAGGGATTAGCATTGAACCAGAGACTGCTGCTGGAGCAGGGACAGGAGCTTGAATGCTGTTGGAAGCCAGTCCTGTATCCAGGCTCCAAGAGGCCAATTCCCTCTGACTTCAGATGTATGGGCAGTGAACGTTGGTACCAGTATGCCTAACTCATAAAGAAACCACTACATTTCACAGCCTGAAAATGTGTCAGCAGCCTCTTGGACCTGTGAAGTTGAGCAAAATGGAGACAAGACTCCTTTTAATTCTGCTTTCCATTTTAGTACAACTAGTGAAACACCATTGCCTGTCTCACAGCAGAAGTTTACCAAAACTTGGCTCTGAAGAAATGTTTCATCCCCCAGAAGAACCTCCCCAGGAACCTTTACAAAGTCAAACAGGCACTGCAAGTGTCACTGTATACCACATTTCTCAACTCAAAGAGGTGCATGCTTTCAGCCCTGCTGTTTCCAAGCTACTAATCCTCACATTTTTTAAACTAATACCACAATGGACAATTACAACATTCTAAAAATCTTTCCTTCTAGGGAGGTAATTAAAGCCTTTAGAATAGGGGGTGGGGCAGCAGACAAGCCTGCAAACCACTCCTGGTGAGGAAAATCCAACAATAACAATCCAATTCCAAAAGGACAACATTTGGGTGATGCACTGTTATCTTTAGTTGCCCTGCTTCTCTCCAGCTCCAGAGACCAAGGACTTACCTTGAGAAATGTCAAGCATGCAAAGGCAAAAAAGGAGAACTCCTTCCTTTGCTTTTCTTTAACCCTTGTAAAGGATGGACATTGAAATATTACCTACTGTGCCTATAAAAACATTTGCAGTTCTGTCATGGAATTAAGCTATGAAAAAATGCTCATGTAACAAATACAGCCAGATCTCAGGTGATATAACTTTGGAGGGATTTTTTCTAGAAGAGATGGAAGTTTTTTTTAAGACTTTCACACATTTTTGCGGGTTTACTCGAAACCCCTTCACTTGCTTTCATAACATTGCTTGTACCTCCAAGGATGTGTTAGCATTGGGGATAGCTGTGCTCAGGGATATACAGTGGCTGGACAGCCAGAGACAGCTGGAAATTAACAGGGCTCCAGTTGACAATAGGAAGGAGATGAAAGGATGCAAAATCAAAGCTGATAAAAGATGTGCAGTATATTGTATATGTCTGATGTTCATCACTGAAAGCTTTCATTTTCACATACTAATGGAAGAAAAACATCCACTGCCTTGATTTTGACATTGAGATTGGATAGGCAAAGGGAAGAAGCTGCACAGATACTGTACAAATAAATATAGCCCTAAATGCAGGGGAGATCTCTGTGTGTATGTGGGTGAGTGGATGAGTACATATGCGTCTATAAACATGTAGAGCTGTTTACATACTAGAACTCCTCAGGCTGGTGTAAAGTCAATGTGGCAATAGGTTGTGAGGGAACTGTAGCCATAACACCATTCACTGCCTGTGAAAAGATGTCTTCAGTTTTCACTGTCACACAGCAGCTAATGTTTGGTAGCCACTGAAGACAGTAAGTGATGCCATTGATTTTTTTGTCTTTGATATAATAATCTTGGAGTAAACAACCATTTGCTCCTCTTTCTTTTCCAGTCTAAGGGCAGTCAGGGACTTATCGATAAAGGAGGAAGTTCTCAAGTGGCTCAGGCAGGTGCAGCTTGTGGGCTGTGTACAGGCACGACCGGCCCAGACACCTCCTGATACACAACCGGCACAGCTGGGCAAGGCTGGCAGGGCCTGGAGGGGGAGAGAGAAAAGGTGAGAATAAGCACCCTCAAACACACCACCAGTGTGAGTCAAAGCAACAAAACACCAGCAAGATTTGCAACTCAGACCAAGCACTACGTAATTGGTGCAGCAGCTCTCTTGTTAGAGGGCAGAAATGACCCGAGACACAGACTTCTCATTTATCACAGCATGAAAAGTGTCCTGCTTTATTCCTCTTTACAGCTCAGCCATCCTGATTCCAACCATTCACTGACTCTGGCTGCAGCAGCTCCTACTGTAGGTTTCCCTTGCAGCCTCTGACTGCTGGTTATTTCCTGCTAAACTCTGACTGCAGGGATCAGTTTTCAGACTCTGACTGCAGGCTTTTACCCAGCTAGACTGTGACTGCAGGTTCCAGCAACAGGTTCTAACTGCAGACCCAGACTGACCTCACAGCAGTGATTCTCTCTCCCCAGGATCCTTCTTCCTCACAATCACGATCCTCCATGATGATCCCTGGACCATCTAACCCACTCCCTTTTATCACATTTATCTTTATTGGATACAGCTGTGACTCATCAGGGACAAAGCTGTATTGGGTAATTAACACAGATGTTACTTTTCAGGGACAAGGTGACCTGTGTTCCCTTCCCCTACACTTCCCCCTTTCCTTTTAATTATAAAACCACATTTAAGTAAACATATTTACACATTCTTCTTAGGATTAACAATTATACAAATATTTAAATACAATACATATGTTTTAGCATATAAAACTACTATTTCTAGTTCTTGGGCTTCTGCAGCTCTCTTTCTGGCTGCGTTACCTTGTAATGACTTGCTGAAGTCCAGGAGAGTTAGATACATTATTGTTCATATTTAAGTTGTGTTGTCAGAGTTGGTTCAGCAATTTGAAAACTGAGCACTAAACACATTTTTCTGTATGCACAGCTAGGCTGTTTGGCATCTTTTGAACAAACACCTAAAATACCACGAAGTTTCTGCACTGGAGAAAGAGCTCTGGAATGTATAGCCCTTGCTCAGGATATAAGACAACCCCAGCAGTTTTGTGAGGATAAAGGATAAGTACAGTTAATTGTTCATATATACAGAACATGCTTTTTCCAACTACTGGTGTCTCAGCAGTACCTGCACAAGTAGTAACTGCAACTTAGCCTTTTTACATGACCACAGTCTCAGAATATTTATATTTGTCAGTCAGTCCACCAGTGCTCCTCAAAACACTTCTTACTGTGTCATCTAATTTTAGCAAAGTCTGACTGAAGGGAACATTTTTGAAAAAAGGTCTCAAAGATAGAAAGTCTTCAATTTTTTTTTTTTCAAAAAGGCATTGAAGATTAAAAAAAAAGAAGCAACAACAAAAAACCAAGAGGAGAAGATGAGAAGTCTTTTTGCCCTTCTCTTGCTGCATGTGATTTAACTCTTGTTAAACATGAGAGGGTTGAGTGGTTGGAAAGCTGTCAGAGGACTCATCCTGGGCAGTGGCTGGCACAGTGGTGCTGCCCCGGTGTTTTCCCCACAGGGTGACCAGGAGCTGTCCCCACCACGGATCAGGTGAGGGGCATGCCAGGCACAAACCCACTCAATATGAGGCTCCATTGCTTCTGCAACTACAAGCTTGCACAAGCAAATGCACCCTGCTAGTAAATGCGTCCCTGCCTCCTGAAGTCTTCACTTTCCTCTTGCCACAGCTGCTCCAGGTGCAGCCTTTCACCTGCGCAGAGGTGCTCAGTTTTTGAACCCTCTCTTGCCCTTCCACTCTGGTGTCTATCCAAACAGTAACAATCACAGCAGAGTTTGACAAGTAATAGGTAGAGATGTGGGCTTAAAGGCCTGTCCTTGCATCTTACAGGTAAGCTTCATAATCTGTGCTTTTACTACAGGAAAATTTAGGAGTTTAAACAGACTGATAATATCCCCTCTGAGAAGAAATTAATAGAAAAATATGAGCTATAGAAAAAAGAACATTTCTACTACTGTCGCTGGAAGTGAAGAAACTACCATCTCCTAAAGCACTTAGGAAAACAGACACATTTTACATTTCACATTACTAAATAGCTAATGAGAGGAGCAATTAAAGGGACCCATCTAAATAACCTCAGTGGAGAAGTTAGGGATAGAGAAACTCTAGCCTGGGGTGCTTATTTCCAACAGAAGGACCTCAGAAAACACAGAAGTAGGGAAAAACAGTAGTTGCATGTTAAGCATAGTAAAATATCTGAAAGTAGGACCAAAGGTGAGGAAACTGAGGAGACTTCATGCTTGAAAAGCAAAGTGTCAGCAGGAATTGAAATGCCTTTCTGACTGTAAGGGAGAAGAGCGGAGAGTGAAAAAGAAAGTTTGGGAAGAGAATATTATTAATATTTGGATATTTCTTTATCTACACAAACTCTGATTCACACAGAGCAATGGTAGCAGGACACTTGGTAGCACTGCCTTTGCTCCCACAGTCTGTCACTGAGCCCTGGGCAACTCAGGTATGGGGACAGAAGTCACACAAGGTGAGAAGTACTCAAACAGAATTCCTCCCAGAAGGTTTTAGACATGACAAATTAAAGCTCTGCATGAAAAGTCATAGAGAAAGGCAACAGGACAAAAGGATATTAAGCCAATGTTTCATTTCCTCCATAAAGCCCACCTGTGTTCAGAAAGTAAGCACAAAGCCTGTGTGCAACACTGACATTTATTAATTAATCATGCAAGAGCTGTTTGGAAGTGTGCTTTCGTGCACATCATGCTTTGGTCCTTGGTGGGTTGTGAGCAGGCTTAGGAAGGTGGGAGGCTGCCTTGCATGGGCAGAGCACCATTCACCCTCTAAGTCAGAAAGAGCCTCAGGGGGACACAGACAAACTAACAGGGTACCAGTGAGCTGGGAACCATGGAGATTAGAGGAGGGGAGAACTAATTCAGCAGGCCCATAGCACAGGGATATTGCTCTTGGATGCATCAAGTTCTGACCAAATGTTGTGCAAGTGAAAATGGCACAAGAGGATCCTGATTCATTTCTGCTCAGAGCTTTCTTCCAGTAAACTGGAAAGATAATTAATTGCAGAAGCCTGGAGGTAAACAGCAAAGTGCTGGTCTGTGCTGGGATTGCAGCCCCATAAACCACACAGAAGAGCTGTGAAGCTGAACAGCCACCTGGCAAAGAGCTCTGCTTTCTCCTGGCAACTGAGGACACACTCACTCAATGAGCCATGGTGGAAGGCTGAACACTGGATGATGGTACTAAAATATTATCTATCAATTAACTTTCATGGTAGTTTTTAACCCTAGGAGTCCCACTAGGTAAATATGTATGATTTTCCTTCAGTAGACAAGAAAACAAAGCACAGGATAACTGACTGATTTACCTGCTAAAACCATAGCACCAGGTAGCAGATGTAGCAACAAAACAGATTTCTGTTTCATGTGTTGGAGGTTTGAAGGCAGCAGAGAAAGTGAGAGAATTTATATAGAGCATTACTTATAAAAGCAGTTTAGAAAATCTGCTTAGGTATAGGATGTAAATACTGCTTTACTTAAAAAAGGAGAAGAAGAAAGGAAACCATTACCTTCCCGAAGCAGAAGTGCCTGCTCCACTTTGCTGTGGGGTGTGGCAAGATCCAGGGCACATTTGAGGTCAGCATTTCTGCATTTCAGGTTAGCACCATAGTCTGTCAGCAAGACAACAATCTCCACACTGGATTTCCTCGCTGCTGCATGCAGGGGGGTGTCTAAGCACTTCCCCATGTTCACATTGGCTCCTTGGGTGAACAAGAGCTCCTGGTTAGATCTGGTAGGCAGCAGGGACTGTCTGAACCTGCATCACACAGGATGGTTTCCACCAGTACCCTCAATGAATGAAGGGGCTGGATGGCACACAGGACTGCCCCCATCCCTCAACAGCAGCTGGGCAAATCTCATCATGTCAAACACCTGCTCCTGTAAGAGTCCTCTGGGCCACCAAACCCTGTCTGCAATGCTCAGAATTGAGCAGCTTGACCTTCCCTGTACATGTTCAAAGCCTACCACATGCTCTTTAAAGTTGTTAATGGCATAAATCTAACATGGATTATGTTAATTTAATTGCCAGGGAAAAAAAAAAAAAACAAAACCCCAAAACCTTTAGGTATCTCATTGTAATAACTCTGGAAGCACAGCAAGTAAAATGCTTGCCCCAGGCTGGCTGGGCACAGCAGGGCCACACTTTGAGCAGGTGTAAGTCAACTGAGAGCAAAAATTTATGCGAGTTCATAGCCTCTGCCTGGACCTGCAGTGATTATTCTTCCAAGCAGCTTTACTGCTGTCCTCATCATCCACTGAGAAGGAGGTGAAGTTAATGGTTCTGATAAACTGCTCTGTTAAGCAAGAGTTGATTTTGGTCAGTAATATTAGCCAGTATTTTCTGTGCTTCCTTTTATGCTAGAATACTAAAAGAATTCTGTTTTCACATTCAGAAAGCCTCAGGAAGGTGTCTGTAATTAAGAAGACTTTTCACTTAGGAAATCATAATTTCTTTATCAACACGGGGGAAATTTTTAATGGCTTCAAATGAGTCTGACAGAGTCAGGCTCCTGAACAACTGTTGTGGAAATAAGCCATGATGTTTTAAGTAGAGAAGCAGCTCAGAGAGACCAGCAGCGTTGGCTCACACCACCATAGCTCTCCCCCAGCCCCTTTTCCAGGTGTACCTAGCTCCAAAAGCTTCTTGACACATTCTGTTCTCTGGTAGGTGCAGGCCATGTAGAGAGGGGTCCCATGCTGTGGGTCCTCTTGGTCAATGTCCACCTCATGGGCCAGAAGGGTCTCCATGCACTCCCTGTGGCCTGTGGAGGGAAGAGCTGCCACTGAATTGCTGCAGAGCAGAACACACCCTGACACAACTGTGAGGCACAAGAGCAGTGAAAAATCCAAACCTGTTTATCTGTACTGATATGGAATTTCCTTTTTTTTTTATTCCTTGTCAACAACAAAAGACACATTTGTCAGGTAGTTATTTTTGGCTTCACTCACACCCCTCACACCCAGAACGTTACCTCTCTTGACTGCTTCGTGGATGGGTGAAGGCAGGTGGCTCCCCAGCTGCACCCTGGCTCCGAATTCCAGCAGCATGTTGACACAGGCTGCACTGCCACTGCAGCAGGCGTTGAACAGAGGAGTGATGCCATCGATGGTGGCTGCATTGACCTGCAGGCAAGACACACTCAGCGTGATCCAGCTCAAGAGGAACGCCCTTGCAACACACCTCCTGTGCACACCAGAAGTGCACCAGGGGAGACTCTTGCCATGTGTAATTTTAGCAATTACTTTATTTACTTTATTTATTTTTTAATTATTGTTTTTATTATTTATTTCTGAGTTATATGTTGTGACATAACATGTATATATTCTCCTTTGATATTTGCCCTCTTTCCCAGGTAGGTAGTGCCATAAGGCAGAAACCCTGCCTACTATGGATTCTCCTGCTGGAGCTGCTAAAAAATGCAAATTTTTATTCCTTTTTTTTAATGGGAAGAAGTTGAGTATCTTCAAGACTGTTTAGTTTGCACCAGCCTCAAGGTGGAACACCCTCAAATGAAAACGGCTTTGCTTTTTAAATAAAAACATTTACTTTCTGTTTAATACAAAAAACCAAAAAAAACCAAACAAAAACAAACAAAAAAACCAACAAACAAAAAAACCCCAAACAAACAAAAAAAAACCAAACAAAAAAAAACTTTCATAGAAACATAATCCCAAACAGAAAAGGAGCTTGAAGGAGTTCATATGCATGTGTGTCTATGCAAGACAGAAATTTTCTTCCCCAGCTTCTGATGTAGAGACCTGGAAAGAACCACTATTGCCATTCTCCATTGGAACAGCAGAGATGTAGATCACAGATCACAGAATATGCTGAGCTGGAAGGGACCCATCAGGATCATGGAGTCCAGCTCCTGGCCTTGTGCAGGACACCCCAAGAATCACACCATGTCACTGTTTATGCTTAACTATGTAGCAAGCCCTCAGGGCCAATTTATGAAGCAAATCTGCATGTCTTTAACTCTGGGGCACACTGTAGAGGAGCAATGGATTATGCAAGCACATGCCAATTTGTAAAATTTCCACTGCCCTCAACTCCTCCCAGTGTCATCAGGCAGGTGTGGCTGGAGCTGCTGGCAGCACTGGAGGGCTCTTGACTGTTTTGGTGCTGCTTGGTTTCTTGCCTTATACATTTTACTTGGAACCCAAGTTGACATAAAAATATTCTTATATATTTCATCCATTCTTCAATCTCTATTGTGAACATGTACTCTGCCTTAGGTCCAGCTGTGGGAATTATTATTTTATTAGCAGATAAAATGTTTCATTGCTTCAAGCACATCCATTTTTACTTACATGAGACTCCCAAACCTTCCCATAGAAAACCAGATGTAATTCCAGGGATCATTGCTGAGGGTGGGAGGGGGAGGGTAAAGGTGTGAGTTACTTTCTTCAAGGTTATTTCACTTAGCATATTTAATTCATTTTCCATCAATTGTGACTATGTTTCACACACAAAAGGGAAAACAAAAGAGAATAATGGGATGATACAAGGGGGAGACAAATCTGTCACCCAGGGAAAGAGAACACTGACATTTTTCCACATTTGTGTCTGAGATGTCCACCTGCATCTTGGCCCTGCCACACAGACAGCAAGTCCAACATCCCCAGTGATGCTGGCAGCATCCATTCCCAGCTGTCCTTGTCCCCAGTGGCACCCCCAGGACTCACCTGGGCCCCGTTTTCCAGCAGCACCTTGGCGCAGGCGACGTGGCCACCCAGGCAGGCCTCGTGGAGAGCCGACACACGGTCCGTCGTCACCAGGTTCACGTTGAAACCCTGCAAGGCCAGGGGCCAGCGGGGTGAGGGGAAAGCCCTGCCTGACCCACAGCTCCTGCAGGTGTGTGTCCAGGGAAAGGTTGAAACCCTGCAAGGCCAGGGGCCAGCAGGGAGAGGGGAAAGCCCTGCCTGACCCACAGCTCCTGCAGGTGTGCGTCCAGGGAAAGGGCTCAGCTTGGGTTGGTGCTGCTCAGTGATTCGTTTCTTGTCCCCACAAACCACAGCTGGTGATGGTGTTAAAGAGGGAGCAATTGCAAGGTATGCCCTCTGTTTCCAGCTCTTTACAATGCACTGTCAATTGCAGGAAATATATCACATTTCTTTAACTTATAAGGGTGGCGTTCCCTTCCCTATTAAGTCCTGCACCGGGAGCTACAGCTGGAGGGATTCACCTCCCTGAACGGGGATGCTTCTGGCACAGCTATCTGCAGCTCAGCTGGAGCTGGCAGCTCCATCCCTGGGGAGAAACAGGATTCCCTAGGATATGATTCATGCCATGCTAAAGCAGCTGTTTCCAGTAGGGCAGATGAATTGTATCCTTTAAGTTCTTTCATTCACTACATGGGGTACCCAAGTGTGTCTCACTCAGAGGCAATAAGTACCTGGTAAACCTATAAGAGAGATAAGTCAAATCCCACCCACAAATCAGTTCCTCTTATCTGACCATCCAGATAATGTTTTACACTGCAAGAAAGAACAGTGATTTATAAATGCCTTATTTCAGGCATTTCCCTAATTGACAGTTGCTATATCTATTCTTGCACAAACACAAACCAAGCATATTCACAAAGGGGAAAGCAGTTGTCATATGTGTTTTCCTCTGAATGCAGCTAAATCTGCTGGTAATTAGAATTTTACAGCCATGTGTGAGAACAGGCCTGGAAGCAGCTCAGTTTTCCACTTGATAGCATATTTTGAAGCACAGTTGGTGTCTGCCTGACGTGCTATAGACAGGGCAGCTCACAAGATGGCAGCAATGCACTTTTTGGTACACAGTACCTGAGGAAATGGGCAGAAAGGGTTGCCTGGGAGCAACCTCATGCAGCAAAAAAGTCAGCAGCCCTGACGCCGTGAGTATTAAAAGCGCTGTAAACACTTCAGGCTAAGCATTATATGATAGAAAAACAATCTTTTTCAGCCATGTGAAAACATTATTAATTTAAAAGTTGTTGATAAAATTTCACGTGCATTACAATGGTGCTAGGGGAATAAATAAAGCCTTCAAAAAATAGACATTATTCAATTTTCTAATTGTATGGTTGTTTCATACTTCGTGATCAGCATATTCCTACAGACTCCTAAAAGGAGATCTATTCTCAATCATTATTCATATATACATGAATATATATATAACAAATAAAAGTCATATTAATTGAAAGAATAAGCACTGATATCTTGGGAAAAACAGCAATTCCTTCCATTAAAAAATGGAGAATAAGTTGTAGATCCTACAATGGCTGTTTGCCAAATATCACTCATGATAAACATTGTTTTCAATGTACATGAAAAATCAAACTCTTTTTTTCAGGCATTGAAACAGGTGTTGGTGAGTTCTTGAGCCATTTGAAATCTCCAGCACTACATCACCTCCCTATGTCCAGGCATTATTCCCTGTGCACCCAGAGCCTCAGTGGCTTTCTTAAAAGCTATGGTGCTGCAGTGGAGACTTCTGAGTGCCCCACAGATACTCAAATACATTCCTATACTTCATTTCAGACTAGTGGTGTAACTATACTGAAGCAATGAGCAATGATTATGCTGCTCCATGCACAAGTTCATCCCTACATTTACCAATCTGTGGTGACTCAGCTCCAGCTCAGGCTCTACAGACATTGCTGCCTTGATCTCTTTTCATCAGCAAAGACCTTCATCTTTTACTCCCTAAATTAAATGTCTTCAGGAGAAGGAGAAAGGGTGGATTAACTAAATGATAACCACAATAACGGGTGCTCCATGAAGCAAGTGGTGTAAGGTCAGCATAAATGGAGATAGAGGAGTCAGAAATCCATGAAATCCCTAAATGAATAAAGCCTCTTTCTTTTTATCTCTAACCTCCATCACTTCCTTTTCCATAAAAATCACTTTATGTCAGCAGGTGAAGAAAAGAGGGATCAGAAAATGGGAGGGCAAACAGCATCTGTGAACAGCATCTTTTTTTAGCTGCAGCTATTTCTCAAGAGATGTCTAGAGAGGAGGCTCTCACACTGGCAGCTCCACTCCTTGAGGATGTTGTCCATTAGAGCAGTGGCCTCTGGTAAAAATTACCTTGACTATAAAAAGTCTGATAGCCAAGTCAAAAGCTTTGCACTCAGGGAATTAATTTCCCTGCAGTTAACTTGGGGGCAAGAGGGAGAGGGGGACAGTTATCTATTTGTGCTAAACAATGACACTGAGTTTAACAAAGGTGGTAGGGAGGATGACTGGCAGGACACAAAGAATCATACCCTATCTCTTTTCATATTCAGCTTCTTTTCCTTCTCATGTATTCTCTCCTCCTCTCTTCCTTTTGCCTGAACTCTCAGTTCCTTTTGGAGCAGAGGGTTTCAAGTTGATTTTATAAGAGCAAGATGCACTTTTACAGCTTTTTACTGATTTGGGTTTTTGGTTGTTGTTTTTTTTTTGGTTTTTTTTTTTTTTTTTAAATTTTTTTTTTTTTCTTTAATAACCTACATATATATATTTATTGTCCCTATTCTCAAGCCTTGTTGCACGGTTCATTATTAAGAAATAGCACAAGGATCATTGTTTATTATATAGCAAGCTGAAGGCTGTGACAGTCTTTATCCCAGGCTTGTCCCCAGCTTCTTAACTGAGCAAACTAATGCATGCCCAGAGGAGTTTGTGCTGATATATTCCATATTTCTTATGCCCTGTTGCGGTCTATTACCAGCTCACCAGCGCATAAATGCAATTCATGTAAAACTACCCTGCTTCCCAGCCTTTTCTTTACCTGTGGGCTTTTACCTGTGCAATCAAGGTTTTCAGAGAGAGAAGGCGTCCCTGGAAGGCAGCATCATGAAGAGGGGATCGGTCTGCCCAGCTGCCTGAAACAGCAAATGCATGGAAGCTAATTCAGATATGCAGCAAAAGCAAATCTTGGGAGGACAGGGGAAGCACAGCCACATGTAAATGCAGATCAGGACTGAAATCAATGTGGGCTCAGTGGTGAAACTGTTTGATGAATTGATTTCAGCAGAGCAGCTGAGGGGTCAGCAATCTTGAGAAAGCTGGCTGCTCACTAAGGGACCTAAACAAAAACTTCTTGCAGAACTTTTAAAAGAACAGCTAAAGACATGTTTCAGCAAAGATCACGAGTTTAGTGCTGCTGGGTCTCACATGGAGACTTCAGAACCCTGCAATTCTCCTACTCAAAAACTGTATCAGCCTCCACCTTTCCTCAGGAGCTCTTGTCACAAATTGCATCCCAGCTTCTCTGATATTTTGTTAAGAGCCTCATAGCAGGGTTGACTTGTCCATCAAATGAAGTCTGGCATGTCCTTGGCAGTTTTATATCCTGAACAGACAATTTCATAAATAACATCCTCCCTCTCACACTACCATGTAACAGGTTTAATCATCCTCTTCACTGAAATATTTTAGAAAATACATGGAAAAACAAATTCTGCCCTGAAGGCTTTACTTCTCTTCTTTAATAATTTCAAGATGCTGAACTGTTTAGACTCCTTCACGTGGGCTTGCTTGCCCTTTTCCTTATCTTGATCTATTTATGAGCCAAGAAAAATAATTCTTTAGCCTAGCTACTACCTACAGGCATAGACGTTCAGCTCTGGTTAAATTCCTGCCACTCAAGTAGAGAACAAATTCACTTGTCCTGTATTAAAATGTATAACCATACTGTGACATGGTGTGTAGTAAGCATTTCTCCAAAGGCCAGCTGCATTTCCAGTGCCACAGGACAGAAGCAATACCCGTGTTTGCATTCACGCTCTGTCGTGCAGCAAGCCCATGGGCACTGTATTTGAAACCCTTGTCCTGTCTAATTTTTTCAGCTATGCCGCACACCAGAGAGAATGGAAAGGGTGATTTATCTCCATTTCAAACACTACCCAAGGCAGGGAGAAATCAATGAGAGGTATGGACACATCCATGGGGACTTGAGGCCAAGGACACAGCAGAGGTTTTACCCTTGGCCAAAGGAATCTCCTTTTGTTACCCAAGGACCAGGATGCACTTCAGCTATCGGAGTTACAGTTTTAACTATAGTAACTACTTTTGTTTCCATTTATTTATGGAGCACTTCCTGGGCTCAGGAAACCTGGCATGGAAAGACCAGCTGGCACAATATATGGCAAGGCTCTGAATGAAATGATTCAAAACAATGGAAACAGGAATCAAGTAGGAACCAAGAAACGTCTTCCTGAAAACATCCCAAATACCCCACACCTCTCATCATGCTGGTGACAGAAATAGGCAAGCTTGGTTCAGAAAGTCAGAAGACATTGCAAGTGACAAAGCCCAGAGCCCTTAAACACCAGGAAGACTCAGGAGTTACTCAGACAACAGAGCTACAGGGCCTTATTTAACCTTTTACGCAGAGTGTAACACGTGCGAGTGCATGTTCTGACATGCATTTCCAGGGCACTTCCAATGCATGTGTATGCACACACAGCCTCAGGACAACACACACTGCTGCTCACCTCCATGCCAGCCACCCCAACCTACCTCCCTGAAACGTGTGGCAAATATAGTTCCCATATGGGGCACATCTCCCCTTCTCAGCTGGGAGCGACATGACTCAAAGTGCTCTTTTTAAATGCCTGCAGATTAATTATGCAGCCCTGCTGCTGCTGTGCTACTTCACTGCAAAGAGAAAACGTGGTGAAGCCTTGACTGTAATATGATACAGTGGCCCAGCAACAACATCACACGACCTTACATTTTGTAAGATTATCCTTTATGGCTTTCTGCAAATGGCAACTTGCAGATAAAGATATGTTACGTCCTGCTGAACTTCAAGGCACCTCAATAAGAACCTGCTTGAAGGAAAAACTGCTGTTCACCACATGTCAGACTATGACTGCATAAAGGTGCTTGGAAAAAAAATGACACTAATAAACGATTGGAATTATATTCTAGAGAATAAAAAAATAAATTAATGCCCAAGACATGCCTGTATATATACAGGCTTCATAAAGTTTTTGTCAGAGATGCTTGGCTGCAGTATTTCTCTTGGCCAGATCTTAATCTCCCTGCTTTGGGTGGCCATCCCACGCCACCTGTGTTCTGATGCTGTTCCTGTGCCTGTTCATGATGGCACAATCAGGAAGCAAGTGCCCAAGGACTGAGTCACATAGAAATGTGTGATGTCACAACGCTGATAAAAATCTTCGGCTAGGAAAATAAGCCCTCATTAGCAGTAAATTGAAAATATTGTGTCATTTTAATTAGTGGAATTAACAGGAATACAAACACATGCCTATTCATTATTATGGCAGTGATGTGAAGGACTAAAATCACTTAAAAAAAAAAAAAAAACAAACCACGACCTACTAAGTAACCTATGAAATACAATATATTCTTGTGCTTTGTATTTTTCAAAAAAATTTTAGCTGCATTCATTTTTATCATCTGATTTAACAAAACCAGGATTCTTGGCTTGGATTCAAAAAGTCATTAGTTATATCCTCCTAGCATCTCCTTTCAGAAAATCAGCGTGCTAAAACTTTTCCCTAAATATTCTCTGGCAGTAAAACTGGATGTTTAGTAAAACCATCTGTAACCACTGATAAAGAACACCTTGCATCTGAGAACAGTATTTTTATTTACCATAGTGCCTTGAGGAAGTGTTGTCCTCATTCTAGCTGGGTAATTGTTGGAGTCTCATATTTTGCACACCTAAATCATGCCAACACATATTGACACTGCAAAGACCCCAGAAATGGGAGGCACTTCAGGTTAAAACATTTATCCATGGATTTAGCAAAAAATCCCTCATTTCATGGCAACTCGCTGATTTAAATCCTCAAGTAAAAAAAATGTGGCAAATAAATATTTAAATGTTAGAAGTC
Organism: Phylloscopus whistleri; assembly: GCA_017589585.1. Classification (NCBI taxonomy): domain Eukaryota; kingdom Metazoa; phylum Chordata; class Aves; order Passeriformes; family Phylloscopidae; genus Phylloscopus; species Phylloscopus whistleri. The sequence continues at coordinate 2,982,331 of JADMLD010000552.1, read as the reverse complement.
CATATTTTTACTTTACCTGGGACTATTCCATAGATCTCTTCTGCTATCCTGGCAGCTTCTTTTCTGTTGCCTTTAACAATATAGAAATGGGTCAGCAAAGCCAAGGAAATCTTAATCAAAAGCTTGAAGCAAAACAAAGCAAAAATGGCAAAATAAATGTTAGTGAAAGAATGGAGTATAGAACTGCCCTCCATTTTGGTTTGCTCTTTGAATAGTTTGTCAGGTTGGCTAAGTTGCACTGGGCTATTCTTGGTATCATATGTCATCTATTTTAAACCCTTCAGGACCTGCTGTTCCTCAGTTACCAAAAATACATCCTGGTTTTATTTGGTATGAGGCATTTGCTACTAAATAACAATATCAAGGATAAGATACTTTGAACATCTCTGCATACAGGAAGCAAATGAGAAAATCCTTTCCAAACCCACATAAATGAGAATAAATCTTCAGACAGATGCTTTCCATACCACCTGAAAGCCTATACCTCCACATTAGATTTATTCTTCGAGGTAACAGTTCCATTTACAAAGACTTCATAGATAAAATTGCAGAAATTGTTCAGAGGTGCTGCAAAAATAATACTTTTCTGTCTTTTCCATCTTGAGAACAGGCCTTGCTGGTACTCAGATACAGAATAAAGGCAAACATGTCAAAGAAAAGCATTATCATGAAAGAATTTAAAATAAATCCACATGGCCAAAGCCAGGGCTAAGAAGTCAGTGTTATTCTAGGAGGAGAAAAATACATTGAAATTGCACAAAAAGAAACACATGATTACATCTCAGTTTTTTTCCATTACTCAGGGATAAAGAATGGTGTCCATTGATATCTCTTGAAAATAGCATTCTCTGTTTCAGAAATATTTTTATGTTATCCTCCATTGATTCAAAGGTGTAATATTTGAAACTGAGCAAGATGCACCCTTTCTTTAACTGCCCCTTTTACTTTCTGAAGGCACATGACTTCTATAGAGAACAAAGAGGGTTTTTCTGCATGTATTTATTTGAATGTATGTAGAACATGCCAGCTGTTTTTATTTTAAACTTTTATTTATTCCTATTTTCCTATATGTACCACAGGAGGAGGATTTGTTTCTTCCTTGATTGCCCCCTTTGCCCAGGTTCTCTTAGCCTTCAATCTGTCAAGGAAAAGAGCAGGATAATTCCTCTCTTAGAGATCCCAAAGAGATGCTGGATATGCATACAGAAATCACAGCAAATTATTTCTCTGGGCATTTTAGATGTAATTTCTTTTGGTTCATAGCAATACAGGTGGTTTAGTACCTTGCTGTCTTCAGTGCTCAGCCCTCCCAGGTGCACTAAAATGCTATATAAAATATGTGCAGACATAAAACACCCCAAGCAATTTTCTCAACTGAACCAATTTTTCCAAAATTCTGAATAAAACTCAGTTATTACATTCTTACATAACTCCTTACAAAAATAATACATCTACCTTTCCTTACACAGTAATATTATATGGATATTACATATGAATACATATGAATCCAAAAGAGGAAAATTTCTTCTTTTTAATCACTTTAATACAGTTTTCCACCGCACAAAACAGCTGAAGATATGGATTACAGGACAAGACAAGTTAAGAAGAAAAATTACAGAAAAACACACTGGTTTATTGGCAGTTAATTGTGCTCAGCTGAGATACAAAGAGGAGAAACTAGCAAACAAAGGTGGACCAAAAAACTGAATGGTCAGCTCAGAAAAATCTGAGATAATGAAAACATTCCTCCTGAAGCCAGAGGGATAGTAAAAGCTGTAAAGATCAAAATGTAGGATGCAGAGAAAAAGAACACAGAAAAATATTAAGACCATTACAAAGTAAAGTCAGCCTAAATGACAGAGAAATCTTTCTCATGCAGGATTTACAAAACTGGCTCTCAACAGGAGACAAGCAAGAAGGAAGAACACTTTTTAAGAGAAAAAAAAACCCAAAAACCAGCATTTGGTTGCAAAGGAGATTCATTGATTTCTTTCACAATCAGTGTATTAGATGGTATGTAGAATTGTACATGTCCGTAAAACTCAGAAAAATACAAGAAACTGAAAATCAGGTGGTTTTCACTGAAATTCTCTTATCTCTAATGGAACAATACCAAAGAGCTCTCCAAGTGCTCTAGAAAGCCATGAGAAGGTTTGACTGCTTGGAAGCAGTCACTGGAACATGACTCTCCCAGAAGGACTAACTCTATTTGTGTGGCAGCCAAATCACCCTCCTGGCTTCAGAGCAAGACAAATAAAGGTTTTCAGTTAAATTATTCAGTGAGTCATTTGAGAAAAACTTGTGTAATCTCTTAATCTGCTCATCATGTACAAGAGCACTAGGAAAATTACTGCAGTGGACGTAAAAGAAAATCATTGTTGGGAAGACAGCTGAACGGCGTGGTGGAAAGCATGAATACTGCTGAAGGTGGTAGTCAGGCAAACCACAGCAAGATCGGGTGTGATCACTCGGAAATCTCTGGTATTTTTGAAACTAGAGATGAGCAACACAGTGTAGGCGTGAGAACAGGCAGAACACAAGAGCAATGACAGTGCAGACACAGGGCTGTCATCGCTCCTCCCTTGCTCTTTTGAGCATCGTTGCTGTGGGCTGAACGAGGTGGATTATGCAACTCCATTGATAGACTTGAGTGAACAAGTCAGCCCCCTGCAGAACCTCACTGAGAACTTCTGCAAGATGCCCAGACTACTCCATGAACCACTCTTCCTTAGCTCTAGGACAATTACTAAATTGTTAAATCAAAATATCCAAAAAATATATTAATCCTTCAAAAAAAATTGTCATGAGATGATAAATAGAAGTAGTTTAGCTAGATCCTCCAAAAAACTGGAAAGGTAATGTTTATATATGCTTAGTTTACAAACATGTGAGGAATAAGCAGAAAAAAAGGCAATCCAGCTTAGAAAACACCTCATTTCAGTAAGGTTCACATTAACTTCATCCAACTTTTAGGGAGAAACATCAGGTGTGACCTGAAAAATTTGGCATGGAAATAAATATTTGAGGGATCCTCATCTCAAAGAATTTCAGAGAGGTATTTGGCTATTCTTATGCTACACTCTGAGTTACAGCAGTGTATTTCTAATGTATGTAGTTGGGATTAAAATATCAAATATATTCAACCAAAGTCAGGCAACTGGGTAAAAAAAGGAGTTAGAAACACTCAAACAGAAGAGATGAGAACAAAGACATCCATACAGAGCCTGGCTACTTCTTTTCTATCAATTGGATCTAATAAAGGACACTACTTCCCATACAAGCCTTGCCTTATTTGCATCCTTAGGTCAGCACACTTACAACACTCCTGCTTTTAAAAAGGGATGTGGAGAGTGACTCACTGATTGCTCTCAAACCATTGTGGGATTCATCTCACCTATCTGCCACCCATCACACTGGGTAGGGTCTGGTTATTGAAACTCCTGCTGCTGCCTGGGCAGGAAGACAGCAAATTCCAGCAGCAGCCAGTGCCTGTGTTCTCAGGGAATGCACCAGTCCCTCCTGCTTAAACAAGCAGCTTGAAGAACCAGCATGTACAAGAGAACCAGCCATGCACAGTTAAAGCACGATGAATCCTGCACAAGTAGCATCTCTAGAGTTATGACAATGTTGATGTATGTCAGGATCTGAAAGCAACCTAATCTACCTGCTAGATACATTATACAAGAAAAATGTATAATTTTGGTAAAATAATTAGTTCAGATGCATAACCACATGCTGCCTTTAGTTTTGTTCCCTTAAAAAATATCCACCTTTTATCTATGCCAATGCTCAAGTCATTAGGGAAAGCTGTGGAAGTCAACATGATATGTGGAACGTATCATGATCCACAGCAAATATCGTAAGAGTAGTTTAATGATAGCAATTAAACACTAAAAATATTGAAATACTCTTAATTAAAAAAAATTAAACCATTTTGAGATGGATTATTCTTTTATCTATTTACATAAAGTCTGTATTTTACTGAAGCAGAAAGCACCAGAAAGACTTTAATTTTTAAAAGCCTAAGCACAAATGGAAAAAAAAAAGGGACTAGTGAAGAGAAATGAACATCCAAAAGGGAAAAATATAAACAGATGCAGAAAAACTTGACCACAAAAAAAGTAAATTACAGTATTTACCTTCTCACAGATCTATCCACACCCACTAAAACACAGTTGGAAAGACTAATCTTATGCCCATACTTTACTTGATGCTTGTATGGTATATTGTATGTTTTAACCTACAACTTTCAATTATCAACACCTTAATTCACAGTGTCTGCACATAATGTATTGGAAACATTTCTCCTTGTGCCTGGGGATGGAATTTCACTGCAGTTTGGGGAGGACCTTCTATACAGGTTTTCCTGCTCCTCCTACACACCAGAGGCTCTGCTCTGTGCAAGACATTGCTTAATTAGTGTCACTCTGTCTGCTAACATTGCCCCGGTATTTCACAACAATCAAACGCTACCTACAAGCACAATTGAAACATTTTTAACAAGTTATTTTATTAATTTCTAACCACACATTATCACAGTAATTTTTTATTATTTTGCCTATTTTATTTAACCTTTTTCATGTTACCCACTGATGTTTTGTAAAACTGTAAGTGTTTCTGTGGCATCACCCTTTACTCCACTGCACAAGGTCAGTGAGCAAATCATTCCCACAGCATTCTGCAACGTACAATTGGTGTTGAGAAACCAGCTATGGGTTAAGTTTGTATAGCAACTTGTGCAAAAAGATGATTATTAAAACACATTCTCATAACAACTCCAACAACCACTGGTGGAAAGCAGCATTATGCTTTGTAGTTCTGTATTTTCTAATTATATGTTCCCACATATTAAAAAAATGTATCCATTCTTTATGGAAAGGTAAATAAACCTCTAGATAAACTTTACATTGGTCTTGTAAACAAGACTATAACAAGGTTTTATTATGTTATTCGTAAGTACACAATGTTCCGCAAAAGAAAAAATATTTTGAATAGATACACACAATCCTTTTGATTTGTGTTTGTAGATATTGTAGGAAACCAAACAAATAAAAGAGAACAAACAAAATATTATTAAAAATACATATACACACATGTATATAACATTTCCCTGGAGTGACAATCAGTATTTTCAAAACGTTGTTAGAAATCTGAATGTTTGAATAATATTAAAAAAAAAAAAAACTTAAAGTAAAATATTAGCTTAATTCTACCCATTTATCCTTAAAACTTGTGGTACCATTTTAGATTACTTCCACTTCCAATGCAGAGTTTGAAAAAGCCCAATTGTAATATTACACACTGTATGTTACATATCAAAGGCTAAAAATTCTAGTAAAAGAAAATAGACTTTACATATGGCAATTATTTACATTATCTTTTGTGTTTCGTGAAAATACGTTCAATGGAATTATAAAATGCTTGTGTAACTACACCTCTACCCAAACAAGATGAATTTGGCAGAAGTAGTGTGTTAAATACTACCCTTCAAGGGTCTGGAATCAGTATTTTCATATTGCACAGTTTTAATATTAATACAGTGTCCAACAGCACACAATACTCCAGAGTCATAAAATAGTAAGCTTACCATCATTAGTGATGCTTGAGAAAGAAATGAACCCAGTGCATCAGACAAGGGCAATTTTAGAGGTGGTTGACACGAATGAAATAACTGCCTGTCCTCACACTCATTGGCACAATGCTGTGCTGCCTCTGGCCCCACGTACACATCACTCAGGACTCCTCACAGACGCTCCTCTGTCTGTCTGTCTATGAAAAGCACAGCCATTGGTTATTTCCACTTCAGGGATACCTTCCCAAGATCTCACGTGCAGAACCTGCCAGCCAGTGTCTCTGATGTGATGAGGTGAAATCACTCACCCTGAACGCTGTCCCTCCCCAAGATGGACTGAAATGCCACTTTGGTCATCAGTAAGGGGAAGGAGAAAGAAGTGGGAGGAAAAAGGGATGGGTGGGTGGGAAGTGGGAGAGAGCAAGTAAGCATGAGTGTGCTTGTTAAGCCCTTCACAGTTTTTGCTCTCTCACAAAGTGTTCACACTTTGGCACAGTCTGCTGGAAGTTTTCAGGCCTGAGATGTTTCTGAAGGCTGTATTATCTCTAAATAATATTACTTCTTTGCCTATGTACCCAAAAACAAAACCAAAACCAAAAAACTTTACATTACTTTCACACATGTAAGAGAACATGACAAATTTAGCACCTCTGAAAATATCAGAAATCATATGGAATTTTGATTTAGCAACAGGATGAGCAACTCTGACTAGGGAAGAACTTCAAAATAATAATGCTACACAGGCAAAACACGCCACTGGGACACAACTGCTAGAACTAAGTCTCTGAGATTTACATGGTAATGGACTTTATGATTAATTTGAAGTGCCATTTTCATCTTAGGAAAAAAAAAGTGTATTTTGTTGAGTTTTTAATTATTTTGAAAGAGATCTTAAAATAAAAATCACAGTAAATATCAAGGATTAGCATGAACTACAGTAAGGTAATAATTTTTGTGTTTTGCTTTCCCAAACACCTTAAGTCCCTTTCTGCAATGTTCAAGTTATCAAGAAAAATCTTGTATTTTTGTTTCCAAGGCTTCTGACATATATAAAACATGCTCTCCTCCCAGCTTTCAGTGCAAAAGAGATGCCTATAAATTTGCATGAATCCAAAACTGAACTAGGAACATCATCCTAAATTGAGGTAGCACATTGAACTAAAGTTTCTTTCCAAGAACTTCAGAAAGAAACTTAAAGAGTTTTAAGAATAATGTCTCTGTCAGCAAGCATTAAAACCTTTAGTGACCGACGCATTCTTCCCTCTCCACTTGTGCAATTCAGGAGTTTGGAAGTTCTTCTTTAACTCTTCTATTTTTCCCAAAAAAATACTGTTTAGTCCATGCACCCTTAGGTCCTGTAGCATCTATTGCAACGTCAATAATGGAATCTGGAGTCATCCACCTCAGAAACGTCAAGAGGAGGAAGTTCAGAACAGCAAAAAAAGCAAAAATACACCCAGTCACTGGGCCACAGTGAGTCATTAGTCTGTCAAGTCGCTCCTTCATTGGTAAAACCACTTCCTCTGCAACTCTGTCATACACCTAAATGGAGAGGAGACAGAAAGTAACATTTTCAAACCATGTTGCTTCTACCTCAAAAATCAGGCAGCACTTTGCCGTCACTGCACAAAATAAACGATCTATTCTTAGCTGCCAGATGGGACAAATATTACTCCCCAAAAAGCTTTGCAGATCCTAAGTTCTGATTTATGAGTCTTGTTCTAGATATTTCATTCATTTATTTAAGGAGAAATATGAAATATTCTCTTCTTTTACACACTTCAGAAGTATTTCATTAACTAGGAAGGCTGCATAATTTGTCTCTCATGTATTATACTGAAAGGGTTGGGGGTTTTAATTAATTGAATGGGTTCTAATCTCATATTCACATCAGTCCTAGGAAGAGCTTGAACATGCAATTACTAGATTTTGAACACAAAGACGGATGAACTCATGTGACCTTGGAACTATTCCAAATCTCTGTATTTGGAACAATGCAGCAAATCATAATAGGTTCCTGATTTTTGTTTAAAGAAACACTAGTTCAATTACTGCACAAAGCAAATACGTGCTACTACTGACTCATTATATATGTCAACCACAGCCAACTACAAACCACTCCAAAAAGGCTTGAAGGACACAGTTTTTTACTTAAGAATGTTACAGATTCCATTCTACAGGTAACTTAACTTGTACCTTAATTTGCAAACATACAACTGTCTTCTGTACAATTTAAGATCTATGCATACTTCTACCAATTCCATGACCATTTTCCTTCATGAAGTACTGGTGGGTTTTTTTAAGAACAGGCTATATAAAGCAAACTCAAATCTAGGCTAACATCTGTAAAAACTTTGCAATTCAAATGTTGCTTGCAGTTACAAAATCATAGGATGAATGAGACTGATGGCACTTGAAAATAATGAAATAAACTGGTTGTACAGGGCACTTTGAGGAGGCTTGTGAGAGATGCACAGTTGAGTGCAATACAACCTAAGTAAGAGGCATGGGGTTCAGCTACTCTCTCCTTCCTAAGACACAGGAGGTGAAGTCAGAAGTGACACATCTCCAAAGGTGTTTGTAACATCACTGCAGCCAACATTCTTCACTAACGGCAGAGTTTTTATACAGAGGTGCAGTTCTAGTTCTGAAATATGATTCGAAAACTATGAAAATAAATTTTCATTACAACCACATCTTGTGTAAACTCAGCCCTCCAGCACTGAACCACCTCTCGTAATTTTAAACTACTTGTCAGCACATGGCAAAGCTTTGCCATGAAGTGTCCTTACCTTGTCATTCATCTTACACAGCATGTTTTCCAGTTATGCCAGAAAAGTTACTTCATGTGAAGACTTGAATAAATAAATTAGTAGAAATCTAACTAAAGATCTAGGCTTTTCTTCACAATTCTTACCAGCAATTATGGCATGTAAAAAAATACAAATAGAAAAAAAATCACCTATCCAGGAATGTGTTTTGGGGGGGAAAAAAAGCATTTTCAGAACCTTTTAAAACCATGTATGTTTGACAGGAAACATGCTGAAAAATTACACTGGAATATTACATGGTGAATGTGCCTAGGAATATTTCAAAGCAAGAATTGTTTCAGGAACGTACTTCCAGAGAATTGAAAAAAAGTGATTATACATACTTTCTCAGTTCTCTCTGCTACATTCCTCCACGTATAAAATGTCTTTACTTCATTATGAACAGTTTCTGGAGATGGGAGAGTTCCTGATCTCAGCTGGGCAATAGCTTTTTCTAGTCCATCACACAAAGACTTCACAGAGGGCTCACACAAAATGATGAGATTTTCTGGAAGTACCTCCGGAATCCCACCAACTCTTGTACTCACCACCTTTGGAACAAACAAAAGAAACAGCATATATGCAACACAAAAAATGAAATTGTGTGATGACAATGCTATTACATTGTTTAGATGCAGCTATTTAAAAGAATAGGAAAATATTTGGGAACTTGACCTGTATGTGAACTAAAGGTGTAAACCCCAGAGAAGAGAGAGAATAGCAGATGACCTTCAACATTGTCCAGAATGATTCTTTGGTGCCATGATAAAAAGGGAGACTTGGTCTAATGAGTGGTTGGTTATGAGACACCTTTCCTGAAGGTGTTTGCCACAGTACACAACTAAACCTGTGTAACCAGATTTTGGACATTTCCTCCACAGTAACTCAAAAAAACTGTTACCTCCATTTGCAGAGCATAATTTCACCCCACACTTAAAATTTCAGTTTCCTAGGTTACTGAACACTTGCAAACTTTATTTAAATTAATCTGAATTATTTTTATTTTTAAAGGGAAATCAGAAATGACTAAGACTCACATTGTGCAATCATCTCTAAACATTGGGCAATAAGAAACTGCAGAACTTCCTCACGTCTAGAGAAGAAAAGGCAAGGGAGTAACTACAACTAGGTAGCAACCACTGTCAAAGGATAATGAAGTACAGAAAAAACTGAAGTCCCTCAGATTTTCTATATTTACTGTAAATTAGTCACTCTTATCAGTCTTTTTAATAAGGTTTCTTTATATTTTAATGTGAAACTCCAATTCTTTACGGCTATTGACTCAACTTCTTTTTGAGTTGTCAATCTGAGTTGTAAATTAGTTAGAAAGGGCTTTTACTGTTTCCTCTCTCTTCAATTTGTCTTGAATCCCTACAAAGTAACACAATTTTTCTCCTTTCAAAGTACTGTCAAGGTAAACCTTTGTGAACATCAACTTCCCATAAACTCTGTAAAGGAGTACATACAAAATAGTATTTTGGAGAGGCAGTCTGGCTAGTTCAGAGAACTGAGAGCAGATCTACATGTTATTCCCAATTCTGCACAAAATTCTTCTCGGAGCTTAAGCAGTTTCAGTTAACCCTTCTGTCTCAGCTTCCAGGTGATCTGTAAATGGGGATAATATTTGCTTACCTCTGTCAAGACAAAGCCTCAGATGAAATCAAATGTTACAAGCACATATTATTTCATTGTGAAATTTGTGTAAAATGCATACATGCTTTCTAGATATTGAGATTTTTTTTTTTTACCTGTAAACCACAGCTTGCTGCCTCCACAATGGCCATGCAAAAGGCCTCAGTGAGGGAAGTGTTGAGAAAAATGTGCCCCTGGACCAGGACATTTCTAACATCCTGGTGTTCCAAACCTCCTAGAAGACGTACCCTGCATACAAGAGGAAAAAAAAACAGAGATAAACACTAGACCTGGACCATAATAATGCTGTATAGTGTTATATATATGCTGGAAAAGGTACCAATGGGTCACATTTACATAGTGAGAGAACAAAGATGGGCACCTCAGTTTAGTTTTCTCTAATTTTTTCCAGCAATGGAGAAATAGAAGCTTCTGCTTTTTTACTGTCACACTGAAAGAAACTTCTGAAAATAAAGTTGGTGGGAGAAGTTGCTGTTTCAATTACATTTGCCTCCAGAACATTGCTACTGAGCCTTCTAGTTCTGCAAGAAAAAATGGCTTAATTCAGTTAATAATTAAGATTTGTCAAATGCATTATCTGAATTTTCAATGTGAGGTCTGACCAATCTGAGTCTGACAAGGGAAAAAGTTTTTAAGATACAATGATCAGGACCCATCTTGAAGAGATATTGGAAAATAAAGGGTAAAATGAGGATGATACTGACAATTTTAATTGGGGGAACCACTGACTAAAGCAGAAAGCAGGCAACAATAAAAACCTAGAAAAGAAAATGAAAAATTGAGAACATGAAATTGTTCTTGATCAAGAAAACCCCAGAGAAATACATAACTGCACATGTATCATGGCAACACTTTGATAACATGGTGGCACCAGGGAACATGTTTGTAGTACCACAAGAACACATATGAGACAAGCTCTATGCTTACGAGTTTCATACTGAAATAATAAATTACTAGCAGTCATCACCACATGCAATGGCACAAATGAGCTGATGCCATATGAAATCCAAGCATCATGTCTGCAGAGAGGGGTATGATCAATTTGTATCTCAGCTTTCTATGACTTCAGTGAGGGCTCACTTAAGGCCTATTCACAGAAATATGAATTAACTTCCTGGACCATAGTCCAGCTCTCAAAATCTTTAGTGTCTGGTTTACCTGCCTTGCCTTTAGGCCTCCAGCCTCAGGTTTTAGGATTTACCTGGGGGAGGGAGGCAGACAGGTCCCCACCCCTGCAGTACCCTGAAGGGTCACAGACATCCAGAGAACAAACCTGTCATGCAGCTGGTACCTTTCCCGGACTTCTTCCAGTACGATTCGTTTGGGTCCTTCTCCTCCCACTAAGAAATGTAACTCCGGATATTTCTGACAGAGCTCAGGAATTATACCACTAAGCAAATCAATACCTAAGAGCAGAAAATATAGGGCAAGCCATTATTGTATTTGATTTCAGAACTTCCCACGGTGTAGCCCACATCTACAACTAAAGAGCAGAAAAGTGAAAAAAAAAGTCTCCTAAAAACAGTTAAACTGCTGTACACAAAAATATGAAAAAGAACACAACTTGTGACCTCTTAAGGGACAAAAATGGAAAAAAAATCACTTGAGTTGCTGTTACTTGATTAAATAAAAAACGATTAAAACATTTCTAATGGAATATATGGATTAGGCCCTAAGTCTTACACCCAATATGAGCCAAACCTTCCATTTTACAAACTGCAGGTTTGGGTCTCCTCAGTATTACAATGGAAACACACCTCTGAACCCAACAAAAAGAAATGTACATTTATTCTTCTTGACCTCACAAGCACAAAAGCTTGGAACAGCCACCTCACCACTCCCAGTGAAAATTCCATCCATAGCACAGATAAAGCCCAAGTGATACCTGACCAAGACCTTTCCAAAGAAAGAAACAACCAAAACAAGCTTACATTTGATTCCCCATTACCTTTTCTGTAAACAAGTCTGCTGACAACAACGATTGTTATTGTACTGTCATCCCTCCTCGAGGGGTCTGGAGTGAAGTCGGTGGGATCCACAGCGTTGGGGATGACAGAGACTATCCGGGGGTCCAAGGCTGCTCGCAGCACCGTGTTCTCCTTGCTCGTGTAGGAGACGCAGATGATGTGGTTGGTGTCACACAGGGACACCGTCAGCAGCTTGTTGGTCAGCACCGAGCTGACATCGGCGAAGCCGAAGAGGGAGTGGTCAGTGAACACGGTCCGCAGCCCCATGGTCTTGGCGTGGAACAGGGCGTCGTGGGCCATGGCCGAGAAGGAGCTGTGGGCGTGCACGATGGTCACCCGCTCCCGCACGAAGATGTACCTGAGCAAGGGCAGGCTGTGGAAGAGCGTCGTGGCCGTGGACTGGTTGTACATCACCTTCAGGGGCAGGTAGTAGACTTTCAGCCCGCTAGTGAGGTAGCGGACGCCCTTGCGCTGACCGTAGGCGTGGGTGACCACCAGGACCTTGTGGCCGCGCTCGATGAGGCACTGTGACAGCTGGTACACGTGGCTCTCCACGCCGCCCATGTTGGGGTAGAAGAAGTCCGACACCATGCACACGCTGTGGGCCGCCGGGCCTCCGCCCTCCATCCCGGGCCCGCTCCTGCCGGGGGAAGGAACCACAAGCCGCCATCACTCGCCGGCGGCCGCCCGCGACGACCCCCGGCCCCCTCAGTGTCGGCGGCGCCGCCGGGCCCACCGTGCGTCCCGCGCAGGCCGCACGCAGGGTACGGCGGCGCCGCGGCCCCTTAAAGAGTCCAGTCACCGCAGCGGCCGCCCCGGGAGAGCGGGGAGCGGTGAGAGCGGGGGGACCGTGCACGTACCTGCCGGCGGCCGGCGCTCCCTGCGCGCTGCCCGGCGCCATAGCGCCATTTCCCGGTCACCGCCGCGGCCACGCCCGCGCGGGGCGGCGCCGCACCCAATCACCGCCCGGCGCCGCGTCACGGGGAAAGCGAGCGCCAATCGCTGCGCCGGACGGAGATCGGCTGCGGCCCCGCCCCTGCCTCGCCATCCCGGGATCCGCCCCGCGCCCGGCCCGGCCTCAGGGCCCCATCCCGGGATCTCGCCCCGTCCCGGGCTCCCGCCCCATCCCGGGATCCCGCCCCGCTCCCGGCCCGGCCTCAGGGCCCCATCCCGGGATCCGCCCCGCTCCCGGCCCGGCTCCAGCGCCCCATCCCGGGATCTCGCCCCGCTCCCGGCCCCGCCCCAGGGCGCCATCCCGGGATCCCGCCCCCTCCCGGGATCCCGCCCCGCTCCCGGCCCCGCCCCAGCGCCCCATCCCGGGATCCGCCCCGCTCCCGGCCCCGCCCCAGGGCTCCATCCCGGGATCCGCCCCGCTCCCGCCTCGAAATGCTGGGGTCCTGCCCCGCTTCCAGTCTCGCTCCCCGTGATCCCGCCCTGGTCCGGCCCCGCGTCCCGGGATTCCGCCCCGCTCCCGGCCCCGCGCCCTCCCTGATCTCCGGACCCCGGCCCGCTCCCGGCCCCCGCATCCCGGTATCCTGCCCCGGCACCAGGCACCGAGGGCACCGCGTTAATGCAACAGCGATGTCCGTGCTCCAGTGGGAAACTCGTCCCGGACGGTTGTCAAATGTAGTACGGAGCTACTGAAAAAAAGTGACCTAAATGCCGTATAGGGCTGGGATTGCCTCAATATTTTATTTTAATTTTATTTTATTTTATTTTATTTTATTTTATTTTATTTTATTTTATTTTATTTTATTTTATTTTATTATTTTTTCTTTAATTTTATTTTATTGGCTTTGCTCTGCCCCAGTGGAGAAGCTCTTCTGGTGTGTTTAGCTCAGTTGACAGCTGGAGCTCCCAAAATGTTTTAGACTCTTCTGCCACAAGTGCTGAAATCTCACTGTCTCTAAATGAAAATATTTTTTTTAAAAAACCATGGTTTTTATAGATGGTCCAGGAGCCTTTACACTGGGAAAGGAGCTGGGTTGGCATCACTTGACTATGTATTCCTGGTCTTCTCAAGGAGCCTTACCATCAGCGTTTTTTTGCAGCTCTAACACTGTCCTGACTCTTGCTGGCTGCCTAGAAGGGTGCTCATGCCTTTCCTGTATGTTCCCAAATTTATGTTTGGCAGCTCCTGTTTCTTGCCAAGATTTCTAATATGACTTTTCTCACATATGAGTCTGTCATGACTCCTATGCAAATGTGCTTGTTGTGTGACAGTACAGGCTGACCTAGGCTGGAATGCTGGCTGGATTCCTGTTAGACTGAAGCTTGGACAGACCTGGTTTGGAGACACTGATCCCAGGAAGGACCAAGGAGGAAATCAGACACTTCATTCTGGGGACTAAAAGATGTGAAAAACTCTACTGTGTTGAGTAAGGAAAGCATTGCTCATTGATGGCATTTTTCTCTTGTGTTCAGAAAGGTGGGACCAGCACTGGCAAATCTGATTTCATCATCAGGTGCTTCTCTGGCACGTCAAGAACCTGAATTTCAGGATGAGAAGCTGAGTGTGCGGCCAGAAGAGGGAAGCTTCTCACCAGCAACAGCAGCATGTGAAAGAAGAAGAGTTTGAGAAACAGGAGTTTGTAGGGATCCTAGTTCTCAGCAGAAACTGTAGCTTGAGTGTAAAGCTGTGGCCTTTAATTGCATCTTGGGAAAAGGCACCAAAGCAGTGCCAGGAGAAGAGAGAATGCACTTGGGGGTTCTCCACTGCAGCACCCCGTGTGAGCTCTGGTAAATGGTGGTGGTGACCTCCCTTGCTGACACACTGCCCTGAAGAATCAAGCTGTCAAGCCCCCCTAATTTTAGCTGTCAAGAAAATAATGCTTATGGTTTTAACTATTTGTAATTTTTTAGATGAGTTCTTCATGTGTGGTCTCTAGAGAAGTTGTAATTCTTGGTATGCAAACTTAAAAATCTGAAGAGAAATCGTAACTGGTATATGACATAGCAACTCCTTTCTTTACTTTCCTGGCAGTTGGTCATAGGCTCTGGATGTCTTTCTGAAGGAGATCAGGGATGCTGGCCAACCTTCATGCTTTTTTTCTGGCATGTTGGCTTTGGTGGTCTGATATCTGTGTTCTTCATTAAATGTGTCTAGTTGAGCTTAATGTCATTCCTGTCAGTGGTCCAGTAAGTCCCCCTGTATCAGCAGCCTTCTCCTGTTGTCATGTTCAAGGGACCTTGAAAAATTTGTCTACCAAGGAGCCTAGGAAAAAACCTTAATGGAAAGAAAAGGAATCTTTGCCACTGCCAAGTTGAAAAAGGTGCTGCTAAATTTTGTCTCCACAGCTGGTTCACAAGGATGGGATAACATTCACTTTTCACTGGCTGTGGTGTTCATAAAAACTGGCTGTGGTGTGTTGTGTATTCATAAAATTGTCACAGATCCTGTTCATATCCAGAGTCTATCCTGCCCTGATCTGAGGTGAAGCTAATATTGAAGGGACCAATAGCTGAAGAAATAATCAAATTTTCTTACTTTCTAAATCCTGCACTCATTATATTCACTCCCTCACTTAGAACTCATACAAGGTCAGAGTGAGACTGTAGGATAAATAGAGTAGAGAGTAAAGATGTAAAACCTGTGACAGCAGAGTAATTGCCACTTCCAAGCTTGGTCCTTGAAAGCTCTCTAAAACATCTCATAAATTGAGTTAATGGAGAGAGAAGATGGAGGACACTCAAAGAGACTCCTGTGTCTTTGTTCAGGTAGCAGATGCCATCGTGCCTCAAGGAGACCTCTTCAGTGTTCTTGAAAATATAGGAAAACTTTCTGCCAAATGCTCTGCACTTTCAACTCCCACTCAGCCTCCTCTCAGGCTGAATTTGCCGCTCTATCTCCCAGCCTGTTGGATGACATTGCTCTTACTCCATGTCTGTATGGAGCAAAGACTATCACTATTTGGTGAAGTGGCTTTGCTGTGTGTTATAAGCTGGTGTATAAAATTAATGTGTTTATTTACACCAAATAAGCCTAAAGCATGCACATTTATTAGTAAAAACAATAGTAATTGACAAAAACAAGCTATCAATTGTCCACAGAGTACTTCACAAGAGAGCTGTGCAGCAGTGCTGCTCTAGAGCCTGATGCCATGACAAGGGAGCCACAGTGCTCCTGGAAGAGAAATCTCGTGATGTAGAGTAGTGGTGTGAGACTGCACAACATGCTTGAAGTGAAGGACATTTAATGATTCAGGAAAGCAGAAACTGTTGGAAGCCACAAATGAAGTACATCAGTGAAAAACAGACTGCTGAATGGAGAATTGTGGCCTATAGGTGTATCATAAACTGAGACTGATTAGTGAAACCAAGCAGGACAGCCAGACAAAGCCCAACACCTTCTCTGAAAAATTACAGTGTTTGCAGTTTTTGATGCTGCTGGAATTAAATAGGCTCCAAAACAAAGAGGAAAGCAGTATTTGGATTTGTTTCTCTGAAGAAAGAGAACTAATTGTCTTTCCATTTAGTTTACTTTTACAGGGTAAGGCTGGAGAGCCTGTCACTTCTAAGGTTCCTGCATAGAGGGAGTGAGTGCCCAACTGTCTACCTCAGCAGTGGTTTTTTGATGCTAGGAAATAGCAACAGGATCCAATAGATTTCTATAATACCTTAGAAAGGTTGGTTTTGCCTGGTTTCTACAGCCAATCTCATTACCTGGCAGGAATGCCTCCCATAAAGCAGCCAGGAAAAATCATGGTTTTCTCATTCAAGCACCTGGGTTTTCCTATTCATGGAATCCCACAGAAGCTGGCTGAAATTACATATTAATGTATTTCTAAAATAAAGGTTTCAAGTTGAAGGCTTAACAAACTGCAGTGCTGTCTGTGAAGGAAATTACCATTAAAAGCAAACTGGAGAAAGGGCTTCTTTTCTTGAAGCCAAATTTCTGTCTTAGATGCCAGAAAATAAGTTGGTTTTCCATTTTACAGACACTTCTCCCTTCCAAGCAGTTTGGAATTCATCTGTTGGACATGAATTTGCTAACAGACGGGAGAAGTTGATTGGCAAGGCTGGAGGCTGTGTGTGTTAGCTCTCACATGTGTGTCATCTGTGCCTCTCATGCATGCCCCGGGGGCTCTGTCACTTGGTCATCCTCTTGTGCTACAATGCTCTTCCACCCCAGAGCCCAGAGCATTCCCTTACCTGTGCAATCAGGTTAGTGAGGGTGAAGAGCATGAGGGCTTGGGAGCAGTCAAAGGATATCTACCAGGAGTAGCTTCCAGTCCTCTGGGCTTACAAGCAGGTTACATCTCTTAGCAGGACACGGGACATTGGCTGTTACTGAGAAGAGTCCTCTTTTACACCTCCTGTGAGTGGGTCATTCATCACTGCCATGCAGGATCCATTGCAGTACCTGAACACTTGCTCTCAGGTCCTTCCTAGCAGGAGCAGTCATAGCAAACAAAGCCTGGATGGTGCCTGTCTTCTGTCCTCCCAGCCAACACAATGATCCAGCTTAAGTACTCATCAAACAGGGCAGAAAAATATTCCTGAGCACACAATGCAGATCAGTGTCTGTGCTTATCCTGACATTTTTGTGTCTGTCAGAAGTTCTGGTTGCTTTTGTACTGGCAGACCCAGGGGATATCTGTCCTGCAGCCAGTGTACCACTACTGTCAATTCTCTAACGAGCCATCTGACTAATATGACAGAAATGCAGGTCTGCCTGTGTCTGATTTGGATCAAATGATTTACAGTAACACACAGATCTAGTGTCAGTTATGAAGCCACAGCATGTTGACCACACTAGACTTGTTTCTACTTCCCTTTTTTTTGTTTTGTTTTTGTTTGTTTGTTTGTTTGTGTTGTTGTTGTTGTTGTTGTTGTTGTTTTGTCAGCTTTACTAGATTTTTCTGTCTGTTTAGTTGCAGATCTGTGTCTGCTTTTACAGCCTTGAGGCACCATCAGAGTACTTTCACACTGATGTATCAGCTGTGCTAGAAGAGAAGGCCTGTCCTAGAGGTCTTGTGTTTGTATCTTTAAAACTGTACTTGACAAACCCTTAAAAACTCCTGGCAATTTATGTCATAAAGTTCTACTTTGTATGATTCTATGAGTTGGCTCAAACCTGAGTGGCAGAACTGTTGGGTGGGTTTCAGCTTTAAAATGCTAACAAAAGGGGCTTAACTGAAAGTTGAATTTGTGTGAGGGCTTGGTGGTGGTGGAGAAAAAAAGGTGCAGTGACAACAGTAGATGGAGCTATTGGAAACTTAAAATGTGTTCATCCTTGTGGTGCTGCAAAATATCTCTGTGCAAAGCTGAATAACCTTTACCTGGTATGTTTTATTTCCTGCTACTAATGCTGCTACCAAACTAATGCTCCAGAACATTTTTAGCTCTGCTCTCTGTAGTCATTATACCAAACAGAGTAGTACCTGCCTGCATTCTACAGTTCTAATTTGAAGAAAATTGAGTTTCTTATAAAAAACAAGCATGAACTATCTAGAGTTCCGTATATGGATACTATAATTAGTGATATATTGATATTTTGAATCCAGATTTAAAGTGTAAAGCAAGAATAATTAATTTGAATTATACTTTAAAATCCATTAAATGAGACAAGGCTTTCTTTAAATTGGTACTGTTACTGTAGCCTTGAATATCTAGAGATAAAAAAAGTAAGGTCTGTGGAGGAAGAAGTAATTTTTATTTGATTGTTAGAATTGAGAAGACTCAGAGAGGCATGCAAACCATTCTTGAGGTGTGAAAGAAGCCACAGATTTCAAGCTTTGAGCGGGCTAGAAAGTGCTGCTCTGAGGTTAAGTTAATTGATGTGGAGCAGGGCAAGGTGAAAGGTGACTGTACTCCAGGGGACAGGTAGAGAAGTGTAGGCATTCTTAGCTCTGAAAACTTTTAGGAGTGAGCTGTGGGTAGATTTAAAATGTGATGCACAGGGAAATGGAGAAACAGAGAGACCAGATGACTTTCAAGGAATTTTCATGATATGCCTTCATAACTCAGCTACAGGAAAATATTGATGTTTATTGCGAAGACAATATTGATAAGAAGTATTGCATTGTTCTTGTGGATGCACTAAGCTCTTCCTTGTATTTCATCACTTGTATTGCTGATTTTATTCTGAGGACTGAATCAAAATAACCACTGTGCAACCACTGTGTATTTGAATGTTTAAACACAATGCTGAAAAGTTAGTCCATTACTAGGAATCAAAATACGCTTTCCCCCACAAAAAAAGATCAAAGGAGGCACATGAGTGTGCATAGACAGTGGGATCTGGGATTAAGGGAAAGTTTTGGATAAATGCCTTGCCAATGAGACACCTAACAGAAACTGATGGTTAGTCTGGGTATCTTGCATTACCTTTTCAGCTGGACCTGTGATCCTAAGCCACACATCAGAGAGAGTCTTCACCAATTAAAAATACCACTTAGCATAGGAAAACGGGGCAAAAGGCAAAATGCTTCCTACTTTGTTGCCTTATTTTTTTGGCATTTAATTTGTAATCACACTCCATAACTAGATAATTTTTGTATAACTACTGTTGCATTTCTAAATATATAGCATATACCAATGCAGACTAGAATTAAATAATTGATTATTCAACCATAAACATTTTAAAGGTACCTTTAGATGTTAAGTAAGGAAACAGTTCATGCTAAATTATGGATCTGCCACTGCTCTCAGCCTGGAATGACCTTTCACACTTGGTAGTATTGTAAAGTATGATAAAAATGGAAAAAAAGAAGAGTGTTAATGGCATTGAAGCCAAAATGCAGACCAAACCCTGATACATCATTTTGTGTACTCATTTTGTTTTATTGGCCAAAGGAGCACTTTCCTTTTATTTTAATTTGAAACAGATTTTTTACCCCTGAGTTAAAAGTTTTTAGTGAGTTTTTTAAGTAACTACTGCTGTAGGAGTTTGATAAATAAAATGAATGGCAGTACATCACTTGTAACCCCTGCTTGTTTGGTTTTTTAAAATGTAAACTTTAATAAATGAGAACAGATATTTACTTGGCCTGGCATCCACCTTGTAGTTCCAGAAAGAACATATCACTCCACAAGTCCAGAATTAGAATATGACAACCTCTTTGATATTTTAAAGCTGAAATGCATTTACCAGTTATTTAGAAAATATGAAGGAAACAGTCAGCTGAAGGAGCTTCCTCAGATTTAGTTTTGGGTTCTCAAGATTTTCCTTTCCTTTTTTTTACACTACTGTAAAGCAAAATAACTTTAATCGCAAAAATCCTGACTTGCAGTGGTACAAGAAAATAATAAATAAACCTAAGCAGATTCACATTTTTTTTTTCTCTGGAATATAGTAAAGGACCTTATGAGTCAGCTGGAGTTGATGCCCAAAGGATACATACAGATTTATATGTCAGCAGTGTATATGAGTATGGCAGGATTTATATGTCAACCCTCCCATGAATAATTCTTGCTATAAGCAATGTCACAGCATGTGACCTGTGATAGCTTTTGAAGTAAATGAGAGCAGTACTTTCAAGACATGCTTGGATTTCTTCCATGTCACCAGCATTTGGTAAGGTCACATGTACCTCTGTCCTTCTGGCATTCAAGTACAGTTTTTGCAAGTAAATAAATATTTCCTGACTCTTTCAATGCAGTGTGCATATTTAGCTATTATTCTGATCCTATTCTTCCTTGTCCTCTTCCTGCAAGAAAGCACATATAAATAGAAGCTAGCTACTCATAAAAACTGATGGTGTGAGAAACTTCATGTGTGTTTAGTTTGAGTTAACAATAATTATTTAGGTACTGTCATTCCTATTACGTACATAACACAAATATCACATTAAAGACATCCCTCACTAGATAAAAATTAAGACATACTGCAACAGGAATTTCTAGCACTATTATTCTGCCTATGGAATCTGTAAATCATGTCCATATGCCTAAAAAGCAAGTCATGCTGAACACAGTAATAAAAGACCTTTCAAACTTCAAAGAGAACATTCCACTGCTCAATAACCTTCTCTCTCTGAGGGTCATTTAGTCGTAGGTTAAGAGTTAATGACATCAGTCAAAAACCAGATCTGCTATGAATTTTACATACCTTGTTTGATTCTTCTGAATTTTTATATTAAATATCCTAATTAAAAGTCAATCTGATGTATTGATATGAAAGATAACATAAAGCATTGCTATTTTAAAGTTTGTTGAATATTTTTAAATGAAAAATCGAGAATTTCACCAACAAAATAGCATTGAACTTTTATAGATTCTCACCAAAATCTAATTATCTGCATGTGTTTCCATCTTCACCCAGACCCTCCTTTTAGTCCTGGTCTTCCACGTAGAGGATTTATGGCTATGCTACAGAGTTAGTGACATCCAAATATACTTGGCTCTGTGGCAGTGAAGACCATCACACAGCACTGTCGTTCCCAGCACTGTGCTTAAATTCTTGACCTTTTCCACATCGTGTTTCAGTGAATGTTACAGATATGCACTACATGCTCTAGCATTGGTAATTTTCTAATGATTGGGAGAGCAGGGTAGCAAAGAGCTGCACCCTACAATAGAGAATGGCACAGGGCTTAGGAGCAGATGGTCTGCTGGGTCAGTAATTTATTGTACAAGAAATACTCTGCAAGATGCCTGTAGGTTGCACCAGAGCTGACAATCCTACTTGAAGCATGCAGAAGGCTTCTGGAAACTGGGGCTGAGAACCTCTGAGGAGAATTGAAGTTATAAACTAGTTAAAAACCTGTGTGTTGGCTGCTTAGGTCATGCTTGCCAGTGAATGCCACCACAAGTAGTTTCCTTTTCCATCTTCACAGTAAGCCTAAGAACCATTCTTAATCCACAAGCTTTCAAGCATATTGCTCCTGCAAAACAGAAATCCCTCACAGGCAGAAGAAGCTGTAGGAGGTTAAATTCAGTAAAAATAATACTGAATTTTACATTGACCTCCAGGTGTGTTTTTGATGATCACACATTTACTGTTGCATGAGCACGTTTGTATCTGTCCTGGTTTGGGCTCAGATAGAGTTAACTTTCTTCTGAGTAGCTGGTACAATGCTATTTTAAGTTTTAAGTATGAGAATAATATTGATAACACACTGATGTTTTGGCTATTGCTTAGTGCTTCCTCTGAATCAAGGGCTTTTCAGTTTCTCATGCTCTGACAGAGAGCAGGTGCACAAGAAGCTGTGAGGAGGCACAGCCAGGATGGCTGACCTCAGTGGGGCAAAGTGGTATCCCATTCCATAGAACATCATGACCAATGTGTAAGCTGGGGGAGAGAGGGAAGGGGAGCCCCATCACCACTGGGATGGACTGGGCATTGGTCAGTGGGTGGTGAGCAATTGTGTTGCAC
Organism: Phylloscopus whistleri; assembly: GCA_017589585.1. Lineage (NCBI taxonomy): Eukaryota > Metazoa > Chordata > Aves > Passeriformes > Phylloscopidae > Phylloscopus > Phylloscopus whistleri. The sequence continues at coordinate 2,960,011 of JADMLD010000552.1, read as the reverse complement.
ATCATTTGTGTTTCTTGGGTTTTTTTCCTCTCTCTCCCCTTTCCATTACAACTACTACTAGTAGTAGCATTATTATTCTTATTGTTGTTGTAGCTGTTATATTTAATTTTGTTTCAGTTATCAAATTCTTCTTACCTCTGCCCATGAGGTTTACTTTTTCTTTCCAAATCTCCCCATTAGGGTGGTGGGAGGGTAAGTGAGTTGTGGGGTACTTAGTTACCAGCTGGGGTTAAACCATAACACTAACAAAAATATTTGCCTAAGTGTTTAATAAAGTGATCCACAAGATTTAAGAGCAAAATTTTAAGGTTAAAGGTTAAATTCACCCAGAGGCTTAGACTGAAAAAAGCCTATGGATATAGCAAGATCTCATCTCACTCCATCCCACTGGGATCTTTAGTCCTGCATTGGACATCCAGGCACAGGTCTCTTTTCCAGTGGAATTGGGAAATGTGAAAAGCTCAGAGCAGGGTTCACAGTGGTGGTCAGTGATGGTGCCTTTCCAGCCTACTATCCTAATGGCCATTTTAATCTCCTGGAGGTTACGTGGTTCATGTTCAAATCTCTCTCTATCTCTGTGAGAAAAGCTTTGGAACATGGTTTTCAGCCTCTCAGTGTTTGCTTTATCTAAGAGCCTTCAGGGGTTGAAGCAGACTTACTTGTCTCTCTGGCAAGAGCATTCCATTTTGAAAAATGAAGTTAATATATTCACTGGTCAGGACAGAAAACCAAGGAAGCCTCTACAGATTAACTCTGACAAGACACAGATGTAATTACTACAGCATTCCAGTTGCCAAACTCCAGGATAAGCTAGGAAATATGAAAGCTTGATTTCTTTCCACAGAATTTAGCTTTACAAATACTTTTGTGTGGTTTTGCGTAAAGGTGTGTTTTTACTCAGTATACCTCTGTTAATTGTCAGGTTTGCCTCTGCAGCTCCCTGGCGTTCTGAGGAGTGTGCTACAGGTGTCACTTACTGGCAACACAGCCATTTGTTCAGGGTGCCCTCAGATGAGATAGAGAAGTGATGGGGAAGTTCACACCTTTTATGGACCCCTGTACCGCTCAGGGACCTCACCACCACACGGGTGTTTGAACTTAGAGCCTCTTGGAGGAGCAGGAGAGATGTAAGGGTGTGCTCATGCTGCCAGGCTGCTCCACCAGGTGCTGCACTGGGATCACCTTCCCCTCCTGGTCCATGCAGAGTTCATGTTGGTGGCACGTGTCCTTCCCTCTGGAGGAACACCCACAAGCAGGAGCCCAGGGCAGCCCAGGAGGTTACCCTGCTGCAGGGCTCCACCCAGGATGCTCACAGATCAGAGGATCCCAGGCCAGCTCACAGAACAGGTAACACAAACAGCCTGCAGGTATGTTTGCACAGACCTAGGTCCCAGCTGGCTTAGGAAACACTCACAGCACTCAGTATCAAATCCTAAATGCCTTTCTGAGACTAAAGACATGTTAAGTTGTTTGGTGCTTTGTCCAGCCATTCAATCAATCTTACAGGATTTGGCTCTTATTTTATTATAAAGCAATCTATTTATCCTATATGAATAAAAAAAAAAATCTCAGTTGCACATCAGAAATCCATTTCCTGTTCCCTATGTTGTGTCAAACGTTCCAAATCTGTAGCATTTGTTTCATATACTCTATTCCCTTTGTTCACAGTGCAATGTAGAGTTGGAGAATTCAGCACCTGGGAAAAAAAAATCATACAGATGTCAAGAATATCACTTCCAGTTCAGGATTGTTGCTCATAATATTTTCTCTGGGCTAGCTCACACCAGACTTCAGTGGCTTAGAAAATAATACTGCCCTTTTACCTGATCTGGTTAAAGCACAGTTACTCAGGCCTCACACTGGGGAGAGGAATTTCAGTGCAAAGGAGATATTTTCATTGCGTGGTAGGCTAAAAGGAAAACCGTCTTCTAGTGTACAGTGCTTTTCCAAAAATCCACTGAAGAGTTAGCACTAGTGGGCTGTTATCCCCTTAGGAAGATTAACACACTACACCAGGAACAAATAAATCACACATGCTGTCAGGCAGACATGGGAAAAAATGCTTCTTTTTTACTGAAACTATTGGGTCAAGTGACCTTGTTTTGACCTGGGTTTGGGCAGTAGCAAGTCTCTGTGGAACAAATGTAAGAAAACTGTACTTGAAATGGCTTTGGGGTTTTTCTTATTTTCTTTTTGTTGGGCAGAGTTTCAAAATAACAAAGAAAAATCAAATCCACTCGAATAACTGATGTATTTATTTTCTTATATACACTTAAATATGGCACATCTGACAGTAGTTGAACAATAAACACAAAAATATAATCAAAGCTGGACAGTAGATCAAATAACTCAGTGCTGAATCTATTAGAAGCCAAATCCTGTACACTGAATTTCTGAAGAAAGTTTTACCCAGGAGCTGCATTAGCTAAGGATTCAGAGGCTAAGACTACCAAGTCTCAATTTCTGAATGACTGGCAGGAGACTGTGACTCTGTTTCCAATACACAGTTTCATCTTCCATAAGGTAACATTGAACTGGTACTTTCCAGTCTTTCTTCCACGCAGCCAGAAATTCATCAGCTGTTGTTACCTCTTAGAGAGCAATTACCAATGTCCCAGAGGATTCATTTGCAGTTAGTGATTACTCTAATAAATAAATGCAGACTGGATTAATTCTTCTGCTAATTACGTGGAAGATGTTCGTGTTTAGTATTGTTTGAAAGTCAGTGACAGCTACTTTGCAAAGCAGTGGATTTTTGAAGAATAGGGAAAGCTCAGTCAAGGAGTTTCTCTGCTTTGGGACCCATGAGAACCTCTCTTCTCCTTTGGGCAACGACAATGCCTGGAACACACTGGCTTGGCAGTTGGGCACGTTCTGGGTTGGGATGGACATCTGTCTTCACAACTGTTTGATAAAGGAGAAAGAACGCAAAAGAGAAAAACATTTTAATATGAAAATTCTTCACTGTCATATTCCTCAGCTTTTTCATCATTGAACATTGCAATGCTCCCTACACACTGTTTGAGAAAAGTGTTGACATCCTACAACACAGGGAGACAAGAATTTGCTGCCTCACAATTTTTGTCGCAGCAACATGTCATGCAGTGGTCCATTTGTCCAGATTCACAACTTAAGTGGTGCTTTTCATTCTTGAGACCAGTGGAGTCCTGAGGCTCAGCACTGGATAGTGCTGCCCTTGGACTCTGCAAAGTAGCTTATCTCACTTCATGATTCAGCTTTGCCCCTCCAGAAATACTGCACATGGAAGTCTGGCATAAAGGTCCTGTGTCCAGACCATAGGAATTTCTAAAAGCCAAATTCATGTAAACAAATGATTACATTGCTCCCCTCCCACCTGTCTGAAACATAAATAACCAATTCTTTCATGCTTTTTGGCTCTGCTGGTTGTTCTAGCTATTTTTATACTTGCCAACTATTTTGTGCTTGTCTTTGTTTTCAAAGCTGAACCTGAAGATGCAAACTTTAATTCTTCCAGAGCATCTTCCCTGTGAATGAACCTATGAAGCCACTAAGAGCTGTGGACCCTGTGGGTGACCACTCAGTGAGCTACAGCTCTGCCAAGGTGAAACTGGATGCTGACTATCCTTATATAAACTTGGAGACTAAGCTACTGCATGTTCTTGGATCTCTACATGAGACCAAAACTGAAAAAAATTTAAAAATTAACTAATACATCAGAACAGGTGTTTTAAGAGGGCATTTTCTATCTGATTTGACAGAGAAACCTCAAAACTAATAATACAAACAGATTAGGGAAATTCATGGAGTGTAGTAGCCCCAGAACAATTTTCCTGCTTCTCAGTGGAGTCAGAGCTGGTTGAGTAGATTTATATGTGTACAAAATTGCATTAGGTTTAGAAAATTACTTGCTCTGAGGACAAACTGGATAAGGAATGTGCTGTGTGCTCTGTGTGCAAATTTAGGGAGCCCTTGTCCCTAACCATCCATGAGATTGCCTTCAGCTGGTGCAGAGAACAGCTGTGGGTTCTGCCTACCTACATGACTCAGTATCTCATTGCAAAAACTATTATCAGTTGTAGTACAGTTTTATTCATCATTCTCTAAAGATTAGCAAAAATAAAAAAGTTAGTAAGTATTGACAGTTGAATAGTGGCATTGTCCAGATTTCTTAAAAATACAAGTAAACCATAGATTCCTTTTATACAGTAAGTATTGTAAATATAATCTCCATTATTATTATTATTATTATTATTATTATTATTATTATTATTATTATTAATTATCTCCCTAACTTCAGCAAGGTATTTTATCCAAAGTGGACCTCCCAGCCAATTAAGCACTTGCACCTCTAATTCAGCTCTTGCAGTGCAGGCACTGAATAGCAAGGATCACTTACCTGCAGGTTTCAGCATGAAATATCTTGTGTTTTAGAGCACAGCTCTCCTGGCTCTCCCTACACAAATAGCAGCTGCAGTTCTCTTTACTTTGAAAGAAATCTGTGGGACACTTATGTCTACAGATGCATTCACAATTTTCTTCATCAAAATCCATATGTTGTCCACACATAGCCAGCTCAGCAAGAGGAGGGAGTCCTGCAATAGCACAGACATCTTTTAGCAGTAAGATTTACATTACTAAATCCTGCTTTTGAAGAGACTCTTTATGTTCTCTGTTTATTAGGAATCACACATACACTTTCTGATAGATTCTAGACTTCACAATTTCTGTTGCAACTTCCCTTGCAGAAAAGGACTCAAGAGGATCGAGCTGATTTTTTCACTTTATACCAATACTGCTATTTCTTGTGGGTTGAACTTTGCAGAAAAAAAATTTTGGGGGGTGTATACTGCAAGAGCCTAGTGTTGTGTTTTGGAATGCACACATATTTACTGACAGCAAGTTTTAAAAAGATAATCTCAAAAAGGATTTTGTCTATACCCGTGACAAAAAGGCACATCCAGGCAAACTACCACACCCACCACATGTGTACTTCACTACACAGTCACTGCAGAAATTTTTAAGGAGTAATGCTATGTCTACTAGGGGGCAAGCTGGCCCCTTCAACAAGGAGCACATTCACATTTGTCAAAGATGAAAGAAAATACTTCATTTCAGAAAAAAAGCCAAAACAGCCAAGGGAACTCACTGTCTAATATCTTCCCTGAAAATGCACATCTGGAGTACAAAATGAAGCTAATCCTGGCAAAAAGGGAACACATTTTGTGAAAGCTTTATTAAAATGCAAGCAGCACATCCCTGGTTAAAGGTCATGGCATATAAGGTGTCATTGGGAAGGTAATTTCCTGTAGCTTTACAATTAGCTCTCTGATATAACCTATGGAATGTGAAATGTAACCTACACCTCTGCACCACCTGCCCCATCTGATCTCTGATCTCAGTGGCCAGAAAAGGCTTGCACATTACTGGAAAGAAATTTTCATTATTATTTACTCAATGCTGAAAAACCAGTATCTTGACAGAATAAAACCTAAGGCCTATTGAAAGGGAGGAGGGAGTCTGCCCAAAATTCTTGGAAGACAAACCCTTTCCTTGGGGTGATAAAGCTTGGCATGTGTGGAGTGGTGCAGAGTGTTTTGATCTCACTTTGTTTCAGCCTCAAAGACGGATTTTAAGTTATTTTATCCCAGACACTTGCCAAACACAATGTACTTCAGAGAACGATATTTTTTCTGAGGTAGTATTGAGTCTATGTCAACAAAGGCCATAATTCAACAAGCCACAGATTTTAATGCTCCAAGCTGACTTTACAAAAGACTCAGTTAAGAGGGCTCTGGCTATTCTCAGTCCTTTGGACTCAGTCTGAAATACAGAGCACTAATCCTTTCTGGATGAGAAGTCTAACTTGTGTTTGACTGCCTAACCTGATGGTCAGAGGATCTTATCCAGAGTGAGAAAAGGTCTGACAGAAACCACTATGCAAATTATTTCTTGCTTGTTAACATTAGGAGATTGTAATCAGTAGACCAGTTTATGAGGTTATTTAGCTTTATTTTAGTTGGCTAGCCTAGGAATTGCTGGCCAGATTGATTTATTGTTGCCTTGAATGGTTTATTCTTCCTCTTGCTGAATGTAGCTTAAAGCACAAAGGCAAGGTTTCCTTCTCTATTTCCTCTGGTGCTATGATTGTGTTATTTTGACCAATACAATTTCCTGAGAAAAACAATTTTTAAAAGCTTTACACAGGACGTGGAGAAAATTTAATTTCTCTTAATATTTATTGCTAGTAAGTATGTTTAGACTTACACAGTTACCACCCAGAATATTTCCTGCAATTTCCTTTGACAAATTAAAACCTTGCAGGAGAAGCAGAGGAAGAAAGGCAGTTGCTATTCTACAAATTTTATCCTCTTCCATTTCCTTCCACAGACCTGAAGAAGCATACATATATACTCCTTAAGATTATCATTAAAAGTACTCAAATATTTTGAAAGATTATACTTTTTTTTTTTTTGCACTGACTACAACTAACATGCAGGACTGGTCTTGTCTATCTTATTCCTTATCATTTCTTTTCTTATGAACTAAAAATAAAATAAAATAAAACAAAACAAAAATAAAATAAAATAGTTACCTGCCCCATGCAATGTATTCTAGGGCATTTTTTTTACAGTTAAGAAGTTTCCTTAATGCTCATCATACAATTTAAGATGCATGTGAAATAAAAATCTGTACAGTGTGCCTGCTTCACAAAATCTTATAAATACTTTCCTATGTCCTACTCAGGTGGCTAATATAGAAAGAGTAAAACATCCAAGCAAAAAAACATGAGATGGGGAAGCACATATGTGTGTTTATTTTCAGTTAAGTTTCCACACCATAATCCAAGTTTATGTAGAATGTGAAATAAAAACTTTAACTCTCTCAATGAAAAAAAAAAAAAAAAAGTGAGAAGAGGACCAGAGTAAGAGACAAAGAGCTTGGAGATACTGTGCAAAAGTGTCTCTTTGTCATTCCATCTTTACCTTCTCGTCTGTTGGAGTGCTGTGTGTCTATAACACATTCACATTTGTCACTATCCCAGATCCATCCATTATGGCAAAATTTGTTGGTAAAGGGGCATCTAGAAGAAAAAGAAATTGAGACAGGAATTTAAAAAAATAAAATTAATTAAGGGCTACTCTGATGAGTAGCCATTTGGCAAAATGAGCTGCTGGTGTGCTGGGTCTGCCACCTGTACCATGTGAAGGCCTGGCACCTGTGTGCATTACTGCTGCAAGCAGAAAGAATGGGGTCTGGGTGGTTCTGCTGATAGGGCAGAGCTCTCTGGCTCCCAGCAACACAGGAAGCAGGTTCAGCACCTGTTTCAGATTACAGCCTTAGGAAAAAGCTACAATTTTGCAACTCCACTTTAGCATAAAACAGCTTTACCCCAGGCAGGGGGGGTCTTTGTCCTTCAGTATTCATGTTGTGTAACTTTACTCAATATTGCTTTGCTGCCAGAAGTTTAGTTCCAGTTTAATTTGCCCATGCTCACGGATGCACAGGGATGGATGCTCATGGATGCTTATGGATGCAGTATTTCACTATCAGAGGGACAGATTGACTTTTAGGCCCTTTGCTCTGGGAGAGGAGCTCACAAACTGAAAAAAGACTGAGATTCTTCTGTATTTATCAAGAAAGAGGATTTGGAGTGGCCAGCAGGCTGAGGGAGGGCTGGGGTGGCATTGCTGAAATGACACCTCTCCCCACCCCGATGTCCAGCTGAAGGGCAGTGATGGGGACAAGCCAAATGCTTGACAGAGACTTTCGAGCTGACTTGCACTGAGTCACTCAAGCTATGAGAGTTTCTAGGTCTTTGTTTTATTTATGTAGCCTTTTCTCACCAGGAGTATTGGTATTTTATGCCATATTTTGGAGTGAAATGTGGGGTCACTTTTCTCCCGTCCATGAGCCTGACAGATGCAAACCAAGACTGGATCAAAAAGTGAAAAGCCAAGATTCACATTGATTCTGACCCAACATACCATAAAGTATAACAGAGGGCTTTAGCTTGAGCACAGAGCTCAGTGTGCCCTGGCTAAATAATGCACGAGCAGCGTTGCTGTGTCAGGATGAAAACATCCATGCACACATTCTCAAATAGCTCCAGTGGAGCATGGTGCCAATCTTGAGTCCCTGCTCAAGAACCTAAACATCTTTGTGACTCCAGATGCTCCTGAACTGGACTATAGTTTGTTGGGTTCTGATGACCATTCACTTAAAATTCACATGGTTTGGGTGAATTTTCTAAGCCTGAGTGATAACCAAGTTATTCAGAAGAACAGTTGGGATAACAGAAAGAGAATGGACCATTATAACATGCAAATCAGGACAAACCAATTTCAACACGTGTAGAAGTTTGCAAATGAGGGAACTTACCCATCTTCTTCTGGGTACTGGACAGATCTTCGTATGATGGTGTACTGCTGGCGCTGGGTGTTTGATGTGCACTTACAGGCTGTGTGGTTGGCAATTTTGATGGGCACAGGCTCAGGAACACTTGTTAAGGGAACCGAGATCTCAAAGAGCTAGATGGGACAAATAGCATTTATTTTTCAGTTTCCACTCTGCAGTTAATAATTAATTATTAATAGTTATTCATTAAATAGTAATTAATAATTACAATTTTAAATAAAAATCTCGTATTCTTTTCCACCATTTTTCCCACTCTTGCTCTTATCTAGAGATAGTTACCACAAATACAAATAAGCAGAAGTGCACTGAGGGTTTTGAAGAGTAAGCAATGCCCACCAAGGTAGGAACTTGCCAAAAAGGACATCCTAGTGCTGTATTACAGCTATTAAACACCCAAGCCTAGTGAAAATTGTTTGCAAGCAAACACAAAAACTTCTTTTAGATGCTAGGGCCAAATGGGGAAGAGGTAGGTGTTGAGAACTTTGTTTTTGGTTGTACCACCTTTTTGAGTCACCTGCTTGAGTCTCTACCACCTCCAGGGACAGCTACTCAACTGTCCTTGGGTATAATCATAGTATCCATCTTTAGGGACCTAACTTAACTCCCACAGCCTCCTCAGAGAGGGAAGAAACAGGACTAAATAGAGGAAAATTAATTCTGCTTCAGCTGGGCTTCTGCAGGAAATCATCCTGGAAAAGCCTCTCTGTTGACTATAGCAGGAGTTTAAGGAACAAAGCAGCCTGCTCTCAGTGCATCCAAATTGTTAAGAGTGATTTCTGAGCAGGCCTGGGGAGGCTCTGGTTCCTTGGGCAGAAATGTGTAGGAGCTGTTGAAATGATCCACACTCCCTCTTCCCCTCAAACCAGCTTCCTTCCCATGGAAGCCAAAGCATTGGGCATGTCCTGGTGTGCCAGCATGTCTTGGCTTAAAGCTGCATCCACCTGCAGGGACTGAGTATTCCTAGGCAGACTTTAGGTGGCATCAGTATCCTCCAGCTGATATTTTTTACCAAGGGAAAAAAATCCTCTCACTAATATGGGAACAGGAATAATTCCATTAGATGAATAAATCTGGATTGGTGGTGGTATATTCAGAAATGAAACTTAGCTGGGGACTTTTGAGGGAATGCTTATTTTGAAGGATGCTAAAGGAATGTTACACTCTGCAAAACTGCAGTTTTTCAACAAACTTATGAACTGCTGCTCAAAAAACACATAAATAAATAAATACTTCTTAGCCTGACCTAGCTCCCTGAGCTGATCAGATGTCTCTTGTGTGTGGCCAACAGCTCATAACAGCTTTCTCCTTCTGGTGTGGAATGAAAGCAATTAATGAGCATTGACGCAAGAAGGACAGGCCCTGATTTATTTTACTCTAGCTATATTCCAGTACAACCAGACACAGTGGAATTACATTCCAACAAACACAAAATAAATACAGAAGTGAATTGGACCTGTTCCCCACAAGGGCTTCAATTTTCTTTTTGAAACAGCTGCCCTTGATCTTTATTATGATTTAAAGAAAAGCTTTTTTCATAAGTAGAATTTCATGTATTACGCCAAGTGAAATAGGAATGCACAAGATGAAGGTTCATCAGAGAGGACCAGTCTCCTGTGTTTCATCTGTGGGTATGAATCACATAATCATAGAAAGGCTTGGAAGGGACCTTTCGGATCAGTTCTAACCCCTTACCCCCTCCCATGGGCAGGGGTGCCACCCACAACACCAGATTGCTAATGAACAATGGATGGTTTCATCCACAGAGTGGATTGAAAGTACTAAACTTGAAGTTTACTCAGTACTCAGTCACCCACTGGAGCAAGATATCTCTGTACATAGTCTCCAGTGGGAGTCTACAAAGCAGCTGTCTGGCTACTCTAGGCTCAGTTTTGTGACTGGTCATTAAAACTTGGGTATTGCCTGTTGCACTTACTTAGTAATTGACTACTGGTTTATTCCTTTCTTTCCCTAAGAGGTGTGTGATTTGGGACATTCAGATCCCAAGGCATGCTATTTAAGAGCATCTGGTCTCTCCTGGTGAATATGTCTCCTTTTTCAGCTTGCAAAATTGCACATCCAAAATTATTAACTGGCCTTCTTGGCATGGATGATAATGTTGAAATGCAGCAGCCCAATACACCAAAATTTCCTGGGGTTAAACCTTGGATACAGAGGATTCTGAGGAGACAATGCTCTCAAGGGGTCCCCAGTCCAAGTTACAATATATTAAAGAAGGATCAAACTTCTGATCATCATGAGCCTGCAGTCACTTTCTCAGGGCCTAATTTTCCATCTCTTCACTCATATAAACAATTTTTTAATAATGCAACATGAATGTAAAATGCTATTGCACACTCCTGCATTCACTCCACATGGATAAAAAATTAATTCTTCTGTTTGTTATGATAGTGCAGACAGATCTTTCACAACAGGATCTCAGAAACCAAACATCCTCCTTCCCCTCCCTTTTTGGTGAGCCAGGGTAAAAAGAAAACAGATGAATAGCCTCATTTACCGTTTTCGACACGTAAGTTGTACTTGTGTTCATGCAGCTGAGACTCTCCTCGTTGCAGCAGCCTCCACACCTGAACACATTCACACAGGGAGGCTTGAAAAATTTGTTGGTTGTTGTACCCAGCTCTTTGGCAACTTCCACGCAGGTTTCCCTTGGCACACACTGAGTCTTTTGCCATTCTTCATCTATGACTGGAGAAAACACCATTTTTATGAACAATCATGGCAAAGTTAAACCTCTTGATTAGTGAAGCAGAAGCATAATATAAATAAAAATGAAGTGCTGGCAGGCAATTTGCACTTACTTGGATGAAATTGCACTTATTTGGATCAATCTAAGGACCAGAGGGAGTCTGAGTGCAAAATTATCCCAGTAACTTACACCAGCTGCACTGTCAGAGAGGTGGTTGCATTTATCTGCCTTTAGCTTTCAATGCAAATGACCAAAATCTCTGTTAATTCCAGCAGATCAGGTGTAGCTGCATTGATTTCCCTTAGCTGAGAGTCCCCAGCTCCACAGTGTCTATCTGACAAAGCTGCCCCATGCCCTGTTCCCCTTTGCTCCAGGGTAGCCTTCCTTATTGTCATTTTATCCTCTCTGTGAGTGTACCCCACCATGGACTCAGCAGAGCCTGGGCCTTAGTGCAAAAGCACATTAATGATTGCCAGATTCTGGTCAGAGGGTATGAGTACTCCTGGTGGATGTCAGCCAGAGAGCACTGTTTCCAAAATGCCCAGTGAAATCCAAGACAAACAGTCTCACACCTCAGCACCATCAGGGGGTTCAAGGCTGAATAACAGGAATTATGAATTCAGCCATGAGTCATCTGTTCAAAACACCGTGGCATCTTTCAAACTCTGACTTGCTGTAGACCAGTAGACTGGGCTTGACTGATTTGTCAAATTCTGACTGTGAGAAGGAATAACTGCCTGAACCAGAGAAAACAGTGACATTTGCATAATATACATAATACAGTCCTGAATTTTGTCTAGAGGTGGCTCTCCTTTTTTTGCCTTTTGCTTACTTGATTCAAGTTATGGAATTGCTCATGAGTCATCAATGCTTATGCTTTAAGTTCTTTTTAAAACGATGAAAAATATTTTTTCTCTTTACCCCGTATGTCAGGCTTGTGAAAAATGAAAAGCAACTTTTATACTATTGAAAAAATGCTCCCTCTTCCAGTGCAGTCCACCTCTCTACTATTGTAAAAGCAGTGCCTACATTTACAGTGGAGTTCTGAGAAAAAATAAATTCTGGAATACTTTTAACCTACATGCTATACCTCACCTTCAGATGAAGCTCTATTTCTCTCATTCCTGACTTTCCTTTTGTTATTTTTAACTTTTTGTTCAACTGACTTTGTATATTTAAATAATTTTGTTTGTTCGTGCCAAGTCCTTCAACAGGGTTGATTTGCTCCATTTTTCAGTCATGCACAGAGTACAGGAAATAAGAGTTTGATGTCTGAATTGTGAAGAAGAGGCATAAATTAAGAGAAGAATAACCATTAAAATTAATAGAATTTTCCAGAGTAATGTTAGTTCTATCAAAACAGCAATCTAATCCTCACATTAAAATAGAAAATAAAGTGTTTGCCAAACTCATTAAGGTATGTGCATGTAATCCCTTCAGATGTCACTTCAATGAGTATGAGCAGTGATGACCTTTGCAGTTACACATATCCTCACTTTATTAACCACTTCTTTAGCAGAAGGGCTGTTACAGGAACTGGCTGCCAAGCAAGTGGGTGTCACATCTTGTTCAGAAGCCCTGTGGTCACCCTGGTCATTTCTGTGACCAAACACAGAGCAGTTTCTGAAAAATTTGTCTGTGATACAGTCCCCATCTTGAAAGTGCTGAAGTCCTGAGTGACTGAGCAGCTCTGGGGAGACTGTGATTACATGCAGTGCCACAAACTTTCAGTGAATTCACTGTTAAAGCTTTAGAAAGGAGGAACAAAGTCCTCAATTTTCCCTGATCGAGTTTGGAGTGCTGTGGAAGATACTTTAGTGAAACAATGGTAAGTCTTGACCAAGCCTTCTCATCAAAACATTTTATTAAAACACAACAGATGTCCTTGGCAGAAAGGTCACTGTTTAATGACTGGAAAGGGTGTGGGAAAGAAATGCATGTTTATGGGCCTGTGTTTTTTTTAAAAGGAGCTTTAGCACTTTGAACATATTAATATATTAGAACAAAAGTACTTTCTGTCTTGAGATAATTTCACTTTGAATGGAAGAATGGAGAAGATTGCCCAAGGAGCTTTTTTAAACTTGAATTTCAGCAACTTGACTTTTAATGAGAAAGCTGACATCTCTGTGTCTAAAGTTAGGTTTTCAAAGGGAAAGTAGGAAGCAACCTAATCGCTGTTCCAAGAAGAAAACTCTATCTACATGACCATAGTAAAATAGAACCACAGAACAGTTTCGTTTGGAAGGGACCTTAAAAATCATCTAATTCCAACCCCATTGCTGTGGGCAGGAACACCTTCCTCTAGACCAGGATGCTTAGTATTCAATCCAGCCAGGCCTTGAACACTTCCAGGGATGGGTCATCCACAGCTTCTCTTGTCAATCTGTTCCAGTGTCTTCCTAATATCTAATCTAAACTTACCCTCTTTTAGCTTCACTGCATGCCCTTGGGAAAAGTCCCTCTCCAGCTCTCTTCCAGCTCCCTGTTAGCTACTGGAAGGCTGCAATTAGATCTCCATGGAGTCCAGGCTGAGCAGCCCCAACTCCTTAGCCTGACGTCATAGGAGAGGTGCTCCAGCCCTGGGACCATCTCAAATTAGTCACAGCACACTAAATGGCACAGTGACCTTATTACGTGAATATTATTTATGTTATAAATATTGAATTACATTATTCTGCCATTGAAAATGCCCATTTCAATGTTCCCTGCCTCAGTAACATTTAACAACATCCCCTGTTGTCATGCTGTTTTGACAAAAGGGGATGTTTTAGTTTTGCAGAACTGTTGGTGTTCACTAAATGAGCAGCAGTGAGTAGAGGCAGCACTTGACTCTGGGTACTCCTAATAACTCTCTGGATTTTTAATGTTTCTGAGAGAATTATAAGGGTATGTAAGCAAAATGTTTATCACTATTAAAAGCTGTCTTAATTGTTCTTCGTATTTGTTTTAACTTTTTTTCTGTACAAAATTCTGTTAAAAGTATAAAACCATCTCTGTAATATGAAAACCGTCTTCAGACAGGCACTTGTATACACATCTCTGTGCTGTGGCTCAGAGAAGCAATTTAAGGCCTTTGCTCAGACATAATTTAGCTGAGGAATGGTGTGTGCATGTGGCTGGGGTTGTTGTAAAAGTGGTATTGGAACAGGATCAGCAATATCTGATTTCCCAAAAGGAAAGTGATATGATAATATCACATCAAGATAAAGACAACAAGAGATTATCTCAGCCTGTCCTTCATTGGGCAGGCTACAGTTTAGCTTTCCTGTAGGATGTCCATTTGCTGGACCAAAATATATTAACTGATCCTTTGTTTTACATCCATGAATATGCAATGCCTCTTGAGCATCCCAGCTACAAGGAACAATATTCATACTTGCTCCAGATGGAAGGGAGTAGGTTGTGATTCTCCACTTTTAGTTGCTGGTTGCGTGCCTCAAGGCCTACTCTTCTCTGGAGAAACGTCCTCAAACAGATCGAGGTTAGGAAAACACCTTATTCATCTCAATTCCCACACAGACACTGCTGCTGGTGCAGTGCCTTGTATCAGAGCACACCTAATAAAAAAGGGATTTCTATGCCTGCAATAAAGTTTATTGCAAGCAAGTTCTGAGATGCAGCTAAATGTTGCTGTCCAGCCCCTCAGCCAGTCATTCTGACCTGGTTTTTGTACACTGACTTCTCTTTCTTTTGTGCACTGATGAACAGTACCTCTTCCCTTTGGAGAGTATGCAGAGAAAATAAGTGTGATTTGGCCACAAAACATGGAGGTGTACTCAGGCTGTTGTCTGACACTTTTTCATACAAAGTCATTCATTTTCCAGTAATGTCCTGTTGTTTCCAGTGTGGGCACATTCTAGGAAACCCCTCACTTACTTCCCAGTTTACTGCACAAGAATCAAGGAGGGATCTTGAAGCTGAGATCAGACTTGCCACAGACCTGCACCTACCTTTCAGTGTGTCAATATCATAGAAAGCAGCAGCAAATCTGGTAGAGCGGTGTGAAGCAGAGCGGGAGTCTAAGTTGGCCAGGCTCTTCAGTTTTAGCCTGCATTTCCACAGCTTCCAGTCCTCAGAGTGAGTGATGTGAAGCAGCTCTTCCAGGCTAGATGCTCTCCTAATTTGCTGTTCTGAGCGCTCCAGTGCTGACAGAGATGTCCTCTGGAAGGAAAGGGGGAGGTCAGAAAGCCAGAACTCTACAGCCTGTCACCAGTGCAGCACTTGTACCAAAAGGCAGCACATTACTGAGGACATCTGAGTGTACCTGGGAAAACAGTGGCACACAGAGATGTCCCAGGCTCTGAGAGTGCCCAGCACCAGACTTACCTGCAGGATTCGTGTCCATATAGATTGAGAAGGAGAGATACCCACTTCACCCTCTTCGTGACAGCCCTCAGAACTATGTGACAAATGCAGACTTTACTGTGTCCCTGGTCTCCAGGGAACCTGGTAGACTCTGCTCGCATCACTGCTGTGCCTGAGCTGGCCAGTGGTGCCAGAATGAATCCTAGGTTACCCTACAGGTAACTTGAATCAGTTCAGCTGGTGAGCCCAGCCCATGTGCCTCTGTAATAAGCCACCTCAGGTGTCAAAGCCAAGAGACACCACTGCAGGGTCAGGTGATACAGCTGGAAGCTGTGCTAAGTACGAGGGCCCATCCATACAGCAGGCAAGCACATCATTCAACATGCTGCAAAGTGCAGGATGCATCTGCCATCTCCCATTGTGACTACACTTGGGTCATGCCCATGTCCAGCCTCAGAGCTGTGGCTGTGCAGCAGCGTTAGCAAAGTCTTTATATTTTCCACCTGTGAGATGTTCATGACCACTGCTTCCATTGGAGAAAACTCCCGACAAAGACCTGTGCCATCAGTTTGAAGTTAATATTCACTTTAAAATAGCTGTTTAACACTTAATATTGCACAGCAGCCTGTAACAATACTGCTTTCTTTGGCTGCTGCTTTCTGACATCTGTGTTTGTGCCTTTATCAAGGCACTGAGTATTTATTTCCACTGACTCACCAGATCTGCTGAAAACATTGTCTCCAGCACGAGTACGAGGTTATCTTTGTAAATGTCTGTGTTGCACTGGGCTGGTGCTCTTTCAGCTGTGCTCTGGTCATACAGTGAACTGTGGTTTTTGACTTGCAAACAAAGGGCTGCAGTGCCAGCTGTCATAAGTAAAATTCCAGCCCTTTAAACAAAGCTGCAGTACAAGAAGCTGTCAGTGAGGTGTGTAGCAGACAGCAGTCTCAACCAGTAGCAAGTGAGTGCTCTGTAGAGGGCTGGGGAAGGGGTGAGGGAAAGGGCCACCTACGAAAGGAAGATTTTTAGATGAGATCTGAAATCCAAGCACTGAGTGCATCTGTTACTTGTTATAAAGACATCTGTGGCATTTATTTTGCAATACAGATGTTAGCCAGTACACATGGGCCAAGTTAATTTTTGGGCAATTACCTTCCACTGACCTAAAATTTTTTAAGTAGTTAACTCAGAAAGAGTTGTTTTCTCTCCTTTTATGCCCATACAGAACATTACATCGTGCTCTAGCAAGTTGCCATATTTCATTATAGAGAAGGCTGCTTCATAGGTCAATGATTTCTCATGCATTTCATATGTGGTAAAAACTGGAAACCCCATCTCAATCCTTATGAACAAATAGCTCAGAAGGAATGTGAATACTTAGCACCAGTAACTGAATTTCTAGACAGCTTTACAAACAAGATACCCAGAATTTTGCTGATCCAGGAAAGCTGAAATTCAACTTGAGGTCAATGCATCAAGACTTATTTGTTCTGAGAACCACAGCTTATGTTCACTCCCATTCACAAAGTGTCTCCTTGGTCTTGCAAAACATGTGAGTGTAGGACCAGCACTGGCATGGTAATGGAATCAAAGATATCAAAACTGAACTCTATTAAGCATTAACTTTTCTTCCTCTCTCTTTGTGGTACGAAATATGTTCAAGCTGAATCAGCATCCAAGACTTCTAAACTAGACTGAGTTTACGGAGAACCTGTAAAATGAGATGATAGCTTTCTGGAACTTAGATGATATATCCCTGCACTTCTTGTAAGAGTCAGCAGTTTGGGATGACTAGCTTCTCAGTTTCTCTTACTCCTATATCAAAAGGTTTTATTAGTCACAGAATCATAGAATTGTTAAGGTTGGAAAAGACCTCTAAGATCATCAAGTCCAACCATCAACCCAACACCACCACTGTGTTCACCATTTAAGCAAGCCCTGATTATTATATGAGCAAAATAAAGTTTAAACCGAAGATGAAAGAGTACAGAAAAAGTAGCAATACCTCCTCATGGTAAGCAAAGATCTTTGAAGATCTTTAAAGATCTGATTTTATCTAAAGCAGGAATTTTTACTGTTTTAAAGGCTTTTTAATTTTTAAAGGTATACAAATTCCACAATGTGGACACAATACACTGAAATTAACAAACTTGGTGCCATCACAAGTACTATTGTATAGAAGGGTCATTAGTAGAGGTCATTTCTATACCAAAAATGCATCTCCAATAGGATTTGAATTCTGGCAATTATAAAAACCCACCTCTGATATTGATTATAATAGTGGTACTAACAAAACCTGCCTATGCATTCAGGTTGTTTCTTCTCTTACTGCTTTTCATATTTTGGAAATTGGAGGGTATGGTCAAAGGAATTGGAAGAAGCAGTGTTCATTGCAGAATTGTCATCAGAAATGTATCTTGATTAACCTAATCATGATCATCCAAAACTCACACAGAGTTAGCACTTCTCTGTCAGATCCAACTCTGCTCAACATTGCCTAATCTATTCAACCCTGAAGTGAATCTATTGCCCCTTCTCTCATCATGTTTCCTAACACCTCTCTGAGCTCTGCAGCTTGGTGAGATTGCCTGTTGCCTACCATGATAACACAAGAATAATTGTATTCCTGCTTCTTATATTTGACTTCTTCCTAGAGGAATCAGATTTCACAGCTGACTTTTTAACTTCTTCACAGGATTACCTATCCAGCACAGAATTTTCCCTGTGTCCTTTCCTGTAACAACAGCACTGAGATAAAGTATGGTCTTTGCCTCTGAGCATTGCTGACACTAGGCCAGATGGTGAGCTGAAGGCACTGCTGGCATTTCAGGGAGGTCTGAATCTCAAGTAGTGAAAGGATTTTACATTGGGGACATCTATTTTGTTTGTGAGCTGGTTGCCCTGAGCTCCTTCTGTAGCAAAGACAGAGAAATGTAGGCACTTTTAGAGCATGAGTCATTTGAAATCACACTTAAAGTCTTTTTGCTGGATGACCAGCAAGGCCAGGCTCAGATCACAAGAAATATCAGTATGGCAGATCTTTGGTCAAACATATCTCAACACAGATATCTGGGGTATAAAACATCTGAAGAGAAGCACCATATTTTGTTCCAGTCTTGCTAAGTGTTAAAGCAGGAACAGTGAAGAGCTCCTTATGTGTTTCTTTTGGTTTGTTTGAGACTACTACAATGCTCTTATCTAAAACGTTCTAAATGCTTGCTAGAGCACACAGCAAACAGTTAAGCAGCCAGAAGGACATCCTCATCATAATACACTTTGACCACAGAGATGGCTGTCCACAACAAAAAAGCATTCAAAAGTAAAAGCTTAAAAAATGAAAACTGTAGAAGGTGCATCAGCTCCATCAGCAGGACAAAGCCCTACAGCCTGAACTGCTTCTGCTGGCCACCCTCTCCCTCCTGCACAGCTGCTCCAAATAGAGCATTGTCATGAAATCTTTCCAAACCATTCATTTCTGGTCATACTAATTTGAAAAGGATAGCACCAAAAAAAACACAGAACCTCTTACAGTCTCAGACAATACCATGGATGAAGTGCCATAGGGCACCATGCAGGTCCAGAGACTTCTTAATATACTGCTGTTTAAATTCAAGCTCTGTTTAGATATAGACATACTCTGGCTGACTGAAAAGACCTACTTAGAAGAGTGCAGCTTTGGACAGAAATGTGAATAAAGCTTTCAAAGTGAGAAACTGGAGGAGGGTGTTAGAGCCAACAGAGTCCCAAACTTACCTGTCATGTGATTTGGGACTTTATGCCCTTGACAGCAAGTGGAAAGAAGTTAAAACTAGCATTTGAACAGGAGGGGAGCTCTTCACTCAGCCACAGAGCAGAGGAAAGATACATAGATGTCAGACTGACATTTCACTGACATTTCTGGGAGATCCAGCTCCTCACATAAAGCAGAAGAGGAACAGAGCTGTTGACTGTCTGCTTCCCCTGATGTAGCCATCTGCACATGCCGTTTCCCACTTTTCAGATATACCCACCTCCATTTTTCAGTCTTTCTTGATAACTACATTCCTGACTTCCAGGTTCCCCTCCCATTCTCCACTCTGCTCTCAACATCTTGAACTGTTTGGATCCCACTGTGCTTTTATGTTGTTTATTTTTCACTTCTTTCCCCATTTCTGCTAGGTGGGAGTCTACTGAAACCTATCTCAGGCTGAGCTGCTCAGCCTCCTGGTCCAGAGGAACATCAGTTTTTTTTTTCCCTTCCATGCCCTCATCCAACTTTCCTTCACATTGACACAGATTTTAGTAGTCAGCTGAGGTGAGCAGTCACCATTGTGGAAGTTGTTGGTTGTAATGGTTGCAACCAAGACACAGGAGCAGAACTTCACTGCATTTAACATGGCACACATAGGAGCAAAATCATCAACTCTGGCCCCAGAAAGCTTAAAATATGCAGTAAGACTTCAGAGAAAAACAAATTAGACAAGGAGTCATTGGGAAAGGACTATGGCAATGTCATTTCCATGCTCCCAAAATGAAAAAATTACCTGTGGAGCCATATCACTGGAAAGCTCCAAATGTCCTAAACTTTCAGTACCCATCAGTGTACACCCCACAGTCCACCAAAGACATAATGCTATTTCCTGTGAGAAATGTTCGAGTAGAATTCATCAATAACAAATATCAAAGTAGCAGGTTTAAGTAGTTCATTCTTATCTCCTCAGCCTGCTGCTGCTCTTAATGTCATTTTTCTAAGTACCTTATCTAAAAATGGAACCCATACCCCAAGATAAAAAACCAGATTCATAATTAACTGAAGTCACATGTTTTTCAAAACACTGACCTCTCATATGCTCCAAAATTATTCTTCAATTCAAAGAGGAATATCTGTTTTCTTCTATTTTGGCTATGAACAATCATCAGGAAATGATAACGCGAGTTAGCATTGTGGTTTTTGGATAATTACAACTCTTGTCCTTCCAAAAGAAACCATAATGGGCTATCTATCTTCTTCCTAGTAATCTTAGATGCCAGAAAAACCCTGAAAGTAGTCAGCATTAGAAAGGAACAAGAGAAAAAGCAGTGATACATTCAGTGGCCTTTCCTGCCTTGGACGCTGACTAAAATCAGGCACTGAGTTCATTTCCCCACTGATTTATGACTGTCCAATGTTTAGCTTATGCAGCATTTCATACAGATGCACAATCCCACAGACAGCCTGCACTGGGCTCTTTCTTGAGTATTAGTATTGATCATACCCTATCAGAAGCTGCAGCTCTGCAGTTTGCACCTTTTGTCCATCCTTGACAAGCTCCTGGATTTCCTGCTCAGGAAAAATAAATCAAAATTATGTCTAAGAAAGCCAGCAGAACCCACCTTTGCAGAACTCCATCTTTTTTCTTGGCATATGCTGCTCTTTTCAGCAGCATTAATGCTGTGTTTCAAGACCTCCTGGAGGCATTTTGAACAACGGAGGAAAGATGTGGAGTGCAACAGTAAAAAAAAAAAAAAAAAAAAAAAAAAAAAAAAAGCTTGTTAAGGTCCTAAATTTACGTGAGGACCTATAGCATAAAAATGTGTGAGGTTGTATTT
Organism: Phylloscopus whistleri; assembly: GCA_017589585.1. Taxonomy (NCBI): domain Eukaryota; kingdom Metazoa; phylum Chordata; class Aves; order Passeriformes; family Phylloscopidae; genus Phylloscopus; species Phylloscopus whistleri. The sequence goes on along the minus strand of JADMLD010000552.1, from coordinate 2,939,034 downwards.
AACAAAACAGCTGCATGAATGATCTGCATTGATGCAGATGAATAATACTTTGTGTGCATAAGAAAGCAAAAATAAAAATTGATTTAAATCTGTATTTTGCTCAATCTGTCTACATTTCACTCTGTACTCAAGCATGCTCACAGACCCAGGAAATACATCCTGAAAGCTTTAAACATATGATTACTTTCCTTAAGCCCCAGCCTTACAGTCTTTCTTTACAGTAGGACAAAAACCTCTGCCTAAAGTTAAGCAAGTGTAAGAATTCTTCTGATAAGGAATGTTTTTCTGAGTTAGGGTCACAGACACTATCATGGCAAGTGCTGCATAAACACCAATGGAAATTTTCAACATTACCACTGTGTCTGGGGCCAGGACAAATGATTAAGGAACCTCTTGATAACCTTGCACTGTTTTATGATCCATCCTCTCAGCAGCTCAGCAATAGAAAGAAGGTAACAGATTTATCTTGCCAGTGAAAGCAGATTGTGTCTGCATAGCACAGTGATGATTCTCTTAATGCCATTGTAGCACAAACTTGGCCAAACAGGCTTAAGATAAGGTCAGACTAAAGCTTTCAAAATTAACCAATCTGTGGGGTGGCAAGTTTTGTCTCAGAATGAGGGCTCCTGAACACAAAGAGTACTGGCAGCATGTGAGGGCGTTTTGAACCTTTATGTCAGAGTTCTGTGCTTTATGCAGCTTTGGAAACTGCATTCAGTTCAAGAAAAGTTGAGAAGAAGACAAAGACCTGATGCAACCAGAAGGTGAATTCCCTCTGTTCCAGTGCTGCCTGAAGGCTAATCTCAGAACTAGATTCAAACCAGTTTAAATACTAGGTAGATGATTCATCACCACAAGAAAGTATTAAGGAATTTTGCTTCTATGTATGCTGCACCTGAAAACAACCTCCTTTTCTCTCCCATGATGCATTCCCCAAGGTGATTTTACCACAGTGTATAAACTGATTATAGTTGCAGGCTCATCTTGTGGAGATAGAGTGCCTACAGCTCCCTGCCACCCCACAATTATCAAAAATAAAAAATAATCTGATTCTATGGTTCTACTCACCTGAATGAATAAGAACTATTTATCTGAGACTCCTCTCAAAGATAATGGAAAAACAGGGCCACTGGGTGAACATTCATCCCATTCTAAAGCCTTTTGAATTAACTGTGCCTCCAAAATGCCTCTTCCTCTCCACTGATTCTGAAGGATGAATTGGCACATCACAGCTTAGCTGTAGTGAGGGGACCTGGATCCCACCCAACTGAGAGTAGTCATAGGAGATTAAAGAACCTCTCCTAATCTAAAGCACGAGCGATTTATGAGGTACACAAATATAGCCACCCAGGAAGTGCAACTGCACCTGGGGTCAGAAGGACCTGGGCATGGCTGAAGGCCAGCACTGGCAGAGGGAAGCCCTCCCTTCCCTGCCTCAAAGCCAGAGTGTAGTTGCCCAGCCATGCTGTGGCTCGCAGGACACAGACTGTGAGCTAATGTGGTCAAGGAACTGCAAGAGAGTCCCTGGAAAAGTTTGGTTCTCTCTTGGCAGGAAAATTAAGCAGCTCCTGCCATTATGACTCCAACACAAAGAGCTACATTTTCCTGATAAGAATAACAAGCTTGTGTGGAGTTTTTGCAGTAAGAACTCTCTTGAGGGTTTTCATCATTATTAGTAGTTTTTTTTAACATTATTGTGTCTCCTATCAGTTCAGAGTCAGGTAAAAATATGGAATGAAGAGAGGATAGCTAACCTGGTGTCTGCAGCCAAAGCAAAAGACACGAGAAAAGAGAGGAAGGCATTCATCCAAAGGGAGTACCAAGGAAACAGAAGACATTGCTCAGAGTAATGGGCCATGATTTTTAGGTAGCAAGGGCTCAACCATTGCCAAATTTTATCATAACAAATATTGTCTATAATACAGCATCTTGTATCCTTGGGGTGCTGCATAACAGGTAATAAAATAGTGAGAGAACTTCCTGCAGCTTGAAAACATGAGGCCTGGAGGAGTGACTTATTGCACTATCAACAAGCAACTGCATCACCCCATAAACATCTATCATGAGGCATCTAACTCTGCCACATGTCTGACACATATTAGCATGCAGTAATTTTATCATCACACTGTATTTCATTTCCAAGGAGAGAAAAAGCATTTGCTTTTCAACTGTTCCAGTAAAATCATATTTTTGATTCTCTGTCAGCTATGAACTTCTGATACAGGGAGTTGCATCCCTGACTATATTCCCTCTGGAAGCATCATTGTACATTATTAGTGCACAAATAAGCTATTTTTAATTATAGTGAACATGATCACAGAGAGACAAAACAATTAGATATTTTGACTTCCTACTAAAATTGTTCTCTGAAACATGATGGGCTTGTCATGGGATTTTTAAGTGGCTATTACAGTCTTTGTCATCTTAGAAGCATGGATGAAATTTCAGGAGCATACAGTACTGCACCATCAAAATGTTGTAAACAAATACTCAAATCTCTCCTAAAAATGTTTCATCTCTCTCAGTGCGTTACCTTGTCCAGACTGAACATTCATTTGATCATCACAGGTACAGCATTAATAACTTGAAGGGGCATTTAGTTTATAGTGGGGACAAGTTTAGGCCCTGTGAGACAAATTTCCAGCTGTCACTTTTTAAAAAGGTTGTTTTTCTCCAGTGAGAGCCATATTGAAAGCATACAGCTTTATTGTCCAAGTGTATAGCAAAAAATATGCAAAGGGACAGAACTTCTTCCCTGAAAAAGCTCAAGGACTGAAGAACAGGCACAGGAAAATTTTGCTTCCCCCACCCACAATCTGTGCAAAACCTCTTTGCAGTCTTGAGAGTCAGAAAGTGTTGGCCTTGGCCATGCATCCTCTCAGGAAAGGATGACTGTGTGATCACAGCACTCCATCCTGGACTCCTGTGTGCCATGGCTGCTGGAAGAGAAACTGCACAGAGCCCTGGCCCTGTAAAAAGAGCTGTGCAGAGTTGCCAGAGCACAGAAAGAAGAACAGACAGATATGCTACTTGTGGGTTTGGGAAGAACAAAAAATGATCAAACTAGTGGTCTGGCCAGGTGTTGTATGAGGTGGCAGAGTGCTGACAGGGAGACATTGGCCTCAGACTGTCACATTTCTCACTGATACATTTGTGATGTTTGAGGGCCTCTTTTGCTAAAACCTTGTCAGTACATTGCCTGGCTGAGACACAAAACCAGAGGAGGGGGAAGCCCTAGACAGCTCCACCTCACTTTCAATGTGGTAAAAAGACTCCTCCAGACACTCCTCCTTTAGAGTCTGTCTTCTTGGTCTCGAGTTTAACTTCCACTGAAGAAGGAGACCTAATTACCCACTTTCTAAACCTTGGTGGTCTAGGTGGTGATAAAACTGCTTCTACTTTAGCTGAAGATGATATGTTTTCACAAGTAAATCATATTAACTTCTCTGTGGCTTCAAGAGAACAGATGTTTTATATTTTGAATGGCCCTTTGAACTAGAATAGATCTTTTGTGGTGCTACAGCAAACAAATCAGACTTCTTGCACTTTAGTAGCATGCTTACATTATAAAAATCCTTGGAGATGAGACATTTTGGTTGCTGTATTCTCTCTTGAATAAACCAAAATATTGAAAGCAAATAACTGAAAACATCAGAATTGGACATGGTTTTGTGGAAGCATGAACCTCAGAATATTTCACATAATTTTTCATGTCCAAAGCAAAGACTGATAATATTTTTTTCAAAATACCTCTCAGAACTATATATGTTTAGCCAGTTAGATCTTTACACCAAAATGAGGCACTTTTTTTCAGCCAGCAAACATTTTGTGTATCAGCTACAACTCTCATTAAAAAGATGCTCCTTCCCAGAGCCAGATTTTTGGCTCTCATGGGAAACATCCTCCAGTTGTGATTTTGAAGGTAACAACATCCACTGTGCATCAGTTTGCTGGCAATAATGGAAAAGCTGGAGTGATAGATGAAAGAAGAGAGTTGGTCTGCTAGGGTATGGATTTTCTTCCTGTTCAAGCCTAGTCAGCTACACTGAGTTTACCTTTAGGTCCCTCCTACAGTGATCACGCAAAGTACATTCATTTGGTCAGTGAAAAAACACAGGTGATTTGTCATAAATGTCCAGTGTGGTAACTCACTGATATATCCTAAATTCTACTGACAGCTTTGGGAGTCTTACAGTACATTTCCTGAGCTCCTGCTTCTGTGCTTGTTCATATGATCTTGCATTGCTGCAATGTGTTGAGGCAGAGGTGCTGCTCAATACAGAGCTCAGCTGGAACATTATCACTTCACTGTACACCAGGTTAGGTGCTGGCCCAACACTGTGACAGGGTGCACACATCAAAAATAGCATATTAAATGTGTTTACAAAGAGCATGTGCAGGCTGTAGTCACCGTCTCTTGATATTTGCCCATTCTTTGGAAGTCACTGGGGTTTGGAGAGTGAGTTTGGAATGGCTCAGTAAGAGAAACCTGCATGAAATCAGATGACTATATATTCTTTAATATTTGAAAGTATTTTTTAATGTGATGAAGAATCCTTCAGTTAGTGCGTTCATTGGTTTTTGGGTTTTCCCCAAGACACTTTAATAAATGTTTTGGAAGTATGACTAGCCAATTGGACAGCTGGGTTTCAAAATGTCACTCACAAAGCAAAGCCATTGCCAACACTGAATGAACTTATGTTACCCCAATCACATGCACACATTTTCCTGGAATTGTAGTTTTTCTTGAGTAACATTTCCCTAGCAATTCAGAAAAGTATCCTGACATGGTTTCTGAGTCACCCTGCTAATTAAAGTGAAAAGTTTTGCCTGTCTTTGTGGCACATTCCCTGTGTGCAAAGTGACATACGATATAGTAACATGATGCAACTTTTTTTGCAATTCAACATGACTCAAATAGAATTCCCTCCCCAGCCTCCCTCAGACAGTGACCACACTGCAGTCGGTGACCATGAATTGTCAAGCCCAACACCACCTGCTTCCCGTGGAACCATGGCTCAGCAAACCCATCCCAACATCCGAGAGTGAGGAAGGCGGTCCACCCCTTTCCAAACCCGTCCCTGTGGTGCCCACACTGGATTGCCAAATCCCAGGAGTGCAGCTCCACGTTGTTTGTGCTCAGTATGACTTGGTGGAAGCAGAAGGACCCTAGATGGCGTCCTACCACCAGCTGAGTGGTCACACACCTTAAATCGCATTTGGGCAAAAAGTATTAAAAAAACACATTCTTCACAAAGGAAGGAAGCTGAATTTTTCTTAATGCAAGAAAGCTAAAATAGCTTGTGCAATTTTTCTGCTGTTCATTGGTACAGAAGCCCATTTTTCACTCTTTTGCTAGGATGTTAAAAAAAAAAAAATCTGCTTGGTTTTCCCATGGGCAAAGGGGTTCTGTGCAGCTGTGCAGGGGCACTCAGCACTTTGTTTCCATTCCTCAAATCCCAGCAAGATGTACCACGATTTCCAAAGCATGCTGGGGAGGTAGGAAACAGGTGGAGAAGTAGATAAGAGAATGGCACACAGTGAGAGGAATAAGAAATTTCTCAGGAATAAGTGTTTCTGTAGGAAAGTTACCATATCAGATTTACTTCTCTGCAGCAGCATAGCTCAGGTAATTTTTCCCCCTCAGTAATATGGTCTCAAACCCAAGTCCAAGAAAGGGCACATGCCAGTTCTGTAACTGGACTTACTTGCCTTGAGAGAAAGGCCTGAAAGAATCACAGATCCCACTGTGTGATAACTATAAAAAATATTATACAAGGGGGTTTTTAGTGGGAATAAGGATAAATGAGTTATCACCTACAACTGTGCCTTATTTATTTTTCCCAAATGCCAGTATGGTGTCCACAGGATATAAAACACAAGTAAACCTTGTCTGGAATAGCAGCAGTGTTGATCAGAACAAAAACTACAGACACCATGGCAGAGGTCTCACAAGCCAGAATTTGCACCATTTCTCCTGTTTTCAGGCAGATCTTTTCTCTGCTTGCCTCCTGTGGGAGCCTACATTGATACCACCACACCATTGATTACAAACAACACAAATGCCTGTGGGGAGAAAGCACCAGTAAGCTGCAGAAAACAGAAACAAGCAACACTTGCTGAGCCTGAGCTGGTGGCTTGTTTTGGTTGCTTTCAGACCACTAATTAACAAAAGGACTACCCTCTGAACCTGCCTTCTTGCCTCTCCTTGGTTTCACAACTTTCAGATGTGAGCTACAACTGATGGCAAAGTTTAATTAGTGCTTAATTTCAAACAGCTGATAATTGGATTTCTCTAATGCTGCATCTGATTAATCTACACAGCCTGGTGTACTTTTCCAGGCTCTGCTCTGTCCTAAAATCCTAGCTGAGATGCACTGGATTGGATCAGCAGCTGGGAGGGATTTTTTTGCTGTTTCTCATGAGCGAGAGCTGTTCTTGATAAAGTAGCAGCATGTTAGTGGTTGCCTTTCCAAACTGATAAGAGCCAAGGACGGATGCTGTGTGGCATGATAACAATACAGGATTGTTCTGTTTGCCTTCAGTGCACCTTGTCAAGGCAGTAGCAGATAAGTCAGAACAAATTGGCTTTCCTCACAACTTCTCTGATAGCTTCTCACTTCTGAAGGAGAAATACAGTAATTTCTGCAGGAATGTTGTGAGTATATTTCCACATTTTTGGCTCATCGTGCCTATCAGAGATGGTAATCACAGAGAATAAAAAGCAGCAGACAAAACTGGGAGAATGAAATACTTCTGAAAACCACAATCTCATAATATTTGTTTAGAAGTGTTTCCTAACTTTGAAAGGAAGCTGGATTTGAGATGAAAAGCCTAGTTTAAACAGAGAAATTGACATTTCAAGTTGCTTTTTCTAGCAGTTGAGCATTCTGCTGGAATTTCAGGGGTTGCCTTTGAGGAAGAGATCCCATGACATGGAAGATTTGTTCAAATCTAACTTTTCTAGAAACTGAGCAACATTTGCAAGAAATTAGAAATTAAGAAAGCTGTGTAGATCTATCTGAAAAACAGTGTCAGTTATAATTACAGAGACAAAATCTTACAGCCAGCTCTGCTGCTCAGGTTTCCTCACAGAGCTCTGTTTCAGTTGTACAGACAGACAGACTGCAGCTGGCTCTCGGAAAGGAGACGTAAAGAGCTTCCTGATTTCTTCCACCCATCGTGTGATGGCTCTCCAGTATTTCCATGCCTTCCCAAGGGCAACGCATTTTCCACTTAGGTGGTCCAGGGTCTCAGGAGGATGAGGAAGTGCTGCTTCACTCTCACCAGTGGACAAGGACTACGTACCAGCTGTGTTTGCAAAGTGGCTATCTGCTCTGTGCTGTTCACAGTGACAGTAGGAGATTAAGAAGATCTTTTTGAGCAAGAATGACAACTTGAGGCTTTAACAATGTTTAGTGCAGAAGTAAAAAAGATTTAGCTGTGGAAAAGGAGTGCATGTAACAGAGAGCAGCCATGTTTAGCTCCCAGCTAAGCCTGCCTAAACCCTCAGCCTTTTGATCAGAGAGCTGCTTTATAGCTCAGGGACACTGCTCAGGCCTATCCACTGTGGGTTTCTCTCTAACAAAACCAAAGGAGGGTTCAGCATGAGGAGAACACCTCTGCAAAAGGAAAGGGCTCTGAGTTTGTTTAACTTGGAAGTGACCACTTGTTCCTTTCTCCTGCCCATCCCTCAACACTTTATTAATAATGTGAAGCAGCAGAATTGAGGAGGAAAGCAATGAGATTTTCATTCTCCAAGATCAAAACTTGCAGCCTCATTAGAGAGGCAGTTTTAGTGTTGGAAGGCAGAAGCAACTCTGATGGATCGTTGGCTTTTCTTGGCAAAAAATCTGCCTCAGCTCTGATGAATATAGGACATAGCTCTTCACATCTAATTTTAAAATTCTGGAAAAAGTAGTTTATGCCTGTTGCTGCTCTAGGAGAGGAAAAAATTTGAGGGGGAGAGACAGAAAAAGAGACAGTGAAATTTGTGGTTCTCCAGCTGAGAGGTTCCAAAACGTAAGGGACTGTTGGGACAAGAACTTCAATAAGGAATTTTTAAAGCATTTCCTGATGAAAGAAAAGACCTTAAAAATTAATTCTCAGTCTTCAGAAAACCCATGTGGAAATCTAATTCTTCCATGAGGACTTCATATGCTAGGTTGGCATCCTGAACCAAGCCCCTGGAGGGCAAGGGCCAGCCTTGACATCAGTTCAGCTCTGGAGCCAAGCCCTGTTGGACACCTGTGTGGCTGTGCTGCCCCTGTCTGAGGCTGCCCACTGCTTCCCACCATGAGCCTGTGCTCCAGTTGGGTTTCTGACTGACAGACATTTGATGTTCAGGCTGAAACTTTCCATACCAGATGTCTGCCTCAAAATTATTTTAATAATTTTTTTGCTCTCTCTGTCAAAATGGTTTGACCGCAGTGGAGGATGAAGCTCTTCCTTTATCCATGCAAAATTTTTTTCTGTTTCCCTACTGTGAATCAGATGAGATGAGAATTTTTGACACCTGAGGAATATTTTTTTTTTTTTTGGCTCAGACGTGTCTACTGCTATCTTTGAAAAAAATCCACCCAGGTGTGAAAGAGTAGAACAGCAGCATAGCCTTCCCAGGACTGTGCAGCAGTCGGGTCCTGTGCTGGTTCCAGTCCATTCAGGAGCAGAGCAGGACATGGATGCAGGCCACCCATGGGTGCAGGTCCAGCCTATGGGGCTGAGAGCACAGGACCTGCCCTTCTTCCCCCTCTGGAAGGGGATCTGGGATTCAGGGACAGGAAGCTGCTGGATTTGCCTGTGGGAGGGGAAGGAGATGAATACTCATGGAGGAGGGCAAGACCTGGCCAAGGAGGTTGAGATCATCTTTGGAGATCAGAACAAGAAGTGTTCTGGAGGAAAAGGAAAGCTGGGGCAGTTAAAACCACAGGGACAAAGAATGAAGCTATGGATGGAGAAGGAAATGGAGGAACCATCGACCGATATTACTGGAAAACGAAATTGTCCACTAGGCCTGTATCTGAGGAACTTGGACAACATTCCTGAGGGTCTGCGAGAGAAGAAGGATGTCCCCACCCAGGAGGAAGCAGGTGGGAAGGAGGGTGACACTTGGATAGCACAAACAAGAGACCAGTTGGAAAACGGAGTCCCTGAGTCCTGGAGGCAAGGGAACACAGATCAAGTGTTGGGAGTAGAACAGGTCGGGAATGGAGAGAGGAAGGAAGAGCTCTGACAGGCAAGGAATACATGTACATGGTGAGGAAAAGGGATTCCTGTGATTGGAATAGGATGGAGTTTCTGAAGGGTTAGGAAAAGCCAACTGCCATGGAGATGCTGGATCACAGCAGTTTGTACATAAGCTTTTTAACATCCATACCTTTTATCAGGGTATTTGAAGGGGAAAAAGAGAGTATTTAAACCCTTAGCCCCCTGAAACTCTATTATATGATACCACACTGATGCCACCTGATGGTTTAAAGCATAAACAGTTTTAAAACTTCAGGTGTCTTGGGCAGAGCTCACTTAACCTGGATTCATATAACAGAGGGCAGAGCAGGTTGCTGGTGCTTAACCCTTCCTAGGTCTCACTGGTTGTGTATTACCTGCATCCTGACCTTGTGAGTTTTATCCAGGCAATGCTGCTGTTGATCTTAAAGAGTTTTTTAAAAATAAGGTAGGGTAGGTGAATGCAATACTTCATTTTGGTGTACTGCAAATTCAATTTGAGGTGCAAATGGTAAAAAATAGTCATAACCCCTTGTGGCATCCAACACTGTAAGATGAAGGACGTTTTGTGGTGTATTTCCACATATGTGCACACACAGAAGCCCACTCTAGAAACCAACCCAGAAAGATAACACTCTATGTAAAAACATTAAAAGCTAAACAAATGGTTTAGCCAAAAACCTCTGTCTATGCCAAAAGAGCCAGAGCAAGCAGAAAGCCAGTCTTTTCCTTTTGGCAATCAGCAGCCAATGCAAGTGAAATACAAATGTGAAATACGAATACAGCATTTGAGTGTGATACCTTTTTGAGTGTGACCTATAAGATTCCTTTAGGATAGTCTTGGAAACTCTCAGTGAGTTGTTTCAAGAACAGTAGCCTGTGGCTAAGCTGGCTGCTTGACAGTGGTAACCAAATTTCAGTGAAAATAATCACAATTGTACCTATGTTGGATGGACAATCCTATCACAGTGAATGAGCTGCAAGCCAGAATAAGCTAGCAAGAAGAGCATTTACTCTAGGCAAAGTGGATATGGATTCAAAGTTTATAATTAAAGGGCTTTCTAGTGGTTTTACTATTGTGCTGAATAAACTTGTGTCCCACATGCGGCTAGAATTATCACCCCTGCCAGTTATAAAACTCTGTTACTATTCTGTATTAGAAAGCACATTCTGGTTTAAATAAAGTGATTCCTACAAGTACAAAACCGGTGATTTCTCATACAGTGCACAAAGTTAATGTATTAAACAAGGCTGATTACTCTGGTCCTAATGCCTTCAGAGAATTGATTGCTGAGGTTGTAAATTAAAAGCTTGTGAACAGTCAGCAGGCATCAGTCATCCTGAGGCACACATTGCTCACCACTCCTGACTTATTGGGCTGGCAGCAGCAGTCTGCAATTAGGCACACAACTTAGCATTTCTTTTCTAAAGCACAGGTCAGCGTGCAGCAGGCTCACAGACTGGTGTGTGGTCATCGCTTGCAAGCAGGAGGTTTTCTGAAGTGAAACAAAAATATTAGCTTGTTTATCTCTGCTAGTGAAAAACAAATAATTTGTTCTGGACCACACACTGAATTAATCATTTTTGGACAGACTGCACGTGTAGAAACTTGTTCCAGTTTTTGTTCTGATTTTTCTAAATGATTGTCCTGGGTGTTCTCACATTGTCTCAAAGTCAGATCTGAAAAAATCCTACTCTCATGGTGAGGCTTCAGCTTAAATTTTGAATATAGTAAATTTCATATCCTATAGTCAGAAGAAAAGTTAATTTTCATGCAATGTGTTCTACTGTTACTAGTTGCTGTTTATTTTAAAATCCTATATAACTTCTTCTAAGGAAGGAAAAGAAAAATGTTTCTTTGGTATCTGGCAAACAAGTGAACAACTGATGAACACGTGTTTTTACAGGGAAAATTTCAATGCCAGCATACTAATTCCTGCAGTTATAAATACCTGAAATAAAAAAGTGTATTTACCAAATATTCTAAATACTCTGACTTGTGTTTCTTTTTCAGATTTTTCTTTTATTTTGCATGATTGAAAGTAAAATTTTAACTCAAGAACAAAGTATAAAACAAGTACTTAATAACTAGTAAAAAAGTAATAAAATATTAAACAGAAAATATGGATTTAAATTCCTTGTAGATTAATTTTCCTCTATGACTGCTAAACATCTCTGCAACTAAACCATCATCAAAGAAAAAAAACAACAACCCATTACCAAAACAGCAAGAAACCCACTACCTTGCACAGTAAATGTAGCTAATTCCGGAAATTTGTATTATTAAGAATCACAGTAAATAAAGTTCACTTACCTTCACAGACCCATTCTCATAGTCAGATCCTTGCAGCAGATGTAGAAAAGAAACTATGAAAATATTCACAGTTGCCCACGATTTGTACATTCTGATGTTTAAAATCCACAGGTTACTACGCAGTCGTTGTTGTACAGCTGGAAGTGTCTGTTGCAAAAGGCATTTCTCTACCACCAACACAGAAAAGCTTCCAGAATTTCTCTCATAAGCTCACAAACGATTTCAGCATCTGAGAGTAAATAGCTGTCTCTTTGCTGCTCAAAACAATTGTAAGTTCCTCTAGAGAATGTAATTTCTTAGAGCAGATCTTAGATACACTTGAAATAAAATCATGATAAGGTTTTAAATAGATGTGTATCTGTATGTATACACATACAGACTCACAAGCAATCAGGTATGGATTCCAGTTAATGAAGTTAATATATCTTCCATCAAGACACAAAGAGACATACAAAATCCATCTGTGGTCCAGAAAATGTAAGAAGTCTGCTCGATTCTGTGCTCCGTGTTACAGCAGGCTTTTAAGATGGTAGTGTAATGGCCAGTGTTTTGAGCTGAGAGCTGTAATCCAACTCTGTATGAAAACTTTTTTCACAACCTTCATGGAAGCTTGCAGAAGCATGTGTCTTAAATCTGATACAGACTTTGGCAGTAACACAGGCAAATTTTGGCTCAAATCCCATTTTCTTCCTACCAATAGCATAGCAGTTTTTAAACTAACTGATGCAATCTAGACTCCCATTATTTTAAAGAAGATTACCTGAAACATGAAACTTCAGCACACGTTCTTACACCACACACATATTTTATGTTACTTCTCTGAAAAAAAAAAAAAGGGGAGGGAAAAGAAAAGAGAAAGACTGACTTTCTTTCATGTGTTCTAGCTTACATGTCATAAGGGTTTCTGAATAAATTTTAAGAAGCAAAGAACTATCTTTGACAACAAACAAGATTTTGATTTTTTAAAAGAAAGCTCATGAAGCTACAGATATAAAAGGCCAAAATCTCTTTTTATTGCAACAAAACAATCAGCATTTCTGCTCCAAGATAAGTATGTATTTTCTCGGAATATTTCTGCAGTTTTGAACAGAGATTTAAAAACAGAGATCAATCATTTAAAATTATAACAGGGACAAAGACTCCAATAATTATGCATCTTAAATCTATATTGCTGTACTCATATATGTTCTGTTCAGGAGAATAGTTCCACTCTCACACGTTTTAGTGTTTGCAGAATCAGACTCCACCGTTGCTCACATAAAACAGTTAAGTACGTAACACTTCAGAGTCCTGGTTTCTTACCTCTGATGTCCAAAAAAGTGCTGTCTTAAATACAAGTTACACTTCTCTACCCACCATTAGGTTGAATAATTTCTTCTTCAGTATTGACCACAAATGGACCTTAGCAAGAAAATTATTTTAATCTAGTCTTTCCAGTTGTTGTCTGTTAACTGTCTTTAGGTTTTTAAAAAATATATGTAACTCTATTATTTTTTAGCTTGGCTTTTTCCCACTTGTTTTGTGAAAGCAATCTATTTCTCTTTTTTTGCTTCCTCCCCCACCCACCCTACACTGTTAGTACAAGGACAGCAGGAATTTCACCTCTTTGAAATGAGAGTGAAAAAGCTGCTTTGTCAGTGTACCTGCTGCTCCCCCTCATACCTCCCCTGCACCCAGGTGCCAGAGATATTCACACAGTTTTGCACACCCCATGCTATGAGGGTCACCCTGTGTCTGTACTGTAGGTTATAATTCAAACTCTTTAAACTATTTCATTCATCATTTTCAATTATTGTGTTATCTAATGCTTATGTACAGTCACCTTGACCTCATTTAATGTCTCTGGTTTTCTTCTGATACTAATATCCATCTCCTTGCAGGGGCTGAAAGCCTGCTAAAAGAAATGGATATGCCTCAGCCTGGGATGCACAGCTTCCGAGTAAGGGTTCAGACCAAAAATAACCTCTGTAGGCTCAGGAATACATGAAAATAACTTTCTATCGACCTGTAGTTCACTGGAGGGAGTGTCTGGCCATACTCACCTCTCATTTAAGGGATCATTTGGAGCACAGACGTGGAACCACAGGAGAATCAAGAAGCAATAGGTGCCTTCTCACCTTAAAGCCTGGTGGGTGGGATCCTTACACAGCCTGTCTCCAGCACAGTTCAGGGGTGAGCTGCTCTGCTCCCTGGTAGGGCTGGGGCCAAATGCCCACAAACTGCCCTTAAGGGCAGACTCTAAGCAGTCTAACATTAGAAAATTAAGGCTGTGTGGTTTGGAAAGGCTGGAGGGAAACACCCCAGTAATATTTTCTCCATGTTGTAGTTCATCACTGTTACTTACCAAATTCAGCTCTGAATTACAAATACATTTGGAAAGATCAGGCCTGTATCTTCCTCAAAGCAAAACATTCATCAGAAAAGGTCACCCACCTCTGGCTTTAGGGGGCTTTTTTGGCAGGAAGACTGCACTGACCCTCAGGCACCGAATCAAACTAATTTATACCAGAGCAAGTTAGATGCTGCAGGCAGAACATGAAAAGTACCAAGTCTCTCCCTTAGGACTCAGACACAAAGACCAGCAAATAAAGAAAAAAACCCTCTTGTTAACTGCAGAGGACTCTAAAGCTGGCTCAAAGCTGTTAGTGAAAGCAAAGGCAAAGTAAGAGAAACCAGCTGATAGGACAACAGAGCAACTCAGATAATAATTTCTGGGAAACTGTTTTCAGTATCTGTATCACTGTGCTCATCCCATTCCCTGTTGTTCTTGTCTCTCTCCTCAGTTACCGATAAGAATCAGTTCTCCTTTCAGCACCACCTCAGCTCTGCTCTTTACACAGCCGCCTTATGATTTTTCCTGCCTAGTGTTTGAAAGCAGTTTAAATACTTTTGTGCTGGAGCTCAAATCTCAGAAGCAGGGTGAGATTATATTGCAGACTGCCTGCAACAGCAGTGAACAGACTTGCTGTCTGGCCAGACACCTCTGTTTTCAATTAATTTGTGAACATAAGTTAACAACACACACACTCTAGTTTCCTCTTTTATCTCACTTAGCTGTTGTAGAACCACCTGCTCAGTTCTGTGCAGGGTTTGGGGTTTGTACTTCTTTTAAAATATAACACTGTCTAAAAAGAAGCTTAAATAAAATTTATACGACTATTTAAATTACTTTTGTAACTGATTAATCAGCTCCACATACATCAGCAATGCTAAATACTGCATAATGAACTGAAAATTCAAACATTTATACCACTTTTGGGTAAGCAGCTAATACATCAATACTGTGGCAGTGAGACAGTTTTCTGCAAGAACTTAAAATTTTATTTAGTTAAATCTGTTTCTAATATTGATCAACACTGATGTCTGAAATGGATGAACAATCCAGATTAAAACTTTAAATCTATTTATCTACAAGCACTATGTATGATTTTTTCAATAATATTTGAACTATGAGTCTTTCTTCCAAAGTAATAGTCTCACATACATTGCACAGAAACCCTGAATCACTGATTCCTATTCTCTGTTTTTTGTGATGGAAGAGAACATATAAGTGACTCAGAACTTGGTGGATTAATCATCATTTCTTGGTACTTTTATGGTAGGATATGCAGACCAAGTGCATTTTATTTACTAGAACTCTTCACCATGATGCATTGAGGGTTCTATATTTGGACTTCACATAAAGAGAAAAAAGGCCAGTACAGATGACTAGAACTAAAAAAGCAGCACCATAGTTAACTCGTGCACTTCTTGCATGCATGCACACACAAGGAACAGAAGAATTTCCTGATAATGCTGAACAACTCATGTTCTTCAAGCTGAAATCCTTTCAGGTGAGACAGTAAATTCCTTCAGTAATCTGAAAAGAACCTAGACCTGCAGATAAGCCCTTACCAGTGTCACTATTAGCCAGAAAAAAACCTAAAAGGGAATGCCTCAAACAACAACAAAAAAATCTTCATTTGGAAGAATTTAACAAAACACCACAGGATGATATTTCAGGCTTTTAACACAAGAGTATGCCATAAATCATAGGACTACTCAGATCAGGGAAGGTTTGTGAGGATATGCCCTAAATAAACTCCAACTAAATTGATCAGTTTGCAAAGTTGAAATTGGAGATAAATAAGGCAGTTCATAGCCTTCAATAAAGTATTGTTTCACCAGCTACTTCAGACATGAAAACTCCACATCATTAGAAGTTTCAGTATGGCACAATGCTCAGAATAACATCATTCCCAATGAAGGCCATTAAGTATTTTCAAGATTATTCTATAAGCAGATCTGCATGTTCCTTCTTAATTCATCCACAGAGGAACTTGTTTTCTTGAAAACTACATAAAAAAAGAAAAATTGAGAAAGTTTATAAAATATTGCAAACAAGGATCTAACTTAGATTTAATAAAGCACTCACGACATAGCAGTTACATGGCAATATGATCACTTGGCACACATTATTAAATTAAAAACATTTTTTGAAATGAAAGAACGTTTATTAAAATGGTTACTGACATCAGAAATTTCTATGAAACAGCAGAATGCTTGAAACATCACACTAATGCTAAGCTGGATTGATAGAATTTAGGAAAGAAAAATAAAAGAAAAGAAAATCCCATGCACAGAATCTCAGATTCAGAGCACAAGAAGTCTCTGCAAAAGCTGGGCTAGCAGAGTGATGGGGACAGCACCACAGAGCCAGATCCAGAGCCATCCCTCTCACCAGCCACAACACTGCTTCATCTCCTCACGTTATTCTTTAGTTGCCCTTAAATTAGATCCTTTAATTGTCTGCTTGCTGCAGCAAACCTGGAGCTCACAGCAGGATGCAAAACCAGCCAGGGAAGAGGGGAAATCCCACTGGGTGCCTCTGCTGTGCTCCAGGCTGCAGTGGCCAAACTGCTATCCATACCTTCATCTAGCTGGCTCAAAGTTCACCAGGGAATGTCTGCACAGGCTACAAACACACCCTTGGCTGAAGGGCAGGCACATCCCAGCTCTCCACAGCATCCCCTGGCTCAGTCCTCCCCTGCTCCAGGGAGGGACGCCCTCGTTAATGGAGGAGTGCTATCAGCAAAGGGCAGATACAAATCACAAACAAACACTGTTTGTTGAACTTTTGGGAGATGTAAACACCGTGTAGATGCTCTGTTTTTGAATAGACTCTGCCTCAGCCTTATGAAGAGCACAGCTGCCTTGTTACCCTTCACTAGTTCACATTTGTAATGTCTAGTGCATGGAAAGACAGAAAAACTCTCTGGGGGATGGCTGCTGTGCTGAGCAACAGCTTTATATCAAGTGTGAAGAAATTTGTGCTTCTTTAGTTTCAGTGCTTCCTTTGTGTCTGTGTAACTCCAGCTTCTAAGAAGTCTAACCTACACAGAGATACCTGATCCAGGGAGCAAGAGCTCTCTCTGGAATCCTGTTATTCATATTCATATTCAATAATGGGAGCTCTGTGTCTGCTTGTCTTCACATCCATCTGTGTTTACATACCTGTTAATGAGGGCACAACTGAAACAATAATCAAACTTTAATTACAAAGGTGTGTAATACCTTTCATAAGCCTTTATTTCATTTGTTATAAGTTCTCATTTCTTTCTACAGAAAAGTGGGAGAAGCTGAACATAAAGATAAAACAGGTCTTGCAGTTCAGAAGAAAGGGAAAGGAAAAGGTGGGGAGGTAGGGGATGGGTGAAACAGAAGAGAGAGGAGGAAGGAGAGAAGGAACTCTGACCAAATGATATCCTTCCCACCTACCACTGACTGTAGCCAGATCCTTGGCTCCAGACTGACAGTGAACCACTGGCTGGTGTTCAGGTACATCTGAGGATCACTACCTGTTAAGGTCAAGTCTGAAACAGTTCACAAAGCCAAGGCAGGAAGCAGTTACCAAGAGGATGGCTCAGCATCCAGAGTTCAATGGCTACATTCAGTCTGAGGCTTCATCCTCAGCTACGGTACAGTAAGAAAGGGAAGTGTAACTGCAAAGCACAGTGAGTATCCAGACTACTGAATCCTGAAGGTGTTGCAAGCAAAGCAGATGAACTCATGGGTTCTCGTAAGGAAGAGAATAATAATGCATTCTCATTTTCTCCAGCACATGTGGCACTGTTGCTAAATTACCCTGCGAATTAAGGTATGCACAGCTTGCACCAGCTTGTGTAACTGAGCAGACATTTGTTGCACTGTGTACATCAAGCCCAGAATTTCTCAAGAGAAAGATGTGACTGCAGGTGATACCAACATCCTTAACCTTGAAGTCTCTGTAATGTCCTGAGCAAGTCCACGTGGCAGAGCAACATTACAGCTTGTACTTCAAACATTTACTTTCTTCTCATCCAGTAGAGCCTCACAGCAATATAATTTGAGTGACTGTAAAGTGGGTGGTGGCAGAAGAGCAGCTACAAGACATCAAGGAACATCTTTTATGTGAGAAAATCTTCATTTATTCTAGTGGCTGCTGCATTCTCAGAGTCAAGAAGCAGCTATATGTTATGGGACTGGAGAGTTAAAGCAAAATTGTGCAACATTTTTCTGAAGCAGTCATTACCACACAATCACCTTCAAGTGCTCGTGGAGAGCTTTGTCCATCTCATCACAACACTTCTTTGAGGTAAGGCAGACTTTGTGACAGGAGTGGAAAATGTAATATTAGTTCCATCTTTGCACTTCAGACACCAGGCTGGAATTTGCCACAGGCTCCCGTAAGCAGCGGGTGGAACTGTAGGCATAACTTTGTCTATCAGAACAGTACAATATAAATACTCTTAGTCACATCTACTTACAACAAGCTTTTGGCCTTTTTCTGGACTTTATAATCATATCCAGTCTGCTTAAAATAAGTTCTTGATTAAATGCAATACAGAATACCTCGAGTTCAAGTGCCTGGCCAAGTTCCAGGGCTCAGATTTTTCTTGCTTTCTAGTTCTGATGTCCTGTCAAGGAGATGTGGTCTTGAAATAAAAAGGAACAACCCCCTGGGAACAGTTTCTGTGCCAGAGTCCCAGACTCTTGACCCAGTGGGTAGAGCCAGAGGATACTGTGAAAACATCCTGCCCCTCAAGGCCAGCAAGGAGCTCCAAGACTCAGCCCCACACAAGGCAGCTTAAAGATACCTGTAGTCACCCTCCCTGCCTCTTTCTGTCTTCATTGAACACAAAGCAGCTTTTTGTAGGACCTTTCAGCATTAAAAAGTCTTAGGGAAAACTGCCTTCACCCAGAATTTCTCCTAAACAGGGAGTTCTGCACCTCATAGAGATATTTTCACAAATAAAGGCTACTAAGTGATCAGAGAAATCAGGCAGAGAAGTAGAAGTTAAAATGTTCAGAGGCAGAAAATTTTGTTACAAGTCCAAAGATAACTGAAACGACACTGTGGGAAGTAGGACAGCAAGAAGGTGATAATAAAGGGATTTATACCTTTATTTTCTACAAGTGATTTCCTGACTTGTAGCACCCTGAAGTGACATTCTTGGAGCAATATGTATATACACAGCAGATGGTCAAAGGACCAGTACAGGACTGAGCATAATTCTCCTTGCAGGGAACACCCCAAAAGTGTGGACACAGCTACAGCAAAGCACTGAAAGTTAATTTCAGGACTTACACCTATCCAAGGACACTTTAGAGTAACAACAGCTCAGTAATATGAAAATAAAACCCTTCTAGTGCAACTTAGAGTTTGAGGATGAAGTGGGTACTATTTACATTTTGGGTTGCTGCTTTGACACTCACAGATACTGGGCCAATAAAAGGACAAATCAGCTCCCTGACATCAGCACAGGAGAACAGATGAGATCTCTTGAATGTTTAGATAAGAAGATGTATGCTTCAAAGTGTGTGTATAGCAAAGTTCATCTCTAGCTCTAACAAGATGATTTTTTGAGACTTTAAACACAAAAGCAGTTCTGTGTTTTTACAAGAAGCCCACCATTTCCTATTTTTATTACATCCTATTGCTATCAATAATGTGCTAGCATAAACACAGTTTGTCAGTCTCACCCTGTATATATCCCATTGAAGACAGAATAAAAGATGGCCTGGATAACTGACTCTTCTTCAGAGTTTTCATCCCCACGTTGTTTGTGCTGCTCCAGCTCTGCCTGCATACAAGATCCAATGAACATTTCAGATCCAACATCATCTGGCCAGTCACCTGTGTAAAACAAACTACTTGTCTCTAATGCCCATCCACTGCAGACATCAGGGTTCAGAGGACCAGGTGCCACCAAGGCTTCTCTGAGGGCAGGAGGTGTCCTGAAGCAGCTCAGAGAGTGCCCTGACATTCACTCATCTTGGAGCCTGCTGGTCTCACACCCAATGCAAACTTATTTTTCTGTGGATGAGACTGCTGCCCCCACATCTGCTTGCAAGTGTTGGAGTCTGCACTTCTGTGCAGGTAACACAGAAAGCTTGATGGATCCCCCACCAGTAGTGGTGGTGTAGGGGAGAAGAGTTCCCTTAGCCATATAAACTGTAAGGTTTTAACCAGGGTGTTTTAGAACTCTGAGAGAGCTCTAAGAGACCACCTTAGCCATCTGGGAATTACCCTCTTGTTGATATTTGATGAATACACCATGAACTTAAGCCTCCAGCACTGCCTTTTGGCCAGGGTATTCATAACAAAATCCTCCAGGTTCAGGAGGGCAGCCAGGGAAAGAAAGCAAACCTAAGCTGCTTAAAAGAGAAGGGGAAAGACAAGAACCAAGTTAAATAATGAGATATTTATTTTTAAGTCCATATCAACTCCTTTATTATTCCTTAAACACAGTGGAGAAATTTTATAGAAAAAAATCCAATTTAAAAAAGTGAACACTATTTAGATACTGAAACAGGAGTTACTT
The DNA here is from genome assembly GCA_017589585.1 of Phylloscopus whistleri. Lineage (NCBI taxonomy): Eukaryota > Metazoa > Chordata > Aves > Passeriformes > Phylloscopidae > Phylloscopus > Phylloscopus whistleri. Next base: position 2,918,652 of record JADMLD010000552.1, on the reverse strand, counting down.
ATTTAAAGAAAAAAAAATAAATAAAAAGCACAGAAAACAGTCAGACAGGAGTCCAAAGGAAATTAAACCTTAATTACACAAAAGCTCTCAGGGAATAGATTCCTGCTGTAACATGTTAAAAAACAGTAATAGTTAACTTAATATCAAATTTTCAACAAGTTTTAAAACACTGAAAAAAACCCCTCCAAAATGTGCTCTACCTAAAAGTACCTAAATCTTTAATTCTAGCTCTTCTGATCCCTTCAGTTTGACAGAAAATCTTCAGTAACAGTCTTCAAGCAGAGAAGATTTTAAAGAGCTGAAGAGGTTGCAAAATCCTTTCAGGCTCCATAAAAGACACTAAAAAGCAGATTTTAATCCAATAAGCAGGTTTTAATCAATTTACTTTTTCAGTATTGACTGGGAACTAAGAATATCTCTAGGCTGTTAAATATAAAAGAGGCAGTGACAGAGTTTTGAGCATTGGATCTCTGCTCCTCTGCCCTAAGTCACGGTTACCTTGCTCCATGGTCCTGTTTTGGACCACTCTAGTTAGCTCACTCCAAGGCAGCACCCAAGTATGTTTCTGGCAACAGATCATTCCAGAGATCTCTTTCCAAGGCTGAAGCAAGGGGATTCCCTGATTCCCCTCACACTGAGCTTTACAAGCAGGATTTGCTTCTTCTAACGTGCACAAGTGTCTTCCTGCCATGCCTCAAGGCGTGGTACATGCATAATCATGATCTAATAATTAAGACATTAAGGATAATAATGTTTAAAAGTCTTTAAAAAGGGATAATTATTACTTAAAGCCACAGGAACATCAGATGGAGCTTAGAGGAGATGTCTGGCCAAATGCTCCATAGCCCAGATTCAGACAAGCTGCTCTCAGTGCTGATGGGGTGGCCTGAAGCACTCTGGACACAAGTGTCTTGTCCTCAGGGAGGGACCCTGTCCTTCTTTTATCCAAAATCCTACAGACAGACCAAAGTACTACCTGAGGCTTATAAATTATGTGCTATTAGGAATGTTCTGGGCAGACCTGAATCTTCGCTGGCCTTTGATACAAACAATGTTACTTGATGATGCTTCCCTGATTTTATTTTCTGCCATTGAGGGACAAAAGCAAACACAGTAAACACATTTTAATAGATAATTATTTAGGAATCTTTCTGCCAAGCTGGACTTCACAGTCAGAATATTTCTCTGGCATACATAACACCCCACCCACCATTTTCTGCCTACAATAGAGAGCACTCAGCATAAAAGGAAGCAGAGCACAGCAAAAGATCAGATGAGACAGAGGGTGAGAGGACCCCATCATGATGTAGATTCATGGAGAATCATAATGACTGACTGTGGCTGTCTACTTTGCTTCCCCAAGGAGAAACTATTTCCCTGTTACAGACTCACAGAAGATCCCCAAGGCTGGAAAAGTAGGCCAGACACAAAACAAACTCATCTGGAGAATAGTTAGCATGCTAAGTGTAACTACAGACCTATGATTGTTGTCTTTTTTTCCTGTTTTTTTGGGGAAAAAGTACTTTGGTCTAGGATAGTTAAATTTTTATAATGGTAAAGGGCATTTAAAATAAGTGATCAGTCCAGGTGAAACTAATCCTGATGATGTCAAATAAAAGGTCCCCTTTACAATTCCAACTTCAAAATTAATAGAAAGGCTGAAGGATTGATGTGTATGATAAAAATTAAGAAAAAATTGACAATTAATGAAAGACACAACCATTATGAAATATTTAGGAGCTTTCTGATCTAAAATATTGAGAGTTGGTTTGTAAATTTATACTTCAAAGGCTGCAAGGAGGTGTCAGGAAGGTGATGAACCAACAGTTATTGCTTATGGCAACAATGTCAGCAACTCTCATCTTAAATCTTATGCATAAATGTCCTTCAGACTGCAATCATAACAGCAGAAATACCTTCTCCTCAAACTGAGCACTCATTGTCAGTCAATACACTGTGGTGAAGTTCAAGTCTTTGTTTAGCATCATCAGGGTCTGTGAATAAAACAGACATTTAAATAAGAAAATAAATACAGAGACCAGCCTGTATGTTCTTTCTTAACACTTCTGGATTATTATTTTTTTTTGGTCAGAAATATTTATGTAACTCTTTCAATCCATTGAAAATCCTTACAAAAAGTTTTTTTTTTTCCTTGAATACATTCAGATTCACTCTTTCTTAGTGTTGACTGGAAGAAGGCTATTTTCTCTCTACTTTTAAGACAGATATGTGCAAACAGCCTTTTCTCAAACACTGGATATAAAAGATGGCCCAAAATCATCTGTTGTTGCATGGACTATCAATCTTCACTGTCACTCTGTCTCCATTTAAGCATTAAATACCATTTTGCAAAGCCACATATAGGATTTTTTATGTAGTAATCTGAAATTTGAATATATCAAAAGTGCCCTTTTCATGAAGAGCATAAATACTCCTTGGGGAATTTATTTTCTCCTGTCCTTTCTGAGAATTCTAAGTTGCGCATAATTAGTACAACTTTGCCAAAATATTGAACTTCTGACTTTATATGAGATCATTTTTCCTTTCCTCCCTTTTCAAAGGGATGGCTGGAAACAGCAATGTTGTGATATGAAAGATCATTTCAGATTACACATAAATGTAGTTTCTATGGCCTGTTGCTGGACTGCCAGTTGTTGTCTTCATGGTTAAATGACAGAGTTTTGTCTATAGTCCCAAACACTGAAGGCAGTTTATAAAAATGGGGAAAGCTATCTATATAAAGATAGATTACATATGTAAAATATGTTACTATTTATACATGAATTGCTTACAAAAGATTTGCAGAGTAGCATCAAAGACAATTACATAAATGTTCACAGGCAATTTTTTTGATACATTATGAACACTGTTATTTTTTGTAAATCAAAAATGTTTCAAAAGACAAAATATATCTTACATGTCTTTCACTTATAAATACAGCCAAATCAGATAAGAAATATTTTCCATTGCTAACTTGGGCCAAGAATGCTAACTAACAGCACAGTTCACAAGGGTCTCTCTGAAAATAGCTGTTCTAAATATGTGGTTAGATTAGGCTGTCTAAACATTTGTAAGAGCTCAAGGAAAGCTATCTGGAAAGGCTATCTTTCATTTCTAATTGTAATATTTTCATAGGGTATGACTTTTATTGGCTACCACATTTAATCCCCATTGACTCTGCTTCCCCTTCTTCTAGTACTGAGGATTAAGCAATAATTCCCACCATCCTGAGACACACAGACCAGACCAATTAAACTGTAACACACATATTGAAATTCTGATCACTGCTTCATATTTTGGATGGAAGGATTGAGCAGACTTACAGATTGCCCTAAATCTCTCAGCAAGGGAATAAGAACTGCAGACATGAAGATGGAAAAACTGTCCCTGTGCTCCGATCATCCTATTCATCCATTAACAAAGAGAGCACAGGAGAGCTTAGCAGCTGCAATACAACATCCAGGTCCCTCTGCTGGGTCAGGTACTGTCAGGGGCACATTTTCCCTCTGGGTTGCTCTCTGTGGGTGGCCTCTGCCTTCCCCAACAATGTGCAGGCACGCAGCCCCACGGAGATAAAAGGGTGGAGAGCACTGGGTCCTAAATCAGTTCCAGCAGGTGGGAAAACAGATCTGATGGATAACATTGAGCATGTAAATAAGAACCTCATAATACAAACCTCTTCTGTGGGCATTTTTCTTTAAAGCTTGGTGGTGTCAACAGTGCTCAGACACTGAAGAGGAAATGAAAGCAGTAAGCTGTCAAAACACCAGCACGTTGTTCTGCTCAGCCACAGACTTCTGTTGTTTTTATAAGTGCAGCATCTCACATACTTGCAAATCTTGTCATCTTGCCGTTTGCCACAAGTCTTGTCGTCGTGGTGTGTGCCAGAGTGCTCCTTTAGAGTTGAACAGAAGCTTCAAGGAGAGCTGAATACAGATTCACCAACCATACACAGTGCCAGGTGTGGTGTGAATAAAGGTTATCAACACTGGAGTACAATGAGACACAAACCCAAGTTTAACATGCAGAGTTTTAGGAACTAGATAGAAAGGACAACAGTGAACTGAACTGAGGGGTTTCATAGACTTGGCCAGTGAGCTGTTTATGCACAAATGGGTCCTGTGGGTAAAGTCTGTAAGCCTTAGGTACCATTGCCATCTGAGGAACAGACAGCAAGAACAGATTTAGAAAGTGTCTTTTCTCCTTGTTTCCAACCTCACAGACACAAACAAGGCAGTGTAACAGACTGGGAGTATTCTTAATGTTGTCTTACGGCTCACTTGCAGTCAGCAAGGTAATTTTGGACAATAATTGACTCCCATAGGAGAGTTTAGCAGCTCCTTCAAAGGCTAAGTGTACATTTGTGCATGTGTGTCAGCCCTAGCAGACAACTGCAGCTCCATGCTACTTCTTGGTTTTGTGCATATATAACCTTGCACAAATGTGCTCTGAACAAGCACCAGAGTAAATATCAACACTTTCTTTCCAGCTTTGGCTGTGGGAGCCTAACAGTCCTGTGCATTGAAAATCTGAAGCCTAACTTAGCCTCTGAAATTGCTTGCACTGAGCCAAATCACTCACTATTCAAGGGACTTATTGGTACCTATCACTGGATTCATTTCCTCTAACCCTGGATTTTTACAAACAAGTGTATGGTTTTATCATACCAAGCACATGCATGTGCTCTGAAATGAGGATGGTGTTCTAGTGAGCCTGTTTGCCTCCACTGACCCTGTAGTGATTCCAGGGTGACTGGCTCAAGAGAGGGTGGATTCAATCTTCACAGTCACAAGCAACTCCTTCAGCTGTTGTTCAGCCATGTAATAAAATCACAGTGTTTTGCAGATGCATTTTTCTTCTGCCTCTCATATACTGCCTGGAAAATGTCAATTTCCTAAAAACATTTTAAATTAATATGGCACAAGCCAATAACTTACCACTTGCAGAATTCACAACATATTCCATCTGCAGTTGTTGCTTCATGCAAATTGAAATATTTGTGTCCTTTCCTCAAGGTGAAATGAGGTCTTCCAAAATTTTCTGCAGGTCCCATAGGCCTTCAGACATTCTGTCCATTTTTAAATAACTTCAGACTGATAACTAATCACTCTTTATGCCTTAGCTGCTATCCTGACATTCACCTGTAGCAAAAGATTTCCCTTTCAATCAGTTTACTCCCTATTTTATTCAATCTCTTTGTTCTGGTATAACATTGTTCTCACCTTTGAAAGCTCCCCTCCATTATTATTACCACTTTTTTTTCAAGGTATGCAGGCTGCAACAGAGATACCTTAAATGTAAGGCAACAGCTTTTGTTCTGTATTGAACAATGCTGCACTACTCCTGTAAAAAGTTATTACATTCAGTAGAAGATATAGTTTACTTTATAGTTTATAGTCTGAGATGAAGAGTAGTCTTACTGGAGATGCTATTCCAAATATTATGTACACATTGGTTAAATTCCAATACTCCACAACTGGAGTATTTTTTCTAGTATCAGAACACTTTAAAAGTAGCTTCTTTTCAAATATTAATCAAATTCTGAAGCCAAGTGTCCTTTGCACATTTTTCCATGCTTTGCTCTCTAATGCAGGTGAGTTAATATTGTAATCAAATTATAACTTTGTGCTAAAAGGATTTTTGGTGTGTCAAATTTTCAATTAATACCACAGTGAGAAACATTCATAGGTAAATAAAGCACACACATTCACTAACTACTTAACAAGCCAACCCCGTTCCATTTTGGAATACGTTTGGTATCAGGAATATATCTGCAGTAAATCTGTAGATGGGAATCCCACTATATTACACTGACCACATTTTCTACATTCCCTTCACTTGCCATGTGAAAGGAATCATTTTTCTTGGTGATAACCTCTGACAGGGGTGTAGTCCTTAAGTACTGAAATTCTCAAAAATGTCATCCCATACCTTTCAGACCCCTATTTTTTCCCATTCCATCCATTTTTATGATTAGAGTTCATCATTAATAAAAATGAAGGGTATACCTCAGTAATTTTTTTCCCCAGCTCACATACTTTTAAGGCTAGAAATACATAAACTCCATGACCCTTTAAAAAATACTTATATCCATCTGCAGTTAACTCCTAAATCAAGGTCTGGTTCCTAAATAGCACTACAGACTCTAAATCCCTCATTTGTGAACATCTGTTGACACCAGGTCTGATGCTCCCCTTTCATGCTCACCTTACAAACTGACTGGATGCCACATCTCTGCACCTGAAGCCAAACTGCAGACTTGGCCCAATACATTTGGGTGATACCATTCCCCAGAGTCACTGGAGAGTGTTACAGCAACTCAGATCTCCAAGGACAGTATAGCCCAACAGCAGAGTACTGCATCCTCCCAAGTGATTTATTCTTAGAAAGGTACTTTGGGATAAAGAAATATCTTCAGCTTCTTTATCAGATGAACTGCTGATTGTGAAAACTGAAAGGACTTGACCTATTTGTTTGGCATGGTATTGCTTAATTTTGCTTTTCTCTCACCTTGAGCAACGACAATATATCAGACTTATCTGGTGTGGCTTCTATTTGTGTTCTTATCTGCAATCCTGAATTATCATAAGTTAACTGCAAACTATTATATTTTGGCTGCAGAGAGGTAGGAAAATCATCCTACCATAATTTCTAAAATTTATGGGATCATGTTCAGTGCTTTTAAATGTTTAAAGAAATTATTTTTAAAATCACTCAAATCCTGGAACTAAATTTTACATGACATTGTTCACCAAAGACTACTTGTGGCAAATGGATTGCAAAATGCTTCCCTTCTATATATCACAGTCCACCATCAAACTAACAAATCTGTCAGAAGTAGTGATAAAACACCTGGTGAAAAATTAGACCAAAGGTAGCAAAAACAGTAACCTTGCTGTGAAGATGAAATATAAAGAACATTGGGATGCCACTTCTTTTTAAGACATTTCAGCTGAAATAAATATAGTTTTAGCTAGAATATACAAGAGAGTCTCGTAAGAAATTGTCAATGAAATCAAACCTTACCCTATTTTGGGTTTCATTAAGGTAAGACAGCACACCAATTTTTACTCAGCATTTTGAAAGCAATTATCTCTTGTGCATATGGTAATATGCAGAGACAGAAGAAACACAAGGTGTTACACCTCTTTTTAAAAAGGTGAATTTAACATGTTGTTAAATTCAAAATCCCCATGATATTGAACTTACCTGAAAAACAACAAGTCAAAACTTTTATGGCAAATAGAATGCTACTGAGCTACCTCTACTTACTGCATTCATGCATTCACAGAGGGCTGGGTTAGAAACTCTGTCTCTATTTGCAAATATGCATGGAGCTGTCATCATGCAAGAAGAGATCAGTAAGTGTATTGTGATCTGCTAAATCGGAGCCACCATCTCCTAACTCATTCACAGCTTGAGGTCATTCATTCATGGATCACCTTCTTACCCTAACCTTTTGGTGATGTAAAATATTTGCTCACTAGGTTCCTGTTACTTCACATGCCATGAACATCTCCAGTCATTCTTCTAGCAATCCAGCACCAAGATCCAGCATGCTGATTACAGCAATTGGATACAACCCTGACCACTCAACTGCAGGCCTACTCACACACACCTGTATGAAGCATTTAATGTGTAATTTGGGGTGATTCACTATGCCCAACTTCCCATCTTTATTGCTCTTCTAATATGTAATTTGTAACTTATGACCATAATGACAAAAGAGCTCTTTGGATGTGTTACATGCTCATAATGATTAACATTATTCCTCGCCTGACCTTTTTGTTTAAAAGCAGCTAAAAACCATATTTTGTACTGCAAATGAAATTGATTTCTGGTGCAAACCAAATCCACCGCCATCGATAGTGAGAAATTCCCTTTTATACAGCTAGCAGGAAGAAATGTGTTACAAATGTGAAAGAATTATGCAATGCTGAGATTCTGCTGGTCCTGAGAGAGAACAACCACTGGCTGCCGAGACTGGCGCATGCTGCGTGGGGAACTGCTCCCAAGAGGAAGGCTTATCAGATGGGTGCAGGCTGCAGGATGTGGCCTTGGGTTCTCTCCAAGCCACGCAGAATGTGCTGCTTTCAAACCCCCAGCCTGCCTTCTGCTGCTCTTGCGCTGTGCTGAAACATCTGTTTTCTATGAGACCAGGATCACTGACCAACTGATTAACTCTTAGATGTGCTAGTTTAAAAGAATCATCCAGGCAACTAAAGCAACTTGTTCCCTGGAAATTCATCTCTAATGGATGTGTGTCAACTTGTATTTATTCTTTTATTCTTTTTATTATTTATTATTTTTATTTTTATTTTTTCTTTTCACTCCTATGTGAATTCTCAGATGTTGACAAAGTGCAGATTACAAGTGTCATTTTCCCTGTGGTTCTCGGGCACCTGCAACACCCTGTCTTCCTGTGGTTGGTAAGAATGGAATCCAACTGCTGCCTTCCACAGTACAGGGCTCTTAATGGAGCCTCCATCCCTCCCATTTGCAGTAAGCTTGCATTATCACTTGAATAATTGTTCATCAGCAATCTCCTTTTGTGAACTGACTGACACCAAAGGTACATTCACATAGTAGGGTCTTCCCTTGCTACCCAAAAAAAGTAAAGGTATTATCTGCTATACATTGTTTGTAGATATTCTTAGTACTCCAGACTGAAGCAAATAGACATTGCAATCCTACTCTGTTTCTCTTTCAAAGTCTGTCTGTAGTAGATTAATATGTGAAAACATCTGATTACCATTAGCATCTGTAGTTAATCTTCCAGCTGCAGTCTGACAATTAAGAAATCTACAGAAGCCAAAAAATGAAGGAACAATGAAACAACACACTTGAAATACCACATGAAAAATGTTACTGTTTGAGCTGTCTGCATTTAAATCTTTCTCTGAAATGCCTACCCTTCATCTGTTCTCACATTGATACAGCTGGTATGCATGAAAGGATTTGGAATGCTCCTTCACAAATTTATATAGCTGACAACTACAACGTTGGGTTTTTTGGGGGATTTGTTTGTTGTATTTTTTTTAATTCACACCAAGTGAAATGTATAAATTGATTAATCAGCATGAATTAAGCAGTTTTCATTCACTAAAGGCATCGCAAGCCCACGCTCTCACTTGAGGGTGTTTTGAACCATCAAGTGCATGCTTTCTATACAGAAGATGAAGTTTCTTCTCTCATCCAGTCTATGATCAGCTGAGACAGCTAAAGAAATTCAGCCTTGCTGGTGAGCTTTGACCTTTTTTCATCCAGAGAGCAACGAAGACTTTATAAAATCAGCTCTGGTGTTAATCCATAATTACCCTTCCAAGGAAACAAGCTCTTTTCAAACAAGACACCTGTAGATTATAAAAGTATGTTCCTATGCTCCAGCCCAGCACCTCAAAGTAACACTTGGTAGGTGGGGATTACATCTTTCAATTCCTGTTGGTTTTCTGTCAGTGGAATTTGAGCTGCTCTTGAGTGCAGTTTTACATAACAGAGACATTCTACTCCCAAACAGAGGAGCCCAGCTCCCATCAAACACTGTGCTGCTCTGTCCTGAAAGCAGAATTTGGGAACAGGTAACTGGCTTTCTCAATATGTTACCAAACACTCAGAATGCAGAACACAGCAAAATTAACACGCTTTTCACCCTAAAAAGGTGAAATATTTTGTCTTGTTATGAATCACACCCCATTGATTATATTCTTCTTCTCCTTTCCTCCTCCCACAAAACCAAGAACCTTCTTACCTGTAAGACAGTGGTGTGTGCTTGATTTCTTTGTCCAGCTTGAAGCTCAGGTACTTGCATGTGGCTAAGGATAAAACAAGCAGGGAAGGGAAATATTGTTTATATACTTAGAAGCTAGTTTGTAATTTGTAAGATGTCTAGGGCCACTATTCAAAATCAGTTTCTTTTCTTCTTTGGAAGTCAGCTGTAACATCCTAGGTAAATGGAGGAGTAGCTGAGGAAGATTTCTACATTTTTAGCACTATGGCTGTAGTAATAGAAGCTCTAATGGCAGTTGTACAAACATAATGTGGAAAAAAAATAATTGTAGAAGGCAAAGACAAATTAGCAAACAGGGAAAAAAAATGGGGAAATCTGGCTGAGGTTAATATTCAATATATTTCCTCAGGTACATGAAATATAATGTCCATTATAAAGGAATGAGGTCATACAGAAATTTTATCTTCTTTCTGCTTGACAGCTCCTGCCCTACATAATTTTTTCTCTGTATTCTTGAAGTATTTATATAACTATGAACTCTTCAGAAGATAACAGGGAATTTGAAATGAGTGAGATTACATATGAAGAAATGACTTGTTGCTGTCACCATTGAGACAGTGATGCAAATTAAGGGAAACTTGGAAAACTTAAAATTCAAAGCAGTATTACACTTCACTGAAAATGTTATCCTTGTCTTTAGAGATTACTGACAAACTAGAGGAATCACCACCCTTGGACTGATATTCACTGGCAAAAATGTTCAAAGTGTTACATCACACAGTTTTATAACAAGAAAAGTTCTTTACAGAAATCAATAGCAATTGTGAAATCTCATCCATGCAAGTGATATGACTAGAACTCAAATAAATAAATCAATTAAAATATCCATTAGGAATAGCGGTAAAATATTTTTCCATGCATGTTTGATTAGCTTACCATTATTTGGAAATGTTTCTAGTTAAGAGGCGAATCCAGATGTACATAAAAAAGCCTTTTATTTCCCTCCCTCCCTTCCATCGCCAAATAAAAAGACAGTGTAAGCACATTGAAGTTAGACATTGATGTTTTCCAAAATATACACCAGCCCTCCTGAAAAGAAAAGCAGTAAGAATTCCTTGGAACTCCCTGCAGTGTTGTATAACAACCCCAAGGCACTCCTGCCTTCTCCTCTGCAGCTGAGTGAAGGAAGCCCAGGTAGCTGTTGGGAGGGACTGTGGCAGGATTAGCCCACTCAGCTGTAATGAACAGGGTTAGGAGGTCAGCAGAAGACTGACCAGGTTTAAATGCAGACAGAGAATCCTCTGTCACCTTTTCCTCAGTGGAATGCTGCTGTATTTGTTCACTTTCTAATTCTTGTAGAGCTTTCTTCTTTTCAAAATTAACAATTTAGGGATTATTCCTGGAAATGCTGCTGATACCATGTCCTTTTCTGAAGGCCTATTGAATCTTCTGTGCAAAGCAGAACCAAGAGCAAATCCCTGAGAAAAGCTGAAGTATCTTAATAGAGAATTAAATTTCATCTTAAGATTCCTAGAAATAAAGCTGAAAGCTACTCAAAGCTCAAGAAGCTTTTCAGGGCTCCCCCAAGGCATTGTTTCATCCCCATGCTATCCCACCATAAGTTTCCCTCATAACTCCTCATGGACTGCAGGAGGCTTCACAAGACAGTATTTTGTCCATCCACAGCCACAATGAAAAGCAGATATTGAACTGACCAGAATTGCCTGGACAACTGTAAAGCAGGAGCACAGGCCTTCCTCTGTGCTCACAGAGATTATTCAAATACATATTGCATGGTCACAGACATGACCTTTCCTGGTCTCTGCTGACTGGTTTCAGCTGCTGATACATCTGACAGGAAAGTCAGCTGCCAACGAGCAAACCAACTGGACCTGTGTGGGTGCCAGGCTGCACAGCAGTTACAGAAAATGTGCAAGAAATCATCCTTCACCATTTGTGTTCTGCCTAGAGAGGAGAGGTTGGACACTCTAACCAGACAGTGGCAAATTCCTGAGCTGAGTTATATGCTTGGTCATATCACAGTTGCTTTGAATTGCCTTTTCATCAACTATTTCATCAAAATATTGAATTGATAATTTCAGTGAAATCACGAAACCAAAATACCATAATACTTACTGTAGATAATTTCCTGTAGACCTAGCCTGCAGCATTCTTTATTTATATGCATTGGATAAAAATGAAGTAAATTGAGTTCAGAATTCACAGTGGCAATGCTCTGTGAAACTTAGACTTAATCTAGTACTGCAACCATATAATAAATGTATGCAATGTGTTCCAGTGCTCTTGGGGGGAGGGGTTGTTACATTTCAAAATATGTAAACAAATGCTAATGACTGTCTACTTTTTAAATTAAAAAAAAAATTGCCCACAAAACCTAGAGATTTCGCAAAGATTCTGGGTGTCAAAGCCTCAGAATCAATACTCAGAAGATGAGTTATTATTAAAAAAGAACACAGTGCTTGTACATCATAGAAATAACAAAATTCTATATTACAATCACCTGGCTCATTCAGCACATGAAGTTTGGATGCTAATGGCAAGGAGAAATCATAGTTGAAACTTTGGAAAAAGACACCAGGAAAAAAAAACCTCAACGAATCAACACGAAATGTTCCAATAGCTTGAATTGTCTGAGATAGTCACCTTTGGCTGCCTTTCTGGCTGATGGAGAGAAACAGAGATTTCAAAGGTTATTCATCTTCTCTTAAACAACAAAACACTCCTGTGAACACAATCCAAAAAATCTCTCACATAGTTTAAGGAGCATCTATGGCAACCAACTCTGCAGTACATACTCCACTACAGACTTCTAAAATTTGGGAAGATAAGTACCATCCTAGTTTTACTGGATATGTTACATTTGAGCATAGTCTACATGTGTTTAAATGGAAGTTTGACAATGTAAATCATCAAAGAAAACAGGAAAAAAACTGAAGAGAAATGAGATTGAACAGTCTGCTTTACAGCACAGAATACATCACAGAGTCTTTGAGCTTGGAAGGCACCTTTGAAGACTGCCCAAGCAGGGGCAGCTACAGCAGCACTCAAGCCACATCCAGCCAGATTTCGAGTATCTCCAAGGATGCAGATTCCAGCACATCTCCAGGTAGCCTATGCAGTTCATACAATGGTTAATTCCACTGTCCCTGTCTCCAGCAAAGATGCTGGATAGTGCCGATCCCAGTACCGATGCCTGAGGAACATAAATCATCACTGCTTTCCACTTTGACATCAAGACATTGACCACAACTCTCACTGGATGTGACCATCCAGCAGACTCCTTATCCACTGAGTGGTTCACCTATCAAATCCATGTCCCCAGTCTTGAGACAAGGATATCATGTGAGAGAGTCCCAAATTCTCCAGGTAGGTCATGTCATTCATTCTTCCCTCTAACCACCTCATCAGAGAAGGCCACCAGATTTGTCAGTCACAATTTGCTGTTAGTGAATCCATGTTGGCTGTCACCAATCACCTCGTTTCCCAGGTGTTTTAGCATAGTTTCCAGGAGAATCTGCCTTATGGTCTTGCCAGGCACCAAGGTGAGATTGACTTGCCTGTATTTGCCACATTTTGTTAACACACCCTAACACTTAATTTTATTGCTAACCAAGGAAAGAGAGAGTTACATTTTTTAAGAGTGAAAACACCAGAAGACTAGGCTGTATTCTTACAGATATCCTTTTGGGCAAAGAGGTTTGTTCCCTTCTCCTGTGATTCATAGACTTCCCAGAACACTTATTTTGGGGGATGAGGATAATAGATGGACATTGCTGACAAGTTCCCCAGTTTGTCTTGGTCTTGGGTCACCATTCAAAATTGGAGAGTCTTCTGAGGAACAGAAGAGGCCACAGAATACCCTGGGTCCAGGCAGATGGTGAGCTCCCTCCCTCCTAATAAAGTGTTAAGTAATGTTAAAAATTGAAGCTCTTTGATGTTCTTTTCCTTCCTGCAATTTTGCCAGTACAATCTCTGTCACCACCACTGGATAGTTCCCTAATTAAGGACTGAACCAGCTGAGGAACTGGCCTTTAGCAAGTAGTCTCACTTTGTAACCAAATGCACTGTCTTGGTGCAGAAAACATGAAAATCAGAACTAAACTGAATTTATAAATCCCCTTTCTGAAATGAAGAATTTCCTATATTGTGTGCCCTTCAAAGAGTTTCCATTCAAAAGTCTTTCATTTTATCACCCCTAACATTCTTTCCTTCCTTTCCTGGGTTTTATTTGTAAATGTGTTCTTAATTATAAGGAAAAAAAAAAAATAATTGCCAAACATAAGCTATGCAGCCTATTGAAATCACAGCTGCTCCGACAGGGAGGCACTGGAGTTTCTAGCACAAGTACGAGAGGCAGGAGTAGGTATGTCCACACCAAATTCCCCTCCTGCAAATTAGAAATGATTTATGAACCTTTTTCAATATCTCCATTTTATTGCCAAAGTGAACCAAAATATAAAACATGAAATCGAGGAGAGGCTGAAACAGAGTGGGGTCTGCATACCAGAGCAGTCATAAATTTTTCAACATGTGGCTTCAAATGTATCCATAACTATTTTACAGTTATATTTTAAAGGTATTTTTATTTAATATTTTCTTCAAGCTTGATCAATTTTTTAAATTTTTACAGAGTATTGTATTTAATTTCCTGCCCCAAGTATAATTTGCAACAGAGGTATGAAACACCATGTCTTAAGACAATATAAAAAATGAAATAGTCTTCCTCCCTGGGTCTTTTTCTTTTATTCTAGTAATACTCTCCTAACAGAACAAAGAAACCAAATAGTTTGCATGCAGAATCTGTATTACAACTGTAGATTCCTATAATGGTTTGGGTTGGAAGAAGCAGTTACTCATAATTCCAGAAACACTATAAGCTGTGCTTTGCATGGGAATCAGCCAAGATTTTGTCCAGTTTTTGCTTCTTAAAATGTCATGTAATGGATATACCCACTCTGTGAACAGCTGTTCTGTGGGACTCACTCAGATCAATGCACCTTCTAGAATAATTGCTGTTTGTTAATAAACCATATGTTGATAATGATCTGTGTTTTGGTTTTATTGCAGCATTAACTTTTTTTACCTGACATCTTGCTTCTCCTATCTTTGTTTTTCTCTTGCACATCTCATCCATTTAGCCTTCCCTTTCTCCTCTTCTTCCTTCAGAATCAATGAATCATGACCCAAAGATGCCATTCCACAACCATCCTCTCTTTCTAATTCCTCTCTGCTCTCTCCCTAAATCCTTTAAGTCTTGGACCCGACTTTACTCAGGCAGGTTTGCTGTAGTTTACCATCAATGTCCCTCAGACATCCCACATGCCACGCTGCCATGATCTGTACAAACACAAACTAAAAGTCTTTAAGTCCTAGAGAACTTAAGGATGATCTTTATGCCAGAAATTATCACAGAAAAATGGGAGAGAGAGAGAACCAGTAAGGCAATCTGGCTATGATAGGGAGTGGGGTCAACACAAACTCAAGTTATTATCAAGCTTCCTACAGACAGCTTGGGAAAGCTAGCTCTTATGGAGAGATTTAGAAATGTAGATTTCACTAAATGACTACTATACTTAACAAACATACTTTTTTAAATGGAACAACAGGCTGTATCTAAATATATAGCAAATATGAAAAGTAGTGTGAGGTCAAGGCAAAAATGGACAAGGCAACTCTTAGTTTTAGCCATGTTAATTTTAACTTTTCTCAAGACAGGTCTTCATAACAATTTTGTTGCCATGATTCTCCTGTTGCTTTCTGGTTTCTGCTCTTGCAACAGATATCCTTTCTGTGCAAACCTATCTTGGAATCTCTCAGGTATATGTCAATTGCCTCTGAAAGATCAAGACATCTTTTTGCCCATAGAACTCCCTTCAGCTAAACATAGTTTTACAGCAGTTCAAGATTCTTCCTATGTGGATAAAAATGCAAAATAGTAGCCCTGCATTATAGACTGTTCCAGGCAGGTAACACATTTGTGAGATCCTGTGAAGCGCAGGAAACACTTTGGACAGCTTAAAAACTTCTGTGATCAGGAAAAGAACTGCCACTGAAGACAGCAATTAAGGACTGCAAGCAGGATGGTAAGGGAGAGTGAGAAGGAAAAAAATTATTTCATTTTTAAGAGCAATAGCAACCTCTAAGTCAATAATTTCCTGGCAGTTAATGACCAGACGGATCACGATCTCCTCCAGATGGCCATTAACTGCCAGGAAATAATCAACTTGTTGGCCATTAGTGCTTGAAACACCATTAGGGCACTGCTCTTCATTAGTTATATTCACATGAGGTTACTGGTCACTAAGGATATGAACTCAGCAGAAACCCTGAGTTTTAATAGACAACAGAACAAAAATGGAGCTGAAGTAGATGGATAGTTTCACTTCAGCAGGGCTGCACTGCTGCTGGAACTATGAGAATGTGGTGCAAGTGGAAATCACTGTCAGCAGCATAAGCTCCACACACTAATCCACTTATGTGCCTTCTCTTATGTCCTGAGGGGACCACCCCAAGGGGTGAAAGGTTAGTCTCCATGCCGAATCAGCTAATGGTTTCCCTGCTAAGATGTCCAAAAAGTATGTGCCTGTCGAGATTAGGTTACTTTACCAGTATTAAGAGGACTAAGAGAAAAATTCCAAGTGTAGAAAGCACAACCATTTTGTTTTTGGTGTAGACACAAATGTATGTTTCTTCCAAGTAATCTCCAAACACTGTGGCTTGCTAGAGTTTATATATAGTTTACTCTATAGACTATACTATACTATAGTTTATATATACTATGTTATATCATTTACTATTATTTATGTACAGTTTCCTACAGAACCATAGTTCACAGAATCATGTGCTGTATATACATAAACTACTCTGGCTACTTACAGAGCTGTGTAGTAAGTTTAACTGATGAACCCACAAGTAACTAGAGCCTTATTTATAATAAAGTCCCCAAAGTTAAAGTTAGATTAACCTATCTTTGAAAATACTTTTTATGAGTCTTTATGTGAACAAATGTATGAACATCTATGAACTAAAAAAGGAACTATTTGTGAAGTAATTAATTATGGGAAAATAACTGCTAATGTCCCTAATCCAAGACAACTAAAGAGTAGCAGGATTAAGGTTATCTATCTTCAGAAACACCCAGTGAACATTCCTAGAGGTGTTTTAGTTTTAACAACAAACATAAATATTCCTTAGACATCAGCCAATCATTTTCTGAAAAAGATAGGAGGAGCAGTCTCACCATATCTCTGCCAAGTTTAGTTAGTATTTTTGCAACACATTTTACACAAAGGGCATATTAAACTACAACGTGGAAGGAGAAAACTAGTGAAGAACTCACGGGATTTTCTGCAAAATAAAACACTGCTGATTGCTCATTTGGTGCTGGTGCTAGAAGGCTTTCCCCCTACAACCTACAAGGCTGATGCTGCAGCCAGGCTTATCCATTTTCAGAGTTCTGCTACATAATACTGTGAGAGATAAAATCTATTGTAGCACTCAGTTATGATCTAGAGGAGCTGACACCAACATTTTCTTACCCGCACACCATGAATTGCATTTTCCCTGAGATTACTATCCTGAATATGCTAAAATACATTTCCCAACAGATGCACAGACAAGCTAAATGTTTGGAGAGGCCTTGTTTGACTGGGTAAAAGCTGCCTTCTTGGAAAAGAGAAGGAGATTTTTTTTTTTATTAATGTCTTCCTTTTTCCTGTATTATTTTACTATGATAGATTATATTTGTAATGTGTTTGCTGATGTCTTTGTAGGGAAGTGATGCAATTAACAAAAATAAGCCAATGCACTAAAAAAAAAGGAAAAGAGAAAGAAAAAAAGAAAAAAAAAAAAAAAAGGAAAAAAACAAACTAAACTAAAGGTAGAAAAATTAATATCCCCAGAAATGCCGAAGATTCTTATCTTAGGTGCTTTCTGAAGCACAGAAAAGCACAGGAAAGAAATTCCCCAAAAAGGAATCATTCTAAAAGTGCCTGAAAACAGATGGTTTATGAAAAAGGAAAGAAGAACTCTGTAGTAATGCAAACAGGTGTAAATTAATAGTTCTGGATACAACTCTTGTAAGGTCTTAAACTAATCCATCAATTCATAAGGAATCAAAAGTGTCCACAAAAAACTGGAGCTGGCAAGCAGGCCAGGTAGTCACTAAGTGTAATCTTAGCACTTTGACTTCTGTCAAGATGCTTCTCTATAGTGTGGCCACAGTACACTCTTGTAGCCCAGTGGTGAATTAACACAGCCTTTGGCTGAACTCACCAGTCCAGGGTGAACAGGGGAATCCAGGTTGCCCCTTTCACAGGGAGCTGCCCCTCAGCACAAGAGAGAAAGTCATGGATAATGTTCTTGGAACAAAACAAGTCAGTTGGAGAGGGAAGGCTTTCTTTTATTCTAGGCACTCTACATTGGTGTGCTAATATCAAGGTAATTTCTAGCGAGCACAGAACAGGCTCCTGAATGTCCTATACAGCAATGACTTATCATGCCCAGATGTACAACATAAGCTTTCATTTAGCTACTTTTTCAAGTGATTTGTATGCTTTTCTTCTGTTTGTGCCCTGCCAGGCCTGTTCTGGTGAGCAATCAGATGGTTTTCCCACTACTTGATTACCTCACCTCATTTTTAGCAAACAGTGATGCCTGCCAGTTACAGGGTACAGATGTCTTACAGAGTTCACTGCAAAGAATTAGGAAGTGCTCCTGTATGCACAGGCAATAGCAATGCTAGAAACTTAATTTTTGTAATGAGGAATCATGACTTAGTTTCCAACTTTTAACAAGATAAGCACAATACAGTCATGTTGTATGGGAATGTCCCCTGCCTGAGGCAGGCAGCACACACAGAACATTCTCTCCATCTGTTGATGGCAAAATCAGAAGGGCCAGAACTTCACCCCAAAGTTTTTTGATAATTTGTGTCATTAGAAATCATAATATGAAGGAAAAAAACAAACAAACAAACAAACCAAAACCCTAACAACAATACTCTCTCAATTGATTTTATTGACAATAATGTAAAATATTGATTTGTGTGTAGGATTGTTATGTAACTGAGTATCCCTTTAAGAAAGCCTAGGTGAGGATATTTTACCAAATAGCAACATGCAGTGATGGTGCAGTAAGAGAGCTGTTCTGAAGAGAAAATTATAGACAGGAAATCAGGACATCAGCTTCCATATCCAGGCTTT
Source organism: Phylloscopus whistleri (assembly GCA_017589585.1). Classification (NCBI taxonomy): domain Eukaryota; kingdom Metazoa; phylum Chordata; class Aves; order Passeriformes; family Phylloscopidae; genus Phylloscopus; species Phylloscopus whistleri. Next base: position 2,899,701 of record JADMLD010000552.1, on the reverse strand, counting down.
CTGCAATTATCTGTTTGGGTAGACACTGCCTTATCCATTAACAGACCTAATAATTGGTGTAGTGTCCTTCATTTACCCCCTTTTTGTGATTTTTCCAATGATTTTTTCCCATTACTGGCTGAAGATATGGGAAAGACAAACAAATGGTAAAAAAAAAAAAAAAAAAAAAAAAAAAAAAAAAAAAAAAAAAAAGGCAGGTTTCCTCCTTTTTTGCTAGGGAGGGAAGAAATCCCAGGAAAAACATCCCAACCCTACCACATGGACCTACTACATTTTTGCCAGAGGGCAGTAAATGTCAACACTGTAGTATATTTCCTGTTTTGAAAATGAAGCAGTTTACTTCAGAACTATTAAACGTCCCAGCAGTGGTAACCCCTTCCTGTCTGTTGTCTTTCTGTTGGGCAGGCCTCTTAAATCATTCAAGGCTGCTGCCTGCTAGAGACTGAGTCCTAAACAAATGAAATTGCCCCTGCAGTCAGATTTCTGCAATGAGGCTACGCTTTGATCAGAGCCTTCCTTCTTTCCCCAAGGATGAGTTAAACTCATAAAAATGCATATCCTGCCCAAATGTTTGTTTGCTCTCATTTATTCCTTTCTTAATACTACCAGCAAGATCGCTGAACAAACAAACCAGTGAGCCTGGGTATAAACACCCACCCTCCCGTGGCCATTTGTCAGAGGTGGCCAGGCCAGCCCACGGTTCATGCTCTAATTGCAGCCTGGGCGGCTGCTGTTTTTCTTGCACTGCTTCAAAGACACCCATTGAGAACAAGCATCTGGCCTTGGAAAGGGAGCAGGTTTGTGAAATCTGAACAGGAAAAGCAGACACAAGTCTGACGGGGTTTTTTTTAAATGTATCTACAAATTCATCTGTGCTCTGGCCCAGTATGTACAACGTAACACTTACTGGGAGCAAAGTTATTAATTTAACCAGAACTGCCTACCACTACAGGTTTGTTTAACACCAGCTGAATTTAGATCTGATGGTGCAGACTCCCGCCCTTATCTGTACCCCACTCATCAGCACCCAGGGGGCTGCAGAGCAAGACAGGGAAGGATCATGCATAACAGAGTTTGGTGAAGCATCATCGTCTTATCCTCTATTTTATTATAAAGTGCAGTAGATGAAGTTGCATGGACCATGACCATCTGAGAGGTAGGCAGCCAAAGTGATTTTCCTCAAAGTCAAAACAAATTATCTGGCAGACAGCACAGGAGATAACCCCTAAATGTTCAACACACTGTGACTGCACACAGACACTGTCCCCTGCTGAAAGACTGGGGAGCAATGCACTTTATCACTGCCTTGGGAAAAAACAAAGGACTATAAAAGATACAAGGTGAATGTAATGCAGCCAAGTTAATGCTATCTTTGCAGCCTTGCCCACTGTTATTTCTCCACTATTACCCCAGAGGATCTCTATCACAGAACTAGTGCTTTCTCTGGTATTTAGAGGTTTAGATTTTCACTGGCTCTATCAACAATTCTGGTTTTTTGAGGTTTTTTGGGGGTGAGTAAATAAAAGCAGGAAAGGTACCAACATCATCCAACCACTGTCAGCTGGAAATGTGCTGCCAGCTTGATCACAAAGGTCAAGAGGACTGAGCTGTTTCCACATCCAACCCTTCCCATAGTTCCTTTCCCACAGATAAGGACAAACATCACAGCTGCAGAACAATGAGAAGTGTGTGCTTAATCATCTAAGATTAAGAAAGAGAGAGAGAAGCTCTCTTGGATGTTCTCTCTCTTCTCTAAGAGAACCAATGAAAAAATAAAAGGCATCTGATTACAATGTTAGTAGTACATAAAGAAATGTTACTGCAATATGCATTCACCTTCTCTTTCCCTCATAAAGGTTAATCTTAATAAAGATAACAGAACCACAGAGTCATACATATCTGCAAAACAAATAATAATGGAGGAGCTACATAAGACTGCCTTATGTCATGCAGAGTGCCTGAATTGCACTTATGTCAGAGGTAATGGGATGTTCAGTTTAGGGAGTCATTAACTGGGGCTGGTTAGTTAATAAGCATTAATTCAGTCCTTTGACTGAGACTACAGCCTAAATTGCCTTTTCAATTATGAAAAATGCAAAATACAATGAGCAGTTGAGTCAAAGCAACAATTATCTTCTGGCAATGAAAGACTCCCATGGCACTTGTGCTGAAAATCTGGCTTCATTCTGTTGGTAACAAATAGTTGACTCTTATCTTGATTTGCTGAATTCTTTATAAGCTTCAGTCTCTGTGGCCCCCAAAATATTGGCAGAACAGTCAGAAAGCAGTTAAGATTTTGTTTTGGATGGACAAAACAGCATCAGAAGTTTGGCATTAAATGAAAAATCAAGCTGTCTACACTCTCATGGTAAGACTACACAACCTGGCAATGCTGTCTGCAGAAGGGAAGGAGCTAGAGAAGGCAGAGTTTCTTTAAATTAATTTTTATTGGTGTCCAACAAATCCATGAAGAATGTCAGCTCTCAAGCTTCACCTCTTGATTTATCCATTGTCATGAGAAATATTTTAAAGTGTATTCATAGTGGTGGCAACTGCAGCTTCCAGGTCTTTTTCCAGGACCTGTGAAAGTGTAGGGAAACAGGTTTCCAGCCCTATCTCACACTTCCATGTGAAGAAGGAGGTGGCAGCCAGGCCATGAACCATTCCCTAGCACAGGAAGAAGCATTTGGGGAGCACTTTGAAGTGACATCTGTAATACTGCCAACAGCTGTTTCTAATGTGGAAAGTGACCTGTAGAATGGTATGTATAAAAATGAGAGCCTGCCTTTCCTCTCTGTTCTGGCATAGCATGGGATAGCACTGCTCCCCCTCCCTAGTAACATCAGGAAACAGTTTCTTTTGATCAAAAGCAGTCATATAAAATGGAGACATTTGCATCTAAACTACTTCCTGAGGTCAACAGGCCTGATTCAGACTGAGCTAAAATGGAAATCTAAATTTAAAAGAAAATCCTTATCTTCTCTAGTGATAGCTGAGACCTTCAAAATCAGGTGAAATAATTCCACCTCCTATGTTTCTAAAAAAGTCATACAGCATCAACGCCAGAGTCCTCCTATTGAACATCCACCTGTGGACTTTGAAACTTCAGTTGTACCCTTTTCTTTCCCTTTCTGATGTACTTGCTCCATCAAGCAAGGGGTACCATAAATCTCCCTTGGCTCTACTGGCTACTTTGGCATTTTTGCAGTAGTTCACACAGATGGGGTGTATTGAGACAAATGGCAGAAGGAAAACACTTCTGCACACATATAAGTGGAAGTCTCATCTACAAAGGATATTTCTTCTGTATTAGTCTGTAAATTCATGATGCTGCACATCTTGAACTCAGCTGCACCTTCTGCCTTTCAGCACTGTTTTTACTGTCTCTTTATGATGGCTTTCAGCCAGAAATACAAGATCAGCAGAGGAAAAGAATGCAGCAGACACCACCATTACACCAATCTGCCTTACAAAACCTCACTTGCAAAATCAATGTGACCAGCTAGCATGAAACAGTCCCATGGACTGAAAACATCCAAGCACGTAAGCAGAGGGTAATGATAAATATCAAAGGACATAGGTCAGGGGAGACAGATAATGGAAGATTTAGGCATCAATGTAAATCTGGTTTTATTTAAAGTATGCATTTACGATGAGGAAATCCAAGGGGATGCCACATAAATGTCATTTTTAGGTGTAATTCAACCAGGAGGAATGTCAACCACCAGTAAGAAGGGAGAAGACCTGCAAAGAGTCTTTCATCAAAAGCAGAGGGTGAGAGGTTTGTGAAACCATGTCTGGGAGAAATATCTATCTTGGGGAAAGGAAGGAATCCGAAAAACTGATGAGTACAATAAGAAGAGAGAGACACAGTGACAGTGGTGCTGAATGGCACAAATGGGTAATAAGAACAGCAGAGAGCCCTTCCCATTACACTGTGATACCCAAAATGACATAAGATACAATTAGGAGTTCCATGTGCAGAGAGGTCTCCACACACATCCCCCCATGTGCTCACTGGGACACTGCTGGGCACCAAGGGGCTGGGAGAAGGAGGCAAGACAAGGAGATGTTGGTTTCTCCATTAACTACTCCATGGACACAAGTGGAAGCAAAGGCATAGACAGGTTGTGAGAGTCCAGAGAAGCAGAGCCTCTTTCAGCTTTGTGAACTTTGAGACTGTAATTCACAAGATTTTCAAAGCCATAAAAATGCACAGAACCATCTGAGGAGTAAGCCTGCACCTGAGGCTTCTGTTAGAAATCATCAGTGTTAAAGATAAAATCAATCATTGAAGCCTTTTACAATTCCCATTAAATTGTTCTCATCACTGTTTTCATTAGTGAGAAACTGCTTCTCATAGCATTTGGGGATCTATGAAATAGCTGGATCAATGATTTCTCAGGAATCTGTTGGAAGTGGAGACAGAAGAAATGAAGGGCTGGATTCAGACAGACATCTGGATTTTGCACTGCTCTAATCTTTCCATACAAGATTAGCTCTGCTTTTTGATTTACTGTGCCACTGGCCTGGCAAAGAACAGGATGCTAACAGGAGCACCACAGGAGCATTACATACTCATATGTAAATGCCCAGAGAAGAAAAAAGACTCAAATCTTCTGCCTTGAACTCTTTCAGGGATCTTTTTAAATAAATGTGTGTGTAGAGCATTAGGAAAGGGAATTATTAAATCAATCAGTCCAGCATCTATCCAATTGCTCAGAATAATTTTTTCAAGCAGCAACAATCATTAGGCACTCCAGAGGAAACATAATAAACCTTACATTAGACAGATTGTGTTTCTGTTTTCTGTCAAAGACTGTCTAAAACTCAGAAGGATGTGATTTAATAGCATTCTGATATTTTATTTTTTAAAAAATAAGTAATCTCCACAATCCTGAAAGTTTATTAACCCTGTAATTCTGTCAAATGGTTTATGACTTGTTAAATTCTCAACATCGACAACCTCCTACACTCCGAATTCCAAAGCCTAAATAAATTGTTGGCCAAAAAATGTGCCTTAGCTTATATCAGTCTTCAATTGGCAAACTTCTGATCTGCACTGAATAGCCACTCCTTGTCTCTTAACATCAGAAAACCAAGTACTCCTGGATCTAGTGAAGTGCCATACTCTATCTAAAAAACAAATTAGTTCCCACTATTTGCTCACTTCTAGTAGCTCTGTATATATATATTTTTAACCTTCTATAAATAAGAAAATCCTTGATTACTCTTCATTTTTCTCTAACTCCCTTCTGTTCAAATAGAATGACACATTTAGTATGACATGTGGAACTTACCTGTGGTACTAAAAACCAAACAAAAATTCTACTTGCAAATGCCCTTTACAAAAAATTATGTAACAATATAGATAAAAATCATCATCAATTAATTTTAATTTTAAACACAATGGGTTTTTGTGTCCCAAGCTACTGCCCTAAACATAGACCATTCAGGGACACAGCCAGCAGATGTATCTTCCCTTCCCTTCCCTTCCCTTCCCTTCCCTTCCCTTCCCTTCCCTTCCCTTCCCTTCCCTTCCCTTCCCTTCCCTTCCCTTCCCTTCCCTTCCCTTCCCTTCCCTTCCCTTCCCTTCCCTTCCCTTCCCTTCCCTTCCCTTCCCTTCCCTTCCCTTCCCTTCCCTTCCCTTCCCTTCCCTTCCCTTCCCTTCCCTTCCCTTCCCTTCCCTTCCCTTCCCTTCCCTTCCCTTCCCTTCCCTTCCCTTCCCTTCTCTCAGAAGAGGTTTTGGAGAGGTAGCACTCATCTGTCCAGCCTTCTGGATGTAGCAATAGAACCTGATCCTTCAATTTGTCCTTTTACCTGACATTTGTTTATTCCCACAACGAGGTGATCACTATATACTCACTACATCTTTACCAGCAGACATTCAGTTGTTTATAATTTTAAGTCTCATTAGTTGCTTTTTCTCCTTAAAAGAGAGAAGTCATGAAAAAACTTGTTTTTTAAGACTGAAGCCAGTGACAGCAAAAACTTTTTTTTTGTTTGTTTGTTTTCACAGAAGTACAGACATGGATTGGAAATACTTCTTGAGGGACATTCAGTCTACTCCTGAAATCATTGTCCTTTCTGAATTTCTTTCTTGGTTGAGCCTTCTGTGGTTAAAGGAGTCCTCCCTATTCATCTACCAATAGCACAGATGAAATCAAATAATTTCCTAACCAGCTTGCTTATTTCTAAAGGCACCATTGATGCAAGAAATTCAATCACAGCATTTCATATGAGCTGTATATCTGCAAGCCTGAGACTCATTATATACCCAGCTGAGGTTTTAAAGTTAAGAGCCTTGTAACTCCAACCACACTACCCAGACAATAAAGAATGAGGTATTTCTTGGTGTTATCAAGGCTGCTCAGCAGTTGGGAGGTACCTCTTTATCTTAAGTGAGAAAGGCTATGATAACTACAGACATTGCTAAATAGAGGTAGTAAGGAGCTAAGATCAGAATGAATGCAGGCCTGTCCTTTATTTTACTACATGCTCAGAGAACCCCTCAAGCTCTTTCCCTTAGAAGTAATCTAGCATCTACTCCCATATTACATATCTTAAAAGCAGTTCTGGCTTCTGCTGTTTTTGTGGCATAACTTTACTGCAAATTCATATTTGTTTTAGCATCAGATTTGCAGCAGAGATAGGTCTATTTTCATTAACTCTAATATACCTAAATAAGTGGCCATCAGGTAATTATTCTCTTAGGGATACAAGAAAAAAATTGGTGCAATCTTGGTAAACCAAGATATAATTTCCAGTCAAAAGGTAAGTATCTTCATATCTAGCAATTCATTTGCACATGTAAGAATTTCTAACTGCAGGGTCTTCTACTTGCAAAATGATTTGTGTCTGATAAGTACTCTTCCTAAGCAAATCAATTGAAAGGCATGATCTCTGTGTTGTGAAGCAATGCTCTATAACCTAGTTTCTGGTTTTAGTCATGGCACTCACATGTTGACTTGCTATGGAACAACTGGAGTTCATGATTAAGGGGTGTGTGGATAGCAGCCACTAGTAATAGAAAGGGGTCTACAGGACAAAAAGAAAAATACAGCAACACTTTGAAAAGATGACTCAGGAGACATCTCCTTCATAACATGAATGCCTCTGATGGTATTCATAGCACTTCCTTTAAAACTATCCCACAAAATCCCTTCTATCATCCCTAAGGCTCTTAATGTCAAGTGAGAAAAAAAACTGTGCATTTTTTTTTTCTCTGCATACACTCTTATTATCCATCTTGAAGAGGAAGCAATATCCTGTCCAAGCTGCACTGTGCAGCAAAAAAATTGATCCCTTCCAATCCAGTCTACAGTAACCAGGTCTTAACAGCCTATCAGAAACAAATTAGAACAGCCAAAAAAAAGCTAAACATTCCTGAAATGACTGATGCTTCTTCTTCTCTTCATTTATCTGCCTGCAGTTACAGATGGAACCCATTACCACCCACTTCCTCAGTTAGGAAATGGTCCCTCTGTACACTTTGTACTGCTCCTCAGATGGTCTGGGTGCATTTATCCACACAGTTATCAGCAAACTCTGTCCCTGTTGCAAGCAAGTCAAATGTAAGCCAGCTATGGAGCAGATGTCTTATGGCTAAAGCCATGGATACCCAATGACAAATACCTGAGAGCCTGACCACAGCACCAAGCTGCACAGCACAGCTCCCCTGCTCCAGACCTGAACCTGCTCATTCATCCTGTAGATAGGGAAACCCATATCAGACTGAAAAAACTGGGTAGATGTGCCCCTTTATATAGTTGTGGTGGGGTTGTTTTTGGGGCTTTTTTTGTGTTTTTTTGGTTTGTTTGGTTGGTTGGTTTTTTTTGGTTTTTTGTTTTGTTGTTGTTGTTGTTGTTGTTGGTTTTTTTGTTTTGTTTTGTTTTGGTTTTGGTTTTGGTTGTTGTTTTTTTTTTATGAGCAGAGAGTTGCTGGATAATTTGGTGACCTGTTACTTACATATTTACAGTTTATTTCTTCCTATACAGTTTATTTCTTTCAACAATGCATTATTTAGCCCCAGCCTAATGTTAGCCTCCAAAAAACTCTATCAGGCCTGTGGTTTTTACATAAAAGGTTTTGCTGCCTTACTTTCTGTAAGGATAGTGAAGAAAGAGAAGCACCTGGACAGATAGTTTATCTGGTTTGAAGAACATGTAAAATAGAGAGAGAACCTTCTTTTCCTATCAATTATTCAGGGATCTCCAGATGCTCAGGTAATTTCTGTAGAACCCTACAAGCTTTACAGGAAACATACAAAACCAACACAGTTTCAGACTGGATAAAACCACAGTCCAGAGATACCATTTATCTGAAGAATACCTCATCCATCCTCACTGAACTGGAGGCAGAACAGTAAGACAGGAAGTTATTTAGGGCACTCAAGATTATCAGTGACAGCTTCATCTTCATGCAGTGGGAAGGAGGAAAGCAAAAGGATTTATGAGAAGGTATAATGTGATAAGCACTTACATATGCTGTTTATTTTGCACAGATCCTCTTTCTAATTCTGCAGGCTCTCTCCTCTAAAGCCACTGCCTAAATGGGCACCTGGGCTGAACTCCCCTTGGGCTGGACACTGCAGACGTGTTCGCCAGACAGAGACGCTTGCACGGCCTTGCCCTGCGACAGAGCTGTTGGGATAAAAGGAGGGGATGAATGCAGAGTCCAAGGTCAGGGCTGAAGATGGGAGTAGGAGGGTGGAGCAGGGGCATGGACACTGGCAAGCTGTCCTGAAATATTTGTTTTTCCTTTCCAACCTTTCCTGATAAAAAATACCCTTCTAGTTCGCAGCAAAGACAAAAACTCATTTTTTCGTTGGCCAGACACATTTCTGTCGATCACAGGCAGCTTCAGTTTACATGTCCACCAAAATTTTCATAAGCCATAAAACCTCTAATGGTTAAGTAACCTTGAAGAATAAGGGATACAGATCAACTCAAGAAATGCTGCTTACATTCAGAACTATCACAAACTCAAATGGCTTACACTAAGAATAAAAATGCATATTCTAATAGAAAAGGCAGGGTATAAAGAAATAGTCTATTCCTTTGTAGCAAACAGCTGAAGTCAATTTGTGTGGTTTTTAAGTAAAACATGAAAAAAGCATTTTTATCGTGCTTCCTTTCTTTTGACAAAAGACAAATGTTGCTGCAAGAAAGCTACTAGGATAGGAAATTACATAAGCAGGTGAGCTTAAAAGTTGTGGGTTTTTTTCCTGTTTCCTATTATTTAAATTTTTCCATTTCATACTACTCTAGTACACCACTGAATTTTTTCCAAGACAAGTTCCTATTTGACCAGACATTTGGAAAAAAATGTGTGGGTTTTTTTTCATTTCTAACAAGAAGCTTATAAGGTTGCTGTCTTTCTGACATAACTTTCATTACTATGAGTTACAAGTATGTATTAAGAAAGAAAAGTAAGGCTCAGTGGAAGGGAATTTATATTTCTGAAATATATTTACTGTATACATCTTAAATACATTGAAGATTTAATCTGGGTGCTAATACAAGACTTTACATTGTCTATAAACAATATACTTCTTAAGGAAAGAAAAACATGTAAAGAAACATGAAGTGTTTGACACCAGGTGGTTGTGTCACCTTCCAGAGGGGCTTTGACAGGTGGGAGAAATGGGCCAACAGGAGCTTCATGAGGTTCAACCAGAGAAAGTGCAAATCCTGCACCCAGAAAGGATCAACCCTGAGGCAAAAGGATGTGGACATGACACAGCAATGGGTGCTTGCAGCCTGGAAAGCCAAACACGTCCTGGGCTGCAGCAAAGGCAGCATAGACAGCAGGTCAGGAGAGGGCATTCTCCCCCTCTACACCACTCTTGTGAGACCTCACCTGGAGCACTGCATCCACCTCCGGGGTCATCAATCAATCACTGAATTTTAGAAGACAGGAGTGGAGGAATGTCCTAAAACATTTAGCAATGTAAGAGAGACTCATGACAAAACACTAAAAGACAAAGTATGGTGTGGTGACGTAGGTAGAAAACTCACAGTATTAAAGGCATCAAAACCTTCTATGCTCCTTCAACTGTAGAGAGCACATTAAAGGAATTAGGTGGAGAAAAATAAATACTAGAATGCATTTGTTGTGAGAAATATAGGTGAGGCTTTCACCTGATTTCAAGGTAAATTAGGTATACAATCACTTGATATCTATTCTCTGTTGATTTTTCTGTGTTGGAACGGTGCATGGAAAAATACCAGTGAAATATTAATGAGGTTTAGCAGATCAAGAAATCACGACAATGCACTGGTGGTGGACATTTAAGTGGCTCAAATATAAAGATTTTCAGTAAAGCAAGGCATATTGAGAATTCATCTGGAATGTAAATGTGCTACATTTGTGAAGGCAGAATACAATACTTCAGCTGACTTCAATAGCCAGTTGCAACACACCAAGGAGATATGGTAACAAAACCTGCAATATTTTTAGGCTGCAATGTCTTCATCAATTCACTTGAGGCAGATGGAGCTCCTTAAATATCAAGTGCTCCTTTCTGTCAAAATTCCCTTACATATAAGAAGCTTACCTTCAGTTTACATGTCCACCAAAATTTTCATAAGCCATAAAACCTCTAATGGTTAAGTAACCTTGAAGAACAAGGGATACAGATCAACTCAATGAGTGCTACTTACATTCAGAATGATCACAAACTCAAATACTTTACACGAAGAATAAAAATACATATTCTAATAGAAAAGGCAGGGTATAAAAGAAATAGTCTATTCCTTTGTAGCAAACAGCTGAAGTCAATTTGTGTGGTTTTCTACACCTAATGTGAAGAATTACACTTTTGGGGTTTTCTTTCTTTATTCCTCTCATTTCCTCATTTCTGTCTTTTCTGCTTTCTTACATTCTTAAACTTTCGTCTTTTTGTTCTGTTTTGTTTTGTTTCTAGGACAGGAGAAAGAGAAGAAATTAGCGAGGACCTTAAAAACCACAGTTCTACAGTTTTTGTTACAATGTTAGTGCAAAACCCACACATTTTCCTAAGACTGTCCTCAATGAGGAAAGCAGAAGAAGTACCACAGCACAAGCCATGGTCATTTTTTCCTGCAGCAGCATATTGAAGAGAGCACTGCCAAGACATCTGCAGAGGAGTGTGCAGATCTGGCTGTTCCTACAAGCACATAATACTCACTTTGAGGTTTTCAAAGAACTGCAAATTAAATCTGAGTGAACCAGCTGCCGAACTCTCTGGTTAGCTGGATTGTAACTGCTGAGGCAAGAAATACCTTCCACTGGCCCAGCATCTCTGGGCCCCAGCTGGTTTCAGCTGCCAGCTGGGCAATAGGTTCACACATCTCTCCACCTGCTTTTGCTCACCTCAGCAGAGCCTCAATATCCAAAGCTAAAAACTGGTGCTGTGCTATCTTCTTTCTGGCTCAGTTTCAAAAATAAGAAGTTGTAGTTTCAGCAAAACTTAGGTCGAATGAGCTACAGATCAGGGACAGCAAAGCCAAGAATTGAGAAAGTCCATGAGTATAATTAAATGGGAGAGGAGGGGAAACTCCTTAAGGTGAGTCTCAGAGAGCTGCCACTGGCAGAGAGGCTGCTCATCCAAGTCTGAATGCTACAGAGGCCCAGAAAAAGGCAACTCCCATGACTCTGAGCAGGTGACCCTGGATCCCTTGCTGAAATGAGACACTACTGAGAGAAGACAGCAGAGAAAAGATCCAACAGGCAAATATTACCTCTCTTTGCAGAGGCATTCAAAACTTTATAAGGGTGACATCCAGCACCCATTGCACCCCCACAAGTATTAGCTCTGCAGAAGAGTTATAAATCAAATATAAATGATTTGCACCTAGAAGCACACAGAATAAAGAGCCAGTTAAACCAAATATAATCTCCCATGCAGAAACTCACACAATGATTATCAAAAAGCCTCTGTCCACTCCAAGTAAAAGCCTCAGGACAGCCCAACCAAAACACTTAGAAACCACAATTCAGGCCTCCAGAAATCGTGCTGCTCTAATAAATATATCTGCATTTTCAGACATTGCATACTGTGTCCAATTATTTTTCCAGGAAGTTCCTAGCGTCAGTGTGTAAGTGAACAGTTCAAAAGTCATTACAAAAGGGAAGCAGCAAACAACAGCCACTATTTCTCCATATGAGGAAAACTCCAGCTGTCACACCTAAATTCCCCACACCAGGCAGGTGGGTATTGTAGGCAACCTCTCCTGTCTCCTCTAATCTCATCTGTTCTATTCCATGCACCTTCTCATGCTCCCTCCTCCATCTCCTCAGTTTGTCTGCACACTTGCATTACACCATCCCTCTCACACTACATTCCCACTTTACCACATCTCCAGAATGAAGTTTTCCTTTTTGTTTTGTTTGCTTGTTTGTTTTGTTTCAGTTTTTTAAAAAATAAGTTGCAAGTGCTTTTAAGTGAGTAAAATAAATGACAGCCATCCTGCCATTTTGACTCCACTGAAAGTGACGGAAATATGCAGTTATTTTGAATGAAGAAATAAAAACCGAGATGGAGGTCAGGAATAAGGAAATTACATGTAAATTAGGGACAAGTCTCAGTGTCCCTGGACTAAATTCAGATACATGTCATAGAAAAGAATAATTATACGCTCACTGCTCACTTATGGCATGAATGAATTTGGTCCAGAATATTTTCTTTTATACTTATGAACATGAAGATACGTTCTTTCAAAATATTAAAAAGCAGTTTCTGCAAGATGTCTGCAAACGATCATAACCTCAACAAAAACATCTGCATTTTTCTACGGACATGCCTTTGTTTATGTGCACTATACTGCAGTAGTATTTTGTACAGCTCTGACTTCATTTCAGCATTTGCATAAATAGGTTGCTGAAGTCAAATTTTAAGAACAGTTAATCCATCTCCAGAATTACATATACATTAATATTCTTACTCAACTCATGTATAGTAAAGGTTATAGTAAAACCTTCTTTCCTTTTTATCAAAGAGCTTCAACTTAAATTACTTCTAGTATTTATCCTGGACATATAAAAAGCTACTTTAAAGTATAACTCAATTGCAGGAGTGGTGCTAACATTTTTAACTCTCTAAAGTTAGAATTTTGTGGTTTATGGTGTTTGCAGAACAAAATCTTCATCAACTGAAATGTAACTTTTTCAGGATATGTATTATTTTACATAGAATTTAGTAATTTCCATCTAATCCTTCTCCTGTTTTCAGTACAAACCACTGCTTTAACTTGGATTATGCAGTAATACCAAAAAGCACTGTTTCAGCACAAAAAATCTGTGTTTATCATCTCCCAGTTAAAACAATGCTTTTCATTATGAATTGTAATCTGTAATATTGCATCTTTATTTAATACCACCCTAGTAATCTAAAAGCAGCTTTTCTCCAAGGAGTTTCCACCTTTTTTCCATCTGAATTTTGGATGCTGTGTCTTGTCCACTTTGTATAAAAATTTATTTGCCCTTAAATTTACTGAGACGTAGTTAATATGTCCTTCCCTTGATGTTTGAATGATTTAATTATCAGTTGTCAACTAAACCCAGCATTTTATTATTTCTCCCAAGGCACAAGGAAAGCTATTCTTTTACTTAGGCATGAAAGTTTGGGGTGGAAAAAGTCAGAAGTGTTAAAACTGTTACAGTTTTACAACTGATATAACTGCAAAACTGTTGTATCAAGCACTTGAATATGGACACAAGAGAAAATTTCTATGGATCGATCTGTGACAAGTAGATTTGTACAGGTTTTGTTTTACCCTTTCAATCTGTTTTGTGAAAAGGTGCAATTAAAGCTGCTTTAGAATTTATTGCAACACCTTTACACCGATTTTTCATTAAAAGATCTAGTTTGATTTTTAATTAAAGCTAACTATTAGTCTAGAGATGTGCACAAATTTAAAAGCAAGAGCTTTTTCTTGAACTCCAGGTGTCGGAGCTATGGGCAATGCAGTTACCTTGGGGTCACCTCCTTAAGGTGAGTCTCAGAGAGCTGCCACTGGCAGAGAGGCTGCTCATCCAAGTCTGAATGCTACAGAGGCCCAGAAAAAGGCAACTCCCATGACTCTGAGCAGGTGACCCTGGATCCCTTGCTGAAATGAGACACTACTGAGAGAAGACAGCAGAGAAAAGATCCAACAGGCAAATTTTACCTCTCTTTGCAGAGGCATTCAAAACTTTATCAGGGTGACATCCAGCACCCATTGCACCCCCACAGGTATTAGCTCTGCAGAAGAGTTACCTCTGGCTGTGCTTAGGTGTTTTAAAATGCAATGTACAACCAGTACAATTTGCAGATGCACTAGTCACCACTTATTCTTGTCAGAGAAGCCTCTGCCAAGTTTAAAGCAAGTGCCATATGAAGATCATCAGATAGAGCCAATTCTTCACCCTGGTTTTGGTCCTTGGTTTTAACCATAGCTTTTACTGCAATGAATGAGCTTAACCTCGGAATGGAGACTGCTATTCATTTAATAGTTGAATAAAGTTTTACACAAATTCTGTTACATAATAACCAAATCAGACACAGACATCAGATAACAGCGTCCCAGCAACTCAGAATGCTCTGCCCACAAGATTTGTAGATCTAACCAGACCTTCATTTTCTGCCTTGGAGATTCTGCCATATTAAAAAAGGTGGAGAAGGAGGAATAAAAACCACTTCAATAGTAACTAAAAAATTAAGAGTGTTTTTGCCAGTGGAAAATATTTGTTTGGGGCAGTGTCAAGGAAAAAAAAAAAGAAACCTTAAGTCTTTTAACATAATTTGAAACCAGATCCTCCTCAGAGGAATGGAAAAAGAAAAGAAAAAAAAAGAAGAAGAAAAAAAAAAGGCTTGTCCTGAGGCAAGGGATGAAGGCACACTGCAATATTTCCAACTAAAGGTCGCTGGTCCCATGACCATCCTCCTACAAACACATACTGCTGCTCTGAAACAACACAAGAGAGACTCTGGGCAGAAATGAAGTGAGACTAATTCCGTGAGATTTATTTTCCTGTAGAAGAATCCAATCAATGTGCCTCACACTAACACTGCTCTGACTGTATTTGCTTTTAGAAAGCGTGGCTGGGACGTGGAGACACAGAGCAGGAGCCAGCAGGATTAGAGAGTCTACTCTGATGGGTAACAGCAGGAAGGGCTCTCCACCTTGGGATGGTTTTGAGCAGGAGAGAGGAAGCCATCTCCTGCTTCTCAGATTCTTATCTTTAACACTGCAGCAAAATCCCAGCCCTTATCAAGGAAATGCACCTTCTTTTTAGCACATAGCAATGAGTTTATTGTGAAGACCACAGTTATGTTAGTACAACTGAGAGGGTTGCAGGAACAGGAGAGAGCAGCCAGGAGATGAGAAAGGGCAAAAACTTCTTGTCTCCAAAGAAAACTCACACAGAGCACCCTCCTGAGAGCTCAGCTGGCTTCAGCCAGGCTCCTGGCTCTCCAGAACTACTTCCCAGGCCTTGGCCCAGCACATCTGCTCCCTCTCAGCATCAGCTGCATTTGCCATAGTAATGTGAATTTCACAATGTTGTTTTCTGATAGCCCTTCTGCTCTGGTATAAAGAAAAATACTCATACATTAAACAACAAACCAAAAAAGCATTTGTGCTATGAAAGACAAGTTTGATAATGTGAGCCCTGATGACTCGACACATCTAGAAGCAAAAATGCTGCATGAAATCAATCATTTGGGCTGATTTCACACCTTTGTGGACTGACACAATAGCACAAAGTTCTACACCTGCAATACTCTGTGTAACTTTGAGTAAGTAGGATACAAGGTTGCTTTCCCCCAATTTGTCCATGGTTTCTCCCAAAGACAATCAACTTGGTCCTATCAATATAATGTAAAAGCAGTTCAAAATAGAGGTGGTTTTCTCTCTGTACACACACGTGCCCACAATGAAGAAAAGATCATGGAATTAAAAGGGAGGCCATTGGCTTTATCTACTCCCAGACAGAACAAACAGATTAATGAAGTGTGAGAACACCTGCTCTCCTCTGCCATGCCCTGCCACCAGCACTGTGTCAGAAGCAGTGTCATGACAAGTGGTGAGCTACCACAAGAGCTTGCTCTTGCCAGCTGCACACTCCCTGCTGCCCTGTTTGTGCCAGCTTTTGTGTTGTTCCTCAGAGCTCCCTGTGAGCCAGCAATGCTCCTTACGCAATGCACAGAAACAGCCTGGCAATAACTGATGACACTTCTGCTGTTCTAATGAGTCAAAGCAGCACAGCAGAAGTGAGCCACTGACCAACAGCCTCTGCCAAGGAGAAAGCAGCCTGAGTGACCCTGCATAGATCATTTTGTCCTTTACCTCAGCTTCCCTTTTCAGAAACGAGAGTCATTTAGAAAAAGGCCTGATATTAGAAATGGTGTTTTTGTTCTGAATGTTCACTGGTTGTTTTGGCCAGACTTGTTTTTGTTTTCCAGTGTTTTCAGCTCCCTGTAGCTCACCAGAAGCCAGTTACCTGTTAATTGGAGGCTAAGCAGGAAGAGGTGAGCAGCCCCTTCTTGCAGCATGCCCACTGTGACCAGCAGGGAGCTGCTCCAGCACTCAAGGTTCTGGCCAGTATTGCACAGCATCTGCTCTGAGGCCCTATCAGCCTCTGCACAGCTGGCTGAAGTTCTTCCAACACTGAGCTTCCTCTCTGCTGTGTAAACCTGCACAGGGTTTGGGCACAACATTGCCTCAGGAGATGGGAGTCTGAGAACTTGCTCAGCATTCCCAGACAGATGAAATTCAATGCCTTGGTCTGGATTTTAAACATAAGTAAATTTTATTTACATGATGTTTAGGTCTCAGACAGATGTTCCCTCTAGAATCAGCACTTTTACAGAGACAAATTTAAACAAATTTGGATCCTTGGAGGTGGGACAGGTATGTGAAGAGAGTGGGAATCCAGCTCCTGGCCTTTCACTTGGCACCTTTCTCAAGGTCCCCTGGTTTAAACTGGAAGCCTGATATGCTAAGAAACTCCTCATTTGAAACCACCATTTCCTGAAAAATATGAAACCTCTCTGATTCTAGGAAGTATTATCAAACTCCTCAGCAGCCACAACCAAGGTTCTCTCCACCAGTGCTCTATATGTATTCAGGATATGTGCACCAGGAAATGTTGAGATCAGTCAATAGCAAAGGCTGCTCTCTCCACAGAATCTGGTCTTCATCTCCTAAGTGAAAACATTCCTTCTAAGTGAAATCTGTACATTTCAGATGCAGAGGTATCAGACTGCTAGTATTTTTGTTATACAAGAACTGCAATTTGACCAATCATTGATAAGTTAGTCAAATGATAAGATCACACAATTCCACTATAGTTAAAAATAAAATCAAGAAATCTTTTCCAGATTTTTTTCTTGCTGTTATCTCTGAATTTTGAGATTTAACACTTAGCCATACTGCAGCCCTTCACATAAAGCAGACATATCTGAACAACTAAGGTTGTCTGGGATACAAAGAATGCATGGCCTGATACATTAGTGACTGGCCCCTTGCTCAACATCTCTTTCACAGTTTCAGTGCTCTGAATCATTCGGCTCATACTTGACTCAGAATAGGTCATAAAAGTTGCTTTCATTTTAAGTACTAATTCCACGTATTTCAGCATTTTGGTTGGAACATGTGCAATGCAGAATGTGGCAGGAATTCTTCCAAAGGACAAATTTACAAATGCAAACATTTTGTTTTGACAAAGCCATTATGCAGCTTAGGCTCAACTCTCAAACACAATTCAAGTTCAAATAAGCCAGCTTTCTTTCAAACCTCATCAACAGCAATTGTGCTGCACTGAGTAGTTCTCATTTGTGTGAGATTCAGCACATTTTCTTCTCTCAACTTCATATGGGTTTGTACCTGCTGAACCTCATTTAGAATTTCAGTATAACAGCAGAATTGCTTCCTAAATTTTCTCCACACATCATGAAAGCTGAACCTCTTATATTACACAAATACATAGGGAGGGCCTGGGCATGAGGAAGACTCATGGAACCATCAACACCAACAAATGACTACAAAATAAAACAAGAAAGAAGAATTAAATCTGGTTCTTTTAAAACATTTATAATCTTCTTTGAAATATTTGGCAGCCTTTTTGAGAGAGGACATTGATGTAGTCCAGGGAGAGTCAATGAGAATGATAAAATTTGATTGTTAACATGCACAGAAAGTCTGGAAAAACATGTACCATAAATTGCAATCTAAGCTTTTAACCTCTTCAACTGGTGTTTCATAAAGGAATGAAGCAAAACCAGCAGTGTCACTCCAGGGATAAGACACTGCATTTTGCAGAGCAATAACTGAGCAATAATGGAGTTCCTTGCTGCGGTTTTAGAAATAAGAGTTCTGTTGGCCTGCTGTATGGTCATATAATACCTCACCTAGCCCTGAGCAACCCTGAGCCCAATGCTGAGCTCTTTGAGCACTTTTACTTAGATGTCAGCATTCCCTCATTTACAAGGTTACACCAGTGTGTCCTGTCTGCACTAAGTTCACATCCAAAGACTCAATTGAGTAAATTCAATTCAGAGCACATCCAAGCCCTCTCACTTACTTTGTCATTTTACACAGTTTAAGATGAGGAAAACACAGATAAGTTAAAGGACAGACTAAGATATTTTTCTCCCTCTAGGAAGGGGTGCTGTTGTGCAGGTATACTGCCATCCTTACACAAGGTACACATACCACAGAGTTTATGTATCCACAGTGAGTGTGCTTCCTGTGCCCTGAAGTACGTCTGAGGATGCATTGTATTTCCCCTCCTCCCCTTTTCTGTCCTCACTCTGAGCCTTGTTTGATGGCATTTGTTTTACTTCAAAGGGAATTTAGGCTGAAAATAACCATATGTTACTCTGCACAACACTTTGCTATGGCTGGGCCCTGGTGTCGGAGCTCTGACATTATCAGGCTGATGACAAACAAACCTTTTGAAATTCCAGCACCCCCAGGGCAAAGAGCTCCCTAGTGGAGCACAGTTAAGTGACCCAACAGACTCTACAGGCTGTCTTCTGATGAAGATAGAATGAAATGTTCTCTTCCTCTCCATTATGCCTTCATTTCTGGCCACCAGACAGCCTCTGCTGCTGCAAATTTCCACCAATCCATTTAATGACTGAATTTTAAAGCTCCACCTTGTCTGCTAAACTCAGTAAGCGCTAAACATTAAGAGGAAAGGGAGCAGTCATTTTTTTTTCAGAGTGAAAGCGTGAAAAGGACATAAGGAAGACATTAAGATGTCTGAGGGCACCCTTACACTGAGCAGTGGAGTATGGCACAAAGATCTTCAAACTGCCACGCAATAAATGAGCTCCAGGACAAGCAGCAATGTAACTACATCAGAACCTCATTATTCCTGGGCTAATTACCCTTGCTGAGAAGCACCATATTAATGCTGTTACAGTATTTCCAAGGCGTAAGGCCCCTGGGCTTGTGGCTAAACCAAATCAAAAATTCATTTCTGTTAATACAAAACTTTTAAAATAGTGATTTTGGCAAAAGACAACTTTAAAAACCCCAGCCACAATCCTCTTAAGCTTGTCATTGTAGGTATTTTCTGTAATACACAAGGCTAAACTCATTAGGGAGCAGAAACAAACCTGAAATCTCTCTAATGTCCTGCATAGCAGTCTTGGCAGCTTTGCAGGAGACTGCAGCTCACTCTCTTTCTCTGCTTCACCGTGAGTAAAAGTTTGAACTAAAGCATTGTCTCCTGCTCTGAGCAAAGGAGAAGAACCCTTACATTCTCCTTTCCCACCAGTTCCAGTACCCAGACAACTACTGGCCGCAGAGATAGAGACTGACATTGTGATGGTGATTAACAAATTCTTTGGGGAGGTTTTGGTTTCATCTCTTAATCCAGTACATATTTCACAGAAGCAGTTTCAAAGACCAGAAGAAACCACCCTGAATTCCCTGCAGCCTACAGCAAAACAAGCTCCACAGGACCACATTTCAAATTCTCTCCCAAACCTGGCAAAGAAATAACCTAAGCAAAGGGGCTCCTTTTTCTCCCACTCCTCAAAACAAATGCTCTGACCACTATTTTACAGGGGTGGGCTTCCAGGGATGACACTAAGTCCTTTAAAAATTGTTTAAATTAATTTTAAACAAGTTTCATCAAATTAGCCCCACTACCACCATTAATCTATCAAATTCACTTCTGTCAGATCACATTGTTCTCCTCAAACATTCATACAAATATTCTACGTCGTCATACTAAGCACCTTCGAACTGCTTGGTTTGGACCTGCCTCTTTGTCCTCTAATTAGGAGCAATGGCATTTCAACACTATAAATCCATCATTAAAAGTATAAATCAGCTTTTACTTCAAGCACTCAGGCAGATTTTTTTAAACTGACAGTAATCCCAAAGCCCTCAGGTGTGAGTAGTCATCAGCTTATAAAAAACGTTTACGTTACATGTCTGCTCATTTCCGTGAGTTCCTCCTGAGATTAAGGTAATGTATCCACACAAGCTGAAAAGTGCTTGGGGAAACCTCTCAGCTCCAATATTCACTTGTGTTGGATGTACCTGAACATGGTACATTGTGATCATTCACTCACTTTTTCATCCACCTCTCTTTACCAAGGCAAATATTGCTCAACCAGAACTCTTTTGCATCAACAGAAATAGTCTGACTTGTTACATTGGTTGATATATCCATGGCTTCTATCAGAGCACAATAACACACAACAGCAGAACAGATCAACAACAAAATTATATGGAGCCTAATCATCTCCAGCAACCATTTCTGTTCACTTGAAGACAAGCAGAGTGCAGCCTGCTCCCTGCCTCTGTGTTTCCCAGGGACTCCTCAGACACACATCAGGAATGAGATATGGGCTAAACAGGTAAGCAGCAAGGTCTCAAATGCCTTCTCTCCTTAGAGTTCCAAGTTCCATTCCCATTGGTGACTGGTGTTGCACTTTTCTGAGGATCAGCCTGTAATGCCCTGCTGTGGTGGAGGACAATGCCTTGTGTTCACTCGACACGTGTGCGACATGAAGCTGAAACTGCCTGCCTGTAGAGCACCTATAGGGGCGGTTTAGGTGTTCCTTAACCTGCCAAATGGCCTTCCTGTCAGGAAAGGAGAGCCAAGGAGGCCAACATAAACTGCAGGGTAATCTGTGCCAGGAAAGGCTGCCAGAACAGAGCAGTTGTTACCTGGTCTGGGCACACAGGCACAGAGCACGCCTTTGATACAAAATTGTCCAAAAAGTAAACTTTTCTCTTAAACTATGCCTGCTCACCCTCTCTGAGGTAGAATTGGTTCTTACTGAGCCCTTTTCTCTTTCTCAACATGGTTTTTTCAGCATTTACTCCAGTATGAAGCAGCCTGCAGACTGTTACTGCTGGTGAGCCGTGCCACCTCCTGGCGCTCCCGAGAAACACAGGCTGGCTGGGAGCCACCTCCGGAGTCCCAAACTCCTGCCGGAAAGGATGGCCCTGTATGTGTCTCGGCTGTTTCCACCCCGACTCTGGACAATTCCAATAATAACTCTTCCCACAGTGAAGTATTTTTTTCCTTACAGACAGACGGAATCTCCCGAGGCAACTTGTCTGCTGCCTCTTGCCTTGTCCTTGGTACATCTTTGTGAAGAGTGTTTCCACCTTCTCCAGAAATACCTGTTGATATTTGATATTTAATATCTGAATAATTTAATATTTGAAGAATGGAACTAGTTCATCCCAAACTCCCTTCCCTTCCCTTCCCTTCCCTTCCCTTCCCTTCCCTTCCCTTCCCTTCCCTTCCCTCCCCTTCCCTTCCCTTCCCTTCCCTTCCCTTCCCTTCCCTTCCCTTCCCTTCCCTTCCCTTCCCTTCCCTTCCCTTCCCTTCCCTTCCCTTCCCTTCCCTTCCCTTCCCTTCCCTTCCCTTCCCTTCCCTTCCCTTCCCTTCCCTTCCCTTCCCTTCCCTTCCCTTCCCTTCCCTTCCCTTCCCTTCCCTTCCCTTCCCTTCCCTTCCCTTCCCTTCCCTTCCCTTCCCTTCCCTTCCCTTCCCTTCCCTTCCCTTCCCTTCCCTTCCCTTCCCCTCCCCTCTGGATTCTGTGACTTTTCAAAAAGAGTAGCATACTTTTGCAATGATATTAGCAAGTTCTCAGCACTCTGAAATACATCCAAGCAGGGCCCACAGGTCTTTTCTCTTTTTTTATCTCTAGTTTATACAGACAGTCCACGATCAACTTGATACTGCTGTTGGTGCTGTGCTGTTCCAGCCCTGCTCTTAAGCACAGAGCCAAAGCTGGTGGCTACACACAAACATAGGTCTGTCAGAAATATCTGATTTAAAACCTTGATAGAGTAATTCCAAGGCATTTCATGGTTTGCCTAATCTCCTGCTACTGAAAGCAGGCAAGTATGTAAAAATAAGCTGTTCTGATTAACATTAAAACCAGGTTTCAAATTTGGGTAAAAAAAATTAAGTTACCTGAAAAAAAAATCCTTGCAATGATTTTTGGTTTCAATCTTATGGCCATTTGACATCTGTTACTTTGATTGCTTGGCAATAATACGAAGATACTGTTTCACACCTGATATATACAAATGTACATAATTTACATTGTTAGCTTTACTTGTCTTGGTGGCTGCTTAAGAAATTCTGCAAAACCTCAGTGATTTAAAGACAGGTTAACAGGGTAACAGATATGTTAAGTCCATTCTACTTTCAGAGGGAGCTCAGGTACAAAAACAGTAGAATAGTGCTCTTATGAGAGTACCAGACTGCTCCTGCCTCCTAAATGTCTGTAAGGCATGTCTGGCCACCAGCTGCAGCTTTGTGCCACCAAGTGCAGGACTGATGAGACCTTCAGACAAGAAAATAGGTTCTCACCTATTCCTGCAAGATGTACTCTTTGCATAATGCTGCAACCATCAAAAGCAGCCACAGAACAGTCCAGTTTTAAAGAGACTTTCAGGAGTCATCAGATTCAGCCTCCTACACAAAGCACTGGTCCAGCTCTGGGAAACTGCATCATGGCACGAAGAAATAGGGTTGCAGTTGGTCACCCCATGGAGTAGTATCCCATTTCACTCAGAACTCATCTGACACATTGTAAACTAATGGCTAATCCTAAACCAGAGTAAATTAAATGCATGTTTAAACACACTTCAGTGATCATATTTTAAGGGATTTGAGGCTAGATCCCACTAACACCCCTTCATAAATAATTAATTATTGTGGCAGGTCCCCACAAAGTACTTCCTGATGGAACTGAGAGAGCTTCAGGGGCAGGGGGGCAGATGAGTTTGCTGCATGGAGTGAAATTAGACTGCCACTTAGCATACAGACCAGTAAGAATAATATTGCAAAGATTTTGCATGTCTTGTGAGGAAAAATACATGATACTCTTTTTACTGAAAAGCGAGGGCTGAAATGCAGGATAATTTAAAACACCATGTCAAAATATGTTCTAAAATTAGAAGGCAGAAAACAATAAGATTATTAGGACTAATTTCCATGTGTACTTGAATTGTCTCTTTCACTTGTTTCCATTACACCAGGATCAGGAACCTGTTCCATCCCTTAGCCTAAATATGACTTGCTAAAATGAATATCAAGAGGATGCATTATAGATATCTATACTTAAGTACTGTGTTTTAATGGAAATACATTCAAATTTTTTTATGCTTACATTTTTATCATATTAAAATAAATTAGCTGCCTCAGATCACTTCTCATGCACTGTTTGTGTTAGAATCACCTTAATCATAAATTATAAACACCAAGATAGTGTTTTGCAGCTGGTTTAATTAACTAAAGTGTACTTCAAGTGTGGTGGATTGGAAAAGGTCAGCTTATAGTTTATGGTTTATATAGAAATAGTTCACCTGAAAGGAAGGAAAAAGCTGTCTCTCAACCTGCATGAAAGAACATTTTTAAAAGGCATTAATAATAAAAGGAAAGTACCTCTAACCTCCAGGATGTCCTAGGCCCTTCTGCCAGTTTCCAGGAGCTGGCTCAGTGAGTCTTTTGTGTTCCTTCCAACTCAGGCTATTCTATGATTCTATGACTCCATGAAATTGTCTCACAACAACTGACTTTCTGAAGGACAGGGAAAGCTTCCAAGCCCAGCTTCTGAGATCTGTTGGGGGAACAAACCTTTTATATTTGCTCCTGTGTTACAAAACACAAAGAAAATGCAACTCTCCTCAGTACAAGTACAATTTCAAGCTTGGAAAATAATCAGAGACCCCTAGATCTTTCACGTTTCTTCAAATCATAGAGAACAAACATTTACAGCTGATTCCACATGGCTTTTTATTTTCTTCCAGGGAGAAATTAGATTTCACAGTTGAAGGAATTGAGCTACATCCAGAAAAAAAAAAGGGAGGTTATCATACCTAGCAGAATTTTGTACACAGCACAAGCCACTCTGCACTTTCTGCCCTGAAAAATCATCCATCCCCTTCAGCACAACCATGCAAGCATGACCTGACTCAGCACAAGAGACTGCTCACAGAGGAAGGGCAGCCTGTGCAGGGAAAAGGCAGTGCAACACAGACATATTTTATTCCTGGACCTGTAACCTCGTTTAAAAAAAAGTAAATAAAAAGAGAGAGAAAGAGAAGTTGAACATTTCATTTGGCATAATTTCTGCTGTTGTGGTTTCTTTTCCACAAGTGAAAAAAGAAGATCATTGTGCAGTGGGTCTGGACAGAAAACAGTTTAGTTTCGCTGTCAAGATTTTTTTGGAGATTGAAATTGTTTTCTTTTTTGAATTGTAATGAGAAGTCAAAATCTGGGTAACATTTTTTTAAACTTCAGCCAGAGCTCTGCAGTAATGAAGTGGCTTGTACATGCTCCTTCAAAGGCTGAATACTCTGTATTCTGTTTCAGAGAAAGAAGGGATGTAAACAAGGCTTTTTTGAGTCTTTAAGGTGTTTCTTTTAACCTGTACATTTAACCTTCTATTGCAGCCTTACAGCTGGGTCATGTGCTGGCTGCAGGCCCACAGACAAAGAGGCAGAAGGCATGCTGCTAGATCACAGGGTGATCCAGTGTGTCATTTACTGTGCAAGGACACATCTACAGACACCAAGTACCTAAACTGAACAGAATTTTTTTCAGTTAATTGTGTCAGAATGAAGACCATGTGACTTCTGTGAAGAAAACAAAATTTTAACTATTATGTTTAACTGTACTTATAGTTTTATTATATAAATATATGTAATGAATCTTGTAGGATTTTACTATTTTATAACTTGCATTTGATATACTTAACATCTCTCCTCCATTTTAATACTATTTATTAGCAAACAAGTATTGCAAGGTACAGTTTAAAGAAAATAAAGTTTTCACATTTAAATGAAATTACATATTATGATAAATCCTTTTATCTCCACTCATTTCTTGGCACAGCTTTGTCAAACCCAGAGATTGTTTTGCTAGTGTTTTCACAAGTAGTAATGGAAGTACTTGGCCTATTTTCTAAGCCCCACTAAGTCTAGGTCATGGACATTCCTTGTGGCTTCAGCTGATTCTGTCTGGGCTCTCAGTGGTCACAGTGTTAGAGCTGATGTGGATTAGGCACCTGGTCTCACATGCATGATGTTATCAGTCCAGGCAGTTCAAGCAATTGATCTGATTAATTCAAGCACCCGTAGGTTAAGAAGTTCTGTAGAGATCACACAGTGACAGCCTCAGGAAAAGGATCTGCAAGTAGTGCTCTAAAATAAAGTACCTGAAGTTCCATCTCCCTCCATCCCTTTTCCTGGCCTCCTGCACCCCTGAGAGCCCCACGAACTTCAGTGGGAATGACAAGGCTGTTACATTTTCTATCAAACCTGGTTTTTAATTGCAATGACAGTTTCTCTAAGCTATGATGAACTAACTTCTAACTT
Source organism: Phylloscopus whistleri (assembly GCA_017589585.1). NCBI lineage: Eukaryota > Metazoa > Chordata > Aves > Passeriformes > Phylloscopidae > Phylloscopus > Phylloscopus whistleri. The sequence continues at coordinate 2,873,872 of JADMLD010000552.1, read as the reverse complement.
CGTACCATTTATTCCTGCAGTCAGTCAGGGCAAGTACCTGCCCTGTAATGCCTGAGAAATTTCCTGAAGTGAGGTGGCTATTCTTCCTTTGCCCACATACAAAACACATAGAAGAAAATTATTATATGTTCATTATTACAGTTTCTATAGTTGTTGTTTTATGTTAATAGTGGTAATAAAATAGTAGTAATAAATAGTGGTAGTTAATAATGACAATAAAAGTAAATTTTATGTTATTTTAGGAAATATAATGGAGAAAAAAACTATTCTAGAAGAACTTTTAAAGAAGTCACAACAGAAGTAAAATATCACTAATTAATTACAAGAAAAGGTTCTTTGTTCTGACAAAATCAAACACTTCTGATCATGAATATGACAAAGGCATATGAAATATATTTTTAAAAGCTATTTTAAGATTTTCCAATGCCACCCTCATATTCTTCTTTGAAACTTTATTAGATATTATGTGTTAGAACACGATGTGTACTTTGTTTTGAGTTGAATTATAGGGTATCAAATCCTAGTTTCATTTCAGGAAAACGCTTATCCGCAGGCTTAAGAGTGTTTACATTCAAAACAACCCCTACAGTTGTGCTTACAATTGAGCATCTGTTTGAGTCCTTCCAAGGAGGACTTAAGCAAGTAATTAACATTGACATATGTTTACACACTGCCTTGGATAGGGATCTTTTCCTTGTAGAAGCTTTGCTCTCAATTGACGTAAATCACTGGCTTCAGCATTTACCTGTATGAGGCGTAATTAGCACAGATCTCATCCCTCAGCTGCACAAAGCAGATGGTTAAACTACCCCTGCTTCCTAAGGAATGACTGTGTATCACAAAAGGGTGGCTTCTCACTCAAAAGATCTCTCATTGGGAATATATGTTCCAGACAACTTTTTTTTTTTTTTTCTCTTTTTTATACATTTGAACTCCTGCTGTGAATTATATCCTGTTAAGCAACTGCAGGGAAGCTCCTTGAGAATAAACTCCATTACCTTGCCAAAATTACGAATGCCACAGGTGGGCTTCTGGCACTTGCACTTAAGGTGTTTTCCCCTTAATTCCTCCTTGTTTTCCTCCAATTTCCCCTTCTGCCCTGCACTCCTGCAGCTGAAGCAGATGCTTTCCTGGGTGTAGGGCTGAGTCTTGTAACCAACTTAAAAAGGAATTTGATCCATGTATTAGATGCAGGTAGGGCATCAAGGAGATTTCTTACAGCCTTTCTCTTAAAGTTTGACAAACCTGAGGTATGGATTGTACAACTTGAAGCACAAAATTATACAAAACCTTCCAACTGTAATACTTTATATTGTGTTAACATTAGTTCACAATCTGCTGTGGTTTTGTCTCTCTTAGGAAGAAGGAAGTGAAGAGGGGTCAATCAGGATTGAGAAAATCCAATTTGTTAAGATAGTGAATATTGAGGAAACAATGCCTCCTGCTAGACAACATTCTTTTCAGGTTAGCCATGAAATTTGTTTTATTTATGTTTCTTGTGAAATATGCCAGTTATCCTAAGGTTACACTTTGTGTCCCTGTCCTAACCTGATATTTCTGAGTGCTACTGATACTTTATGGTTGAACACAGTGGTTTTAAAGCTCTTTTCCAACCTAAACAATTCTGTGATTCTAAGATATTTACAGCAAAGAAAGAAACAGTCCCTATTAGTGAAGCTGCAACTTCCCTGAAATATTTTAATTGACTGTCATGGAATTTAGATCAAGACTTGTTTCTTTCATGTTTTCAAATCTATCAGATACTTGCTTTGATTTTATCTGGAATACATCTGTGTGATTATCATTTATTTTAGAGCAGAATTGAGCACATAAAATTCTTATGTTAATTCTTCCACTCCTCTTTTTTGGCCTCAAGGCCAAGAGCAGGATCTTCCCTCCCTGACTTCCTGGTTACCATTCATATGTGCCACATTCAGGAAACCCAAGGCTGCACAAGGAATATTTGTTCAAAAACTAAATGTCTTGCGAAAAGCGTAACTTCAAATTTGCTGCCTTCCATTAGTTTCAGATGCCCAACTCACGTTCCTCCTGGAGATTCCATCAATCCCAATTCTATGGGCAGTGGGACAAGCAGATGTGGAAGTGGTCACAGATTCCTTGCTGGAGTGCCAGTGACAGACTGCCCCACCACAAAAAGTGGGCTGCTACACTAAGTACCAGGTTACTGAATAGTGCATTAACTCATGACCCTGCAATAATTGCCTTGCCCAAGAGCAAGCCCATGACAGATACTTAACATTTAACTGTGTGGTTGACCCTAGGTGACATTCCAACCTCGCTTTTTTCATCTCCCTCCCACAATTGTCGCAACACCAAACAACACATTTATGTTAAATTAGTGTATTTATGTCAGGAGGGCATAATTCAGTAAAGTAGGGAAAAGTGCATGCTGTAGTTTCAGGATGGGGAACTGGGAAAACAGTGTTTCTAAAAGAGACTTTAGGATCCTGATAGCTGAAGATTAATTCCTACTGTGATGCTGTGGCCAAAGCAGCTAATGGCCCCCTTGGACAGGGAAGCAGGCACGTACTGAGTAAAAGCACTCGACATGTTTTGACACTGCTGTGACCACCAAGAGAATATTGTGTCCAGTTCTGGTGACTATAATTGAAGAAAGATGTTGGGAGCTGAACAGATGTCGAAGGAGAGGCTTGACAATGACTAATAGATTGGATGGATAACATGTCAAAGAGAAAAGCTCACAGGGCTCCACCATTTCGCTGCACAGGGAGCCAGGAAGGACACTGATCAATGGGTGTGTACTCTCCAGTGGGAGTAAACATTTAACAAGAGCTCTTTGGGCTAACGTACAAAAGCAGTAAAGTGGCATTTGAAATTCTGTGCAGATGACTGAAAAGCAATGCACACAAGGGAAATGAAACCCTGACCTAACACAGACACACACAGACAGAGCCCAGTGCTGAACGTGATCTAAAGAGCAAAGCAGATGTTAGCAGTCATCAGGTAGGCATTGAAGGAGGATAGGCTGAAAACAGGCCAAACAAGCTGATTGTTCACATTGTTAGTAGTAGGTAGGCTGTAGGAATACTTACTGAAGGATGTTATGGATTCTCGTTATTTGCTTAAAAATTCAGAGTAGAAATATTCCTCTCAAGGGGTATTAGGTATAACTGCACAACCTTTGGATCAGGATTCTCTGATACTGTACAGCTGCCTGGAGCAGATATTTTTTGTTACTAGATGCTGCCAGTGTTCCTGGATTTGATGAGTGTTTGATCCAGCCTAGTGTAACATGAGCCAGAAGCTGGAGGATGAATGTGGAAAAACTGAAGTGGAAAGAAAGAGTTTGCAGCTAGACTAAAAGGTGTTTTGTACACAGATGATTGGAATATCCAGAAATATTTGATGCCATTCTTTTTTTCTGCAACTGTTCTTTAGGACACTTTGGCTACAACAGTACACATTTGTATTATTTTAATTTATATCTTTTCATGTGTGTGCTAATCTTTCTTTTTAATAGCATAGCTGCTATAAAATGTAGTTTTTAGCAAAACCAGGGGAAATAAAACACTAAATTACATCTGCCATGTTTGATCAAAAAGTTAGTGATGTTTTTACCTACCAAATAAACCAGATGAAATTGTTTTTGTCTTTATTCTTACTATCTCTAGTTAAATTCTAGTCTTTGGCTGCAAGACCCTTCTAGTCATGATGTCCCATAAGCTGGACAGGTAGGAGCAATAGAAACTGAGCAAAAGAGAGTGTATGGGTGAGTGTAAAACAATATGGTTTTGGAAGCTAAACTCTTATATTAATATATTTTTTTAAACAATATTACTTCATTTGCATAATTTATTTTAACATGCTTTTGTGACATATTTTCTGTACAATTTAGTTGCAGTTATTTCAGGATTTTAGTTTTTACCTGTATAGACTAGAGAGGAACGTTTGTACAACAGCACCCCCCAGATGCCACATTTTCAGAAGGGAATTCTCTCATGTCTGTGTATATGCTTAAGAGTGAAAGACCATGTTTGGTAGAGGGAACAGAAGTTTATGAATATTTGGGCTTCAGCCTCCTAAAGTTTGATTATTTGAAATTGTAGGACACTGGTAGACTGATTGGCCTTGAGCATTTACAGTCAAAAATAAAAACGTATGAACCAGAAATTAAAAAATAATCCAAAAATGTTGATGTCACCATTTGGGAACTTGATTTATGATTATGAGACTGCCTGTATCAATTTTGAAAATTGAAATCAATGTTACCAGCTTATCTACTATTACCACAGGTTTCAACATTATGGAATAATTAATAAAGTACAGAGTTGTCAATTGATTTGTAATAGTAGTTTGAAGAGCTTCATGTAGCTTCAAAATCACTTGTTACAACAGCAAATAAGGCCATGAAACCCCCAGTCAGCTGCAAGGGCAAGAAAATACCCCATTACCAGTCATGGATGGCTTACCCAACAGAAGAACTAAAAGGAGAATTTTTGCATATTGAACACTTCAGTTATGTCAGATAATAATGCATGCATGATAATGTGCTGTATCTACTCTAAATTTGTTCCTTAATAAGTTCCTGGTGTTGCAAACGGAGATGTGTAGAGCACAGGGAGATTCTCTCTGTAGGGATGGCTCCAAACAGCCTTCAGCTTGTGACCACTGGGTAATTGAAAGCAGTATTTCTTAATCACTGATTCACAGACAAAAAGAATCAATGAAAAAACGTTCAACAAAATTGAAGCCAGCTGAACATGAGCCATTGTGTGCCCAGCTGGCCAAGAAGGCCAGTGCTGGTAGCAATACTGGCTACAGCCATTGCAGAAATGTCTATTAACTAAAAGGCTCATTTCCAGAGAGATTAGGGAATACCATCCAAAATTAGCTCTCTAGAGTGTAGGAGGTCCCCATTCCTAGAGATCCCAAAATCTCTCCACCACCCTCCTCAGTGAAAGCAGTGCAGGGCAAACATTGTGCCTGGCCTGTACCTGCTCTGCAGGTGAGGATTGGTGGCAAACTGCATTTCTCTCAGGCACGTCCCAGGTTGTGCTCTTCTGGGTCAGGAGTACAGATGCCTTCTGAGGAATGTCTGCTTAGCCCAAATTTACAGAGGCAGCCTCTAAATTAATGAGTTGGGAGGTGCATCTGAGCTCTTTACATGCTCTTGCCTTTATCCAGACTTTGTATCATCAGAGACCCAAGGGTGTGGTGTCCCAGCAGCACCCGCTGGGCAGTGCTGTCTGTCTGAGAGAGGCAGGATTCACAGAGCCAGAGACAAACAGGACACCAGGAAAAGTTCTGCTCGTGCTCAATTCCACCTGAGCCCTCTAGCACAGCAGTTGCTTGATCAAGAAGGTCAAAGGCTGACAGTTAAGAGTAGAAGTAAATCTGAAGATTTTCTTCTCTGTTTATTTCCTCATCTATCTCCTCCTCCTGGACAAATGCTACAGCAATAGTGATATCTTTGACCTTGGTTTTACTGCCCAAATTAATTATTGACAGTTGTAGGTGGGAAGGAGGTAACAATAACAAAAGAAGAGACCAAAGTGTCTTAAGTTATGATGTTTTTATCTTTTAGACAAAAGGACTAACAGTAGGACTAACATTCTGAATGTGTATTCATACACTGTTACAAAGCCTCCAACAAATTTAACCAGGTTGTGTTTCAAATCATGGCATTTTTAAATCTATATTTCCTGCACTATTTTAGTTTGTCTTCTTTTCTGTGTATTTATATACGGGTCTATTTCCCAGATTCTCTCTGTTAATCAAAAATAACATAAAGAGAAAAGCTGGAATTTTTATTTATGCAGTTGATATAAACAGCCAGGGCTTTAAGACACATAGATTGTCAAGAGACAGAAGATAAAAATCACAAGAGCTGTAAAATAGAGCTTTGAGAAGAAATAATAATAAAGCCTTTGAGAGAAGCTATGAACAAAGAAGCTTTTGACATTTTTTTTCTGATAGATTTGAAAGCAATTGCATTGTGAACATGTAGCAACATAACTTGTTTTGAATATTGTGGTCTGTTATGCCTGGGTTCCATCAGGAGATACTTTGTCTATCTGGAGAGGTCATCAGTCATGCAAATCTGCTGCTGAACATTGTGGATTCTGCTAAGCCTTTATGATTCATTTCTACTATCTGCTTGAGTTCAGAGAAGATATTTTGAAAGCAAAATTTAAAAAGCAAGGACATGACATTTTTCTGATGGATTCTTCTAAAACAGGTTCAGTAAATGAAGCTATCATAATTACTGCATCTGGGTAGAACAAACTGACTACATTTTCCAAAGCTATATGATATAGTCCTGTTAAGAAGGCCAATACTCACTTTTCATAGTGAGTCTATATTTAGACACAGAGCTACTTCTATAAGCTCTCAACACATTTTTAGTTTGTCCTTTCATTTCTTCACTTTGATCACCAGAGGTGTCACCATCCCCCCAGCCTTCTTTCTGCCTACCTCTCAGTTCATGTCCCTCACCTCTCCAGCCTCTGCAAGCCTTTCTCCTTTGTTTTCTTCCCAGCTGACCTGAGGTGTTACTTTTGTACGAGGCATTACTTTTGCCTGCTGACATCCTGCACCTTTGATGCCTCCGTTCCTTTCATCGGTTTGGCGTTATGCCTCTGGTCTCCCACAGAGGAGCTGGTGCCTAAAGAGTGATGCCATTACAAAGAATGTTGGGAACAAAAAGGGAGCCAGAGGGCACTTCCTCTGTGCTTTGACAACTGCAGGATGCATGAGCTTCCTGCCTGAGAAACACTTTCACCTCTGCTGGTGCCTGGCACCCACTGTCTTTGCAATGGACAGTGGTTCGTGCAGGTCAGGCCAGCGCTGCAGTGGAGCAGAGGGAAGTTCACCATGTGAACACACTCATTGTTATGTATTGCACAAGCCTTATGGATGCTGTAATGATCCAGCACATACTTCCAGATGTAGAATAGGAATGCAGTTGTGCAGATAATCACCATTCCTCGTATGCACATCAGAGCCAGATCTCAGACTGTCACCTGTGGCTCTCTGTAGATGGCAGTGACACGGTCATCATTATGAAAACCACAATAATACCACTGCAAGCATAAAGGAAATAATAAGATCCACTCAGTTACTCAGGAAATGCTCTGGGGCTTTCAGCCAGTTTTGGACATGGAAAGCTGTATATATGGGCATACATCAGGACATTAATCTCTACCAGATTACAAATGAAGTCTGTCCAGAATATTGAAACAGTCAAATATACATCCAGCAGTGAAACACAGATGTGCTCATCTTAGACTGGTTCTTTTCCCTGGCAGGTTGGACAAAGAAAAATTAGTTTCCATTATAATTATATGCACCATTTACTTTTCCCAATGCTTTCTAGTTCCTTCTGCTCACACAAAAAGATGAAAGTTCCATCAGAGGATGACACTCTGATCAGGTCCAAAAAACCCCCACAGGAAATTGAAGGAGCAATTTAATCTTCAAAACTCTTCAAAAATTACAAAGGCCTAGTATCAGAGGTGCCCATCAGCTCATAAATATGATTACTGAATATCAATTTGCTCTAATGTCACTAGGTGCTCTAAAGAGACAACAGTTTAATCCCTGCAATATATTTTCCCCATCTTTCTGACAACTGCAGGCAACTCTAGTTCTGTCACTATTCCACAAAGCCACAAAGACACTGTAAGATTTGAGTCCTGCCTAACTCAGCCCTCAGCTATAAGGTCCTTTCCATCAAAGTCAGGTATGACCAACAGGAACCATCAAATAGCATTACTCACTGAGTAACAAGATCTATTTCTAGTCAAGAGAAGAGGACTCTTCTGTGAGTGATACCTCTGTAAAGAATGAGTATCTCATTGGAGTTCAGTGAGATGAGACTGAGATTTGTTGTTTGCAGAAGAGATTATGTGTGCCTTCTGGCTCAGTGGATTCAACCTGGTTCTGTGTTTTCTTCTTGTTTAAATTAAGAGAAGTCAATTAATAAGAAAACAAGCATACATACAATGCCATGGTCATTTGTACTTGATTTAAAGGAATCACAGCCTGCTGAAGGATGCTTGGCATTATTTCCTGACAATGCATTACAGTGTTTTTTTAGTGATAAATAAGTAAATAGGTGGCATTTTCAGCCACCTACTCAGACTTTCTCCCGAATCATTCTTATTTTCTCTCATCCTTAGCTGTCAATGTTTCAAGTGTAGTTTTCTCTGCTCTTAATTAAAGAATTGTGATGTCTGACATTTCCCTGATTTCTAAATGCATTTCAGTGCCTTCATTTTAGATAGGCTTTTGCCCATGATTTGATTGATGTCACCTAACTTTAATGCCAGGCTTCTCATCCAAGTCATTTTTGCAGACATCCTCAACAATCCCAGATGAGAGGTAGACATTTCTGTAGGATGGCATATTTCATAAGAAGACATGGGTCAAAATCTCATAAAATGAATCCCATAGTCACATACCAATTACATTCAGCTCTGCCCAGGCAAAGTTGGCACCAAGGAGTCACATTCCTTATATCCAACATGCTTGGCAGAGAAACCTCAAAAAAGCATGTAAAGGAAAAAAAGTGACTTAGAATTAGCATATCTTTTTGCTTTCAGTGATTAGTAATAAACAGTTGATTATTGCTTGTTGTGCTTGATGATAACATTGCTATTGATCAAAAGCCATTAAAAAAACCCCGAAGTTTTAAATACTCTGATGGTATCTTTTGATACAACAGTACCCCATCACAGCTATTGTAAAGTAAAACTTGGTCAAGCGGTGTCCGGAGTGCAGGAACTGCAGCAGTTCAGAGAGGTGGCAGGATTGTGACACAAGTCAGGTCTATCCCATAGTTCTGGAATCAAGTGCTTCCTATTACAGCAGTGTCAGGCTCCACTCAGAGTTAATTGCTTCTGCTGTCATTATCACAGAACCTGGCTCTGTCCTCACCTGTCTCTCACATGCAGACAATGGTAGCTGGGCTCTTTTCCTCATCCATTCTAACTGGATAAAGGAAAAAACTGCATGCCTTTTCCCATCTTCTGAGGTTTGATTAATTTGATTAATCATTATATATGTTGAAGGTGTAAGTTATCATGTACATGTCATGTGTTAACTCTTATTGGAGCCTTTGCTGCATCACCTTCTCATTTATTTCCTCTGTCTTCAAAATCGGAAGCGCAGAAACCTGTCCTGCCCCAGGGGCTGCCACCAGACAAGTCAGCCCTGAATATGGCTGTGGCTCAATGCAGCCATGAACACAGAGGAAATTCAGCTATCCGGCTTGTCAGAAGCAATAAATTCTGTGTATCAGAAGAAAATCGTTCTGACTGGTGGAAAGTAAGGGACTTGGAAGGGTACGTATGCCCTGCAGAATGCTTTTGTTCCCTGACTGAAGCCTTCCACATATCTCATCCTCAAAGACAAGACTGCAGACAGTCCTGGCACCTTTCAGGTTCTATGTCAGAATACCTCAGCAGATTTAAACATTGCTCTACAAGCCTTGTTGTCTTCTGTACAACTCCATTTTCATTACCATCCTTGGCTGGCAGGTTGAATAAAATTTACAGCAGTCACTGCCTAGTGTAATAGCTAAGATAGTATCCAGTGGCCTTATTTTTATATGTGCTTGAAGAAGGGCTTGTGTACACAGAATTTATACATTTTTTCCAACTGTTTAATTTACATGAATAAGAAGATAAAACCTCTCCTAACAAATGTTGCCTCGTGTATGTGTGCAAACCAGTTTTAGACCAGCACCATTACAACTGCAGTAGCACAGACAGCATGGGACACCAGTGAGAACTGCTGAGGCACAAATCCTGTGTCACTTCAGTCTCTACTCAGCTTTAGCAATACTTTTCCCCAAAGGCAGGGCATCCCTACCCTGCACAGGGTTTATTAATCTTTAGAGGTTCACAAATGGAGAAATTCCTTTCAGCAAATCAAAATAAGATAGTTTTCACTAATATCCAGCAGGGGCAGAAAAGAGCACATTTTCTAAGTTATTAAATGAGAAACAGCTTCAGGAGTTCACTGGAGACCAAGGCAGTACAACAAACAGGAGTTGCCTAGTAGAGATAAGGTTCCTGGTGTGTCTCATGATGGATACTAGCTGAGTTTAATTCTTGATTAAATGAAATGTGGAAGGGAAGAATTTTTGAGCTCAGATTGCTTTGGAACAGACTGGAATTACTTAATCTACTCATAATTCTCTGATTAGGTTTACAATTAAAAGAGAACCAACAAAAAAGCCACTTAACTTGAGGTAACTCACAAGATTGCATACAGTTGTGGATGAAGAAAGCAGCACAGAACCCCACCAACTCAAAGAAAATTATAAATTGGTAAGCTGAGATATGCTGCTAAACACCTTCATTTATGGTTATGTAAAAATATATGATACAGGCAGCTTTTCTTATAGAGCCTGAATAGAGGGCTCTAAGGAGCACAGAGATATTCAGAGAAAGGCAGGACATTTTTTCTTCCTTTGGGTTGAGAAACTGAGACTTTTGTAATGTTGATCATATAAGGAAAAATCACATATACACCATTTAAAAAATCTTTAAATTCTGCTTGAAAAAAAAGGATGAAGATCTCAATTTCTTGAATGCAGCAAGAACAAACATCAGGAGCTACCTGTTTCACCTGTTTTTATGAACTATCAGTTTTCTTGCGCTACTGAGATCTGTGTTAAAGGAACTCTTCCTTCTGTGCCCACCCATATGCAAATATACAATTTATTCCCCCATTTATTTTTCTGATGGGCACAACATGCAGTCCACCACCTCAAATCTACGGACACCTGTCGGCCCCTATAACATAGACCCATCCTGTCTGAGCATAGCTCAGCAGTCCATATTCACTTAGCTTCTCAATTTCACCTGGCATTGTGAGGGAAGAGAGCTGAGCCTCCCTGCTGACCCTGTGTTCAACCTTGGGTGGTTTGCAGGCAGCCATTAGTCACTGGTGTCCATCACAGCACCTGAGATGGCACAGGAGGACATCCTTGAACAGCTGCTCCAGCCTCCCACTCGATGAAACCAACCACGGAGCAAGAAACCTCTTCAATGACTAGCAAAAGAGTTCTTCATTCAAGTGCAATTTTCTAAAAAATAATTGCTTCTGTATTTTTATGCATGGTAAGTAAAAGCAGAAATGTCTTAACCATGAGCATTTCTGGTAGTGGTGTTCTAAAAAGTGGCTCTCTGATTAATCCCTTTTCCTGTTTTAAGTGACCAGTTTAAGATGCAGTCATGTACAATACCTAAACCAGGAACTGCTTATCTTGTGGGAATGAGGATTTGGACCAAGTACTTACTTGAGAAAGCTGCTTTGGAATGATGATAAGCCAAGGGTAATCAATATGCAGCCATCTACTGTACAAGTGTTTTCCACACCAGTCTAGTAAAGATTAGGCAACATTTCTGGAATATTTTCCTTCTTAAATAATCTTCTGAGTATTAAGCATAAAATTTCCTGAAATGCTTAGAATCAGATAAAGTTTGTCTTCTTGACTCATACATTAATAAAAACCATCCTGGTTTCATTTAAATCAGTAGGGTTTTGTCACTGATTTCAATGATGTTGGGATTTCAATCTTTGTACTCTTATTTCAGCATTAAATCTGCCTTGCTATCATTCCTGTGCTTTTGTATGTATGTATGTGAATAGTTCAGTGCAGGACAAAGGGAGTCCAGATCAGATTCATCTTTCCCTTTTTAGTAAGATTACATGACATTTTAAGCATTAGATGTATGCCAAACTATTCAAATGAAATAGAACAGATTTTCTTATAATAAACCATACTGGATGAAATTCAGAGACTTCCTTGAAAAATCTCTTCTATTATCCTGAAATGAAGCATAAATAGCAATCTCTATTTCTGTAGAAGAGGTTGTTTTAGAGGCCACTCTCTCTGTTACATGAACTCCTGTCTTCTGTCATGCTAAGGACATTTTTTTGGAAGGTCTAGGGTTGTGCAATTTTGGAAAACTTCCCTGTAATGTTTGAAAAGGTAGATGCAATCTCCTTCTAAGGTCACTCAGGGGATATGTAGCCTGTTAGGGCTTGCACTGACAATATTTGACTTTCCAACTTACTGCACAGTGGAGGAGAAAGGCAGTTTAAGTGTTCACCAAGTGACAAAAACACCCAGACAATTACATATGTGTCAGTGTTTTCAAACATTCACCTCAGACCATGGCATAACTACTCAAAAATGAATATGTCACATTACTTTTAACCCAAGAAAGGAATTTTTCATAGAGTCATTGACTCTTACAATGGTTTGTGTTTGAAGGGACCCTTAAAGATCATCTAGTCCCTGCCATGGAAAGGGATGTTTTTCACTAGATCAGGTTGCTCAAAGCCCCATCTAACATGACTTCAAACACTTCCAGGGATGTGGCATTCACAACTTCTCTGGACAAACAGTTCCAGCATCTCACCACCCTCCTCATGAAAAATATCTTCCTTATGTGCAGTCTAAATTTACCCTCATTCAATTTAAAACCATTACTCCTTGCCTCATTACTACTGGCCTTAGTACAAAGTCTGTCTCCATCTTTCTGATAACTCATTTTTAAGTATTGAAAGGCCATAAGTTTTTCACAATTTTAACATATTGTGTTTTATTGCAGGGGAAGCTCCAATGTCAGTGAACTGACACTGGCAGAAGAGCAGAGTATTGCTAAGCATGAGTGAATTTATAGAGCCCATCTTCACAAGAGCCACAAGATTCTTTGGGCAGAACTTGCATTTCCACTTTACATGCCCACTATACCTACAGCAGTGGTATCCCATGTATGGCTGTCATAATAATGACAATAAATATAGATATTGTCATCAGGAACATCACTGCCCACAGATTTCTGAAGACATGAAGGTATTTGTTTTCAGGGAAAGAAAAAGTCACTTAGGCAAATGAGTCTTGTAGATTACAGTGATGCTTCATGAAAGAGAACTGCTGTTAAAAAGACTTTCATTGGTGCTCCCTGAACTGATCTGACAGAGCATGTTTGGATTACTTCTCCCATTTGGCAACTCACAGTTTATTTAGTTTACTTAAACATTATGTAACCAGAGGGTTACATAATAATAATAAGGTTAGAGGAGAACCATGTACCTACCTCCCAGGTTTAAGGCAGACAGCTGTCTCATGGTCTGCAGGAGACAGAGCAAACTGCTTCTGACAGAGCTCTGGGCAGAACTTTAGGGCAGCAGGATGCTCCTCTGAGGAGTTACCCTAAAAAGTCAATGTCACAGAATGGACCCAGATATTTGGGGCAAGGAGAGTCACTGATGAGGGGAAGCAGATGGGAAATATTGGTTTCCCTGTAATCCCACGGCAAATAATCCCATATGCAGGACAAGTCCCAGATCTACCCTCTGCCTTTTAAAAGCAGTTTTGAAAATATTTACAATGTCTGGCTTTTTTTTTTTTTTTTTTTGTGTGTCTGCTGCACTTTATCCAGAAACCAGCCTGTGAATAAAAAGCAAAATATTTCTCTTTGTAGTCGGTATGCAGATAGTATCTGCCATGCCCAGTCTGAACAGCTGTTCTGTCAGAAGGTCCTACAGATCCTTTATTGCTTCTATTGAACAACCATGGAACAGTTCCTGTGTCGTCTTTGCTCTGCTGTGTAGCTAGAGGATGCTGATGCTCTTCAAATGGCTGTAGGATTATAAAGTGTTAGAAATCCTTGTGCTGACTTGGTGTTAATAGTCATGTTTCAAAAATGCCTCTTCTACATATATGAACAAATTTTGCACCTCTAAAATAGGCTTGGAACAAAGCCACACTGAGTGCATTTCCCCTCAAGCTCTGTGGTTTTTTTTATTTTCACATCTAGAACCTGTGTTGTTTGCTCCCAGTGTGGCTTTTTCTGCAGGTCAGTCTAGAGGAATCCTCTGAGACAGTTTTATGATATAAAGATGTGGAGTAAAAGCAGCTCACCCAGACAAGATCACAGCCCTGAGCAAACTCAGTGCTGTGCTCACTGAGTGTTGACTGGATGCAGCTGACTGGGAGCAGGGATGGGCAGCACCACAGGACTGGCCAGGTGCACAAGGAGATGACTGCAGAAATACTTGTCCATGGACCTTTCTGGAAGAGACACAACCTCATCCGTGCTTTCCTCCTGGATATCCTGTGTAAATATATTTTCCTCTTGTGGCTTGCTGCTTGCTCTCACTCAGTCTTGATGGTCCTCTGTCACCAGGAACTTTGATGGGACACAATCCTTTGGGAGCCTTGGCTCACTGTCCTTTTCCTTAGACCTGCACAAGAGGTTCAGAATGAAATTCAAGTGTGGCCAAAAGATTGGGAAAGGCAGTAGTGTCCCAGTCCCCAAAGATACCACTGGCTCTATTTAACTTTAGGGGGCAGGAAATTTCCTTCAAACTTCACAGCAATGAATTTCTAGGTTTCTTCTTTCCTCCCTGCAATAGGAAGGTGTAGCTGTCAAATGAACTCTAAAAACCAGAATTTCCAGCCCAGTATGGCAAACCACTAACAGAAGTAAAGCTGGATACCAAAAGTTAGGATTGGAGTACCACATAAAGACTGAAAATAGTGCAAATACAGAATACAGCAAGAATCTTTTTACTTGCTCAGTATTTCAGAAATACTTGGACAATAAAAAATAAATTAATCTAATGTAAATCTAAGATAATTAATGTAAGATTACTAATGTAATGTAAGATACATGAATCAATGTAAAGAAACTAAGTGTGGTGGATAGGGCTCTTACATGTGGCAGTGTTTGGGTCTTATAAACTGTACAGCCTCTGGAGGAGGCATGAGGTTATTAGCTCTTCATCTCCACACTTATAAATCTGTATCTGTGCAAACGAAACAAAATTGCAGACAGCTTGCTTCATGTCTGGGCTGGGGTAGAACTCATCTAATTTTAAATATTTATAGTGGCAGACCACAACCACTTTCTTATACCCTCTCTTTAATGGAAAGAAATATTTCTCAGGCATAATTCATCATGTCCTAATGTAGTCCTTTAAGGAGTTCAGATGATTCATGTCTCCTTCTTTCTGGACATAATGCTGTAAAAGCCTAAAGCTCATTGAAATTAATCCCAACCTCATTGCGTCTTTATTTCTTGTAAGTTGTTTGTTTGTTTGTTTGTTTGTTTGTTTGTTTGTTTGTTTTTAGGAAAAAGAAGGTGCTTTCCTCCTTCAGGAAGCCAGGCAGGCATGTACACAGTGTCTGCATTCAGCAAGGTTCCTTACTAAGCATCCAGTGAACGTGCAGCATTTCTGTGAGTGTGCCATGGACGTGCTGCTTGGTGTGACCAGTCAACAACAAAACCCCTACATTGTGTTAAAAATGAACCCAGGGCACGTTCAGGTCATGTTCATTCTTTGAATTTGAACACGACAGTGGCTCCCTGAACGGGAAAACAGGAGTCCAGAACTGTCTCATCTAAACAATGGCATGCAGCAGGCACATAATCTAGGGGAATAGAGGAGTCTCAAGAGTGAGGGAGAAGGAAGGGAATGGGAATGAGAATAGGAATGGGAGCTGGAATAGAAAGAAGGAGAAGGGAGAAGGGAAGGGGAAAAGGAAGAGGAGGAAAGGAAAGTGTTGAAAATATAGAACCATTGCAAGGGCAGAATGTGAAAGTCTTTTGCTCCAGATGCAACTGTTGGGAGACAAGTACTAACCACCAGATTTCATTAGAGTATGCTGCAGGAGCCTCCAACGGGCTGGGAGCCTGCACTGCACATCCCAGGTGCTAAGGAGGGAAAAGCAAACTGAGGCAAACTGTGTTTTTTCCACAATGGTGACATCTACTCCATATTTTGTTGTTTGGGTAGCTGGAGAATTGCAGCTCATGCAACAACTAACTAATCTACTAACACAAGGGCTGGAAGGCATTTTGTGAGGTTTTGACATGTACTGCATTTGATGATGTATTTAATTAGTAAAAAAGGAGCAGTTGAGCATTAAATGTGTACAAACTCCTGAGAAGAATTACTACATTGCTGAAAATTACTGCTTTGGATCAATTCCCAAACTTGTGCACTACCACCAGCACAACTTAGCTTTCTGGAAGTATGTTAGGATGTTTTTGGAGCTATTTCTGGAGAGCTGTCAGTTCAGGCAGGCAGATTTTGTAAGGTGTTATCCCACAGGAGAAGTGATGCTGGGAAGGCAGGGGCATGACATAACATCAGTCAGTTCTACCCCTCAGGATCAGCCACAACTGCACTGCCTGTGCTGGCACTCACCCCAGCAGCATTGTGGTCTGCTGAGCACAGACACCCAGCTGGCTCAGCACAGGGCAGCTCTGGAGGAAGCACCAGGGTCACACGTAACCAGCACTGCCCACCATGACCCCTGTGGGTCCCTCCCAGTCCAGGATATCCTACACTCTAAGGTACTCTGCCTCAAAGTGGAGCTGGCAGGTCTGCAGCACTGCACGCTCTGCTGCCTGCCTTTGTGGGCTCCAGGCTCAGGAATTAATGTTCCAGCACAGACATCCAACTT
This sequence comes from Phylloscopus whistleri, assembly GCA_017589585.1. Classification (NCBI taxonomy): domain Eukaryota; kingdom Metazoa; phylum Chordata; class Aves; order Passeriformes; family Phylloscopidae; genus Phylloscopus; species Phylloscopus whistleri. The sequence goes on along the minus strand of JADMLD010000552.1, from coordinate 2,857,395 downwards.
ATTTCCAGAAAGCTAAAGGGTAGGAAGGGTCCCTTCCCATGACTCCCTAGGTAGCTGACCAAACAGCCATTAGACAAGTATTCAGTCAATATATTCAGTCAATAAATAGATGGAATCTAATTCTGAGCATACATCGTACAACACAAAATGTTTAGGATGATTAATTTTCCCAAAATTAAAAAAAAAAGAAAAAAGAAAAAAAAATAATTATTGTATATCTAAGTTTTGTTCTTCAAATATCAATAAAATGTACTGAAAGAAATTGTTGAAACTAGGTACGATCTCATCTCAGACTTCAAATACTCCATTTCAAAAAGGATTGAGCTTCCTTCTCCTTATTACTTTGAAACTTGGTATTGATGACAATCAAAAGAAGACTCAGTATTGATGAAATTACAGTCTTATAGCCAAAACCTGAAACAGGATTTAGCAGCACAAAAGTGTGGCCTTAAAGGTGGAAAACCCTCACATTTATCTGCCAGTTTGCAAGCAAGTATTTCAAGTTGCTTTTGATGAGGGGATCAGTCCTCTCAAGGACTTGTACCTAAACTTTATGCAAAACTTAGCTTTCAAAAATGCTGCCCTTCACAGAGGATAAAAGCTGTTATTTTATTGACTTAATAATAGTGAACCCAACCAAATTTTTGGTGCATTATGCTTCAGTTAGTAGCAATATTTTGCCTTCTAACTTTAGAAAAAATTGTGCTGGAAGAGTTTTGACAATTTATGTTCCAGACTTGCTTCATTTTTCAATAGGGGTGCAGTCTGCTCAGGCAGCATTTTAATTGCATTATTGATGCTTTCAGAGAATTGTCTTTATGTGTAAACACAGTTTTTAAATCCACATACTTCACCAGTTTTCACAAACTCATTCAGAAATCAGGAATCTCAGACAACTTAAGTAGCAGAATTCAAGCTGCAAATATAAAGACAGTTTCCTGAAAACTGGCTGTGCACCATGGCAAAGCAAAAACAAAACTTGAGCTTGACTTCAGATTGAAAACTGGATGCAAACAGTATCACAGAAGTTAATGAGTATGCACACAGAGAATACAGCCCTAGATAAATGTTCTCAAGTGATCATTTGCAGAAAAAGGCTTCTATTGAACTTTTCATGAATCAAGCTGTTTAAATTGCCTTTCACTCTGTTTGTAGTGTATTGCAAATAATCCAATCAATGCTTTTCACTTTTTGATGCCTTGGTAAATTCTGAGACTGCTGAAAAGGACCTGGAGTATGAAGCCTTTTAAAAGACAGGGTTTAGTTTCTTGCTCTGTTGCTGCTTTTCCTAGATGAATGTGGGTTTCTCACCTATGTTTCTCATCCTTCAATTTCCTTTTTTTTTAAAGTTGGGACAATGGTACAGAATGTTTTTCATTCAGTAACCAAAAAGTGAAACAAGAGAGCAACAGTTTCAAACTTAATTGCCTCAATCAAAGACATCATTATTCACTGAAATGGTAGAGGACAGCAATTATTAGCAAACACCTGATGTTATCTGGTCCACTTTGTGTTCTTTCCAGTCATCTCTTCCCATTCCTCCACTAAAGGCTGCTAGGAACTGTTTGATTGGCAGCAAACTTACTGTGGAAGTACCTGACCTTGGGATGACAGGGTAGGTGAAAGAATTGGGAGCCTGACAATTAGAAGCTCTGATGTTGGTGTATATGCACTTTACTGGCATTGATCAGCTGCAGCTGGCTGTCAGGAAAGTTAAGACACCGGGTCTGATACAGCACTTTGTGTTTTCATTAATGACCATAAGTTCTTAAAGAATAAGAATAAAAAATAGAGAATAGAGTCACACAGCTGTCTCAAAAAGTGAAGGCTTAAAGCCAAATCACAGCTGAGGGATTTCACTAGTCATGCTTATATAGAAATCTCAATGTTTACTTTGAGTACAAGGTTTGCACCTGATTTGGGGACCAAGCATCTTACTCAGCAGCCTCAATGAAGAGAGGTTGTAGAGGATGAGCAGCCTATGGAGCATGTCCTCTGAGAAGAGGCTGAGGGAGAGAACTGCTTAGCCTGGAGAAGAGGGGGATAAGAGGGGATCTAAATGCTGCCTATGGCCACTTAGAGTTACAAAGCCAATGGAGGCAAGGAAGTCTTATCTGTGCCAGAGCATGTAACAGCAGACATTGGCCACGGGCTGCAACTCGGGAGGTTCAAGCTGGATAGTAAGAAAAGTTGTTTCTCCAGGAGGGTGGTGGAACAGTGAGACATGCTGTTCAGGCGGGGAGATGGCAGTCTTTAGGGGCATTTAACACTTAGCAACACAGAGCCGTGGCTGACCTGGCTCTGATTTTGGGTGTAACCTTACTCGAGCAGAAAGCTGGGCTAGACTGGCCTGACAACAGGTCTTTCTGTAATAATTCTGCATTATTTCCCTAGTAAGTTGATAGTGATGATCTATTCTAGATTATAGCTAATGCCTCTCTCAGGTATCCTTTGGAAACCTGAGATTCTGCCCAGCCTTTCTTTAGGAACCTTATGATGTTCAAGGAGGAAGCAGTAAATAGTATTTCACTGTAACTCGGTCACAACCAGGTTGGTTTGTGTTTTTAGGTATGTTCTGGATAATCTGCATATAAGTTCTCTAGGAACCAAGTTTCCAATGAAGTGCTCAGCACCAGAAGTTTTTCATCACACCAAATTCAGCAGCAAGTCAGATGCATGGGCCTTTGGTATGAATAGAGTTTGACATGTGAGTTTGCATGTATAGATGCCATTACATTTGGATTTCATCAGCTTGTTAAGCAGCAATGTTAGAGATCTAACACACTGAAGGGCTATAAAAAGCAGTTATAGTTTGTGTTCTTGTTCAACATTTTTATGCAAACAAATCCTATCATAACTGGATTTTTTAGCCCTAGGATTCTTCTTTTAGACAAACAGAAACTCTGCCCACTCCACATTTGCTACATGTGTGTTTAATATGGTAAACTTTGGCAGTGGAGATCAAGTAGAATCTTTAGTCTGTCTAGACCATAAATCAGTGTTGCCCAGCTGTGGAAAAGTCTCTGAGCTAAGACTGTATCTCAGTGAAAAGTAAATCTGTTTGCAGATCGCTTTCCACCAGGAATTTCAAACATTTGAACTTCTACTTCAGTGGTTTCAAGCTGTGATTTCCAAATCCCTGGAGTCTGTTCAGTGTTTCTAAAAGTCTGCAAAAGGTGTCAAAGGAAGGGGAACATTTTGTTAACAGGCTTGAATTCCACTTATCTGGGTCTGCTCCTCCAGAAGGAAAATTTTGGCAGCTGTCAAATTGATGAAAGACTGGCAACCCACTGTTCTTGGCACTGAACCACAGTGAATAAAGCAGATAAAAGTGTTTCTGAATGTTGGCTTGTTTCTTATCTTTAACCTCAGATAGTCTCCCAGTGTAAACCACTCTGGCAGAAACACAGCTCATCCATGACCTTTACAAGTTGTTTATAATATATACAATTAAGTCAGAGGTTGGATTTTGTGGTGACACGTTTTCTTTTTGCTCCTATTGATTAAATCCTGGCCCCAGGCTTTACTTTCATTAACTTCAATATTGGCATTAACTTCAATGAGAAATTTTATTTTTCCTTAGAAGATATTTTTCTCCTTTCAACATTCTCCATTGATTCAATGGAAGCAAGGGGAGTTTGGGATCAGTCAGTTCTTGTTTGATTGTTTTTAACTAATGAGCCTTTAAAGGGCTAAAGAACAGAACTGATGTATTCATATCCCAAAAGCAGATGTCAGAGAACAAAGAATACTTTTTTTAATGTTCTCATCAAGGAAAGCTGGGATTTGGATGCCATTTTAGTATCACTGTGACACTACAATGCTCCAGTGAGTGTCAAGCTGGAGTGAAATCAAAGATCCCAAAAATTTCTTTTTAAAAGAACTGCAGCCTATATTATATATCATTGTGACAAAATATTTCTCTTTTTTTTTTTTTTTTACTTTAGGGTATGCATATTTATCACATATATTCAGTTACAAGCAAAATTGTTTCTTGCAAGGCTATAATTATGAATTAGTGATTATGATATTATTCAGTGTTTCTATTGCTTCTGTGTACTCCAGCTTTTAAAAGTGTATATATATAGCTGACACTGTAAAATATTTGGAAATTTTTCTGATACTAAAGAAGTGTATGTCCCACTCAGAAAAATCAGTATTTTTTTCTTATTATTTTATAAAGACATAGATACCTATAGTTGTCATTTTGTTTTTCCTTCCCTCTGTGTACACACACATACATAAGAGGATGTTTGCATGTATTCTGCAGAAAATTCAGCCAACATTGTCCTCATTAAATATATTTTCTAACTTTATCACCTAAAATTATGTTCTTATACAGTAGGAGTTGTTTTACATTCAGGTACAGAATCACACTTGTCAGTCTTTTTTTTTTTCTGACAATATTCTCAGAGTCTGATCATTTTTATGTTGCATGTGTTTTTTGTGGAAAAAAAAGACTTATATTATATTCCTTGACTTTCATTTTGTGTCTTAATGTGGGAGGTGTTCCCTTTGGGAAAGCAGCCCTATGAGCTTCATGATTGCAGAAAGTTTCTCAAGGTTACAGACTTTACAGCAGCTTTCAAACATTACCTACCAGCTAACCCGGTATGAGGTATGTATGTACATCTGCACATCCAAACTGGAGAAAACAAAACAACAGGAGTCACCAGGAGTCCCTGCTGATGGCTGAACTGATGCTCATAATGAAAATATCCTTGAATAAAAGCCATTGCTTGTTAGTAATACATTCCACATTATTTAGTTCAGGACATGGTTAATACAGGAGATGAGGCATAAAGGCAGGTTGGCTCCCTTCTTTTCAGAAGGACATATTTAGGCATGACACCTTTCAGCATCAACAAATGCAAGATGAGATTCCTCTCATCTAATTTTAACAGTTTAAAAATTGTGTGCTGAGCTAAACTAACTGTCTAAATTTCTTCCATGACTACAGGACCATTTCTGGTACCTCCCTGTGGTCATTTGCCCTTTTTCTCTTAGCAGCCACAGAATAAAAAATATTTGCTTTCCTGTACAGAGATTTTAAACAGCAGACATAGAGGAGACAGACCTGCAGTTTTATAGACAGCTAAATCTGTTTGAAATAACCCTGCCCTTACAACAGAAGGATGTGTTACCCCATCCATGAATCTTCTAGGAGCTGTAAGCCAAATGCTGATCATGCTGGTTTTATTTTGAGATCTTCATCTTCTGTGCCAAAAATTATCCTGATTTATTGTTCCTCTTCACCTAAATTTTGATCAGCTGTCTGTAGACCAGGACTTGCTTCTCACCAGCAACAAAGAACTGTTTTGTACATTATTGATAACACCATGAAATGACTGTGATGTTCTCTTGGGTTTTTTAATATAATTGCCAGGAAATGACTGAAGTGACTTATATTAGAGGACATATTAATGCAAAGAAAGAAGATTAAACTATCACAATGTAAGATAGATATAAAAAATAGGTTAAATTTTATTTACCTCCTGCAACTTTACTTTAGCATTCAGAAATTTGTAATGACATCACCATCTATGAATGTCTGCATGCTAAAATCAAGAAAAAATAATGCAAATTACAGGTTTTTAATTATTTTTAAATTAAGTAACTATACCTATCATCTTCGCTTCATTTAGCTACCAGAACAGTGCCCTGCCTTTTATCAGCTGTTACCATTCTTTTGAGGCATTGAGAGAAGGCAACAGAGCTTGAAAAATAAGATTCAGAAAGAAATGACTGTGCATACTGGCTCCACATCACCTCTCTGCTATACAAGAGCTGAACCTGAAATCTGCCTGGCATTAGCCACCCTTATTATTCTGTATTTTAGTGTTCTTCTCATTTAATCAGGTGGTTGACCAAGAAGCATATGGAGAAAGTGTTTCTGACACTCTGTGGGTGACAGAATTTGGAAGGATACTGTGGAAGAATATAATTTATTTTGTTAGCACTTTTTCAAAAGACTTCTCAGACACTGAGATATATATACCAATTATGTGCATTCCCTCAGTGCCTCCAAACTGTCATTATTTGGCCTTAACTGGAAATGTGAACAGGGAAAAATATGTTTGGTAGGTTTTCTGATTATCATAACCCATCTGAATGTGTTTTTTCTTCATAATCACTTGAAGTTGACACCTAAAGTCGAATTTAGAACTACTGCAAGTGACAGCAACATAAATAGATACTGTCTGACTTTCAATTATTTAGAAATTACTACAGGTAAAATATTATATCTGTTTTCTCACCAGTATTATTGACTCTAGTTTTGGCCCTCAGGGTGTATATTTGATTTGGAATTCATTCTAAGCTTCACATTTAGGATATTTTCAATTTAGCAACATATGAGGCATCTAGAGGAGTGTTATTGCTTCCTGCAATAACAGGTAGAAATAAAGAAAATAATGTTTTATGCAGAATTCTATACTCATTGCAACAGTAAATGGTAAACTTGCTGATCTCTATAAAACTTGAGAAGCAAAAATTTGAAGATAAATGAAAATGCTATTAATATAATTGCTTAGCCAAATATTTTACTACTGAGGCACTGAAATTTGTCTTCTGATGTTAGTGATTAAATAGGAGCACCCAACTTTCTAATGTGCACAGCACTACAAAAATTAATGCTAACTTCAGCAAGTCTTGAGATACAGACACATCTGAAACTACATAACAGAGGCATCTAAACTTAGACACTGACAGTTGTAAAATGCTGATCTAATATCTGTAAAGAGGCTTTAAAATAAAGTAATTTCTGAAATAAATCCTCTTCTCTCTCCTCATATCTGAGCTAGTTCAGCCTGTGATGCCCATAAGAGTCCAAGTGATGTCTGCTTGCCCTTTCTCTGATGGAGCTGGCCCAGCCCTAACAGGGACCACTCTGCAGCTCTACTTTGAGCTCACCTGAACCTAAGGAATAAGAAATGCAGGGTGTAGACATGTGGGGAAAGAGGAGAAAGAAATGAAGGTCTCTTGCCAGACAGAGGCTCCCATGCCTGTGCTTGCCAGCATTGCCTGCTCCCAGCACTGGCAGCTGGCTTGGAAAGCACATCCCTGTGGGGATCTCCTCTGTGGGCAGCTGCAGGTGTGTTTGAGGGAAAGCTGCATTTGGGATCATGCACATGGGCCTGGGGGATCTGTGCAGGCCTGGGGGCCAGGAAGGCTGCACAGGAAAGAGGGGTAGGGCTTGGTGTGATGCTGCCCATGGACCAACCTGGGCCAGGCAGTGCTGGCTCAGGGAAGGGGTCAGGAAGGAGTGCAGACACTGAGAAAGTGGAAGGAGAGCTCCCCCAGAACAGAAGGTGTGAGCTATTGGTGGGCCTAATGCATGCAGGTGATTTTTTTCATATAAACCTTGTATTTTTTTATGTTCTTCCAAGAGCCTGCTATATTATTATAGTGGCTTTATGTGTTGACAATTCTGAAGGGTGTTTTTTTTTATTCATAGCACAGCTTTTAAAACTAATTGTATTGAAATCAAAGCTTTGTCATAATGAAAAAGTTACTCTTAACAACAGATCTGAAGATGGCCAGCATGTGTAATTATTTGTTCCAGAATTGCCATTGCTTTTTTTTCTGTTACTGCAAAGTAAGTTGGAAGACCACAAATAGTTGATTTATTTATCCTAAAATTTCAGCTCAAGTACTAAGGCTGTTATGGCAATGGAATACGTGGTATAGATAAGCAACTTAAAAAAGCATTTTCATTCATTTGCATTAGTGTCTAGTTTGCAGTTAATTAGTATCCTCTGCTTACCATCTTGAACTGCTTCATTTAAGGGTCTTGTCCCTTAAATAGAAAATTAATGTGGACCATTATAACAGTGTTTTGTGAACCTGTAGAGCACAGATGTACTTTTCAGATATGTTTGGCTGCTTTCTGCAGATTGTGATTATTTTGGAGGCCCTTGATTTTAAGAGTCTGTGCATTTTCTGAGCATTTTTCATGCAGGATCATGTTTGCTAAAAGCTCTTTGTCGCAATCCGGACTGAGCATCAGAAAACCTTGTGATTTTCTGTAACTGGCTGTGTACAGAAAAAAACCACACTGGCATGGTTGCAGCTACAGTGGGGAACCTGCAAGACTTAGAATCATAGAAAGTCTGGCTCAAAGGGTCCTCTGGAGGTCATCTAGCCAAACTTCTCAGTCAGAGTGGGATTATCCCCACTGCTCCATCATCCATACCTTCATCCATCCCTTCACCTAAGTGATCTCTGGAGACTTCTAAAGGTGGAGATCCCACAGCCTCTCCCAGACTACAGAACAGCAAACCTGGTCCAGTGCTGATCTATCCTCCATGTGAACAGATTTTGTTTTTCAGGTGCAATCAGAATTTCTCAAGCCTCAATCTACTGTCCCTTGTATGTAACAGCACAATTGTATTTGCTGTATGCAGCATTTGTAATGCAGTATTTGCAACTGTGGAGGCAATGGCCAAGGTATAGGGAAAAATAACCAAAACCACTGTGATCATTTAGTATTAAGGAAGTTTCTATTTTTAATGTCAACATAAAATAGATTTTTTTTGAGGGAGTGTGGGCTATTTTGTCGCTACAATACTTATCAAACAAACAGTTAGAAAAATAACTTATGTTATAATTTTCTAATAAACTTCCAGTGCTTTTTAGTCTTCATCCAGTGTCCATTTTACTTTGATACAGATTTCTTGAAGGTGCAAAAATTGCAATTATATCAAATTGAGTTCTTTATCACTAGGTTCTTCTGTTAGTCAAGGGTTTTTTCATCACTGTCTTTAGAAACACTTTTGAGGTCTCCATCTGGAAAGATCAAGATGTTCTTCAGGAGTGTATAAGTTATTTTAATGTGTGTCTTGGTCTGTCTACAACTGTATACTTCCAAGCTTTTGTATTTCATTACACAGGAAACTGAAGTTGGATGCACCACACACATGAAAAGCAGCACAATGGTGTGTAATGTTATGCACACAATTCATAGAAAAGCCATGCATGTTTTCTAGTTACCACACAGACAGCAGGTTTAGTTGCTTTGGCCATGAACAAGTAGATTAATGGTCAACCAGAAGACATTGTTTGATGACATTCATAGTGTTTTGCTCCTTTGCTAGGCACTATTGTTAAAAGTGAAATGAAAAGAAACAGACGCCCTTAGTGAACCCACACCTTTTAAAATGATGTTTGTGTCTCTTCAGCTGGCTCAAAGCCCAGGTTGCTTCTTCCCTCTTCTCCATAAGGGTTCACCTCTCCATTATTTGATCCTGCTTCACCTCTGCTTTCTCTTGCTCTCCTGTAATGAAAATTCATTTTGTATTAGAAGGTCCTTCTGTTCAAGTCCTTGTGGATCCCCAGAATCCTTGACTGTAAACAATATTGTGTTTAACTGGAAATATTTATATAAAAGAAATAGAGTCAGGCTTAAGAAGAACTGTAGCAAATCTGCTATGTTCTTAGAAACCCTCTTAGTGGAGGGACATAGAAAACCAATGAAGCTATACTTGTTAATGCAGTAATATTTAAGGAAAATGTCATTACTGTACAGCCTACAATCAGATTACAGAAAACTGCAGGTGCTGATGAATGTGGGCAACTCTGCTGTTGGAGAAGGCACCATCTTCCCAGCAGGACATCCCCTCCTCCTTGCAGTGGGGTTGGCAGAAGCCCTGGCCACCCTGCAGCTCCCTGTGGCCAAAGCGTTGGTTAAACTGAAAGTGATGGGGAAATTGCATTAAACTGCCAAAGCTGTCAGGTACTGAGAGACAGGGAGATGAACCTTTAGCTATCACTGTTGATGGGAAAGGGATAACAGGCTTTCATTCCTTAACTTGCTTCAGGTAACCTAAAGCCTAATTTGTAAAAACCCTGATGATTGAATTGTTGGGACATCTTCCAGTAGTCATGATCATAGTATCAAAAAACATTACTCACTTTTTGCGATCTCTTTGCCCAGTGATGATCAAGGCAATAACTCCAATGACAATCAGACTAATGACCACCCCAAATACAATTAACCAGATGGTTACTGGTGGTTCATAAGGTGCAGCCAGAGTTGGAAGTATTCCCACAAACTCCAGCGTACTATCATCCAGTCTGAAAGCCTCATTGATTCGTCCTCGAGACATCCTGCCATCAAATGCAAATTCAAAGAGGTTCACACATTTATTGGAAGAAAAGGAACAGTTTTCAGTTGTTTTATAAATCTCCAGCACGCCAAGTTTCCCTTGAACTGCTCAGTTGAAAAGGCTGCAGATGAGGTACTGCTAAACCCATATTCCTCTGGCATGTGAGTGACAACCACAGGAACTTAAACCCTTAACCTATTGCAGCTTAACTGACATGTTCAGACACTGCATGGGCTCTTAAACTCAGTCTTAACATTTATCAAATGAACCTTCTGATCTCCTTCTCTCTTTGTATTTTGCCCTTCATTCTCTTTACCATTTCTTGTCTATTGTAAAGTTTCTTAGTTATGCCACACAAAACCACAGCTTTGACATCTTACCTCCTACAATCTTAAACAATTTTGATTGGTGTGTTTCTCACTGCCCTGAAAACCCTTCCCCTGGTGTATCATCTGTGCCTTGTTTTTCCTTACACTTCTACATCTGCTATTGAGTGCTAAGCCAAGAGTGACTTTCACAGCCATATTCTTCTCCCTTAGTTCACCAATTTATCTCGCTGCTTCTTCAACCACACCTCATGTTGATACTGCTTTTAGATTTGTGCCCTCTTCATTTCCCACTGCACATTACCCATGATCTTCTGCAGAGTTGCAGTTTTACTTATCATTTTTATAGCAATGACTTACAGTGGTGCCACATCATGCTATAAAAGAGCTGTTCATTGACCTGTAAGTGGGAACTATCTCCTGCTCTGACCTCTTCTATATCATCAAATACATCTGGCTGTCTTTCTAGTACACCATTATTCTGGAGTCCTTGTTAACAGTATATCTTGCACTGACTTTTCAAAAGTGAGAGAAAAAACACATGTGCATACATCATTACTCTATTCTGTATTTCAGGATATAAAATAGTTCCTGTTAAAGTTTGAGCAATTAGATCTGCTGGCAAGGTGTGATGCAATGAGATGTGTTTTGGCCATTTTACAAGACCCCTGAAGCATTTTGCTTTGGCTGTTGTCCAAGATGCCATCTGATAGATGGACTCTTTTCTTTCTGTCATTATAGTTTTCATCCTAGTATCTCTCATCCCACTATTTCCATTTTAACAGCAGAATTTTCTTTTTTGTCACTGCTTCTGCCTCAGCTGACTTAAGCACTGCTTTCCTTTCCAACCTTCCATCTGGTTGGTTGGTTGGTTGTTTTTGTTGTTTTGGGTTTTTTTTCCCCAGAGAGCAAAATCTCACCTGATGGCATTTTCCACGTCAGCTTTGGGCACAGTATCACTGATATTACCGGGCATGCTGACAGTAATGTAGAAGGAGATCCTTTGTGTCTGTTCCCCCACATGAATGTCTGTAATTCTGAAGGAGAAACAGAAGAAAAAGGTTATTTTTATTGCTGAGATGACATTAGCTTTAAATTCCGGCAAGTTGTGTTTGACTGGCATTGCCAGGGGTTTAGTTTACACTGGGGGAAGGCTTTCTAGTGAAATCAGCTGGGAAGTGAAATCAATTTTCCTGCCAGAATTCCTTTTTCTATGTGCTAATTTTTAACTTGAGCTGGAGAGAGTCTCCCTCATACCTAAGACAAAGTGACATCCCTCATACCTAAGACAAGGCTTGGTGTAATTTTCCACAGCACATAATTACTTGCAGAACAGAGAATGTTTGGGGTTGGTGTCATGAATGAGGTGATGTATGAAGTACAAAGTGGAAAAAAAATAGCTTTCTTCCTTGTTTTTCTAGAGCAGATTCTAGATATTACATGACTGATTTTCTATAAAGTAATATCTAATAGCTGGAGTAGATAGCTTCTAAACATTGTTGAAGATACTTAATCAAAAAGGTTGTTTCTCTTACCAAAATCACTTTCAGGTGAAAGATTTTATGCTTGTAACTGAACCTAGATAAGATTAGTAAGTTTGTACCAAATTCTAGTGCTTTATAGTCAACATGTTTATCTTTCCTTGGCCCCAAACTTCTTGGATATTCAGCATGACACACATATGCTGCTAGAAATGTTTATTCCTAATCAATTTACCTTCCCTGATATTCCTGTATAAGTGTTGGGCACTTATATAGGTTCATCTCCATCACTGATAAGCTGCAGGAGACAAAGCTTCTTCCCTAACTTTAGCACATTATTCCTAAACTTCAGGCTCTTGAGGGGAAAGATACTACATACCCAAGCTGGCATCTTGCCTTTTACCAACAGCTGACGTTTGACATTGTTTCTGTCACCTTGCATTTGACAGAAGGCACAATTAATCCCACCAGTTCATGCCATTAGCCAAGCAGCAACAATGCAGGCATAGCTGGCACAATTAAGCAAGCCACTCACTGGAAGTCAACTTTCTGTTTCTTCACCTCTGCGAAGTATTTTCTCATGGCATAGGCCATGGATGACTTGAACAAGAAGAGCTCGCTCTCATCCCATTCATACTGCAGAAACAGCACAAGAGAGATTTACTCAGAGGTGGCAAGAAATCAGAGACAATAAGAAAGCCTTCTACAAAGAAATAGCCACTGTAATGCTTGGCATGCACTTCAGTATTATTTATTTGTGCCATGATAGCACATCAGAAACCAACCCAACCCCTTTAGGTCTGCTAATCTGGGCACTGTGCAGGGGAATAACAAAGGAGGAACCCCTGCTGCCAGACACCATGCTGCCCCTCTGCAGTCTCTAGCACCTTTATATAGGACTGGTGAAGATGCTGCAGTCCCAGCACACCTCCCTGCCTTACAGGGAGAAAAGGCATCAGCAAGGCTATTCCTACTAAATATTGTGCATTTTCTTTGAAGTTTAAAGATTTCATGATTTAGATCTTGTTTTAATCACACAATTTTATTTGCAGACCTGTTCTATTAAGGAAGAGAACCTTTGTGGTAGAGTTGTTGTGTGAAGGTGGCTAATTTATTTGATTGATGAGCTCGGATTTTTGTTCAGGGTCTGTTTCAGTAAAAACTCTTTGCATCAGTACTTCTGCAGCAAGCACATTGTTTGTTTGTTTGTTTGTTTGTTTCCCTGGAGAATAGATAAGTGATATAAAAAATGTATTGCCTGTGTACAGGCTTCTTCTGGCCTGCCTTATGAGTCCAAAGTTATTTGCAGTGGAAGACAAAAACAGCTTCTCTGGGTCAGGAACCAAGAGCTGTACAGGGGGCAAAAACCACCACAGGAGGTGATAAAGAAGCCTGGTCTGTTGTGAAATAGCATGTGTGCACAAAGGGAAAACTCCCAGCTGAACTCTGTGGCAATATCTTTTTATTCCCCTCAGGCATAGATTTGATTGTGTTTATGGTACCTGGGCAGGAAGGCCTATAAATGCTGTCAGTGATAGAAAGTCAGCTCCTGACTTTCTTGAGTAGTATTCAGGAAGGTGTGGTAGAAGGCAGCTCTGTTGAATAACAGGCTTTATAAAACCCAGCTACATTTTTCAAAAGTGTCCACCTCTTGACACTGATGTAAAATTAGAGAGATGTATAAGTATCTATAAGGAAGGCAGGGATAGACAGGGATAAACTGTTTAGCTGGGTCTGTTGCAATAGGACAAGGAGTAATGGTTTTAGACTGAAAGAGAGTTGATTTAAATTAGTTATTAGGAGGAAATTCTATGTCAAGGAATGTGAAGGTGGTGAGGCATTGGAACAAGATGCCCAGAAAGGTGGTGGATACTCAGTTTCTGGAAACATTCAGTGTCAGGCTGGTGACGGTTGATCTAGCTGAAGATGTCCCTGCTCATTGCAGTGGGGTTGGGCTAGGTGATGTTTAAAGGTCCCTCACAACCTAAAGAGTCCTGATTCTATTAACAAAGGGAGGAAAAGGCAGAAAGAACCCACTGCTGTCAGTCCAGTCAGGACCAGGTCCCAGGACAGGTCCCCAAAGCCACAGCAATCAGAGCAGTCCCCAGGGCATTTGGAGGGCAGGGGCTGTGCCAGCCCTGGCTGTTCCCACCAGGAAAGGCTGAGGCTGAGTCCTCTTTGAGAGGCAAATGCCCCTGACTTTCTCTTGCTTGCACAGCCCTGCACTGGAAGCAGCTCTTGTTACTGCTGCTGCCTCCAGCAGCTGGCACTGTTCACTATCACAGCTAAAAGGCTGTTGTTGAGGATTCTCAATTTTCTATTTATTCCCAACATCTTTAGGCTTGCACTGCTTCTTTTTATTATTATTATTTTTACCAGGATCTAATTGAGCTTGATGCCTCTCCTGATGCTTTCTGTACTTTAGCATGTTGACTTTTTAATAATTCATTTCTCTAGCTAATATTTTGTCTTTTTCAGTCTAATGGATTTTACTTGCCACTGTGCCTCTCAGTTGCCTTTATAAATACTATTACTGGCTGTGTGGAGGGGAAGTACCTGGCTGGCTTCTGATTTTGAGTCGTGACAACTCACAGGGCTTCTCCAGGCATCTCGGGCACCCACTGTACACAGAATCTGCTTTGCTTTCAGAGAGAAATGAACCCTGCCAAGCACCTCTGCTCTGTTACAGGGTGTTCACTCCAAGATGTGATTTGAAAGACAGTGTAAGTGTGGCTTCTGATTCAAAACGGATTTTTCATTGCAAAATACATCTACCTGCCTGCAGGCTGACAGCTCTCTGTTCCTAACACTGTCTTGTGTGACAGCCCTTTACAACGTGATCACACATATGGCATTGACCCGGCAGAGAATTTTGAATTGATGTTTGGAGAGTTTTCAAGTGGCAGTCAGGGGCTGGAGCTCCTGGAGCTGTTTATTTCGACAGACCCCAAGGCATTCAGTGGGGATCTTGTAGCACTTTCCCTTGTGAGGGCACTTTCACAAAGCCCCAGCTGCAGCAGAGCTGTGGATGTTTCAGCCTCCTCAGCTGCACTGGAGATCCAGGATGCTGCGGCTGCAGCTCTAATCTCATCAGCCTGAAAACAATTAGCAGGGTAATTGCGGCAGCGCACGCTCTGGTACAGCTGGCGTTGAGCCCATCCCAGCGTCTGGATGCTTAATTTGCCAGAACTTGGAGCTATTGAAAAGTCCCTGCTGCTGAGAGCCAGGGCTGAGTCAGGGCCCAGAGCCTGTGTGGGCTGCAGCTGCCCCACGCCCCCAGCACAGCTGTACCTGAGCCCAAGGGCAGGAATCCTTCCCTGCCTGCTCTCTCCAGAGCTGACCAGCACAAGGGCAAAACTGTTTGCTGGCATACTCAGAGTGCCTTGTGCTGTCGGGTCAGTGCTAAGCAACTCAAAATACACCTTAAACAAACAAGCTGTGCACTGTGAGCTGTGCACAGCACCCAAAACACATTGCTCTGTGTAGCTGGGCTGAGATTCCTGCCCGAGATTCCCCCTGCCTTTTCTCTATGCCAGTTCATGCATGTAGCATTACCTGCTGCTGCCATACCAGCATTCAGCCACCTCCCTGGGGGCTCAGCAAAAGGGAGATTTGTGGGGAGGCAGAAAGCAACCGTATAGAAAAGGTTTCTTGCAAGTTGGTGATGGGAGCTGGTTTTGAGAGGAAAAGGTATGGCTTGCTCTTCAGAGCTTAGGAACCTACTGTCCATACAGTAATTCAAATTAAGTAATCTGTATGGGATTGTTTTACAGCTGCTCAATTGCACAACAAAATACTATGATGGCTAAAGGCAGGCATAAAAATGATATTAAGCTAAACATTAACCATAATGACTAATAAACGTGTTGTAATATGGAACCTTTTTATGCTGTTGGTATCAGTTTTGAATTGTATCTAACTCGACTAGGCAGTCTAGGAAGCAATAAAACTCCAGTGGGGCTTGCATGTGAGAGAGATTGAAGCAAGAGCATCAATTCATATGAAAAATGAGCCCATGGTTTGTGGCCTTGCTAGTGCAATAGGCTCCAAAATGCAGGTCTAAATTACCTGCCTGATGACATACTCATTCTTGGAAAATTACTAATGTCCTGCAAGGTGAAAATGGCTATTAACAGGAATGAAGTGTCTGCACTTAAACCTTCTACACTGCCTCCATGAGATTAGCATAAAGAGGAAGAATTAGAATAAGGAGTGAATTTTCAGCCTGGGTTAAGCAGATGGGCTAAGCCAATGCTCTGTTTAAAATCGTAAAAGGCATCTTTGGCTTTGATGAGATTTTTTCATTGCTGTAATACATTTTATTGGACCAGCTGGTATAATTGGGGAAAGCAGACAAGCTCTTGGGAATGAAAGCCCTTCTCCTCATCTGAAACAGAAGCAGCTGCACTGCACTGTCCCCCGCAATCTCAATAACAAAGCTGTCTCTGCATCAGGGTTGGAGGGCAGGGAGGCAGCTGAATATATCAGGGCCTGGAAATATTACCATAAACAGCCAAACAAAAATCTACAGAGAAATGCTAACAGATGTGTTTTAGTTTGAAATCAAGAGCATTTAAGGATAGAGAGTGGGAGCCACCAGCCTGCTTTTAAATGTGAAGTTAGCTGCTCTAATAACTTCTGAAGGCAGCCACGATAATGGCAATAAGAAATTAGGTAGGAGCTTTAAGTGGACCCATCAGCAAATCTGGGGAAAATACAGCCATTTTCATGTACACAGGTTCCTCCAAGTGAGCCCTCCAGGCCTGTTCTGTAGGAGGTGAAAAATCATGACTGGTATCTCTACAGAATAACTCATCTAGGTGAGATGCCTTTTCTGAAATGGGTGGGCTTGCCCCCTGGAGAAGTTCCTCCACTAATTCTAGAGAGAGCCTTGACCACAAACTCAGCAAAGACATCTTACATATGACAACCCTTCACCTGAGCTGATGCCACCCTTCAGACACAAAGACCAGCCATACCCTGACTCCTTTTCTGAGCCATTATCACAACACCTCTGCTGCCCAAGCAATAAATAAGAAGGGTGCCACAGGACAAACACACTCACCGCCTGGTCCCCCAGGGCTGACTTCAGGCTGATGCGCACTTTGATGGCGTTGCTAGAATCTGGTTTTGAAAGAAACAAGGGCCATGTTAGAGCTGCAGCAACAAAAAGTCTGCTCCTGGGAAATGCTGAGGTGGCTGAAGTTTCCTTACAGGTTCCCTTGCTCCCCTTGGAGACCTTGGTGGGACTGATTTTGTTTCCCTTCAGTCACCTCTATTGCAAATACACTCATCTGAGATGTCAGTTCCCAAGTCTGGTTTTTTAGCAGATAGAAGGAAAATTCCTCTCCTCCATCACTGGGAATGAGCAGCTTTGATGCAGATGCTGGTGCCTGGTTAGGTGAATCCCACTACCAGACTGGCACAGGGATGTAAGAGTTTTGGTGCTCTCCAGTACCACCAATGATTACACAAATATAACCTGGCTGGTTCTTCACTCAGTGTCACAATAAGCTGAAAAATGCATTTTTTCCACAGTCTCTTCCTTTTCCTCCCCTTGAGCTGCCCTCTTTGACTAACACATGTCAACAAAAAGCATAGCAGTAATTTTTTGTACTGGTCTGCCCCTACATCTGGCTCCCAGGACCAGTGGCTCCCAGCTCTGCAATACAGGCACATTGCTCTCAAGGCAAGTGCCAAACAAGACCAAGATTCTGAATCTTTCTTCCTTCTGTAGAGCCATCCCACATTCTGAGTGCTGTCATTATGAAAAAAAAGACACTTCAGTTTCTGAGAACTGGGTGGGGCTCTGACAATCATGTGTGCACACTTCTCCAGCTCTGACCACCAGGAAGCCAGTCTGTTTTCTTGTGAGTAAAACTTTCAGCTCAGTGTTTATTTCCCATAACCCTGCTTTTTTTAGGGAGAATAGCCTCCAACAGCTACAAGAGAGAGGGACTTTGCTAACCAAGGGTTGTGAAGAATAACTAGTGTCCTTGAATCACCCACAAGCCATACGTACATGGAGCCCAGTCTGTTCTCCAGCCAATGAATCTGCCAGAATTGTTTTTTTTCAGCCACTCATATAAAGGTTCAAAGTAGTGGAGCAAGGGAGCTGCATTCATGTATTTTTCTCCTGTTACACTTTCCAGTGCTTGAGTCCAGGGCTTGGATCTCCCTAATGCCAGCAATTGTCTGTGTATGTGGAATGAGAGTAATATGTTATTGCCATGTTCCATCTAGACAAGAAAAACACTCTGTGATTGATATAAAAGTGTTCTTTGCTTCTGAACTCACTCTTTTCTCCCATTATTCCTATAAATAAAAAAAAAAATATTCCCACAAACAAGTAATTAGACCTTTGATGTTTAGAACCTTAGTGTACATAAATTTAGTCAACTTGTCAAAATGAATTGAGCAGGTATAGGCTAAATTTCCAAGCTATGTTTATTCTTGATGCAACCTCATTTACTCCAGAAGCTTTGTTATACTCTGATTTATTATGTGTGAGAAATTTGTTTTGTTACCTGAGTTTCTGCCCAGCTGCAGTGGAGTTGGTAATGTCACATTTGTGAAGAGGCCCAGTGTGGTTAGCTGCCTTGCAAAGTGCCTCCTGAAACTGGAACTGATAGATGGTGCGGGTGTAATACCTAAAGGAAGGGCAAGGAAAAGGGAGGCACAGGTTTTATTAGTTGTCTGTCAAGGAAACCTGCAGGCCTTTGGCAAACTCTGCTGCATCAGCTGTCATTCCTGCTTGGGAGACTGCACTGCAGGGAGAGAGGCCAGCTGATATTTATAGGCTAAGCTAACTCAAATTTAGCAAAATGCCAAGATCCAGTGGACTAGAAAAGCCCCAAATCTGTTTGTTGCCACATAAATCAGGAGAGAGTAAAGTTTTTAAGGTCCAGCTCTCTTCTCTGAGCCCTCTAAAATGAGGTGGCTGGGACACAATGTGCATGTTCATGGCCCAAGTGACGTGGGGCACAGTGATTCCCCAGGAGGCAAACACCTCATACAGAAGTGCTCCTGCTGGTTCCATAGCAGCATGAAACTTTTCTGTTCAGCAAGAAGGTCAGCACCCTCCTCTCTGCTCAGAGATTATTATGGACCAACCCCTGATGTGCAGAGAAACACTCCCATTGAAATCAGCAACCTTCAGCCTGGGTTTTAAACAAGATGAGACTCTCCAGCAGATGTTTTAGTAGATGGGGCTTGTTTTGTAGACAAAACTTAAGGCATGAATTAAACACTGAATTAAACACTGCAGTACCTTATGAAGGAGTAGTCATTGGCCACATGAAACAGTGCAGCAGGGTCGCAGTAGGTTTCATCATGAGGGACTGGTTCCACAACACCAACTATGTCTCTCCTGGAGATGAAGGAAAAACACAGGGTTTCTGTTTATAGACAATAAGGAAAGGTAATCTGACTCAGTTTTTCTTCTGTTTTGACTGATACACATGGACACCTCTCACTTGCAAAGAGAAGAATTCCATACAGCTCCCAGGAACCCCGGGCGAGTTCTGCTCCACAGCTGGAGACCACAGAGGGGAAGCTCCTTGGAAACTCATAGTGCAAGGAAGGGATTTGTATGATAGCAGGGAATGCAGGGATGAATTAGTGGTATGAAATAATCTGCAAGACATGAACTTCACACAACTACCTCACACCCTGGGCCATCCCAAGTTTAGAGACCTGCATTTCATTCCAGGCAAGGGCCTGCAGAGACTGGGCAACCCAAAAGGTAATGGCCTCCTGTGCCACTGGACTGGAGATGAGCTTTCTCCTTATTTTCCTCTCCTGAGACTGTGCTTCTTGAGAAGTACTACAAAACAAACCCATGCCTTGAGTTCTGAAAATGGTAATAAGCTTCCATGGAAATATTTTTCATAAACCTGTATTTCAAGCAGAGAGCTTTGCAGTGCCACTGCAACAGATGTGATAAGCTTCCCTGAACAATTTGTCATTCTCTATTTCTCTGACATCTCTGCCACTTTTGAATACATTGAAGCTGATTGATTTTTACAGAGGGTCAGGAGGCTTGCATATATCAAGTTTTATTATAGATTCTGTTTGCTGATGGAGGCTTACTGTTCGTGTTAGAGTTCAGGCTCCATTTTCAGTGTGGGGCTTGTTTGGTTTCTCTGCATTTTTCTGCCCTTATATTAAAACCAACCTGGGAAATTACAAACTCCAGTCTGAATCACACTTATTTTTAATCTTGTGCTCCAAGGTGCTGAAAATAGACTGATTGATGGGCATAATCTGAAAAGGCACCTCTGGCTGTGACTTGCCAAGGGAACTGTATTTTCTTTATCAAGAAAGGTGGTATCTTAGTACACAAAAAAAGGAAAGATTCAGTCTGAAATCTTTCAGACAATTTGCCTCCAAAAGCACTATACAGTGGGGAGCAAACACAAAGCAGAGAAGTGTGCTCAGATACTGATGGATTGAAATCCACATGTTTCTCGGGCTGGCAAGTACAATAAACTTCACTTTCCACTTGTCCTTAAGGATGTGGGGAGCAAACTAGAGCACATGCCCAATGAGACTGAGAGAAAGGCTGTACTTTAGCTGTGGAGATGTCTTGGGGAATGGGTCAGGGGGACAGCAGTGTTGGTCTGGAACAGGCCATGCAAAGGCCATGGCTGTCTTTATCAGGAAGCTGACATTAGAAACAGGGAGGAAGTCTTTTGAGAGGCAGGGTAAACTGCCAGAAGCTGTACACAGAGTTGATGGGGACACATGGCTTATGAGACATTGTCTGCATCACAGTTGGGTATTTCTATCTGGCACTCTACTTTTCATTTACAGAAACACCCAGAGACACAGATCCTGCCCTATGAGGGCACAAACACCTCAGTATGTTGAGTTTGAAGGTTCATTTGAAAAAATTCCCCTTTGTTTGTCAAACTTACTTCATCTCCCACCACCGTTTGGTCCATTCCTGCTTTGTAATCTCACCCCTAAACACCATCCACCTCCACTTCTCCAGCATGTAAGTGAAAGGCATTGTTCCAACAATCGTTAGTGCTTGTTTGAGCAGAAAGTTGATTTCAGTTTCTGAAGAGAAAAGCAGTTAAAGCAATGGTTATGGTAGCAATTAGTATCTGATTAGATGGCTAAAGTTGCTTCCCTTTACAGCTAATGCTTACATCTTGTTTGAATTACAGATTTTCACTAAAGAAAAAGTGGAAGGAAGAATACTACTGAAAAAAAATGAGATAAAATCATTTAGGAATTGTACACTGTTTTGTCTCTCTTTCTTTCCTCCAAACTCTTAAATAACCTAGTCCTTTGACATTTAAATTTAGTTACCCATCACTGAGAACCTTCCCAGTCTCTGAGGAATTTTGAGCTGAAGACATCTCAAAATGTATAAAATGTGCATCTTCATCCATCTAAGGCAGTACTCAGAAGCCAGATGAACTGCATTATAATGAGGGCCTCTCAATGTTGTCACTCAGTATTCACTTAAGTGGGAGATGTAAACCTCAAGGTTTCAGTTTCATTTGAACTGCTAAATACATATCTTGATAGAGATATGTATGGATTCATGGAACAGAGATTGAAAAGAGTTTTGGAGACTCATCTAAATGAACTATGAAGATTTAAGGATGAGTTGTTCAGTACTGAAGGTAGTGAAGTGCTAGCTATTTCTTTTTAAATTATG
Organism: Phylloscopus whistleri; assembly: GCA_017589585.1. Lineage (NCBI taxonomy): Eukaryota > Metazoa > Chordata > Aves > Passeriformes > Phylloscopidae > Phylloscopus > Phylloscopus whistleri. The sequence continues at coordinate 2,835,809 of JADMLD010000552.1, read as the reverse complement.
TAACAGCATTGTAAAACAGTGATCCTTGCTTCACAATGTGATTTGGGGAAAAAATAGTATTTCTGGTAAATTAGAGGACTAAGATTTTCAGAAGCCTGTCAGTTGCTTGCTGAGTTTGCAGGCACAATCATCTGCTACGAAACAAGGCCAGCAAGTGCTTTCACATAAATACATATTTATGCATTTATTTACCTTCATCATCTTGGAAAGTTGGCTCTAGGAGAGCAAGAGATTTCAAGTGCTGAGGAGTGGCTGCAGAAAGTGACATAATTTCACCCACAGCTTCGTGGAAGCCCTCGTTGGCCCCGCTCCTCAGCAGGTAGGGCTGCTCCGCGTATGCCATGTCGTACTCAATGTGGCCCATCTCGTGGTGGGCAGTCAGAAAGTCATCCATGGTCACTTTGGTGCACATCTTGATCCTACACACCAGAATAAAGTGTCTGTGGTTAGAGAGAGGGTGGCCCAGAGAAAGGCTGCCTGACCTCTGTTTGCTCCAGAGCTTCCAAATGCCTCTTGCCCCTTGCAAAACCTGGGCAGCTGCATTCTGGTATGCAGTGCAGATCCTCCTGTTACAGCCAGACTTCATGGGGAACTCAGCAAAACACCTTCAGCCACCTTGAAATTGTCCAGGGAGTAAGAGAAACCTGCTGTTTTGTGAGAACAGCTGTTCCCTAAAGCCTGGCAATAAACTCACTGCATGTGCGGGAGTGAGTAACCACCAGCAATCTTAGTAAGATAGTAATGTACAAAACCTGTGTGTTGGTGACTCCTACTACTTCATCCTCATGTAGGTACTATTTACTAAAGCAATGTCTTCCAAATAGGGTTTCTTTTCACCTTCCCCAGACTGCTGAGGTGGGACACTGATGTGTTTCACTAAGGCTCTGCTGTGCACCAGCTGCTTCCCCTGGGTAACTGTGGGGACTGCAAGAGGGGTCAGAGTTTCTGCAAGAAGTATTCATTGTGTGGGAACTTGCTGTTCCACTCCTTTCCCAAATATGGAAGAGACTGATGGATTTTCATGAAACTGGGTAACTCTGCTAAAGATAAGACAGTGGACTCTCAGGAGATTTTCCCTTGCTACATGCTGCCATGGCTGCAAAATGTGCAGTTGTCCACAAATCTCACTGGTATCCATCTGCATTTCTGCTTAATCCTTAAGCCCTAGAACATAGCCCTTATTTCTCTAATTCATAAAAATATCAGTCACTTCTCAGCTAAAATTTGAGTGTAGATCTCAAGTAGATCTACTAGTAAATTTGAGTAGATCTTCACAGGAAGTTACACAGAAAGGTTTATAGTCCCACAGGATACCTGCTCTCAAGTCCTCCTTCCCCCTCTTTTCAGATAGAAAAAAAAAGGATAAATTATAACTTAAGACAGCATGGTGCACCTTTAGTGAAAGCATGTTTGTTCTAGGAAGTGATACAAAAAGAGGTCATGGCAATTTCAGTACCTGTAATCCTTTTTGCCCAGGTCCCATGCTGTGGGATGGCAGACAACCTTCCTGTTGTCAGTTGGCTCTGTGAGCATGGAGTTGTCCCAGAAGCCGTCAGTCATGCTGTCGAGGCCAATGGAAACAAAGAACTCCTCAGCAGATTTGAATATTTTAATTGCATCCCATTTCTGAAAGAGACAATGCCACCATTAACCTCTGCTTCTGCATGCAGCCTGTTCCCAGTACCCTGCTTAATGCAGGGCAGCTGACTTTTTATTTATTTTCCAGGAACTTCACACCTGCACCTGGCCTACTGAGAGTAAGTCAGTACTGTCTTCCTTTGGCACTTCTGTGAATTCTGCTGAGAACTGGAATTAATTGTTTTTCCTGCAAACAAAGTAGGTTTCTGAAGTCAGAGGTTCTGCAGATAGCACCAGACCACACCAGGGAAGCTCTCAATAAAAGATAAGGTAAGATAAAAAATGCATTCCTGGCAGGAGTATGTCAGATCTGTGATCCAACCCTTCAGTCACTTTAGTCAACTTGGGGACAGCTCACTTGGGGAAGTGGAGCTCCATCCCCAGCAGATGAGCATGAGAGATTTCAGCCAGAACCATAAAACCTGGCAAATGTATCTATGGGAGTTGCTTATCAGATTAAAACTGATGGTTATGTTCAGGATAATTTAGCTATTCAGCAGTTTCATTTTGCTACCCAGCAGGAACTTTGCATTTACTGGACTGAACTCTCACAGAGACCTGTGTGGCAAACAGCTCATATGAATGAAAATCCCAAATGGGGCACACCCACCAACAAGGATGAGCCCACCCATTGCTCAAAGGCTCTAAATAATGCTTCCCTTCTTGCAGTGGTAGTTCAACAGACACAAATCTATGACTACAAAGGGGTCAGTAATGTAAAACAGAGGTGAGATCAATGAAGACTTGTGCAAACTGCTAATGAATGAAATTCAACTATTCCTTCTCTTACCAGCGTAACATTTTCATGGAGTGCTGCCTATGAGAGGAGTAGATTTCAGGTGAATAATTGCAGTTCAGAAATCACATTCCATCTCTCACCCTTCAGTTTAAAAAAGGAGTAAGGCTTTGGCAAGACTACAGGGAATTATCTTCACCCATGTTCTTGGTCTGGTAAAGGTGCTGTCAGAGCTGTTAGCTCTACAGATCCCAAACACAGACCTTATGGTGCTATGCAGTTATCAAAACATAACAGGCAGCACTGCAGTTTCTCTAGCTGTGTCCAAATAAACAAGACTGACAAAAATAAAACAAACTGTGGTATACAAACTATTTGATTATGGTAATGGCTGGCAAAGGTCACATTTGATACCTGCCCACTCCAGGGTTCCTGAAATATTCATAAGTACAAAATATATCTTTTAATGGATAAGTGTCTCTGAGGAAAATAGACTTGGAGACAAGATTAAGGAGGTCAAAGAGGGTGGAAAACAGAACAGCTAAGGGGATAGGTACAGTGAAAAATACATAAACACTTAAAGGTGAAAAGCAAAAAAGGATACAAAAAGCAACACTTTGTTGGCAGTGTGTCTGCCTGAGGGCAGCCATGGATTTTTAGAGAGCAGCTGATACGTGGTGAAAATTTATACCTTCTAGATTTGTTACACAATGCATATTGCATAAAGGCATGTCTTACCTTTTCAACCATTGCAGAAGTTACATCAATGTTTGGTTTGGCTGGATAGGGAACAGTCAAGGCATACAGATTTGTCCAGAATCTACCCCACATATCACCTTCATAAAAAGAGAGAAACAAAGAAATACTTTAAATTATTTATTATGTATTGCTCAAAGGTGCCAGACAGGTCTATAAATTGTGCAGTGTCAAAAACAGGGACTCCTATCCATCTAACCAGGCCTGATCCAGATGTGGAGGGGAGCAGTTCTGGAAGGTCATGCAGTGGTCAAATACAGATCAGGGATCCTTTTATTACCCAATATCAGCAATTCTTTGATAATATAATATCAGGACTGATCACACTCCTAAAGGTGTATGAGAACTGAACATTCTTTTTGTTAGTCCACATGATTGTTGTGCCATGTTCAGGTATGCAACAGATACAGCAGCTTAGTGCTGCCTGATTTGAAAGCCAAGTCATGAAATGTGGGATCTTAGAGTAAAATTTGAAAGGAAAAACAAGTCTCTCTGAAACTCTCATTTCTAAGGAAGACAAGTGCTGCAGAGGAGAGGGAAATGTCCCAGCCAAGTGCTAGAGTTTTTTGCTGTGTGAGGTTTGGTGAGGATGAGAACACCTGCCCTTCCCCTCCTGCCACTGCTGCTAAGCACTTATGTCATCTGTGCCAGAAATTTATACATTTCCCTTCCACCCTCCTCTTATGTGTAACCTTTTTGTTGATATCCTGGCTAAACAGTCAGATTACTCTCCACCCCTGTGCCCTGAAGGTGACTGTCCTGTGTATGAAGTTAGGCTTGCACGACATGGATGAGCTGACATACCCAGCAGGTGAGCAGGGAGGCTTCCTGTGGAGCTGATGAGCTCGGGGCCATACACTTGCTCCAGCTTGTGTCTCACGTAGGCATGCAGCTGCTCGTACAGAGGTTTTATCTGGAGGCAGAGTAGGAGAAGGAAACAATTTTTTTCTTTTCATTTTGTTCTATTCCACTCATTACCCCTAAACAGAGAGCCTTGAAGCTCCCTCTGACAAAAAGCTCCTGGGCAGGTAACTGCATCCCAAACCTGCAGCTGAGCTTTGCCCCCTGCCTCAGGGCTCAGGCACTGAATCTGCATTCCAGCCACAGAAGTCCTGCTCAGCTATGAGGGAGGGAGCATTGCTCACTTTTGAGCTGGAGTATGAAGGATGCCATCTGCCCCATGGACCCTACCTGGAGGAGAGACAGGGACCTGCAGAGCTCCCTCTTTCCCAGCCTTTGGGGACCAAGCTGGTCCTTGAATGGCTGCAGAGGTAGAAATGTCATGTATGTCTCCTCACATCTGTTTTGTTAAACCCATGTAGACTGACCAGCCAGTTTCAGCAGGTTTCATTTTCATTCATAACATCAGCACCTGAGCCCACCAATTCAAAACACAACCCTGCAACCCAGGTGAGAGCTTTTCCTGCCTCTACCTGCTCAAATGTCTTCTCCACATCTTCAATCAGCTGGTCACGGCTGTATTTGTAATTTTCTGGAGATTTTGCTTCATAATTTGCTCTCCAGTAGTCTCCATAGTCAGAATAACCTGTAAAGCATGGATGCATCATGAGGACACCACGTGTGGCACTGGTTAGATCTGCAGAAGTGCAGCTCCCTGCGGATCCCATGCAGACCTGCAGCCTTCTCCCAAAGCAAAGCAGCAAAATGCAAAATAGTTTGGGTTTAGCAGAGAGGAAATAGCCTCCCTGAGGGTCTGTCTCATGAACATGCAGGTGTGGGAGATATCAAGAAATCCAGAAATTGATGTCATGGTTATCTGCGAGTTAGGGTCATTCTGTCTGGAGATGGAGGTCAAAGGAAATCAGCAATCTGGACTGGATGGAGCTCCTGTGGCTCAGGAGCCTCTGCTCAGGCTGGATGCTAAGGAGGTCTCGCAGAAGGCATAAACTGGTGGACATTGAATACAGGCCCCCTCTTCCAGAAACTAAACTACCAGGACACATGCAGACACCAGAAGTGAAATTCAGCTCCCAGTTCCACTAAGTCTTCCAGTCCACTGAGCTCCATCAAGCCTGGAGTAAAAATGGCTCCTAGCTGAAGTCCCTCCCTCAGTGGTATGGAGGAAGGCCATAATGACCATTTCCTAATGTTTGGCTTTTTTCCCTGTCTTATTATTTGGTTCATATTTGCTTATCCAGCTCCAGCTTGACAGTTTTTGCAAAACAAGGAGGATGGGAAAGCAGGTGATATAGCTGCAATCTGGCCAAGAGACAGATGATGTAGCTACTTGAGAAGCTACCTTAGAAGACCCCAAAAGAAATGAGAAGGCAGCTGCTACTGTTGCTTGAAAAGACAGTTCCATATGATTTGTGTGGAGATCTCAGACTGGAAGCACACTTCCCTTAGTACAAAATCCTTTTTGAACATCCAGCTGAACTACAAAATCTGACCATTCCAGCTATGGAATAATGCTTATAAATGTACCAATGATTGTGGCTGCTGCAAAAAGGTCGATGCCCATAGGAAAGAGGAGATGTCACCAAAACTCAGCAACACTGAGATGCTGTTTAAATGGAGTGTGCTTGTCCATAAATCACCAATGGTGCTGTTCTGGGTGGTTTGTAATGAGGGGCACTGATGCATTATGGCCTTTGGGAAAAGTGCCAGCAAGGAAGGGTGCCAGCAAAAAGGTGTCTCTTGTTCCAGGCTGGGAAGAAACCTCTGAACTGGTCAATGGCAGTTGTCTGCATTGCCTCTTACTCTGAGACATGCACACCAAGAGAAAATTATGTGCAAATTATGGATGTGTTTTGAAGTCCTGGGAAAATTGTGTAAGACTGATGTTTCTGGAAGCCAGAAGGGGAAAAAAGAAAAAAGAAACAAAAAGAAAACAAAAAGTGTCTTACCGTTAAGCCTTGCAACCTCATTTTCAAGTTCAACATACTCTTCATATAATGGTCTCATCATTCTGCCAACATCAGCTCTCCAGCCTTCCCAGGCCCACAGTCTCTCATAATAATCAGTGCTGTCAGCCATAATAGCATCCAGACCTGTCAGAACAAAAATGCAGGTATTAGGCTTTGAAAAAGCAGAATTTTTCTTTCACAGCAGGCATACAAACCAAAGTGAAAGAAACTCATGAACAGAGAAGAAAACGCTTTGTATTTGATATACTGAAAGATCCCATTATTTCATTGCATCCTTTCCTAATTTAAGGTTTTCCCCTTGTCTTTAAGAAGCATGGAGCACATCTTGAGTCTCTTAAATGCTCTCTCCACATTCGCTTCCTTTAAGTTGGTGGAATTCTCAGGACTGGCCTCACCGCAACATTAAGCCCACCCTGGATGGCAGGGAATAAAAAAATGGATTTTCTGTGATATAGGCAAAGCCCAGGTGACAGGCAGGCTGCCACACAGGCTGAGCAGCCCTCCATCAACTTTTTTTGCTACAAACAGGAGACAGTATGTCTCATGGGCAGAAGGTCCAATGGAGGTCCCTGAACTGCAAGGTGCAATTAAATTATGACTAAGCCTTAGATAGCAGGAAATATCTGCTGAAATTACAGCCTGTTCTTTTGCAGTCAGGAGCCACCCTTTGGCTTTCTCTGCACCCACAGCAGGGGCAGTGGTTGGTGTCATACCTGGCTCCAGCACCAAACACTCAGACGGATTGTTGATTTTACAGACGGTCCCAGTGCTGTAGATGGTACTCATTGTATTTAGCACAGTGCCCAGCTGCAAGTTAGATAAAAGATAGCCTGTTAGAAACCCAGTCTGTGCAAAATAACAGCCAATTATGTTAATTCCTAAAGAGCTAGAATCAACACTTCACCCACCAGCTTAACATTAAAGCATATGTTTGAGCTCAGGGGAGATCAATGAAAGAATTTGCCTAAATGCATTACTGAACCAGACCTAGCTGGAAAAGACAGATAATCTCCCAAATAGATGACATAACCTACAGGTTCTCAATATCCAGTCAGACAGAGCTCTGGATTCAATGAGCACTCACTGTCAGGAGAGAGCTGTCAATACACAGCAGCAATAAAAAAAAATGAAGTTTATCTATGTGCTTCCATAAACATGAATCCATATAAACTTTGCAGGGAGGTTGTGGCTTTGAGTGGCAGCAAAAAAGGCCCCTTTGGCAGGTGCTGCCAGGCTGGCTGCTGCCTGTGGGTGTTAACATCACATCACACTAATTGCATGGATCTGCTTGGACTCCATCACAGAGAAGCTGTGGCTCATGTCATGGACCAGCAAAAGGCCAAAATGTACCTGAAATCATTCAGCTCTATCTCAGAACCTGTGCTATGTAGCTTTGTTTTAAAGATTTTTTTAATGTTTTCACATCTTTATGCCTCAAGGAAAACAGGTACCACTTTTAGCTTTCCCTTTAGCACTATGCAATTTCTCATTAGAGCTTTAAATCAGAACTCTGAAGAGCTGTCAGTGGAGGGGTAGTTAGTGAGTAGCTCTAACTTCACCTCTGTCAGCATTAAAATAAATCGGTGCCCAATTTATTTTTTTATTTATTTTACAAATTTTGTCAGTGCAGAATACTTAGATATTCCTATGGAACCCCATCAGACTGTATAAAAAAGTCACTTTTTAAACATGAATCAACAACTTCAACGTCAAAGGCCATTATCTAGGAAATTCTAAGCCTCTAAACAGGGAGGGTATGAAGAACATACCCCCTCAACAGAGACAACATTACCATTGGTGCACTGTTGTGATCCAAAATAAACATATGTTTGTATGAACTGCCAGCATTCCACCAACACAGTCTGTTTTTCAGAAATGTACTTATTTGGATCAGACTAGAGATCCAGCCAATCCACTCCTTCCCTTGCATGGTGATTAGCACTGCTGACTTTAGCAGAAACATCTCAGGATTCTTCTGTAATTAGGACTGTAGGATCCTGGACTGTAGGTTCCCATGACTCAGTGCTATGTTTCAAATTGATCTTCAGCAAAGGGAAAGTAATTTAACTCTCAAGTGTTTGGATGTAAATCCCTTTTGAGTCTGCATAGCTGCTCACTCCAATTTCACATATAGTGAAATTTCATTATCCATATACCTGCCGCTTAGGTGGACTTGTCAGTGCAAATGGCAAATCTTGCTGGCCTTCAGCAGCCTTCTGTGGAACCCTCCCCATTTTCAGGCATCCCAGCGTGCCCAGTGCAATGAAACATTCCTTCTTTTCCACAGTGTGATAAGGTACCATGTTCAGAGAAAGAAAGAATTCCTCCATCCCCACCTTTCTGACTCACTGAATGGCCTTTTACCCATCTCTTTCTGCTCATTGCCCTAGGTCTGGACTTCACCAAGCACTTACCACATGTCCTTTCTTGGTTTTATGGTTAATCCAGCTATAAGTGCAAGGACTGCGCTGGGGCATGTTTAAAATTTATTCCATGGCAAAAATGCTGACAGAAATGGCAGCCAGCTTCCTAGGCCAGCCTACCCCCCAGTCCTGTATTGCTGTGAACACCTAGAACAGGTACACTTCCACACCATACACTGCATCATCCCAAAACAAGCAGGGTGGTGACAGCACCATGCCCTGGTTTGAAGGTGTTGTGGGAGGCAGCTGAACTCCCCCACCAAAAATGATGAACTACATTCAACAACTTACTCTGCTATATTTTTCTGGTGTCAGCACAGAGGATCCTCTTTCCTGGAGAGTCTGGATCTGGAGCTTGGTGAGGTCATCCGTGATGCTGTCCACTTGGAAGCGGCTGGCGTTCTGGGAGGCCTCCTCGTAAAACGCCGACCACCTGGCGCCCGCCTCGTTCTGCAAGGGGTTCACACAGCCCTGAATTAATCCCTCCAAAGGGGTGGAGTGGCCTGATGCACTCAGTGGACAAAAATATCACTTCTAGGAAGAACTTTGTTTGTGAAGAACACCCGTGGATTGTGGCCTGAGCACTTGCACCTCACGGTGAAATGGCTGGAGAGCTTTTTGGCTTTGTTTTATTCACACATCCAGATAACCATTTTTCTTTGGGAATAGCAAAAAGCATGAATGTCTATTCACACCTTCCTTGTTATAATTGATCCAGCATCACTTTGCTGTGTCTCCTGCTACTCTAAATCACGTTTTCTTCCCTTAGTGCTTTTCTTCCCCCACCTGTGAAGAAAGAAGCCAGGGCACAAAGAGATCTGTGACCCAGATGTCAATCCCCATTTCTGCTGCAGTAGCAGGAACACTCAGCAGCCAAGATAGTGATACTGAGTCTGTTTTTAAGGCAGATATCACTTTCTTCTGAAATGCTGGCAAATAAAAGATTTTACTTGGGCAAAGGAGGCTCTAAACTGGTGCCCAAACCCTCAACATTTTGCATGGGTTTGGTTTTAACTCTTCTGCAGTTACAGACCATGGCATGTGAAACTCTCAAATTTCAGTGCACAAAGTAGCAGCATTGGAACACGAGTTGGAGTTGGGACTGTCTTATTCACCTTTTTCTAATGTGTTTGTACACAGTTTAACACATCAGCAGCAATTCCAAATGGCAACAAGAACAGCACTAAGTAACCTGGGTCCTTGGGAGAGTTTATTTAATTGTCCTTGTGCCAGAGCTTCTCAGCTTGCAGATAGGGCACCTGCAATACCCATCTCCCCTGCTGAGGCATCAGGGAACTCAAAGGTCATACTGTGCCTGAAGACCTCTTGCAGGCACCCTTCACCCCGGTGCAGGCACACCAGTAAGGCAAACACTTTCTGCAGGGCTGTGCCTGAGTTGTTCAGCCCCATGTGTGACAGGGGTACAGCACCCACTGCTCCAGGCTCCAGCAGAGAGGGGTGGGGGCAGATGTGAACCCATGGTAATCCCATCCCCACATCTCTTCCACCCCAGCTGCAGGAGGGCAGCCATCACTGGGAGGCTTTCCAAACTCTCCCCTTCATGGGAGCAGAGAGTCCTGGCACTCCTCAGCAGCTTGCAGAGCTCAGTGGGCAAGAGCTTGGTATGCACCCAGAGGAAGAGCATCGCTGTGATAATGTGTTCCTGAGCTCCTTGTCCTGAGCAGGAACAGAGAGGTGCCTCAGGAGTGGCAGGGCAGAAGAGGGGGCTCACTGGCTACAAAAGCCAGGTGAAAGCAGTTATCTTGATGTCTGATATTTCCACAATTAGAGGAATTGGTTGATAAGTCAGAGGAATAGTTGTAGGGTTTGTGACACAATCAACAAGGAAAATGGATGTGAAGGAGCCAGAAGGACAGTATTCATTAACTCTCCCCCAGCAGAACGGGAGGAGGAGAATCAGTGAGTTTATTACCAGCACTACTGAAGAGATCAAGAGAGAGAAAAAGTTCTCTCTAAACACTAGACTAATTGGTTTTTATTGCTGGTATCTCCTCATGTATTTTATTATCATCTCATTAATGCTGAAAATACTATATAGGGCTTTCATTTTATGTGTTTGGAAACATTACAGTTTAAGTATCTGGTGCCTCAGAAAAAATTCCAGATTGACAATGATTAGTCATTAGGATTTCTTCCAGCAACCAGTCTCCTTGCTTTAATTAAGAAATATGATAATTAAAACATGTTTTAATTAAGTTATATGACCACAAAGTGAAAGACCAGCCATTAGGCAAAAATAGATGTAGGATGTTCAGCTTCATTTTTATGCTCTGAATTGTTTTCCCTAAGGCTTGAGTTAACTTTAAAAAAGATGCCACTTCAAAACAAAGCAAAACTCAAGGTGGTTTTGTTCACTTTGAAAGGCTTACAAGATACTGAGCTGAGGCATGGCAATATCAGTAACCAGCCAGACCATGGCTGCCTGCTCTTGACTAATTCTTGCCTAGAGACCCCTGGGGCTGGGGCAGACAGAGGCTGGTGTTGAGAAGCAAGAACTGTGTTGGAAGACAGTATAAGTAAAAAAACTGTGGTCCTTCCTGCAGAGAGAAATGGACTTTCAAACCAACATACAAGACCACTGTAATAGAAATTCCACTGCTGGCATTTGATAGTCTGTGATCTGACTTCATTTTTCCTGGTCTAATACCTCCAGACAATCTACCAACAGCCCTGACTATGAGAAGAGTGATGGGGGCAGGGGAAAGGTCCACCACTGGGTAACTGGTGTGGGCTGCTATATAAATCCATCAGCAAACGTTTAACAGAATGCCTGCATCCAGAAAATGTTTGCATATTCACCCAGAAGTAAAGCAGCTGCCTGTGCCAGCAAAAACCCCAGTGTTCATCTGGTCTTAGGGAAAGTGGGACACCTGAGCTCATGCAGGTGCAAGATTCAAATGCTTTCTCCTTGCACCACAGACAGGAGAGATCTTCCCCTCAGGATATGCCCTCTCCAAGAGGAAAGGGAAACACTGCACCAGGAGGCACTGGTGGTGTTGGACTCGGCTGAAGAAAGCATCTCTCTCCATCCAACAGAGAATTTGAGGGTGAACATGCAATGTTCCCTTGCCTTTTCCCTCCACTCACTGGAGTGACCTGAAGTGATGGTTAGGGACAGTCCAGCTTCTGGACATCCCTGCGCAGTGCAGGCAGTCCAGGTACTATGCCAAGGCTGTAGAGGCTGGTAGTGGCCCAGGCACATCCAGTGAGCATTGCTACATTAAAGCAAGCTCCTCTACTCTCCCCAAAAAGAAGCACAGATACCAGAGAAGTAACACTCCAATTTCAGCCAAACTTGGTGGAACCAAAACAAACCATAAAGTGTAAGACTCCTAAGAGAACAGTAAAACCCACAGGATGGAGCACTTACCATTTTATTGGCATTCTCCTCAGTGATGTTGGTATTGTAGTTCCATGAGGCAATGGAGCTCTCATAGCTGATATCTTCTGCCCTCCTGTTAAACTCCTCTAAAAACGTTTTGGCTTGTTGTGTGACATCCTGAGGGGTCACCACAGCGCTCAGGCCACAGAGAAGCCAGAAGTGGACCAACATATTCATGTGCAGAATGAGAACCTCTCAACAAAGTAGGTTTCCTCAGGTAAGCTTTTCTGTTGGCCTCTGCCTCATCAGCCTTCAAGCATGGCCACTGTGAAGAAGAAAGGCTGAATCCAATTTGCTGGACCTTTTATAGGTTTTATTCATTATAGGAGAGAAAGGAAAAAGTTTTTTATAAAAAGCCAAATAAACAAAAGTCAATGATTAACTTTGGAAAAACATAATTACTCCTGCCATTTTATGGCCTTCTTATAAAAGGCTTTTACTTTTGGTTAATGTTTCCCAAATGTGCTGTCAATGATACAGCTGGTCACTTTATCTATAGCCTACCCGCGTCTCTGGTAGCTCAGAATCTGTCAATCCTTTAACAGGTTGGTGATAAGCTGTAAAACTATTTAGAAACTTCACTGAAACACCAAGCCAAGAACCTTAACTCCCAGGCAGGAAGAAATCCCAGTTAGTCTGAGATTGGGTACCTGTTTGGGTATTTAGGGCCATGTTTTAAAATGCTTTGCAAAGCCCAGGTGATCTGGGGAAGAAACCTCCTTTTCAAAGCAATTGGGGCACATAAAACCTGAATTTTAAGTGTGTTCACTGAGCCATCAAAAAGCAGCAAGAGACTTTGTGGGATCACAGCATCTTGTGTAGAGACCTAATCTGAACTATAAATCAACTACTTGGATTTAAGTACTAAGGTGACTAAGGCTACCAAAATGACTCCATCTTAATATTTAAATACCTTTGCTAATCTAGCTAGGAGCCCAGCAGTTACTGCAAATCAATGGGAAAATCAATGCATGAATTAGCTCTGGAAATGCAGCTTGGGTTGAGTGTTATCGATCAGACAATGCCTTAGTCTGTATTTTTTAAATTAGCCTGTTTCTGCTCAGGATCACATGGTTGGGTTTGTCTTGGCTCTTTGGGGGTTTGTTTTGAGATGCAATTCTGAAGCCACATACACTGGGTTGGTTTCCATTCCCAGCAGAGTTTCTCTGAAACCACCATGAGTCTGCCTCCATGGGAGCAGCAGGAATCAGCCCCTTCATTGCCAAACCCTGGAGAGCAGGTCCAGCCCTCAGGAGCCCTTGGAAACCCAGCACAGCCTCGGCAGGACCACCAGCAATGAGCATCTGGCAAGCACAGCCAGAAACCAGGGACCTTGAGGAAACATCTGGCTTCAATATCTTGTGGTACCCATGTCCTGTGGACCAGGGGTGACTGATCTCTCTCATCCATGTGCAATGCTCTAACAATTGTTTTTTTCAAGTGAAAGCTAGTAACATTCACTCAACCCTTCCCCAGAGGTCACGTTCCCTAAATTTCATGTTGCTCTTCTTGGTGCCATCCAGACTTGCCACATTTTGTGCTTCCTTAGTGATGGTGTCCATATCTGCAAACAACTGAGAGTGTATCAATGGCCAGGAATCCAATCACTGGAACATTTTACATGCAGTGCCTCACTGATACACACCTTCTTTCTGGCAACATTAGCCAACATCAACTCATATTCCAGTTGAGACCTTTCTGGTAGTGCTACTTGCTCAGCCGTTCCCTTTTTTGCCTCTGTACATCTGGTTCTAGGGTAGCACCAATTACTGCATTGTAAATTTGACTGGGCTGAAGTGCATTGCACTGATTTCAGTCCATTTTTCAAAATTTTATGATCATTTGGAATTGTAATCCTTTGAAGGACTCCCGTGGCAGTGCTTGGCAATGCCCAAAAATCTGTTAATAGATAAATATTCTCTTCTCACATCCAGATGATATGGGATGAGTAAAGCCCAAGAGAGGTATTAAAATGCCCCTCTTCTTGACTGAGAACCACAAAGCCTGTTTTCTAAGTAATTATGTGCCTTTTGTGATTCTTGTCTTGCTCACTGCTTCTCAATTTGCCCGTGAGACTGTCACATGGTGAAAATGGTGAAGTGATGAAAGGTTTTTGTGCTGTTGTTTCAGCTGTTGTCTGTCAGAGCAGAGAACTATGCCTATTATTACCTTGATTTCTTCTTCAGTAGAGAACAGGGACTATGTTGACCCTTCACTTCAACTCTCCTATTTTCTCTTCTATGCTGGCAAGTTAATTACACAATCACTGAACTGGGCACTGAAACAGGGCTGGCTGATTCAAAACTCCCTTTTTACATGCAGGTGGGTTTTTTCCCCCCTTTACAGTGCTCTGTTTGTCCAGAGGCAACCCTGGTAGCTGTCACCTCCCTGCTACAGTGCAGGAGTCACCTTTGCTCCTCCTCCCTCCTGCTGCCACCACCTGTCCATGCACAGCCTGAAACCCCAAGGGGTACATGCACGACCCAGGAGCCCCCCAAAAGTAGGGGATACCTGTAGGGCAGAAAAGGGTCTCACCTCATTTCATACAGGGCTTGCCTCTGCAAGGGCATTTAAATGTGTGTGCAAGCACTCTAGAGAGCTGGAAATGGAGCAGATAGAGCCAGGCTGAATTATGCTGCAAATTCTCAGCCCTATTTCTAAGTTCTTTTCTGCTGCATACCTAAATCATATCTGATATCTGAGGAATAATACAATAATTACGCTCCACCTTTCTTGCCGTTGCCTCTACACAAGAGAAAAAATAAGCTGTGAGATGAATTAGCACAAGGCTACATTTTGAAAAACTGTGTTGGAACAGTGAGGAGTCATTGAGCCTCAAGTACATCAAACCTTCATGGATGGATTTGCTCCCACTGAGAAGACATGTGGGAGACACTGGATTTGTGGAATAATAGAATCCTAGAATATCGTGAGTTGGAAGGGGTTCATAAGGATCATCAAAGTCCAGCTCCTGGGCCTGCACAGGACAGCCCCAAGGCTCACATCACATGCCTGAGAGTGTTATCCAAGTCCTTCTTGAACTCTGACAGAGTTGGTACTGTGATTATTTCCCTGGAGAGCCTGTTCCAGTGCCCAACCACCCTCTGGGGTGGTGGAGACTTGATTGTGTCAGCCTTACTAGCACAGCAGGCTTTCTGCAGATAGGCCAGGCTCTTAGCTGGGAGCATTTATATAGCCAGAGATGGTGATGGCCATCCATGCTTGGGTGAGGAGCATTTCTTGTGGTGGACCTTCATGCTGGTCTGGAAAGCTGATGAGAGCATGAAGACAGTTGTACCACAGCAAAAACAGCTGAGAGTAAACAGCAAACAGCTGAGAAAGGGAAGCACCTCGAGCCTTTTCAGGAAATTCAAATCTCCAAGGGACAGCAAGGCAGCAGCCATGGGATTGGGTGATGGAAGAGCAGCTGGGGCTTTAAACCGTGTCTCAGTGAGATGCACTGCTGTGTGTGATGGCAGCCAGCCTGCTTGGCAGGAGCCAAGGGCTGTGTCAGTTTGCCACTGCCACAGCACAGAGGCTGCCTGTAACCTGGCATGCTGACACAGGCTCCTTCTCCTCCCGAGTGCCAGTGCTCCCTCCACCCCTCCCGTCTGCAGCGGGAGCTGTGGCTCCCAGCTCCTACCTGGTGCTCCCAGTGCTGTCCCCAGGGTACGAGTTGTCTGACATCTGCTGAAAGAGCTGCCCACCGGTGTTCATCTGCACTCTGGCTCTGTTAGAGCAGTTTTCTGCCTCACCACTCATGTTGTTGGCTGAGCTGTGCTATGAAACTAGGACTGCAATAACAGAATTGCAGTTAGGACATGCCTCAGTAAAAACCCTCTGGGTTGTGTATTGGGCGCCACGCACTCTTAAAATGGTTTAAAACACCATTATCAGGACAAATTTTTCACACTGGAGAGCTGTTAAAGCTCTCTGTTACACTTTGCTATCCTGCCTAGTGCATAAAAGACAGACAGAAGCGTTACTTAGTTGTGAGGAAGGGCTCTGAAAGGCTGTGGCTGCAGGGCACCGGGACTGCCTGTCCTGGAGCATCCCCAGGGACAAGGAGCTGCCGTGGCAGAGCCACCTCACCGCCAGCACAGGGCTGGGCCGCCCCACGCTCTGCCACTCCTCTGCCCTTCGCCAAGAGCAGCTCGCTGCAGTTAAATACCTGGCAAATCCTTGCTCTGAGGACTCTCGTAAAGTGGGTTTGTGGAGGCAGTGAGCAGCCCAGGGGCGGCCTCAGCCCCTCCGCACATCTCCCCGCAGCAGTGCCTGGAGAGAGGCCGTGCTGCCTCGGCTGCACCTGGGCATCGCTGGGGGGCAATCCCCCATCCTCTCCTCTTCCTCGTGCTTCGAACCGGGGGCTGGGCAAATAGTCCTTGTAATCCCCTGAGCAGCCTTTTTCCCACATGACTAACTCCTCTGCATGCGTGACATCCGCTTTTTCTCAGATGAAATCCCTCCGGCCAGCGCTGGCGCTGGGATGCTGGCTCCCTGGCTCCCTGGCTCCCCAGCTGCCAGCTTCAGCCCGTGCAGCAGGGGCTTTCCCCACGCTGAGACACAGCCCTGTCTGCAAGAGGAGGCTTTCATGAGATCCTGGTGTGGAGCTGTGTGACAGCGAGAGAGGGTGGGCATCTCTCCTCTGCAGGCAGGCACGGCCTGTCCAGCTCGACATCTGAGCCACCAAAGGCAGCAGCACGAAGCCTCAGCTCCAGCATCAGCAGTTTGGGCTTAGCTGGCTCTTCCTCTGCAGGAAGGAGAAAGGGCAGACAAGCGGCTGGCCAGATTAATTCCCTGTTACCCAGCAGGAACGGAGGTAAAGGCAGCAAGTGTAGAGCGCAGAGACTCCCCACCGGCTGTGCCACACTCAGGACCTCTGTGTCTGAGAGAAGAAGACAGGGAGGCTGCTACCCGGAGAGCACCCACCTCCTGCAGCTGGTTTAGCCACCAGTGACCTGCCCCAGTGACCTCCCAGAGCACGGAGGGCTTTGTACCTCCCTGGTCCGAGCCTGGGACCACTGCCTTGGGCAGCCATATCTAATCCATATCTCTCCATAACCTCCTGTCCAAGACAGGCTGACCTGCTCCCTGTTTTTCTTTTTCACACCTAGAAAAAGCTGTCACCTCCACACAGCTCCACTGCACTCTGAGGTTGCCACAGGCTGTTTCCACAGTCAAAGAGTGCTCAGCATTGCCAAGGGGACAGTGCCCCGTGCACAGGGGCCAGCCTCAGATCTGAGGACATCAGGAGCTGTGTAAAGATGCTGTCAGTTTCCTGAAGTATCAGGAAACCAAAGTGGTTTTGCAAAGATTAGGAGAAAGATTAGAAGCTGAATAATTTTTAGGGAGATGAGTGTACAAACTGGCAGGTTAAATTAGGAGATCAGAAAGTGTTACTTTGAAGGCTACAGTAAAAATCAAAACCATATGCTCTAAAGGCAGAAGACAGGCAACCACTCAGGGGCACAATATCCTTCATCCCTTACACCTTGCCCTTTACAAAAAACCACCTTGCCCCAACCATGAAGGGAAAGGTATTGATCTTCTGAAACATGGCTTTGCATCCAGGCAACATGTGTTTCTCACTTCACTTTTACTAAGCGAGTGGTCCCAGTTGGTTTTACAGTGACCATGTGTTCTCACATCAGCAAAGTTGTTTAGATACAACATGATCAAGAATGTTAGTCCAAAGTCTAAAATTCCTGTTGGTCCACAACTGATAAAAGCTACATAGCGTAATTTGTGGCTTTGTAATTATAAGTCAAATCATAGGACAAAAGCAAAGGTGATAGAGAAATAATGCAGGAACATTCCTGCAGTTTCTCCAAAATTAAATGCTTTCCATTTAGCCATTGCTGTAACTAGCAAGATGCTTTGACAGCTTCAAATTGCCACCTCTAAGGGAAAGGGAAACATGGTAAGAAGGAAGAGGACAGACTAACAAAATCAAACTTTACTTTTTGATCTTAGGTCAAATTCAATTCTTACTGAACCTGCTTACTTTACTCAGAACAAAGCTAGATCTGGGCTATAAAGGAAAAATTACTCTGGACTGATGCAAACATCAATGCAGACACAAAATATCCAGTTAAAACAGAAGTGTTTTATGCAAAGTGCATCCACAGTGCTTAATGTATTCACAAAACTGAACATACTGACACATTTGTGCTGGCAAGAGTGAACCACTCATCACTGTCGATGTACTTTATCTTCATGTGGTTTGAAAAATAGCAAGTTTAGCCTGTCCAATTAGGCATATCTAACTGTGCATATTTTTCATTAGCAATTGTCTGTTTGTGTAGGAAGCTGTGGTGTCACT
Source organism: Phylloscopus whistleri (assembly GCA_017589585.1). Taxonomy (NCBI): domain Eukaryota; kingdom Metazoa; phylum Chordata; class Aves; order Passeriformes; family Phylloscopidae; genus Phylloscopus; species Phylloscopus whistleri. The sequence goes on along the minus strand of JADMLD010000552.1, from coordinate 2,817,643 downwards.
CCATTGCACACATCCCTTCTTGCACACCACATTAAAAGGAAACAAAAACCATGAGAGGCCAAAAGGAGCTGCTCATAGAAGGCCAGGCACAGATTGCTCATTGCTAAGGGACTGTGGACAGTTGGTCAATGCATTTTCTATAAAAACTTGGCATATTTAAAGCAGCTCATTTCATGAGTCACAGATTACTGCACTGACCAAATTTCTGAGGGCATCTGAACCATGTTTTAAGGGTATCTAGGGTATCTAGAATCACAGACTCCCACTTTTCACTGAGTTGCTTCACGTCTTTGTTGCACTTCTTCCCTGAACTTTAAAGTAATTTCTTTTGTTTTCCCAAATGCCAGAGTTTACACATGAAAAACTCTTTCTGTCAAGATGTGATAACTCCCCTCGCTTGGTCAAAACTGGCATCCAGTTCTTGAAAGAAATCATCAAACCAAAAGCTCTCGTGCTAATATGTGATTTGTATTAATTTGGGAATTATTTCATACTCAAAGTGATGAAGGAACAGGACTTGAATCCTGCCCTGAGACTTCTTGAACCCACTTCACCCATCGCCTTTGTGAACAACAGCAGAAACAATGGACTGACTTCCCTCCAAACGTAGAATAAAGGTGCTACTTTATGAAGGCTCAGCCAGGAAAGAGTCCTCCATGAAGATCAGTATGACAGAAGCAAATGTTGTACCTGGACAGACAAACAGGAGCATATATTGTGCATGAGGCCCATGAGCTCATCCCTGCAGGCTCCTCAACACTGGCAGAGCCCCAGGGGAATACTGGGTCCAGTTGTGAGCACCAGGCTGCAAGGTGGGCTGATAGAGATGTTTAGGGCTGAGTACCACAGACAGACTATTTATACAGACGTTCTTCAGCACTCCAAATGTGTAGCTAATGACTGTCAGTGTAAACAACTTACTCGTGCATGATTTGTGCTCATTGTAGTGTAGACATCAATGATCTCTCTCAAGTAAGCTGAACAGAACTGTAAATGTCCTTTCTGAAATGTCAACTTGCCGGGGATGTGGAGCTATCACTGTGGAGTGATAAACGTTGCAGTTTTTCTTCAAACAGAACTTCTCTGGGTTTATTGCTTCATTTAATTGAATTTTCCTTTCTCCTCTCTTTTCTCAAACACAGCTCTTGAAAATGAAACAGTTCAGTCTTGTGCACACCGTGTACCTTTTTTAAAATTCAATACAAATGTAACTGAAAGCAGAACCAACTCATTGTTTTAGGAAGCAGTTCACCATATAGTCTATATTGCTTGTTACTCATTTTCCTTTTTATTATCAGGGGTTGGATGCAGGTAGTTTAGAGGGAAGAAAAAAAAAAGTGCCAGTTACATAAAACATCTGGGCCAGATCCTCAAGGGATATAAATTGTTGTACCATTTGCAGGCTCTGGAGGACAGGCTGTACCAAAGCAAAGTGTCCTTTGCTTTCTAGTATGATCCTACTGCACAGACTAGAAAAGAGATTTATTTCTTCTGGAGCACTGTGACCTTGATTAACCTCATTTGTGCTACCTATTTCAGTGAAAGAACTAATACCTACACTGACATCAAAGTGTTGCTAATGTGGTGTATGGCTGCTCATGTATCATTTGCTTCTCTCAAGTCATTTTCTGTCAGCAGAGAGGCAAGCTAGATGTATGCTCTGGGTGATTCCCATATCATCATTAGCAGAAAATTAAGCTAAACTGCTGTAAAGTAATTATGCAGCTAAAAGGTGAGCTGTAAGGAAGACACTGATTAAATACTTACTACCACAGTCAGCCCACATTGCATAATGGCTTGTTTAGAGGATTTCAATGTTTTCAAACTGATGGCCAGTGCCATGGGCTGAGCTGAACCTTCACTCAGGCCTTGAGAAGTGTGTTCAGATAAGCCTGGCCCTTTTTCATCTCAAGAGAATTTTATTTCAGTATCATATAGTACGATACAGGATAACAGCAATTCTTATTCTATAGCTTGAGGTTGCTCTTGCACCACTAAGCTGTTCTCACCAAAATCTTTCACAGGTTCTTGCAGAGGTGCTGCAGTCACAGCAATCCATTGTGGGCACACTGAGGTGTAGCTATCTGTCATGCAAAGAATGGGAAAAGTGTGAAGGTTTAGAAATGATGGCATCTGAATTACCTCAATAAAACTTTGCCTGCATGAGAGACCTTGGAGCACTGGCAGTAATAATAACACTCTACTCTGTATTTCCCCTACAACACTGGCAAGCTTCATCTTCAACACTCCTGTGAGAAATACATCTACATGTTGTGGATGGTAATTTTGAAGCACTGAGATATTATCACTAATAACTGACTTCATTAATCCTTTTCAGAATGGAGCAGCACACACTGGGACACAGAGATGATGCAGTCCTAGTCCAGAGGGACCTACCAGCAGGACATCAAAGACAAAGTGACAAATGAGACCACATGATGCAAATGATTAGTGGGTTCCATAGCTTTATTTTGTATTTAGCCTTCCTCTCCCATGCCTCTCCTAGCCTTGGGCTTCCCCTGCTCAGCTTTCCCCTTTCACCCTGCTGCTTTCCCTTCTCCTTCCCATTCCTCCCTTTCTGCTGACAGTGGTCCTAAGAGCCAGTACTGAGACAAGTCAAAGGTGCTCAATACAGCCAAAAGGCTGAAGGATTTCCACCCTGGGAAGCAAGAAACCTTTGTACCCTTCAGGACACTGGATTGGTCCTTTACAAGCAGCTTTTATCTGTTTAAGCCTGTCCCTCTTAGTGAGGAGTCTGATGAAATAATCCTAATAAGCAAAGAGGTTTTCTAATATTGCCTCTAAACATGACACTGGAAACAGGATGGCTAATGGTCAAATCCTGCCTCCAGTGATGTCAACAGATGCTTGGTGACTGCAGATATCATATTTTGCTTCAACACATTTCTATTCTGTTTTTACAGTTACCCACACACAAAACTCCCCTTTTCTGTGGACCAGTGCTTCTGAAGATAGCCAGAATTTTATGACTTACCCACATCAGGTGCACCAAACCCAGAAGTTGGTGTTTCACACCTTGAATCCTTTCAAAAGTTATCCACCTATCACATGAACATGAAAGTTCATCTGACCCCAGACTGGCTATGTTGGAAATCTACTCTAGCTTTGTTATTAAAAACTGTAAGCAAGACTTTTCCAGAGAGCTGTGAAAGACTATTTACAAGGGCACGTAGTGACAGGACAAGGGGAAATGGCTTCAAACTGAAAGAGGGCAGATTTAGATTAGATATTTTGAAAAAAACCTTTACTGTGAGGTTGTTGATGCAGTGGAACAGAGTGCCCAGAGAAGCAGTGGATGCCCCACCCCTGAAAGTGTTCAAGGCTGGACTGGATGGGGCTCTGAGTAACTTGGTCAAGTGGAAGGTGTCCCTGCCCATGACACAGGGATTGGAATGAGATGATCTTAAGATCCCTTCCAACCCAAGCTGGCCTGTGATTCTATGATTTAATGACAGCTGGGCCACTAAACACTGACTGCACCTGTGGAAAATCTGCCCTTTGTTGCAACTTTTAATTTCAACAAATTTCAGAGTTTTGCAACTTTTAATTTCTGGCTCACATAACTGATAACTTTGACAGTTAAGTAAAAAACACTTCTAGTACCAGATTTTTTCCAGCCCCAGAGCTATAGATGATCCAGGTATTTTGACCTGGTCTTACAGAGGCTGTGAAAGCTTTTTTGTTTCTCAATAAATGAAAACTTTCATGCACTGATGACTGTTCCATCCAAAGGCATACTACATAGCAGCAAACAGAAGAAATTTTACAGAGAAACTTTTGCATATGGCTTGAAAGAAAACCCATCAAGAGTTGACAATGATAGATGATCTCCCCAGTGACATTCACTAATAATGCAATTTCACATTTTTGTCAGGGAAAAACAAACAATGGACATATTTAAATAATCATTAAAAATGAGATGCCTGGCACAAAGCAGGTTCCAACCCTGTTCTGCAACACATCTTCTGGAAATCTTTTCTGGATATTATCTGAGGCCTTCTTATTTGCATTGCACATGAAAAAAAAAACGTAATGGAGGTTTGAGTGTTTGTGTTATCAGCAAAAGTTTCTCTCAAGGGAAATTATGTGAAAGGACATTTTTTCTTGTCTTCATGTTTGACATTCAGGAGTAGTGACGAGAAAAGGCAGGCACAGGAGTCTTTCAGAAAACCACCAGAGCACAGTGGCAGCATTTCATAGGGATGTGAACCGTTCATCATCTGCTGCAAAGACTCCATTAATGTGGCCTGCTTTTAAATCCAGCGCTTCACAAGGAATCCCATTTTCTAGTGTCACTTCAACTTTCTCTTCTAAATTTTCTCTCTCTGTTGACTCTTTATTCTTTCTAGAAGCAAGAAAGAAAAGATCATCTTATTCTGTTGACCTGCAGCACTCCACCATGATTCCACAGAAATAAAACTGCATATTTAGTTAGAAGTTTGTCATAGTTTATGCTCCTAAAGGCACAATCTGGTGCACTTCCTTGCTGTAGTAAATACACCAGATAGGTGTATCATAACACAATAGCTGGGGACCCACAGATTGGAAGCCCTAGTTTAGCAGTTTGAGCTCAGAACTGGAGACCAGAAAACCTGAAGTAGACAAGTTGTAAGTATGTTTTAAATATTATTTCACCTTCTTATTCTGAAACATGACTAGAAGGTGCAAAAGAATAGCTGGGGCAAAACAAAATTTGAAAAAAAATCTCTAAATCTGTTTGGGGTTTTTTTACCTCAGGAAGGTCTAAGCATGTAGTCCTACCCTGCAATGTATGTCATAGATCTCACCCCATGATCGGTACAAAATGAAACATATTTTTGAGAAACAGATCAGTCTTAGACTAACTATAGCCTCCAAATGTGGAGACTTGGGTGCCCTCACAGCCATGATTGCCTTCTTCAGAACATTCATGATTACTTTCTTAGGTAATCTCAATGCTGCAAATCTGCATTTTTTCTTCAAACTTCATTAGCAGCCACCTTCCTACCCAGTATTTTATACTTTTGTTTTCTAGATCAAACAATTGCATGGCTTTTGCTTTTCCAGACTCCAGTTGTCCCAAAAACATATTATAATAGTGGTTGAAGAAAATTATCTACGTTAAAAAAAAAAAAAGCCTAAAAATCTAAAATACAATCATGAGAAGATGTAATAAACAAATATCAGTCAACAGGTCATGATGTTCCTTTAATTCCAGATTTATTCTGACCTTGAGAACAACTAGTTCATAGTTGAAAAACCTGCTGTACTTTTTGGCCTGCAGCATCAGCGGTTTCAGAGGACAAGAAACTCAAAGGTCAGCTGCACTGCTTCTTCCTATCTCACAACATGCACTGTAACAATCTGACTCAGGACAACTGTAAAAATCTGACTCACTGTAACTACTAATGACAGAGATATTAACAATAATAAAATTTTATTGGCCTCTGGGAGATTCTTGCCATTACAGACTTATAAAAATAAACTTGGGGTGTAGTAGTGGAAACCTCTGACCTCTGGCTGCTCTTACATTAATGAAAAGGAGTGTTCTTTAATACAACACTGCAAGGACAGAACATAAAAGTTACTAAGAAGGAGGTTCAAAAGAAATGGGAGGAGTAGTAGATGTGTGAAACTCATTACCAGAGGAATTCAGAGAAGCTAAAAATTTCCATGAATCCAAGGGGTGACTCAACAAGTTAAGGGAAGAGAAAGCATTGTGAGTTACCCAATACAAGAAGAGCAAATCCAGCTCAGGATGGCCCAGAGCTGCAAATTAATTCCTGGGAGAACTAATACAGGGAAAGACCGTGTACTTACTCTGTTTTCACTCCTCCCGAGGCAAATGTTTATAGCCCCTGCTGCAGATGGGATTTTTGGGGTAAGGGAAGACTTTGAGCTAATTCAGGACAGACTGTAGAGGATGATCCTGCCCTGGGCATGTGGCAAATCTGTTGCTGTGGGGGGAGGTATCCTATTGCTGCAAGGATAAGAGAAACAAGCACAAGGCTGGGAGACAGTATGTCTGACTCAGCTCACTGTAGGCACTGAATTCAGCAAATCTCTCAGGTCAATAAGTGATGCATGAGTCTAACTCAATACTGAACCTCCTCTGCAGGCCAACTCCCTTTCTCTGACACCCTGAGCATGGACAGCATGGAGCACGTGCTTTTGGTCTTATCTGAACTGAGATATTTAAATGGTACTTTAAAGACCTATAAAGACAGAATGCCAGATTTATGAGAAGGCAACACCATCCTTGGGGCCAGAGTTCCAACACAGCTTACTAGGCAAGCGGGTTCCCATTATGTAAGCTCTGGACAGACTTATAAGAAGATTAATTACTGGACATGCTGAACTCTCTGAAAACCTGGTCACTTACTTCAGTGTCTGTCAAAGAGATCAGTGCTTTTGAAATCCTTTTCTCTGATCTGATGTCTGGCTTTTTTTTTTTTTTCTTCCCCAAGAAGCCAAATAGCTCAGACCATTGCTTTTACCTCTCCAGTCCTTGCAACAGTAGATAGAAGAAATATATGCTTGGTTTACCCTCTCTCTCACTTCACTGCCCCTGCCTGCAGATGTTATTGATGTGAAAGGAGGGTTAGAGTTCAGCACAGATGAACCTGCTCTGAGGAAAGGTTATATGTAATGGTAGAGTAGGGAAACAGAGGGAGAAATGAAAAAAGCATAGCAACTAAAAGGACAAAAGCACGAGACAGAGAGGGTGCCAAGTGAGCACCGGCAGGCAGCAACAAGCCATTTTAATAGCAGTGTGATGGTAAGAGCATGCAGTTTACACCATATTGAGGGGAACTGCTCAAGCTCAGATGAGTTATTTTGAAAATACAGGGGGAAATCCTGTCTTTCAGCATGATATGAAGCACAAGTGATTATTTTAGCTAGAAAAATCACAGCTATTTATCATAGTTTATTTATATTACACTTATGTGAAATGTTCAAGCACCCCCTTAAAGTTAGACACTATAAAGAAACACAGAGCCATGATGCCACAGAGGGCAGGTATGGGCTTCAGGTAGCAACATCATTCAGTTTTACAGAAGAGGCTGCCTATGTTTAGGGCATGAAGTAATTCAGTCCATACAACATGGTTGTGATAGGGCTTTAACTATCCACAGATTCCAAATACCTTCCCAGACTCCTTCTCCAACAGCATTTCATCTATTGTTTGCTGAATTTTGTGGGTTTTTTTTTGAAAACAGAAAGAGATTTTGGAAAGTTATGCCACTCCTCTGATTGCAAAATATAACTGAAGGGATTCTGACTACACTACTAAAGGTTCTCTATGAGAAGCACTTAACCTTCGCAAGTGTTGTTCTTCTGAGGTCTTTTAACATTCTTCAAGATAATAAAAAGGCAGAAAGGAGACATCTCTGCAACATATCACTTTTCATATATTAATTCCTTGTTCTGATATATTCGGGGATACAATCCATTATACAGTCAATAATTTTGATATTAGCTGCTTATCAGCAGGAATTTACCCTTTTCAGTTCTTCTGCTGTTCCTGTATGAATCTATTGCTGAGGTCATAATTTTGTGTAAACCTAAGCTCTGTGGCAGCCAAAAGCATTGTAGAAGCTGAACTTCTATGGCAGAATCTCAACTCAACTGAGAAATTTCTATTCCTTATGCTCAACTCAGAGCCAGCAGAGATGGCAGGATCCAAACCCCACCTGCTCTCTGTGTTGTTCTCACATGCTCACACTAGGGAAGCATAAATACTCCTCTCTTTTTCACCAGTGCCATCAGGGCAGAAACGGAGAGAAAAAGAGAGTATCTCTCTCCTACCCTACCACCAGAAAAGTTCCTAAGCTCATGGGGAGATCTGCCCATGAACCTGTGAAGGGCTGAGTATTTCAGGCTCATCAGGTCATGAAGAGTAAGTGAAACCCTGCTCTGTTCCAGTAAGCAGACTCTCTTCAGCCATACATTAATCATTACTGTGTGCTCTACTTAGTCTTCTCAAGCTGCAGCAGCACAGTTTTTTTAGCCCTACCAGCTTTTGACACTACTGCCCTGGAAGGGGCACAGTCACTTCCAGCCATCCCCCTCTTGGTAGCTATGTGGGTGGACTGTGAGAGGAGAGTCACCTGTGCCACAATAAACCTTCACAAGAATGACATCAATTGTCTTTTTAAAGATCATCTCTAGTTAGGTGGCCTCCAGGATCATATTCTTACACCCTCCATTTCCTCATTACATCCTAAAATTACTAAGGCATCTATAGTTCCCAGTTAAAAATTTTAAGTCTTTTCCTCAGAAAAGGAGAGATGGGTTATCTTTACCTAGCTAGGGAATGATGCACAGCATTAATCTGTCTGAGGCTGCTCTAAAACACAAAACCAGCTCAGCTGACCTAACTAACCAGCATTCCATTAAACCAGAAGAAAGGCTAGGCTGCTTACTTCTTGTGTTTCTGAATCCCTGAAACAACGAGGAAAACAATCCCAGCCACAATGAGACAAAGAACAACACCGAATACAATAAGCCAGACAGGCGTGGAGGGTTCAACAGGAGGTGATAAGGTTGAGGTTATCTTCAGGAACTGCAGTGTTTTGTCACTCAGGAGGAAGGCATTGTTGATTCTGTTCCGGTTCATCCTTCAGGAGAAAAAAAAAAAAAAAAAAAAAAAAAAAAAAAACAAACAGAAAAACATCACAACTCTTTATAAAGATATTTTACAAGTTTAAAAGGTTGTAGAAAATAAAAGGATTTTTCATTAATGTGCTGCAAGTTAGGCAGGGCTGAATGTCATCGAGCATGATGAAGGAAAGGATGTTGTCTACCATTAGTGGGGGTCAGCCCCTTCTCTCAGGCAACAGGACAAGAGGACATAGCCTCAAACAGCACCAGGGGAGGTTCAGGTTGGATAACAGGAAGAATTTTCTTCACTGCAAGGGTGGTTAAGCATTGGAAAAGGCTGCCCAGGGAGTGGTGGAGTCACCATCCATAGAGGTGTTGAAGACACAACTGTACATGGATCTTCTTGCCATGGTCTGCTTGACACAGTGGTGGTTCGGTCAAAGATTGAACTTCAAGACCTTGTGCAGGGGAAAATGGGCAACTGAATAACAGAATCAATATGACTGAGCAGAAGCCCATTTATTGTTTACATTAAACCCCAGTTATAGATTCTAGCACTACTCTCCACACGTGCAGGTGTCTCTCAATTGGCTAAGCCACTTGTTCACGAGGCAGGTGCACATCCTTCAGGACACCTAATTGGTCAAGCGTCTATCATCATGTTCTGTGTCCTCTATCTAGGTTTTGCATTTTTTGTAGACAGTTTTTCAGGCTCTTCATTCTTATTTTTAGTCCTGTTGTTGTCTCAGTAGCCTTGATGAATTCCTGAGAACTTTGAAAACAAGACTACAGGTGGCTTGTTATCTACAAACAGTTTGACTGGTACACAGAATGGCCTAAGTTATTCAGATACATCGCTACAACTTTGGAGGTCTTTTCCAACCTAAATGTTCTGTGGTTCTATGATTTTATGATTCTGTGATTCTATGATGTTGGCAGGATTACACAGACCTCGACTATAACAGAGACCTCAGTAATCCATAGACACCCACACACTGAGAACATTTCAAACACCAGATTTTCGTATCCACTTATCTGAAAAACTGGAAATACAGATGAGACTTGAATTACGGTGTTATAGTTTATTTCTGGTTTGAACAATGTCCTGGAGACAAAGAAGGCTGTAAGTTGTAAGGCTGGCTCTGTTGCCTTGCTCATGCAGCATTCAAGATTAGCACAGGAGTGGCAGATCTACCCTTCAGTGCTTGCAGGATTTACTTAAAGTTCCCCCCAGTCCCTCAAACTGAACCATCCTGCACGTTATGGGCTGGTACATCTGCCCCTGCTGCTGTAGATTTTCTTAGATCCATGAGGCACAGGATACAACCTGGTCTGGAAGAATCCACACCTACTGTCAACACGCCCTTCTTCCCTGCAGGATGCAGCTAAAGGGATTTGTACTTTCCACATTTTTTCCATTTCCATATGAGAGACTGGAAATATGAGAAATATGCTTTTTTACAGAAGTAGTACAACTGCTTTCCTTTAGTGGATATCTTCACTTATTTTCACTGCCTGTAAGTGTTTCATTGCCTGTAAGATATTTCTGGATCTAAATCTAAGCAGGCTTAAGAAGCTTTAGAAGTATCTTTCATTAGCTTTTTCAAAATGTTAAAAATTTTTACACAAATGGATTATGTATATTGGTCTGGAGATATTCTTTTTGATAGCAATGGTATGAATTAATGCAGCTCTTTTTTTGTATACAATTAAATTCATTTACCACAGAGCAAGTATTTCCTAAGAAAAGATGCATGGGAAATACAAGTAAGATTTAACAAATTTCTCTTCTTGGAAATCATAATGTTTGGCTGTCTCTTAAACAGGAAGTTCTTAGCCTTAATGGAAAGTCAGCATTCCTGGGCAGGACTGAAAGCCATGGCATGTTTTAAGACTTGTAATTCCATAAGCTGTCTGCCATTTACAAAAGATTTCCTTTTTGTTATGAAAGAGTCATTGTGAATGGCTGAAATAAGCATTGTGTGCCCTCATGACTTGAGTTTCAGAATTATGTGCTGAAACAGATGCAGGCAACTACAAGTGCATTTCACGTTTGTATATGCATAACTATATCTTGTGTATATTTATGCAAAATCTTGAGTATCATAGAGAGCTCTGGCATGGTTTACCTTCCTCTTTATTCTTACGTTGTAGGAATCTCATACAAGGATATTCTAGTCCATGACTAGTGTTATGTGCTACCCTAGCATGAAGAATTGTAATGAAGGTTTTGTATAGAAGCCTGCAATCAGAAGCAATTGAACAAAAAGCATTGTCGTTTTATAGACCATTTCTTGTTTCTAAATTAGGTAGGAATTAAAACTTTTCATAAACGGCATATTCTTTATCAGGTGACAGATAACAGTTAAAAACCAAACAATAACAGCATCCAATCTCTGTGCCAAACGGGGCACATAAAAGACTTAAATAAATCAGCTTATGCTACTGAATGTATCAAAGAATAACAGAAATGCAAAACCCCTGCATTCCAGCACTCTTACAGAGAGCTTCAGTGAATAAATAATCTGCTTCCTCCACTAATGCTATGAAGCTATTGTTTGGTGTCTCTGTAGGAAATAGTTTAATCTTCTCATAAGCTTAAATTAATCTTTCCAAAAGAACGCATACTCATTCATCAGGAATTAGGCATTACACCTCCATAGAGATAACACTAATTTTCAAGACAGAACACAGAATGCCTGAAAACAAAGAGATCCATTTTCCACTCCATGCTTGAGAAATACATGTGCATTATGCTGCTTGAGGAACTCATCCCTATAAACCCCTGGTGCAGGTTTTTTTGGACCATTGAAAGTTGATCTCATTTTTTCTTTTTTCCTTGCCAGTTCCACATTTTTCCTTTTACTTGCTACAGAGTGTGATAGTAGAAGGCAAAGTGATTTGTAGTGCACTGTACTTTGTACAAGCAATGCTCAACTGTGATAGTGACTGGCATTCTAGAACAAGCTGGTATGAAAAGAATGTGAGCACAAGATTGCTTAAGCCAAGCTGGGACACAGCCAGCTCTGCTCATGAGGAGTTCACACGAGCTCTTCTCATGTGAAAGCTGACTCCTAAATTAAGTCAGATGAACTGTTAGTGAGAAGCCATTAGAAGCCTTCTTCATTAGAAGGTCATTAGCCCAGGTGCATGTAGCATGCAGTGAAAGCTAAATTATATTAATCCCACCCAGAAAGTGTGCCCTTCCATCACCTGAGGAAGAAGGCTGTCCCACTGGGAAATGTAGCAGCTGGATGAGAGCAGTGTGCCACACACTGGACAGCAGCACATCACATCACAGGTAGGCCTCTGGAACAGGACTAGATTTCTTCTGAGTCTCCAGCATCAACAAAAACTCCTTCCAAAGTCATAATCCCAAGGCTCACATTCTTTGCATTCTGTGGGACTGTTAAACATCCTCTAATCTCACATTCATTAAAGAGTACTGACCTCAGTGTTTCAGCAACTTGGATTAGTTCATCCTTAAAGAGGCAGAGTGCTCATTCATACAAGGCCCAGAGAGAGAAAACATCCTCAGTAAACAAGGAAGAAAACATTGCAAAAGCAGTGACTGTACCTGATGGCTGCCTCTACCTCACTTCCAGGAACAGTTGTCACATTTTTGGAAGAATCTGTGACCACAAACCAAAAGGACACCCGGTCTGTCACATTGCAGAGCAGCACATTGGAAATTCTGCAGAGAGTTAAAACAAAAATCATCACTAAAGAAGCATGGAAGGAATTATTTAAATGTTTTAGATTTTCTTAAAATATTGCTCTCAACTAAGGGGGAAAGTTTTCTTATTTTTAAACAAGGCAAAAGTTAATACTGAAGAAAGAAGTAACACTCACAGAATTTCTCATTTTCCCATATGATTTTAAAGAAATCAAGTTTATTAAGACCAAATGAGTCTTCAAACAAATTTCTAAATCTATTACAGACTTGCATGGTCTTAGACATACATTTAGTTTAATCAAATGGAAAAAAAAATGTGAATAACAATCATCATTGGCTGTGACACAGGCCATTTAATGGAACAAGTCCATTGGTGACCTAAGAATTCTGGTTTTGATAGCAAATACTACAGGCACCAGTCATTGAGAATTGCCCATGTAATTGTCAAGTGAATGCAGTTCTTCTGCAAGATACATTTGTTGGAGGGAAGATCAGTGGAATTGATGTTATTCTTTTTGACATCTTTGTTCACAGAGCGAGGCACAGAGTAAGGGGAACAAGCTAAATTTAGTCATTCTACTGGCACTGGCCTCTTCCTTTTAGCTTATGTGGCGTCAAGTATTTACATTATCTATTTTAAAGGAAGATTGTTCAGTTTTACTTGATGTTAAACGTGTAGGGGCACAGACAAGTGGCTTCTTATGGCATACGATGTAGTGTGAGAAATGCCTTTTAAACTTTTTTTTTTTTTTTTCTCCCAGATTTCTACTAGTAAATGGTGGAAACATCAGAAACCCCTTCTGGAATGACACAATCACGAGTATTTAAGCGAACGAAGTGAAAGCCGATCCATTTCAGCACTGTGACCGCGCTCTGCTGGGCAGCGCCACCTGCCGGCCGCCGGGAGCACCGCCCCGGCCCCGCGGGAGCCGGGACCCGGACTGGGGGGACTGGGGGACTGGGGGGACTGGGGAGACTGGTGGGACTTGGGGGACTGGTGGGACTGGGGGGATTGGGGGGGACTGGGGGGACTGGGGGGGGCTGGGGGTACTGGTGGGATTGAGGGGACTGGGGGGATTGAGGGGGCTGGGGATACTGAGGGGACTGTGGGGGGATTGGGGGGACTGGGGAGGTTGGGGGACTGGGGGGATTGGGGGGATTGGAGGGATTGGGGGGATTGGTGAGACTGGTCGGACTAAGGGGATTGGGGGGATTGTGGGACTGGTGGGATGGGTGGGACTGGGGGGACCGGCAGGACTCGTGGGATTGGGGGTGAGAGGGAGGAGAATGCTCACGCCTGGGCATTCCTCATCCAGCCAAGGATCTGTTTGTAAGGCAGATCACAGTGCCTCATTATGAGTATTTTGTAGAAATGTTTTACTTCCTGATGAAAACTCCTTTTGAGTGATGTTTTGGGTGCCCCAGGTAGTGCAATATATAATTTTACAGAGGTCTATCTATTATCTATCTATCTATCTATCTATCTATCTATCTATCTATCTATCTATCTATCTATCTATCTATCTCTCTATCTCATGAATCATAGAATGGCTTTGGCTGAAAAGGACCTTTTAGAGATTTGTTCCAGCCCTCATGCCATGGGCAGTGAACCTTCCACTAGACCAGGCTGCTCACAGCTCCATCCAGCCTAGCTTTGCATACTGCCACAGACAGGGCATCCACAGCTCCTCTGGGCAACCTGTGCCAGTAATGCATTTCTTACTAATATCTAATCTAAACCTACTCTTTCAGTTTGAAGACATTCCCATTTGTCCTGCCACATGCCCTTGTCAAAAGTGTCTTTCCATCTTTCTCACAGGCACCCCCTTCAGGTAGTGGAAAGTGCTATAAGGTCATGCCAGAACTCTGTTTTCCAAGCTAAGCAAACTAAATTATCTCATCTTTTCCTGGAAGGAGAGGAGCTCCAGTCCTCTAATCACAGAATCACAGAATATTCTGAGTTGGAAGGGACCCACAAGGATCATTAAGTCCAATTCTTATGGGAGTGATGTACACAGGGATCAAAGTCACAACCTTGGCATTATTAGCACCATGCTCCATCCAACTGAGCTGATTTCATTTTGGCTCTTTGGAGCTCACTCCAATAGGTTCATGTCCTTCCTGTGCTGGATGAAGCACTCCAGGTGGGATCTCACTAGGACAGAACAGAGCAGAGCTGAAGGGCAGAATCCCCTCTCTTGCCCTGTTGGCCACATTGTTTTGGATGCAGCCCAGGATGCAGTTGGCTTTCTGGGCTATAAGCACCCATTCCAGAGAGATATCCAATAAAATGGAAAGCAATGATTTTGCAGAGCCAAAATGACCACTTTTACCTCTCCAGAACAGTATCAATTTTACAGAGAATTCTTATGGATAAAAGAGGAAAACCATCCTCTGGAATTTGAAAAGATGTTCACATCAGTTTTTTTGGAAACAGTCAGAAGATGAAAGCAGATTTCTTCTTTGTAAAACAAAAAGAAAGCACAGAATTTACAGGAGAGGGGGAAAATGCCTACTTTTGGCAGGTGACTGAAAAACTCTTGCTGACTTCACAGAATATCTAAAATTCTAACTGCAGAGGAAGTTTTTTTATCTGTGTGTTTATAACAGTAGGACCCAAAACTTCATGTTGCCAAAGTTCCTAAAGCTGCAGTTTCTGTGGTGCAATCAAAAACCAGATCAGGTGGAAAATCTGAGTTGGTGTTGACCCACAGATGTTCTTGAAATGGGGTAAGAAAGACTGATCTCCAAAGAGAAAGATAAAGGCAGACTGGCAGAACACCCTGACTTTCATACCCTCATTCAATGAGCTCTCCAAGCTAGGGTCTTCCCTAAAGTGCCAAGGTTTTTAGCTTGAGACAAGGCAGTCAGTCACCACGGGGGGAGCATCTCTCCATAGAACAAACAGCACTGAAACAAGGGGCAGCATGGATTGCACTAGGATATGTAAATTTAGCTTCCTTTCTTTTCCCTGTTGTTTCTAAAATCCTTCTCAATTACAAGCAGGCAAACTCTGGTTTCAGCGCCACCACCTTTTCATCAGCAAAACACAAATGCCATAAACCCTTCCAGCCCCCAAAGAGAATAATCCCACTCATGAGAAGTTCATAGGAGATGAGTAAACACCAAAACAGACTGGTTCCACAAGCACCAATGTGGCAATTTCTGTGCAGTGGTGCACTTTTTTTTCTCCCATGCCATTTACCTGCAGGTTTGATTCACAGCACTAAGAACCATTGCAACTATGCTGTCACACTGCATAGATCCGAGAAACCTGGCTTCTCCAGTCACTAATTGTGAAGTGTATTTGTAAATATATTTGTGGACATTTTTTTCCTTTCCTTAGCAGTTGATGGACTTTTGACATGGGATTATAGGAGACTGTTATCATCAAAATGACAAGATCCTGGTTTGGCCTTATGGCACCATGGCAAAAGTCCAAAATTGCATATACCAGTGAGTAAAGCACAGGAAACCCTGGCAATTCCTTGGCCTGAAACACCATCCTTGCTCCTTATGGAGATTTAAATGATTGTTTAGGGGTAGGAAAGAGCCATCAGAGAGTCAAAGGGAGCTGAGTGCCCACAATGGCTGTTAGCTCATGAAAGAACCACAGTCCCCAAGTCCCAGGTGCCTCCATCCAGCTCTCCCAAAAGCATCATGCCTCTTCCAACACACGGCTCTGCAGCTGCTCCTGCAAAGGAACGTTATTTTCTTCCCAGCAGTCATGGGATCACCTCAATTTAACAGCTTTACTCAGACTCATATTTTGTTGTTCTAAATGGTCACAATATTTCTAGTATCCAAAAAGCCCATCTTAGAAAGATGGATAATGTTGATTAATTTTTCCTGGTCACTTCATAAGGAAAATTTCGGTTTTATCTATAAACAGGGGGAAGATGTATCAAAAGTAGATGCTGTTATTTGAATGAAAACAAATGTGTTGACATTCTTTCTGCTCTAAAGATTAACTAGTCTCAGGCCCAAAAGAGATGCATATTATCTCAAATGAGTCACAGATTAGAGAACCCAGGGTTACTAACACAGGCTACAACAATAATTTTTTAACACTGAGAGATCAAAGGTTGGCTTACGTAGTTCATGACCATATGCATTGAGAATCAATTGAAAGGCCATATATAAAGCAGGAAATAATGGGGTATTAATTCTTCACTGAAAAAGAAGTATTTATTTGTATCTCTATTAACAGTGACTGAGTAATTTGATTGATTGTACCTTTCTTCTGTTTTGTGCAAACTTGAAAATTTGACAAGCCTTTCAAACATTAAACGCTGCTCCGTGATTTATTAAATTTCAGTTTGGAAATTAACTTTAGAGAACTCGAGATGTAACGTGCAATCCTTCCCATTCTGTGCTGGGTCACTCAGTGGTTACACAAGAGCAGCAACAGCATCAACTGGTTTGCAGCACCACATTGAAATGCTTGTCATCACAGGCTGGCTTTTATCCAGCCTCAGAAACCGAATTAAAGGTGACTTTGAATATCAAATATCATGGGGCAGACTGCAACAATGGTTATCCTGATCCACCACACAAATTATTTTGGGGGCTGATACAGCTTGCTGAAGTTAATGGCATTTATGTCTCATGTGGAAGTTAGTTGTGGCTGTGAGTTACCTCAAGGCTGGGTGTGCTAGAAAAATTGATGAGATTTTAAAGGGGAAGGTTTGTCACATCCTGGCTGTAGCCACATGCATAATTTATACCCTGGTGGAACCAGTATTTGGTTATGTAAAATAATAGAGATTTTTTTCCTAGGTTTTATTTTGACAAAACCTTCAATTAACCAGATGCAAAATTTCCTTAAGTTTAGATGCTACCAAAATGCAGTCACAGGCAATTTGTGTGTTCTTGTATGACAGAATAATTGGTCATTGGTCTTTTACATCTCCTGAAGAAAATCTGTTGACATTTTCCTGCAAAAGCTCATGTAGTAAAATGCAATTTATTTGCCAGCAGTGCAACGTAAGCTATTTGCTACAAGCTCCTGCTTAGGCCTCCCTCTTCACTGCAGTGAAATCTCTTCACCAGCTCTGCCAGGGTGCTGTTCCTGTGCACAGCATGCTGCTCTTCCCTCTGGGATGCTGGCTGCTCCCACAGCTCCATGCATCCAGAAGGGATGGAGCAGGACTGCACTCCTTCCTTCCAGCTGCCAGCCACAAAGGTGGGGCAAGGAGTGTGTTATTTCCAGGACAACTGACAGGATGGAGGCTTTCACAGCCTTCCTGCTCCCATGTAACAGGCACATTTTTTGAGGTGTATTGAGAGGTTCATTTAGCCTCTCCATCACTAAACAGGGACTCTGAGATCTATGCATAGGAAACTCCTCAGCCTGTTGCCTAGAAGTTGTGCCAGAGCTCAGAGCTGCACAGCTCTCCTTCAGGTGACATGCTGTCTATAATGACACCAAAAGTGTCCCTAAGTGCTACATGAGTTATCAGTTATACCTGCAACATACATCTCCTGGGGGATGTACCCAAGTTATACCCCATGAGAAAGTCTGATATCATCTTAAAAAGAGGTAAATCCACATCTGGCTGATTCCAAACATTATACTGACTTTTCTGACCAACTTAGTAACAGGGAATTACTGATGTGTGCAACACCACCTCCAAACTGGAGTAACACTGGCATCACCATATTTGTCCATAGGGAAAACTCTTTCTATAGGAAACTGAATTAATGAGTATAAATTCCATGATTGCTCAGAGTGGGTACAGGTAACTGCCATTAAAACTTCTACTCCTTCCACACTGGCTTGATTTTTTCCCATTCCTGCAGCAACTTTATTTTAATCTGAAGAAAACCGCAGTGGTCGAAGAGGAAAAAGATCACTTCCTTCTGACACAGGATTTTTGCTGTGTGAAAGCAGCATGACTTTGAAGGTAGAGAATCATTAAAAAAAAAAGGACCAAGGACTAAAATAAGCTATATAAAAGTGAACCTTTATGGATCAGATGCTGAATGAAAACCTGCTGCCTTGAAAACCTGAGGAAAAAATCCTAATCATCTGTAATTAGCTTGTATCTTGAACCCATTTTTTAAAGTGCCATTTTAATTGGGTTGAGTAGCACATTTGGCTGTTTTTGTTAAGCTTGATGTAACAGCTCTTTTGCTCAAAGGAGACCACTTCTGAGGAATAAAATGAGACAGCAATAATCAAACACTCCTGTCACATGGAGGAGGAAATCTCCGTTTTACATAAAAGAAGTGCAGCAGCCACAATAATCATCACATGACTAAAGTTAACTAATATCTTTGCAAATGTGGAATATGCTTCACCTGATGCAATGACAGCCTGAAGCAGTTTTATTTTTAAGTAAATTGAAAACCTTATCCTTGTTAGCCTACCAGAAGCATCAATCTTTCATTTCATATTGAAAAACAATGAAAAAAAATAACAGGCCTATGGAAATGCACTGACAAGGTTTTTCATTTAAGAAAGATAAGAACATGGTGAAAATACAGCTTGCTAAGTGCTCTTTCTAATCTGGTATCTAATTTCATACAGTAGCAAGGATCAGAAGTCTGAAAAGAATATTCAATACCTCAGGGTAGATTTAATCCCAAAACCAATTAAAGGCTGATTACTATCTGCACTGCAACATCTGAAACTTCTTGATGATAAGTAACTCAACTGCTGTGATATCAGGGATAGGAACGCCCAGCAGAGCACAGACTGGCTGAGCTATGCACCTCCCAGGGCTCCGAGTCAGCTCATCTTCAGCACACTGCTGAAGCTGAGCTCTAAGGAAACATGCACCAGAGCTGCTTACTCAAAGATCTGTGCTGCCTTTCCTGACCTCCCCGTGTGTCCCTTCACCTCCTCCCAGTCTGGTCTCCAGAAGGTGTCAAATCTTCCTGCTGCATTCTGCTGAAAGCGAACTGGCACCATCCCACTGAGTTCCACAGCTGTGTCACTTCACATCCACAGGGGTACTGGTTCAAAGATTGAACATTGCTTAGGATGGAGACAGTGTGATGCTGAATATGTATCTGGGTGTCAGAAGTACACTGGAACAGCCTGCTTTTAGAATCTCTGTATAATGATTCCTACAGCTTGGTACAGCAGAGGACAGGTCACTACATGCAGCATTGTTAATATGTATAAGGCAAATCCAAGCAGATGCTTACTGAGTTGTGCTCTTGCTGGAATATCTTCTCATTGCAAAAGCCACCATTGCTTTGAAGAGGTACTCTTCATTAGCATCCCAGGCATACTGTAAAGGAAAATGGAAAATAATTAGTTTCAGCATCAGTGCTGCAGTACAGAGAGGAAAAGGAGTCGCTGAACTCGAAATGCTGTATTGATCAAGAAAATGAATAAATTCTCTGGTTGTGCTAAGAAAATAAATGTCCATTGTTTAGTATGGACAAAGGACTTTTTCTAATGGAAAAAAAAAGTGCAATATAAACTGTAATATAAATAACATAAACTGCAAAGAATGTTTAAAAAAACTGAATAAACTGAATATTTACTGAAAGCTGGCCAAAGTGGAGATGTAAAGTTTATTACACCAAAGACTAGGCATATTATTAGAATTCTCCCCACACAGCTGCACTCACGGCCTTGCCTCTTTTGCTGGAGAAACTCAGTTAAAGTAGAGGGTTTAAGTCCATTCTCAAAGACTATTTGGCTCTGGCCACAAATAATAATTAAAAATCCCTATGTTTAAGGTGGTCTCTGGGAGTTGGACATTAGGACACTAGGAAATAAACTGGGATTGCAGCCTTTTTGCTGCACACTGTCCTGATTACAAGAAAACTCAACTATATAACAAATTATTATATTGCATGTGAGATAAAAGAAAGAAAATAGCATCCTTACTACTCAAATAAGAAGAAGAATGTAGGCTCCAAAAACAGTTCCCTTGTCTTGATGAAAAATCAGGCTTTCTTAATTTAAGTTTTCTGAGACAGCTTCACTGGGTTCCCCTGGGCTTTCATTCACATATGCAATTCTAATGACCTGTAAGAACTGCATCTATTACATTTTTATAACAGGAGCCATGACTGAGGCACACTGATTGAATTTTTCCCCCTTTCAGCAGGTTACAAAGATTATTAGTTTCTTGGAATCATATTAAGGGAGGTTAGAAACAGCTTTCTTCAGTCAGTCAGAACACAAATCTAATCTTTAACTTTCAGCATTTAAAAAATCTGCTCTGTAATCATCCAAACCAGAAACCCAGTGGTGTGGACACTTAATTCTGTTGTCAACTTGGACCAACTTTTTCATGGTCCTTTTTAACACATTCAAAAAACAGCAATATACATCAAAAAGTAGTAAATAGCATTGAAAATTCCAAATCTTAATGCTGTTTTTTAAATTCTGATTTTGGGTGCATGGAGATGCAACCTCTCCATAGAAAAAAAAAAAATAGACTCCAACTTTCAGGTGTCTGCAACCCTCATGTTGTACTGGCATCCTGGGAAACTGAACAGGGAAGGATGCAGCCATTTAAAAGGCAGAACGTGATCTTGTTTATCATCCCGAGGTCAATGTTGAGTGAAATGGGCTCTCTGAGATGAGATAGGACAGGGACAACAAAGCTGAGACAGCAGGCAACTAGAGCAGCATTAAAGTGCAGCTGCACTGCTGAGAACCTGGGTTCTGACTCACCACTCTTGCCTCGTGAATGAAGGAGCTTATGAGCATACTGTGATACTGTGATAACACTTGCCAACCTGGGAACTTAAACTGAAAAAAAAAAAAACCAACAAAAAACCAAAAAACACACACACACACACACACACAAAATAAAACCACCAAAAACCCAGAAAGAAATTCTTTGAAAAAAATAATAAAAGCCTGTGTTTTGATCCCACTGCACTGATGAAAAAGTGACAGTATTGAGAGCAAGTAGTACTGAAAGAAGAAGAGATCATGTAGTAAAGGAATTAATACAAATCAGAGCCATAGAACTTTTTATCATCATTTTAAAGATATCTGTATTTAAGCCATGAAGCACGATTTGCAGTCCTAAAAGGTCAGATCTGTTTTTTCTGTATGTGGCACTATTGACTGAATCCCTACATGCCATCTGCAGTCTTTGAGAACAGGTCCAAAAGGATAGAAAAAACAATTTGTTAGCCAGTGGATTAAACCAGCTGCAGAGATAATTTAATCAGTTGTCTTGAAAATGGATAATGATGAAGCACACTCCATTTCATGCTCACATGGACACAAATACAATGCAGCACTACCAAGTACATGTACTTGGTATGTTTATGTTTAGTGCAATGCATATATACATGCACAATTTATCACAGCTCTCATAAATAATGCAGAAGCCTAGCACTTCTTCAAGTGCTTTTGTTACTTCAGAGTAACAAAAAGGGTATCTCAAATCAGAGAAGATAATTTGTAGTGAGGAATTGCAAGCCCAGTTGAAAGAGTAGGCACTTGAAAAGAGACAGAATAAACAGAAAACTGCAATAAACAGGGGGAGGAGACGGCAGAGAAAGCTCAACAGAAATCATGGGTCTGCCTTAGTCAGAAGTTATTGCAGACAACCTTCTGGGCAGAAGGGCAAGAGGCCCCAAGAAAATGGAGACTAAACAGGAGTAGAGGAGATGGAGACGGCTGTGGGCTCCAGGTGAACAAGAGCCTCTGTACATGACTGCATACAGGAATATTCAAGGGGAATATGAGGAGGAAAAGTAAGGCAAGAACAACTTTAAGCTAACAAACCGTATGAACTCAGGACAGGTGGGCATGAATTTCTAGAAAATAGTTTCTAATAAGCAGCTTTTTCTAATCCGAGGTGCAAGGAAACCTTGAATGATTTGGATTGGAAGGGACTCTAAAGATCATGTAGCTCCAACTCCCTTGCCATGGGCAGGGACACCCACTAGACCTGATTCATTCTACTATGGGGCTTTATCAGCTTCATCTTTATCCTCCAAATCCAAAGGCCTGGAGAGCAGCTGATGACTGAGGATGTCCCTATGCAGTGCAGCTATTGATGCACACTTTCTGCTGCTCTAGAGGTAACATTAAATATCATTTGCAACCACATTTAAATAAAATTTGCAACCACACGCTGTAAACATAACTGTTATCAATGAAACACTCCATGATGGCATCAGAACTGTTAAATTTACCATTTTCATTGCACCACAAAGGAACCAACACAAAGATGCTGGCTCAGTTTCACTTGGCATCATTTCTGCGTTAAGGAGGAACAGAATTGGACACAGCTGACTGTGCAAGGCAATCTTAAATGCCTCTTACTGAATGAAGAAGATGATGAGATTATGCATGAAAGATTATGAGTGTCGTTTGCTGATGGGGTGAAATGCTGTAATACTGATGTAAAAGACAAAATTTAAGATATGAGAATATAATATTACAAGATTGCTCTGAGCAACTTGACCTGATTTCAGTGTTGACCTGGCTTTGAGCAGGAGAGGACTAGGAACCATCCAAGATCTCTTCCCTCCTGAATGGTTCTGTGCTTAACTATACAGTCATTCAGACTGTAGAGTGGCTACAGACACAGAAACACACTTCTGGATGCCATCTGATGGCAAACACAAGGTGTATGTCAGCCTTCCTCCTCTTCATCCTCTACCCCAGAAGCAGCCTGAATATAGGAGCCAGGAGGGAAGTGCACTGTCTGCTTCAGCTGGCTGCAGCCCCTGAGGTGCCAACTCTTTAACTCTTATAGTTAAAATGAGTGGTGATACCAAGTTACACAGCCTTGTCAGTGCCCATCACTTCTCACTCTCTAGTTCCCTCTGTCCCTTTTGAATTAATTCCTTACTCCTCTGCTGGCTCCATGAACAGAAAGCAACTGGCAGCTATTCCAGAAGCCACTCATAAAGTCAAAACCATTCTCAGACAGATTCATAAATCACCATCCATTTAGGCCTACAGGCACTGTGTTTCCTCCCACGGATCAGCAAACAGCATCTCTGTCAAGTACACCCATTATTTGCAAATAAAATGGTAATGGCTGAATCAGAGCTGTTCTTTCCAGCTCCATTGTGATAAGAACTAAATAAATACACTAAATGGAACTCCCTACCTCATAGTACAGCTTACCTGGTGAAAAATTTAAAAATGGTGTCCTGTTTTTATCAGCCTCACACACACAGGGGATGGCATGCACTACACCATGTGAAAAGCTGCACCAACCTATTCCCTATGCCCCTGAATGGACACTGGAGTTATCCTGCCCCTCCTAGAGAAAAATTCCCACAGTATCAGGGCTTTCTGTTATCATGGAGCGTGAAGCGACCTGGAGATGAACCAAGCTGACTGTGTCCTACTATGACACAAGGACAGTATTACACTTTCCTTTGCTAAAACAAACAAACAAATAAATAACACAAAGAAGTAAAATGCCATTAATTCTTTAACAGAAATGAATTTCAGTTTCATAGTAGTTTCAGTTTTCAATTTCAGTCATTCACAGAGAAGACTGCAATGGCTATGGAAAGGAACTACTATTACCTGTGTCCTTAATAAATTGCTTATTATTTGTGGATGATTTTCTATGGCATCATACCACTTTCAGCAAGCTGTTGTTCTAAAATGCTGTTCTTGATTATGCCATTCTTTGAGCTTTCACACACTTTATTATATGACATAAACAACTACAAAAAAACAATAGCCTCCTCAGTTATTGCTTTTTTCTAGCAATACAAAGTGCCTTCAAGGGTAATTATTTGTTTCATACCCTTTTTGAATGAAAAACAAAACAAAAAAATATTAAAAATTATCAAACAACCTCTCCTTATTTTACCACAGCTGGAAAAGGAAAAGGCACTAAAAAAGGACAATACCGGGAACTGCAATTTTTGTTCTTTGTTACTATGTTGAACCAAGATTAAATCAAAATATTAGCAATTATCATCAAGAGGAGCTTTAATAATTATTTTGACATATTTTCAGCCATAGTATTACACTATTTTTAATAATTAAAAAAAAACCCTAGGCTAGCACTACTGTTTAATTAAAGTCTCCCACCCAAGAGAATTGACTTCACTATGAATTTCAAGACATTTACATTAGCAGGTATCTTGAATATTTCTTTGTACTTTGTGGTTTATGAAATTACCAGTGAAATTTAGGTCCCTGCTAATGTTAGTTTAAATTACCTGATCTTTCAGGGTAATTCTAGCACAGCTTCTACAGTCATAGGGAGTTTCTTGTATCACCAGTCTTTTAAAACATGTAACCTACTGCTTTTTGTTTCCCAGGGCTCATAACATAATCAGACACTAGACTTAGAGTAGACATGACTGAATAGGATGTTTTGTATCTAATTTTCTGCTGAACCTTGTTAACATGCTGCAGATTTGCTCTAAGTATTCAAAACTACTAACAAAGTACTGGGCTCTGACATATTAAATAGTCAGACATATTAAACAGCCTCAGATCAGAAAGGACCACTCAGTCATCTAATGTGCAAAGCTCTTATGCATCTCTCATTGCTCACACCAGTATTTCTACGTTAAGCCCAAAGATCTGAATTAAGCCAAAGCATTTCAGTCCTCACGAGACAAGCCTGTGCACCATAGGCAGAGAAGAAAGGCCACTATCTGAAGCCCTCCATTAGCAGGGAATTGATGAGACATGCTTGAATGATCTCTACAATTAATGCTTGTCTGAGAGCCTGATATAAAGTCCCATTTCATAAAGACCTAAAAATCTTTTCCTCCTTCTCTTCCTAGACATGCTTGACTTTACAATTAGCACTCTTGAGCAAAAGTGCTTTTCCCAAAATACAGACCTACATTTATGCGGCACTTCTCATGCATGAAGTGTAACGTCCCTACAGCTTTTCCAGGGGACAAAAAAAAAATTGACAGAAAATTATCTTTATAAACAAGTGAGCTTTATATTTCTGCTAAAGGATGCCATTTTAAGGAGTGGACTAGTCAAATGTCAAGAAATGGATGCCTGGATCATGACTCGAGCAAACTATTACAATTAACACTGCAGAACAAATTGCTTGTGTTGTATTCAGGAATGTTACAGTATATATTACTTTTACTTTGGCAGATATTGAGTTAGGAAGAATATGTGAAGGTATTTTACTTACCGCATTATCTCCCAAAGCTGTTTTGATACTAATCCGTACTTTGAAAGCATTCTGTGCATCTGACACAAAGAGAAAAAAAGCAGACATATATTGATAGTCATTCAAAATAGGATTTTAAACCATTTATTTCTCTGATTATTTCACAAATGTCAGTTTCTAAATGCGTCTTAAGAATCACCCACTTAGGAGAACAGAAGTTACTTGCATGAAAAAAAACCTACAGCGTCTCAATGAGGTTTACCATGACCTCTTTAAGTGAGACCAACTTCTATACCTAATTTGCAAACTCAGAACTGAATGTTCAGTGTTTCAATCTTCAAACTGAAGACAATCAGTTAAAATAAAAATCTTAGAAGCTAGCAACTTTGTAGTCTAAACTCATAGCTACTTTACCTACAGAAGGATGGGAATCAGCTCCAAATCTTACCTGGTTTGCAGAGCTCAGCATGAGCAATGGCAACTACAGAGAGTGTAAGCAGCAAAGTCCGTAACATCCCGTCAGCATGGAAAGGTTGAGGCAAAAAGAAGTGAGTCTCCCCTGTAAAGCACTCTTAAACTTTGTGTGACCCAGGATTAAAGCATCAGGAGCACAAGTGAGCGACCAAGTAAAAGGTTTAATAATTAACCCCCATTATTTTAGCTAAAAACAGGCACTAGAAACAACTGTCTTCTGTTAGTTATTTACTACCTTCCTCTGTTAGAAAAAAAAAAAAGAAAAGGCTGCAACAAGTGTTTAATTTTCTTTCTTCCTTTTTAGAAAAATACATTTTACAGAGTGTTCCAGGACAATCCTTCTTCTCACAGGCGTAGTGTCAGACACACAAGATGTCTGTGGGATGTCACACCAGAGCAGCTGGCAACTGTTACCCACAGCAGGCGAATCTGAAGCTTGGCTGACACTAGATCTCAAGGCAAGCTGCCACCTGTCTTCCATGGGAAACTGTCTGGCCCCACTGAGGGTCCTTGAGGATAAAGGAAGACTGAGCACCCTTTTCATCTCACCAAAAGAAACGTGTGATGAATACAGAATACCTGGACCCAAAAACCAGGGCTCAGGCATTGCCACTCACTTGCTTTTAAACTCACAGCACTTGGGAAGGGCCAGCCCGATGGGCACAGTGCTGTGTCCCCCCATCCCACCCCTGCCCCACTCCTGTGTCCTGGCTCAAGCCCAGCAGAGCAAATGCCTTGTTCTACACAAAAACACCCCACGTCTGAAGCATTGCTTTGCATGAAAAGAACTGTTATATGTAGGGAGCAATACTTTTTTTCCTGTCAGAGGCTTGTTACGGTAGCAACTAGAATAAGCAGAGGTGCAATAAAGGACTCAGTAGAAGGCATGCTGATTCTTGTTTTGTAGACCCACTGTATAGATGTACGCACATGTGTGGAAATATTTTAATGCACTCTGCACTGTTAATCAAATGTTTACCAAGACAAATAAATAAATATGGAGGAAAAACAATTCAGAAACTGAAATATATTGCAGGTATTTGAACAGTCTCTGCAATCGAGGCAGCAAGACAGGATTACTTTATTTCATTCTGTTGCTGTACTCCCCCTATAGCCATTCTGATTAGTTCCTACCTTGAAGATCACTTCAGAATTACCTTCAGTTGGGCCTTTAGCACCAAGAAGTGTGTCTTGAGACTGCAAACCCAAAGAGCTTCACACAAATGACAAACAGTGAGAAAATATGACTTAACTGTGGGGCTGAATTCATGAAAAACAATAACCAGTATTTACTGCATTAGATACTTGGACTTTCGGGTAACAGAGTACTTACTGTTTCAGTAATTAAAACTATTTTTAGAAGCCACTGTTAAAGGACTTGATAGTCCCTCTTTAAAAGTCATTCACCAAGCTGATTCCCCAGCACCTTTACTCTCACTAGGCAACCCAGTCTGGGTACAAAACTATTGGATACATTATCTGCTTGGATGTTCCATCTATGCCTACGAAAACAAAAAGGTGATGCATTCATTTCTAATGACAGATTAAATTAACATGCTGTACATATGCACATGAAAAGGAGCACACTGAAAAATGTACAGATTTATGAAGGTTTCTGAAGCATTTGTAACTTTAAAAAAACCTTAAAAGAATGTGAGTGCAATCCATTTCATGGTAAATTCATGTGCATTGCTTCAATAGCAATCACATGAACTTTTTTGTACCTTTGGGGGAAACACTGAAGAACTTGGGAGGAGAGAAGAAAAGCCAAGCACTCTTTCCCTGCTGCCAGAAGGCAAATGGAACTGAGTGTCAGACACAGCATCACTGCTTCTCCCTGCTGTAAAACACCACAAATCAGTTCTTCCCCTCAGAATTGCACGGGGCCAGTGTCAAAGTACAGCGAAGGCACACGACACCCAGCAGGAACAAACTCAGAGGACACGACTGGATTCCCTGATCAGAGCTGCTGAATTCCAGCCAGGATGGCTGATTTTCCCCAATTTGTCTTGCTGGCAAGAAGCAAGACAAATGATTTTTTCCAGCAGAGAGGGGAGAAGGCCAGAAGAAGCAGCAGTGTGACAAACACCCCTAGCTCAGAGCTCACAGGGAGAGCACTGTGCAGTTGATATATACGTGCACAGCACGTGGATGTGTGCCAAATGCACCCAGCTGAAGGCCCATGTGCATATCCAGTTGTTCATGCACAGAGTGCTGCACGTATGCAACCAATTACTACACATCTATAAATCTTCTCCCAAAGCCAGCACGTTTTTTGAATAAGCCAGGTGGACATGCAAGACTATATCAAGTGTTACTAAGAAGATAACTTTGCTTCAGATTAATGGTATTTTTAAATAATACCTTAAAAAGCACTGCAACTTTTCAATTTACAGATGGAGTATATCTGTATAATCTAAAAAGAAAGACAGACATTCTGCCACTTTGTATCTTTGTAATAAATCTACATGCATGGATAACTTTCTGTCCAGCCTCTCTGCTCCCATTTTGGCCAGACACACAGCACTGTTCAAGTATGTTTGCATTTGTTTGCCACTGATTAATCAGTCAGGCATCTTTTTGCTTGAATAAATTACAATCCTCATGCACATATGCAAGGTATGTTTTTAACTGACTACTTTGTGAGGTGTTAGATTTCTAAGTAGTTCCTCTTTTATAGTATCTTTGTTTTTCCTAACTACTGTGGAGCTACAGGTCATAGCTATGAAGAATTTCACGTACAATCTGCATTCCAGAAATATCACTGAACTAGTGCAAAGAATTATTTCTCTTTTATTGTACCAAATTAATTTGTCTGCCTGGTTGAAAATAAGAGTATCTCTTAAAATTTTTCAGTGTTTTTGATCTACAGAAGTTCATGTACAATCTGCATGTACACATTTAAACTACATCAAAATGTGGACTACCAAACAAACCAGGAGAAGACTGAAATTTCAAGAAAGCATATGACTTGGTAAAACAAACAAACAAACCTCCTCCATCTTCTCCATGTGATTAGCAATGTACTTTTTCTGCTCCTTTCAATGTCTTTGAAATGGAAAATCCCAGGGAAGTAAAATATTGATAGCTATTGTATAAGTTAATTAACAGCTACGGCTAAACTTAACCTCAGTTTTCAAATTTGACAAATTAACAGTTTTAAACTCTGAGGAAGTTAATCTTTAGTCTCAAATAGTTGTGTCCAACTCTTACGAGGAAGGAGTCAATGCATGAGTGTCAGCATGAGTCACTCATGGAAATGTACCTGGGGAACTGCAGCCCCGAAGTGCAGCTGTGCAGCTCCCTGGATGCAGTGGAAATGACAAACACTGCATGTCTTTTCCAAAAGACATGGGGGAACAGGATGTTGAATGAGGACTGCACCACAGTGATCACTGTAACAGTGCAAAAGTGACTTGGTTGTCACCAGGTTTTTATCAGTGCTCACAGCAGCAGACAGCATGTGAGAAATCATTTAGCTCTCGAGACAGTCGTGCAGGTGGGGGAAGGATGCACTCATCAGCATTCCCATGTATTGCTTGGAAAGGGCACTTTGCAATGGAAAGCACCAAGGACAGCCCACAGTGGGCAGAGACTTCCAGCATGGAGGGCGTGGGAGGATGGTGCTGCTGCCACCACTTCCTTGTCACGTTTATTACACAAACAACACGCCAAGAAGTGTCAAAGAAAACTGACCCATCCCAAACCCACACTTCCTGGATGTCCCCTACTTTGCACGTATTTTCTGGGTCTGACAAATCCAAGCTAGTGATTTGACTGCCATTTCCCTCATGTTGTCTTATTTCCATTTGCATCATCCAGAGAAAAAAAAAAAAAAAAAAAAAAGAAGAGATGTACAATTCCATGAGGAAAGATGCCACTCCTCTCCTGGACCATATGGCAAATATTATGGTGAGGACAACTTTTACATAATCTATATGCTTATTGTTGTCTGGGTTTTTGCCGTTCTCCTCTATCCCCTTTAAGGAGTTTGTAAAAGTCTTATTTTTAGCCTTCTGTGTTTTGGAGTCAGATACACTTTCGTATAAACAAGCTATTTGTTATTGTAAAATCTAGCGATGTTTACATTCTTTTCATAAGGAGGAGACTGTTGATAGACTGTTGCATGGTCCAGTGAAGTTGGAGAGAAGATTTTCTTCCTCCAATCCATGGTCACTGCTGGAGTTCGATAAATGCTGATTCTGTAAGTAAATCTCTCTCTTTTCCGCCTGGGACATCGCAAGGTGTGGGTGTGAGTTCTTTGTGTCGTCAGCGACAGCTTATCAAATGTATCTTTCTTTTCTCCACAGAGGGCTTGGGCATACAACAAAGAGAGTGACCCTTCTTTTCTGCTTGGGTCAGTATGGCAGAAAGTACAAGAGATGGAAACCAGAAGAGCCACAGGGAAAGGAAGTTCAAATGTGTGCCAGAGTCACTGCATCTCAACACAGAGCTGCTCTGTGTGTGCTCTCTCATGCATGCTCAGCTCTGTGCACACATCTGGAGAGACACACAGAGATTCATAGTGCAGCGTGGTCCATGCATGGCAGTTACTGCATGGTATGGGACTGCAAGTTGTAAGATGTAAGTTCCTCTGTTCTGGGCTGTTCTGTACAGTACAGTCTGTGCATCCAATATTGACCTTCTCACGATGGGGTTCACGTGGTATTGGACCATGAAGGAGTATTTTTCTTTAGAAAATATGGAAGAGTGAGTTCCACAGCCTGAAGGTTGCCACAACAATAATCTGTGCTTGTGAAGGCCTGTGGTCTATAATCCCAGTGTAAGGACTAACAGCTACTGACTGGAATGCAGTATTACTTTGGATATGTGAATGGCTCTTCCCTGGAATTGCCATATCTTTTTCCTTCTGACACCATAACAATTAAATTGTATGGAAGTCTGCACCTGAGCTTGAAGATCAAGCTGCTATATGTGTATAAATTAATAACAATAAACAAAATGGAGAAAAATGCAACTATTGTATTCTTGTTTTGAAGAGAATGACAGCTTTTTTCAGAATCATCACGGATATCTGTAATAGCTGTTATGTTTTGTGTTTTCTTAAAATGAGATCCTACTTTTAATTGCTGAATATATAAGCTTAAGATGGTGCCTTCCCCAAGAACATTGGAAAAATGCCATGATGAAATGGAGCATACCAAAGAAAGAAGGAAATGACAGAATTTCTCAAGTTAGACTCATAAATGGCTTAAAGGAAGGTTAATATTATGGCACTTCCTCTGTTGATGGGAGGATGAAAGTTGTAGTTGTAATTTCCTAATGAAATAAGATTATGAAACACATTTGGTTGTTTTTTTTCAAAACTTTCATGGGTGTCAATGGTTCATCAGTTGTTAAATGCACAACACTGCCATCTTCTGTATCCAATAAACAGCAAATTACATGTTATTCTACATGTATATTCTGCACAAGGAACAGTGGAAGTGCTGCTGATGACAACTCCTCCATTTGAAGAGATTCTAGGATCTGGCACATGGTTCAGTAACAGCAGAGAGGTCGTGGTCTGAATATTCATTGGTCAAGTGGCAAATGTAACTGCCGACTATAGCAGACACATGCTTGCTTTGAACAACTTCACGGAGCTTGAGAGTAAGACAGAGGATACTCATTATGCTGTTAATGAACAGCACAGTCAATTAGTCAGATTTTGACAGAGCCTGCTGAGGTGTGCTTCACCATCAGCAGCTCCGGCTGTTTCTGCAGTGTACTACCTCCAGGATACAGGAAATAAGCTCACATTGTGGTTTAGGAGAATAATTTAGACCTTAATCAACAATGTACATTATTAATAGCTATGCAAAACATGCCCAAATGAAAGCTACAAACACACTGCCTCTGA
Source organism: Phylloscopus whistleri (assembly GCA_017589585.1). Classification (NCBI taxonomy): domain Eukaryota; kingdom Metazoa; phylum Chordata; class Aves; order Passeriformes; family Phylloscopidae; genus Phylloscopus; species Phylloscopus whistleri. The sequence continues at coordinate 2,785,971 of JADMLD010000552.1, read as the reverse complement.
AGGCTGCAATCTATCACTCCTGTCACAGAGGAATTGATTACTGGCAACTTGCACATTTCCACCCATCGTACCCATGAGGGTCTGTGTGGAATGGTTTCCTGCCATGAAATGTTTATAATCAGGTCAGGTACTATGCCTCAGAGACCATGACAGGAATACATCAGCACTGTGAGCTAAATTGATCAATGTACCACTCTGGCGTGCTGCTGCTGCTGCTGCTGCTCTGGAACTGTGACTTCCCTCAGCTCTGAGAGGCCGTGGGGCAGGGCAGCCATGCCCACAGCAGCCAAGGCAGGCACTGAAAGCTCACCTCATGGCAGGCACCGAACAGCCCGCTCCCACACAGTGCCCAACACAACCGAGCCAGCTCAGAGAGCTGCGGGAGCCACGCACTGCCCGGAGGGAGCATCGCTCGGGTGCTGCCGTGTGCAGCAGCACGCCCGGCAAGCCCAGACACCACTTACCCAACACGGCTGAGGACATTACACAGTCAGGAAAGGCCGAGGGAATCGGGCCTGTTCAGCCTTGAGGCGACAACAGAGAGGAGCCCTCATCAACAGGTGTTAGTATCAAAAGGGGATGTCAGAGGATGGGTCCAGAGGCTGGACCATATTCTCGGTGGTGTCGAGCAATAGGACACGAGGCAACGGGCAGAAACTAATGCACAGGAAATTCCACCTGAACATGAGCGAGAACCTTTACTGTGTGTGAGCAAGCACTGGAACAGACTGCCCAGAGAGGCTGGAGGGTCTCTCTCACTGGAGATTTTCAGGAACTGTCTGGACCCGGCCCTGCGCCCTGTGACGGCCCCGTTTGACAAGGAGCTTGGAACAGGTGATCCAGAGGGTCCCTTCCAACGTGACCCATTCTGTGACTCTGTGAGAACGGAACGTTCCGTGCACTCCCTCGCTCTTTGGGAGAGTTCGGTAAACGGGGCTCGCAGGTGCCGCCTTTCCGTGCCCCCGCTGCCGCCCGGGCCCCTCAGCCCCTCAGCCGCGGGGACACGGCGCGCGCCCGGCCCCGCGCGCGGCCGCCGGAACCGATTGCGCGCCCTTCCGCCGCGGGGTCACGTGACGTCCCGTCGGTACCGCAAGATGGCGGCGCCCATGTTGGTGCCCGAGCCCCCCCTGGGGAAGCCGAGGTGAGGCCGCGGCCGGGCCGGGGTCGGGAGCCCCCGGGGCAAGGGGGAAGGACTCACGGGTCCCCGCGAAGAATCGCGGCCCCGTCCTGGCCGGGACCGCCCGAGCGCACGGCGGCCGCGGCTGAGGCCGCCCCGTGGCGGGGCCCGGCAGTGGCGCAGCTCCACGCGGCCGCGGCCCGGCGGGACGGGGGGAACCGGGCTCGGTGGTTCGCGGGACGGGAGCGCGGCCGCGCTGGGGGCGGCCAGCGGGCCCGCAGGCGGCGGAGCCGCGGGCGGAGGGCGCTGCCGGTCCCAACCGCGGCCGGAACGGGGGTGAGCGGGGCCGCCGTGCCCGCCGGGCCGAGGTGCGGGACAGCGTTCCGCGCCCGGGGGAGCGCCGGCCCGGGGTGAGGTGAGGAGCAGCGGCGGCCGCGGCGCGGGGAGGCGACGGCATGTGCGTGCCCGGGCTGAGCCCCGGGCAGCCTGCTCACCGCGGGATTCCCCGGTCGGGATCTCCCGGTGTTGGCCGAGGCCTGGCTCCGGTGCCGTGCGGCCGGAGGGAGAGGCGAACCCCCGCCCGGGAGCGGCTCGGGCGCCGCTGCTCCTCGAGCGGCAGCCGTGTGCCCCCCTGCTCGTGTGCTGGGCTGGGAGCGCGGGGAGTGCTCCGTGCCTTCCCCTGGGGGTCAGGAAAGGGACGTGCCCAGGGCACCGGGAAGGAGCTTCTCCCCTGTCAGCCCCAGGCACCGCTGAGCGATGCGATCATTCCAGGCGGGGATGCGGGGGGAGAAGCGGGCAGGCTCGCCGGGTGGGGACATTGGTCTGTGCGGGCAGGGGCTGCCGCCGGGACAGGCACCGTGGTGTCATTTTGGCACAGAGAGGTGGCAGATGTTAGCATGTGAGCAATCCTGAACAGGAGATGTGGGTGAAGTTCTGTTTGTCTGAGTTACACTTGTGGAGTTCTTTAAAATTACACCCTCTGAAAGGGAAGGTTTTGATCTCCCATCAGTATTTGGTGTGGCACAATGACAAGAGCTGCAGATCATCCCTCCTTCCTATTTCTCCATTATGACCTGGCTGGGAAGAGGAAAGATAGAATGAAACTTGACAGAAAAGAGCTTGATGTGAAAAGGCTTTTAGACATTAGAGGCATTTTAACCACAGTGAAAACATGGTGCTGCTTGTAGGCAGCTGCTCAAAGCTGCCAGACAAGCAAGGAAGAGTCTGGCCAAGCCTCTGTAGCAGAAGAGCAGTGCTGAGCATTGGCTGTGGGGGCTGTGGAGTGTGTTTTGTTAGCTGTGCAGTGAGACTGCTGCCTGTGGAGAGTGTCAAAGGAGAAAAGAAAGGACTTGAAATTTCACGTCCTATAAAAGAAAGCATAGAATCTGCTGAAAGGTGAACCAAAATTGTAGGGTAGGAGATCCCCAAGTTTTTCTCCCTTATCTTATCTAGTGACCAAGTTTCAGGAGCTGAAGGAGATTTCATGGAGTTGGTGCTGATGTTGAATGCTGGAGAGCTCAAAAGAGATGAGACCCCCTGTGTGGTGTCTTCTTGCTGCTGCCCACATGCAAGTCTGAACAGCACAGCCACAGATTTACAGATTTCATTGTCGCATCAGAATATAAATATAAATTTACAATTTCATATAAATGCCTGTTAATTTTGCAGTTTGTGGGATTTTGTATTGCTGAAAGAAATTAAGTGCACGTATGACAGTAAGAATTATTTGTTTGACTGTTTTACATAAGTAGTGTTCTCTCACCTTCAGCCACCAAAAGTACAGAGCTATTCTGAAGAAGGAGAAGAGGAAAAAAAAGCGGCAGGCACTTGCCAAACTAAGGGACTCAGGTAACTGAAGTGTTTGGAACTGGCAGTGGAACTAGAAGTGATTGGGGGTTTTTTGTTTGTTTTGGTTTGGTTTTGTTTTTTTTTAAGATAGCATTTTGTGTATCTGTGTTGGCTGCAGCGTGCACTTATGTAGATGCACTGAATTGTGTTTTTTCTCAGAAGCTGCAGAAAAAGATGAATCTGTATCTGAGGAGGAAGAGGAGGAAGTGGAAGAAGAGGAGGAAGAAGAGGAGGAAAAAAAACTTGAGGCAGAAAGGTGAGAAATCTAGAAAATGGCATATATGCAATAAACACTTTAGTAATCAACTGCATTTTAGTACTTTGAAAAGTTTGAATATAGTCTGTGAAACACAATCTTTACTGAGTATGTCAGGCTACACAGTCCTTTCCTCTAAAGCCTGAATGATTCCTATGGAATGTTCTCTTTTAAATAAGATTGGATGAGTTGCAATTATTACTGTAGTAATAAATTTGAGTTGTATTTATGACAGTTGCATCAGCCATGGGTAGTCCTGAAGCTGGTGGTCTAAGTGGTGTCTGGTTTCTTTGGTAGACAAAAGCTACATGAGCAGTGGTTGCTGAGAGAAGAAAAGGCCCAAGAAGAGTTCAAGCTGAAGAAAGAAAAGGAAGAGGCTGCAAGAAAGCGTCAAGAAGAAGAAGAGGTATAAAGATGTGAAACCTTAAGTTGTGCTTTGCAACAAGGTAGACTTAGTGTAACAACTTTCATTATTTTGTGATGGAGCCATTTTTCTTGTTGCTGGTGTGTTTGAAAGCATAGACTCTCTGCTCTTTTGTATAGAAAAGCAAAATTGAAAAGAGAAGAAAACAACGACTCTTAAAAGGGTTTTTGTCAGAGATATAGCTGCTTCTGACTGGATGAACACTTAATGGTCAAGGAGTTGTAATGCAACATGGTAGTTTTGACTTTGATTGATTGTAAAGCATTGTTCCTTAATTTATTTTTTTGTTATAAAGAGGAAGATCAAAGAAGAATGGGAAGAGCAGCAAAGAAAAGAGAGAGAAGTGGCACAGCAGAAGCAACAGGAGAAGAGAGAGAGAGAGGTGATTCCTGGTGGTGGGAGGATATACATGTTATATATCCTGTGACACGATCACATGCAACAGTTATGCACACTGAAGAGGGATTTTGTTAACCCATTCTAAGTTACTAAACCATTCTTCATTGTTAAAGAGCATCCAGGGGGCCCATACACTGAAGTGTAACTCCTGTTAACACATCTGGTTGTTCACAGTATGTAATTGTTTACATCAGGTGAATATGAAGGTACTGTGCCAATGCAGGTTCTGATATGTGCACGTTCTGCATCATGTGTTAAAGATAATCCTTCCTTAATGTCCCAGTTGAACACAGTCAATGCTGAAGAAAAGAAAATGCCCAGAGGATGTGGAATATGGAAGTACATTGCTGCTGTTCCTTAACACAGTTCTTAATCAAAAGATGTGTTACAGCTCTTCTTTACCTGACTCATCCAGCAGGACGTATCTTTTTTCAGAGCTCCTTGGGTGGAATAAAAAATGATATTGAAGATACAAGTCATTGATAACACTTCTGTTAATGATACATTCTTCTTAAGTTTTAGAAGTTCAGTGACCTGAATTTAAGATGTCCTATACAGTAATCCAGTGTGAGGACTGACCTCTTATTGCCTCTGAAAAGTGACTGCAGCTGTCTAGGATCTGGTCATTTTAGATTCTCCACAGTCACAAAGTTTCCAGTCATTTTACTGGGAGGTGTCTCACAGCTGTGTCTGGGGAAGAGCCATGAGCAGACAGTTCTGGCTCTCTTCTCTGCACTTAGTGGTTGTGCCACTGATTATGTAACACTTGAATGAGGGATGCCAAAGAACAGCAGTTACTGTATTTCCTGTCTTACTTCCTCTGGTGTTCAATTGTCCATTTCTCTCTGCAGAGCAGGGAGAGAAAACTGCTCGTGTCCTTTATTTAGGATTGAGATACAGTGTGGAGAGAGTTGAACCACGATAACAGCAGGATTTTATTCCTTCCCTCTGTCTTTCTGTCTGGTTTTGTCCAAGCCCTCAGTGGCATAACTGGTGTCCCTGAACTAGATGGAAGCTTTCATTTTTGTTTGGTTATTGGATTCTTTGCTTTGTGTTTTTGTGGGTTATTATTTATGGGCATAGTGAAATAATTGGCTCATAGAGGGCAATGACAGGCACCCAGAGGGAAACTCATTACCCAGCTAGGAGCAGAACCACCCATTTTAGCAGTGGAAAGTTGTTTAATTGGTTTTGCCTGTGTCTTGAAACAGCAGTTTATTCAAATTCTAACAGTGATACAAAAAAAACCCTGATTTCCTTCCCTAAAATGAAGAAATAGATTTTCTGATTTGATGGGTGGTGGTGGTTTGAGGCTTTTTTGGAGAAGGCAAAGGAGTAGTTTTGGCTTTTTTTTGTTGTTGTTGTTTGTGTGGTTCAGGGAGCTTTGATTGTTTGCTCTTTTTGGTTTTTTTCATTAGGGTGAGTACTATCTGACATCCTTGGTGATCAGTACCAGATGCTGTCTGGGTCCTCATCTCTGGCATTGCATTTTTAAATTTTTATTTGCTCTTTTTAAATTTAATTAAAAATTTCTCCCAGATTAAACCGCTCCTAGCATATTTTCTTGTATTGATTATGTTTAAATGTCTTTTTTCTAGGAACTTCATAGAACAATTTATTAGAAGTAATGCCCAGCCAGTTTTGGAGAGTGATATTGTTTGGCTCAGCCCACTTAGAAAAAGGAAGGGAAAGAATATCCTCATTGCTTTCCTGTATTTGGAAGGCTAGATATGGTTAACTTACGATGTTTAAGTTTCTTACCAGTTACATCTCTTGCTTTAACAGAGGCTCACTAAGCATTGCATTTTCTGTGTGTTCCATACAATGTGTATGTTAAAACATTTCATGCAACTGAACTATTATGGACTTACCTGTAACCAGGCTGTGTACTAGAGCAGGAGATAGTTTAAGCATCAATAGTTCAATGATAGTTCTAAAAAAGAAAATTAAACTTTTATGTTGTCTATCATTTAGTTTAGAAAATCACCCATGTGAGGGTCTTGTCTGATGTATCCTTTACCAGCTCTGTAGTACATGAATTGCTACAGAGCCAAAGTAAATCTCCTGTTTTTAAAGCAAACCCCATCCCACTTCCATTATGCATAATCACTGAGCATTGTAAATTAGGTTCTTAACTAAAGAAACCAGATGTTTTGCGTGTCCTCAGGGTTTTCACTAGTCCTGTGTTTGCACCATTTACAGGCAGCTGTGCAGAGGATGCTGGATCAAGCTGAAAGCCAGGTATGCTCAGAGACTTTCTGAAAAAAGAACTGAAAAGTAATTTAATTTCCATCCAGTGTTTGCCTTCTAGCATGCTGTCCATCTGCTCTCGAGAACCTAATGGCCTGAATAAATTTAATATATAGTGGCTTGCATGAGCTGTAAACAATTATTTACTGGGTGGAACATAATTAAGCATATTTCTGGCTGGTTGGTGGCAGTGCAGTTGTGCATGCTGATGGCTGTTCAGGAGGTCTGAGTCAAAATGAACCTGGAAAGACTGCTGTGTGCTGTTAAAAAGCACTATGCATGATGGTTTATTTGTGAGTAGTAATTCTAAATAAATCTGTCAGTCCTGGGTGGCAAGATAAACTTGTCTTTTTAAGCAGATGTCAGGCTCTAAATAAGAGGATTCAGTGGCAGAGGAGGGCCCAGATCCTTAAAGAAAAGAAAAAAGGGTGGGGGAGGGAGAAGTTTGACTGCTTGGATGCCTGGAAGAGCATGGATCTCAAGCTGGCAGTGTGTAGAAAAGAAAACTGCAGTTTTCATTTGAATCTTAGAGATTACCTTAAAGAATAATTTGGCTTTTTATCCCTGTCACATGGTTAAACTTGTGAAGATTCTTGCTCTGTTTAAACCACTTCATGAATCTGAAAAATAAGTTTTAACCTGGTTATCCATTGTTTATTGATTGCCATAGCTATATTGGGATTACATTTGGTTCCAAATCATGTTTAAACAGTTCTTAAGGTAGGGAATCTGCTTTTGTAAGATGGGTAGGAAACTGCTGTGAACTGCTGCCTGCCCAGAGCTCAAGATGCATTAGCAGTCATGTCTGCAAAGGAATAGTCAGAAATGTGGTGTTAGAGACTGCATTAGAGTATCAGTTCAGGGTTCAGTTACTGCTGACATAACAGGGCTGTTCTGGTGATAGAAAATTATGGCTGCAAGTCATGAACAGAATTGCTAGCTGGGTCAAATGTTGCTTGTGAATAAAAAGAATTTTCAGTTGATTCAAAATGAGAACTTGGGCCAGTCATCTTTACAGATTGTATGGTTAGAACAAAAATTCCTTTTTAAATATGTGTCTTGGTTGTAGTTATTCAAGGCTTGCAACTTGGTGAGGCCACTTTGAATTACAGAAATCTTAATGACCCAGATGATCATTTATACTCCCAGTGCTAACTATGAATTCAGTTTTTTAAAATTCTGGCCTTTGGCAGGTTGCTTTTATTTTAGCCTTTTCTAGATGCACATAACAGTGATAATGATGAGCTTGCTGAGCTTTGAGCTGTTGCAGAGAAAAATAACTAAATAGTCCTAGCTTTCTCTCTGCCAGGTTGTGGTGATTTTGGCTGGGGTAGAGTTAATTTTTTTTCATGGTGGCTAGTAGGGGGCTTCATTTTGGATTTATACTTAAAATAGGGTTGAAAATGTGGGGATGTTTTTGTTATTGCTGAGCAGAGCTTACACAGACCCAAGGCCTTTTCTGCCAAGGCCTTTTCTGCTTCTCATACTGCCACCCTGGTGAAGAGGCAGAGGGTGCATGGTTGGCTGGGAGGAGACAGCCAGGTCAGGTCACCCAAACTGACCAAGGGAATATTCCAGACATCTGACATCATGCTCAGTACATAAAGTGGGGGGAAGAAGGAGGAAAGGGGGGATGTTTGGAGAGATGGAGTTTGTCTTCCCAAGTCACTGTTATTTATACATGCTAGGGCCCTACTCTCCTGGAGATGGCTGAACAGCTGCCTGCCCATAGGAGGCAGTGAATGAATTCCTGGGTTTGCTTTGCTTATGTGTGCCTGGCTTTTCCTTTCGTTCTTAAACTTTATTTCTTTATGTCTTTATTTCAACGCAGGAGTTTTATACTTTTACCCTTCCATTCTCTCCATGATCCTGCTTGGTGGGGCTGTGAGCAAGTGGCTCTGTGGGGCTTGGCTGCTGGCTGGGGTTAAACCATGAGACAGGTGTAAAAAGTGAGAGCCAAGGCACAGGGCAGCTTTGCAAAACAATGCTTTAAATAGGTTCAGCTTGCCTTGTAGAAACATAGTGCTCATAACTGCATGTGAATTCAGTTGTTAAGTTTTATTTTTGACACTGCATTTCTTTACTGTTTTCTCACTTTTGTCTATTTTAATGTTTCCTCCACAGCTGGAGAATGGTGTGAGTTGGCATAACCCAGAGCCCCCAGAGAATCTGGGAACAGAGAAGGACAGAGCAAATTGCCCATTTTATATTAAAACAGGTTCCTGCCGATTTGGAGACAGGTAATCCATTGCATATTTACCAGGGTAGGAGTGTGTTCAGAGGCAACTTGATTAGGTCATAAGCAAACTGAGGAAAAATTGCTGCATAAAATACTTCTGTGTATTTGGATGTGGATTGAGAGCAGAGCATTGCCTGGCTGGAACTGAGCTATTCACTGTTATGGCATATTATTGATGGTGCATTCTGGTTACATTGGTCAGACTTGAGTTTTTCTTAGCTTAGACTCATGCTGACAGGATGTATATGGTCTGTTATTAGTACAGGTCTGATATGTCAGATGCTAGTTGTTTATATTGTCTAATTTGCATATATTTAAATCCCAAATGGACTAAAGGAAGTTAAGGTAAATCTGCACACTTGGAAAAGTTGTCAGGTAGCTTCCAGAGTTCTCACTATTTAAATGTCTGATACATTCAGTTGTGATTCTGGTACACTGACAGGGTGCCCCTATCCCAGGAGGGAAGTGTAGTAAAAGGCCAGAACAGAGAAGCTCATCAGGATGATGAGAGATGAGCAACACCTCTATAGAAGTGGCCAACAAGTCCAGACTCAGCTTTCAAAGAGGGGTATGGAAGAGGACTGTGGTAGATGAATGGCAAACTCAGGAGTAGGGTGGGAATGATTATTTAAGGTTTAGTCAGGTGTCTCAGAATGTTCACTAGCTTTGAAAAAGAAAAGACTTTCTCCTGTGAAACAAATGGCAAATTTGTTTGCAGAGGACGTAGAGGAAGCCAGAAATATAAATGAATTTATGGAGAACATGTTCATTGGCAACCAGGAACAGTGATGACCCAAATGCAGCTTCTGGCTTGAAAATCCCTGGGATTTTTTTGGGGTTTTTTTGTGTGATAAACAACAGCTTCTCAGGGAAGAACTCTGATATTTATTACATGAATCTTCAGCAAAAATTTACAAGGTTATTTTACTAATTTTTATCACTGAAACATGTGTGGTCTAGCTATTGTAGTTTTCTTTATCCTGGGAGTAATTTATTCCAGTGTGATGTATATTGTGGGTAATTATGTAATTCAACTATATGGAAGTTTCAAGTTCACATCTTTTTTTTTTTTTTCTATTCTGAAATATATGTTGAATTCCATAATAAAAATTTCACCACTATGGCACTGCAGACAGCATTTTTCCAAATGTCTAAATCTTTGTAGTATTTGCAGTATTTTTTTGTTTCAGTGGTCTTTAATGGAGATGGATTATTTATGGATTGCATAAAATTCAGTTTTGCTTTGAACTTTGCATTTGAACTACGAATAACCTTTGGAAAATAAATACTGAGAAACATCATATTCTGCTCTTCCTCTTTCACCCCTGTTGATCTCAGCTACCTCTCTTGCATCCTCCTTTTTTTCCTCACATACATGCTTCCTTCATAATCTGGTCATTTTAACATCTGGTGTTGTCTGTAAGCTGAAGGACTGGTACAGCTAGGGTAGGGCTGGAAGGAGTTGTGAAAAACTAGGAGCCAGTGTTTTCAACAGGGAACTGTTGAATCTTGTCAAAGCTCGTTGTGTCCTGAAGAAGCTAAAACTGGCTGAGTTTGCTACTACCAATTTCCCCAGTAATTCAAGCCCTGACATTTTGTAGTAATATTTGGATTCTTGGGCCATTAATTTTCCTCAGGGTTCCCTTTTTTTCTGTCATGTGAATATATCATTTTGTGTACGGACAATATTAGATGGGTTTAATATTTTGTGTTCTGTTATTGAAACTGAGCACCAAAAGTAGGCAGCTTCTAAAATGTAAAAAAATAATCATCATCAAATTAATTGTCTTCTGATTTAGTTTTTAGTTTGGAGTTTGGATTTTTATTTTATTGTTTGCTTTTTGAAGTCTGAGGGGTCAACCAGAGTCCATTTCTGACTGACTGGGTGCAGAAAAACTTCCTAGCTGAAGTCTGGGTTGTAATTGTCCATTTTGAGACCTGACCTCCCTGCAGTTCCTCCGTGCTGTCCAGTGACATAAAGAAACTAGACTAGTCTGGTTGTTTTTCTTACCATGTCATGAAAAGGAGAATGTGTTGGAGAGTGCATGACCCAGTTGTTTGGGGATAGTATTGAACAAGCACAGTGAAATAAACATGGAGAACATCTGTGTTCTTACTGAATTTAAAGGTGTCTAGGGGAGAACTGTATTTCAGCATGCTAGTGAGGTAGCCTGAATATGATGGATAGTGAGGGAGATGTAATACTTTTATGGCTGCCAAGAAGATGCAGATAAGAGTCAACTGATTTAGAAGAATCCTTTTTTTGTTTGCCTTTTCTTTTCGGGGGGGGTGGGTAGGGAGTTTAGGTTTTGAGGTTTGTTTTGTTTGTTTTGGGAGGTTTCTGTTAAAAAGTGGAAAAATACCAGTCTTGTACTCATCCAGGTGCAGGTCTAAGTGTGCTGTTCTTCCCTCATTCCTGCTTTCCACACCCATATGATAAGAACAGCTTCAGTAAAAGTTGTTCAGCTTGCAAAAAGAAGAGCAGGGACTTGCTTTAAAATCTCTTTATAGAAAGGCTCCTGACAATCTTTTAAGTCCTTCAGAAAATGGGAACACATTAACCCTAGCAGCCTAAAAGAAATTACTTCAGCTCTCATTGTCACACTGGTATCTATAGCTTTTGTAGTTCTGCCTTCTTAAGCAACAATGTGTTTGTTAATGGCATTAAGGAAGCCTTAAGGTTATGTACAAACTCACTCCAAAAGATTTGGTTTAGTAATTGAAGTATCTCGATATTCCGCTAATGGATTTTCTTTTATAATAACTGAAAATGGCAGATGTTTGAATCTTCAACAACTGTATCTTCTGGTGAAAGTGCCAATCTTTCCACTTTTCTTGCTTCCCTACACCCATCCAGGTGTTCTCGCAAGCATAACTACCCCACATCTAGCAAGACACTGCTGGTGCGAGGGATGTTCATCACTTTTGGCATGGAGCAGTGCCGGAGGGATGACTATGACACAGATGCCAGTCTGGAGTACAGTGACGAGGAGACCTACCAGCAGTTCCTGGAGTTCTATGAGGATGTGCCTCCCCGAATTTCAGAATGTGGGGAAGGTGGTTCAATTCAAGGTATGCATCTAAGTGCGGTTTATGAGCCTGAAGAGAATTCTGTCCAGCATGCCCCAGCTAAATCCTGTGTGCACTAGGGAACTATGCAGTGACTTACAACTATGCATCTCTCATACTTGTCACTGCTCTTACAGAGAACCATCTTCCTCTGGGTGAATCTTCTTTCCCGTTCCCCTGAAGTGTTAGAAAAGCTTGTACTTCTATACTGCAAGTTATTCACACTGCTCAACAGTCCACTTAGTCCTTTCTTTTCTTATCCTGTGCTAAGCCCCAGAGGGTCCATTAAGACTGTTAGACAATATAAATACATCTGAGCTACTGTATTTGAGCCTAAGGAATGAAGTAGTCGGGGGTGTGAAATGTATTTGGAGTGTACACCCAAACAGTGTCATTTTAGGACTGGCTGAATAAAATAAAATCAGATTACAATGAACTGAAAAAATAGCAGATACCTCAGTAAGGAAGAATTGTAGAAAGTTACATAAATGGTCTTGAGATTTGTCATCCATCCTTACTTTGTGCATTTGGTTTGCTCAGTGTTTTGTACTGGTTTTTTTCCCATTGTTATTTCTTACGGGGATAAAGAGGGATCTGTAAATGGAGACCTCAGATGAATGATGTGTGTTAACAGTTCGTGTTGCCCCAAAATACACAGCTTGGATGGTGCAATCTCCTTGCATCAGAATATATTGCAGCATCCCTTTCTGCTTGCCATCCCTGAGTGTTTTCCTGCAGTCACCAGGAGGCACACAGTGCCTTTTGTTCTTTTGTGTTCATCTACTGACAGCTGCCTCAGGACTGAGATGGCATTAGCATTTCAAGCAAGAGGAAAGTAGAAAGAGTGAGTTTTCAGTAGTTGTATAATGAGCTTTATAGCCAAGAAACCTTCACTTGTTTGGAGGAGTGGAGCATCCCCTCCATATTTTGACTCATGGAATAATAGCTGGTTACTAGAAGACATAATAACTAATAAATAACTTCCTCTACTAGAAGACAGGATGCAGATTCCCTATGGAGCATGGCTTGGAAAGCATTATCAGCAAAGTCAGGTCCTTGGCTTTGTACCGTTGTTCTGTGCAGGTGTGCTAAGCTGCACCTGCTTGGGTTGCTGTGACTCTTAGTGTGGCATTCCTTGGCTTCTGAGGCAATTGTGCAACAGCAAGACAATTCTCATGCACATTTTCGCTGCATTAGAGATGCCTCGGAATGACATGTTGGCTGCAGGGATCTTAACTGTGAGTGAGCTGAGGCTCTGTGACCATTTAGAATCAGATTATACACATCCCTCTTTCACCTGACTTCCAGTGTAGCCCAAGGTTTTATTCTGGCTGTTTTTTCTGGGAAGCTGCTCTGTAACCTGGAAGATCCTGATAAAACACTACCCTAAAACACCAGGGTTCTCTTCCTACCCAAAAATGTCTATGGCAAAATCATTCTCACTTGTTCTTGTATTGACACTGTTTAGTTTGACTCCTTATCCTGTAATACTTAATTATACAAATGCTTGTTATTGTGGCTGAAGCCTTTGCTGATCCAGCATACAAAGATGTATTCCCTGAGGGTCAGTCAGGGTTCAGGGATGAAAGGAGCTGCTAACCTCGTTTGCTGTGGGTATTGGAAGAGGCCTGTAGGCAACAGAGGCTGGAATCACAGTTTGCCCTGGAGAACTGGGTTCCACCTGCTTGGACCTGCCTGTCTCAGAATCTTCTGTAACCAGCAGCAAGCTTTGTCAAAGGTAATTTGTGTGTTTTTGAGAGCTTCAGACATACTTCGAATGCTAAATCATTACAAAAAAAGATTTTTCAGAACACTACAATGAAAGATGGTGTCTTCAGTTTTTCGAACCCATTTCACAGGGATGGTGTGAAGATACATTGCTCTAGAGCCTCTTACTGTAATGAATCCCTCATTTCCACTTGAGGATACTGCTAATTGTTGTCAGAGCGGGATTTGGCTGTTGCGCAGTAGGGTTGGCCCAGACAAGTGCAAGACAACGGAGTACAAGCTTTCTTGTGGACTAAGTGAAGCCAAGGTCCCAGAGTTAATCAAAGCATAACGCTGAAAACAGTTAAACATAAGCCAGAAAGGCTTTTTTTCTTTCCTTTTTTGGGGTGGTTTTTTGGGTTTTTTTTTGTTAACACTAAGTATTCAGAAACACATCATCTCTAAGCTGATATGGATGAACTGTCATAATGAGAATTGCCCATCTCAGAAGGCGTGAGCTGCTCTACAGCATAAACCTTCCACTGCCCTAACTTCATGTTTCCATCCCCTCAGGTCAGTTGCAACTATGAGCCTCACCTGCGAGGAAATGTGTACGTCCAGTACCAGTCGTAAGTACTCACAGTCTTACCAAGTGTTAGAACTAAACTCCAGAGCTGAGTAATGAGTGTTTGTATCATCCATGCAGTTCATTCCCATACTGTAGTGGGAGCCCAGAATTGGTAAGGGGTGTCTGAAATGATTGTGTGATGGTAATGCCATCTGTTATTTTTACTTTTTAAAGGGAGAAGGACTGCCAGGCAGCTCTGGCTCTGTTCAGTGGACGATGGTATGCAGGCAGGCAGCTTCACTGTGAATTCTGTCCTGTGACGAGGTGGAAAACTGCCATATGTGGTGAGTCTTGGAAAAGGATATATGTTACTGAAAGAGTACTCACTCATGGAAGTGAAAAAGAGGGATTAGGCTGTAGCTTTCAGATCTGCCTAATGTATTCATTTCTGTTTGGAAGACAAATGTGCTAACTTGCTTGTGTAGATCCAGGAAAGAAAGGGAGTATTACACCATGTCACTTAAGTGTCTGAATTGTTCTAGTGGATTTACCATGGTCTAGAAAAAAAGGTTTGGATTCTAGCTTTGGAAATAATAATCTTAGGGTGAAACTCCAGGAAGTACTAATTTATCTCTTGAGAACCAACAGCAGTTTCTGGACTATCAACAGTTCTGAGCAGTAAATAAAACATGTGACTTATCTAGATTTACCTTCTTACATTAAGGTAAATAAAATTTAATGAAATTAAATGAAAAGTTGAGTTTATTCTAAGCTAAACCCAAATCTTCATAGCTGTTAAAAAGCTAATTCCAAGAAAAGTACACAGTGAAAATTAATCTTGTGTGGGTTAAGTTGATAGGTGGTCAGATGCATGTTCTTCTGTTTGCAGAAGCTAAATTCAGTTTATTACGTTTCTTCCAGTTGGTACATAATGAACAAAGAGATTTAACAGGTCTGGTTCATAAAAAAAGCAAACCCTAATCTGTTGCAGGCTTATTTGAAAGGCAGAAATGCCCAAGAGGGAAACACTGCAACTTCCTTCACGTATTCAAAAATCCAAACAATGAGTTTTGGGAGGCCAACAGAGACATACGTATTTCTCCTGAACGGACTCATCAGTCGTCTAAAAACTCTGAGAGGAGAAACAGATCGAGCCACCGTGACGACTACTACAGCCGGTCCAGGAGAAGGGGCAGCCCCAGCCCTGACCATTCCCACAGCAGGAACGGAGAGTCTGAGAGAAAAAAGAATCGCCACAAGAGCAAGAGGCGGCGCCGGTCGGGGAGGTCGAGGAGTCGAGAGAGGAGGAGATCTCACAGCAGGGGCAGGAAGAGGAGAGGCCGCAGCCGCAGCAGGAGCCACAGTCGGACACGCAGCAGGAGCAGGAGCAGGAGCTCCTCTCGATCCAGGAGCAGGGGTAAAAAGAGATCCAGCAGCAGAGGAAAAAGTAGTGAAACTCCCAAAACAAAGTGAGGATTGCTTTCAGAGATCACTAATTGATAAAAATAGAGTTGACAAAAATCTTCCCAATAGGGCACCAGATATATTTGAATTTCAAATAAAGTGTTCTTGCACATTAAAATGTTTCTTCCTAATAAAGGAACGTAGTTTACTGTGTGCGAAGCTTGAGAAAATTTAAAGTCCTATAGAAGGTGTGAATGTCAAGTACTCTAGCTACTCTGTCCCTCTGAACTGCTGCAACACCTGGATGCACACTGAGTATAAATAGAGAAGTGAAGCCTCTTTGGTATATGCTTATTTCTGTTATGTGTATGTTAAGTGTTTACTGTTCCTGTAAGGAGTTAGTACTGAACAGCCAGTGTGCAGTAAATTCACACCCCAGCACACTGCAGAGCCAGGTCTGTGTAATGACTGCCATTTGTATTTTTCATCTGTTTATTGGAAATTTCTTTCTAGACAAAGAAAATATCATCGTTTTATGAGTTGGAGAAAAGGGATCTCAAAGACATCACTGTTTGATTATACAATACTTGCCCAGTAGGAGCTTTTTGGTCATGAGTGTTGGGTTTTTCTCTGCCCTGACTGAGCTGCTGAGCTGATTGCTTGTAGGGATTGCATTAGACTAAAACCAAGTAGCAAATACACAGAGAAACAATCAGTTTATTCAGTACCTTAATCCCCAAGTAAGAGTGGAGACCATGCAACTGTAATCCTCAAGTGAGGTTAGAAATACTTTGCATACCTCTTGGTTGCACACCATTTGTAGGTGAAAACCACCTGCCTAACTTGTGCTGGAGAGGTGGAAAGTTTCCATCTGGGAACCAAAGACGTGATTGTGAAGGTTCAATCAAGATGGCTGTAGAGTGGCTGAAGAAAACGTAGGGTTTACACATGAAAGAATACTTTATGGTTTTGGGAGAGGAGGACTTGACTTAGAGTCTTTCTAGGTTTATTTTACAAATAGTTTAAGGCACCCTACTGCCTTGCTTTCCTACAGCCAAGGTGAAGAGTAGGGTACATAAAAATGAAATTATTGGGACAAAACCTTCTTGAAATGACAGCTACATTAGCGAAGTACCTGCAGTTAGATAAATGCTTACCAGTATTTTTTCACTTTTATTTAAAAGATTTGTGCTGTTAGATGTACTGTATTTCACATGACTTACCTTCAGGTTTTAACTTGGGCACCTCAGTGTCCTCAGACACTTGGAGAGAGCATGTGACACCGAATGTGCAGGTGCCCTAGCAGTCTGTAGAGATACCTCCCTGTCTTTATAGCCTCTCCAAAGAACTGGGCTCCTGCCTTTAGAGAACCAAGCAGACCCCATGAGTAAGAAGCCTAAAGCAGGCATGAAGTGCTCCCAAGTAGGAATTCATTACAACTCCTAGCAATGTAACATAAACTCCCTTAGAAAATTTGGGTATCTGAACTTTACCAACAGTATTCCTCACAGCAAGAACATTTTTCCCCAAGATAGTTAAGGTTGAATGAACATTGCATCTGGACATTATATATATATATTTTTTTTTTTGCTTTTCTAAATGCATAGTGCACCTAGCATGCTGCTAATACATTTTTCCTTCTTTCTTCATGTGTAACTTGTCCAATATGGAGTAATACAACAAAAGTGATGTTCAGTCCAAACCCGACTTTCACTATATATTGTCGTAACTGTAGGCAGAGCTGTAGCTTTGTTATTTTGATTAAATGTTTTAGTTATTAACAGATGTAGGAATTGTAATTAATTAGCATAACTTTTGAAATAATAACTTTTTTAAAAGGCATATTTCAAAGGACAGCACTAAGTTTTTAATTCCATTTGAGAAATTTGTTACTGCCAGTTTCTTACAATGTACCTTTTTCTCTCCACACCCTAGAGATAAATTTTCCCTGAGGTTTCTATTTTTTTATAGATGCTCAATTGTCTCGCTGGGTCACTTGCACCGCATGTGGCAAACTCTGGTTCAGTTTGCCACCAGCAAGCCAGTTCCATCCTCCATTCCCTGGGCTGCCCTGCTTCCCACAGCTCCCTGATGGCAGAGCTGGCTTGAGCCTGTGCAGACACTGTGCACCCCGTGTCACATGGCCAGATGTCACAGAGCATTATCCCAGCAAAATCAGCTGTCCAGCTCAAGTGGTGGAGTGGGTGGTGGGAACCTGTGACCAGTCAGGTGAAATAAGCAAAGCAGGCCTCCATGGGATTAGAAACTAAGTGCTCACTAACAACCATGTGAGAATTCCATGGGTAATTAGGTTCCTTGTCCCCACAGTTTAACAACAGGATTTGGGAAGCTGAGTGGATTAAAAAAAAAAAAAAAAAAACCACACTAAAAAACCAAACTTGCTCAGAAATGCATGTAAAAATTTAAATATACTTTATTTCTGCTACTACAATGGCTGAAGCTTCAGCTTGCTTTCCTTGAGGTCTGGACCTAAACGCGCTGTGTGTACCTGTGCGGTGTAGGAATGGTAGCTGTGATTGCCCTTCACTTTCACACGCTGTCTATTACACAGAATTTGAGTGCTGTAGATCTGACATTTAGCTTGCATTTGTTAGCATGAAACCTGGGGTTCCACCAGTTTTCTAACTTCAGAGTTCGTATTTTTCAGTATTGTTTCTCTGCTTCATAACCTTAAGTAGTGTTATATGCATGGTTTTGTGTTTCCTTATTATTATTATTATCTGAGTGAGCTATTTTATTCTGGAGAGACAAACAGACTAGAAGTTTTTTAAAGTTAAGCTTCATTATTTTCTTTCCCAAAGGGAAAAAGCCGCAGAAGAACACAGAAAGGATTTAAATTTGTAAGGAACATCCTACTCCCATTGCGTGTTATTCCACATATTCCACAGAAAAGGACCTTATAAAGTGAATTAGAATGGGACAAGTTTTGTTTTGTCTTTATCCACTACTTAAAAGCAGCAGCTTTCAAAATACTTTATATCATTTGTGAATTCTGCAGGGATCACGAAGGTGCTTTGGAGTAATTCTGACATTTACAGAGAGGTTCAGGGTGGCAGTACCAGGGCCTGTCAGACACCCTGCTTCAGTCAGGATGGGGAGCAGGTGCTGCTCCTGCTCCTCAGTGGAGGAGGAACAGCCCAGCCAGACAGCAGCACAACAGCACAAGGGAACAGTGACAGCACAGAGGGAACCCCTGTGGGCATGGGCATTGTTGCTGCCCAGCAGAATTAAGGCATCAGGGAACTGCACTTAACCCCTTGCAGCAGAGTGCCTCCCCTCCAACTGTAGCTGGTGGCCACTTCTGTGGGATTTCATTCCCTGTCTGCCTGTCCAGAGTAGCAAACCCCCATCAGGGGTTGAGGAGGGGTGGACGTGTCTGTGTGTTGAATGCAAGGCATTTCTTACGGACACCCAACAAGGCCTTCCCTCTCTGGCCCCAGCCCTTGTGAATAGGGCACATGGTCCAAAATGCATCCCAAGTGACTCCCTCTGTTATGCCCTGGGATGGCAGCATGGCCGTTTTGCATCCAGTCTGGCATTAGCACGTTCAGCGTATCAGAAACTGCCCTCTGGTTTACCAGTGACATTCCTGTGCTCTAAATAACTTGGTTTTTTTCTAAAGACATGCAAGAGCCTGCTAGAAGATGCTATTGCTTCCTGTCCTGGATCAGCACTTCTTACAAAACATGAAAGATGGAAGTTTATGATAGTTAATAACCTAAAAGGTTAATTTACTTTCTTACATCATCCAAAGAATGCAGCTCATTTTGCTTTCACTGTAAGCTTGTAATTAAAATAAACCCCAATTATTCCACATATACTCCTGCTCAGCATTGATGTATCAGGTGAATTCAGTATCTGTGGCTGAAAACCAAAACTGATGTGAGATGGACAGGCAACACTTTGTTGAGCCATGGGACAGACTGCAAAGCAAGCTGGACAAGCTGACCCGTGGAACATGGGAACTTGGCAGAAGCAGCCACAGGGTGACAATCAGTGTGGCCTTACCCCAAAAAGAACAGCAGAGGTTTAGGAA
This sequence comes from Phylloscopus whistleri, assembly GCA_017589585.1. Classification (NCBI taxonomy): domain Eukaryota; kingdom Metazoa; phylum Chordata; class Aves; order Passeriformes; family Phylloscopidae; genus Phylloscopus; species Phylloscopus whistleri. Next base: position 2,766,633 of record JADMLD010000552.1, on the reverse strand, counting down.
GGCCTCTTCAAGTTAAAGACTTAAGTCAGTGAAGTTGAAGACACTCAAGACAACAATCAACTTGCCTGAACAATCCAGAAATTCCTACTTATTCTTTAGCTCCCCCCAACCCTTTCCACAAGATGGGAAATTCACAAACCAGAATTTCATTTCAAATTAATTTCAGAAATGCCCAAAGATGTTAATTTTCCCCCATGCCTTTGCTGATAACATCAAGCAGCTCAGTTCTTTTAGAAAGGTGGAGAACGGATTCATCTGACATATTCTTGGTTGAGACCAGGATTGTAAACACTGCATTGACTTGCTCAGAATTCTATTAATAGAACTGAATATTCAGTCTGTATTATCCAGAAATCTCTATCAACATGTGGTTTAATTTTCAAATGAAGTGGTACTACCCCATCAATTTAACATCCACTTAAATAAATTTCATGTTTAATGTGGCAAGCTTTCCAAAAACTTGCTAATTTATTGCTTTCTCTACAATTTAAATGGATGTAAATAACTAAACTTGGACACAGTATCCTCAACATTTTTTAATGAAGTGCTCAAGAACAGGTTAAGCACTGTAATAAAATTTCCCTTTTTTTTAAGCCAGCACTGAGTGGTCTCTTCCTTCCTCTGTGAATACAGGCACTAATTACATATAAACACAGCAATGGTGTAAAAATGGACATTTATTACAACTAAACCAATGTGATAGACAGAGGTCAAACAGTTTGTCACAATCACAACGAAGCTTAATCCAGCCAAGCACATACAACTGACAGTGTAAACTTTAAAAACATGTTTAATACATATAAAATTGCTTCTGGTTTGACTTATATCCATTTTACCACTTCAATCTCATTCATAGGGTCCTTTTGCTACCCCTCTACCCTCATCTATCTGCCCACTGTGCACTGGGGGATTGCCCTGGGACAAAAACAGTCTCTGGTCATGTGGAATCTGTGTGTAAATCCTAGAATGGGAATCCGTGGACAAGTTCTAATGGCTTGAGCTCCCAGGCACCACCCCGGTACTGCCAGGAGTGTCAGACACAGCCCAGCCTGGCTGGCTGCTCTGTTGCCTCAAGTATCCATGCTGGGGTCTGGATCAGGGGCCTTAGAAGTGGCAACGCTGCACTTTTCCTTTGGCTGGGTACTTCTGAACCCACTCTCCAGCTGGCCACACAAGTGCTGCTGCCAGCAGCACTGCCAGAGCTAAGCTTTGTGAAAACATGGCATTACTCAGGTGGAACAAGCCAAAACTCCTAGGAGAAGGTGTCTGGGTGGAGAGGGAGGGGACAACCTCCCTCCCTAAGGACAGGCAACAGAACTTGGCTACTCCCAGGTGTGGACTCCCACTGTCTCCTCAAAACCACACATGGATCCCATTCCTGCAAGTGAAACAGGTTCAGTTCATAATTACTGAGAGTCTACTCCAAGTGTCAAAATACTACTGGATATCAGTTTACATGATTTGTAGTGAATATACTATACAAATCTAATGCTTAGATGTCTCACTGCAAATTAGTTGGTTCAACTGTACATCACGCAGGAGTATTGTAAGGGATGTGTCACATGTTTAACGTGTTGATCAAGAAAAGCAGTTACATGACTTTGACACTTAGTGTGTCCTAAAGGTACTTATACACCCAATAAAGCATAACTATAAAACACCAATAAATACAAATTAATTGGTAACTTTGAAATAAAATAAAAGGTCCCTTCTGTAAAGCTTCTTCTTTCCCATCTTTGAAAGTATTCAGCTTTCATTATGCATCTCTCTATTCAGCTAGAAAACTGACCTCCTTTCTTGTGTTGATGGTCAAAGCAAGCTAATATCATACCTAAAACCAGTTTCCTTATTCGGTCTGGATTGGTTTTCCTTTTCTCCTACATGCATTCCCTTTGGAGTATAGTTACTTGCACAGTTTTGCTCAAAGTAGCTACACTAAAATACACCTTCATGTCTAGCGAGTTGATCAGTTTTCTTAAAAAAGCAGTTATCACCTTAACAGTTTTTTACCAGTTTGATATGCAGATCTTGGCAGGATTCTTTGGTATAATGACAAAATTCAGTAGTAAACAGATATTTCCAATCTTTATGCAACAACAGAAATAAGCAGAATAATCACAAGTAGTGACTAAAATGTAGATGAACAAATTCTTTGGTTGCATAAACACAATTTCTACACCATAACATTTCACATTTGGAGTTGTCCATGTAGTTTCTTTTCATTTAGGTAGGCTATGCTTATGTCATAATGATACATTTATTTCCTGAAGTCAAGTTCGCTTATAAAAAAAAGTAGACTTATCGAAGTCAAATGCAATTTTCCTATAAATGCAGTGAAGGGAAACACAGGTCAATTTAAATCTAATTCCCTTTCATTTACAAATTTTGAACTTAGGTTTCTTGTTTCCTTTTAAAAAAAAAGTATTCTTCTTGTAGGCCTGAATGAAGCAGCTTAGCAAAACAGTAATACTGACAAACAGCATCTTACACCATTAGCTAAACATTACAATGAAGGCAGTGAACATTTACAGTATGAAACACTGAGATGGCATCAGCTGAAGAGAAGATTTATGTCAATCCAATTTCTTCAAGTACACTACGTGGGGTCTCTGCTTCCTACGGAGGGAAAATTTGAGACAGCAGTAAATGAACACTGTTTCTACTGAGCAGCACTGTACATGAGTTAGTATGGAAGATGCTGAATTGAAAAAGGAAGCTGAAAGACACGAAAACATGGAAGCACTGCAGTCTGCAAACATGGTATTAGTTGCACTTTTCACAGAGCTGTTAATTAGATTGTCATGGTTCACGGGAATAACTGGTAGATTTTATTGCCCTTAAGTATAATAAAAATAAAACAATTAAGATGTACCAGCAGGGAACAAATCACAAGCGAGTAACAGAGATAGGAACTGGGGACGGATGGGGAAAGATCTTGCAATGGAGTCAGTGAATTTTGTGGTGAATTCTTTCAAGGGTCTCAAAAATCTGTTCAGGAATAACAAATAAATGTGTGAATGAAACTACTGATGCAACTAAGATACAGTATCCCTTAAGATCTTTATAAAAGAGTTTTGGTTTGGTTTTTTTAATACAGTGATCCCATGCTTAATGCATAAAACCAGGTCAAGTACCCTGGTATGCCTGGTGTCAAACTGATCCCTTTCAAAGAGGGAGGAGTTTTCAGGACAGGCATTTTATTATTCCATATCAGGCATAAAGTTTTAGGTGAATTCTAATCTTAGAAAGATTTCCTTAGATTCAGAGAAAGTTGTATAATACCAAATTCCAAAGAATTATCATCACTTTTGTATTCATTACTTCCATAGCATCTGAAAAGAAATAGTTTTAACTAGAAACATTAGTCTGAGCTTTTCCAGAAGTATTAACAATGCCATTGCAAATAAAGGGGATACTGTGTCTGTATCAAAACAAAAGCTTTAATATCAAGAGTATGAATAAACTTACTTTAGCATCCTAAAACAAGACATGTCATGCAGAAGAAAAAAAAAGGCAGATAACAGTTAAGGCAGCCAACCAATTATTTTTCAACTGCTTTGCAAATATTTATTAGAAAAATAATGTAGGTAAAATACAAATTAAAGCACCTCAAACCTTGCAAATAATATCAGAACATTCTCTATCAACCTTGACTATGTGGCATAAAATGATCAAGTTTACTATCATCATTCAGCTCATGTATAATGTGATTCAGCAGTGAAGGAACAAGCTATAATACTTTAAGGCAACTTCATTCAAAAGTCAGAGCTTAGTACAGGCCATCTCAGCATTTTGAGATGGCTGCTAAAATCCAGCAACAACTAAAAAATTGCAATAAAAAGGCAAATTAAATCTGAAAATAAGATACTTGGTGTATTAAAGATGCAGTGTTGGCTTGTTTTCTTTCTTCCCTCACTGATGCAATATTTAAATATTCTTAGGACTGCAGTGACCTTGACAAAGCCAGACAGGACGGCAGGATTAAAGATTTACATGTGTATTTTAACAAATCCCCAAAAGGAGGCACTGACTGAAGAAACAGCTATGTAGCATTTTTAATTTAACTTTTTGTATTATATTCCCAGATTACTTTGTCATATTCATTTTAGAAGACACACACCTCCCCTATCCACCAAGGCAGGGCATCAAGAAATCCTATACTGTTAACTAAAAATGGCACCAGAACTCAAGAGCATTCTACAAGCATACAACTTCTCAAGCATTTCAGGGTCTTTGAAATATTTGAAATAAATTCACTTTTCAATTTTAAATTTATTAGACAGCAGTGGGCATTTAAGAGTTACTCAGGAGTGCAACAGGGTAATTACAAAGTTACCTGAAAACGTTCTTTATAGCTATGAAGAAATACAGAGCAGTGCTGCTACTGTTTTTAGAGCAGTTTAGTATTGTTGTTTCACTGCCAATTCAAAGTCTGAGATGATTTTCAACAGGCATATACTTAAACCCTACATTTCTTCAAGTAAATCAAGGTCATTGGCTAACCATTAAAAGCAACCTATTTCAAGGACATTAGCTACTTGTTCACAAATGCATCACCCATAGAACTCAGACATATTTTAGGGGGTTTTTATTACTAAAGCAGTAACCTTGAGACAAATGTGCCTTCTTATGTGCTCATCAACAATATAATCTCAAGGAACACCTAAAGGCTAATGTCTTTTGCTAGAGGAATAACTTCCTTAATTATTACTTTTAAGAAACAAATAGAATTAATTATATTATGTTTTGTTCACATTGTTTTACTAAGTGTCAAACATTTTATCCAATTCTTACGTAAAACATTCTGCAGTGTTACATACTACCTGCAGCTCAGAATCACCCAAGGCAAACAACACAAATTTGAAGTATCAGAACAAAGATGAGGAAAAAAGTCATTCACATGAGACAAAAGTGCATGCAATACTTTATTTCAAACATGCCAGAAAAGCTAATTCATTACCTAGTCATTTAGAAGCAAGCAGCTGTATACAGATAACAAGGAAAACAGCATCTCATTACAGCTCAATGCACAGCATTTTAAGCCAACAGGCATGAAATAATGCAGGCTAAAGCAGCATTAACCAGACATCCAAACACATTGTTAATGGCTTACAGAAAAAAGGCAAACTTGGAAATGGAAAACCACGCCTAAGATCTTGTTTTCTAAGATTTCAGAATGCTGCAAATCCAATCCAAATCTTTTGTCTAAGCCTCTAAATCTGCCATTTTTATGTCAGTTTAACATTTGGAAGGTAGTGCATTACCACATATAGTACATGGAACGAGCTTGTTTATGGTTCATTTTAGTAACCACCTCCTTGATAATTCATGGAAACGATTTTCAGAATCAGCACTGGTTTTAGGTTACAAACAGGATGCATTACCTGCCCTCTCACTCTGCCCACTTTTCAACTGAATGTACTTATATTCACCCTTGTGGCAGTTCTCCAATACACAAGGCAGCCTGCATTTAAAACTGGAAATGCCAATTTGAGAAGGCATATTGCAAGTATACTGCTAATGGACTTAGATCTTTCCAACCCTAACCATTAATGGTTGGACTCAATAAGCTTTTCCAACCTTAATGATTCTATGATTCCATTATTTATTTGTAAAGCAATGATATTGTTCTCTCTTTCAGTGGCAGTAACTGTCAAATTACTCACAAGAGCATTCTGCACATTTAAAAACAAATGTTTTAATTTCAGATTACCCATCATTCTCTTTGACCTAATCAATTCTGCCTCCCTACTTTTTGTAAGGTCAGTCACACTATTTTGCCAGTCTTCAGGAAAGGGATAGTCTTATTTGCACCTTTAATTAAGATGCATGGTCTATGTAGAATTTCATTCAGCATTATTTAATACTTGTGTGTATACACATTTCACATGATACTTCTCCTTCACTACTTTCTCTGTAAGTCTTAACTTCACCTGCAGACTTTAAGCATGTTTAAATACCACCACAACCTATTTAAAAGATAAACATGGGTTGAGTAATGTTACAGTATAGGTGTTGCAGTATATAGATGTTTAGCTCAGAAAATGCTACAGAACTTTTAAGCATAAGACTTCAAGCTTACATACAATAAAAAAGTTAAATCATATGCCAACAAGCACAAGTTTTGTTGAAATGAGACATGTGAAGAGACAACACTGTAAAAACAGAGGAGGAAGAGGAAAGTACAACAGCAGAGAATGGTTGTGGCATTCTATTAGATTCAGGATGACTGGATTCAGCAAGCTGATGATAATGTTCTGTCATGAGTAAGTCACAGGTCTATCTCCTCTGAAATTCTGCATGCATGATGAATGAAGCCATTTAGTACACTGGTACATTAAAGTATTCATGACGTGGCTACAAAAGAAATGTACATATTCTTATACATAATAGAAAGGTGGACAGATATGCAAGAAAACAAAAATATCTCTCTATTGTATCTCTGACTTTTAAAGGACATTTGATACAGAAATACAATAGACTACTCTAGATTTCCAGGGGGTGAGGGTAGTGGGGAGAATCATCATTTAACCCCCCCATACTTGCAAGCTGCGTCCAACAACAGACAGAACAACTTCACATCATAAATACTTTATTACATCAGCTCAGAGTTTCTTCTTAATCAAAACAAGTTTGAAGCTCCAGAGATGGACCACCCTATCTATTACTTGTCTCTACATCAGGCATCAACTGTTGGCTTCTGTTAGAGACAGGCAGTGGGCCAGGGTAGTACAGCATTGGTATTACTGGTGACAAAAATTACATTTCGTAGAAAGAGGGTCTGTTTAGAAAAATGGAGGTCTCTGATACACCTCCCAAAGCAGGCAAAGTTTTCTTTGCTTTTGGATTATGATGCTGAACTCAATACACTCCTGTATGATTGGCATGAACGTTACTACTCAATCTGCTGAAAGATGAGCTAGAAAGAAAGCAACACTCCATTTTAATAATGGAGTAACAGCAATTTAGGAGCATCAGCCCCATATATGCCAATTTAACTTTTTCTGGGATGAAAACACACAAAACTCAACTCTCTGCATGTCGGTTTCCATCTCTGATCATGTACTGATTACAGTCTTCAATCTATTTTAGTATCCCACTTCCCAGAATGACAGAAGTTTTAAAACAGAACTGAGTGACTAAACTTCTAAAACTTTCTCCTCTGTGCCATCTCAGTTTATTTACATGTCCAAGCTTGCATGTTTTTAAATTCTATTTTCAAATTACAAAAAAAACCCAAAAAACCACAACAAAAATATTCTAATAGCTGTACGTTTTTGTACTGTTTATCAGTATCAGTAATCTGAAAATCATGTCACAGTAGTTTAAATTATTCTGACCAAGCTAACTACAAACCCAGTAATTCACAAAATAATAGCACCTATATAACTCTGTGACAGTTACAAGTAAGCTACATGATACGTGTCCTAATTTTTAGATTCAAAATAATTTGCTATATAATAAAGAATTACAAAAGTTAATTTCAACACTTAACACCTCTCACATGGCATAAATAAAAAGCATCAGTCAACATTAAAAACAAAATGCTGAGGCATATTCCTAACTGGAAAAGGCATTGCATGATGATAGTATGCATTATTAGGGAGTAGTCTTTTTAGTCTTTTATTAGTCTTTTTGACTAAAAAGACTAATATGATGATAGTATGCATTATTAGGGAGTAGTCTTTTTAGTCTTTTATTAGTCTTTTTGACTAAAAAGAAGAAAGTACTAACTTTAGAATTCCTGGAGCCTCCACAGACAAATATTCCCAGAAAGGTCCCTAGGGAAAACTTCTGCTTTACTTACACTGGTGACTGTTCATGAAGAGAACCAAAGAACAGGCATACTGTAATAATGCCCAATTTTTATCTGGGAAATACATGCATACACATGATTCCCCTCTTCCTTGAAAAATAACCTCATGTGTTCCAGTGTTCACCATTGGAAATGTGGAGCCATCAAAATTGGTGTCTTCACTGAATTGCCTGTCAAATCTCCCAACAGATTTCTCCTTAATTTTACATCAGCTCTCTGGACAGAAAGAAGAATGAGAGCAGCTCATTTTCTGGTAGTCTTATCAAGCTGATTGCAACCCACTGTTGTATTCAAAGATTTGTGTGTACACATTCTTAAGCACCCTCTTTGGCCTGGAAACACTGACCATGTCCCTTTTAACTGTAAACATCAACAAATAAGGCCATGGAAGTGCTCATTTCATGTACTTTCCCAACTTCCACAGTCCCACAGGGTCTTGGGGTATTCCCCACCCTGTTTGTATTTTCAATGGTTTAGACCTTGAGGAATTCACTGTCTTTGATGTTAAAATCACAGTACACAAAATTAGGTGATTGACTCACATTAGTGTTGTGGGATTAGTGCCTCATCTTCACGGAAACTTACGGTTTATTGATAAAACAAGATAGATTGTCAGATAATAATAGGAAGAGAGTGGTTATTTCACTCCTGGTGGCTTTCTAGTTTAAAGAACATGTAAACACCACCTGCAAATAGACTAGCAATAAACTGACCTTGTAGAGATGAAACTAAAGGATTAAAGAAAGACAACAGAAATGGAGATACAAAGTGGTAACACAGCAATATTGAGAAGGGAAACAGTGGTGGCTCCTGTGAGGCCTCTGTACCCCACCAAGGACGTCCAGGACCGTCCCACACAGAGGGCCTGGCACTGGGGGCAGCCTGACAAACAACCAAAAGGCAAACAAAGTTTTGACCCACTGTTTGCCATCACTGAACTATAGCATCTTATATGTTTCAACTATGAAACATGTGTTCCCCACTATACTGTCTCCAGAGCAGTTGGCCTGCTGGTCTAAATACCAGAAAAGACCATATGGGGAAGGGACAGTTGTCAAATTTCACAATCAATATCTACACTACCTTGCCTTCCTTTGGTGGGAATGTGCAGACCTCAAGGACATGCTTCACAGGCTCAGATGTTGTCTAAGGTAACAACCTAGATCTAATGATTTTATAAATTAGTTGATCTAAAAGCTAGGGAAGAGGCAATGGTATCATTGCAGCACAATGTAAGGGCAAACTAACATGAAGTACCACCTCTGAAAAATCATCACTTAAAACTTTGGATGTAAACCATTTATCTGACTTTAACACACAGATCTTAGATCCCAGTATTGCCAGAAAAGTAATAGCTCTGCAACACAAGCTGCACATTGTGGAATTGCAATATTTTAAAGTTACTAGAATTAATCTTTTTCAAAACGACATCTGTGTTTACAACTCATTTTAAAAAGCTAACAATACTGTCAGCCTGAGTCATTGGAGATGTTTTAAATGAGAGAAATGGTAGAGTTGATCTGAGTAAACAGAACTATTTAGCCAGTCCAACCCAACTGATATTTTCTCAGCCAACACTGTCATGACCCAAACTAATTAAAAATCATAACCAAAATAAAATTAGAAGGGACTTCATTTAATCCAGTTCCCTAAACAGCATACCTATAACTTTCCTGAGAGCTATTTCATCTACTAAAGGCATCCAGTGATGCCTTTTTATTGTGCCCCAGGCAATCTACTTAAATGCTACATTATCATTTCCACTAGAAAATTTGCCTAACATCTACCTTGAATTATTTTCTTGCTGCAATTTAAGGTATTTTTTGTCTGTAGTGGACAAGAAAACTGTGTTATTTCCTCAGGCAAGAGAGAGAAAAGAAATTATTTATGTCTATGCCAAACTGTCTCAAGTTCAGCGTGTTGCAGGGCTGCCATTTTACTGATGACATCTCAGGGCAGTGACACAGACTCCATCAATACTTGGCATGACTTCTTTTTCAGGGAAAGTTTGCTTAGGTTATTACTTTAGCTTCTTTTCTATCAAAACCAGCACAAAGCCTGTTAAGGCAAGCCATGTTAAACTGCACACAAAAGTGACAACTGACACCTTTTGATAAAGACTTGGCTTTTTTACTCAGCATCTAACAAAACCCTAGCTCGAACAACAGACAAGATGTGGGTCCATGGAGTGTATGCAAGTTTGAGAAGAATTCTACAGAAGCAGGCTCTGAGGAAATCAAGAGCAGAGAATGAGGGTTTCTGTTTAGAAACATGAAGTTTCTGCAGTTAAGAAGATATTCACATTTAACAAGCACTTCCTTAGCAATGCTTCAAAAGCAGTTACTTTTACACTCTCTACTTCTGAATCGTTATTAGGAAATATTTCTAATGAACGTCTGCTTTAGGAAACTGCTGCTGTTCACTTGCCTTTTCAAGGATTTCAAAACAGGAGAGTAACTGTTTCCCAATCTTTGGTTAGCTAACCGTTAAGAAACTTTTATTAGCTAGATGGGTTTGGGTTGGAAGGGCTATTTTAGATCATTTAGTTCCAACCCTTGTACCATGGGCAGAGACATGTTCCAATAGGCCAGGCTGCTCAGGGCCCATCTAGCCTGGCCTTGATATTTCCCACTAGGGTATTTTTATTACAAAAATCTATTTGTACTTTCAAAGAAGAGCCAAGTGTTTTCTCAGAGAAATTAGAAACATTTATGAGGTCCTGAACATCTTCAAAGACAACTATAATGCTCTTCCAAAAAAGAAAAAAAAAAAAAAAAAAAAAAAAAAAAAAAAAAAACCCAAAACAAGAACACAAACAAACAAACACAAGCAAACTAATAAAAAGAAGCATGCTTCATCAATGCCAGCTCCTAGTCAAGACCTTGTCTGCAGCTTTCTGTATAGAGAAAGCAAACAAAAAATCTTCAAGATCAATGCAAACCGGTCAACAGAATTCTCAACAAGAGTATGAAACAGGAAGTTGTCCTGCAAATGTTATTCACCAAAACATCTGAGTATATGCACAGACTTCGGCTCTAAAACATCGCCTCAACAAACCAGAGCAGAAGGGTATGACAGCAGTGGCCTGCCTGCCTCTCTCCCAACGCAGTACAAAGATCAGCTGAAGCTTTGTGTACTATAACCGGATAATAGTAGGTGCTTCCTGCCTCTTAGCTGCTGCTCTGATCTGCCAGCTCAGAGGTGATAATCGCTCTGGGAGGCTCTGCTTCACATGTGCCAATCAGTTGCTATGCAGCGAGCCAGGAACAGTTGAGAGCCCAACCTTTAGCAGTAGGAATGGTCCTAAGAATCCATCAGAGGCTCCACCTTGCCACCACAAAACCGCAAATGCTTTAAGCACGTATTGTGGCTGAATACTTTGTATTGTGAAGTTAGAGCCAGAATTATTAGAAATCACTGAGCTCTCCATCAGATAATCCAACAGTGTCTGTATGTCTGGCAAACTGCCAGCTATGCACATTCATTAATGTTTTCTTCCAGCACTGCAGATACAGGTTTGCATTGCTTATTCTCCTTTGCTTAAGGAAGCATTTCTTAAACTGCAGAGCTGTTATCTTTGAAGGGATGACCAGAATATACTGCTGCAACAAGCCATGTCACTTCCAGTATTATTCAGCTTCCATGGCAATGGCATTTAAGCATCTCCCTTCTTTCCTGGTCCTGCAGCGCTTTGCATTCTTACAATTGTTTGGACAAATGCTTGCAGGCACAAGTTGTAAACATGGAAAAGAAAAGCTGCTGACTATATGTTTTTAAAAATGAGCAATTTGAATTGGATCAGGTTAAATGATCTGAAATCCAATTCTAGAATGGCTGTATAGTTTTTCTGGCACAAAGGAAAGAGGAAGAAAAAGGACAGTCAAAACTCTGAAAGTCAATACTGCTGCTGAAGCTCCTCGATACACTCCTATGACTCAGGCCAACAGCAGGGGTGCAGCATAAGACAAGTAAATTAGAACCTACCTATGCAAGCTGACTTGGGGGTTCACAGCAGACAGTGAGTCAGGACAAGATGTGTAGAACATTGGCTTTTTGAAGCACTTAGGTACAGCGATTTTTTCAAAAATAGGATGCAATTTAAGCTGCACTATCATCTTTAGCAAAAGTCCTGGCTTGTCAAAAGCAGCTGCTTTCTACTTCCCTTTTCAATGTCACTGCTTTCTTCCTCCTGGCACTTCCCTCATGCTAGCCCTGCATAAGCTCAGGTTTTGGCTAACAAGCTAGGAGCCTCAGAAACACAGGACAAGCAGATCAACACAAAGGTGGCAGTAGGAATGAATCCAGCTTTCTCAACGAAAGTCACAGTCTGCATGAGTTTGGGTGATGAGCAAACTGCATCCTGACTCAAGACCATGACTTTACTACTGTAAAACACTCTCAGTCGAAAGGAGAATTTCTACACAGTACATTTTGAATGTATATAAAGATTTCACCCAGCTTTTCAGTATTATGCAAGGCTTATCATAAATTTCACCACATTCTCTACGGAACCCACTAGTTCCGAATATGTGGCTTATTAAAACTGCCACATGGAACATGCAGTACTCAACATCCTAATTTACAAGAAAATCTCTCTAAAACAACCAACAAAAAAACCAAATTCTACTCATTCTGGGCTTGGTTATGCCTCAAGGAGTAACAAGGATTAAAGTAATTTAAAGTTGTATAACCAATTAGTTAAACATCAGGTTAATCCAAACACCAAAGCTATGAGTCAAACTCCTCCCCTTGCCCGAAGGCAACCTCCTTTACCTCAAGAGATCCTTCTTTAACCCAGATGATCTTCATTCCTTTATACAGGCTGCAGTCCCTTAGTGCAGGCAAACTATTCCTCATCTCTTATTATGTGCATCTATCCATCCCCCTCCACTCAGCCCAGCAGCTGCCATTTCTATTTCTCCATATTCTGGGGAACCACGACAACCTTGTAAATTAGGGTCTGAACACAGCAGCTATTCCTTCACTCCTTCCAGGGAACAGTACAGGCCAAGAAGCAGCATTCCATGGGCATCAGATAATGCCACTGCATTTAATTTAATGGGAAGAAAGCATATTTCTTCAACTAAAGCTATGCCCATACACAGAATTCACCCAGGGACATACTGTAGGCAAGTAAATTGGAGTTACACAGAATTGTCTAAGCCTAAGCTTGTAGCTGCCACAGTTGGGTCTTTGCAGCCCTCTGAGACACAAACAAACAAACAAAAAATTATTAGGACTCCTAAGCTCTGTTCATAGCATAAGTCCCAAACAATATAGGTAGCTTTTTAAAGTTCTAATTGCAAGGGAAGTTTTACAGACACAGTTTCAATTCGAACCTCACCATGAGAATCACACTCTTTGTACATGAACTTGTTATCACAAAGAGCATAGAAAAAGCAATAAAACTGGGGGGAAAATGTGGGATGTATCAAGCTTGAGCACTTAGGTTTTTCTTACAGTTGTTTTAGAATATGTCCAAGCTCATAAAGAAATTGTTTTCAGCAAATGACTTGTTGGCTGCCCTAATTCTTCAGGTCTAATATGCAAGCAGATTATTGGCTGCTCAACACAGATCAATGGCTGTATCATATACTAGGAAACTCTGAAATGGTAAAAATACCCATACACCAACTGTGAATTTGGTTTTGAACATGTTACAAATATTTTTGTCTACTATAATTATTTTCTTTTATCTGGAAATGAAATCCTGGTATTTATAAAGCTATGAAAATGAAGCATATGAAATTAGATCTATTACCACAGTTCCACATTACAAAAGCCAATTTCTTTACTGAACTACTTGTTTATCATTATATCAAGTAAAGAGCAGACTAATTAAGTTTTCTCCAGCAAATCATTTTCATGTACGTTTTAAGCTTGCTTTATGCAAATTAAAATCTTACCTTTATTAGTAGGACTGCCACAACGTATTCCACTTATGCTTTGGACAAAAATATGTTGCAATGCACTATATATGCAAATAAGCTTTGTTCTGTCATGCAGCATCCGGCAGTTTGATATACAGTCAATTGTAGCAGCACCCAGTCTTTTTAGGGCCCATTTTCTTTGCATAGCAGATGTAAACAGCTCATTTTCCAATAAATACATGTTTATATGGGCTGATTGTAAGTAAACAAAGCCAAACATCTGTTTAGTTATTAGCTTTGGTATCCATTTCTCTAACTTGCATTATCTCACTTAATTATCAACACCAAAGAAAGCCAATAGAAGTCAGACATTTCAAGTTGATGCGGTTAGTACATAAAAGGAAAATAAAAGGAAACACTCAAAGCACTCTTCAAAGACCATCATGCAAGTGTTGCAGAAAGTTAAGCCCATCACCCTTTTTCTGTTTACCCTTGCAAGGACTTGGTTACACGTGCAGCACTCTTTGCATAGCACCCATTTAATCCATGCCACCAAAATGGTAAACTTGGTAGTTACCAATCATTTAGATGGGGTCAAAAGGGCTAATGCCTTAGATTGCTCTTAATCATAAGATATCCTCAGACAAACCTCCCCAGTCTTCATTCTGGCTCTACAAACAAAATCAAGCAGCAGTGAAAATGTAATATCAACTACTAAATTAAAAAAAGAAAAGCAAATAAAAACCCAACATCCCCCCAATCATGTACAGCTTATTTACATATAAAATAAGACTTAAAATATTCTAAACTATATACAGAAGTAAATTCAGTTACTTCACTTAAATCTGTTTCAGCTATTGTCATTCTTTAGGTTAATACAACTTTAATAGGTTTTCCTGAAAGTCCACTGTTAAGAATGCAAATAGAAATGCATCAGAAGAAAACATCTGTAAACAGACTTAAAGTAGATGCATTAAAAAAAAACAACTCTGAAGTTTATTTTTCATTCCTTAACCAGGTAAAGGATATTTGTACCTTAAAAGAGTAAGTTGTAGAGAGTTCTTTAGAAAGCTTCAGTTGTGCATGAAGGAATATTAACTCAAAGATTTTACTTTTTTAAAGAGACTTAAAAGCAGTTGTTCATTATTGGAACAGATTGAGAGTGTAATAGAATAGGATGATACCAAATTTACATATATTTCATTCAGTGATTAACTGTCACACAGTATTACTATTAACATTAATATTAAAATAAGACTTGTTTCATGAAGAAAAGTAAGTTTCATTCAACCTATTATCCTTGAAGTAATTCAAACAATTTAATTCGAAATTCATATTTATTAAGTCACCGTTGTTACTTGCTGAGTAGTCACTTTCATGTCATATTGCTTAGTGCAAAGAAGTTCAACATTTTTACTTTAATCAATCCATCTGTTAATCAAACATACTTAGAATTCTCAAAGAGTTGTGAACAATAGGTCTTAGACTTTTTTCTGCTTTTTAATATCAAATTTTCAGCCTTTATAAAATTTAATATACAGACTTTTATTGTATCTTGATATCCATCACCAGAACTTCTATCGTTGCTAGACAGCTTGGCAACAAAAAATATAGCTTCTCCCTTAAAAATAAATAAGAGCCCTAAAACACATACCAGCAATGTGCCCCAACATCTGTACAACACACAGAGAAGACCACAAAGAAATGAGAATCTAAAACCAAACACAACAGGATGCCTCCTGGGGACATTCGTATTCTCTTCACCTAATAATTCCTGGCACTCTAAGACCATCTTACAGGTAGTGAAAATTCTAGGAAAGGGTAGTAGCACTGCAACATGACACATCATCTCAGACAACACAGTAAAAATGGAATTTTCTCCTCACAATCTCAAGATCAAAACATTAACATTGCTCTTTTCAACATTTGGCCACATCCAGTGAACTTGTTCTATTAAAATGCAGATTAATGTGAGCATTCAGAAAGAGCACCTGATTTTGAAGATAAGATACTCCTTACTCTCAAGCAGCCTTCTGCAATTGTTCATTGAATTTACAACATTAATTGACGAACAGCACATGACTAAACTCCTGAAAACAGCTATGGCACATGCAGCCATGCTAAAATTTTCACTGCATCACCCTGACACAGTGCTGCTATTGCTGAGGACAGAAGAATGTCTCTGGAAAAGAATCTATCAGTTCAATGCACAGAATTAATGCACTCTTATTAGAATTATATTCTACAAAGAGTTCAGTGTATTGTTAATATACCCTCAACAGTTCTACAATAATTACTTATATCAATAAATGATCAAATTCACAGTTTGCAAACTGATCAGTATTGGAATTCACAGAGAGGATACTGAATAGTTATGGGACAGCAAAGTCTGCTTATGCTAGTTTGTCTTATTTTTAATTGAAACTTTCTGATGTTTCAATTTGCAAAGCTTAATGAATGCATATTTAAAACTTTTATGAAAGACTCCTTCCTCAACTTGTTGAGTCTTAAGATCTTCTAATTTTGATTTATTTGAAGTAATAGAATTAGTCACATCTTACATGCATACACACTTAAACAAACAAAGAAATAACAACCCAAAAAATCAGACTGAGCATAGGAAGAGGTCAAAGCATGATATGCTAACTTCCAGGATACTCAAGGCCACTTTTTCAAGAAGATATTTCAATCTGCAAGTGTTAACCTCCTCCTCCCCCATTACTACTTGGGAAAAAGAGATGCAGGTTCTACTATTCATCTCCTGGAGTACTTCCTATTGCTTTGAACATGACAGTATGATTTGCTAAGTATTTGCAGAAAAGCCTGCTGCACAGTGCAAGGACAGTTTAAAATTATCTATTCAAAAAACAGAAATATCAAAGCTCACAGAGTTGTCTGCTACAATTAAATTCAGTCTTTAGAGGTTTGTTCCTAAGAGCTGCATGCAGCACTCCAGGTGGAGTCTCACCAGAGCAGGGTGAAAGGGCAGAATCCCCTCCCTTACCTGCTGGGACACTGCTACTGATGCAGCCCTGGGTAGAACTGGCTTTCTGGGCTGCAGGCACACATCTGTGTGGCTGGCCACATCCAGCCTCTCAGCCACCACACCCCCAAGTCCTTCTCAGCTGCTCTTGACCTATTCATCCTCGAGCCTGTACAGATACCAGGGATTGCCTTGACCCAGGTGCAGCATCTTGTACTTGATCTTGTGGAACTTTGTGAGATTCCTATGGGCCCACTTGTCCAGCTTTGTCTGGGTCCCTCTGGATGGCATCCCATCCTTCATGAGTGTCAACTGCACCATTCAGCCTGGTGTCAACTGCAAATTTATTGAGGGTGCACTCAATCCCTCTATGCCATTAACCAAGACATTAGACACCACTGGTCCCATTACTGACCCCTGAGGAACACCACTGAAATTCACTGGGACACCAAGACATTGACCACTATCCTTTGCATCTAACTGCCCACCCATCAAACCCACCCCTCCTGAATTTAGAGAGAACAGCCTTATGGGGAACTGTGTCCAGATAAATGACATCTGTAGCCCACCCCGGTCCACTGATGTAGTTGCTCTATTAAAGAAGGCCAATCCATAGAAGGGGTTGGCAGGACTTGCCCTTGGTGGAGCCGTGCCGGCTGTCCCAAATCACCTCCCTGTCTTCCACGTGCCCTAGCACAGCTCCAAGGAGAATCTGTTCCATGATCTTTCCAGGTATAGACAGTGGTCAGGATGACAGCTTGGCAGTTTCCAGAGTCCTCTTTTCTATCCTTTTTAAAAATGAACACAAAGCTTCCCTCTTCCCAGTCACCTGGGACTGCATCTGACTGCCACAACTTTTTAAGTATCATGGAGAGTAGCAAACACTGTAATAGCACTATAACCCCTTTCTTCTATAAATACATCTCCAGAGACTGAGTTCAGAAATGCATTTTACAAAATCACCAGCTACCAAAACACTACAACTTGTTCTTCTGTGAGTTGGGAGGGATTCCAAATCCATAAAAGTTATAGCTATTTCCTAATCCCTAAATAATGAACAATCTATCATTTCTCATTCACAGTAACTCTCATAGGTCCCCATATATGTATCTTCTAAAATGCAATTGTAGATCATTATCTGTGCCTAAAATCAAGCTGATACATGTCTTAAAACTGAGTGACCAACTGACCAACAAAGCTGATCACCCAAAACTGTGATGGAAGTCATGTGAAGAGCAGAGGAAAGTTAAGGCAGTTGGATCTCCATGATAATAAAGATTTCATTATTCATTTTTGTTTCACATTCAGGGGAACACAGGTTCCCCTGTGTGGCAAATAATGCCACTGCCAACTTAGAAAGGCAGTCTATTTCAACAGTCCATATTTAAGAAAGAACATTAAGTGAAGACTGAATTAATTGCATTCATTGCAAAAAGTTTCTTAGGCAAATGGTAATAAAAAAGGTGCTTACGAAGGCTGCTTCCTAAACCAGACAAAATCCCTTATACTCCCACCCACTGGAGGCTCTAACATAAAAGAATTTTCTCTTGCCAGTGCTAATGGCAAAATGAAGGAGTTTTGGCATATCTCAAGAACAACTAATACCAGTATTATGCAGACCTTCAAACCTATTTTTTCATTTCATCGCCAATAAGAAAATTGTCATGGCATATGCAGGAAATTCACCAGAGTTTCATTTCCAAAGATGCTCATTCTAAAACGAAACACTTCAATCTATGCAGCAACCCTCAGCATCTAAGGCAAGTCAGCCAACATGAACACTGTCGGCACCCTTCTGAATACAGGATGAAATAGGTTTGAAATAGCAAAGAAAATAAGGTTAATTGATAGCTTATCTCTTATTCTTCATGTGGAAGGACAGTAAATACTGCCTGAGGCCAAACTGCAAGAGCCTAAGAAAAAAAAATTCACACAGCTTTTAGGTTTTTGATCATTACTGAAGTAGTAACACAAGCAAGTGTGATTTGTGAACAGACTCAATGGCCTTTTTATTTAGATACCTCTTAAAAATATGTATATTTTTAAGTATTTAGATGTTCTGCAATCAAATACTAAAAAACACACAAAAATTCTACAATAGAATAGTGGTGGAAAAAATAGAGATAATTTCCAAAATACTTTTCTAAAACTTACATATGATAATCAACAAAACTCATTTTTATTCATAGCCAATGTTTAGGAAATTTTTCCTACTTCAAATGAAGATGAGCAACTCTGTACAGATTTGCTTTAAAATATATACATGACTGCTCAGTTTAAATATTAGTATTATTAACTCCTTGATTTTAGCATTTTAGTACAGTAAATGACCAAACTTCCAAGCACCATACTGAGTTTCTCAAGCCAGAGCAATTATACTTTTCAGAGAAATAAATCAAATTCTCTCTTTTGTATAGCACATTATCATTGATAGTTTCATGCTTTAAAAAATTCAAGTGTCACAAAATGATGCACAGGCTTATCTTTTAGCTGTTCCACACATCACATGTATATATTTAATCCATGCAACAACACACTGCACCTACCAATTTCTTTCAGTATAATTGAGCTGTTCACAGAAGCAAAAACCACCTTTTCAGCAGTGCCTGCCTTTGTAATCACTAGCTAAGTATTAAAATCTCTCTAGCAAACAAGATATAAAATTATCAGCGACATCCTTTTGAACAGAAGCATTTCTACAACAGAGTGATATGAAGAATGGAGGCACTGGAGTTAATTATCTTTTACTACCCTTCCTCTGGGTACCACTGCCAGTATTGATGACTGACTGTTAATAAGTTATCAGGTGATAACAAATATGGGGGAGGGGGTAGGGAATGAACACTTGAACTAAGTACATTCCTGAAGAACTAACAAGAATGTGAAGCTGAGAGGGGTTTAGCAAATTAGCATGTTCCAATCACACAAACTGTAGCAGTTAGTAGGGGGACCTCACAGCAGCAAGAACTTTATGACAAACTGAAGTAGGTGCTCAGACATAGAAGTACATACTGGAAAACTTCCACAGAAAATACAAGTAGGCAAGGCTATTAAAACTAATTCACTACTCAGCAATTTGTGCCTTAGCATACTTCCTCTTAACATTACACAAATAGTTACCTAATGTATCTGTAATGATTTTCTTTTCTGTAAGTATTCCTTACAGATCTTCATCTTTAAGGTACTTCATACACCAATGCATGTAGCATTATTAACTAAGAATGTTGTGTATTCAATTAATAATATTGTGTATTCAACTATATATATGTATGTGTGTATATATGTGCATATATATGTGAGTATTCAGGGCCAAATAAAAATCACTTTGTTGCATATAATTAGTATCTGACATGGTCAAAAACAAACACATGACAACCCTGCTAAGAAATATGTTCTGCATTTGGAATCACACCATGTTTCAGGCTGGTAGTTTTCAAGTATTCTGGGAAGCAGATAACTCAAAGTTAAAAAATTAAAAAATCTCCATATGAGAGAAACTGTTATTTTAACAACTCTCTATATCAAATCCAGCATTTACATAGCAGCAGCTGATACAAAACCAAACTTCTACAGAAAAGAGTCCAAATTTATTGGAAGCTCAATTTAAATATGAACCCAGACTTTTACAGGGCTTATAAACTAAAATGCAGATATAGGGAATGCTGTGATAAACTGCTAGATTTCAGGTTAATCAGAATTCTTTAATAAATATTGACAACTGAAAATCTCCTAAAGATGGGGAAAGGAAGGGTAATCAGAGTAATGGTACCAGGGCTAGGGAAAAGTATTATATTGAAAAAGTGATATTCCCCTTTGCATAAGATTTTAACTTGAAGTTATATTAATATGAAATTACATTCTCTGTAAATAGAGAAACTTCTCTTGGAAATGTTGCTTGGAAATAAAAATAGTAATGAACACCTAGAAATATATTTAGTTTTTTTCTTTAGAACAGCCCCACAAAAATAGTAAAAATAAAGTTCAAAAACAGTAACAATGAGAAAGAATACAGTTATTCTACTTTATGTACAATTAACTGCATTTGCAGGAGACAAACTGGAATATATAGCTCATCTGTTATATCTGTTCTCATATAAAGAGCCAAAGATTTTAAGAGAATAAAGAGATTATTTTTCTCCCCTCTTTGTAAACTCCAACAGGACTCCTGGTTAAGATAATTCCTACAAAGAGTAAAGAAGGACTTAAATTGAATCAGAACACAAGAAGTAAATAAGTGCATATATTTCCTTTCTAGAAAAATAAGGTAGCAAATCTGTGTGTAATGGCTGACCTTGTTCATGACAAGAACTTTATTGTGCAGTGGATCTGCCTGCACTCTGAAGGGATTACAAACGGCTACCAGGGTAAAGAACACCATGTGTTTCCCCATCCTACTAATATTATGTCCAAGAAAAGATTACCAAGTGCAACACAGAAGGCTTTTAAGAGAATAAAGCAATTAATTCACAAGAGAAAATAACAAACTGAAGGTTCACATAGGGGGAAAAATAGAGCAACCTGGATCTATATGGAATCTGGGCAGTAAACTTCAGTACACTTTAAAATATAAAGGTGAACCATCCCTCTTAAACCATATGTTCCACTGACTTGCACACAAGACTGATGATTCCCCCAGCATACCAGAATCTTTGATTCCCATTTAGACATTCAAGGACCTTAATGGTGTACATTTCAGTAAGAAAAAAAAAGCCAAACAAAATCAAATAAACCCAAAATAACCAGCATAGGATGGAGAAAAATGGAGAAATTATATTAAGTTTTTCTATACCATTGAACCCTTTCACATCAAATGTTTTTTAAAAAATGGTAGACGTGCAATCCATCATTCAATGATAACAGCAAATAACAAAAGCATTCAAAGTGAAAAAACAATGTTCTTATACTTTATTTTTTATGCTTCTATGGCACTACTATTACTGCTTTGTCACTTGGAAATGCTCCACAGTAAGCAGCCTACAGCAGAAAAGCAGGTCTAAGAACTAATTAGAACTATACCTGAATGAGTCTCAAAGAAGAGAGTCTAGCTTCTGGATTTCAGCAATGAAACAGTAAAGAAGGGAACATGCATCAGGTATGACAAAAAAACTAATGGTTAATAAATAAAAAGAAGGAATGAAAGACACATGAACAACACTAAGTTAAATTAGCAAGATCTACAATTATCTAGGTATAAACACAAAAGAGCCACTTGCATTTACTAGCAGAACATGAAGTCACAGTAGGTTACAACACGTACACATGCCAAACCAAATGAAAATAACAGGTAACATCATCCTATTGCACACTTAGGACAACTAGCTAAAACTACATGCTAAGCATGCTAAAAAAAATACCTTCTAGAAGCTTAGAGTAACAGGAGGTTTTTGAGTCACAGCCTACCATGCTGACACTTTGGCCAGAGAAGGTGGATTTGCTTACCTCCTGTAAAAGATCTGCTTGTTCGATGGCTTTAAGAACATTTTTCTTGGAAGTCTCCTGAACTTCCCCTCCTAAAAGGAACTCATCCAGAATGAAATAGGCTTTTTCAAAATTGAAGATGATATCAAGTTCACACACCTAAAAAGAACATCAAGCATTATTGCAAAGTGGGAGGATACTCTCACTTGAGGTACATCCTCTCACAAAGCTTAACTTATTCACAGCTTCACTAAACTTTCCCAAGCCAAGACATTAGCCTAAGGCTGTAGCCTTGTAAGGACTGGGGCAACAAAAAAAAAAAAATAATCACACCTTGGAGGAGAAGAAAAACCTATCATATTTTTTGCTTGAGTTAAAAACAGGTACAGCAACCTCTGAAAAACAGCTTTCACTGTTAAAAAGGCTTCAATTCACAGCAGTCTTCAAGACAGCTCTTCACAACACAAGAGAATATTCCCTAGAAAAGTTCTCTTGTTGCCTGCAGTATGCAAAGGCAGCTCACACAATCTTACAGAAAAATATGAAAACAAGTATCTCAAAT
Organism: Phylloscopus whistleri; assembly: GCA_017589585.1. NCBI lineage: Eukaryota > Metazoa > Chordata > Aves > Passeriformes > Phylloscopidae > Phylloscopus > Phylloscopus whistleri. The sequence continues at coordinate 2,743,984 of JADMLD010000552.1, read as the reverse complement.
CTGTTGTTCAGTCTGTGCATTTCATAGTCAGGAGGACAATGAAGGAAGGCAGAGTGAGCACCAGTTTTTCTAGGAGTGCTCATGTACGTTACTACAGCTGTTTGTGTTTGCTCTCTGGGTAAGCAGATGCCTCTCTCGCCTTTCCTTACCACTCCTGCCATTTCACAACCAACTGCCTCCTGTGGAAGCAGATGTAAGAAGTGCTCACATGAGAGCAGTACCAGGGAGAAGAAAAGCTTCCTGCTAAGAGTAAGATTTTATCTGACCCCAAGTGAAACTACTATGAAATGAAACAAATACAGGCAATTAACACCAGATTAATAACAGTTCTTCTCCAAATCAATAATTTAATTTTGTATTTTAATACAGGCAACCATCAGTTTAGTTTGGCTAAGCAAGCCACACAATGTATTAAATGCACCTTTTCAATTACTAGTTGGTTACATTCTTGTAAAAGTGCTGTGGGCATAAAACTAAAGGACAAAATATATAGAAACTAACTCACACTGCCAAAATACTTGTCAAGAAGTTCTACATAGCGATGAATTATTTCCAGAGTTATTAGCTCATTGTCCTGATCTTCAATAGCACAGCAGAAATAGAGGCTTGCATATCTGTAACAACAAAATAATCCTGATGTTAGTGTACGAGCATAAGCAAAATGAATGCACTTGAGGAGTATCACATTCTCAGCAGTCCTTCATACTCAAGTTCAGCATATTGGTACTCCAAATCACAACCAAGTCCTTAATCACAGCCATCCTTAAGCTGACAGAACTAAAACAGCCAAAGAGATGGCTGGAAAACTAAACAGATTTGATTTTGGGGTATCATGGAAGAGTTCTGAGATACTTTCTCCTCTCTGTAACATCCATACACCAGTATATTAACTGATCCAATGTTAAACTTTCATCATATAAGCTATACACAGATATTAAAAACCATAGAAAATGCCTCAAGAAGGATAAACTGAATTAGCAATTAGGGTTTGGTCTTTATAGAGAATTTAGAAATTTAAAAAAAATCTCCAAAACCAACAACAATGTCATCTACCCCTATTACTACTACGTCAACAACTCAAACCCTACTAGCTCTCCCGGCATCAGACTGATGAGAGGCCATTAAATAGTTTCTAGCAACCCACTTCCATCTTAGAAGACAGGGAAGTCATAACTTCAATATGACCGAGTTCCACTTTAACAAAAAGACCATCCAATTCTACTGCTCTACCACACATTTGTTCAAGTCATGTTTAAAGAAAGCTGATAAAAAAAAAAAGCAGGAATGAAAGCTGAAAATCCCATTTAGTATTTTCTAACACGCCAAAACCATATGCCTTTCAGTCACACATGGCACAAACCAGATTTCAAGTACCACCTGTTCTAGCTGCTAATTTACATGAGCCAGAAACAGCTTTTGTTTGCCTCTTTAGAGAGGACAACAGGCCACGTTAAGCACTCCCGAGTAGCCAGCCCTACTGAAAAAGAAGTCATTCAGATGTGAATACCTAGTTTAAAGTGCACAGTTGTTTCCCATAGAGAGAAATCCATGCATCTTTTAAACATTACACATATTTTATCAGCTGGGACTTGACAGACTTTTTGGCTAGAAGTTCTGAAAAAAACCCCACTGTATTTTCAGCTATGTTGAAATCTGTCTCCTAGACACCTATCCAGTACCACTTAATATCTGAAAATGTCCCCCCTTCTCCTACTCTGCACCAAATCAAACTGTTACGGCTTCAACATTAATCAGAACAGCTTTTATACAAGGTTTTATACAAAATCTTTAAACTATACTATATATACTATAAAATATTACTGTCTATCCTACCACAAAACACGATGGGGGAGGAGAGGAAGACACCTCCATTGAAGGACACCTTCAATCCCTCTCTCTTACATCTCTTCACCACAGGGATTCATCAGCTCATCAGAAGTTCTATCTGAGCACAGTTCTTTTGATTTTACATTGTTCTGTTTATGCCTCACTAATTTTTCAAGGATATTTACAGTCATTGTAGTAGCTTGCAATATTCAATGTGTATAAGGAACCTAAACTATTTTAAAAAGTTCGGAAAGAAATATTATAAAGAAAAAAATGCTTTCAAACCTACTGAGGAATTTGTAAGTCAGGCTCCATGTTATCATATTTCATTGTAACAAAAAAGAGCATCGACACATTATTTGACATTTACACTAATCACCAGCACTCTGGCCAAATCATATAAACAAAGCCTTTCATCACCTTCAGATGAGCAGCACTGATTATGATGAAGTGCAGTTAAACTGTTTCCTTACAGTGCTTAAACACAAGTTGAACCACGTACCAGCAGACCTTACCAAACCAAATTTGATTCAAATATTTTAAGTTTATCCACATGGGACAGTCCCTCTCTGCTCCCTCAGTACTTAAGAGTCTCTCTTGATGCACAGAACTATTTTATGGGAAAAAGTGGGAAGGGGACAGAGGGAGACCAACATAAAACTTTCTCAGAAAATGGTCTGCTCTCAGTGTCCTCATTTAAAAGAGACCGTAACATACTTTCAAAAGACCGTATTTGGCAGCTAGCAAGTAGACTGCACATTCAAGCTCTGCCAACTGCAGTTCTGGAGAAGTAAGACCAAGAAACAAAAACCACTCAGTGGGTATCAACAAAAAATGGAGGCCTGGGTATCTATTATTATATGCAGAGAATATTTTGGTGTTTTGTTTGGTTTTTTTTAAGTAGCAACCATGACTAATGGATCACTACTCAACAAAAGAAAACAAATGCAGATTTAATAAGCCTGAATGGCAAATGGCAGGAGAGTATAAACAAGTCATACCAAAGGGCATGAGCATACTACAAAGGAATGCTTCAGATCCAAATTCTCAGAAGCATTATTTTAATTTTTTTCCCCTGCAGGAAGGCCTTCAGAAAAAGTGTTCTCTTATAATCCACGGCAGAAAACTGGAAGTTTTGCCAAGTGTAGAAGTTTACATGGACAGTACCCACACAAAGCCAAGTAGATTACTTGGGCTCAAAAAGATTTCTGCTCTGCAAGAACAGCTTCTTCCTAATGAGCCTGACAGAAACCTTGCATATGCACCCAATGAAAATGCAAAACCTGACAGAAAAGTACATAGCCAAAAGTAAATAAAGTGCAGTCTTTAAGAAACATTCTGCCTTTTCTGTTCCTATTGCAGTTTTAGTCTTTTTTAATCTCACTAAGTATTATTAAAACAATCTTCAGACTCAACTCAGCTGCTTACCCTCACTTAGGAAAATATTTTACAATAAATACCCTCCACTTATCAGAAAGCAGACCAAAACCAGAGGGGCCAAAAACTGTTTGGACAGAATCACCCAAAAATGTAATATAGGATTAAAGAACAAAAAGGTAACACAGCAGGTATAAATACCTATGCAAATTCCTGCCTTCAGACAGATGGCCTCAGGGTTTTTTTTAATAGGAAACAAATCCATGCATTTTCCCCTCAAGAGCTGCAATAATTCAGCAGTGGTAAGCCTCAAAACAGGCAGGCAATGTTTCAGCAGAGTTTTCCTCTTCTGTTCTCCCAGGCAGGTTCAATAACTGCTGAGAGATCAGGTCACTGTGGGCAGAGCAAAACTTGCAAATTCTACCAGCTCAGTGGTATTCTCCTTCTAGATGAGAAAACACCTGCTTGAAGTCATCCCTGGAAATTCATCCCTGGAAATTCATCACCAGGTAAGTCTGTCAGCATCTAAGTCACTTTGCATGTAGATCCCAACTGCGTGAGTTTAAACCTTACAAAGTTTGGTACAAACAGAACTGAACTCTAAAACAAGGAGGAGGCAGACAAGTGTTTAATGAGCACAAGAATCTGTGATTTGCTGACCAATGAAAATTGGGACCACTAATAAGCTGTGCTTGACAAGTTTTTTTCTTGTCCCACAACTTTACACATTTCTTTAATAAAACATGAACTTCTGAGGCTCCAGGACAGAGTCTACCAAAGTGAAGCACTCTTCCAGTTTCTTATTTCAGCAAGGCTGTAGCCCCCAGCAGTTTTAAAATGAACAAGAATTTGATACTGCTAATTCTCTAAGAAAAAGCTGTTGCTTCTTGATACTGAGGTCCTCCTAGTGCCACACAAACTAGAAGACCTGATCTAATTAAAATTATCAAGCCCAAGTATCTAATTCACGATAATCATTGCATTGTGCCAGTTTTACAAAGGTACCTAATCAACAGTAATACTTTTAAGAGGTACAACTGGCTGCTAAGTTATACATAAGGAAAAAGAGGGATCATGCCAAGCTGGGCACATCCCCTGGCCACATGGCTGTACCCTCAGTTCACGATACCTTAAGAGGCACAATACCTGCACAATGGGCTCTTTCATTGCTCCTTTCAGTGGAGGGAGGGTAGAAAGAAAGTTCTAAAACTTATTCTGCTGTAAGTCTTTAACATAACCTCTGATTATGGTTATGTTGTGCAAAAGTAAAAGACAACTACCACATCAAGAGCAGCAAAAGCTACGGTAGTTCCATAGTATCATACTCCAAATACAGTTCCAAACTGACACATAAAAGCAAAGCTACAATCCTTAATCAAATAACTAATCAACAATAACTAAGTCCCATGAATGCAGTTAACCAAATGCTAACAAAGTAAAACTTACATAAAATAAGTTTTTCTCCAAGTTCTGATTTTGTCTGCAATCTACTATACAAGGAAAATAACTCATATTGCCAGAAGCTAAAATAGTGAACAGAAGCAGTCTTAAAAGAGAAAAAATATCCACATCCTAAGTTCCTTCTTTAGCAAAATTAGAAATTTTAACATTTAACACATTTTTTCTGCCACAGGGAGAAAGCTGCATGAATTTCTTCCCTATATGCTCCAAAACCACTGTTACTTTTTAAATGACAAAATGAGAAGAGTAAACACGTCAGTTGTGTTTGTTAAGTTTCTAATCAGCTGTCTGCAGATGACTCCTCCTCTATTTTCATAAAGTGCAATTGTTGTTGGCTTCCCATATTTAATTTTTTATTCTCCCAGCAAGTCACTTCAAATCTTCTTCTTCTTGACGTTAGAAGCTCACATCCTCTTTTTAATCTTCTGGGGTCTATCAGCCTGAAAAACTATCTTTCAAACCAGCTACAGAATACATATGAGCCAATTCATGCACCAAGACAAAAGCTAGGCACCTTTCTGTCTGTGTTTTGTAGTGCTGAAGGAAAAAAACTTAGGAACGCAATGACTGAGCCTGTGCTGCAACCGTTATAAATCTGTGTTACATGTATGAAATCAGAGGGAAACAACAGCTACATCACTTACATTTAGATGAGTTTTAAGGTCTATTTCCTTGAAGATTCAGAAAACATCCTATAACAATGAAATGCTACAGGGCTAAGGAGGTTAATCAATATAGTCCAGCAGTCTTAATACATGTTAAGGAAGCTAAAGCTACTGTCTCACCAACTTCTGGATTTGAGTTCCTGCAAAAAGGTATGATGAGACCCTTGAATATACTTCTGATGCTGCCAATCATTCTTTCAGCTGCAACATCTAGGTTCAATTCTCCTACATGTGAACAGCAAACGCACTCTAAAAACAAAAACAGCACTTAAATTTCAGTAATTCAAGACTCAAAATAGCAACAGGCACATACTTTTATAACTTGTATTGAAAAACATTTGCACCAGCAGGTTCAGATCCTTCCCAGCAATAGATTAGACAAGAACAAATCTTAGCAGAAATCCTCCAGAGATGCTCAAGAAGAACTGGGAGCACCTTTTGCAATTTCACAAGTCACAAAGTTCCTTCTGGTGTGTTGCTCTTTTAGCCACCACCTTTTCAGCTACAAAAAGTCACCCTTTACAAAGAAATCATACTAGTTGGTGCTTTAATTATGGTGCAATGATGGGAACAAGCCCACAAACCTAAGAGCTGTCAGTGTTACCAGATACAGACATTTAAACTATCACCTCTTATACCTAGTCCTTCTGGTGATGTTTCAGTCAAAAAAGAAGTTGAGAAGTTCATTATCTTGGTACAAGCTCATCTTTAGCAGTTTCATAGGCTCTCTGTGCCAGACTGGTCTGCAGAGAGTGAAATAAGCTACTGCAGTCAGCTGTGCACACCAGCAGTCCAGCAGACTGCAGTATTTAGACCATTTTTAGCCAGACATAGACATCTCCCAGCAAATTTCTTCATTTTCCTTGACCACGGGACCCATAACACACCACTGAGATGCAAGAACACCACAACTTTCAGCAACTCAAGCAGTCCTACCCAAATTTCCACCAGCTCCTTAGACACAAAAGGACATGGCAAGTAGCTGTTAACAGCAACAAACAGGGAGGGGAAGCAGCAGTGTGGAATTATCCCCAGAAAAGCTACAGTTGCTCAAGACTGGGTAAGGAAGGAAACAGATGGGCCTACTAATGCCTCATTTTTTGATTTAGTCCCATGAATGCCCAGCTGAAAAGGCACATGCAGGCAAGGAAGCACAGCAAGTGTTTGAGCAAGCTTATCTACATACACATTCAAGGAGTTTTGTGAGGAAATCAAGAAGCTGAAGAAACTCTGTATGCTATCAGCACAGCCTCATGCATTGTTTCTCCTCTTTCCTGCTCATGGTGAAGAACTACAGGCAGACCACCGATACTCACACACGTCTTTACACAAACCAGAGTATATATGAGAGCTGCACTTAAAGCATCTAAACATATTTGATACTACCCAGTTGTTATCCTGGAAAAGAGTCACAAACTCCTCATTTCTGGTCCAGCCCTTTCTGTCCTATCTAGAGGGAATACAGTAATATTTACTGTGCGGCACAAATTATCCATCATCTCCACGAGGAAACAGAAATGCATAAACCTTCTCAGCTTTACAACTAACTAGGAAGAGAGATAACTCAAGGCTTTGTAGCATCACCTTTAGCTGGAAGAGATGCAGCCTACCACATCAGGAGGAGGATTACTACTATTTCTGGAGAAGAATTATGGTCACACCATTACACTGCGATACATTCTAAAGATCAACACAAAGCTAAAATATGCTTGCCAAATACTCCTAGAAAGGTTAGGGAACAACTGAAAAATGAAATTATTGCAAAGAAAATTATACAGCACTTCCACCAAAAGAAAGCTAGTCATGATTGTTTCAATTATGAAAAATCACTTTTTGTACTTACATAACAAACAAACAAACAACAAAAAAAACCCCACCCAAACAAACCCCAACAAGTACTTTGAAAAATTACTTCCTTATTTCTATGAGCCTTTAAAAGCAAGTTACATTTTCAGGTGATTTATGAAGCCACTGCTTGAGGTAAATATTTATAAAATGTTTACACTTATTAAATCTGAAATACATACATATATGAAGCATATATGTACTGTGTGAACCTAAAAGAAGTACCAAGAAGAACTGCCACTCCTTATGAAAATAGGAGGAAAGCTCATTTCTTCAGTACATTTCTAAATGCATGAGTGATTTTCCACACATGAATGACTCCCGCTTGGTTATCAAATTAGATTCAAGGGAAAAGTCAGTCTTCCCTGTAACCAGCAGAGGGAAGGGAAAAAGAAAAACAACAAAACAAAAACAACCTTCATTATTTTCTTGCTACTTAATACTCAGTTTGTAATGTATGGCAATTACGAGGTTAGTGAGACAGAACCACCTTTTGTAGACAATCTTCAGGTCTCTCCATTCCAGGAAGCTGCACATTTTCGGTTTGCGGGCTAATACTGTTTGAACAAGTTCCCTTGTGATTTTCTTCTTTTCTTTGTCAGATAATGGGACATACCACTTCTGGAGTCTCAGTTTCCCCTGGCGACTAAAAAGCAACATAAACTGCATCTGTTGAATTGGAAGGAGGGGAAAAAAGAAAAGCATTAATCTCAGTCTCCGAGTTTCGAAAAGATCTCACTGAGAAAAAACGAAGAGGAAGCAAGACGGACATCCAAAACCCTAATTACATTCTGTATTTCTATAGCACTGGCAGATGTTACACAAGATTTGATAGCAGCAATGATACAAAGCATTCTGCTGAGCAAGGTCAGTCAAGCCAAAGGCAGAAGAAAGCGCACACAAGTTTCAGAAAGGGTGTCAGAACCGTCGGCTGGCGAGTGAATACACCCCAATTTCAGACCAGCCACGTCCAGCACCAGCACGGTTCCATTTGCGTTTTCTATCCAAAATGACAGAAAAACAGCACAGCAGACTCTTGCAATACCCAACCGCATTTCCAATTTACCGGATCAGAGCCTTACAGGAGCAATTTGCACTAAAAATCTTTCCGAAAAGCCTCGGAATACTTTAAAAGACATCAAACCTCCCAGCGGAGAGTCCTATGGCACAGAAAAGCCCAGTCTTTTCCCACGTTACACAAAAGGAGAGATTAAGTGCTTTCCCTGCGGTCCTATGTTCCAGGTCTCGCTTCCTCTACAGGAGTGATGTTGCAATTATATTTTAAGAGGAACTTGCCGGGCTGTGTTTTCCAGCAGCCGTAACATTAAATGAAACGGCTCGGGCTTTTTTCTTTTGCCTTTTTGCTCGAAGTTGTATCGGGCTGGGGAAGTTTCCCAGGCAATATGACAAACATGAAATACGATGCGAAAGCCCAGCCTGGTCCCGGGTGACAAGCGTGAGCAGCGCCAGCCGCGACGAGCGGCGGCCGCGCCCGCAGCGGCTCCGCGGTGCCAGGGCGGGGGCAGAGCCCCGCAGCCCCCGCAGCCTCCCAACATCCCGCCTCGCCTCCCCGCCGGCCCCAGCACCGCCCCGGCTCCCCCCTCGCGGAGCGGGCGGCTCAGGAGGCGAGCCGGGCTCCGAGCGGCTGTGCTCACCGTGCCCGGGGGATAGCGGAGCTGAGGCGGAGGAGAAGGAAGAACCTCTGCCCAGACCGGCACCCCCGCTACTGCCGCCGCGGCCGCCGAGCGGGACTGAGGGAAGGGTCGGGAGGGGACGGGAGATGCCGCCGCCGCGAGCGCGCGCGCGCCTCAACGGCCGCCCCCCTCGGGCAGGTCAGGGGCGGGGCCAGGATCGCGGGGGGGCGGGGCCGGATTGGAGGGGGCGGGGCCCGAGCGCCGCCGAACAAAACTTTATCAGCTGCCGCGGAGGGGGGACCTGAGCGAGCTCGGCCGTCACCCAATCGGAGAGCTCAGCGCGCGGGCGCGAGGGAGGAGCGACGCGGTTTTGGACCAATGGGAGGCAGCGAAAGGCGGAGAAGGCGGAGCTGGTGTTGGCGGCAGGAGGGGCTGGAGCAAGGAGGGGCGAGGCGGGGTTTGGATGCCCTAATCCGCGTGGCCCGAATTGCGATAGGGCAACTGCCGGCGCGGCAACAGCCAACCAGGCGGCGCGGTGCAGATAGCGGTCCGTGAGCAGCCAATGGCCTGGAGCGGCACGGAGCCGGGGTAATGACATCAGTCAATCAGGCGCCCGGAGACTGAGGCTCCTCCCCCGGCCCCGCCAGCCCCGAGTAAGGGAGGGGCGGCCGAGCCGCGCATGCGCCGCCCGGTGTTTGCTTCCAGCACGTGCGCGCCCGGGGGGCGGGGAGGGAGGGGGGCGGAGGCTGAGGGGGTGCGCGCCGGGCGGTAGTGGCGGGGCTGCCTGTGCGGGGACCGAGCCTGGGAGGGGATTGTCCTTCTGAGGGGACCGAGCCCGTGAGGGGATTGTCCTTCTGAGGGGACCGACCCCGTGAGGGGATTGTCCCTGCACGGGGAAGTTTTTCCCCTAAAGTCACCTTGATTGCGAGCTGCAGTTAGATTGGCAGGACCAGCCGCCGACATGGACTTAACGGTGTTGTGTTTCATGAACGCTTGGTTTTAAAATTATCATTCGTGTGTATCTGCAGAGGCTCTGCGTGCTGAAACAGCTCAGTTTGGGGGGTTTGGTTGGTTGGCTGGTTTTGGTGGTGGTGTGGGTTAGTTTGGTGTCAAAATTCTAATGGAGGTGGACTGGAAACACATTAGATAGTTGAAAGAAACAGAGCGGTGTCTCTGCAAGCCGAAGTCGGAGCACCTTATTGTGAAAAAAAATAAAAAAATGTTTCAAACACTTAAAGCTCTCAGCATCGTCGCTGGTCACCACCACCCCACAGCACTGAATGAACAGCAAAGCTGCCCTGACCGGGCTGATCCGATAATAGTGTGATAGTGACCGACAGAAGCCGGGAAAGGGTCGTGCTCCCAAAGCAGCTCTCCGTCAGGAGCAGCTCACAGCGCCTCAGGATGTGTCACGCTTTTATTACTTTCTATTATTGACACTTTAAATAAGCGCCCATTCTTCTGGCAACGAAACGGCTATGGCAGCAGAAACTGGGGCTGGAAATGCTTTTGTGTAAAAATGTGCATGGTCTGAAAGAAAAGCCAATTTTCTGACGTTTCAAGGAATGCTATAGTCAATTGTACTTGAGGAAAACTGCAGATATATTCCTGATTTTATAGAAGAGGTTATAATTGTAAGAGTGAAGTGGCATGAGGACAAGGAGGCATATGTGAAACCAAGCTGAATGGATCAGGCAATTGCAGTATTAGAGGTCGTGTAGAAAATGAGAGCTGCTGTTGTAGGGGCTTGTTCCTGTCACATTTAATATTCGTTGAGCAGCTGTCCCGTTCTCATGTTAACCTGCCTTTCATCAAGCACAGGAACGGTTGTGCATGGATCTGTTACCTCAGAGACCAGGGTGTTACTCTGTCCTCTGCAGTTGCCAGGCTTTGCATTTCTGCTTGTTTTCTCTGAGGTTATTCCACGAACTAAAAAACCCTTTTTTTCAGAAAACTTTCATAAACAATCTCTTTCCTAATCAGCATTTTGCTCATCTTTGAATTCAGCATCATGCATTTGGTGATTCTCTGAGTGCATATACACTTCAGGGGCTTCGAGACCTTCTAAATCATAATTTAAGCCAACAACCAACTTTTATTTCTCTTCATCTGAGCAACTTCCAGTTTATTAGCATCGTTATGGTAATGGGAGCTCCAAAATGAATTTCTGAAGGAGTTACGCCCAACCTGTGTTATGATTTCTCACTTCCCAGCTCAGTAAAATATTTCTACATATGGATCAAAACCACCCATTTTGCAAACACATAGTTGATTGAAATCAAACTACCCAGATGGTTCAAGAAGTGTGTGTGTTTTGGTGGCATGATGTCTTAAAGCTTCAGCTTCAGCTTATTTTTTAATTTTTTCAATTCTGTATATTTTTTTTGCCAGATTTCACTGCTCATTTACAGTGTATAATTTCATACAGTGATACAAGGGCAATTGTTCCACTACTTTCTCCCTTCTCTCTTTTACTTGGCTGGATTTCTTCAGACTGTAACTTAAAGTTTCTTCATTACATCTCCTGGGCAGAAGCACTCTGCTCTATGCAGTTTCAGGTGATAAGGACTGTGAGACCAGTACTACACGGTGGAAGCGCTGATGGAAACTCTAGGCAGGTACAACTTGGCAGAAGCTTTCTGTCTTCCACAGCCTGTCCTGCCTCCTCATCCCTATTTCAGACAGAGGATGCAGTGTTCTGAAGCCTGCCAGGATTGCCACTCATACGATCATTCCTTAACACGTTTCTCTCAAAATGACCCTGCTAATTTTAAGCAGTTTAAGGCATGATTCCATGTCGGTTTCAGATCATCTAAACACCAACCTCTCCCACCCTCTCCTTCCATTCCCACTTCCGTGTTCCCATCTCTTTTCCGATGCTGGCACTTTGCTGCATCTCATTCTGCCAACAAGGCTGGTTTGGGCTGTACAGGTGACTGAGGGAGTTGGCTTCAGGACTGAGCACCTGTATTGGGGGACAGTGACACAGGTAGTGCTGTCCCTTCTGTTCATGCTGTTTCTTTCAGGAACTTCAGAAGACTTGCTGTTCACATTTTTTTTTCAGTGTTACAATTTGCACTAGTTGTCCCTCTTAATACCAACTCCATCGTTTGTTCCTGTATGAAAGTATCCTGTCACTTACTCATTAAACTAGCAATGTACTGAACTAGCTCTAATTATCAAATTGATAAAGATATATATGATGCTTGCAACAATAATATGCCTTTGAGTATTCCACAAACATGTGACAGTGCAAATGTCAATGCAGTCTAATTTTAGACATGACACAGTGAGTCTTCTGTTCATTAGCTTTTGTTCATTGTCTTATATCCAGCTTGATGATAATCCCCTGATTTATTTTGGATGGATTTTTTTTTAGCTGCTATAGCTGTAGAATCCTTTGTGTAGTTGTAGAATCCTTTGTATTCCATTTTAGATGTAAGGCAAGTCTTCGGGGGATATGTTCATTGACCATAAGACATTTGGGGTCCTCAGCCAAGAGTTTGCTTTGTCAGTTATTTCCAGCATGACTTGAGACACAGAAGAGAACTGCCTGGAGCTGGGGAGAGAGGCAGGAAGGAAGCTAAGCTTACATCAAACAAGATTAAATTTGCTTGGGTTTGACTGTTATGGTTTATGTCAATTTTGGTGGGTTGGTTTGTTTGTTTGCTTTTAGTTAATTAGACTATAGTTGTTTTGTCTGGAATAGTGGGTTTTACAAAAAAGTTAATAAGACCAACCTCCTGGCATTTGGCACTTCATGCATGTTGTTATTGCCAAATCTGAAGCTCATAAAATAATTTTTGTCGTGTTTTCACTCTAAGCCAAACTGATGGGTAACATGAACTTCATAACATTAACTATTCATTAATTCTAATGGAAAATTTGCTTACTAAATTTTAGCAGGTTTTTCTTCTTCACACAGTATTTAGTAAAGAAAGAGTTTGCTCCTGCCTCCTTTTTAGCCATCTCAGCACCCTACAGAGGAGGACAACATACTTTGAGTACATGCTGTGTTTCTGCAGTCCTCTACTGAAGTAGGGCATGGATGTGTGAGTAAGACTCATTTTACTGTAAATTTATCTTCTTGATGCTCAATATCAGGCTGCATTTTCATTGACTGAATAACTATGGAGTCATTATGAAGGCAATAAGAACTGAGTTACTACCCTTGGAAGTGATTACTGCTGGATTTTTGCCTCTTAAGCCTCCAAACAGGATGTTACGTTACTATATGCAATTCCCTTCCCTGATGTGCTGTCTGAGCATTGACCAAGCTATCAGTGTCCCATTTTGATTCATGCAGAACACTAATCCCAGTGGAACCAATGGAAGTGTAAATGAGACCACAAATGACAGTTTTCATTGCTATACTCCTTTTTTTTTTTTTTCTTAATTTTTTTACACGGAGCAATCCCTCTTGATGAAATACTATTATATGCAATCTAGTAGCCTAATTGCTAGGTGCTATTAAATCATCAGATCAGTAAAGATCATCAGATCTTTACTTCTCTGTCTTTTCTTTGTAGGGGTTACAGATTTGCCTGTCTTCTTCCTTTAAACAGAGTTGGTTTTCAACAGACACATGTGGCTCTCAAGAACACAGATGTCAGGTCACATGTGTGATAGGCACAGCTCCAAAACGATCATTATGGAGGTTTATCCCTGAAGCTGAATTTTCAGAGCTGAAGGAATAGTTTGAAGCTGAAGTGTGCAGCCTGGTTATGAGAATTACAGTCTAAACCATGCCTTACACGTGTCCTTTGCTTTGGAAAATAAAAACAGGCTTTTGAAAGTATCTGGATATGTAAAAATAAGACAAAGGGGTATGGTAGATGCCAGTCAGTGAGAGGTTCCTCTTAGCTGCTGTATTTATTAGCCTCAGCCTGGTGCAAGACACAGGAGCCATTTGAATAGGACACACACAAACTAGCTGGCAGCATTGGTTGTGCTGGGCTAGTGAGCAGACTTCTCTCTTACTTAGGTCATGTTCTTATCTTTTACTTGACCGTGTTTATATTGGAGTAGTGCTCAGAGTCCCCAGAATTGAAGAAAATAACTGCACTAGAGACATTTATGAAGAAGTTGTTATGACTGCTAATGCTTCTTCCAGCTCCACTGCTACAAACTCTGCCATAGTGCAGCAAACAACTGAACAGGTTCTGAAGGATGTGTGTGGAGAAACCTGAATTTTTAGCCTCACAAGAAAGTGGCTGGGAGGAATGGAAAGAGGAAAGGAGAGGAGGCTGGGATTTCTGAGACTGCATCAATACTTTAAAGAGTTGTTCAATACCACATCTCACGTATATCTTGCTCATCCTTTGGCAATCCTAAGAAAGCAGTTGCTGCCACTGCTGTTTCTGAAGTGGCTGATGCTGCAGGTTAATGTGCTTGCTGTATCCATCCCCTCATATGAAAAAATATCTGGACAGGCCTGTGCAAAACTGCTCAGTATTTCCCAGGATGAAGAATTTTTTTAGTATACCAAGTCATGACTTTGGATAGGACACCTGGGAAGTCAGACACATTCAGAGGAAGACACTGCAACAGGTTTTCTGGTACATAGTTTGGTCACCCCAAATCCACTGAAGTCCTCATTTAGGTACCTATGTCCACTTTTGTCCTCGCTTTGAGATGGGCCCAACTGGTGATCTGTAAGGCCTCTTGATCTGTGTGTGGAGACTGATCTAACATACCTTAGGAGGTACTGCCTTTTGCACCAAGGAGATAATCCAGTTTCAAACTTCTAATTTTCCCAAATTGGCACATTGCTTTGTGTAGCTAGGAAATACGGACTTCCACAGCAAGTATCTTAATTTTCAGCACATAGGAACTTTTCATGAAAACTTGGAAACTGCTCTGACTCTGAGAATCTTTTATGTTATAGTCAAACTCATAAATCTCCCAAACTTCCACACTGCTTATACAGTATTACACTAAGCTTTCATTTCAAATCATTCTGGAAGACTCAGTATAACTTCCTCTGTTGTTTTAAAGAAAATATACTGCATGTTCTGCCACTGCCATAAAGGGATCACACAATCTGTAAGATCTTCATTTACTGCCATTTTCTTCTTTGGCTGAAGTGTTTTAAGATTATGAAACTGGGACAGTCAAGGCCTGTAATCCATTTACTGTCTAGTTTTAAAGACTCAAGAAGAATTTAAATGATGAGTAGATACTGGCTGTGTCCACCTGTGACAATTTTATCCCTGTGAATTCTCATTCAAGCTGCCTAGACCACCTCTATTGCCATGGCTTTGTGAAGCCAATCTTTGCAGTGCAGCCCTTGGCCTTCCACAAAGCTGCAGAACAGCAGTGATAGCAAACATCTCTGCCAGGGGGATATGTGCATCATTTACCTGGGAGCTCAAGGTTTTGACAGATTTTGAAGAACTAGATGCATATGGAATGAATGTGATAAAACTCAACATAGTGTCTCATGGAATGGGAATGTGATTTTATAAAATCTCTGTATACCATTGACTGTTTTCTTTTTATGCTTTCACACCCACATACTGGGAAATACCAAAGTGTGTGTGTTTAATTGGTCTGACCAAGATCATGTGTGTGATCACACAGAGAATAAGGATGCTGTCTGTTATTCCTCATTGTGCCTCTGGATTTCTTGGTTGGCAAGTGAACTGATTTTGAACTTGCTTTTTATATTTTCTAGGAGGGAGTGGTGTTTGGGATACTTCGCCTCACTATTTTGTTTCACTCTTCACAAATCAATGAATTCCATAAATGTGTGTTGCCTTTGTGTATTTTTTGGTCCTGGACTTGTTCTTTGTCTTGTTTGATACCTTATCTTTATGTCAGTTTGTTCTTCTTTGCTGTGCCCATAACTTTTTAACACATCTAACCGCGTCTTCTGGTACTTTCACACACAGACAGACACCCTTCCACTCTCATTCCATTAATGCCAATCTTAATATTTTTTTCCAATCACTGTAAAAGAAACAAGTAGCTCCTCCTACCTCCCTGAACACTTTGTTCAAGTGCAAGCCTCACTTTTAATTTAATCAGGATTTATTTAATACAGCAGGATATCAAATGCACTTAGAAGACTGTCCCAGTAAGAAGTGGCCCCATTTACTCTCTGACTTTAGGATTCTGTGCTATTCCAGAGGGTCATTAGTGGAACAGAGCCAAAAGGACATTCAATTATTTGCTCAAGTCTGAAAGGCCAGTGTTTCACAAGTACAGAGTATGCTATTAACAAGGATGAATCCTTTGGCAATGTGTCCTTTCTACTGCAAAATACTTGCTGTGTGGAACCCAAGACCCTTATTACAAATTCATGAATGATTTTAATGCATCCTGGCAGCTTGCAGAAGCATTGCAATCATGTGGAAGTAAGAAAAGGAATAAAAAGATCACTGGTTTGTACAAAATAATACAGCTATGCTTATATTTGATCTAGTTTTCTAATGGAAAAGGAATAATTGAATTTTTTTAAAAAAATTAAAAGACATTTCTACTACATTACATCTCGCCAGTTGATTTAGAAATCTTGTTCACATAAGGGATAACTCAATATAGATCATCAATAAAGGAGAAAAGATGTCTAAAACAAGCATGGTCCTTGGTGTGTTGGAGGAGTTGTAAAATCATGTTGTAAACCTTAACTACTCCTTGCCAGAAAGTAATATTCTAACAGAAAATCTAGCTTTCAAGAAGTCCTTTCCTTTCTTCATAATATTTTAAATACTCTCCCCAAATTGTGGGTTTTGCTTAGAGCACTCTTAGCTTGGAGGCAGTTTTTGTTGCAGAGACAAAGGTGTCAGAAAGGAAAGTGGATCTGAGAGCGAGCAGCATTTTTTCCTTGGGGCAATCTGGTGCAAAATGAGAGTGACAATCAACAAGTAACATTTATTGTAGATGCTTGAAGAAGTATCCTATAGCTTATTTCTGGTACAGTTTTCATAATAATATTTTTCCATTGCACATCTTTTACGGAAACAAAAGACATATTATGTGATCACAAGCCAGAGAGGAGGCATTGAATAGGATGCATTGAAATGAGAAGTGTTGTGTAAAACACAGTTGACCCTGATGTAAGGCCAAAACTAAAGATTTAGACTTTCAAAATTCCGTCTCTTATTTCTATAGAGCCAAAGACAGCTGAGATTTGGACAGGGCTTCTAAATGTTTTTAAGTATCTTACTTCTGTAAGGAGATCAAGTTTGTCTCACTTGCTCAGATTTGCAGAATAAATTGATGTAAAGAAAGCTTAAAATTAATCTCTCTAACCAGTCTTCCATGAAGAATTCAAAGTTTAACAGTTTGCTTTGACATAGATAAATAATATCAATCATCATCATCATCATCATCATCGTCTTCAGAATTACGCATCTTCCCTCTCCATTCAGTCATGAGTAATTTGCATGGAGGGGTACCAAGGAACAGTGTAGTGAAATCACCTCCAGGTAGCTAAACAGTCTGAAAAAATCAGGCCTATGCATAAACTACAGGTAAATTTAAAAAGGTTCCTCAGACTAGAGAGCCATGCCTGAAACAGAGCAACAAGCCAGGAAATATTTAGGTTGGTTTATATTTATTTACGAATGTTTGTAGCAGATGGTTACCAACATTTCATCAGTGTGGCTGTTTAAGCAACTTAAAAGCTGTAACAAACAGCCCAATTTATGTAGCAGCTCGCCTGCTTCAGCCCACTCTCGCTCGCGTTACCCAGAATGGCTCCCATTACAATTCATCACAGCTAAGTAGCTGAAAAAGCAAATAGTGCAAAACCAGGAAAGCAGCATGGTTGTTCAGAGCTAGAGATCAGTGGTTTCCCCATCACAGATGCCTGCTTTGAGAGATACTTCTGTGCACAGCAGTTTTCAGAAGATTTCTCACTCTCCTATGTACACAGTGTACCTGGGTTATTACAGCTCGTAGAGACTACAGGTGCAGACACTACCTTAGGTGCTAGTTAGGTATAATTTACCTCACCACTTTCTTTTTAAGAGAGCACATGTAACAGATGAACTAAGCTAGTCTGCTCTTTCCCCACATTACCCTCATTTTCATACAACAGCCAAGGTGGCTTGGATGAGGTGATGGCTGACAGGTGAAGGTGGCTACTCAAATGGGTGTCTATATATTGGTTAAAAAATACTATCTGAAGAAAAGAGATGGAAATTAGGGTCTTAGCTTAATTTTCCCCAAGGAAGGCCTCACACCTAAGAATTTTGCATGTAGAATTGTCATATAGAGTATACAGTTTTGTATACCTCCTAATGAAACAGAGAGCTGGGGTGCTGTCTCTTAGATAACTTATTTGTTCACAGTCAAGAGTAAAGATTCTCTCTTCATAGGCAGCTGGAGGAAACTACTTGTGATGCTAGTGTAGATAGAAGAAAACATCAATTTTATCACCTTAAAAAGGATGGGCTATATGAGTAAACAGTGATTTAAAAATAGAAAGAGGAATGCTTGCTTTGTAAACATCTATTGCGAAGCTGACTTTCCTGTTTCTTTTCTAGAAAGTGGTAAGGAAAAGGGTAGTGGCTGGTTAAGGAAAACGTCCCTGCAGATGGTTCAGAGTGTACCACTATCATTTCACTGTCTGACTTGGCCTCAGGGGCTGACTGGTGTCAGAAACCCATGCTCAGCAAGAGCCCAAAGTGTGTGCACACATCAGTGTCTGAGAAAGTGTTATTGACTGTACAGTTGCACTCATTCATTCCTGGGAAAATTCTGTCTACAGTGACAATGTGCAACATCAGGAAAATCAGGTGGAGTCTGAACTGGAAACAGTTGTAGTTTATGCTGATTTAATTGATTAGGTTGAAATTACTAAGATGCTGAGAATAAAAGGGTTTTTTCCTTTTCTATTTTTCATTTATATGTGTGCTCAGAACAACTTTCAGGACAAAATCTCCTAAATTAGGAATGATGTGCCTTAAAAGATTCTTTCTGTGTGACTTGGCACGTTCCACAGCAAGTTTAAGACCAAGGTGTGCCTGTTTAGATCTGATGCTTGGCCACTGCACGCTTTGCTGAGGTCCCCCCTCAGAGCTGAGGAGCTCTGAGCTTGCACATTAGCCCAACGTGGGAACATTTCCATGTCACAGCGTGACTGATGCTCCCATTGACTCGTTATTGCTGTACCCATTTGTGTGTACTGGAGCATTGAGCCAGTAGCTCTCTGTGTGCCAGGACCTGCCATTGTGCCACCCATGGGAGCCCTGGCATGCCTGGGAATGACAGGGCTGTGGGTTAGGGATGCAGGACTACTGACACTGGCTTGCCTGAACCCTCACTGCAGATCCACCCAGTCCTGCAAACAGACAGGCACTACATTAGTTTTGGGTCTTGAAGCAGCTCCAGACTGAAATTGCCAGACTGAGGAGGGGATGATGGATGTGTGCAGGCTGAAAACTGGCTGGGAGCCCTGAATAACTCTCCAGTGTAGACATCAGTGCTTTGGAGACTTTGGCAGCATCTCCACTTACCTTCTACCGAGTGCTGAATCATCCTCCTCAGCTGGGATGAGCAGCACCTGGCCAGGGGAGGGATGCCAGGGATGCTGCTGTGCTAAGGGGCTGTGCCTGACAGGGGCTCAGGTGAGCTTTGAGGTTCAGGGTGAATTTGGGGGTTTGGGACTCTTGGTTCCTGGATGGGAGCACAGACATTCTCCCACCCATGTGGGGCTGATGCCTCCAGAAACAGGCAGAGCCAGACATGCAGGATCCATATCAGAAAAAGGCAGATATACCAGGCACCAGGCAGGCAGATTTATGTGGTTGCCCTTTTCTCCCTTTGCTGCAGAGTGGAGCCAGTGCCTTGCCCTCTCTTGGGAAGCAGAGGCTGTGAGCCTTGCTGCTGGTGGATGCAGCCAGTGCTGTTAGACTTTCTTAGAAGTTCCTGGTAATGACGTATTTAAAATACATCAGATTACATTTTCATTAGTGTTGCCATGTCTGGAGAGAGAGGAATGCCGAGTGGTGATCATTATTACTGCTTTAACAGATTGTGTCTGTGCATGGCTGCCACCTGCCACTCAGTTCTGTGCTGTAAAGAGAGCCCTGGATTTAAATCCTAGTGGTGACCTTGTTATCAGTTCCATGTTTTCAAAGCCCACAGAAACCTGGACCCAAATTATGGAATTTAGAAATAAATACAAAAGAGGTTTGCCTTATGGTTTGGCTTCTAGGTCTTTATAATCCATACAGGCAATTTTTCATTTTTCTTTCCACAGTATGCTAAGATTTTAGTTACAGAAAGAAGGGAAGGAAGGGGAGAAGAGGGGAGGAAAGGATAGAGGAGATGAAGAAAAGGATGGAAGAAGGGAAAGAAGATGAGAAGGGAAGGGAGAAAGGGAAGAATAGCAAGAAAGAAAAAGAAGAAAATAGAACAATGCCAGGAACTGTACCTTTTAGAAAAGTAACTGGTAAAATAATTTTCTCATAAAACCAGATACAATAGTTCTGTCAGAACATGGCTCACTGAAAAAATATGAAAGGCAAAGTAAATGAATATAGGTTGTCTAGCAAATTATGGACATTAACAGAGTTGTAGCACCATCTCATCCTCTCCTCATTAATTCCATGGTTTGAATTAGTGAACTTGAGGTTTCTTGTCCCCTCAGTACTCATGATTCTTGGGACTCACAGCAGTCTAGGTAATGGGTCATCTTGGTGTTGAATTTTATTTTATTTTATTTTATTTTATTTTATGAAATGAAATGAAATGAAATGAGAGCTGGGAATTCAGATTTTTACACTCAAGTTCTACCTTTACTTTCTTGGCTATTGAATACGCAGATGAAGAAGGACAGAGTAATTTGGGATCTCTGGTTTCCCTAGCTGGCTGAGGGTCACAGACCTGATATCAGAAGTGGAGTTGGGGATCCAGGAATAATTGTTTGGGTGATGATATGAAAGTACAAAATTATTTTGTGGAAAAGACAATGTTCTGACCTTTGTCTGGATGCCCAACTTCCCTAAGACTTGTCCAGGCAATCACCTGGATCAGGATGAAATAGGGCATGGATTGTTTGGAAAGTGTGACTTGGAGTCCTTATGCAGTGTAAATCCCTACATTTAGCAATTTAATAGGGATGTCCAAATTTGAACCAATGGCAAGTTTGGCCATGTCTTTAATTTATAATGCAAAATCTTTGTCACAAATCTGGAGAAAATTACTCCAGATAAGACAGTGTCTGTCTTATTCTGTGTTTGATCCTCAACACTGGGGACTGTTATCATGTAAATGCAAACTGTGGATTGGCTGTGGTCAGTAGTTTGTGATATGCCCTGGTTCCATTTTAAACATGTGTAGAAAGAATGGATTTTGTAGTTGAAAGCCTGATAATTCTGTTATCCTTGCTCAGTTTTTTAGCACCATCTGTTCTTCCGAATTGGAAATTCCTGACAAATCATATCAGGAAAAGCTTACTTTATTTCTCCATGCAGTAGGCGAATCATTAGAATTACCAAAATCTGGTTGGGCAAAGAAATATGTTTATAAAATGATTGGTTTAAGTCTTTGTTTTCTGAGAAAATGACTTTTTAATGTACTGGCAGCTGTCTCCCTCTGGCATGTTTTCAGTTTAACAGTTTATGTTAGAGCCAGATCATTTGTTTCATAACTGTCTGTAGCGTAACAAACAGCACTTTTAAATCTTCCATCAGCCCACACACCATATAAATGTTATCTGTCCCAACTGGGATACTTTTCCAATCACTGTTTTCTTAATTGTGCCTGAAAAATGCTTAAATAATATGGTCACATGATAATCCTCCTTTAAGGCCCACAGAGTCATCTGAAACATTTGGATGTTTTTATTAGGTCATTTTAATTTAGTCAAGGGAGCTACCCAGCATTAATGCTGAGTAAATAAATAAATAAATAAATAAATAAATAAATTTGCTGAAGTAGTTCTATAATGCTTATTTAACCCTACCTAGAAAAAATATAGTGTTAATTTCTGGTCTGTAGACCTTGAAAAACCCAGTGTGTTAGGCACTGTGCGAATACAATCTGGACGCTTACAGGCTAAATCAGGGTTTCAATGAAATGTCTTCATACTTTGCTTTCAGATATGAGAGCACTGGGCTTCATGGTCTCCTTCTGCCTTTTGTATCCAGTGGTGTTCAGCAGACCCAGGCTGGTTTTGTGGGTGCAGACATCTGCACAGAGTTAGCTGTCCATGCTTCCATCCCTTGGGCATCATACAGGACAGCCTCACCACCACTTTGGTGCAACACCTGCACCTTGGATTGAAAACTGCATTCTGAGCACTGAAGTCATAGGAGTGGCTGCTGGAAGTGAAACAGAGAGAAGCTCTCTTCCATCTAAAGTGGCCTTTCAACATAATTTTATCTCCTTAACTGTGTGTTGTGAACGTGGCAAAGCAGTCTCAGCATTGGATTAATATTTCTGTTATTGGCAGTGTGGTGCTGCCCTTCCCTGTTCTGTAGGGAAAAGAGAAGATTATAGGCCAGTTGATCTGTAGTACAGTCTGATGCCACCAATACTCATTTGATGAGGATTCCTTACATCCTTTTGAAGACATGTCACTCATTTTACTAATTAATCCACTCATTGTGGAACCAGAGCAATCCTGAACAACTTTAAGGCTTAAAGATCTTTTGATCATACTAATAGCATTTGTACCATTTCCTAAATCCCATTCTTCTAATAAATTTTGCAGCTAAGTTAGGAAGGATCTCTTGTAAGTAGAAAATTCTCTTGCTAGTCACACAGTAAGTGTTGCCAGTCTCTAGGATATTTCTGAGATGCATCTGTGTTCATGATCTGCCCCCAGGCTGTACACATTTGGAACTGAAACACTTATTCTCTGTCACAATAATGTGCTTATAGACCATGTAAAAACAGAACAAACAAAACCTTTGCAAGTCTTGTACCACAAATTAATAGATGTATAAGGACAGGGAAATACAAGGTTTCTCTAGGAAGAAGTATCTGGATAAAACATCTATAAAGGAAAATGTGTCTGGAGGGTGGCTTTTTAGGTGAGAAGCTGAAGCCCCATTAAATAAGTACATGTTAACAGGCTACTGCCATGGGCAGGAAAGCTGGTCCTCTGGTCTGTGGCTTCTCATATTTTCTCTATAATCTGTAACAGTACTGATGTGATACCAGTATGAAATTTGGAGTTACACAGGCAGAATTACCAAGAATGTACTGTGCATCCCTTCCCTTCCCTTCCCTTCCCTTCCCTTCCCTTCCCTTCCCTTCCCTTCCCTTCCCTTCCCTTCCCTTCCCTTCCCTTCCCTTCCCTTCCCTTCCCTTCCCTTCCCTTCCCTTCCCTTCCCTTCCCTTCCCTTCCCTTCCCTTCCCTTCCCTTCCCTTCCCTTCCCTTCCCTCCCCTCACCTCTGACAACTGCCAAATCCCACCTAACTCTGACTCAAGGTGAAGGTTGGATGTCATGACTGCATTGGGCCCTGGCAGTTCTCATTGTACATAGTGTTGATTGTATGCTCATCACAACGCTATAGAAAATTGCAGCATGTGGAGCCACATGAGAAGTGTTATTTAATCTATCTCTGCTATTTAATCTATCTCTTTGAATTACTTGAATAACCTTAGCAAGAATCCACTCATTTTGGAATCTGAAGCCTGCATGTATTATATTCTATGTATGTAACATGTCTTTTAGAACATGGGCTCATATTATTGAACGTCTGGGAAAACATTCCATGTAAGCTATTTAAGCTGAAGCTGCACCTGTATTTACCTGCAGATGCATTGCAGCTCTCATCAGAACATTCTGTTTTGGAAACCAGAGTGGAGGAGAGACACCAATTCATGGTTGGTGCTTGCTCTAGTTCAGGCACCAGAACTCCAGTGTGCTCCTAGATTTGGTAACAGAGGTGGAAGCAGGGCTAATCTTCAGGGCTAAAAGTTTTATTGTGAAATCCCAGCTCTCAAGTGTTAGTAAATGGAGGAGCTGCTGGCAAGACCATATGCAAAGATCTCAAATCTGGCTCATTTTTGTTTCCTCTTTGGCTTGGGAAGCTCAGACTCATGGTGTGTAGGCAAAGTAGCCATGTCTACCTGAGCAAAATTCAGTTCTGGGAAGCTCTGCCAGCATAGTGGCATTCAATGTGGGCTTTTCTCCAAGTATCAGGGGTTTGGTGCAGCACTAAATGGAACATAACTCTCCTGGGTGAAAGCAATGCTGAGGAGAAAGCTGAAATTAAGCCACAGTGCTGGAAACAAAAACATTAATAATTCTGAGTACAATTTTCATCATTAATAAAAAAGCCTCTTTGATTCGGTGTTTTAAATTGTGGAAGCTCTTGCAAGATGCTCTCAGCTCTGAAGTGTGTCCTAAAGTATTTTTTCATCTATTCAGATGGCAGTGGAGTGTCAGGAATGTCACATTTTGTGTGTGCAGATGTGTAATAGCATTCATGAGCTTCTGTGATGGCACAGGTTTTGTTGGAACTCTCTGAGTATAACAAATCTCAAATAAGTGATTGTTCTGAGTAAATTGTCTACACTGTTGTTTTCCCACTGCAAACAGAACAGATCCATTTTTAAACAGGCTGGATAAAAATGACACAGAATTCAGTGTGGGGAAAAAAAGAACAATTTCAATTATATTTTGCCTGATATTTCCTGAACTCTTGTCATAATTGTTTTCATTTTTTTAATTGCATGGTTCTTTCTATTCAAGAACAGGCAAAGCTTTGGAAAGTGTTTCCTGCCATTAATAAACATGGGAATAATACACAATCATTCACTTAATGTTTTGTCTCTTACAGAGCTACAAAAGGGGCAGAGCTTGGGAGAACTTTGATAAGGCATTTCTCCAAGCCACAGCTGAAGAGAGCTGTGCTTTTATTTCTTAGACTTCAGATTTTTAGGTTCTTAGATTCAGATAATTGCAGCAGGACACTTGTCCAATGCATTAGTGAAAGCCTTCAGTAGGACAAATGTGCTTCAGCAGCCAATATTCACGGCCGAGCAGATGAGCTGAAGCCTCAGTGTTTTACTGGGGAGCGTGGTGCTGTCTGTCTGCCTGATGAGCCATCGTGGGGGGTTCATGACCTCCCATGGCCATTAGAGGGCCCGTGTAAAATTTTGTGAAGAGACGCTGTCAATCCAGTACAGATGACAGCAGCCTGACTCTTGAAACGCTCACTGCAGTTTCAGCCAGATGCAGTATTGTCTTGGATTATGATTTACAGGACATTTACAAGATATTTCACTTCAGAGCAAGAAGAACAGCAGCAGCAAGTAGGGCAGCATGCCGGAGCAAGGTCTCATACGTGCACCCTTAGAGGAACAGCCTTTGGAAGGACTATGATTTACAAGACACTCTCTTGTCCAAACAGGCTGCTGTTTTTGGGGATATCACAGGCCACTCTATCTACTTCTCAGCTCATCTGCTTTCTGTCTGCTTGGCCCCACACCTCTGCTCTTGGGGCTGCCTGTAACCTCATCCACCAGCAGCACACAGAGGCATGACACAGGCCAAGAGGGAGATTTCAGGCAGCTTCTGGCTAAGCAGGCAAATGCTTCTTCCCTACCATGCCCCTCATCCCATGGCTCCTGCTTAAACCCTAGCTGAAGCCAGATGGTGCTGAATGTGTTGCTGCTGCTGCCATGAAGCAGAAGGCAGTCTGGAGGGAACCTTGCTGCCTTTTCTCTCCCTCTGCTCTTGGCAGCACATTCCCCAAGGCGCTGGGGTCCCTGGGATACTGCTTCTGGTGCAGAGGGAAAAACTCAGGGAAAAGCAAATGTCTGAGGCCAGAGAGGACCCACACTCATGTTTCTAATTAATACAGTGCTTTGAGACTGCAAAGGTTCTACTTAATAGGACACATAAGAAATAAAAGACATTTATGTTCTAGACCCTTCTGTTTTAAACTGCAGTGTCAGCTAAAATGTGTGTATTTTTAAATTTAGCTTTCATACTATATCAATTCCAGAGCCAGTCACATTTTCCCTGTGGTAATATTACTAAAGTAATTCTCAGCTGAGCCCATAGCTTTGTGTATCATCACTCTTTGATAACTGGAAACATACCACAGATATTATGCATGTACTGGAAATGAAGAATTATAGGAAAGGGTTGTCTCATCCATGAGAGGGGAAGTATTTTCCTGTTAAGAACATCAACCACAGACTGTCATTTGGAGTAATTCACACTCAAAAAGTACTCAAACCAGTTTTAGTTATCCACCTTCCCTTTAATATCCCCAAAGTGCCTGCATTATGTTCATGGTGGAGTCAGACTTTTTTTTTCTATTTCAATTGCATCAATTAAAAATATTAGATCACAACCACAGTTTGGGTGGGGTGAGAGGAAGGTATGCTTGTTGCTCCACATTTTACTTCATTCTCATGCCACCCTATTCTGGGCAGCACGATGAGCAAATGTCCTGTCTAAAATGGTTTTGAATTACTGAAATGCCTATTACTGCTTCATTTTGTTTTCAGAAACATTCCTGCCCATTGCTGGGTGTTCCTGTGAGAACGAGATGCCATCTTGTGGTTAGATTTTCATCTCCCAGACCTGAGCTTGCTTTTCCGAGAAACTAGTTCAACTGTCTTGACAGCTTCAGAATGCAAAATAACTAAATCTGCATTTTTAGATTTCATTAGGAACTCAAGTCCTCCACTAAGACCTACGGAATTTTACAATAAAAACTGAACAGTTTCAAGGTAGAATTGCCTGCTATTAATCAACATATAGAATCTGACATTTGGAGATAATAATTTTTAAGTTACTGAAACAAAATGCTGATATGGGCAAATTCTTTTTCTCCAAAATTGAGCAAACATATTAATTTTGGGAAGTCTAATGATTTTGTGCAGCTGCTTGGAAAAAGGTGGTGCAGGCATTATTCAAGAGAAAGTTTATGTTTTCCATAATTTAGAATTATATAAATAGTAGTTAGGACTACCTCATATTTTTGACCTAGCTTCTCAACCTCAGGTACAAAGCTGAGTAATAAGAACTCCAAAAAGCAAAATCTGCCTGGAGTATAAAGTGTATAGACTTTGGGAATACTTACTTAAATACAGATTTTTGTCCAGTTGGTTATTCAAATGTTGCCCATAAAGTTAAAATCTATTGCTTTTGAGATCCTACTCCCAGTGTTCTGATATATTTTGTGCATTATAAAGATCAACTTTCTTATTCCATCCTCTTCAGTAAATGAAGGAAAAGCTAAGGGTATGATTGCAGAAATCTTCTAGCAATAGAGGACAACTGCTATCAAGGTTTCTTCACAAGGACTGTACCACGAGCTCTGTAGGCAGAGCAGTAGAGCCCTAATTATGTCAGAAACAACTTCAGTCTCTGGAACAGCTGAGGAATGAAAGCAATAACATGGATATGATGCTGCTTTACCTCACACTCCTTTTGGGCTTTACAGGTTCAGTCCAGCTTGGTTCTAAAAAACAGTTTACACCTTTAGGACCTGGGTGCAGCTGCACACAGTCTGTGGACAGGCGCTGCCTGTGCTGGGGCTAAATGGACTCAGGGGCATGCTGACCATGGACACGTGTCTACGCAAAAATGAAGCACGCCCAGAAACTTCCCTGGGAGTCAGGACTGCCTGCCGTGGGACAGCCCATGTTTGTGCCAGTTCACCATCTGGCTGGCAGATGGAGGTGGCTGTAGGCACACTGCCTGCTAGCCAGGGCCACCCTGCTGCCTTCACTGCCAGACTGTGCCTGGAAGCAGCTCTGGGGAGCGCTCGCTCAGCCACAGTGGGAGCCGGGGCAGGTTAGGGCAGACATCTGTGGTCCTGTGCTCAGGATCCTGCTGGGATTGACTAGGTGGGCAAACATCAAGTAGTAGAGGAGGTATGTGTGCAGCCAGGCGAGGAATAGAGCAGCATGGATTGTCATAGACTGTTTATTTGTTATTTGGTGAAATTCTGTGCATTGCACAGGAAAAGACCCCCACAGCTGAGGAGCTTGCAGGATGAGAGGAGAAAAGCAAAGGCTCAGGGGTGGAGGTGCCTGGCCAAAGCTGCCAAGACAGCCTTTGGCAGTGCTGTGACCAAAACTCACCTGCAGCCAGCTCCTGCTGGTGTCCCTGACCCAATCAGCACCTGGCCTCATGCCCCAGCTGAGCAGAGGGATGCAGGAAGGTCTTGCCACTTCCATGTCATGTCCACCTTCCAGCATGGTGATCAAGGTGAGTTAGGAGAGTGGAGGACTGGGATGCTCTCCCAGGCTAGACATGTAATAGCACCAGACAATACATGCTGCCACATCTTAACTGGTATCAATTTGTGGAGGAACATAACAAGTGAAAATGTGAGTGTAAGCTGAGGATACGGTGAAGAAAGAGCCTCTATACTGCTGCAAATTATTTTTTTTTTTTGGCAGCAAAGAGTCTTTTATTCTCACTGCATCGCAATGAGGGCTTCAAAGCCCATTTAAGTGTCTGTTTGCCTTTCCTTTTACTCTGCAATGCAGCTGGCATGACCAAGGAAAACAGCTTGTTCTGAATGCACATTAAGGCTTGGCCAGTGTATGTGTAAAGCAGAAGTGCTACAGCACCATTTCCTAGCCAGCAGACATCAGGATCAGGGAAGAAAGTGGAGGACACGATGGCAGTTCCATTTCTCCTGGGTGCATCCTCATCCATGTCAGCCAAGGCACAGACATCAGCGCTCTGGGCTTTGCTCTGACATGCCACATGGAAAGGGATGGAGCCAAAGGAAATGCAAACTGCCAGAGCTGGGTTATTGCTATCTGACTGACCTCTTTCTTCTGTAGAATTTCTCTACATCCACACATTTATTTTGAAAATTTTACCAAACAGGCATGAAATTTTGTACTGGATGCTGGTTTTTTCCTCTCTCTCTCTCTCTCTCTATTTTTTTTTTTTTTTTTTTTTACTAGCTGCTACACTGATTGGTATTAGAAAAGAGAAGTGGAGAAATACATTTTTAGTTTTTTGCAAGTGATCCATTCCCCTCCTCCTTATAACTGTCAAATTTGACAAGAAGCAAATAGAGCAGCACCACATCCTGCCTCGAGTCAGCTCAGGAATACACACTATCGCAAAGTCAGCATGATCAGGAACTGAAGTGTCTATAAACATCAGGTGTATTTTTCATAGACTGTAGAGGTGAAAGCAACCCCAGTATTTTTTCACTCTGGTCTTCTGCATAAACAAGGCATAAAGCTGTTTTCTCCAACTGGATTACAGCCTGTTTCGAAAGACACTTAATTTCATTTTAGGAGCCTGTGCATTTCCCCTGACAAATCATTCCAGCTGTTAATTACCTTATTTCAGGGAAATTCTGTCCTATTTCAAGTCTGAGTTTATCTGGCAGAGTTCAGCTTCTAGCTACTGAACCCTGGTAACCTGCAGAATGGAAGAGCCAGGATGGAAGAGCTGCACCATTTTCCCAGGGAGGAAGGGGAAATGTGTGGGTGTTGTTCCTGTATCACTAAAAAAGCAAATGGGCAGCACCAGACAGTGCTGATAGCAGATTGCAACCCTATTAAAGTTTTCCTCCTCCCTTTTTCCCATTAATTCATGCCTGTAAAAGTAAACCCCAAATCAGCACTTTTTCACGTACAGATATCTATCTAAAAAGATTGTAAGATCTCTTACCCTTTCTCAAACAAGCTGAATAACTCAGTTCTATGAATACCTTCCTCATTCCAGATCCTTTTTTGTGTCCTTTCTTTGAATCTCCCCTCTCCAACTTCCTCCTTGGCAACACACTATTCTAGCAGCAATCTTAAAATTGCCACATAGAGAACCAATATAACCTTCCAGCCATAGCCTGACATTTCTTTTCATGTTGATTTTTCTGTGTTACAGCCATCACCAAGCCCTTCCCCAACTCACTGCTCTTTGTGAGAAGCAGTCTTTTCCCTCAGCTGACACAGATACATATCTCCAACAGGGCAGATGCAAAGTTTCTCCTAAGACAGGCAGACAAACCACCCTTGCAGCTGGGTGGTTGTCCCCACCCAGGCCAGGCCTGGAGTTCTCCTCATGCTGTGACATCTTCAGTCCTTCCCTTGCTGGTCATGCAGAGCTGTGGGTGCAGGCCTTGGTCCCTGCTGGTCTCTGACAGGTTGAGCCCCTCAGATGTTTCTGCTGAAGTTTGCATATCTGCTTCCCTCTGAATCCCAATACCTTATCGCTGATTAGGAGTTCACATTGGTATTAGGAAGAAATTCTTAACTATGAGGCACTAGAACAAGCTGCCCAGAAGAGCTGTGGATGCCCCATCCCTGGAAGTGTTCAAGGCCAGGCTGGATGGAGCTGGGAGTATCCTGATCTAGTGAAAGTTGTCCCTACCAAGTGCAGGAGGGTTGGATTAGATGACCTTTAAAGATCCCTTCCAGCCCAAACCATTCTGTGATTCTATGATGTATGAAAAGTTGCACGAGCCATATTAAGTGATTTAAGAAGATTTTAGCAGTCCAAAAATGGAGAGAAATACTTAATCTGGGTGCCACCAGCACAAAGCCTGGAGAAGCCACAGCCTCTTGCACCCAGACACCCACCACAGCTCTCAGGGGAGATTCCTGTGGCAAAATAACCTGTGTGAGTATAGTCACAGAGTTCTACCACACCCAGCCCTGCTTCCCTGCTTACAGTTTAGTTTGTAGAAGCTGGTCAGGATTATTTTGCAACTCTAACAGCATGGATAATACTAACAAGACACCACTGTAGCATCTTGGTAACTCTGAAGTGACACTCCTGGAAAGATCAGCACAGAAAGCTATTAATTGAAAACTCATGAAGCTATTACCATCCTCCCACATGCTAGAACAGACTTCTTGTTCCCACTGGTTAGATTTCTTGGGTAAAAAAGCCATCACAAACTAGTTTTCAGATTTTTAATGTAATTTTTTAAAGTATATTTTAAAAGAATTATTCAATAATACTTATCTACAGTGTTAAAACTGCCAAATGTGGGACACTGCTTACAAACTGGAAATTTTCCTGTTATTCCCACTTATTTTATGTTCTGACAAAAAGTCTGACCATTCTGAATGTCAAATAGGTACCCACTTCTCTGCTTTCACCTCAGAAGTATAACACTGTCAGTTCTACCCAGACCCAGCATGAGGGGCTTGTCTCTCACTGTACCTGCTCACAGTCCAAGCTAATCCTTTCGTAGCAGTTGTCCATTAATATTTAACAGGCTCCAACACTCTGGATTCAATGACCAAAATCAGCTCTTGTAAAGTCATCCTCTAGCTGGATTTTTTAGTTTCTAACACTTAATCATTGCCATTGTGAAATATTTTTGATTACTTAGAAACTCTGTCATGACCTTAATACATCTTTTGAAAAGAATTACTGCAGGAGTGGCAAGTTAATTTTGCAGTGCAAAATATGAAGACAGTACTAATATATTATTGGTAGGATTTAGTCACAAATAGGAGATAACTCTTCTACTAATATAAACATAATTTTATCCTTCAGTTACTATTAGTTTGTTTATTTTATTTTTATTTGGATATTTTGTTTATTTAATTATTGTTTTCTACCACTCCTGAACAAACATAAAATATTTTTATCTATAAATAAAATATTATCTGCATTCAGCAATTAATGGCAAGTAACACCATTAGGACTTTAAATAATTAAACACCAGAATTTATTTCTTGCAATAAGATATGAACTAAAAAGAGAGTCTCAGACTACTTTTCCAATTTTAAATATACTTAAATACTATATTCATGTCAGGCTCATAATTTAAATGCATTCTTTGGTTATCCATTGTAAAAATGATAATCTCAGTAAATTTGCTTGGTAATGCTGCAGAAGCTCCCAAGTAGCTGTATCATAGGAATTGCACAGCATCCAAAATGTGACAGTGAAAAGAGAATCCCTCTATTATTCGTGGCATTTTCACAAAAACAAAAGGCATTTCAGTTTATCTGATTGTCATTTATGTGTCCTATGAAAAAAAAAAAAATTAAAAAGGCTAATTAACTATGCCATACATCTGTCTTCAGGCTTTTTATGGAACCTGCAGCTGTGAAATCCAGTCCCCAAATATGTCCTTTCTTTTTCTGTGTCCTTGCTCTTTCTCTGGTCTTGGAAGTGGATGATGTGAATAGGACAAACAAATAAAAGTAATAGGACAAACAAAGGTGCATTTACCTCCCTGTTATTAGTGGGGAGGGTGAGTTTCCACTCTAGCCCTTATGGTGGAGGACAAAGAGTAGTGATATATCCTTCTTTTTTCCATCCACAGTTTATGGATCATGTCTGATGCCTAGATGGGAGAAGTGGAGTTCCCACTGTAGGATGTTTGGGCAAGAGAAAACAGTGCCTTGGATGGCATTTGTAGAGCTTTCCTGGCCCACTCCTCATCACTGCTGCCAGATGCTGCCATAGGCAGCACTGTCTCACTTGGTGATCTGCTTGGAGAGCTGACTACTTTTGACCAAGGAAGATGGGCAAGGTCTGAGGAGCCCTCTGGAAGGTGTGTGATAAAATCAAGGAGAGGAAAATGGTAGTGAAAAGTATAAATTGATCAATGTCTACCTTGTTCTACTGCTGGTGCAGCTTAGGGAGTCTTAGAGACCACTGGTGGCCCTGGACCCATGCCAGGAGGCCACTAGTGTGGATGAGGAGTGTTGCAGCTGGGCTGAGAGAGTCTCCATCAGCGAGGACATTCACCCTGCTCCAGCAGCTGAGGCTGGACAGGGCTATAGCTGCACTGCAGGGTGCACCTGCATTGGTTCAGCTCAGGTGGGGGAGATGTCACAGCAAATATCCCAGCCCAGAGACCCCTTCAGCACAGCACTTCAGAGATCACAAAGCACTTTCGGGTTGCAGGGTCTGGATCTCCTTGGAAAAACTGGAGGGTTGGTGCTGGTTCAGGAGTGCAGTGAATGTGTCACAGCCATAGATGTGCTTTCAGTTTACAAAGCTGGGCTAGAGCTGGAAACATGGCCCATACAGGACAGGTGTAGTATAGGCACCAGGTCCTCAGCACAAATGTTTCACTCTAGACACCTGCTCCTATTGATCCACAATGCTTACTGATACGAAAACCTTATGGGAGAGTGCCACCCCCTCAGCCTCCTGCCTGCCCACCCCAGCCCTTGCTGTCTCTACCAGCCAAGGTCTGAGCTTTGACTGGATCACCAAAACAGCCTGAGTCAAGGCTGAGAACATGGGTTGTATTTTGTCTTGAGCTGAACTGCTTGTTTGGCAGGACTGAGAGTGCAGCATGTTGCCCTGAACACAGGAAAGAATGTCTCAATACTGGGGAAGGGCAATCATCACCTTAGTGTTGCTGAGAGTTTGCAGAAACAGCATTTTCCTGTCAGTCTGACAAGAAGCTGTAACATACTTCCAGGACACCTTTTCACATCAGCCTCCCTTCTCTCATTTAGTCCAATTAGTAGGAGTTTTTGAGGTCAAGTCAGTCAATTTAGGAAAAATACAAACACCATTCACAACTGACACTTGAAGCTCAATAGCTGTGCAAAGGTTACTCAGTAAGAGTAGGTATTATATTCCTCATTATTCTTATGTGACCTGGCCCCATGATCCATTCATGAGGGCAAAAGTATTTTAATACATTAAGTGGAACCTCTGCCAGCTTTTGGATTGATATAATTTGTGGTTGATGAACTTTTGTTCATCATCATTGAATTCTGTAATAGGTTCTTTCACAGGCTGCTGTTGGGGAAAGCTTGCCAAGTCTGAACTATTTTTTCTTGAGGCTTTTCTGTATGCTTCTAAACCCCTGGATGAAGCTTTAAAGGTTAACAGAGAGACCTCAGGAAATAATTACTGTTTCTCAAAGGATACCCTCTGCATGGCATCTTCCTGAGTTACTCAGTAAAACTGTTGAAGGCATAAAATCCAGTCATTTTGAAGTATCTCCCAATAGACAATTTCACATGCTATAATTATGAACTGAAGTAAAAAAGGTGTCTGTTACAGTGATAAACTTGCTTAGTTGACTAAAGCGACTTATTTCCTTTTAAATCATTTTTTGATTATTAAATCTGTTTGATGTGGAAATCAGCATTGAAATATTTCCCCATCAACTTTCTGAAAATCAGGCAAACTTACATCTTGCCAGCACAGCTGGAAACAAAATTGGAATGATATGAAAAATGACACAAGTAAAGGATTTTCTAGAAAGGTTTTGTACAGATAAATGCCTGTTGATCAAGTGATATTTGTGCAGAAGTCTTACTAGAAATGCAGCAGTTATAGTTAGAGGTTATCAAAGCTTCTAAGAGCTCCACTCCTCTGTAGATACATGTGCAGTTGTATTTCTGCCTCTTCCCCTAAGAAATAGAATGAAGGTTTGGGGCTTTTTTTTTGGTTTTATAACTCCCTTTATACCATGTGGGGTTCCTGTCCCATAGCTTACTGATTGGTCACTAACTAATCTGTGTCAAGGGGGGCTCCACCTTGATAAGAGATAAACTTCAGAAGAAAAAGGAAATTTATGCTGTAAAAGTATTATGACATTTGATTACAGAAATTGGTATTAAAATGCATGAAAATTAAAAAGAAGTGCAGTTCTCCATGATGTTTAGCAATTTGAGCTGCTCCCACATCTCAGGTAACCTGAAGGCCTGGCACTTGACTACCCTCACACCAAGGAGTGTCCTTTGTGACTGGATTTTCTCTCTTTGTTCAACATGCTGTCTTCTCCCTACCCATCTTGTCAGCCTGCAGGATGCCCTTCCCTTCTTCCATTCTTCATCACAATTTTAACATCATTGAGCCCTTCTATCGCACCTGCCTGTGATCATTTATAGATCTTTCTTCCTGAGCAGAGAGACTCATCCTCTCCCCTCCCCTGGAACTGAGTTAGGATATTCAAGTTACAAAGGCTTTAAATGGGATATGTCCCAGTCCCGGCAGCTTCTCTGCACTTGCACTGATGCTGCAGCCATTACCCAGCAGATCTTTCTTGCTTAAAGAGCCTCTCTGCTTCTCATATCATTTTCAGGATTGGTACAGCACTTTATAAAGCCTGTGCTATGAGAAAAGTGCTGTTTCACAGTGCTGATACCTGATTATATCCACAACCTCTGGCTCAGTGCTAACACATTGCCAAGGGTACAGGTGACAAATTAGTGACTGGGAGGATGGAGTCAGAACTCAAATGGAACTATCCAGCTTTTCCAGCATGTCCCTTTTCTCCCTTCACCTTTTACTGGTTTTAAAAGTTCTGTTCATGTTTTATAATTGGACAATCCCTGCTCAGCTTCAGTGGCTGCACAGAGCAGGACTCAGGCTCTGGAGCACTGGAGATCTGTTTAGGCACTGATATTGCAGACAAAACTGCTTCTGAGCAGCTGCTTCTTGAAGGTGCAGAGTTGTGGGAAGGGGGGGAGGTGGTGGTGATTCCAGGCAGGAGCTTTGCAAGAGCAGGGAGTCAGGAATGCCAAATCCTGCAGATGGCAAATCCTACTGGTTCTGGGAGAAAGATGTATGCACCTTCCCAGGTCAAATCCTGCTGTTAATCATGGCCCTATGTGGGGAGGCTTTGCACCTTGCAGAGCTCTGTGCAAGGCACTTGAGGAACCAAACCCCAGTGTGGGCACCAGAGATTCTTGTGTTGGTGATATCCTGCTGTGTGAGAAGCAGAGCCTCTTTGACCAGTTTTGCTCCATGGCACTTCCAAGAAGTCAAGCTAGCCAGCAGAGTTCCTGGGGGCTTCTTGAATACTGGAGGTGTCATTATGGTAAACATGAGTGGGGTTATGGATCTTGTTCATTCAGGGTAGAGCTTACATCCAGCACATGCTGGGTGCCTTGAGTCTTTCTCAGTGTGTCACTGGGCATCCATAATTCTTGTGTTCAGTGCTAACTGATGCTCTGGGAGAGGTTGGCACCTGTCTCCTGTTGGAATTTGGTTCACAAAGATTAAAGGGCAGGAAATGATGCTGTGTCTAGCACCAGTCTGTGAAAATCTGATGACAAGTTGTGCAAATTTGGTTTCTCCAGGAAAATCAAGATCAACCAAGCAGCTAGAAAAAACAGTTGGCCTCATTGCTGTCAGAATTGTCCTGGCAAAATTTACCAGGCAACAGTGTGGCTGCAGAGCATCAATCCAACATCATACACCACAGAGTGCCATAGCTGCAGATTATGCATCCTTGATGGAAGTTAGAAATCCATTCTCAGGGGAGAAAAAAGTTCACTCTGCCCTCAGTGAATAATTCAACTAAGGAGTTTTGCTTTGGGCAACTTGTGAAAGTAGCAGTGCTCCATGTATAAGATGGTATTTCTGAAAGCTTTATCCATTAATTTAACATGACTTAGCTCAATTCCAGCCTTCCTTATGCAGCACAGTCCATCTTCTGCTTTTCCAGTCAGGACTGATGTATTCCTCTGTGGCACAAAGTGAACCAGCTGCTTGCAGACCTCAATAACTTGCTTCCATTGCAAAGCAAAATAAGAGCTTTAGAACAACAAAGTCATAGAGAATTTCCACTGCATTCAGCAATTTCTTTTTCATTCAGTGCTGTGCAATATTCATTGATGGATAAAGATGTTGCAAGAACCATTTAAATATAAGATTGTAGTAAACACACATAATGCTTTTTGCAAGATTCTTTAGAAAATTTTTAGAAATACCTTTGAAATACTATCAAAGGTATTTCAGAACTTAATTTCTCTGTACAGTTTTAGAGATACTGATACTTGTGAAAAGAAAGGAGCAAAGGGAACTGCCTAATTGTAAGTGACAGTAGAACACCTGCACAGAGAGATCATGCAAATGGGAGCTCATATTTAAAGAAATGCAAGATGAGTTGTTGTTTGGATTTTTCTTTAAATACATCACCTTAACTCCACTCACTAATATTGAGAAGTTCAGTGTTAAAATAAAAGCAGACATAAAGAAGTCTGTGGAAGAATAGTTCTAGGAAAAGGGAAATGGATGGTGCAAAAAGCAGGGTCTAATGCATCTTTAGGACTGGCATGGATATTATGTTGCTACCCTGCTGCTCTTTACATGTTACTTCAGTGTGCATGCTGAATGTTTGCAGGCTGTTTAGGTGTTCAGGCTTGGCATTTTGAGGGGGTGGCAGGCTGGAGACTCCAGGAGAAAGAGAGTTTCGAGATAAGTGGTCTGGCCATTTTCAGTACTGAAATTAGAAAAGAATGGATTGTCCTACTGAGTCAAAATGGTTTTACAAGTGATTGCTT
The DNA here is from genome assembly GCA_017589585.1 of Phylloscopus whistleri. Taxonomy (NCBI): domain Eukaryota; kingdom Metazoa; phylum Chordata; class Aves; order Passeriformes; family Phylloscopidae; genus Phylloscopus; species Phylloscopus whistleri. The sequence goes on along the minus strand of JADMLD010000552.1, from coordinate 2,707,046 downwards.
TCAGCACTGTCAGCATCTTCCTGCTTTGGAGCAGGAACTTGAACTTTTCCAAGAGCAGAGAACTCACTCTGGGTGTGGAGGCATACCTTTTTCTTTCATTGAAAAGTCGCCTACAACTGTGGAATTGCAACATTTAAACTGGTATAAATTTGCAAATGCTGAAGATTTTTTAGCTGTGCCCTCTGAGATCTATCCAGCTCAAGTGCGTTCCTGCTTCTCAGAGCTGAAAGTGGCCTGGTATCACAGGGGCAGTCATCCTCAATTCGCCCAGTACCAAAAGAGGTTTAGGGACAAGAATATGTAGTAAAAGAGGCTGGAGGACAGAAGAGAAAGGCAAAAAGAGGATCTGGAAAAATGTGGTATAATGAGAGGCTTAACTCCTTCTGTTTATCTTATCTAAAAACAAGATTGTGGGTGATGTGATTTCTCTGATTATTTTAACAAGAGGAAAATGCTAGGTACTAAAGCAGTCTTTGTTCCTTGAGAGGAAGATTCAGTGGTGTACTATAAAAACAAATGATAAAACTGGATTCAAATAAGAGATTAGGCAGAGATGTTGAGAAAGGAAGTGAAAACACTACAGTATCTTGTCTTCCTGTATTTTTCCAGGTGACAGTCTAGAGCTAGTTTTATACATTAAGTAAGAACCAGTGCCTTTTATTCTTGAAGCCTTTGCATGTACCAAGTGGAGAAGTGGTAGGGACAGATGAAGACACAAGCTGAGAAAGAGGAAAGGATGAGGAGAAAAAGGAATGTATGAAGGAGATGAATGATAAAGGACAGGAACAATATGGGAAAGAGGTACCTGGATCTCAGCTGTGCAGTTCAATTATTAGATCATAAACCAGAGAGGACCCAGGTAGACTGCATGCTCTAAGATTCTAAGATTTCCCAGAAACCATTACTATTTAAGCCAGTTCTTGTTGCTTCTCATTTTAGAAAGAGAAATACCCCACAAATGAACTTTTTTTTTTTTTTTTATATTGCCAGCAATTGAGTAGCACCACGTCTGTTGGCAGATACTACTGTGGCTGAGTACATTTGTTATTTAAAGCAAAGAATATAGTTTCTCTCCAAAATGGCTTAATCATTGGTTATATGATGTAAAAAAGAACAGAAATATCATCTCCACAAATGAGAAATCAAATGTTACATTTTCAGCCCATTTGCTAAGTTTTTCTCTTTCTTATCTAAAACATTCTTTTCATGATGCAACGAAGCAATGAATACTAAAAAATAATGAACCTTGACTTCAGTTTTACTGTTTCAAGCTTTCTATTAAAAGAAAATCAGCAGGAGTTTCTTCAGTTTCTTCAAATTGTGATTCCCTTTCTCAAGAGTCTATTTCTGTGAAGATGTTTTCATTGACTCAGAACAGTTTATTTTGGAAAATGTTGTTAAGACCATCGAGTTCTATCATTAACCCAGCACTGCCCATTCCACCACTAAATTATGTCCCTAAGTGCCACATCTACATGTCTTTTAAATATCTCCAGAGATGGTGACTGCACCATTCTTCTGGGCAGTCTGTTCCAATGCTTGACAATGATTTCAGTGAAAAATTTTCACTAATAGCGAATTTCAACCTCCTCTGGTGCAACTTGAGGCCATTTCTTCATGTCCCATCCCTTGGTATCTGGGAGGCAAACTCCCGCCTTGCTACAAACTCCTTTCAGGGAGTTGTAGAGAACAATAAGGTCCCCCTTGCCTTATCTTCATGTTCTTTCTCATGTTTGAAGACTGTTTTAAAGAAACAGCCTGAGAGATTCGGGTTTTTAGGACTTCATTTGTGAAAATCCACATTTTTTTACAATTAAGCACATTGCATTTCATCCTACTAGTAATGATCTTTCCTCTAGAATGCTGTTTGCACTGACAGCAAACCGCAAATAATTAATGAGACAAATGGTAGAGAAGGCAGGTTTGAAACATCAAATTGAGGGATGATACCAGCAGAGGGCAATAAATAGACACCATCCCTGGTACCCAGCTCTCCTTCCTACAGTCTGGAGGCTGGGAACGCAAGACCTGGTGTCCACCTTTTCTGGAGAGCAATCTTAGATACTCTCAATAACTTAAAAAAGTCAAAAGTGACTTTCCTTTACAAACTCTGTTTAGTTGTTCCATGGTCTTTTTATAAAAAGTGCTTGGTAAGTTTTTGCAACCAGCCACGATAAAGACTATAAATCATAGTAAAGAGGTGGAACCATGAACCATGGCATGCTTGGGTGAAGAAATCCATACAGCTGGTATGTGCAAATGCAGTAAAGTAGGTGCTTCATCTACAGCTCGAGAAAAGCTTTGTATTAATTTGATTTACAGCATCTCCTTTGCCTTTGAATGATAGGAAATACACTATTAGAAACTACATCACAAACAAAAATGGATGCTGAAAAAGCTTTGTAATTGCCATCCACGGAGATACAGAGCTCTTCATGGCCTTCAGTATGTTTTCTTTAAAATAAAACTTATAAGCTGAAATGTCTCCTTTGTGTACACAGCATATGCCAGTTTTGCTCTTTTACTTAAGTAGGATCATTTCAAGGGACCATTAACCAGTCTTTAACTTCCAGCTTGCACATTTTATTGGTTGTTGTGGAGGCGTTTGCTGAAATAGGAGAAAAATCACATTTCTATCCTAATGAGGCAGAAAACACTATTGGAGTTCCCTTGGAAACTTGTTTAGATAATTAAGTGCCTTAGGCCTACTCAGCATTACCAAACTTTTCAGCACTTAAAATTATTTAAAGATAGTTAAGACCAAATGTTTCATCCACCATCAAAGGGGATGCTCTATTTTGTCTGTCTTAAGGATATTTTAAGGCAGATTTGTTAATCTAGGAAGCCTTGCAAATGTTCTGGTCCATGCAACCCCTGTGGCTAATTCCAACTTGCATACTGCAAATCAGACCCAAGGCTGGTATTTAGGGATGTGAAGTGATAGCAAAATAATTCTGCTATAAGTGTATCTCATGAAAATCATAGAATTCCAGGTTGGAAGTGACCTCAAGGATCATGTGGTCCAACCTTTCTTGGCAAAAAAAACAGTCCAGATGGCCCAGTACCTTGTCCAGGTGAATCCTAAAAGTTTCCAGTGTTGGGAAATCCATGACTTTCCTGGGGAGATTGTTTCAGTGATTGTGTTGTTAAAAATTTTCATCTTGTGTGCAATTGGAATCTCCTCGGGAGCCACTTGTACCCATTACACCTCCTCTTTTCTGTATCATCATCCTAAAACTGATGTTTTCATAATACCTTTTATCTCAAAAATCTGTATTCTGACAGTACCAGTAGATCCAGCAGCTGTGTCTGAACAGCTTTATTGAATCTTCTTTTGGTGGTGATGTGAAATTCCACAGGGAGTCAGACTCTGGGAAATTAACAGTGTATGTACGTTAGTTAGGAAGAAATAATCTGCAGTTCTCTTTGTTAGCACTAGCAGTGGGATTCATGCTTTGTCAAAGTTATTACTAAGTACTGTAGCAGAGGGGTTGCATCCACTTGAACCCTTTGTCTAATCTGGTGTTTTGGAGCTAGAAATAGCCAACTAATTCTCTCTATGTCTAAAAATACACAGTATGATAGATTTACCTGTAACAAATACAGTTGCTTAGGGTGAAGTGGGAAAGTTATTTTCTCTGTAGCAATCAAGTCTGTGTACATCCCAATGGGCTACAAAAAGTGAGAGAGTCAGGGAAAGGATGTCCTAGCAGCTTATTAGTATTCATTTTTCTCTTTCTGAAGATGAAGGAAGTATTAGCCTTCCCTCTCCAAAGGATCATGCACAGTACTGTCTGCCCATACACATGCAGGGAATGAGGTCTCACCAAGGTAGAACCATTTCAGCTCTTGCTTTAAAGATAAAAGAAGCCATATCATTTGCAAAATAACCCAAACAAAACAAAACAAAACAAAAAAACCAAACCAAACAAACAAACAAACAAACACCCAAACAAACCCCCCACACACACCTAAAAAAATCAAACAAAGAAAGACATTTGATAATTGGCTGAAATTATTTTCGAGTTCTAGTCAAATTGACAGAATCATTTAGAGCGTTGGAAAAATGAAAAGTAGAAATTCTATGACCCTTTTCGAACCCTTAACCAAAATACTGATTTTTTTATTATTATTTCAAAGAGGAATTTTGGTTTAGACTTCATATAAATGTAATTTTGAAATGGCTAAAATTATTACCATGGCAGTTAAATGATTTTTTTTTTTATTCTTCTTGGACTTTAGATTCTTTGCCTATGGGAAAATATTGTTCGAACTTGAAAATGTAAGCATGTTCCTCTGGCAGGCTCTAGCCACCATCAGCCAGCCTGTTTTTCCAGGGCTGCAGAGTGCTGTGGAGTCATTTTTACATGCTCTTAGCTGATGTGGTTCTTCTCAGGGGTGCCCTGTTACAGCCAAGAGCTGTAGCAGCGATCAGCCAAGGAGATGTGATGGCACAGCCTGGGGCAGCCCTGCAGCTGAGTAGGGGTGGCTGCTGCCAAGGCAGTCTGGAATTACCTTTCACAGGGAGCACATACATGTGTTTTTTAAACCTGGATTAAGGGCTTGGCTCTTGATCAAGATCAAGTCTGGTCTGTTTATACTGTCAGTCTTTTCATACCACGAGCCAACTCTGTGGGAAGCTATCACCTTGCTGAGAATAAGAGTGATGCATTCAGCTCATTAGTGCTCCCAAAGCTCTTTCTGTCCTAGGCTTTCCAAGTGATTGCCATGCTAGCAAAGGTTCACATCAGCTATCCATTTATGCTGCGTATTCATAGTTAACTTCAAGTGTAAAAATGTCAGTGACAAATTAGTGAGAGCTTGGCATCACACACTTCTGAAATGCTCAAGAAAGGCTGCTACTTGCTCCTAGGTATCAACCAGCCTTTAATGATCTCATGGTAGGGTGTTACTGTGTACCTTTACAGCTCCTCTTTTTTACAGGCATGTCATTTATCTTTTTATTTTAATATGAATGTTTTTAACTTCCCCTTCCAATCCTTGCAGCTCATTATATCCTACAGGTCTGAGAGCTCTTAAAGTTTTGTTCTCATGTAGGTTCTTAGAATTTTTGTTCACAACCTTAACCTTCTGTTGTAGAAGAGATAGGAACTGACACCTCTTTTTCATTAGGAAAGCACATTTTCCACTTCCCTGATTTCTCTCTTTTTTTCCTTTTTAATAATTATTCTGTTTTTCCAGCCCTCTGTGGGGCCAGGGCAGCAAGACTGGGTGTGGAGTTGTACAAACACCCCTACTCAGGCCAGAGAAGGGGCAATGGTTTCATCTCATAGTTGTGGTTTGTTTCTCCTGGGGCCATGTTGGTGCTTTTGATTCTACAGTTGCACTGAATAAGTGCACCTGATTAAAAAAGATACACAGGAAACAGTCACAACTTCTCAGTTCCTGATGCTGTGACAATTCCTGTGTTCTTACACACACATGACATGTAGTGTTATAAGAACAGAAACCTCTGAATTTCATCACTTCACCGACCAATTTTGATTACACCACAATAGTGACTTACACTTTCCATTATTTAGCACTGAACAATCTTTTCTGTCACCTCCAAACTCTATCAGCAATTTATCATTGATGAGTGTTTTGATTTCTTTTTTCTGCTATGTGACTCAACAGCCTTTATGAAAGTTATGGTGTCAGAGTACTGTATTTCAAATATTTTCATCTTAAATATTTAAAATCAAGGCAAGAAGAATTTGCCATGCTTCCAGAAAAGAGAAAAAGCTTACAAGCCCTGACTGGTTCTGACTCAGTGAGATGGTGGAAGGATAGGAGGAGAAAGGGGAGAGAGGAAGGAAGGGAAAGAATTCTAACAGTGGCAAAAATCTCTTTTGTCCTTAAATATATTTGGGGCCCACTTCTGCTATTACCTACACCATTTTCCACACTAAAGCAGTGTGACCTCTGGAATAACTGTTTTGTGGAAGAGGACAACCAGGCTTTCACAGGGAAGGAGTAAAGTCACCTGGCTGTATTCTGGTGCTGAGACAGTCACCCTTAGAAAGCATATCAACCTGAAGGAGGCCAAGTGAATGACTGTAAGGTGGAACAGGTGTTAAAACACCTGAGGGACCAAAGTTACGTGAGTTGAATCCGACTTGCGATGTTCAACATACTTCTATAAACTAACTGATTTGTGACAAACAGTGCCTCACCTTGCAGGTTATATTCCGCATACCGACTGACAAAATGCTGTCACATAAAACACGAAGGCGTCTTGTTTAATCAAAGCAAATGGATGGAACTTCCGCTTTATTTGGCACGTGTGCTGTGAGCTGCTGCCAGGCGGGGCGCAGCCGGGGCTGGGTGGGGGTGTCGCCGGGTGTGTGACAAGCGCACGGGCCAGGTGTGGCCAGGAGAGGGCCACCCAGCCCTGGCGGTGCCACCGCGCCCTGCTCGCCTGCCGAACCAGCTCTGCTAAGGCTGAATTGCAAAGGTGTCCGAGTCCGTGGGTGGCTGACCGCAGGGAAACAACTGTGCGTTGCTATGTAACAGAGGGATAGAGGAGAGGCCCTCCTTAACATCTGCTGCAGATGGTAAGTTTAGGAAACGTAATTAAAACAAACAAACAAACAAACAAACAAACAAATAAGGTCATGGAATATGCTATAAAAAGTGCAGGGAACCCTTGCCTTTCATCCTGGCAATCTCTCTCTGATAAATGTCCCACAAGCCATAGGTTTCCTCATCCCAACTCCAGATGTCCCTCAGACCAAGTGGAACCAGCCCGTACCTCCTGCTCCATTAGAGCAGGTAGCCCAGCCATAGGTAGTTCCTTTGCTAACCTGTTTTTCTCCATTGGCACTAAGACAGCTTAGCAAAGGAACTACCTATTCCAGTCTATCCCAAATGCTGAACATGCCCTAAGTGTGAGAAAATCCTTTAAAAGGACTGAGTAGGAGCTAAATCACTACCTGCTTCAAGGCTGGATTATGTAGGGCACTAAGGGGAGGTTCATGCCCCACACAAGTGCTGCCAAGGTGTTTCCACACATGGTAGAAGGTGGATGTGCCAGCCCCATCCCTACCTGTGCCTGGCACAAGGACAGGCAGCCTGCAATGCTGCAGCCCCTCTTCAGGAGTGTGGGCAGCCCACATGGACACATGCTCCTCTCACCTAATTTTAAGCACCTGCAGGATGAGTATGGATCTAGTGTTTCTTTCCGCGTTGGCTGGAGTTGGTAGGGTATGTGTAGCACTCCACTCTAACAAGTGGAGTGTCTCAGGCTTTCCTGCTTCTCTTCATCCTCTCAGGTACACATAGTGACCTCTCAGTGCCTTCTCATGTTACTGAATTTGGGAGCTGCTATTATTTTTATCCAACAAACACATTAATAAACATATTTGGTCTCTTTTCCATGCTGGTTCCACACCAGTCATGCCAGGTCAGTGCTGAGGCAGAACAGAACTGAGCTACTAGGGGTCCATAAACATGTGCCTTACTCAGGGTTTTCCTTGAGCAAGCCCCTCATAGAGAGGTCCCTGATGAAAAATCCCTGCTGCCAAGCCTTGCCTGTGGCACAGTTAGTCATGGTGGGCTTGTGCAAGTTGAGTTGGGGTCTCAAATGCAGAAAAAGCTACTCAGAGAGCCTGCTCATCCACAGGCCAAACTCTACACCTTGAACCCTGGCACCTCTGTGTCCATATGAGGCTACTCAAATGGTTGAGCAGATGCTGACAGTTCTGTCACTGGAACCACTGTTTCCATTTCAGTGTGTTACTGTACAAAGTCATTCTCATTCTGAAGAGAGACTGCCACTGAAGTGTAGACACTTCCCTCAGTTCCAGGAGCACTGAGATAAGTCTGATAAGCAGGGAGCAATATTTTGAGGAACTGCTATTTTCTCCCACAAGAAGACAGCTCCACTTGCTGCTTCTTTCTCAACATGGTGAGCACTGCATTTAACTTATAACACAGATGTAAAAAATACTCCTTCTAATATTTTACCCCTGCATTTGGTATATCTTCTTTGGAGTTCCCATATACTAATCCTGTTGTTTAGAGGAGTTTCTGACTTCTGATGTTGGCAGCTTGTGTGAGATTTGCTTCTTAAGCAGTGAAATGAAGTCTGAAATAACCATATTTACTGCTAAAATCCAAAACAATATTATCAAACCAGAGGGTTTTCTCCGTACTTCCACCCAATGGGGTAGAAACAAGATGATTGCCATGATGATGTCATCTTGAGAAATCTTTCCAAAAAGTGATTAGTTGATGTATTATTTATCCTCAGCCTGCTTAATTGACATGTTTATTAGCAAAAGAAGATATATGTCACCTAGCAATGAACTTAGTGTCCTGTCTTGTTTTAGTTTCATTTCATTTGCATTTATCTCATGACAACATATTACACAATATGTCAAATATTTTAAAATGAAACTTTTTTCATTATTCATTTTAAGAATTTTCTGCTTAGTCAAAAAAACCACATGCCAACTCTAAAAAATTAACATCACAAGGCTTATTGCCCTATCTCCTAATTAGAAAAAAAAAAAAATAAACACTATCCACATCAAGTATAAGTGTCTCTTCCCACTGCATACCCCAACTAAGGCTTTAATTTATTAGGCCTTTCAAGTGCCAAAATTCCTTTCCTACTAATAAGATAGGATGGTCCATATCCATACAGACACTACATATACAGGCAAGAAGTTCAACCACAGGTAACCATTGCACTATAAAGGAGAATGCAGCAGTTCACCTTCCCAGTGGCATGGTCTTCTCTTACTGCTTTATTCTTGGGCTCATTTTTTTTTTTTCATCTATGTTCACAGTCATTTAAAAATCCTAGTTCCAGTTTCCAAGACTAATTGGTTCCTTCTCTGGGTATAGTTGCATTACTGGTCTCATTGTCTTTCATGAGTTGTTGGTGACTTTACCAGGGCAGTTCCCACAGCCCAGTAAGGAGTGTGAGTTATTGGCTCTGTTCTTGAGCTACAGGCTAAACTTTCCAAGGATATTCCAGGCACTGGGTTAACCTTCTTGTCAAAACATCTTGCAAAACCATTCTCTTTACTAAGAGAGATGTGTTACTGTAGGTTAATGCAGTGGAAAGGAAAAGGGAGAAAACAATGTGCCAAATGATGTCTGCTTCTCCAGAAAAGCTTCAAAAGATCCTGATGTCCACCAGGAAACACTACAGACCTAATTTACCCATGAAATATTTTGATACCATTTCAACAAGGGCTATACAGATATATCAGCATGACCTACCACACTGTAATCAGACCAGAAACACGGGCAGTGGTTGTGTCAAAGGTGGGCTGCATCTGCCATGAACCCAGGCAGTTCATGACAGACAAAAAAGAAGATATTAAAATGCTCCCCTCCCTTCCTGGCACAGTCCTCTCCACGTCCACAGCCTCAGCTTTCACAGACCTGGGATCTAGGGATTTGCACATATTGTATGTAGCAGTATCTTATCACTCAGATACTGTTCAGATAGTCCAGAAAGGAGCTAAGAACTCTCAAAGTTACATCTTTTGACTCAAGCAAAAGAAATTAGTGACCTAAAGGTGCCACTTTACTTTAAAATTACATATGCACTTACATACTTCCAATAAGCACCATGTGCAGTCAGAAAAGCCACTGGAATAAGAATGCCATAATTAAAACCAAGGAAAAAAAAAAGCTAATGGAAAGTATTTTCAGAGCTTTTCAATTTTTTCTTTTATGTGTTAAGAAACAAAGTTTTATGAGACTAAAGAAAATACGCAGACAGGTCACCTAGCCTGCCAGTATGATTTTGGAGATTGGAATATAATAACAGTGAGTCAGAAAGTTATTATTTTGAGTATGAAGAAGAGGAGGTAGGAAATGTGTATTTGTAGAAACATTTTCTGTTGTGTTTTACAGCAGTGGCCAGATAAAGTGTAGATGGGCTTCAGCCCTTCTAATTTTGTCCCTGCATAGCCTCACAGCATCCTTGTAGCCCTCATGAGTTGTCTTCCCCTTTTTCCAGAGGTGATAAGCTCTCTTTTTCTCCTGTCAAGGCTCTCTGTTCAGCCAGGCCAGTGTTCTTCCTCACCAGCTAATCATTTGGCACATGGGCACAGCCTGCTCCTGCACTTTTAAGATTTCCTTCTTAAAGCAGGTCCATTCTTCCTGGATTACTTTGTCCTTCAGGACTCCTTCCCAAAGGATTCTGTCAACAAGCCTCCTAAACAGGCCAAAGTCTGCCCTCTGGAATTACAAGGTGGCAGCTCTGCTGACCCCCCTCCTTACTTCTCTGAGAATTTAATTCTCTATTCTTTTGTGGTTGCTACTGATACCATTTAGGTTTTGCCTTTTTTCTTTTGTATGTTCTCTGTATTCATCACACAAACATTTGTAGCTCTGTGGCCTATTGTATTGGTGACTCATTTTACCAGTAATTTTCCATGGCTTTTCCTTAAGCAGAAAGACAAAACAAATTCCAGAGCTCCCAGCCCTGGGGGGTACAAGGCCCCAGTGCTATGTTGGTTCTTCCAGGCTACCAAGGTAGAGAACAACTCTTTGAGATACATTTTCATGGACAAAGTACAGCCAATGCTGAAGGGGGGCTCCAGAGAAGGGGCTTGACCTGGGGGGGAATTGCATCATCACTTGTCCTCCTAATTGGTGCTTTTTATCAATTATGCTAATTTCCTAAAACCTATAAAAATGTACTCATCCATGGGGGTGGGCTTTTGTGGACATCTTTCCATAACTGCCTCTGAAGGCCTTCAAATAAAGATCCCCTTTTATATTACCTCCTTACTAAAATTATCTCGAGTTTCATTTCCAGGTTGGGAAAAAGGCAACACTACCAGTCCTCTGTTCACTAACAGCAGCTCTGCAGGGCACCTCCCCTGGTTGGTTCCCTCACCAGCTGTGTCAGAAGATCATCTTTCACACAGCCCAGGAATCTCCTGGACTGTTTTGTCTCTGCTGTGTTACACTTTCAGCAGACACCCTGGTAAAAGTTGAAGTCTGCAAAGATGTCATATCTCCAAGAGGTTCAGGAATGCATTGCCATGAGTCTAAATTTCATGCTGTTTGGTAGCACCAAGTTAAACAGAGTGCAAGGCAGACTGATACTGGTATCCATCTGTCCTACTAGTGCAACAGCAGGACTTTTTTCTAATTTTGAGAAAGTGAAGAGAGAGAGAGAAACCTATCTCTTTCAAGTCACAATCAATTATGTGTTGGTGTCAGGCTTTATCCTGACTGCTGCAAAGGCTGAAATGATCATTTAAATTCATGCTTGCCACCATCTAAACTCACCCTGCATGGACAAGTGTCCTGGCTCCTGAACACTTGGCACACATGGCTTTAGTTCCAGGACTATGAATGTAGTGAGTGTTTTCTGAGTCCTACTGTAGCTTTTTTAAAGACACTACTAATGCTTTCATATGTTTTGATTTCTTTTCATTTTAAATCTCTGTTTACACCTCTGGGGTTGACTCTACCCCAGGACAAAAGATGTTCTCCCTCATAGATGGGACAGGCTGCCTCCATGGCTGTGGGGTTGCATGCAGCACACGTCCAGACTTTTGAACACTCTTAGACCATGCTACTAAAACCACCAGACTAAAGATTCCCCATCCAGAGTCCACACGTAAAATGGAGAGAAAATATATACTTTCCATAGCTTTGTGACATATTTATTTGCAATACAGAAACACCTGAAGTCTCCTATGGATATTAGATTCTGCTGCATTTGTTAGGAGGTGTAAGCACAGCATGAACTGTGTTCTCTGAAGTGACAGCAGATGAAAGCACCAACAAAAGTGGTGTTTTCTTTCCCTTCAGTGAGTGGGCTGGCAGAGGGCAGCCTGAGATGCCTTTACAGAAGCTATTTTAAAATTATCAGGGCATCATCCTGAGATCCTGGGACAGAGCTGTGGATTGAATTCAGATTTCTCAAGACACAGTCAATAACTTCCATGCAAAGCAATTTCCTTCTGTGTTGCTGACAGACAAATTAGAAAAGTGACAGATGACAGACAAGCTGGCAGGGTGACAGGAAAGTTTCGGATGCAGTCTCCAAAAATGGCAAGAACATCCATTTTTCTCCCACACCAAAAGCTCACTCCTACCTTTCCATCAGCTTCTGTTTATAGCCTGCTTTGCCAGAAAGGGCGGTTTCAGTTCTTTCATGGAAGTCCTTTCAGAGTCAGTCATCTAGAGCAATTGAACACAGACATTAAGCTAATTACAGTGAAAAGTTATTAAATCCAGGCCAAGTCTTGTGCTGTGCCTGCTCAATTTTTCTGAATACAGATTTCTTGCAAAATTAATCCCTAGACCACACTATAAATGTTCCCCTGTGGTGAGACAACCCAGAACTTTGATGTGGATCTGCATGAATCTTTTCCCTAAAGTAAAGAACTCTGGGGGGAAGGGAGGAAATCAAGTGGGAAAACTAAATTTACGAAAACAAAACCCTTAAACAAACAAAAATGCAGAACTTAGAAAACCAGATATTAAAAGGACTCGCCAACAATTTTTGCCTTTCTGCTCCATTCTTGAAAAGGGAGTCTGATCACATATTCGTGTTGTTAGTCCAGCATCTTTCAATAATAAAAATCAGACAGTGTCATTTGAGTCCTTACCAAGAGTCTTCTTACTGTTCCATATTAGACCTGTCTGTCTGCTCTCTCTGCCCCTCAGCAGTCTCTGCTCTTGTCCAACAAGCATTAATGCAATACAAGCCAAGTATGGACCAGAGGTGAAAACCAGGCATGGGCCTGAACTAAACCACAGACAGGAACAGTCTGGAGGAGGACACGGTATGATGAAGGAAAGCTGCTGATTGTAGCCTGGCATCTCAATAAGGAGAAGAAAGAGAAACACCAGAAAAGTGGAGAAACTAATAAAAAAAATTAAAAAAAAAATGCTGGGCCCACTGTGAAACAGCATGGACAGCACTGTGCAGTAAAAGTGTACCAGGAGTCATCTGTGCTGAGCCTTGGCTGGAAGCAGTTTGTAGCTGTGAGCAAATAAACAGCCACCTTCTCTTAGTGGCAAGGGCTGCCCTCGTGTGCAAGAGAACAGTGTACACACACTGCTTTGGGGCATGTGACTCTGCCATCCTTGGCTTTGCTGACAAGAAATAACCTAGAAGACCCCAAACCTCTCTTAACCAGCCAGGTTAAAAAGGAATAGTAATATGAATAATGTAACAATTAGGTTTTGGCAGTATTCAATGTATTCACTCCAGGAAAGGTTTAGATAATAATTCTGATTAATACAAATTATTCAAATTTTACAGAGGTTGTCAGCTGTCCTCCCCCTAAAAAGCATAATGATTAATGATGGCAAAATTATAACAAGAAGGCACTAATAGGTTGCATTTAGCTTTTTAAATTGTAAGGAACTTTACAAACAATCAGTAATAAATTTAAATCCTCTGATTGTCCTGTGGTGTGGATGTTGGAAGTGTAAGACAGTTATATTAGCCAGAGAGATTGTGAAATTCATCATGCTCCCCACTGAAATAACTGTCCACTTTCATGTTAGAAAGAAAAAGTATTGGACTCTTAATGCTGGCATTAGAGAACAGATCTTTTAGCTGCCATGGACCTGATGCCTTAGGAAACCACACAATTTATTCCAAAGCTGATACACTCTTAGTAATGTTTCCTACTGTTTGCCACTTCCATTAGCTTGTGTACCTTTACAGCATACTCTGATGTGCAGAACTGGTCTCTCATCAAACACAATAATACTATTGTTTACAACAGTGGCTGGCACACTACCAGTTACCTCAGTCAGCTGTGAAGCCACCTCTAAAATGAAATATTAGTCCCTATATGCAGGGATATGAGATCTAAACTCAGTCTTCACTTTCTAAAAGTACCCATTTTCTGCAAAACAAGCCAAAGCTTTCTCACAGTGAGGGAGAAGAGGCAGCGGCTTGGTTTAAGGGAAAGCTCCATTTTAAGATCTGAAAGTAATTGCTTAGACTTGAATAGTCTAAGTGTGGATGCATCTCCTTTTCCTCTTCGACTCTGTAAATTAGCATTACAGTTTGCTTTTCAGAGAGAGGTATTAGCACTGTTGGACTTCTTGGCAGCTCTTGCTCCACTTCTGTTTATCTTTTGTAAAGGTCGTGTTCCTGCTTGCAGTAGAATTGGCAACAGAAGTTGCTGGCAAAAAGTCTTTTTCTGCACAGAATTGTGAAGGACTTTAGGAGGGAACATAAACCTAAAATAACCACTGCAAACATTTCACAGGGTTTAGATACTTAAGATTACTGTTGTCCAAAAAGCAATGATTTTGAATTTTATATTTTAATTTTTTTTTATATCATGCTTAACATCACAGTAACAGAAAACAAAGTAGCTGCAAACACTTCTCCAAATACCACATGAGGTAAACTTGAAAAGTGGAGTGCTGACACCTTGAAGTGCTTCTGCAGGGAGCCAGCTGGTGCCAGAAGCTGTACAGCTGTGCTGCACCACTGGGCTGAGCCAGAGGAACCTGCCCAGCAATTTCCAGATGTGCTGCTTCAGTGTCCAAGCAGGTACCCTGAACAGAGCAGTGCAACACCTGGGGAGCTGCCTGGATGTGGTGAGATTGGAGATCTGTGCACAGTGCTTGTTATGTGATGAGTTTTATGGTACATGAAACCAGTGGTGCCATGAAGCCACTGTTTTTGGCACATGTCCTCTAAGATATGCTGCTGCATGGGTTATTGTTTGGCATTTATTAGGTCAGACAAGTTTCATGTCCACATGAGTACAAGTCCTAGAGTGAAGAGCATCACCTCAGTTTGGCCCATTTGTGTAGAACAGCTGAGTGGCTTCTGTGAGCTCAGTGCCTTCAGAGGCAGTGGGAAGGGAAGGGAAGGGAAGGGAAGGGAAGGGAAGGGAAGGGAAGGGAAGGGAAGGGAAGGGAAGGGAAGGGAAGGGAAGGGAAGGGAAGGGAAGGGAAGGGAAGGGAAGGGAAGGGAAGGGAAGGGAAGGGAAGGGAAGGGAAGGGAAGGGAAGGGAAGGGAAGGGAAGGGAAGGGAAGGGAAGGGAAGGGAAGGGAAGGGAAGGGAAGGAAAAAAAAAAAAAAAAAAAGACTCCAGAAGAACATGCATAGACAGATGCCAGCTCTCTGAAAGGCAGCTCTAACCAATGCAGGCATGCTCCCACTGGGACCCCAGCTTATCTCCCATCATCCCCAGATGGGCTAAGCTTAGTGATCATCATCCCCAGATCTGCCCTTGATCACACACACTCCCAAGTGGTGTAAATTTGCCATCATGTGCTTTTGGGTGGCCATTGCCTGCAACAGAAACAAACATAAGCTGCAAATATCTGACATTCCTCCTTGGCACTCAGGAAGCTTTAACAGCACCACAGCTCAGATCAGCTCTGCTGGTGCACAGTAACTCATGAGCTCTCTGGGCTCTGAGGAGTCTGTGGATCCTTCCTGTGGGAAGATGGAAGAAGTATTCTCCCCAGCAGCTCCATGATGGTGTCATGGGCAAATTTCTGCCTCTCAGGAATGCTTTGGGGCTAATCTGTGAACTATAGATCATCCCCCTGCTTGGGTAGTCCTTCAGTTACTAGCACCCTGCCTTTTCCATTTCTAACACTAACAACTTTCTTTAGCAACTTGAAACATTTTCAGTCACTGCATTTCATTTTACCTGGCAATCTGCCTCCTGCTACCCAAATCTGCAACTTCTCCTACACTTGAATTAATCAAATAAAATTGATTTCAAGTGTTTTCTCCCCGATCTCATGCAACAAATGCAGAGCATAACACTTAAAGCTAACACTGTTAGTTTACTTCAACTCTTTGAATAACAAAATTTATAGATGGGATTAAAAAAAAAAAAAAGAAATAATTAGCCCCAAAACTATGGAGGCTCTCATGGATGAACAGGAAAACTTTACTTTTCAGCAGCTGAGGTTCTGTGGCAATTTTCAGATCAAAAAGTCCTATGAGCCTCCAGTTCATGTTTCTGCTTTGAAAACACCCTGTCTAAATAAGCAAACCTAAGGACACCCAGTCTAAATAGGCAAAAACAAGGTTTTTACTTTATGGAAATGAAAAATGAGAAGCAAGCAAATTAAGGAGGGCATTGGGATGCCAGAAAGAGACAGAACCAAGACTCAAATTGAAATGCAAATCAAATGTCTTAATCACAAGGCTGTCCTTTATTTCATACTAAGGACTTAAACAATTTAAATGCCTTTTTGAAAAAAAACCAACATGAATGTAGAAGAAAAACCACAGAAGATTATGCAGGACTGTCATCACTGTCCTTTTCACTTACTGACCATGTTGGTTAATGTTGTTCCTTCAGATGCCCCACTATGTCATACAGCATTGAGTCAAATGTGCCTGCTAAATCTGCCACTGTCTCATAAGGTATTGAGGTTTTTTAGCCAAAGATATTTTAATTATTCTAATCTCAGGGAAATTGTCCTGCAGGAAAATAATTTCTCATTTATCTAAATATGGATTTCTAGTGATGAGAGTCAGAGGGACATAAAATGAAAATTTTTGAGCTGAGTAAACTGAATTTGAGATTCCGGTATTAAAAAAAAAAAGAAAAAAAAAGAAAAATGGTCAGCATTTGAAGGAAGCAAGAAGAAGACATGTGTGTTATCCGCTGCAGAAGCAAACTTGTTCCAGTTTTCAACCAAGTTGAGCAGCCAACTTCTCTTTCAGAAGTCCCTGAGACTGAACTGCTTACAGACTGCACTGGATGCACTTAAGCTTTCTTAAGCACAGTTAAAATTTAAACAAAGCACAAGAGAGCTCAACAGAAGTGTTTGTATAAAAAACACTTTACTGAAAGCTGGCCTCAAAGTGCTGGTGATGTGTCAGGGAGCTTATTCCCAAAGAACTCAAATATGTTTTATAAAACTGTGTAGATATCGTGTGTCTCCTCAGTCAAGACTCTCTGAAGGTATTTTTGGGCCTCTCAGTCAAAAAGCATTTGTCTTCCTCCTTAAAATGTCTTGCTTCTCTTTTCCAGCCAGCCTCCCTCATCATGCCCCTGTATGGGTGTTTTTCCCAATGACCTACACTCTAAGTCTTCATGCATTTTAATTACCTTGAAGTGGAGTCCAGAATGTTAATTATACTTTAATACATTAAATCTCTGATTAAGGTGGGCTCTTTTTGCCTCACTCCTTTTGTGGGAAAGATTTGTATTCAGCACACTAAGTTTTAATGCCTGACAGCTGAAGTTTAATATCTTTTCATAGTTCCAGAGATTAATTCAACATCATTGAAAAAAAATCTCAGGATTAAAATATAAAGAACTGAATATCCTATGGAGCAAATACAGAGGAAAATTATGTGTATTTGGGCATAAATTTACCATTCATTTTATTTTAAATTCTCTGATATTTCTTCTGTTGTTCTTATCAAACTTGTGCTCAGTCCTTCCTTGGTGTGTATCTTTGAAACCATAATCATCTTTCTTCTGGTTTAGGGAATTTAAAATGAACTGCTTTGCTAGCAGAGGGGTAGCACTGCTAAATGTGCATTTCCCTTGCCATAATTTCTAATGCTCTACCCACTTTATTTAAAATGAGAGGAAGTTTTACACCAATTAAAAGTAGAATTGACTGGATTTTTTTCTTAAGTCTTTATCCTCTCAGCATACCCAATTCTTTCTTGATTGACTAGAAACCCATGATAAAACTCACTACCAAATGTATTTTCTCCTGAGTTTGAGCAGTATTTCCATAATGAGTTTACTCACCCTTAGCATTACAGAATTTTGACTCACTCTTACATCTGATGCCTTTAAAATATTTCTGCCTTTACAGTATGTCAGAACTGAGCAATGAAAGCATGATGATTTGGAGAACAAAATTCAAATTATCTCAAAAAAGTAATTGTCAAATTTTTTCACCCCCAACTTACATACTTTAAATATGCTTTCTTGTGCTTCTGTGTGTATTATGCATTATTGATGAACAAAAGCACAACAACTCTGGAAATAAAATATGACTAGCTAAAATACTAAGCTTGAAAATAAAGATGAAATCTCTCAGAGGTACTAATTACTGAGACTGAAAAACATAGTGTGGTAAGGGCTACAAGAACAACTCAGAACTGTTTTTACTTTTCCAAGGTATAAGTCAAGGAAAATATTATCAACTGGAAGAACATGAAGGAATGGAACAAAGCTTCTTTCAAACAGATTGTTTTATTTGACTGTGAGAACATTTTGAGAAAACAAAATGCATGCACCAGGACCTCTTGAGTGCCTTAGTTACATCAAAACAACCGTGTAAACTTCTCATGAAGTGTCTGTTAGAAGATACATATGCAATTAAAGCCCAGCACTGCATCAGGATGTTTGTGTGATAGGACTGCCACTGCCAGCACCACACTCAGGGTTCAGTGTAACCAGGTTTTGCCCACACAACCTTGTATTGACTGCAAACTCTCTTAGGACAGGGAGGGGTTTTTGGTGTTGGTAGTTATGTTGAGAAAGAGGGGACTGATGCCTCTTTAGGTATCAACAGCACAAATAACTCTTGGCACTGCTTTCAACAATAAGGCTTAGCTGAGAAACCACAGATGGGTTACAAGTGCTTGTAGTCCTAAGAACAGAGTTTGAAAGGGGGGCTATTCAGGGATGTAGGGAAAGAGAAGTTAAGACAGTGAAATGGTGCCTTCCACTGCAGTCTCAACACTGCAGCACTCACCTAAAATTATTTGAATACACGTACAGCAAGGGGATATCTGCTTTTGCTGAGCCCTGTTTTCCAAATACAAAGAGCTTTTGGCATTAGCCAGGCAAGAATAACTGCCTTAGAGAGGTGCACTGAGCAAGAAGAGGTGAAGTAATACTATTTGTTTCCTTTCTTCACCTCTGGGTGCCCATCCTGAGGGTCCTTGTGCACATGAAAGTAGTCACCTAATCTTCCACTGAATTATTTGTGTGGTACATCAGTGTTTGCAGGTTGAGGGCTTAATGGACAAGGTCTATATCTGTTATCAATTCGTCTCAAAACCTGAAAGTGAATGATGATGATTTTACCCTGAGCCTGCAAAGATTGATGCATTTTTCACTGTTCATTTCAAAACAACTTGTATCAACATTTCTTCTGCAACACATAACAGTCATAATGTATTTTTATGTTGTCAACAATAAATCAAAACAAGTTTAACAACCACATATTGCTATGGACAGCAGTCAGATTACTAGCTATGTTTGCCAAGTGTGTCCCAGAGCTCCCTGCCAACACCACTTCTGCAGGAATGGCAAGCCCGCTACATTCAATAATAATTTGGAATCAGATAAGGAGATAATTACATAAAGGACAGGAAGGAGAGAGAAGGGTAAAAACCAGACATGTTGGGTCTTATCACCTCATACTTGATGTGAAGGCAGGTGGATGGTGACTGCCTGACCACAGTGCAATCAGTAGCATCAGAAAGGTGCCAGCAGATGCTGATCTCAGACCTGCTTGAGGAGCTGTTTCCTTTTTTCTTGGAACATCTTCTTCCAAGAGAGAATAAATTATAGTGTTGCCCAGGAAAGGTAACATAATGAGAAGAGATCAAGTGAAATGCTTAGGCTGGCTTTGGATGAAGTCTTGGAAACGGGCAGTTTGCCTTCTGGGCTCTTCTGTCTGAATTCGGTTTTATGTACTTTCAGGGAATAGTGTATTTCTCAGATTTCTTATTAAAATTCTACAAGAATAAAATAAGTAATACATTAAGGTATCTTTAAATCAGATTTTAAATACCCACAGATCTATTAAAAGCGTGTAGTGATTTCTTTTTTCATATAAAATCAACAAATTTTGCTCTGGCGTAATGTTCTTCATGCATTTCTCAGCATTTCAATGTTGTTAATAATTTCAAATATGTTTTTAAAAATACATTGGTTTTAATAACAAAGGTAGCCTTTCTTCTTTTTCGTAGCCATGGACTAGGCAGCATAAAAAATGTTTTATAGGCCAGAGCTTCAGCTAAAGGTTGACTTAACCACCTCCACTAATGGATTTCAATAATTTTTGCTCATAATTTCTCACGTAAACATGTAATTAGAGCTCACAAGATGAGAACAATGATTCCATATTTGCATTTATTTGCTGTAAATTTCATTATAATTTTCCTGTCATTCTGTTTAAGTAGAATTCTATTGTGGTGTTTATGAGCACTGTATTCTGCCACCCCGGTATTATAAATTCACACACCACATTAAAATCACAAACTGTTTAGGGATTTGCCTGGTACTGAGTGTTACTGACTGAGATGACATTTCAAGAATTCTGACTTTTAACCTGTGAGACACAGGCATGAGTTCATGATATTTAAGATGTACTATTAAAAAAAAAACAACAAAAAAACAAAACAACAACAACAACAAAAAACCCCTCTGCAACATCAGTCTAATATTTACTTCCCAAAATCAATCAAAAATTACAAGGCATTCTGGATCAGAGATCCAAAAGTACCTAGTACCTGCACTTATTTGGGAATTAGTGCACCTAGGGAATTCCAGCTAACAGTTTTAAACAGGAAGAGAGATTTAAAGAAGTCCATGCGCAAGCAAATAAACAGTTGTTTGTTTATTGGATGATCTCACCTGAGAGAGAACAGAAGTGACATAAGAAAAAATATTTGTTTGGGTTCAAGTGTATTTACTGAATAGTACTTATACAAACCTTAATAGCAGTATACCTTTCAAATATCTTGAGAACTTGCTCTGCTTTTCAAGCATAGTTTTTGTGCAGTGATTGCTCCTTGTAGCATCTGAGTAAGATATTTGGGTTCTTTCAGAGCTCTAAAAGCAAGTCTTCTCCTTTGAAACAAATTGTTTTGCCTAGAAAAGACTGACAGAGAAACTAAATTAAACCAGTGCAGCTGCTGGTGGGTTTGTTTGACTGTTCAGAACCTGGTCCACAGCCTCTTGGAAAGATTTACCTCAGCTCTAGGAATGGCTACAAATTGCATCTATGCAAGTCAAGGGAAAGGGAAAGGGAAAGGGAAAGGGAAAGGGAAAGGGAAAGGGAAAGGGAAAGGGAAAGGGAAAGGGAAAGGGAAAGGGAAAGGGAAAAGGTGACACCCTAGTCCAAGACTGGTCCTATTACTAGAGGTGAGAAATTTTTGGTAGATACAGGTACCCATAGAGATTTGCAGCAGGAAAAAGAGATTAACAAGTGACACCCTCCATACTTTGACATACAGGGAGTGTTTAAGCCACTGCACGTGGACAGGAACAGTGAGCATGAAAATCCACTTCTGATATTTTTTGGCTGGCTTCTTACACATCTGCTGGTATAGTGCCTAATTTACACTTCAAATACTGTAATTTCCCTTGTCAGTGCTTCTTTGTATTGTGCATTTCACAATGTTAAGATAATTGCCATCACATACTTCTAAGGGAGATTACTGCTGTTGGACCTGAAACTTTCACAAGGTCTTTTCAGTCAGTCACTACAGCCATTCCCATTGCCCCTTGCACCATGGTACACCTGCAGGGACAGGAAAGAAACAGGAAATATCTGCCAAACAATCTCTGAGGTACCCTTTACATATGTACAGTAATTTCTTTCTGTCCATTGCTCTTCCTGGACATAAGTCAACAGTGAATCTGCTTGAAGTATTTTCTTCTCAGACAGTTTCTGGAATAGTGAGTCACTCTTACAGTCAGACTTCAGTTAATTTCATAAATGAGGAAGCTCTCTTTTTTTTTTTTTTTTTTTTTTTTTACTGTCCTTCTGCACAATGCCCATTGTGCAAAAGTGTGATCAGGAATATCCCTTTGTTACTTTGGAAACTTTCCTTTGCACGCTCTGCTGGTATCTTTGGTTCAACATGGTGAAGATTACAAAAAGTAGATGTTTATCAAGAAAGATCTCAGCTGTTTGAGCCACAGCTGTATTGCTTTAGGCATTACAGGCATTTAGCCTGTTTGGATCAGGCTTTTACACTGTCCCATGCAACTGAGCTCCGTTCTCCAGCTGTCTGCTCCAGGTTTACCACAACCCTTTCCTGAAGGAGGTGCCATGCCACAGGTGTCATCCAGGACGAGAGGCAGAGTTGTACCAAACCACAGGCAATGCTTCAGTCTTCTGCTGTTATTATTGCTATTGTACCATACCCACTTCTATCCCTTGATATCAAATAGCACAGGGGGTTCCACAGTCTCATCAGTTCTTCCTTCAAGTGATGATGGCATAACCATTGACCTCAGATGGAAAACACAACTGAGTGTTTGTATCCAGCCTACCTCATCCCCCAAGGGTGTCATTCACCTCAGCTTGCAGCCTGGGTGCCCTTGGAGCCCTCTAGTCCCTGTGTGAAGGCTTGTCTCTGCTCATCCTGAAGGCTCTGGAGATCTTTCTGATGATCTTAGAGCTGCACCAGGGATTCCCTTTCTGTGGCCACTCCAGATAGGTCAACATAATAATTTGACCTCCTGCCCCTGACAGACTTGTTCCTTGGAATGATTTGTTGTATGTCCATTTGTTTAGCTCTGTTGTCTAAAAAAACACCTCTGCAAGTGCAGTTTGTAACAGAGAAGGTAGATCTCCCAAAACTGCTAGCAAGAAAACAGAGCAGGAATGAACTGCTCAAAATAAGTGGTCTGTGACCTGGAGTTGTTCTGTTGAACAGTGGTGCACCTTTTGCTGAACAGTAATAATGAGCCACCCTGTTGAGTTAAACCAGTGGTCCTTCTACCCTTATTTGTGTAATGGTCTGCAACAGAGGAAAAGGGCTACATTTTAAGAATGGAACAACATATCCTTGATATAATCTCTCAGCTTCACAGCAGTTCATGATTCTCCTGAAGCACAGGTTCCAGCTGCACCTTCAAGCTGAGATACTGATGACAGAACTTTTTTCTTTCTTCATCTGAATATTTTTTGAATTCATTGAAGTTTCTTGCCTGCAAAGTTACCTCTAACATTAAGATTTCCAGTTTAATGTTCCATGACTTGGAGTGTTTCTGTTTGTCTGATCATTTTAGAATTCTCACTAGTTCTTAAATTATGTCATTTTTCTGTTCACTTCCTCGACACCATTGTGATTTTATGGCGTTCATAATGTCACAGCTCAACTCTCTCTTTTCTGGGTTTGAAGAGTACATTTTTATTTACAATGTGCTTTATGAGGGGTTATTTGCAAAGGCTTCCTTGAGATGCTAAAACTGAAGTTTTGCCTCCTGTCCTTTTATCAGGAAGGATTTTTACCTTGAGATGATGGTACTATTCCAAAATACAGGTTTTAAAGCATCTTGTAATAACAGAATTAAACTATTGCAAGCGACTATCACTGAACTCCAATGTGCATATGACAATGCAGAAGAATGAGCACTTAAGCTTTTCTATTATTTGCCTTCATACTGGAGCAGTGTTTCTTCAAATCTATCTATCATCTATCTATCTATCTATCTATCTATCTATCTATCTATCTATCTATCTGTCTATCTCAGAAAGGATTGTCTAGATTAATTGTCAGTTTATGTATAGTTAAATATTATAAAAACAGATAAAGTTCATTCTTATATTGTATTTTAATTACAAGGTTTTCAGTATTTTTTCTGAGGGTTATACATCCAAGTGCTCAACAACCCTTTGAAAATATGATCAACTAGACGTGTAAAATCAAAAATTATAACCTATAATTATTTACACAGACCTGAATATTTTTTTATTGTTTAAAATATAACAAAAGCCTTTTGTTGCCTTAGAAAAACCCATATACACATCAGTAAACTGGTGAGGCTGCTATTTTCCCCTGAGTGCATTACTATGTCTTGTTAATTTTTAGAGAAAGCTGTTTATGGACTCAACATCTGTGAGTATATCATTACGTATGATGTACTCACAAGCCTTTGTAATTAAATTCCACTGTTTGGTAGAAATAGGATCAGATTTACCAGATGAGGCAGCAGAACCCTGTCGTCAGAACTCAAGGGTTTAAATAACACAGCACTCTTTTCTGCAAATGTGTCTTGAAAAACAATTTGCTAGTTTTATGAAAAACCATTTGCTAGTTTTATCTGCAGAAATTCCCTTAATGCAAATCAGTTAAAGCTGGTTGAATAATAAATAAATGAAGAAATAAATATTTCTAACCAAACATAATATAGTTTGCAATTAACATTATTGATCCTCTTCCAAAACCAGTTTGGGACTTTGCTGCAAATTCCTGTAGCTATTTAGAATAAAAGTGAATGTGTAGAAGTATTATTTGATTGTGTTGTCTATGCCAGAAATACAAAATAGGAAATATAAACAAGAAAGATCTGAATTCTAACTCCAGCATTTCTACAAAGCCTCTGCCTGTTTTCATAAAAGGTTTATGAATTTTGCATGTCCCATTTGCCGTATGACCAATCTGAAATGGTTTTTGACCCAGTCAAATGCTCACTGAAAATTTAAATGGCTTCAGCAAACCCCTATCCAGACCTTTGTTTCCATATCAAAAAATGAATTAAATCGTAATTCAAGGTAGGCACATTTGAAATATCAGCCTTTCTGCCTGTGTTTCAATGCTTCTTCCCATAAAATTATGAGAATAAATTTAACTATTCCCATAGGATTTGGGAGGATTCATCAGCATGTCCTTGTAGAACTGAAAAGCACTGGTCTGACAGACATCTTCATCAGAAGTGTTTATCTTTGTTGCTACTTAGCTTCAAAGAAATGAAATATTGATTGTCTTCCTAGATTGCTTTAACTCTTTCTACTTTCTCTGCAGCAGGTAGGGTCCATAGAGCAGCAATCACTTAAGTAACCTCTTACAGGATATGGTCACATTGCTACCAAGTGGGTTTTTAACTAATTCTTAATGGTTGATGATTTTTAGCAAACTTTTAGTGTTTGTTTTGGGTTTTTTCATTTAAAAATTAAAGGTCTGAAAATAGCCCTGTCCATTTTAGCAGGGAACTTTTATCCTGCATACAAATGACATGCCATGATCCCACAGAGAAAACTCAAGGGAAACTTAAATTATCAGTGTGTGTAGGTCTTCTATAAATTTGGGGATGGAATGAGCTAGATCAGTTTGCTCATTCTGCTTCTAGCTTGAGATTTCTTCTCTGTGATTTATTCATAAAGGACTTCATTAATGGGATGTTCAAATCAACATATCTGCAGGCTGGGGAGCACCTTTGGTGCACTGCTGAGCAAACCAGTGTCTCTTGAAAGTGGTCATGTTCAGAAATACCTTTAAAGCTTCAAAACCATCCATTTCCTACAGTTTAATGTCACCAAGAAAGAGCTCTTCATATCTGCAGAATGACAGCCTTGCTTTTGTGCTTTCCCTTCCTCAGGTGTAATTCTTGTGCTTTGAACTTTATATGATATTTATCTATTATTTTAAGAGTAACTTCCATAAATAACTCACAATTAAACAAAATAATTAGGTCCTGAAAGAAAAATTTAATGCTTTGCATCTGACAAGGACTATTAATCTCTCCCAGAAAGGGCTGCAGACACATCGGACATCAGCAGCTAAGATGAAGTGCCAAGGCTATAAAAACTAAGATAAATGACTGTTTTGCTTAAGCCTGTCTGCTGTTTATGGGCCTAAGAGGGGCTTAGCTTCTGAGTAATAAAATACACTGTATCCACCTACAACACTTTCCCTTTGCCTCATTCTCACACATTTTGAAGCAGCTCTGTTAGCACTCTGTTCCATGAGTATTGCTTTAAAAATGGTTTGTAAAGGCATCACATCACTCATGTTCGTAATGGCATTTGTGCCCTTTGTGGTGCATAAAGGCAACTTAATCATCCCAAATGCCAAGTCACATCTTGGCTTCCCACTGAGAGGCCTGGCAGTGTTTGGAGGCTTGGCAATACTACAGGCACTTAAACTGCATCTGCAGCTCTTGCACAGGCTGCCTGGAGAGGGAGGGGGAAAGAGGAAAGGCATTTTTAATGTATGGTTCAGTGTTTGGACCTAAACTGGGATGGGGAATAGGGAAATACAGTAAGAAGTGACAGAGAGTAGTAACATGCTGCAAAGATTCCCAACACAACACCCGCCCTGCTCCTGCCTTGGGTGAAAGGAGTTGAATGTTTATCCCAATGACTTTGGCTGGTCAGACTTAGAGGCTCCAGCAATACCTTAAAAAGGAGTCCACACAGGCTTCCATTTGAGCCTTGGCATCCATTTGAGCCAATAACCTTGTGCTGCTGTGGTTGTTTGGCCAGGAGGAGCAAAACTGATGTGCCTGCTTTCCCTTGGGAAGCAGCCCTTTTAATCTCCTCTGCGAACTGTTAGTCACAGCTGTGGCCCCTGGGGCTCTGTGCAGCAGGGCAGTGCTGGAGACTGGGGTTTGCCCATCTTCTGCCACCAAAATGCAATTGTGATTACAAGGGAAACAACCCAAATGTAGGTTTTCTTCATATCCTCAAACCCAATTGTTATAAGCACCAGGTGATTGTTTCCGAGGCTTCCTCTTCTCTGGCGTATCCTGCTGGTCTTTGCCCCTCAGCTACTGGATTTTTTCTGAGAACAGCCTTACTTGATTCTGCCACTCTGAGAGCTGGATGGAGTGTGCTGTTCCCTGGGGTAAAACATGGTTATCTTCGTGGTGAATCTGATTTAGGTTCCCATTTGGTAATTTTGTTCTCTCTGGCTACAAGAAAAGTTGTAATTGGTGACTGAAGAGCTTCCTTAGAGCAAAACAGTGTTTAGGAGAATAGACAGAATTTAGAGAATACATCCTCACTTATTGCTATAAAACAGCCTGTGCTCCTACCTGCTCACGAGGTAATTTGTGGTTTTGCACATGGAGGCTTTGTAAGGACAGATTTCTCTTCTACCTGATTGTCTCAGCCAGAGTTTCCTGTTGTGCCTCACAGATGCAGGGATCCTTTCAGGGCCCTTCCTACCCACCAGGATCCAGCTGACCAGGCAAACTCCAAATCTGGATAAGCAAAACTAGTACATCACACTGGGCGCCAGCCAAGCCATCAGCTTGCTCTCCTGGGTTTGTGGTACCCTGTCGTTGCTGCATCCCTGCCCTGGCTGCTGCCCTGCCTCTCCCCAGCCACAGCATCATCTCAGGACAGCAAAGCAGCAGCACAGCAGTTTGGGGGCTGCCAGCATGGGGCAGCTCCCCTCCCTCACAGCAATCTGGAAATGGATGCTGCATGACTGGCTTTTCCTTGTGCTCTGTTCCTGCTCCACATGGATGCATTTTTTGTGTGACTGATGTTCTGTTATGAGGGAAAAAAAAATCAATTTATTTAGATATGTTGCTTCACTACCTTACTCATTTCCATTTCTGTTAAAATGCCAATATGAAATACTATCATTCTAACTCAAAAGATGCATTTAAATTACAGGCACAATGACTCTTGGCCTTTTTTGCCTTTTATTTTTAAGATGCAAGTTGTGTAAGAACCACTTCAGAGCATTTTAATAAAGTTCAGAAACATAAATTTAAAATGTATAGCTGGGAAGCAGCAAGGAGACAATGCAGAAGTAAAAGCAGAGACAAGACCTAACTTTTAACAATATACCAAGTAAGGGGAATAGTAATCAGTTCTTGTATTCCAGCTGGAGTGTGATTCAGAGTATATTACAGCTATCAAGGATCTAGTTTCTTTATACATAGACATAGGAAAAATTTAAATACTCTTATATTTTCTCTCTAGTAAGCCAGATAGCGTTAGACATACAATAATAAGTTGCTAAGCCATTGTTATCTTAGTACTGGCACAATGCTATTATTTGCTATTTAAAATATATAAAATAAAGAGTAATTATGTAGTAATTAAACAAGAAAGGAAAATACATGATCCTGGAAATTAATTATATCCATCCTTTGATAGTCTCTCTTATCTATGGAGCACAGGATACTGGGATTACCATTCTACTGAAATTTAGTCAGGAGACTACATGCACAGTATGAGATCCCTTAAGCTGAAACCCATTATAGCAGATAGCAAATGTGTAATGAAACTCTTTGGGTCTCAGATAGTCACCAGATAAAATATAAATTTGATCTATGGAGCAACTTTTCAAAAACCGTAAGCGCCGAAAAATACAAAAGAAAACTTGTAAATGTTTGGGGGTTTTCCAGCTTCCAGCAAAAGCTGGCTGCTCATGGCTTAGATGGATGCACTGTTCACTGGGTAAACAACTGGCTGATGGCCAGGTCCAGGGAGTGGTGGTGACTCCATCCAGCTGGTGGCCAGGCATAGGTGGTGTTTCCCAGGGCCAGTCCTGTCTCGTACCTTCATCAATGATCTGGATGGGGGGTCGAGTGCACCCTCAGTTTGCAGCTGAGACCAAGCTGGGCAGAAGGGAGTGTTGAG
Source organism: Phylloscopus whistleri (assembly GCA_017589585.1). Taxonomy (NCBI): domain Eukaryota; kingdom Metazoa; phylum Chordata; class Aves; order Passeriformes; family Phylloscopidae; genus Phylloscopus; species Phylloscopus whistleri. The sequence continues at coordinate 2,678,799 of JADMLD010000552.1, read as the reverse complement.
CAGGAAGGATCCACAGAGGGATCTGGGCAGGCTGGATTGGTGGCCAAGAGCAATGGCATGAGATTCAACAAGGCCAAGTGCTGGATCTTGTGCAGCAGGCAATGCTCCAGGCTTGGGGAATGGTGTCTGGAAAGCTGCCCTGGGGAAAGAGACCTGGGGCTGCTGGTTGACAGAGGCTGAACACGAGCCAGCTGTGCCCAGGTGGCCAAGAAGGCCAATGGCATCCTGGCCTGTGTCAGCAATAGTGTGGCCAGCAGGAGCAGGGCAGTGATTGTCTCCTGAACTCAGCACTGCTGAGGCCACACCTCAAATCCTGTGTCCAGTCCTGGGCCCCTCACTACAAGAAATCTTGCCTGTCCCCCCTCCATTCTCCCTATTCCTCCTCCTCCTTCTCCTTCTCCTCCTTCTCCTTCTCCTTCTCTCTGTCCCCTTTCCTTTCTTTCTTAAGAAGTCATTCAGATTTAGGGATATATTTTATTATTAGACTTTACATACAAGAGGGGGAATGAGCTGAATGGGAAAATTTCAACAGAACATGATATTAGCATACATTAAAAGAAATCTTCTTTGACAGTGCTTGTCAGTATAACCCCAAAGACATTTTCCAACTTTGGAAACTCTGTTTTAACAATTAATTTTGAACAGTTTAATTTGAACAATTCCTTGGAGAAATACAGTTCTGAGAAGTTCATTCTCTTTAAATAGGAGAATGGACTTCAGATGTAATGCATATATAAATGTAGTTTTGTTACCCAAAAGATAAATAATTACCTTTTTTTTTTAATGAGAAAGGAAAACAAAGAAATGTTGAGCTAAATTGATTGTGTTGTTTGCTGCAATTCTTTTTGATTAATTAGAATACAAGGTTAAATTGTAATAATAAGTGTAGAAGTGTTGGTAACTTGATAATAAATATTGATGTAAGTTTGACATAACAGAGTGATTTGTGTTGCCAATAATAATTGGATACCCTAATGTTTTAATCAACGAAATTAAGAAATGCTTTCAAACCAATATGTAATACAGATAAAATAAGGCTTGAAAGGTTGTTCCTTGGCACTGTCTCTAAGGTGATGTTTCTGGAGACAGCAGAAATATTCTGCTCTGCCAGACGGTGCTAAAGATAAACAAGGTGAAAAAGAAAGCAGGCTGAAGCTTTGGTGGGAGGAAACACAATTTGGTTTTCGTAATGAAATACTCGCTTCTTTTTTTGACTCCTGCTTTTCTAAGGCTGTTTGTAAAGACGTCAGTGTGATTAGTCAGAGGTGATCCTACCACAGGTCACAGGTCTTCCTGACCTCAGGAGCAGGAAGGTGAGCCTAGGACTCACCTTCCCCACCAGCAGCCTCTGTCACTTTCTAGCTTTTCTAGCATTTTCAATCCCCCACAGCCCTGAGCCATCCACACCTCATCACATTTCAAGCTTTGTTTTCCAGCTGCTTAATTCTGCAATAACAGAAAGGCCAAACTAGAACAGAACCAGTCCCTTCTGCACATTTCCATATGTGCACAGCTGAAAACAACAATATACTGAACAAACCCAGGTGGAGATACCAGAATTTTACACCTGCTTAAATGCATCACACTATAAATGCCTTGGGCTTTACTTACTGATCTCCTTAACAAAGCTCTTTTCAACATGCTGTCAGCTGAGAGAAATCTGGCAAGAGCTTGTGAAAATTATTACTCTCAGGAATACTTCTAAGGTGTGAGTGGTCCTGGGAGTTTGGAGTTAGTAAGAGACAAATCTCAGTTTGTTTTAATCAGGAAAAATATCATGTTTACTCTTATGCATCTTCAGATACCTTTATTTTTATGTCTAACTTGTATCTCTCACTTAGAAGAGAACTGAGCACAATCATTCAAGTGCAATAATTTTCCTACAACAGATTAATATTTTTGTAGCAAGTAACAACAAATGAGAATCTTATTTGGACATAAACAGATGCAGCCAAAATACCACACTGAGTTAATTAAAAGAGTGGATTCCCAATTGGATGATGGTTGTAGTTAATTACATAGGTGCTTGCCAATGGCCTATAGATAGCAGAACTTCTTGGCCTCAGACAATAGAACAGATGATTGCACAGCTACAGAGAGCATATGTTTTTCACTCCCCTTGATTTGATTATATTGGACAAGATTTCATATGAGAAGTTTTTTGTTTGCATGTTCTGCTATAACTCTGTGGTTCATCCAGCCTCTTACAAGAGAGCCTGGCCATTCAGCCAGCTTCATTTGAAGACCATCCCTTTTCAGAAAAATATTACCTTCAAAGTCCAAAATCCCCTATCACTATCATTAGAGAAAATATCTTCTCTTACTTTTGTATTTTCACTTTAACTTGCTCTTTCAACCAATACTACTCATTATTCCACTCACACTGGATCTACTGAAGGTTTCTACCTCTACTTTTCCTGGCCCCACTTTGTTTTCCTGCCTTTTTCTTTCTCTCCTCTGTGATATTTCTTTCTTCTTATCTGCACAAGTGACATATGCATATTCTGTATACCTCTGAACCCAACAGCTAACTTCTTGAGTCCAGCAGGATCCTACAGCTGACTTTAAATGTCTAGTCAGCAGTCCCTGGTGAGCATTGGGATCCTGTAAGGATCTCATGTTCTTGACAAAGAGCTACCACAGAATGTGCTAAGCATGGTGTGATCCTCAATCCCTTTCCTCCTACAGCTGTCTTACCCAAGCAGTTGCAAATGCTTTAGGTCTTGCTGACAGACACCTTCCTGGAGTGAGGTGCCTACCTAGGAAGGTCTGACTCACCTTGTGCAGTTGCCTCTAGGTTAGAGTTTGCAAACAAGCATTAAAGTCACTTAATTTCCTCTTCAGACAGAGGTGATTCAAAGATAAGTGATAAACTGATATTCAGGTTGCTACCAGTTACAGAGAAGGGATTAATAGAAAAAATACCTTGTGCCTTGCAGGGACAGGAGAAGAAAAAGAGCCTGGAGGCTGGTGGAAATAGAGGAAAAGGAGAATAAAGGTGACAGCTGAGATGAAGAGGCAAGTAGTGTCTGAATCAAGTGAAGGGTTTGTCTGAATTAAATTTACTAGCTTTGGCTTGTAATTTTAAGCTATGATGTTGCTTTTCTGGTTTTTTGAGTGGTTTTGGGTTGGTTTTTTTTTGGTTGGTTGAAGGTTTTTCCCTACTTGACTGCCTATTGCAATGAAAAATCCAAGCCAATCGGATTGGCAATTGAGACCCATGCATTTCACTTCCAAGCAAAGTGCTATATAGGTACCCAACAACATGAACAGTTAGTCCTGTGTCCCAGCCTTAGAAGACGTAGTAATCTGTGGATCTCACTCTCTTTTATGAGTTCCTCCCTCAGGCAGGGTGGCCATGGCCACAGCTGCTTGTGCATGGATTTGTTCAGGGCAGTGTAAGTCACATCAGTGTTTCTCAGCTGCAGGTGCAGGAATTGCTGCCTGCCCTGGTGCCACGTGGCTGCTCTCTGCAGCAATGTCCTTTCCACTCTGCTCTTTGCATCACAGCTGCTTCACTGATTTTTTATAATGCCTTTCATTCTCTCTTTCCTTGTGAATTCCATGACTGTGAGATATGATTTTAACTACAGCTTAGTGTCCTTTACACCTAGAGCTATTCAATACATTACCCTGTTAAGGTCTGCTGTTAAATAAGACTATGCACTGCACTTATAGACTACAGTTAGGCTAAATTCAATTTCCTCCCCTTCCCAAGAGTGCAATGAACATTTTTGTTGCAGAGAATGGAGTTAACAGTGGAGTTCTCCCTGAAGAAACTAGTGTTTGCTCTTGTCTGCATAAATGAATAAAAACCAGGACTTTCCCACAGAGCTTCTCTCACGTCTTCTAGCTAGTGACTCACAGATTTCTATACCATTTCCTGCCCTCCAAATCTGTCTTTCAGTCCATCCATCCATCCATCCATCCATCCATCCATCCATCCATCCATCCCAAAAAAGTAATTTCCTAAATCTTTGCTTCCCATGAATAACCCAAGGCTCTTCCCAGGCCACATTTAGTGAATACTGCTTGGGTTACCACATGGTCCTAATGCTGCCTATTAAATTTGAACTCTTCACATAAAATACACTATTTTTCTGTACATGATAAGACTGATAAGTGGAATTGAATTTTAGAGTAGAGTTAATCAAGGGGGACAATTGGTGATAGAGCCATTAAGTGTAAAAGCAGTGATAATTTGGGCCAGTCAGTTTAGAGATGGCTGTAAATGACCCAAAGGTCACCTCAGTTTAGCCAGCTTTGCTGAAGGTCAAGCAGAATTCCAGCAGAGCCCTGCCCTATCTGCCAGACCCAGCACCTCTTCTCTGGGGACCCCACATGTCCAAGCAGGCCAGCTCTGGACCTTCCTAAACAAAGGTTCTCAGCCTTTTGGCAATATCATGTATCTCAAAGCAGGGACTATTTTTTTAGTCTTAGCCTCTTCCATTGACTACAAGGTCTACCAAGATTCTGTTTGGAGGAAATTTTGGAAATTTTTTCCAATTAAAATAGAATACGAGCAATGACTAAGTGAAAATTAAATTTCTGGTGATGAAGAAATGTTCAGCTCTGGATGAATGAGCAGAAATTATCTGTGGCAAAAAAAAAAGCAAGTGAGATTTAGCCATTGTGGGCTGGCACGTGTTCATCTCACCTGAGCTGTTGATGGTTATTTGGGGACAGGGATAAATCAAAGCTTTTCTAACTTGCAGGCACAGTGATGTTAAAAACCTAAGTAGTGAAAGTGAAGCTGTGGTGTGTTTCTGGTGGGGCTGTGTCACCAGGGCCTGAAGAGCTCTGCTGTGTTGGTAGGATCCTCTCCTGCAAAAACACCCCCTCCTCATCCAAGAGGCTTCTCCAGCTCCCAGCGAGAGGGATGGGCCCACACTAAAGCAGGTGATCTAAGAAATACACAAGCTGATTCCTTCCTAGTTCCTTGAGCTCTTCTGAAGGACAGAGCAAGTAAAACAGGCCAAATTACCAAAAAGGAGTAGAGCTTCCCAATACAGGGTTCTGAATATTGTAGCACTGTGATAGGAAGATAGCCCTGCAGCACTATTTCCAGCTAAACCTTTTGGAAAAAAACAAAGAAATGTCCCCTAGGTGGGGAGAGCTTAACGTTAAAAAAAAAAGGTCATTAAGCAATTTCTGCATATTTTCTGCAGAATTTAGGTAGTCACAGCACCTTGTCAGTGTAGGAAAACAGAACTCATTTTCTGCTGCAAATAAAGTTGTTATTCAACTTCTCTTGCCAGAAACTCTCAGCCAAGAAGAATAACAGGCCTGCTTGTTACAGATTGTATTTACAGCTTAACTACAGTAACAGAATTCCCATAGCAGGACTTCAGTGGAAGTGCAGTTCTGCTTCAGATCCTGTGTAATATCAGACTCATGGGCAGAATGGGCAGATTTGGGGCACTGTTCACTTTGTACATATCTACCTGATCATGTGCCAGGGCACTCAAATTGGTGTACAGAAACAAACCTATGATATGATATGATTGATATGATATGATATGATATGATATATATATGGTTTTATGATAACACATACCTTAAAGAATAAAAAAGTAATTTATATTCTGTTTAATTTTTTCTTGTCTGCTCCTAATTTATCTACTGTGCATTTGTCTACTCCCTTCTACTAAATCCAGATATAATTATGCTACTGTTAGTGGCTATGAAGCTAATTCTAAGTGACTTTCATCCCAGTCTGTGTCTTATCATCTCAGAGAGCAAAGAAGTGACTCATCTTTTTTCATTAGGATGAATAAACTCATCTCCAGAAGATAAAAGTTGGCCCAGACTATATCCCATCCCTTGAACTGAATATAATGCATTTTCAAGTAGAGAAAATTTGCTAAAAATTGGAACTTTTCTCCCTGAGTAACCTGATTGATTTCAGCAGGACCAAGTCAGATGGAGTCAGGGAGCTGTGACTTAACAGAAACATGTATTTTTGCTACAAGAGAGGACACAGGAACAATTTTAGTTATGTGTGTTGGGCAATCACATTGAGTAGGCACAAAAAGCATGCATCCCCCAGAGTATCAGCTGTCTGCATATAGATCTCATTATTCCCTTTCCTTTCTAATTCCACACAGGCTGAGATGAATAATTGCACTTCTATCACAGAGAATCAAATCCCTGTCCTTGCCTTGTACTTTGCCTCGCTGTACCTTGCCTTCACCTTCTCCCATCACAATTCAATATTATGGTTAGTGTAAGATTGTTGTCCAAAAGGTTTTGTGTAACTGTATTGTTAAAATAATACCTGGAGGTTCTGTTTACTCTGTTCCAAGAGCTCTTCTAAAAACTTAAATTAACAACAGAAGTCTTGTGTTTTGCTAGCAGTCAGACATCTAAGTGCTTTTTCTGTTTCCAAAAATTGTGCTGTATTTTCCCTAGTTTTTCCATTTCCATTAGTGTTTGATAAAGTCTCCATGGCCCGTGTGCAGCTGCTGCTTGCATTATGCGTGTCTGGTACCTTCAGTGATTTTATTTCTCCCTAAAGCAATCTCAAAATTCAAAGTGGTGGAGCCTTCATGGGTGATGCTGATCCTGAAATCAGTAGATGTTCCTTCACATACTGCCCTATACTGTCATAAAGGGTCCTGCCAAGTCTTGGCCTGCTGACCAACATGCAGATGCATCTGTCTTTATTTTCTCCTGACAGCTTCTGTTTTTTGACTAAAAAGGATTTTAGCCTGTGCTCTGTGCTGCTGGTCTTCCTGCTGGGTTTGCTCTGATTCCTGCACCCAGCAGCTGCGGCCCTCCAGATCTCAGATCCAAGAAAAATGCTTTATTTCCCCCAAACCTGCAACTTTCCATGTGAAGAGAAAAAGGAGTTAGATGAGGAGGTGAAACAGGACAGGTTTTTACTGTGAGACAGTGAAAAGTCTTGTTGCCTGAGCCCTTTACAACTCAGGTAAAGCACTGGCAAGTGACAAGAGTGATGGGGGAACATGGAGAAATCTCCCTGAATTTTTGGTGCTTCTGGGTGGTTGTACAGCTTGTTCAGATGAAGTTAATCAGTGATTTATGCACTAATTTATGTTTCTTTGAAAAGCTAGTGGGTGCAATTTTCAACAGAAACTCTCATTATCTATTTACAATAACACTGAGTCTTGTTTACAAAAGTAACACTGAGTTATGTCACTCCAGTATATTTTCTCTCCTTCTTCTATTTATAATTTAGAAATCCTGAGCATGTCACATTTCTCTGCAAGTCAACAGACCCTGTTATTTGCAGTTACTGAAAATAGTATTTTGGCTACAATAAAGATGGTAGCAATCTGCTTCTGCTTGTTAATGAAATGAAGTGATTCACATCTAGAAAATGAGAATTCATAGCTCTGAAGAAAGAATTGTCATCCCACAGCAGTAAACAAAAGGAAATTTAGTTTCAACTGTTTACAACTGGAAGCTTAGGAGCTTAATTGGAATATTTTAGTGGGGTTTGGGTTGGATTTTGTTGTTGTTGTTGTTGTTTTACCTATAGCACTTTTTGTCTTTTGTTTGTGCTATTGTACATCGTCTTCCTGATTAATATCTTTTTATGGGCTGAATTCTGTCTTCCTTCACATTAAGAAGATATTCATCAAATGATATTTACATCAATCACATCTGGATTTACTATTTTCCTCCCTTCACGTTGTCTCAGATGCTTAGAGATAAGGATAAAAATAAATGGTTTGACATAATTTCTGACAAGACAGAGGAGACAGGCCATGGCTGTCAAGGGAAGTGACAGCTACAGAGAAGATACACATTGCTTTGTTCTCCCCTTCAAAGCCTTTGGTTCATCCCTAGCAATCACTCTTGATTACACACCAGATAACTGTCTCAGCTGGGGGTTTTTTGACAAGTAGGTCTCTCAACAGACTGAGATTTTTCCTTTTTGTATGACAATCATGTCATGTGTGTACAAAAGCACTGGGCCAGCACCCGCTTGCTCCTGTTTGGGCTTCCTGTGTGCTTTGGGGTGTTATCACTCAGAGGAGAAATCATCTCTCTTTGATTTAGCTGTCACACCCGGCTTCCCTTCAGACCATATGGAAAGAGGAGGGAAGCCCCAGATGTGTCTGTCCTGGGGGAATTACCCCCCAAGTACCTGTAGGTTGCTCACACTGTTGCAAAGATTGCCCACTTAATTATCCTTTATTAGTCCAGGTATCATTTTTAGGCCAAGAAAATACATAACAAAAGATATTTTTAAAAACTTGTAGACAATGATTACCCTGAAATTAATTCTGAATGAGATTTTTCTTATTTTACTTAACTGTTTTAAGAAGTATTTTATTTTGAAATAAAAGCTCATTTATTAGCAGCAAAATGAGCAAAAGTAACACATTTTGTAACTCTTAGATGTACCACAGTTTTGCACCTTCAAACCATGTAATGACACAGATACAGATGTATCTGTACAGCTCTGCAGTGAAAAGTGCCGGTGAAGTGTTAGTGTTTAGCTGCCAAATAATAGCTTCCATTATGAAGTTAATTGGATTTAATGTCCTTTTGTTTGGCTGCATTTTACCTGGTGATTTAGTGGGTCAGATTATTACTTTTATATAACTAACACCAAAAATGTTTTTAGATGCTTTCACCCAAAAAGTAAAGGAACAAGCCCTTTCCTTAGTTGTTTAAACTCTAAATATAAGTGTGATCTTCTTCCCTGAGCTAGAGGTGATGGAAAGGGGAAGGAAACCTGTTGCAACAATAGGACAGACTGGTTTTTTATGAAGGTGTAGCTCCAAATGGAGTCAAGGCTCTGCGCAGGGGATTTGGGAAGCTTGTCCCCATAAGGTGAAGCAGCATCTCCTGGAGGAAATGGTCTCCAAGAGGCAACTCAGGTATTACTAGGATGTCCCTATTCTAATGTGACAAGCAAAATAAACAACTGCTCTCTCACTGTCTTTGCAGATGTTTGAAAATCTCCTGAATCCTCTCTGCCATGACTATCACTTGCCTCATTTATAAATCAGAGCTTTGGATCAAATGCACTTGCCGCAAGGGTTTGGAGCAGAAAAGTCTGCATGTGGTGTCTGCATTCAAATCCAGGCTGCTCTACTGTGACCACACCTGGGGGTCCTGATTATTGATGCTTAGCCAGCTAGTTCTTGTTGAGACACAGGGTTAGGAATTAGAGGGGTATTGATTAGAAATGGATATTTAGATGATGTATATTGCTTAATATTTGCTGGATTTTACTGTGTTAACTGCCTGTGAAGAGAAGACAGGGTGTACCTGGAAGATAGGGGGTAGGTGCAACAATATGAAAGAATGCAAGGATGTGTGATAAGGGAAGGATGATGTTCACCAGAACAGGACAAAGTACACTAAACTTACAAGGCTACTGAGATAACGAGGCTCCTCGGACCCCGGGAACCAGATTAGACCAGGCTCATGGTTTGGAACTGTGACCAAAGGATCATTACATAGGCGCAAGGAGACAGGGTGAAAAGGTCAACTTTGATGAAGACCACTTACTTCATCCCCTATGACCCCTCAAAACAACCACCAGAGAAGAGTACACAGGCACAAGGGACTGATGAGTGAGTTAGCAAACAAAGCAGGAAAAGGTGGAGCCAGGAAATGAATATGCACAGATGTATTGCCAAACCTAATGTATATGTAACATTTTAGAGGATAAAAGGAAAGGCTGAGAGCAAGCAGATGCGTTGTGGAAGGATCCCACATGGGCCCGGCCCAATAAAGTACATACCTACTTTGTAACTCACTTTGTCTTTCAGTTTTAGTCTTTCTACATATCATTGTTACAAATGTCACAGGAAGTATTGCTGCAGTCACTTTTCATAGATAATGGAGGTTATACTCGTTTATGATTTTAAACACTGGCTATGCTTTCAGGGCAGATGAGGCAAAATGTGCCTGACAGTAGATTTTCTCCTTAATCAAGTGGAAAGGACTGTGCTGAAAGCCCAAAGCTGAAATAAGTCAGAATTTTTCAAGACAGAGTAGGTGCTCAAGCACTGGAACAGTTTCCTTGGAATCATGATGGATTTCTAGCACTTGACCATGACGATGGGACCTATCTGATCAAATCCTGACACAGACTGGGTCTGTGTCAGTCCAAAGTGGACAGTGGAAGCAGTCATATGAATTGTAAGAGAAAAGTGCCCATTTCCCCCCACTGATTGTAAAGAAATTAAATGATTGTAAAAAATTAATTACACCCCAAATTTCTTCTTATCATGCTGCCATAACTCAAGCTTGATACAGGGGGTTAATATGCTAAGGACAGTGCAAAGCTCTGATGCTGGCGTCAGGCAGAAGCTCAGACAGGATGATGGTTCTCCAGTGGGATAACCATCTGCAAGAAAAAAATCTGCACCAGGAAAATCCCGAGAGGCATAGGAGCAGGGAAATCTTAATAGTACAGCTAGAAAAATGGACAAGTTACCACCAGTATGGTCAGAAACAGAAACTTCAAATAGCATCACAGTGGAAACTGAGTTTAACTCAGTTTAATTCAATTCTTCCTTGTCCTAAATGAGATTGATCTAGAGAACTAGACTGTCAAGGTCCATGGAGCAGAGGAAGATGTTAATAAGGGAAAAGATAACAAAACGGGTATGATTTAGTGCACTGAGTGGAAATTTAAATTATGACCAAAACCAAAATTGATAGAAAAGAAAATTACTTAGGAAGCACTTCAACCAAAAAACAAACAAACAAAATGCCAAAATCGTATCAAGATGTTTTATTTGGCAAATGAAAATGGAAGTAGTAAATACATAGCTATGTTCAAAGGTAGCTTTTATCATAAAACCCTAGAATGGATTCATGCACAAACATCTTGCTCTGTGGACTACATGAATATGTAATATTGTTATCTATGTCAGAGGAGCTGTTACTGGGCTTGCCTTTGCATGATTTCCCTGCCTTCAGAATAATGTTCACTGAACTGAGGAAAAAAACCCAAGGCAGTTCTGGAAGGTATTTCCTGCACCAAATCTGCAGATCCTCATTTTAGCCCCTCACAGAATACCATGAGTTTGAAGAGACCCACAAAGATCATCAAGTCCAACTCCTGCCTGGTCCTGCACATGACAAGTCCAAGAATCACCCCAGCCTCTCTTGAATGCTATTGGGTACTTAGTTAAAAATATTTACATAAGAATTAAGAGCAGCAAATTTGATTAGGAAGCTTATGAAGAGCACAACCATTCCTGTAACTACTCACTTTTCTTGTTAAAATCTTCTAGTTTGCATCCAGTAATGCAAGTATGAACTTGCTGTACCTTTAGTTAGATATTTCCAAGGTTTTGTTTTAATTCTATTTGAGCATCCTGACTGTTACAGGTTATTTCTCCACACAGCACAGAAAGAACCTCCCAGGGATTTTTATCGTAATTTGGCAGCTAAGCTCTGCAACATAACTAGATCTCTCAAAAGACTGAATCATTTTTTCCTTGCTAATGATTCTTAATTTTCTTTTCAGAGGAAATAAAATTCATAGTGAAAATCATTCTTTATTAAATGACATTTGTAATAAGCTGGAACACAGAAAATGAGATTGAACCAAAAGTTTTCTTTTTTTTTTTGCTTGTTGCAAAGTGTTTGCTAACATTTGGCCTTCTGCAAATACTGAGGATATGTATACGGTCTTTGCTATTTCTCATTTAATATGATTCTGCCCAAAGATGAGGCAAAGGAATCACTATTAATCATTTCTTTCCTCTATCTTTTTTGCTGAGGGGATTACAGAGTGTCCTCCAAGAGGAAATGGAATTTCTTGACTGTTAAAGCCATAGGAAAAAAAATAATTAAAAAGACATGGTGAGAGGGAAAACTATGTTCTCAAAGAAAGCCTTGAGAAATATCATAATCACTGAAGTCTTAAAGTTGTTATGTGGGGAACACCACCCAGAATTTCTGCAGAATTGTGGAGTATTTCTGAGTGTAGCATTGCAGTTAGGGCAGAAGAAGAGGAAAGGTGTCAGGGTCAGATCAGGGTCCCCTCTAGCTCTGCCTTCTGCTTCACTGCACATGAGCCTGGGAGGGCACGAGTCCATCTTCTGCAGGGTGTTCTCTTCTACTCCCAGCACCCACCCTTGGATTAGGGATGCTGGAAGCTATATCCTTGCCTACTCCCTTTGCTGCCTGTCTATGGACATGCTGTCCAAATTTGTCCAAACCCTTCTGGAGCCTGACTCCTCCCCAGGATAGCACATTTCAGAAACTCAGTTTCCATTGCTTACAAATTCTCTTCTAGGACTGTAGGGTTTGGTGAATAACAGTTCTAGCAGCCACCCCATTCATCACCTCAATGTTTTTGTGAACACACACCACAGCTTCTCTCAGCCTTTTTGATGGCTGTCGCCACCATGAACACACCAGCTCTCCGTGGGTGCTGTCTGCACCCTGTTGAGCCCTGTCTGAATAGACAGAATTGCTGGAGCTGTGCCTGATCACTGGCAGCTTTGTGAAGGTGTCAGTTGTGAGGCTCAGGTCCCCCTGTTCTGCTGTCATCCACACAGATCTTGGGGCTTCTGCATTGTCTTCTTTCCTGGGCAGCTCTACTCTCTCCTAAGCAGCACTTTGGGCTAAGATGCTGAATTTCAAGAGGACTGACTTTAAACCAGCACTTAGATGGCACTCACATGCCTGCAGCAGGCCGGTGAGCTGTTGCAGCAGTACTCAGTGGCAGCCAGCCAGAGCAAAAGCTCCATCAGAAAAAAACCACATTGTTTTGGATGAGCACAGAGCTCCCCTGCTTTTGCTCCTGTTCCAGCAATGGCACCCCCTTGGTACTCCCTCACCAGTCCCCTATTCCCCATAGGATGTCACACCAAGGATGAGGAAATAGTGCTTGGACTGGAGGGACCATATCATGCCAGGAGTCAGTAGGTGGATGGTGACATCCCAGCCAGACCCTGTCATGGGATCAGGCTGTGTGCTGTCAAGGGGAATGCAAACCTGATGTTCCTTTTACTTGGCTGTGGGTTTTCCAGAAGCACATGTGTCCTTGAGATCCCCACTCTTCTAACCTTTACTCCTGTTGAGCAGTTCAGTAGGTACTGGAGAGGGAACAGGAGAGAGGAGGATGTCTGGGCCGACAAAATTTAATTACCTTTGGAAATCAAGGTTTTAACAGAAAAGAGTATCGATCCAAACTAGTGAGGTATTACTCATTGCCCACAAAAAACTGCAGTGAGAACCATCTCCCATCTGTCACTCCCTAGAACATGCCTGTGTGCCTGCCTGCAGGTCAGAGCCATCTCCCTACAGCAATTATCACAGTCTTTGTCAGACATGTCAAACAAGAACAGCACAGCACAGAGCACATACTTTTCAGGGATTGCTCCCTCTAATGAAACATCCTGGAAAACCTTGTAAACACTGTACAGAAAGTCATAGCCTGCTGTGTCGAAAATTAAGTTTAGGTCCAGTGCATGCCTTTCCCTTGGGAGCTGTCATTCTGCACTGGGCACAGGGCATTGCCTCAAAGATTCACACCAGCTATCATCTTCGGCTATGCCTAAGCAGGGAGGCTTCAGATGTGAATATAAAGACCTAAGGTTCTTGGGCAGAGCAGCTTTACTGAGGTGCCTTGCAGTGAAACACGTGGAGCTGAATGCTCACATGCAGGACCGATTTGTGGGGTCTAACAGATTTTTTTGGACAGGAGAAATGCAAGCCCTGAGCATATTGGGAACTTGTGGAAGCAGCCAGTGATCTCCTTACTAAACAGACATTATTAATGCTTCTTCTCTAAAGTACCTCTGGACATACAGATAGGGAAAAACAAAACCTTCTGAGTAGTCAATTAAAAAAACCTGTTCCACATATATGGTGTTATGTAAAGAGCTCTCTGAAGATTTGGGAGATGGACAGTTAACTACAGAAGAAGGACAGGGCTCTATACTGATGACTTGTTTAACTTTGTGTATTAAGAAATGAAATATACATTATGTCTTTACTGGCATGTGAAGGGGGCAACTTAAGAATTGACTTCTGAATCTAAGAAAGAGTCAAGGAATTACAGCTGCTGAAGAGCTTGGTCTCATTGAAGAGACCAAGAGAACAAAATGGTGCAGTTCCCTAGTAACCAATAATCTAGGCTAGAAATAGAGTGATTTTCCAATATAATAGACTGTTGCAGCCTCCATTACATGATGCATCTCAGAAGCTGTCTGATCCTCCAAGTTATGCAGTCAGATTGACAAGGAAGATTCTTTCTCCTTGCAGATTCAAACTCCCTCCCTTCACCCTCCCACTTCATCACACCTCGCTGAAACAGCTCAAACTCAGCATCACTTAAGACCTATAGAGATCCCTAATTTATTTTGAATTGCTGGGTTGCTTTGTGAGGTACAGCGTTGTACTCCATCATTGGATTTTTCAGCTGTGTTTGCCTGGATCAAAGGCCAGGAGCACACCAGTGACAAAAGCTAAGATCTACAGTGTCAGATGCTAGTTATATAGAGAGATTTAGTAAAAAACCCTCACTCTGACAAGCATAAAATCTGAGAATAGCTGTGCTGATCAGGGGTTGAGCTATCTCCACATCCTGTCTCTGACAGTGACTACATGTGCATGCTTACAAAAGACTGTGGGGACAGACCAAGCACATAGCAATACTTCCTTATGTGTTATCTGGTCTCCAGCAGTTGGTGGTTCAGACCCTCCTAAACCTTAATCAGCATCTTTGTTAGATGTTCAGCATCTCTGTGCTAAAACCCATTAGCAGCCCTTAATGGGTTTTTGTTTCCAACACATTTAAACTTTTAGCATCCACAGCATTGTAAGTCAAAGAGTGTGGCAGTATAATTATGCAATGTGGGAAGAAAAAAATTATTTTCTTTATTTTGAATCAGCATCTTGCTAAGTTCATTTGATGCCTTTCTTTTTATACCAGGGAAGAGTGGGCAGTGCCACTTCACTGCCCAGTGTAAGTCGATAACTTAGTGTTATAAAAAATTTATCACAAAATGTATTATAAAACACGGCTTCATAAAAAACTGCTGTATCCACTTCAGGCACCTCCTTTGGAAATGGAGGATGACTAATTTATTTGATTGCTCTTCCTTTTACAGCTGGTCTGTAACTTCAATCATCTTAATTGTCCCTCTAATATTTGCCAAATGTTCTATCTGAATTGAGCAGTTGAACTTCATATGATTTGTATGGATTGATTTTTGATATGTTAATTAATGTCATTTAGCTGCTTAACTGAAAATGCTCTTTTTGACATAAGGCCACTCTAAAAACTCAGATCATATATTTACTGTTTTGAGATACAGAATGAAACTTCTAGTAGTCTAATTATATGCAACATCAGTTAATTTAACAGTTCTTCATTTCATAACATAAGAAAAATATCTATGAATTACTGTTTCACATAAATTTCTGACAGAAATATAGTATTTAATTCATAGAACAGAACTATTTTATTAGGAAATTAATTTAGCAGTAAATGTTCAGCTTAAAAATTTCAAATAATTTCAAATGTCTTTGCTGCTACACTGACACCTGAGATAGTAGAGATGGTATTTGGCTGATGAGAATTTTTTTTTATAGTGATATTTTGAAGCTATCACAACACAAAAAGGGTAACTCCAATATTGAAGAGTTACACTGTGTTTTACCAGAAAGCAGGCAATCAAAGCAAAACTTTTAAAAGCTCCTCAATGATGGGCCCTTCAGGGCTCTAATTATTACAGGTACTCAACCCTCAAGTCCATTTGAAGTGGGATTGTTTCTTTCAGGTAAGCTGAAGGCAATGCTACTCTCACAGGAGTGTAGCAGCACCTTACCATAGCTTGTGCTGGTAAGGAAATTATGGCACTTAGAAACAGCCCTGAGGTTCATACTGTTATTTTAGCACAATGAGCTGCTCTGTCTTCAGTCAATTTAATCAGCAAATTGTATGTCTTTTGGCTTGATCATGACCCAAACTCTTTTAATTAATTAGCTCAATTCTGTTCTTCAAACCAGTAGAAATGAAGCACATATTGACTGAAATAATTGTTATGAGTCCCATTAGAAAAACTCCTAATTTCATGTAGGACAGGCAAACCAAGGATCTCTTATTTTTTCCTCACACTTAGAAGCTGAGTGCTGTGCTGTAGGTGTGCCCCATCAGGGAACAGTCATTCTCACCTCCCTAGATTGGGTTATATATATGGTGCTTACTGCTTGTGGTCACTGCCTTTCACCTTCCTTACATTTCTCACCCTACCAAAACAGAAATGGAAAGGAAACAGAAACTTCATACCTGCTCAATTTTCTGCAAATAGACCAGCTCAGCATTCCTCTATACTGGTTAAAAAAAGGGTTGAAAACACAACCTCAGATTATAACAAAGTGGAAAATGAGAGGAATGATTCATTTAACACCCAGCAAGGAAAGCAGTGACTCAACTGAGAGGAAACAATGAGAGTTTGTCTGCACTTCTCCAGCACTGGACCAACTGCTATTTGCTCTCTTAACTATGGCAGTACTGCCATTTTTCAGCCTCGTATTCAATTGATGTTTTTGGCTTAATTCTCAGCTGGGGAACTCTTTTTTTTTTTTTTTTATTTTTTCTTTTCCCCTCCTTTCTGTAGCTTCCAGGTAGCTAATAAAGGAGAGCCACCTACGCCAAGCTGTTTATTGCCACCTACTCCCAGTGCCGGTGGGATGGCAGCAAGCAGGGGACAGGTGATTCAGTGTTAATTAGACCTTTCTGGCCCAGCAGCTTTCCTGAGGGCTGCAGTTACAAGTGACACTCTCAAATAAAAGCCCAGACAGGGGCTGCAGATATCAAATAGGCAATCCTTTAACCCTGCTTTTCTGCTTTACTTTTCCAAGAGCATCCCCACACTGGGATGGTTCCTCAGGGTAGTAGAGCTGCTCTAATAGAGCTCCCCCACAACCAAGGAGTCCTGTTCTGGGCTGTCAATGTACTCTTTTCCTTACCTGACCCCTCCACAATGTCCCTGGTTTCTACCTTTTCCCACTTTCAGCCTTGCAGTCATTTATTGAAGAAAGATAAATGACACACTGTTCCTGCATCTGTTTTCATGTACTGGAATAAATGGTCTGTTGTTAGCACACTTGGATGGGACACTGTGACATTGCAAAAACAACCATCTCTTCCCATTCATTGAGCATTAGGAAAAATAAGATTTAATCTTTTTCCAAGGAGCCCGAGATACACCCAGAGAAGTTTCTGACAGCCCAAATTCTGGTTTGCACAGGGAAATGAGTTTCTCTAGTTGGCCAGTTTGACCAGATGAGTGAGATTTGTTCTCTTGCTGAATTAATATATTCATTCATCCTGGGGTCAAACATTCAGAAAATCCAAACCAGAATTTGCTGCTACTGGAAGCTTGTGCCCAAACTGGATTGTATCACGACCAGGATTGGTACAGGTTGTTTTTTGGCTCTGTGCAATGGTCCTTGTTTTACCCACACCACACCAGGAAAAACACCCTCCACAATTCTTTGGTGGCATTTCTCATGCTGCAATTGCTGTTTCTATTCACCTTCTCTTCTGTATCAGAAGATCCCCAAGGGACTTTTCTTACCATGAAAAGAGCGGTGTGTGGTGATTTGGACAGTTCAATGGTTAGTACAGGTAAAATCCTTAATCCAACCCCCAAGGATTTAGTAAACTTTTTATTCACGCTAAATGCTTTGTTAAGGTCCACAGACCCTATTCTCACCATCACATATTGATCATGAAACTAAAGGAATTCAAGTAATGCCCATGGCTCAAAGGGCCAATACTGATATTTTCCAGAACTCTGTTTTTGTAAACCCTTTGTGCTAATCTCTGTCTTCTCAAGGGACAAAAGAAGAATTTTTTTGGATGTGGTGTATAGACCTGGCAGTCATTAGATACTTGGCAAGACAGCATATCCTAGACCTTCAGATCTCCTAAAACAAGAGATAAAGACTATTTTTTCCTTACCATATACACTGATTTATTTTGCATAGTAGCTTTAACAGCTCTGCCTGGAACACACAGGACATAGAAGTGTGACTAGTCTATTTTCCCCATGTTTCCCTAATTCCTTGATGAAGGAAACCTGGATATAGATGATATGTGTTGAGAAGAGCCTGACTTTTAAATTGACTCTGAGAACAGGCCCTGTTCTCCTAAAATCAATAAAGCCATATGGCAATGATGAAGAGCAGCATTCTCCAAGCTTTTCACAGTCCTCTGATCAGGCCAGATTCATGTCAAAGAGGTCTCCACATCCATGGGGCACAGCTGGTGGGCTCAAAATTGTTGAGGGTGTCACCTGCTGCTCAGTGCCCTGTCCTCTGGAAGGGAGGTGGGCTCTGGTTTCTGAAGCCATCCACGACACCTGGAGTGAGAGAACTTCCAGACCTGCCCTTGCTGATGGATGAGATTGCTGCTCACGTTGCCACCTTGTCTGGGAGACAGAACCAGAAATGCAAATGGCAGAACTGTCCCCTCACACTGTCCTGTTTTGCAGGCACTGCACCAAATCTGTCTTCCATTTAGCAAATACCCCTCCTGAGCTTTAAAATGAACCCAGTCAAGCCTTAAATGTCTGAAACTACAGAATTTCTTTTGCAAGTCATTCCTTTCAGGTCATCATAGAAAGATTACTTTAAATTATATTGTTTCCATGGGTTTGAATATATATATATTTTAATAGCACAAGAAAAAATGCTATTACAGTTCCCAGAGTGCATCATGACTTCACTTTGTTGCTATTTAACTTTCAAATAAGACTTCATGGAAGAGAGAATATCCTTGGTGTTGCAGAAACAGATCCCAGCTGAATGCATCATAATCACAAATGCTTTTTCATGTAAGCAGAATATATATCACCTCAACGGATCTCTGGTTTCAACTTGAAAAGAAAAATAGAAAGTCTGATCCCAAGCTGTGTTCAAAGAAGGATGTGTGAGCAGGCTGTGGCAAAGACATTAAAGAGATGTGCTATCATTCTGAGATTTGTCAGCCCATCTTTCACTTATGCATGGTGTCATTTATCACCCAGGCTTCATAAGAAGCTGATAAGTATTAATCTGTCCTAAAGCAATATCTCATATTATCTGTCACTTAGTAAACCCTGCAAATAAACACTGATTAAAAAAAAAAATTGCATAAGATCTGTAAATGGAGAGGGGAAAGCAATAATTAAATAATCTGGATGGGTAACTAGCTATCACAAGCAGTGATGAGCATCTGGACACACATGTGGATCCATCAGTTATTAAGGGCATTTTGTCATGACATAATCTGGAATCATCCTTCCAGCTGCAGCTGGAAAACAGAGTATGTTTATTTAACCCATCTACGGTAACAGTTTTTTATATTTTGTCCTATTAATCTGAGTCTGAGTAGTTCAGAGCCGAATTAAGGGTATCATTATGAGATAGCATAAAACACTCCTGGGATTTATTTCTTGATAATGGACTTCCTCAGCCAGGAAAGAGCATCATCTCAGGGACCCTCACATAAATCTGACACAGCTTTCCATTAGATTTGAGGGACTGCTCTTGCAGCGCCTTTCCAATGCAGTAGAGCTGACTCCAGAGCAGGATAACATGATTTGTTGCCCATGGAAATCTTCCCATCATTAAGTCACTGACAGCTGGATTCATCTCTCTTATCGCAGCTGATCAAGATTAAATTAAAGATTTCTTACAAGTCCTAAACTGACTGATTTAGCTACCAGGGAAGGAGACCAGTGTCCCACAAGGAAAGCACCCATCATCCTTGTTGGTGCCCTTGTACCATCCCCTATCCAGCCCCTTTCACACCCTCCACTCAGTCCCTGTCACTAATCAGTGTAACACTCACTTGAGGATTGTAATCTGACAGCTGATCACTTTGCTCCCTTTTGTGAGTGTAAAATCAATGGTCTCTGTTGAGATGAATATTTACACTTTCAAATGGAAACTATTAGGAAAAAATTGGAAATTTTCTAATGCCTAATGCTTATGTTCTGCATGTACAGTTGTGAATTTGTTGCCTGTTTTGATCAATTGGCCCCTAATGAAGGTTACCAGCTAAGAAGAGACCTCCCTTCCTCTGATTGATAGCCCTACTTCAATTTGTTCAAGTACTTTGTGCAAAAGTAGAGAGAATAAGGGATAAGAACCAGAACTGCTAATAGACTGAGATTTATAAAACATGACATTTTATTATAAGTAATAAAATCAACCTACAAAGCAAAGGCAAACATTAAATGATACAGTCATGCATTTTGTTATCTACACAAATATTTTTTAGCCGTGTCAGTTTTAATTTGGTCTGCCTAAGTTCTGGATGATCACATCCTTGGGAGAGAGAAGATATTTCTTCTGCTCATAAGCTCCACTTTTCATGTGAGTTATCACACAGTCATATTTTCACCCATTTCCTTTAATGTATTTAGTTACATCTCTCCCAATACATCAGGGTGATTTTGCTTATTGGTGCATTTCATTGCTGTTAAGCTGCACGCATTGGTTGCCATGATATGTTTTATTTCAATTCTGCATTTTAATCAGCATTCCACTCATGTAACATCAGTCCTTCAGCTCAAACAAAACTAAATCCCAAGATATGCTTGCTTTTACAGTCTGTCAATCTTAGACCCAAAATTTTGACGTTTGAACTTTGCCAATATTCAAGTGAGGCAGGGCTCTGTGGGGGTGTGACTATATACACATGTGAAAATATCTACAAAGCATTTCTAATTTCATAATCTATAACAGTATAGATGTGTCCTCTAGCCCAATTCCCTATGTCAAAATACATGTAATTCTAGCTTCTACCAGTCGTAAGGCTAAAGTTTAAATGTTTCTCTTTGCACCAACCTTGCTTCATTTCTACCTTTTAAAAATGATGAATACAGAAAAGAAGAAAATATTAAATACTCAGTGTAGGCCAACTTTTGAAGTTAATATTACTGTATTTTACGAAGTCGGGAGTGTGTATTTAAATGTGGTACTGCTGCAGTGTTGGGTAGAACAGACAGTTCTATTATCTCACTTTCATTTCACATAGATCTCAAAGTCACCACAGGGAGAAGGATCTGTTAGATTCATCCAGTACCAGAATTTGTCTGTCCTGAGAACAGCAGAGCATAGTTAGCACACCTGGATGCCCAGAAGACTTGAAAGAGCTGGTTTGCTTGAGCAGTGATGGAGGATGCTGGTGACAGATGTGTATTGGGTACACAGGAGAATTTGGGAAATGAGCTGTTTATTTTTCTTTCAGTTTGTGCTCAGAAATATGTTTCTTTGTTTTCTCACTTTGGCATTTTTTAGCCCTTCATTCCACCATCTCTCTCCCAGTACGATGACTCTCAGTTTGCTTTTTGCATTCCTTTTTTCCTCTCCTGTGACTCAATTTTCTCCTAAACAGTGTAGCACACTTCATTATCAGGCCATAGTACCCCCTGTTATACATTATCTTCTGGTGTCCTCCGTTCATAGTCTCTGGGGTGAAGGTCAGGTTTTATGTCTGCAGCAGCACTGAGGCTATTGCATGTTCCATGTGGGTTTGGGAGCCTGCTGAGGCTGCCAGGCCAGGGCTGTGCAATGGATTTCCTGCACACAGGCTGGTCACAGTCTGTACTGATATCTCCTGGAAAGCTCAAAATTAATATTCTAGTCATTTAGTCACTTGATTGATGCATTCAGACCCACTCCACCAGGCTCCTTCCCTTTAATCCTTGTAAAATCTTTTTTCATCATTTGCATTAGAAATCACAAGTGTGTCCCATTTTGGGAAGGTCTTTCTATTTATTTACAAATACATTTTGGATGATCTCTGAGCTTACTTGTTTACTAGCTGAAGAGTTGTTGCTAATGCCATTGTTTCCTTAATTCCTGTGCTTTTAAAATTACAGTATTTCCTATTCCTTTGATGTCTATATTTCTAACCATTGATCTTATCCCAAGGATCTTTTTACTTGCTAAAAGCACATGCAGAGTTTTTCCAGCCTTCTCTTACACTTGCCCTGCTTTCACCTTTTATGGTCTATAGCCCAGATACGGTGCTCAGGGCTCAGAATCCTGTTCCTGTAAATGTCTCAGGTTAAAAAACATACCACACCCTAATGCAGTAGCTCCAACAGTGTCCCATTAAGCCACTGTCTTCTGTGCTGACTGGAAGAATTCCACAGAATACCAGTGCACCTCTAGTTACAGGCACTGCAACTCTTAAATACATTTTTAGTTTAAGGGCACAGATTGCCCCATTCACTTAAAGAGAACATTGTATCAGCTGTAATAGTCCTTCACCACTTTTATATATGGCAGATTGTTTACAACTCTGTTTACTGTCATTTAGAACCTCTGAATTGACACTGTGAAAGTTGTTCATTCAAATTAATGTTTCTATTGGGCTCCTGCTGTCTTAAATGGTGCAGAAAATATGTTTTTCAAAATAGAAATTGGTTTATTTACGAAAAATAGGTTTTACTTACTATTCCTAATTTAGAATATGTTTCTCCGGACTTATATAATTCACACCACTAAAATTAATACCCTCTTAAATGATCTTTTAAGCATTATCTGATTTTTAATTTGTCCTTTTCAATCATGAACAGACAAGTGCAATTACTATTCACTTCCTGATTTTCTCCTCATAACTACTACTTAGTCTGCATTAAGCCACTCCAAATGGGAGTCCTTCATCAAGCTAAGGAACAATGTCTTTTGTGACTGAAAATCATAATGATGAAATTCTGAATAGCACACACTTTGCTGTATGATCAGTTATAAAATGTGACACATTATTTTTTAGATAAAGTACAGGAAGTTCAGGTGAGGCCAAAGGTCCCTTCCAACCCAAAATAGTTTATAACCAGGCAAAGTATCTTTTCTCATACTCCTTGCACAGGGGCTATTCCCACCTACTTCCCTGTGTTTCCTGAGCCTGGCTCAGCTTAAAAAACATCTGCCCACATTTGTGGGGAGCCACTCATCTTTCTAGCTCTGTCATGTGGACCAACTGGGTACTGTAAGGAATACACTCACTCCCAGTATAATGCAGTGTGGCACATATGTTTCTTGTTTACCTATGAGAGGGAGGAAACACAACATGGCAAGTTTCATCTCACTAGAAATCCAGATGTGTGCAGCTTCCTTGACCTGAGGTAGGTTCCTCACTTTCCTTTGCAATCAGTGGAGAAGGAGGAATTTTTAGGACATGAGTCATTGCATCTCAACACAGACACAGTTATCTTTCTCTCTACTGCCTAGCAGCAGTCAGACTTTTCATCGATTCAGCTGGAGAACCCCATCCAACCCATTCTTTCTGGAAAAAAATTGAACAAAGAAATTTTGAATCAAGAGCTGCCCAGTCTTGAATGGAGAAAGGCAGTCACTGCCTCTATTTAATGGGAGAAACAGATTTTGTTAACAGCTTGGTATTGGGTACATTTTGACTTCCCAGAAACTGCATGTCTTATCTATCATTCACAGTGTTTGCAAGTGATTCTGTCCCAGAGATGGCTGAGACTGTTCAGACCTCACATCCTTGGAGCCTTGGGCATGTCTCAGAAGCTCATCTGTGTCACTGTGGCTCCAGAGCCACCAGACATCACTGCCAAAATGTGCCATATTTTCCATGTTGTGCTGCAAAAGTCCAGCCAGCACTGTGTCCATTTCCTGTTCTCAAACTTGTTTATCAAGGATAACTTTTTGTTGGTTTTTTTTCTGAGGACCATCCCCCTTTCCTGACAAAACCAGTACAGTCAAAGGCCTGAAAAAAAAGAAATCCTTTTATTCCAGATTTCTAATGCAAATGTCTAATTTGGAGTTGAAGTGGAAGAGAATGCTTAAGTGGACTTCCCTCCCCCACCACCCCCTTCCCTTAAACTTTTCCAAGTCAAGTATTCAGGTATTTGTCTTGGTATTTTGATGGAGAAAAGCTGATGTGAAAATTTATGGCTGTCAGGTCACAGTTTTTAAAGTTTAAGTAAAGATGTATTTCACAGGAGAGGGACCAGAACAGAAAGAAGCTCAGTGAGCATCAATGCCACTGTGAACTAATTGAGACTATAAATGAGCAGTGCTGTTTTTTCTGGAATATTCACTTTAGTGAATCTGTTTCAACAGGTAGGTCAGGAGCAGGGGTCATCCGAGACTGGGTCATTAAAATCACAGTAGTGGAAATTCCAGGTAAGGACAAACTGGAGACTGAGCCTCTTATTTTTAGAGAGGCAATGGAGGAGCATTTGTTTAACTGCTTTTACAGGACCAATCCCAGTGTAGGCATTAACACCACTGGTAATTACATGAAAATGGTTTTTTTCCTAGGCACCTTTTCTTTTTTAGCAGCTCTTTATTGTCATATTTTTCTCAGTTTTGTCTCCATATTTTACCTCCTGCAGGCTATTGAAACTACACACTGGAGGCAGAACTACTTGTTTCTTCCCATGATGCCTATTTTATGTGAGATCTGTTAATGACTCGTATTTTTTATACCCAGCAAATGAGTGGGGATCCACTTAGCAAAGAGGGATCTGAGACACAGCTATTAGAGTTAAAAACATGCATTAATATTGAGTAACCAATTAGAAATACTTTCAACCATATTTTTTCAAAGCTTTGTGTAGCAAATTCTAACTCAAGCAACAAATCTAAGTGTTCAGTGCTTTGACAGACCTGATCCCAGAGTTTCATATCACACATCACAGAAAATGAGGAACATTTTGACTACATGTGAAAACTCAGCACATGCCTTGAATGCCCTTGCACAGGAACATGGTGGCAGAGGCAATAATTGTAACTGATCCTCCACAGCATCACACATCCTTTTTTCCTCCAAGAGTTTCCTGCAACTCCTCCAACCACCTTTAATATATGGTGCTGAGATCTTAAAGGAGCCATCTTCTCAACTACATGTCTGATATTTATCCCTTAAGAAGTTTAATTCTGTGTTTTGACTGAGGAGGTGACATTTAGCCAAAATGATAAGTAATCATATAATTGATGACTTCAAAATAGAGTGCTCAAGAAAGATGTAATCCCACTGCACTGACAAGCTGATCTCTAGCTTTGCTTTGTTCTGAAGTACTTTCTGTTTTTCCACTCCGTTTGTTCACAGGGTACTGTTCCCATCCTGGCTGGGTGCTGGGGCCAGATCAACTGCAGGCACCTCAGCTGCAGCTCCTGGACTGACTCCTGCCCTACATGTGTGTCTTGGTTTGGAAAGACAGGTATCTGCCAGGGAAAGCTGAAGCCTCCCCTAGAATAGTAAATGTAAACCCCTCACCCCCCGCCAAATTATAATTTTGCAATTAAGGGCTTTCAGGCAAAGATTTGGGAATAGGAATAACAGTTCTTTACTAGGAATATTAACAGTACAAATGTAGCAGAAAACAAAAACCACCCAACCCAACAGGCAAACAAACAAGTAATCCTGGAAAACCCTGACAGAGTCAGAGCTACAACCTGACACCCTGTTGGTCAGGGTGTTGGAAGCAGTCCAAAAGTGAGTCCTCCTGGAGTGGCAGATGTGGTTCTGTTGGAGTAGAGATGATCCTGTAGAAAAGGGTCCAGTGATGGTGAGAAGGGTCCAGTGATGGTGAGAAGGGTCCAGTCTTCCTCCGGTAATCGGGTGAAGCCAGAGAGCTTCGTGTTCCGTAGTCCCAGTTTTATCCAGGTAGGAATGGTTGGCTCCCCCCACTGGGTGGAGCATCTCACAATAGGATGATAGAATGTGGATATACTTCCTTGGGGAGGGTAAGTTTTTTGGAATGTGTGCTTTTAGGGGTGTCTTAATGGCCCATTGTGAAAAGAGATAAGAAACAATGCCCTACCTGGTGTTAACAGTTGGGCCATTATCAAAAGGCACCCGCTCCCCTCCCTCCAGAGTAAGCAAGAGATAAAGAAGAACCCCCCAACTGTTTTCAGCAGATGAAAATAGAATACACAACTTAGGTTCCACAACCCAAGACAATGTGTCACCCCAGCCTGACTGGGACACCCTGGCTAACATCCCACACTTGCTGGTTTGAAGCACAAAATGGGTGCAGCTGAGGTCTTCAGCCCTGTCTGATGCTGTGGGGGACTCTGACTCCCAGTGCCCAGTCTCCTCACACAGTCACCATTTCTTCCTGACCTGACTTACCCTTCGCTACCCCCCCTTTCAGCCTCAGTGTACCCACACTGATGTTTCCCATCTCTGACTCTGTCCAGGCTGATCTGGGACCTGTAGGGGGATGAATGCCTCTGTTGCTACACAGGGAAGGAGACACAGAGACTGGGACAACAGGCTGCACAGAGTAGCTGTTACAGAGTGAATATTCAAAGGAAAAGAAATCACAGATCCCAAGACCCTGAGCCATAGGGCCTGGATTATAGCTGAATAATCAAATTGCATCATAGTGCTTTCCTTAATACTGACAAACAGCTTCTCTTTTTATGTTTTTTGGAGGGGTGTTTTTTTTTTTTTTCTTAGTTGTTTTCTTCCTTCTCAGAAGGAAGTGGCTAATCTCAGAAAGTAGTGGCTAATCTACTTTGCCTGAAACCTCTGAAAAATATTCAGCTTAGGGTAGGCACATAACACTGACATTTACAGCCTGAAGCATTCATGTCTGACAAAGTTAAAAGCAACTGAAAACAGGGTATTGTAATAGGAAACCAAATAGGAATACCAAACTTAATAAAAAGAAGCTCTATCACCTCTGCCTATTGTAATGAATGATCCAGAGCAGGTAATTCAAAGGACTCTCGTTTGCCCTTTCCCGGAAGATGAACAAGACGACATTAAATGAAATGGAAAGGCTAAAGAGAAATACTTCTCACAGAGCATGCAGCACCTGAAATTCACTGTCAGATGATAATGCTGAGAACAAGAGTGCAGTGATTCACAGAAGAGTCCATTCCACATAATAAGAACACCTGCAATTGTTTGATAAGACACATTTATAGAGGACATTTTTCTTTATGCTTGAGGACATATGGCAAGTGCTACCTGCCTGAAGAAGAACTTTTCCTAACAGATTATCTGGCCACTGGGATTATCAGATCTGCTTCTCCAAAGTATTCAGCACTGCAGCTGAATATGTTTTGACTATGAAGAATTCACACATACTAGTTCATTCATGCAGGCCTAAGCAGTCCACTCAGCCAGTGATAGTTGGTGGTGGAGTGGTGTTTCAGGTTTTTTTTCAACTTAGGAGCAATTTAGAGGGAGATGAGTTGCTCTGTTTAAATTATGAAATATTAATTAAATAATTGCAGTTTTAACATCAACATTCAGTGTTCCCAGAACAGGCTGAAAACAAATTTATTTAAAACATAACCTCTTTCCTTGATCAGTATCTCACCAATGCTTTTAACTTGTAACGTATGTCCTATTCAGCAGACATTGCATGATATATTTCAAAGGAAGAAAGCCAAAAACACCTTTCATAGCAAATGTCTAAAGGCAGCACACACTTTAATTGCCAACTTGCCACCAGATATTTTCTGTCACTTATCTAACATACTACTCAATGTTGTCATCAGTGCTAGAGATGACTAGTAATAAAACAAAGAGTATGATTTCCCTTAGAAGCTGCTCAGCCTGCCTAGTCTGATTTGATGCAAATGTACAGGCATTTTGTTTAGAACTTCAGATTCATCTTCAGATACATCTCACTGTATTTGTGCAATAATGGCCCTTGTATAAGCAACTTCATTTCCTCTGAACCATAACAGCTTATCACACACAAGGTGTGAATTCACTATAAAATCACTCACCATTGTCAAATTGTAACATATATACTTTTGCAGGTAGTTTTTTTTAATCTAGTTAATCACTAATTGCAAATAAAAGTGTCTACAGATAGTGTTATTCTTAAAAAGGAAGTTACTCTGTGGGTTAGTTTAAATTAGTCTTGTCTCAGCAGCTCCAGCTGGGATGGAAGTAATCTGAATAATGAGTTTGTCTCACTAGAATACCTCAGTGTTCTTGTGGGCTTCAAAAATAATACTTTTATATAACTCAAGTTATATATAAATCATATAAATATTGTGAAATTATCACTTTATTATTGACAGAGATTTTTAAAAAAATAAGAACACAAATAAACCAAAACAAAAAACACAAGCAAAAGAGAAAGTAGAAATACCTACATATCTGGGATTGTTTATCTAGTTTTAGATTTATCAAACTTTTATGTGTGATATTGGTCAAAAACTGATAGAATCATAAAACATCCTGAGCCAGTTGGGACTCACATGAATCACCAGAGTCCTACTCCTGCCCCTGCACAGGACAACCCCAGGAATCCCATCACCTGCCCAAGAATGTTGTCCAAGCACTTTGTGAACTCTACCAGGCTGTGCACTTCCACTCCAGCACCTGTTCCTGTGCCCAGCCACTCTCTGGATGAAGAACCTTTTCCTAATGTCCAGCCTAGATCTCTCCTGACACAGGTTCCTGCTTTTTCCCTGGGTTCAAATCAGAACAGTTCATGTGTCTGTCATAGCCTCTGTTTCTCCATGTGCTGGGCAGAGGGCTCCTTCTGTAGTGGAAAATTCTCCTTCTCTGAGCCAGAAATTGCCTGCTGTTCCTGATTCTGACAAGATGTGCAAACAGGATGTAGCAAGCAGAACCAGTGAGTGCCATGTCTGTGTGCCTGCTGCAATCTGGAAATTAAGTCAGCGCTGAAATTGTACAAAAATGTTGAAGCCCCCACAATTAATAACTTAAAGGCACTCAGGGAGAAAAAAAACCCTTCTTCAATTTATAGGGTCTTTACAGGACACTTCATTTTAATGTTAGAATCTATTGCTCCAAAAAAGTAAGTAACTTGCCTTATCCATTCTTTCAGTGGGTTTCCCTTCAAGGTTTTATTTGGTTTGGGGTTTTGGTGTTTTTTTGTTTTTGTGGTTTTGGGTTTTTTTGGGGGGGTTTGTTTTTGTTTTTGTTTGTTTGGTTGGTTGGTTGTTGTTTTGGGGGGTTTTGGGATTTTCTGTTTGTTTTTTCTGCACTGCATAATCAGTGTAGTAATTCAAGTCACTGAAGCTAAAGCTGAGCAAGCCCAGCAAGGATGCTGAGACTACAAAGATCTACTGGGCTTCATAAGCACAAACAATATGGGTACCACTCCACTCCTGAGAGAAAAGTCTGCGAAAAGCAGCTGTAAAGGCAGATAAAGTGGGAGAGGACTGAAGCATCCTGGTATTCTGCTATTTCATGTTACCTGGTCTCACCCTCAAGTCTAAAATATTTGGTATTTTCTTTAATTGGCAGTAAAGTCAATTGAATTTTAAAAATTGTAATTATGTTGACATTTAATTGATCATTCTAAGGAGATGATACAAAATATCTGGAGGAAAAATGATCCAGAATTAACTGACAATACTAACACTGGCAAAAGAAAAAAAAATCTTTTCCTGATATTTGAAAGGAGAAAGAAGTCACCAATATTTCGATCAGGCAACAGGACTGAGCAGGAGGTCATATATATATATATACAAATATATATACAGCTAGACTATATCTGTGAATATGTGTTCATATATATATGAGTGTATCTATATCTGCATGAGTATGTATATGTCTATACACATAAAATGCATTAAATCACTGGAAAAGCCAGATACCTAATAAGTGGGAGATATTCTGCCTGTGGAAATCCATTTTTTTTCTAACCTATCATGACCAGCAGTCCAGGATAATTATCTGACACTAAAGTGAGACCAATGAGAAAAGAGAAGTGAGAATTTTCCTCTTCAGTTGCAAAAAAAATATGCAGAATGATGGCTAGGTTTCCTTTTTTCCTGAGGACCTGGCTGAGGAGGTTCTCATCTCTGAATATTTAGATCTATTACTATGGACTAATTGCTGTAATTTTAATTAAGGTACTCCCCCTGTTTGTGAGGCACACAAAGGAAATCATCGTGGTGAAAAATAACACAGCAAGTGCAATTTTTCCATGGATATTGCTAACCCAAATTGTTCCAGCATATTGGTCATACAGGAACAAAGAGTTGAAGGGAGCAATAAGGCTCCTTTTGGCAGCAGGATTGCACAGGCACAGAGGGAACCACTGAGGACCACACATGCAGGACAGAGAGTTAAGATATATAGAACTGAACCAAATGGATTGAAATGACTTTGTAAGCTCTGAGAGTAGCTGGGAAGCTGAGGGAGAGAGGTGGCAAAGCAGGCAGCAGGTGACAGACACCTTGTCCCTGCCAAGGACTGGTAACTCCTGAGCCCTTCCTCACCCCCAGGCACCTGCCTTTCAGCTACTCAGGATTGCTCTGGTACTTCCCGTGTGATTCTAAGGTACATGCAATGAAAACAATTATTGTGCTTGCTTTTGCCCACCATATTCTGTCTGCTAAGCAGACATCAGGTTATATCAGTTTACAACACCAGAGCATCATTAATCAGTCGTGTTGCTTGTGATTTAGAGCAATCCAATTGAAAAAAGTTTGGAACACAGTTTGCAAAAGGTCTGACATCTTCACAAAAAGGGACCTTACAAAGCAGAAATACTGCCCAGGGCAGATATCACTTGCTAATAGAGATGATTTATTGCACTGTAAAAAATGCAAAAAAAAAAAAAAAATCTTTTATGGAAGCATCAAGAAAGACTAAGATAAAACTATGCCACTGTGTCACTTCTGAGGAATCCGTACCTTACAAGATGTCTTCTGATTTTGTGTAACTTGCAGCCAACCCACTCCTGCTCAGTCAGTGATGCTTTTGGTTCAGCATACCATTTGGGATCACCCAGCACAAAATCACTCACGTCAGTGAAACTATGCCAATCTGCATTCACCATCTGGCCTAAGGCAGTTACCATGTCTCTAATGTCAATAGTTACAATTTGACTTCTGTTGCTTTTACATATCTGTGGCATACCAGCTGCTAGACACCACAGCTTGCTTTATTTCTGATTCTTACTTCATATGGTGAAGTGCCTGAGTATTTTGGTACAGTGGGACATGCTTTGGAAGTGCCAAATGGCCCAGTCTCACAGTCAGCACTACTCCAGCAGCCTGTCTAGAAGTATCATCTTAAGTCATACTCAGCTATGGAGGTTTGCTTTGGTTTTTTTTACTGTATGCTACAAGTAACCTGGATTTGAACTGTCTTCCATAAGTATAAGCTTTGAACAGGACTGTGTGGCCATATGGAGGCTGTAGTCTTCTGCAAGGTAAAACACACCTTCAGCAGAGAGCTTCCCCACCACCACCACGCTCCTCAGCCTAATTCTCAGACCAGGCCATCACACAAGATTCTCTCTGCTCAACTAATACTGACATGCAATTTCTATGGCAGATGAGAAACATGAGAAGTGTTTTATCACCACGTTTTATAATGAAAATGAAAATGAAAATGAAAATGAAAATGAAAATGAAAATGAAAATGAAAATGAAAATGAAAATGAAAATGAAAATATGCTTAAAAGTTACCTGTGTCATTTAACTGTGGACAGCATTCTTCTTACTTCCCAGGAAATGAGAAATGAGTCTATGACTCAGGACCACTTGCATCTGGAGTATCCTTGTACCTGTCTACACCAAGGAAAGAGAAGACCAAGGAACAATCTCTGCAACTGAGGCCAACTCTCCCAGAGATCTGAGATGTTAGAAGTACCTGAAGTGATGTTGGGGCCATGTGAGAGCTTGCCAGACTCTATTTGTTGCACCAAATTGGAAGTGTGTGTTGCACTCTCTGGGGTGGGATGAAAATACAGATGAATGGTTGATGGTTTAGCTAAGGAAAAGCTGGTACAGTGCAGGAGATCCCTACATGAATACTATCCCATCATTTCATCCAAGTTAACCCATTTTTGGGACATAAGAAAGTCTTTGTTATTTCAGTTCTTTGCTGTAATTTCCATAATGAGCTGACATCTTTGAATTTGTAGGTATATTAGATACTTTCTGCCTCTTTTAGTGCTTCACTGCAATTTAAGGAATGGGATAAAACAGATAAGTCAATCCCCTCTACAAAAGGCTACAAATCAGCTGTGTACAACTGTTCTAGTGCCAGCAAATCCACAAGAGGATGTGAAAAATAACAGAAATGTATTAATAATGAGAGAAATGAGGGAAATAGCTTCATTAAGGTAATTTCCCTGGAAACAGTAATTGCTTGAAGCACTATAACAAAAGGTATTTTGTTTATACCACAATTTAAAGAAATTATTTAATGATTCCCATGAGCATTCTCTGACTTTAAAATAAACACATTATGTCTTAGTCTGTGCCCAGAGAGTTAATGGTAAAACAAAATCGTTCAGCTTGGCTCTCACTGACATTAAAAGCATTTTGTGCTGCCCTGCCAGTTTCAAGTAGCCAGACTTCTGCCAGGCTTAAGAATTAGGAATTGTACTTTTGCACATTTGGAAGAAGTCCAAAATGTATCGCAATACCGAGGACATTTTAAGCCGCTTAAGGCGACTTTACATGATGAGAAGAGTGGAAGGGCTCAGGAAAGCAAATGACTGCGAGGTACAACAGCTCCACAGATGCACACTCTGGCCCCAAAGTTGTAGCAGCATTGTGCCATTCTAGTTATTTAGCTATTTTCTAAGATCAGAGGTCCCCTTGGGCATCAATACCAGTCAGAGAGTCTCAGGTGTGGTGTTCGTGACTGCTCCAGAGAACAAAGAACAATATTTTTGTTGCAGAGTGTATTAGCTGCAATAAAAAAATACTCTGTATTTGGAACACAACTGGTTTCCAGATTTGTGGGAGTTTCTTGCAAATTAAAGCAGTACCAGGTTGATTTCAAGAAACTCAGTCCTGTTCACCCCATCTGGCAAATTGTTAGAAGGTCCCAATGACAACCACAAAGCCTCTGTGTGTTAATAACATGCTACAAACTATTCTATTAATACTTTTATGAATATATAATGAATACTATGGAATCAAAGCACCTAAACAGATCTAGTAAATAAGAAGCCTTTAAAACACCATAGAATATTAGAATGATCCTGCAAAATCAGTATCTTTCCCCAAAGACTGATAATTTGTCTATATTATGTATTGAATGAGTAAGAAACCTCATAATCACAAACCCCACTTTCTTCTTTTAGCTTCTTTGAGACAGAAGAGCCAATTGCTCAGAAATGTTTTCCTGAGCTGTGTTCAAGTGGCAGTGATTTACATTTGAAGTGTCCATATCTTACACTTCCAAAAATACACATGAATTTAAAACTGAATTTAAATGGTCATGCCATCTTCTGATTTAGTAATTTTTTTCGTTATAGCACCCTTCTTTGCTCAGATGCAAAACAAGTTAGTTGCAGAGTGTGGATTGAAATCCAAAAATTCCTGCATGTTCATAAATGTCAGGCTCCTGTTTATTTACATTTCCACCTCCTCAAGCTAAATTCCTGCATGTCTCACTGCACAATATGAAAAATTGCTCTTCTGCAAAGGGAAGCAAGGTTTGATTCTGTAATAACTTGCCTAGACTCCACATCCTTGCATACCTCCCTCAAAAAAAATCCAAAAGAAAAAGCCCAAAACCTGACACTGCACCAAAAGGAATAGAGAATTTCCTGATTTATGCAAAAGCATGCAAAGCTTATAAAAGTTGCTTCAGCATAAGATTTATAAAGCTTAATCCAGTTTTATTGTATTCTAGACACTAATAGAAAAGCTTTGATTAAAAGGGTATTCTATGTAAGAGTGAAAAAAAAAATCTTTGTTAGACTTTCTATGTTATTTTGAGCAATTTCTTCTAAATTTTAATCCTGCTTTAATTCCTGTGAGAACTTACAGCAGTAATGGGAGCAGGTTGCCCTGTGGAGAGCAGATGGACCCTTGCTCTTTATTACCTCTCCAACTACATCAATCTGTTGCTCAGGCTAACAGGTACTAGTGAGAGAGAAAAAATTATTCCCAGCACAACATGGACCTTTAGTCTGCTCTTGGAGGTGACTTGGTACATCCAGGAGAGCTTAACTGGTGAGATATATCTGTCTCATATATAAGCATTGACACATTTACAGAAGTGTGAAGAGACAACATAGCAAAAGGCTGACTGTTTATCTATATATTCTCAGTAAAATTACTTTTAACATTTCTCTCAAGAGAAATGTTAAAATAATATATATATATAAATATATATAAAATTATAATATATATTATATCTATTAATATCTATAATTATATATAATATATGATATGTAATATATCATATATCATATATCAATCATATATATTATATATATTATATCATATATCTTATATCTTATATCTTATATCTTATATACTGTATATTATATATTATAATATTTTTATATAAATATACAAACACCAAATTTGGGGATGAAGGGACTTTGCAGATTCAGTTGTGTGGATCGACTTCAGTAGCCTCTGACTCTGTAGATTCAGAGAATTTCACTGGCTCCATGTTGAGCCTTAAGGAATTTCCAAATCAATCACCTGTCATCCCTGTTGATACTTCTTTAACATTTCATGCTAAGACAGTAACAAATAGTAGTTACCTGTAAGGGGCATCCTTCACTAATATTCATGAACCACCTTAAGGATGGCCTCTTCATAAATCATCCTGAGAGGAGGATTACTCAAAAGACAGCAACAAATGAAGCCTGACACATCCTGAGTAGTGAGGGGTTCTGAGTAAAAAGCAAAAATGCTATTAACAGCAAAGTCCATTAACACCTAACCAAAACAAAGTCACTATTAAATAGTAAGATTTATCCTTCCCTTGAAAGTGATTGCTCTTAGAGGAGCAATGCTACAGCAGGTACAAACATTGCAAAAAGAGATCACACTGCCTTGTAATTAAAATATAAGCACCCTCACTGAAGGAAGAAGGTGTATCATAAAAAAGCCTGAAGTGATGTTTTGCTAAAGTGGTGAAGTCTAGCACAAAAACAAAGAAAAAGCAAAGCCAGCTGATCCCTGTTGTGAGATTTAGCTGTTTAGAGCCTTACTCTGTCTAATCACACTATCTTCACTCAACAGTATGACTACAGTAAATGGCTGGCACTTCAAAACCTGTTTAATCATCAAGAGTCAAGACTGTCTGGGGCAGACAGTACAGTTTGCTGGCAATTTTCCATAGGAAAAGAAAGGGCAGAAAAGTAGCATGGATAACTTTGATGAGGAATAGTGGAGACAAAATTTCTGTCTACTTAAGTGCTTTGAAGTTCATTTCTCCATATGCCCTCACATGTCACACAGCCATCAGCCACCTGTGTATTTTACTGACAGAAGTTGGTGCCATAAAAGTTTCCATGTGAGTACAGTCAGGCCCACTCTGCACTGAAAAGATTGCCCAGAGGACAGTAACAGCTTTTTGAACTATTCAACACTTTTTCACACTGTACAATGTCCACCAGCAACCTTCACTGGCATCTTTTTCAGCCCAAGTTTCATATACAAAAATATTCGGAGCATCAAAAAAAAACTGCACCTGCTTCTGACTTGTACGGAAATTTGATTTCCATATTTACTGTCCTCCATCTTGGAATGCAAAAGAAAGGAAGAAAATAAATTGAAAACATATCATCAGTTAGCCTTAGTGGTGTTGAGTAGTTTGGGAGGATATAATTGATTTTATATGGGATTTTGAGGTACTATTGTGCTATGAGGCATGTCTGCTTGCAGACCTTGATCTGCTATTTCAGCATGCAAGATTCTTTTCAAAAACTGTTGTAGTAAGCTTCCCATTCTCAACATCTGATGCAATCACTAAGTTATATATCCAAGAGATCTTTGTCTCCAACTATCTTCCCCCAATTTTAATGCAAAACACTCAAGTCATCCTATCAAGACTGTCTGCATCATAGCAGAATCATATTTCTAAATAACAGTAATTTTTAATCATCAAGGGCCTACTTCTATTTATTTGCTGACTGAATCATTAAAAATCAAACCGGTAGTAAATTTACTCCTGTTGAGAAGCCTTTAGAGAATCATTCAATTTTCTACAAACATGTTTAATTTCTGTAAGCAATAGTAAATGATTTCTCTGATTATATTTCAAGAGTTTCTTCTTTCATTTTTCTGCCTCCCAGAGCTGTTGATTGAAATCTGGAGGCAGATGAATAATAACTAGCTCACTCCAAGTGTTCAAAATGCAATATGGGCTCCATGGTGATTCATTAAATTAGGTAAGAATACATGGAGGTTTTCCCAAATTGCAGGAAGCTGTCCTAGTTACTATAAATGATAAATATTGTTATGAAAATAAATGAAAACTAAATCATCGCTTTTATTCCTCAGGATGTTCACAAATCACTCACAGTAATGAGTCAAGATTAAATACAGTCTACAGTCTAGCAGATCCAGAGTGTCTAAACTTTAGACATGCAAAGTTTCTTGTCTGCTGCCAGAGACTTTGTCTAGGATGTGATTGCAGGCCTCATTAAATGGCCCTTGCCCACCAAAAGTTTGGATAAAAGTGGTATTAGTGTTATTGCCATTTGAGAAAAATTGGTGCAATTTGCTTCTTCTGAAAAACTGCTTTTTAGAGATACGCACTTAGAATCCCTATTGACACTGGGGATCATTGCTGGTGGCCAAAACTTTAGAAATAGGCATGATTTATAGGGCAAGCATGGGAAAGAAAATTGGCAGCTCTGCTAGTCCTGGTCTCAGTAGGAGTGCTGGCTCTGTGGCACCTCACAGATTTCCCACATGGCACCCGTTCAGAGCAAGCCCCACAGGAAACACTTCCATCACTTCATTTTCTACCACCATTTCTACCTGCTCCATAGGCATGATGTAGTTTCCTCTCAAATCATCCAGCTGAAAGCTTGCCCATGCCCAGCTCATCGTGATGCCTCCTGACCTGTCCCCTGCCTGGCTGGAGGTGCCTTAGTGACAGTAAAACAGCAGAGTAAACGTATGTGAGCAGAAATTTGTCCTTCACTTTTTTCCTGCATAAAAGAGAGCTGTAAAATGAACATCACTGCTTTTAGCAAGGCAGATCACATCTCTGACTGCAGTCACTGCATCATTAAACCCTGTGTGGCGAAGGCAGGTGATGGTTCACTGTAAACAGAACAGGACTTTTCTCCTCTTCTACATCTGAAGGCCCTGAACAGAAACAGTCTGTAACAACCTCTGTGTGAGGCTGCAATGAATCAGGAGGACTTGGGAACAGTGTCAAAGCAGTGCCCATGGCTGGCAGAGAGCAAAGGAAAGGTTTCCCCCTCTAAGGACTGCAAAGGAACACTAGAAGGGGTTGCCATAGAAAGGGAAGTAAACAAGAATGATTTGCCTACAGTGTGTTCCAATAAGATAAAGGATACACTGAAACTTCTCTAACAGGGAGTGAAAGAACTGTCAGAGGTTTAAACATTCAAATAAACACTTTTTACAATTTTAGTCACAAGGAATTTTCTGTGACTGGAGAGAGTACACAGTGGCTTTCATGAAGATGATTTATAAGTTTGTGAGCTGAGGCTCATGAGACATTTAAAATAAATAATTTCTTCTTTTTTTACTATTCTTCTGAGCCTGAGGGGAAACACATAATGTCAAACCTTTAAGTGCAAAGGTGAAAAGCATGCACACAAAACTTCCAGAAAGCATGGACAGATGAGATGACTCATATGGAAATGGAGAGTGGTTTTAAATGTTTCCAGCTTTACTGTAACTAGTCAAGTAATTTTTAATTTTGAAGAAGAGCAATTGAAGATTTTAAGAAAATTTCCAGCAAAGCTCCTCGACTACAACTGCTAAAGTCTTGAAGCAAAATCCAGACCTTCAGCTCTGTTACAACCTGCCCCAGAAGGTGAGAGTAACCCAGGTTCTTATTAATAGATCCCTTGGGGTGGATTAGAGTGAAATGACACTGAATGTTTGTAAAAATATATATGGAGAGTTTATTTTTGAACAATTTGGTTGCAACTTAAGTTTTCCAGCTGAGCCACTCACAGTCTTCATTTCTTATGGGACTAAACTGTGTCTGGAAACTGACCCCAAGTGGATATACAGCTCCAAAGAAAATTGTCTCAGGTTAAGGAAAGGAAAGAACAAATGGGACAATCCATAAGAAAACAATATTATCTTGATCCTAATTGCTTCAAACATACCATCAGTCAGCCTTACCCATTACCCAAACATCATCCAGTATCTTTCAAGAGTGTTTTGTGGACAGTTTACCACAGCTGTGTGTTGTTGAAGAAAAAAATCAGCTCTTTCCAAGAGCAAGGTC
Organism: Phylloscopus whistleri; assembly: GCA_017589585.1. Lineage (NCBI taxonomy): Eukaryota > Metazoa > Chordata > Aves > Passeriformes > Phylloscopidae > Phylloscopus > Phylloscopus whistleri. The sequence goes on along the minus strand of JADMLD010000552.1, from coordinate 2,640,704 downwards.
ATGGATATTTGATGGTTTAGTTAAAGATAAAGAATTGACTAGAAAATTGAAGAGACACTTACTGCCTCAGTAACAGATAATACAGCTATGAGGGGGGTGGTGATGTGAAAGCAAAAAATGGGGCTTCCAGGAAGTGTTCAGATAATTTGGAAGCCAGCTGAGCTTCCAACATCTAGTTATACCTAACTGAACAAAACCTCCTTCAGCAGACCCCTGATTCTGCAGAGATAACAACATTTTTGTTAAAAGCTATGATGTTGATTGACAAAATGAAGACATCCTCCAGTGAAAATTAAAAAAAAAAAAAAGAAAAAGAGGATAAAATAAAAGGGATTAGATGAAGTAGCAAAAATTCACTCTGTGATAAAATCTGCAGAATCAGTGTGGTCAATTCATCTAAGACAGGAAGCATTTAAATAATTATATAGCAGAAGCCTCCTACTAAGATTATAAAGAGCATTCCCTAGAAAACAGCATTACAGCCTGTATCAGTTAAAGATGCACAGAAGATGCTGGCCAAGAGAAAAACTGGCACACTTATTTATTTGTGCTTCAGAAATACTTAGAAGTTTAGAGCATTGAAAAAAAAACCATAGCTGCAGATGAACTAATTGACTTTTTTGTTCAAAAACACTGACAGAAAGACAATGAAAGATGACACTTGTAGGGATAAAATCAACTGTGAGTTTCCACCTGCTAACTGGAAGAGTGCTTTGTCAGGGTGACTGACTCCATGTGTTTCTGTTATTAAAGAAGCACCATGGAAAAACAATTAAGAAAATAAATGATACAGAGAAGCAAACTGTCATAATGGATTTTTCTATCTGAAACAGAGCAATGAAGATCTATCTGACTTTAACTGCACCAAAATTCATCTTCTAACAGGAGAGTGTGGTGCAGTTTCTAAACTGTACTGCACCTTAGACTTTGAGCAAATCAGCATTCTTGGATGTTCAAAACCAGATATCCCTTAGCTTACACCTTCAGTTTATAAAAATGGCACACAACCCTGGTCTTTATTTTCAGTACTTAATTAGTTCATTAACTAGATAAAAGAAATTCATCACTGAGAATAACAGGCATTTCTGTCTGTGGGCAGTTGTCACCAGGATGGGCCCAGCCTTTTCAGTGCTGCCCAACAACGGACAAGGGGCAAGTCACGAATTGAAGTTCCATTTAAATATGAGGAAAAACTTCTTTACTGTGAGGATGACAGAGCACTGGAAGAGGCTGCACAGAGAAGTTGTGAAATCTCTTTCTCTGGAGGTATTCAAAATTCACCTGGATGTGATTTCATGCAACCTGCTCCAGGTGAACCTGCTTTAGCAGGGGGTCTGGGCTAGATGATCTCCAGAAATTCCTTCCAATCCCATCTATTCTTGTGTTCCAATAAGATAAAGGGTACACTAAAACTTCTCTAACAGGGAAAGAAAGAACAGTCAGGGGTTTAAACATTCAAATAGACACTTTTTACAATTTTGGTCACAAGGAATTTTCTGTGATTTCTGTCATTCTCTAGATACTTTGGGGAAAATTTGAGCTCTACTCTGTTTTTTAGGCTCCCATGCCTTTTTCTAATGACCATATTCTGGAAACTACTGCTTTCATTGTTCAGGTTGTTGTTGGATCAAACAGTATTTGCTCAGGTTCTCTTGGATCAAAACATGATTGTTATAGGTAACTCTGATGCAACATACAAAGCCAGCACATAATGCAACATTGGTGTTGTGGAGAAGCAGAAGCACTCTAGTACTCAACTGTTTGTGTCAACAGCATCACTAGGATGACCAACACAGAAACCCAGAGAAGCTTGGGCAAAATGATGAATTAACTGACATAAATGAAGCTGCTTAAGACGTTTGGCCATGACATGGCAAAAGAAAACATTTTTTGGATGTCCTGTATTGAAGCATGAAACATGCTCTGAAAAAAGAGAAAGAAAACTGAAGGGAAAGTATCAAAAGTATCACCTAAAAATACAAGAAGGGAACGCACAAAGAGTGAAGGAGATTAAACGAACCAGTGGAAAGGACACACATCAGAAGATGGGCTAGGAAGATAACAAGTCAAACATAGATTTTTTTAAAAATAGGAGAGTTGGGATGAAGCATTTGCAGCACATTTTCATTTTATGCATAACATGCATAACACAAGAGAAAAGATGACACAGATTAAAAGTCCCACTTTGGAAGGGGGAAAAGAAATAGCAATTTTGGGCAAACATCAAAGGGTGTAATTGCTCTGTTTATACTGAATGAAAAATGTTCTGCAAAGGAGTCAATTTACATAATGTGGAGACATTTAGTATGATTTATAGCCCTGCCTTAAAGGCAGTGGACTGAAAAAAATGTTGTTAAAACCCCTGCATTTTCTTAGAAGAATAATTAGTGTTGAAGAAGAAACTTGTAACATCACGAGTTTAGAGACTGGAAAGAAGCTGCAGGTGGACATGTGTTATTGCACAGTTAGATGGGGAGCTGCAAGGACATCTTTTCCCCAGTACCATTATGGGGAACAGGAAGAAAGCACTTTGCAGGCAGCCAGAGATCCCACAGGACCCTGAAGAGGACAGACTTTCCCCTCAGTGCTCTAATGTGTGGTGATATACTCTCCATTTTAAACAGGAAACTAGCAGCCAGCTGCCCTGCTGAATCTCCCCAAGCTGCCTGCTCCCCTGTGCTTTAGCTCATGTCTCACATTTTGCTTGGTAACTTCCATACCGAAGCCAATCTGGATGTAAAAAGTGTTTCTTCATTTCTTTGTACTCCTGTTGCCAGCTGGACCTGCTTCTTGAGACTGCCCAGGTCTCAGGTATCAGTACTCACAGGAACACAAAGGTGGATGTGGAAAAACACACAGCCCAGCAAAGGGACAGGGCAGAGCCTCTCTTGTGACAGCCGCCCCCCAGTTTTTGCAGCTTAAAGCAGTTGAAGGATGACAGCCTCATTCCCTGCAGAGATCCCAGCTGGGAAGAGAGCTAAATCAGTGAGAGGCACAAGACCTGAGATTGTACCAGGCTTCAGCAGTAAAACAACCTTCTTATGCCCCTTAAATTACACTCAGGGAAAGAGAAGTGCAGATAACTCAGAAGAGTCTCCTTTACACCAGTGTGACAGGACTGCCCAAAGCTCATGACAGGAGAAGCCTGACATAGAGGGTCTAGGAGAGGTTTGAGAGAGAGTTCCATGTGGGTCAGTTCCCAGCTCTGAGGACTGCACTGATCACTGCCTGGGAGCTCAGAGGGTACACGTGGCATGAGCACTTGCTGCTGGGTGCCATTAAGCTAAGCCTAAAGTTACAGCTCAGCTTTGCTGCTGGGATCCAGGGCAGTTTTGGGGTTTTTTTCCCAGGCTACCTCTGGCCTCATTTTGCTCTTGAAAAGGGACCACTTTTCCCACAAAAATGTTGCCACAGCACTCTGTGCTTGCTCTCCATGCTGATTCCTCTGCCCTTCTCCTGTTCTACAGGTCCTCATGCCAGGCAGAGTTAGCTCCTTGTGACTGGCACAGGAATATTCCTGTGAATTCTGCATTGGCTGTGAAAAGCTGTCCTGAGAAAAACTGCTCTACTACTCACCTTCCAGCTGAGATGGAATTCGTGGCATGCCTGTTTTGTTTTGAATCAAAAGAGGTGATCACATTTTGATTTGCCAATGGATAATATTTAGTTCAGGCTTTTAAAGGCCTTTTTGCTTTGTTCTGCAAGACATTGAGCACTTCCAAATTTTTAACAGCCTGGTGTAGTGGGAGTTGTCCCTGACCATGGCAGGGGGGTTGAAACTCGATGATACTTTAAGGTCCTTTCCAACCCAAACCATTCAATGATACTATGATTCACTGCCCTAAATGATAAATCATAATTCCCCACATGATAACGGAATCATCTTGATCATGTTCTGGTGGCAGTCACTGAGAAATTAGTACAAGCTAAAGCTAACCATTCTTCTTTTCAAACTCAGTGTTCTATTTGCTTCCTTGAAAATGTGGAGATTGAGTTTCCTCAACTGAGTGGAAAATAATTTCTATGCAACAAGTACTTATGGAACAAACTTGTTCATGTATTTTTGAGAGGTGTAAAAAACGAATGAGAACATTTTTGTGAAAATTGCCACAGATAACTTTTTACTGTTTATCTTTGAAAAAAACCCAAAACATTAAGCCAAAGACTCTACCTCTGCTAGCCAGGGGTTAGCAGGTTGATAGTGCAAGTAAAATCAATACCAGATAACTGAATTGTCAACTAATCTCAATTTACACGTTCCTAAGGATAAGTGTACTATAGAGTCTACAGGGATTTTTATCCTGTTTCATTAATGAGAAAAGAAAGATTCTTTCCAAGATTACCCATGCTGTTCATTTTATAGATTGTCCTTTAAAAAACACTGTTCTGTAAAAGTGAGGAAACAGGAATCTGATACAAATCAAATACAGAAGGTAGTTGGATAATTCATAATCTGAGCTCCATTCATAAAGGTATTAGCTTTATAAAGGTAGAAAAATGTTTACCCTATCACACACAGTCTAACTCATTATCCCTGTCTGGTACTGTAGTCAGGACATTTGTCTTTTGAGCATTATTTAAACAATTTAAACTCATTAGGGACCACAATTACCATTACTTACAGGGAGCAACATCTCACATAAAAAGCAGTCTCACCAGTCACCTATGGAATAAGACACTGGCCAAAATCAGTACAGATTGTACAGCAGGGTCCTGAGTGTGTGGTAGCCATAGCAGAAAGAAGAGGAAAATGTCATGGTATTACTATGTCAGCATGAAAGGTCTTATTGCTCCCAGTCGAATTCTCTTTATTCCTGAACATGTTCCTGTTACACACTTGCTGTGGGATTTTCAGGCTATTTTAGAGTATTTATGACTCAGTTATGAATCTTCATAAACACAGATCATTGTCAGCATGGGCTCAAGTGAATTCAGCATTTCCAAGCAGAAATAAATAGTCAATAAGAAGCATACTTCTCATTTCACATGTCTATTCAAATACTGTCTCACATCAGTCAGATCCATACACTTTAAAGCCTGACTCGAGAGACTATGGCTGCACTTGTAAATTGGAGCAGAAGCACTCAACAAGCTGAAAAGGAGTCACTGAAATAGAGGGGATGTCACTGGACGCAAAGCTTGGCAGACGATGGAGCATGACTCATGATGGAGCATGACAACAAGAAAGCCTTGACTGAATGCAGATCACGTTCATGGTTGCTCATTTGTGGTTTTTTAAAGAAGAATAATCTTTGCTTCCAGAGTGGTTAAGAGTCTTACTTATTACTTCATTCTTTCCACTGTATAACAGCACTTCACTACTATTTCCTTCTTTGAATCACAGAATCACAGGATCAATCATGTTGGAAAAGACCTCTAAAATGACTGAGTCCAACCCACAACCCAATACCTGCCAACTAGACCAGGGCACTGAATGTCACATCCAGTCTTTCCTTAAACACCTCCAGGACAGTGACTCCACCAACACCCTAGGCAGCCCATTCCAATATCTAATCACCCTTTTCATTAAAAAACTCTTCCTAATGTCCAACCTAAACCTCCCCTGGCAGAGTTTAAGATTGTCATGTCCTCTTGTCCTGTCATGGTTTGCCTGGGAGAAGAGGCTGATCCCTGTCTGGCCACAACCTTCTTTCAGGCAGTTGTAGAGAGTGATAAGGTCCCTCAGACAACACAGTGGTGTTTGGTGCTCTGAGAGAGCATTTCTGCCAAAGGGAACACACCAAAGCTTGGCAATTGTCTTGTAGGAAATGGGTTAGATTTCAGCTGTGTCTCAGTTCATCCTCACTGTCTGCTTCTCTCTTCAATGAAAGAAAATTGAGTTGCCACATACTTCATAAGGCTTTGCTCCAACAGCCATGAATTTCCTGGATGATTACATTGATAAGGAGATGCTTACCTGTCTGAGGCTGGTGTTCCTAAAAATTGTTAGTAAATAACAGCAAGCCTATGATTAAGCATTTCTCTTCCTTTGTCTTCTTCCTTTGTAAGAATTGCATTTTTAAGAGAAGGTACTTAATTTTCATGACATAAACCATTAGAAAACAGATGTTTACATCTTTACATTTGCCTTAGGCTATGATGCCTAAACCCAAGAGGAAGACAAAAACCAAAACCAATGTAAAGGAATTTATAACATATCCTGCATCGATCCCCATGCTGCACAGGTGGGGCCCATAGCATTAATCTAAAAACCTGAAATCCTTTCTGCTATTTCTAATACATGATGAACTTGGAGAAGATGAAGAGTAGTTTCTTGAATCCTGGTATCTAACACAGAAAAGGTGGTCTTACTTCATCCATGACAGGCATCTGCAGGGAGTTAGCCAGCTTGCCAATTCATCTTGATAAGGGCCATTTGGGTCAGCTCCAGTGAAAATGTTAATTATTCTATTGAACCAAGTACAGGAAGTAAAAGATGAATGGGTTGGTTGGAGTAATGACCACTGCATTTGGGGAAGGTGCAGAGGCAAAGGCATTGCAAGGAATGCTCAAGAAAGCAAGCCAGGGTGAGAAATGTGAGGAGGGCCAGCTGTGGCAGGAGCTCTGTGTGTGCTTTGTGCCCTTGTTCTGTGAGTGGAGTCCTGCCCCACTAGAATATGCTTACCTTCCCCATCTTCCCACTTGTTCACTCCTTCAGTGTGCAGTGGATGAACAGCACAAAATACAAAAGCATTTGAGCTGGCAGTGTGCCCTGGTGGCCAAGAAGGCAAATGGAATCCTGGTGTGCATAAGGAAGAGCATTGCCACCAGGTCCAGGGAGGTAATCCTACTCCACTACACAGCCCTGGTGAGGCCACATCTAGACTGCTGCGTCCAGTTCTGGGCTCCTCAGCACAAGAGAGACCTGGAGATCTGTGGGCATCATCCTGGCAGAGGCACAGGACCAGCCAAGTCTCATCCCTGACAGGCCAGGTCTTGGCTTCAAGCCCTGGGAGACATTTGTTTAACTTAGGGTGAGACAGAGATCTCCTCCCAGGTGACTTTGCAGTTATTATGTTAATGAATCCAAGTTTTGCTCCCCTATTGGTTGTCAATGTTCCATATTTGGTCATGCTTCTAGAACCCTCTATCCCAAGCCTATATATTGCCACTCACTCCTCGTTTCTGGTCTTCGGAGTTTGCCCCCATACAGTGTACAGCTTTTGTCCTGAGAGTTCTGTGTTTGGTTTCTAGGCATCACCCCTATTTTATTTCTCATTAAAGTGATTTTACTTTTTGGGCACTTCAACGCACCTGCTCCATTTCCTGCACCACATTTCCCCAGAAATCAGGGAACCCAAAAGATGTGTCACAGTCAACACCCAGCGCTGCGACGGAGAACCCAGAGTGGGTTCAGTGGAGGGCAAAAAAGATGAATAAGGGATCTGAGCATCTCTTTTATGAGGAAAGGCTGGGGAAACTGCCTGTTTAGCCTCAAGGAGAGATGACTAAAAGGGAACCTCATCAACGTTTATCAGTAGTTGATGGGAGGGTGCCAGAGGATGGAACCAGGCTCTTCTCAGTGGTGCTGAGCAATAGGACAAGACAACAACAAAAAGTATGAGTCTTTGAACTCCACTAACAAGTTGATAGGTGATTTCTCAGAGTGGAAAACTTTTGCTCATAGCCTTTTGTTGTGGCCTAGTTTATCCTCATGAAACACTGAATGAGCAATCTTAATAACCATTCTGAGTAAAAGAACAGCTTGGGCGGTGAAGTGCCTCCACCTGCTGTGTTGGCCCAGACAAAAAGAGCACTTGGAATTGCCTTTACACACACAGAGCTTACTGTTAAAAAAGGTTTCATTTATCAGCTCCCTCACAGAGTTTTCACAATAACATTTTCTACCTTTTCTGGTTCTTTGGTCTCAAATTAGAGCTATTCAGATGGGAAACGCAGGGTGCAGTTCTGTGTACAAATATCTTGGTACTTTTCAGTCTTCAGTTGAGTTAAAGTTTCTACGTCGGGAAAATGGCTGTGGTTAGACATTGGCCAAGAGTATTCCCAGTGCAGCCTGTTGGCATTAATGAAAAACCTTCTATTTCACTACCAAGGTTTGGAAAAGAACCACAAAATCTGTACTGAGTTTTCAGATGTGGCAGAAAGTTATACAGCTGTGTTGGGTTGAGTCTGCCTCAAAATTGTTTTAGATACTGTTGAGGACATGCTTTCATTTTACCTTCATCATATTTAACACACTTGAAATGGTCCATTTGCACCGTACATTACAGAGAGCAGCCTGAACTGTTACTGCTGTTAAATGTCTTATCAGCTCTGCTGGGTTTTTTTCATCTAAGGGATAGAATGATTTTCAAATTTAGATGGCAAAGCATTTAATTATTTCTACTCTTTCTTCCCCAGTGTTTTAAATATTAATATGGTATCTGTGTTTTGGCACACCTGAAAGAGCAGACAGGATTAGGCACAAAAGTTTAATCTCACAGAAGATGGGTGAAGGGTAGTCTTGTTTTCAGTCACTGCTCAAGTTCCTGGAAAGGATTTTCAGTGTGACAGAACATTATTATGTTGATAATTCATAATAACAATAAGATAATTGTTGATAATTCAGAGTCCTCTGATGACTTGTGTGTGTCCAATACCCTAGCATAGCTGTTTGTCTGAGGTTAGCTAACCTCCTTCATTTTACTCACAGCATCTTTGCAAAATAAGTGCCTGCTGAAAATCTTTTCTTTCCTTTCAGATTTGTAAGGTGGAAGCTGAGGACCCCAATGTTCTTCATGTAGTTTACAATGTGTTCATATTGCCTAAGGTTTAAACTTATTTGCTGAACAGAAGTGAATCATTTAGTTTCAGCTGCAAAGTTACTGACAGCTGGAACAGTCCTTTTGCCTTTTCTAGTGCTGCATATCACATCCAAATTAACAACACCAGCACACTAGAAGAATGCTAATAGCTAGATTGCAGAGTAGATGAAAAGCACCCCAAAGGTAAAAAAAAGGTACATGTCCAATGTACACGTGTCCCAAGTAAAGGGATCAAAGCAAAGTGCCACAACTACAGCTGCAGTTGAATGACTGCAGAGTCATTCCTTGGTAGAGGATCCTCAAAGCATTTGTCAAGATGCTTTGTCTTTTCCATATTCACATTTTTACTGAACTTCCAGGATGATACAGTCACTTTGTACTTGAATTCTCCTCTCTTGTAACAGTGCAGTCTGATAGATAATAGGATTAGTTCCATGAAATGCAGAAAAAACAATAGTTAAACTTGTTGTATTGTTTTAGAAACCCCCCTTATTTGGGATTTCTATGAATAGGATTTTTGCTGAAGCACAGTGATATGCTGAGAAAAAGTCACTTATTTTTCACACAGTTGTCTGTCTGCCCAGAAAACCAATAATTTGTTTATTCAGTTAAATAAGATAGGACACTGACTTGCCAAGACACAGAAATGAGTGCTGAGAGCTGTCAATACATTCATGAATACAGATGGTATTTTACATTGACTTTGATTCAATTTTCGCTGAGGGCTCATGCATCTTTCTGAAATATTTTTTCCCTGTGGTATTCATGGTGAGAACCATCAGGGCTGTAAAATCCAGGGATCATCCAGCTCTCTCATTTCATATGGATAACATCCATTGTGGGAAGAAGAGCTGCATTTTATTGGAATGACATAAGTGAATTGAGGTCCTGTTAAATCATATCCATTGGCACATTCTCTACAAACCTTTGGCAGTCTGATTTCTGAGTGAAGTTTAGGAACATGTTTATGAATGTACTCTCCATAGACAGAGTGGGAATTGCACACTGCGACTTTCTTCTTCACAAAGGATGGAGAGCTTTCTTCTCCTGATTCAGGGCTGACTTTCCCAGTGTGCTCACAGTTCTGCATCTCAGTTTTATCTCTCTGCAGTTGCTATAAATGCAGAATTGAATTTGCTGAATGCTGTTACATGTCTTTTTCTGGTAAATCAAGACAACACATCACAGACTTCAGGGAAGTTATGCCATTAGAAAAGCAGTGTGATATCAGAATTGGCTGTCTCATTGCAAACAAAGCTATGTTCCAAATCAGACTAAGCTTTACCTATTTCACACTTTCAGGTTTCCTTCTGATGCACTATTTTTCTGGGGATAAAAGCCCAGTTATTTCAGCATTGCAAAGCCTTTTATCCCTCTCTTCATTGTAGCTAATATAATTGCTTGTTGCAAAGGATTGATTTTCCCCTTTTTCCTTCATTAGTTTATCATTGGTTAAACGCTCAGAGAATACCACAAGATCATTTTGAACACCCACTTACCTGTATATTTTCAGAAGTTGTTTAACACAAAACACTCTCCTATTTTGTAACCTTTATTAAACCCTAAGTTTATGAAAGCTTTCATGGAGTCCAAGTACATATGTATCATCTGACTATCCTTATTTACAACCTCACTGACTCCTAACTTAAGTAACACTAGGTTTGAGGGCAATGGCTTCCTTCTATGAATGTTGTGTTTATTTTTCCCCCACTCTTTGTATTTCTTTACATTCCTATTGATTTTATTTTTATAACACTGTCTTCTTCAGACACCAGAAGCAAGGTGTCTGCCCTGCAGCACCCTAGCTCTCTCTCCACAGTTTTTGGACATCAGCGTAACATTTGCACCACCTTTCCTTCTACTACCATTTTTCAGAGCAAAGTCATTACTTGGTACAAACCCCAGCACTGCCAAATTCATAGGAAGTCTTTTAAGAAATGGAACTAAACTGGTAGATGGCTTTGCTTTCCAGAAAACTCAATTATTCCCTTGCTTCTCAGACATCAGCTGGAGTTAAGCAATAAGGATCGAGTCAGATGCTCTGTTGATATGCAAAGCCACTAAAACAAATCCCCTGAATGAGAGCAAATTCTGAGAAAGAGAGCAAATCTCAAATACTTAAGGGCAAATCTCAAATACTTAAGATTTGCCTTTTAAGTTTCAAAGCGGAGCGGCCGTAGCTGTGACAGGCAAGAGGCGCCAGGCCCCCCGTCATGCTCTGGGTTACCCTGTGCGCGAATCCCTCCATCAGCCTTTGGCTCCGGGTGTTGGGGACAGCGCACGGAACTAAAACCAGAGCTAAACTAAACTGAGTCAAGAGCAGATGCTCTGCCCAACTTCTGCCTCTTCCTCTCCCTGCTGTAGGAAGACCCTCCGAATCCGTCACTATCTGTCACTTGCTGGCTCCTCGCGCCTGCTGTGGCCCGAGTGCAGCAGAGGGGCGTTCTCGGCCTGCGGTCGGTGCTGTCGGTGTCTGCGATCCGCGGTGTCGGTGACCAGTGGGACGGCAGCGGCCCCTCCACGACCCTCACGGCCCCTCATGGCCTCTCACGGCCCTCACGGTCCCTCACGGCCCTCACGGTCCCTCACGGCCCCTCACGGTTCCTCACGGTCCCTCACGGCCCTCATAGTCCCTCACGGTTCCTCACGGTCCCTCACGGCCCTCATGGCCCCTCACGGCCCCGCACGGCCCCGCACGGCCCCGCACGGCCCCTCACGGCCCCTCAGGGCCGCGCCGCCGGCTCAGCGCCGCCCTCTGGCGGCCGCGCCCCGCAGCGCCCGGGAGAGCGGGGGGCTCGGAAGGCTCAGCCCCAGGAAAGGGCGGCGGGGGCGCATCCCCCCGGGCCCAGTAAAGCACGGAAGACTTGCTCAAGCAAAACTGCCCTCAGAGCTTCTGTCAGGGTCCAGGGAGTCTCCCTGCCCCGCGAGAAGCCGCTGGAGCGCACTGATGGAGGGATTCGCGCATGGCTTAACCCAGAGTATCACCGGGAGCCTGGGGCCTCGTGCTTGTTACAACTACGGCCGCTCCCCCCGGGAACTTAAAGAGTAAATCACTGCCCTTAAATATTTGAGATTTTCTTTCTCATGTGAGGGAAATAATAGAAAACAAATCAGATACCAGATGTAGACAAAAACGATTTGTTTAGAATTATCGTTACGGCATGACTCTATACTGCATGATTTTCTTCTTGAAACATCCCTGAAGTACAATATGAAGATGGTAAATGGTAATATTACCTTGCTGTGTTTCTTCAGCACATTTCTTGGTGAGTTATGCCAGGAAGCTTTGGAACCATTTGTTTAGAAAAAAGCTTTAATAGCCGTGTTGATGATGTGTTTCAACATATTTTTCTTCTCTAAAATACATATTTGACACTGAGCTGTTTCATTTGTTCCAATCTCCCAGAGTACAAGTCTTATTATTAATAATAACAATATTTCCATTTTTGTGTTTTTTTCTCTTAGGTGGGGAATTGTACTTTCCCATGACAATTGAGATGGGGGAAAAAGGGCATCTTACCTCATAAAAGGAAAAGAATGGGATGCATTCAGCAGTAATTTATTCCATCAGCTGCTTGTCAGTGACAACACTGAAAGAAAACAATATTCCTACCCCAGGACCCCAAGGAGGATAGTGGGATGATGCAGGGAAGGAAGGGAGTGAACCTGGGTGTGAATCCATCAGCACTGCTCAGCCCAAGGAAGGGCTGGCACGTCCTAAATGATACTTCTGGCAAGTCAGGAGTCAGGAACGAAGATTTACTCTTGTTAAATGGGCAGCTATATTTCCTGTGAAGTGACACAGCTGAGATGCTGAGGGACACAGGGCTAATGCTCACAATTCTAGGTCTCAAGATCGACCTTCTGGCCTTTAGTATTGCTGCCTGGCCTTGCCAGAGTTAGTGTTTGAATAAACTCTCAGGCTGACTCTGCCCAGGTTTCACCAATCAAGTAAAGTCCAAGGTACCTCCTAATGGTCCCAGTGGAGTTCAATGCTGTCTGGCAGTAGGTCCTGAAATAAAAAGGTGTTAGAAGGAAGGATTGGTAACATTGAGGGTGGTGTTACATTACCTGTTTTGCAGCGTGTGTGCCACTCCATGCTCTGCTCTCAGCTGTCTTGCCAGGGAAATGCTTCCACATCCCTGCCAAGGCCAGCAACTGCAGGGAAATGCTGGCTTTGCTGATGGCCAAGAGCAGGAGAGCTTTCCAGGAGCGTTTGACAAAGTGCCATGCTATAAAGTGCCCAGTTTAAGGTGCCCTTCAGGAAGAATTAGCAAACTCAGGACAATCATGAGTTACATGAACTTTCTTGCCCTTCTAATACTGCTGTTCCCAACCTTTTTTGCATCCAGATCCTTTTATTCCCCTTTTATCTTGGAAAACAGATGCATGGAAAAAGAGCATCTTCTTTCACAGCTCCAACTCAAACTTTTAATCTGGCTTCATCCCTTCCACAGCATTGAAGTTTCATGCTCAAAAGTCTATAATTCTTTAAGATTCCTCTAGCCCAAACTGTGCTACTAGTTAAGTGAAGCTGCTTCACCTAACTTGGACATGTAGTTACTTAGGATGATGTATTTGATTATACATTTAACCCAAAATCTTGTCTTCTCCTGCTTTTCTTGTATCCCTTGTCTTTTTAATGAATGCTTTTTCCATTCTGCAGGATCTTTGATGGTTTGTTTTTGTCTCCCCTCAGCTGTTTGTGGGATGATCTTTACTTTGTACCCTTCCTTGCCCCTCTGAGCTGTCCTTATCCGCAAACTTAGGTCTTCTTTTCATGCAGATGACTTTCAATTCTCAATGACTTTGCCTCCATCTATCAGGGTGGGAATCTCATCCTGCAATATTTCCTTGGGAATTATTTGTTGCCAACATGAGCTCAGCACGGTTAAAATAGATGCTAATGTTTTCTCTGCACCAAGGTGGCAGCACTTTTCTTGACTGCTTTTCACTCGGTCTTGCTGAGTCAAGTCCCACTTGCTGCTCTCCCTGCAAGCCCTGGTCTGTCTGTCTTGCAGGGTGTGGTGTGGGGAGGGGTGTGTCTGTATAAAGTATGTGAAATAAAACTTTTTAGATAAGACTTTTTGCCCATATCTTGCCTGTTATAGCATTCTTTGCTCTCAAAAAAAAAAAAAAGCATTGTTGCTTCTTGGAGGGTTGCCAAGATCTTTTTCCTTGCGTTGGGCTCACATCAACACTCTGTGCATCTTTTCCAAATGTGCTCTCCTTGAAAGTGGCTCACACAGCTCTCTACATTCTCAAGTCCCTTTTCATCCCCGTTTTACCAGGTACAGGCTTGTTCCTTGCTCCCACTGGCTCACCATGCAACCTTTACTTTCTCACTTACTGCATTTTCAGATGCTGTTATGGCTGTGTTATTCTTCAAGCCTGGCAGAAGATTCCTGTAAATATATATCTGCATGTGTCTCCTTCAAACACTTCCTTCTCAATGAGCACACATCCAGTGTGTTAGACAGTTCAGACATCCCTTCCAGCTGTGTCAGTTTTTGATGACTGTGTGTCGTGATGAAATGCTGGGAATAAGTAAGGGATTTGTGAAGCTAAAAACACACTGAGGGAGTTGCCTAATTTAGAATGAACAAGCTAATTTCAAAGGCACAGTGGGAGCACTCACATTGTATGGCCTGCATCTTCATTTGCACTGTAGGCTGTGCGTCAGCAAGGCTGCAGGATGGAGGAAACTTGACAATGCTTCATTTCCATTTTTACATATGCAAGAAACCAGCAAATCGTATCTACTCAGGGGACTTTCGTGCTTTGGATTATATTCAGTTCCTTCCCCAGCCCCTCTGACCTCTAGTTATGCAGATATGAGTACAGATCTTTGCTCAAGAAAATAAAAAGTTTATGTAATTTACTCTCTGTAAACCCTGATATACATCTGATCCCTGGAATGAAATGGGTTAGAAAATCACCTTTTGTGAACAGTTTCTGTTAACTTTGGTGACTGAAATGGAGTGGTGAACACAGAGCACAATTTGGGCACGTAGGGGTGACAGCAATAAAAATGAAGCATTTGCTTGAAGAGATTATAGGCAGGATGCCTTACACTACTTTGTTCCCTCTGGGAGATGAAGAGTTTGCAGAAGGAGAATACTTGGTAAATCAGCGGATGTTGTGCTCCAGAAGCTCAGCAGTGAGTAATCCCTGGTGCACTAGTTCCTAGCCCCAGTAATTCAGTTATCAGGAAACAGCAGAGCCCTAGCACAGGGACTCCTCTCCTGACTCTTGACTGTGGATGCAAGTTTATCCATCTCCTCTGAGTTGGGAAGAGGCTGATACAAGGAAAGTCACATAAGCGACCATGACAGCCCTGGCAAAGAGCCATGCTCCAAGGAGATGATTCCCCATTGCCCCCACATTCCCTGCATGCTGGAGGTGCCTGGGGTGGGGGATGCTGCATGGGCTGCCCACCCTGGTGCAGCAGGTTGCTCCTGCTCTCTGAGGTGATGCCTGGGCCAGCCTCAGGGTCTGCTGGTGGCCTCACAGTGTTCTCTGCCTCCCATCACCAGATCGTCTCCCATGGAAACTCACAGGCCTCAGAACTGCCCATTGCATTAGATTTTCCAAAGTGGTCCATTTAGATTTGTAGAACACATGATCAGTGTCTTTCAAAATACCTTGGCACACTGGCTGTTAGGGCTCTGAAAATCTGCCTGGAGTTGTGATTGTGGCAGCTGCAGCTCTCCAAGCACCTTCAAAAAGCAGGTCCTCATGTACTTTTCTCAGTGCAGACTACATTTGTTTGAAACTCTGTCTCCACTTCTGGGAGACATTCATTAGCAACATAGGAGCCTAAATTTCATTACCTTTCATGTAGGTTTAAGTGCTTTTGAAAATTTTGCCCATCAAACTTTTACAAATCTCCTCCATTGTGTGCAGTTAAGGAATAAAAGAAGGTTGTCTCTTTGCAGCTGTCATTTGGAGGCTGGACAAAGGTTGAGAGATGAAAAAAAAAAAAAAGCCTCTACTGAAAGTATATGTGGAATTTTTCATTGTCCAACCAAAAACCATTATAATGCAGGACCAGGCTCTGCATTAAGCCCTGCATTATTCTATTCACAACTCTGCCAACATCTTGTTGAGTAACTTTGTGCCAGTCACTTCTTTTTTGGTTTTGTTTTGTTTTTTTTGTTTTTTTTTTAATGCATGCAGGTTACTCCAGTGGTGAAACATGGTTTTGATGCTAGCCTTCCTTTAGAGAGAGGTTTGGGATCTTGAAATGAACATAGAGGTGGTATGCTCATACAAAAGCCCAGACATTTTGCCTGCTCAAGAAAGATAAATGCTAGAGCGAAATTATTAAGAAGGCATACCATTTATTATAAATAAAACTTCTCAAGTGCAATTTATGGCAAGATAAAAAATGTCTGGGAAAAATCCTCAGCATTTTTAAGTTACTTCTAGGGAACACCTGCAGGCCAGGCAATGGTGGATAAAACCTGTGTCCTTCATCTTCCCTGAAATAGTCTATTTATATTTGACGTAAATAATGAATATTTTTTTATAATCTAAACTGTTTCAAGCATCTTAGGATCTGGTTTTGTTTGGTTTAGAGTTTGAGGTTTTGTTTGTTTGTTTGTTTGTTTGTTTCTCTCTTTTTTTTTTTTTTTCTCTTTTAGTTTCTCCTTCTCTGTGGTCAGAAGACTTTGTCCTAAACCTGAACCCTGGATTTGTCAAAAGCAAAAATGAGAAAGCTGTAGATTTAGACTTGAAGTTCTTCCTGGAAAAACTATCAGCCTTGCAAAGATAAAGGTGAAATGCATCCTCCCAGAGGTCATGAGAGCCCTTTCCTTCACTGATGGAGACATCTGGGATATGGCGATATGCCCCATCTCAAAAGAGAATCAACATCACTGTCTGCTGCCAGGATTTCCAGCATTGCTTCTCGTTTCTTCTTTGCTCACCCCACATAGTTTGTCATGTAAAGGGAAGAGAGGTTTCAGTGTAGAAGAGTTCAAATGGTGAAGAGGGATGACTTCATGGTTCTGTTAGAGGATTTTTGTCAAACTGACCACCTTGTTTCCATCTAGAAAAATAAATGCTCATGATGAGAGCTAGAGATGTTATATCTCTGAGTGGTGGGTTTACAAATCCCAGTGTCAACAAGTCATTTGAATGGGAAGGGAGACAAGAAGTCCCCACCTCCTGTTCAGGGTAGGTCACTGCCAACTACTGACCAGGATGCTGGGAACAGGGGTCCATCAGGATTACACCAAGTGGCTGCTCCCACTTCCAGAAGTGTCCTCTCCCCTTTATCCCAATGCTCAGAAGGCAAAACGTGGGGGGAGGCAGGGGGGAGATGTGCCTCCCTTGGTCATGCAGCTCCTATCACCAGGCTCCCGGATGTGCTGGGGGATATTCTGGCAGGAGTCCCTCCACGCTGTGTGGCAGGGCTGCTTCAGTAGCTCCACAGTTCCTCTCTGTGCCTTTGGTTCTGCTGTGCCAAATATGGCATTGCTTCCAAATGGCATCCACCCAACCTGGCAGCCTTGCCCAGAGCTGGCCCTGACCCGCAGAAGTGCCCGTGTGCCCCGATCAGAATGTGCACAGTTGTTCTGCGTCCTCTGCTTCTAACAGTGGTAACCTCCAGCCTATTCTTAAAAGCAGGCTTCTGTCTGAAAGGAATACCAGAAATTTTGGCTTCTCCTCTGCACGCTCAAGCTCTCAGCACAGCACTTTCATGGGTGTTTGGCTTGAAAAACGTATGTAAGTAGCTCTACTTGAAGTTAAGGGTACACATAAGTCCTTTGTTGACTTAGAGTGGACAGCAGAAAAACAGCTGAAAACACTGACCCAGGTCACAAGAATGAGGCAGAAAAACAGCTATTGAAGCCTCTTGCTTCAAATCCCACCCTGGGACACCACTTTCAAACCCCTGGAGATTTTCCAGATTGTGTCCTGAAATGCTTCTTTTATGCAGAAACCAGTGATCACATTTTAATGCCTGCTTTGAATCGCCTCCCCTCTCACTTCTAAGTAACTCCAGCAGTTGGTGAAACATTCTTTTGCTTGCAAATATGAGCAGTTGCAAGAGAAAATGTAAAGTACAGCTTCATTTAATCCTGCAGGCTGGTTTCCAAATTAACTATGTGTCACCACAGTCCAGAAAGTCTTCGTATATATTCGTAAATAGCCTGATATAGAGTGGTAAGGCATCAGTAATAGTTATATCTTAATTTTTTAATTCAGTTCTACAAAGGAGCTTTTTCAAGCAAATTTCTTTCTGCTGCATCTCAACATGCATTATCTATGGATGTCAGTATGATGAGTACCTCATAAATAGAAATTATTGCATAGAATGGTGAACTTTGTCCCTCAGTATTGTTACCTCCCAATTAAAAAATTAACAAAAAAGTGTGCAGCGTTCAGGCTTCCCCAGATAACTTCAGACTCACAGTGGTAATTTTCATTTGTCTAGGTTAATGACAATGCTACGTTTTATCTTAATTTGCTTTAATAATTTCACTTGTCTAGGGAGGAGAGGGGAAGATGAATTAGGCTTTACATCATCATTCTCTTTCATTGGAACAATTGAATACCGGAGTGCAAGGAAAACAGGTGCGCTTTTAGTTAAGAAGGTGGGATGGCTTTTCTGCACGCATTGTTTGCAGCATGAAATTAACTGGGTTGGATTTTGTTTGGTTGGTTGATTTGTTTGGGGTAGGGCTGTTTGGTTTTCGGGTTTTTGTGGTTTGTTTGGGGGCAGCTTGGGTTTGGTGGGGGTTTTTTTCTGGGGGGGGAGGGAGATTTGGGGTTGGTTTTTTGGCGGGGGAGATTTGGTTTTGGTTTCTCTCTGCGGGGGGAGGAGGTGGGTGGCGAGCCGGTGACGCACGTCAGGAGCCCTAAGTGAGCAGATGTGCGTTTTTTCACCTAAAGAGTTAAAGGCGGCGCTGTCCGGGCGCGGCGCTGCCCGGAGCATCCAGCAGGCGGCCGGCGCTCCCCGGCGCTCCCCGAGCGCTCCCGCCGCGCTGCCGGCAGCCCGCGCGCACCCTGGGAAGCAGCGCAAGGATTGACGTCCAGAACATCCTGCCTATAGGATCCGAGCCGCCAGCCGAGCCCCGCTTTCTCCCCTCGCTTTAAATCCGGCTGGCGGGGGCAGGCACCGAAAGCGGGAGAGATTGGCAATGCGGCGTGGCAGCAACTCCCGAAAGTTCTTGCTTTCTGTAACTCCCTGCTCTCGGACTCGCAGCTGCCGGGCGGACCTGAAGCTGGGAGTTTAACAAGCCCCGTGTGCGAAAATGCCTGCCACTTGCTGGTCTTTGAATTTGATAATTGGCCTTCCAGAGCTGAGGAATACTTAACAGCAAGAGAAGTCAAGGAGGAAAAGGCAAGTTTCACAATTCAAACAATGCTAGAACATGTTCTCCTTTCACCTTATGGAAACAGGACTGTGGAGACAGCCGCAGGTGCTTTTTGGTTTGGTTATTGACAAGATGTGTCATGAAGTAATATGACTTTTAAACTCTTCTGACTGTTTAAAGCTGGCAAGGAGGAGCAAAATTAAAGCAAGAAATTAATTTGAGGAATTTGAGGACTTTCAAAGAAGAAAGCTGTTTTCTGAGAAGAGCAAAGTAGGACGATGGCATCTGGAGAGTGCCTTCTGCTAGACCTAGAAACAGATAACTTCATTTTCTATAACATCTCTGTCAACCAGAGTGCCAACTTCTCCCTCCTTGGGGAAGACTGGTTTTACCCAGCGTTCCTCTACGCCATCCCCACGATCTATGGGATCATCATTCTGATAGGCCTTATTGGCAATATCACTTTGATTAAGATCTTCTGTACTGTGAAATCCATGCGAAATGTCCCTAATTTGTTCATTTCCAGTTTGGCTCTGGGAGACCTGCTGCTTTTAGTGACTTGTGTGCCTGTGGATGCCAGCAGGTACCTTGCTGACGAGTGGCTGTTTGGCAGAACTGGATGCAAACTTATCCCCTTCATACAGCTCACCTCTGTAGGGGTGTCAGTCTTTACTCTCACTGCTCTCTCAGCTGACAGGTAAGCTTGGCTGCTGTTGCCTTGAAAAGAAGCCTGCATAATTATGACTCCATAAAATGCACAATTATAAATTTGTATTTTCAGGTAAAATGTTTCTTTTTTAATGTAATGAGGGAAGAAGAACCACCTCAGGTGATTTCTGGTGGATATTAGCATACAACTTGAGGACGATGCAGATTGAAGACAAGATACTTTTTCTAAACTAAATGTTTGTCCAATTTAGCTAATAGTCTACATTAATTCAAAGAGAGACAAGAGCAGATCAAGCTAAAGACCAGAGAGAGAAAATGCCATTAATGAAGCTCTGCTGAAAGATAGCATGTTCATATTTGCCAAAAAGATAATTGATCCATACTTCATGAAGTGTGAAGGCATTGCAGGAGCAATTTAAAGTGCAGTGAGAATCAATTCTTTCTAGTGGCTTGCTTCCTTAAAGTTAATAATATGTGAGGCAATATTTCATAAAATATTTTTCAAATATTCAAGTGAGTTTGCCTGAAGCCAGGAATCACAGTTGCCCTAGCCAGTGTATTTCCCTTGGTTAAACAGGTTGCCCCTTATCCAATCAAAACTGATCTGTGCTGTTGGTTCAGAAACTTCATTTTCCAATAATGTTTAGTAAAAAATAATGTGTAGTAAATATGCTGATTTATTTTCTGGATGCTTCCAAAAGAGATCAAGGAATACATTGTCACCATGCTGAAGTGACACAGAAGTACTGAGTGAAAAATTGTTTCAGTTTTGTTGTGATTAAAAAAGAAATGGGGATGATATCCTTGCTCACAAAAAAGTGAAACTAGGTTTGCTTTGGGTAGTCTCTTGCATGCCACTGTCTCTTGCTAAGCTGCTTTAAAACATAAGACTTCTTTTGTTCAGATTTCAATGTAGTTCACACACATATCTCATTATACTTTTTGCAGTCTCAGTGAAAGCAGACAACTCCTCAGCGTTTCAGAGACAGAACGGTCAATATGTTTATCCTCTTCTCCATGTTGGGATATATAAAAATAGCACTGTCTGTCCCATGAGCAGATGACAAACAGACCTATGTGTAGATAAAAGTCTTAAGCAATATGCTTAAAAGTACTGTGAAGATAGGAAAACTGTACTAGTGAGAGACCACATGCACTTTTGTTCCTGAGTTTGTGTCTGAGGGGTGTCTGGATCCCCTCTGACCGCTCTGAAGAAAATGTTGGGAAAACAATAAGCATCTCTCCAGGAAAATACATCTTTCTAAAGCTGTAATGTAAGTTGTTTTAAGGGATGTAAGGAAAAGAAAAATGTACTGTAAAGAAGATTATATTAGAGATATTTATTGCTATCTGATCACATGCTACATAAAGTAAACATTGCAAATGCTTTTACTGAGCAGCACATCAGCAGCACTTTTTGCCTGAAGTGATAGAACAGAACAGAAAACAGCAGCTGTGCCAAGCTTGGGGTTTGGTGACCTCAAGTTCTGAACTTTAGTTTTATCAGGAACCTGTTAACCATCATGCTACACTGATGATCAAATGTTTCCATTTCCAAGGGATCATTTTACCTTCTTCTAATGCATCTGTGGTCCACTGCAGAAGGAGATAATAATGAAACTTGTAACTTCATTTAGGTCTATGAATCTAATATGCTGTGCATTGAAACACAGGTGTCCCTTATCTGTTAAGTTTGCTTAAGTTTCTATTTTGATAAATTAACATCGATGCTGGATTAAATTTGTTACAAAATAATACAGCCTATATTTTGTCAGCTCACAGCCCACAGTCTATTTCCTCTAAGCTCTCACCCTGAACTCCAGACCCCAGTATTAATCATGTCAGAATCATTAGAGAAATAACCTTAAAATGTAAAGGGAAAGCTTCCAAAATGTGAGTTGAATGTGAACCAGCATGGTGATTCTGGTTAAGGGCTGTGGAGGGTCTGGAAGCCCAACACCCCGCTGCAGGTGAGATGCTGAGCCTGGCATGTGGGGTGGTTTCATAGACAGCAATTTCTGATGACAGACATGGCACTGCAGGAAGGGAAACTGAAGAAAGGGGTGTGGTGGTGAGATGATTAATGCTCAGTAATGTGAATCCTACCCAAAATGCTCACATGAGCATGTCTCTGTTGTCATTAATCAAAGCCACAGAGAAAAGCCTCCTAAACCTTCCTGCTCTGAAAAGCATTACATGACACTGTCTTCAAGGAAAGGGAGACTTGTCAGTGTACTACAGACCTTTTGTTTATAATTCATCATCTGCAAAAAATTATCATAAAACCCTCTTGGATTCCACATCCTTTCATTGACAAAAGCAAATGGAAACAGCAGCTGGCATTACTGAACATATCATGGTGACACCTAGAGAGACATCACTGGGAACAGAAGGCTGATGTGTAAATAAAAGCACCTTCTGAAAATAAAGGGGCCCAGTTTTAGTAGGTTTTTGGACTCACATCATCAGTGCAAGAGTATATGCCTTCCTGAGGTATACTTTTGTTATTTCCATTTCCAGTTTGCCCTGTGTTAGGAAGCTCTCATCTGCCAGTGACTGCAAACCCTTGGCTGAGTGCCAGCCTCCAGCAGAGCACCTAAAGCTGCTCAGTGGTGTGACCTGCTAGATCAAGGAGTTGTCCAGGGGATTGACTGTTCAGTTGCAAACTTCTCAAGGAGAAACAGAGCAACAACCTGCTGACCTCAGCTCATCCTGCAGTGGGAGCCTCCCAGCCTGCAAATGCTGTGTACATATGGACACAGCTGAGCATGCCTGCACAGGTTTGAGCAGGAAGGGGCAGCCAGAGGGTCCCTGGGTGCTTAGGATGGGTCAGTGTGCAATCATGAGATTTCCTTCAGTTTTCATTATTATTTCAGAAAATATGTAAGAAAGGACAAGAAAGTAGTTAGGAAAGGACAAGAAAGAGTTAACAGTATTACAAATGTATTTTCTCCAGGACCACTCCACTGGCTGCACAGTGTTTGCATCTGTCTGGCTGCATTTGCCAGGAGCAGTGGGAGCTGCCAGGTGACACCTGTTTTCCTGCAAGTGGGTCAAATTTTCAGAGCAGCCAGGAGAGGGTTAAGGCATGTGCTGTGCTTCCAGGCACCTTCCATGAGTGATAAGGCGCCACTGCTGAGTATACAAGAGCAAGGAAACAAGCAGCCCATGTGTGTGCGTGATGTTTGTGTGTTTTAGAAAGACTGTAAATGAGGTTGGTAGGGGAAAGACATCTGTCTGCCCTTCTGCTCTGCACTGTTGAGCCAGTGGTTTCTTCAGCTACTGCTCAGTTTATCCGAGAAAAAACGGGAGTTTGGGTTCTGCCCTCCTCCTTCACCTCCTCCTCAGTGCAAGGATAAGCGGTACAGAGGCACCCGTGAGAGCAGTGACACCTGGGCTTCTAGCCCAGGCAGAAAAGCCAAGACTGTCTCAGCAAGGGACAGGAAATTAAGGAAAATCTTTGCACAGCAAGAAGAAAAGCAACTATTTAATTGCCCATGTCATGGGAGATGTCTTTATTTAATTGGCTTTCTCCCGTGACTGACAGGGTATGTACATTTGCATTTGAATTAACCAGGCTGTCAAGCATTGATCATAGTTCCCCACTGTTAGGCTGACATCGTAAAAGATCGAAATGCCCTGGTGCTCATGCAGCGAAACCTTCCTGAAGCAATGCTGTTTTTACAAGCACACAGCAGAGAAAGTGTAAAATGTAATTGGAGTTTACAAGCAGCATCTTTACTTTAAGCACCTTGGATTACATGGATTCCAGTACTGGAAAACTGCAGCCTTCCTGCCAGCCCGGGCTGCCTGCAGTCCTGTGGTGGGAGTGACAGCGTAGTGAGATATGAGGAGTGACATTACACGGGAGATTAGGTGGCTTACGGCGGTAAAACCAGCTGCAGACAGCAGGGTTGCACTCATGTGAGACACCTGAAATGAGGATGTTAGCTTTGGAAATGTTGACCTCAGTGCCTTGGGTGCAGGGATGGATACAGGAATGCTGCAGGGCTCCCAGCTCTGCTGGGTCCCTTGGAATGCACCATGAACACAACTTTTGATGTTCCTCTGTACTCACATGACAGTTTGTTTATCTAAGAAATAAAACTTTCAAACAACACCCCTAAAAAAAGTAGCAGTGCAAGGAAAGAAACAAATCCAGAATTTCTACAAACACACTTCTAAATATGCAAAATTCTTTGTTTAGTGGACTCATCTTTTCTGTGATTTAGATGTCTCCAGCCCCTTCTATTAATATTACCTAAATACTACAGGAAGTGTAATATCTACATGCCAGTTCATTTCTTTTACTTTACAATCACTGGTTTATATGTCCGCTGGAGGACTAAGGAAAGTATGCCACCCTAATAAAAAGCTATGGAAAGTCGCCCCAGATTTCCACTGAATTGATTTACATAATGATATTTTTTTTTTTAAATACCATCAGTTGTAAAGTGCCAAGTCCATAGTAGTTAAGAATATATTCTGGGCATTCTAGTCACAATATTCATGAAATACCTTCAGGCTGCTAAGGCACTATTTTGGAGCATTTTACTTGTGCTGTAATTTACTCTGCAGCCCCAGGAAGGTTTGAAGGTGTGGCAGAGAAAGCCATTCTGAACTACCAAGGCAGCCTCTAATCCAGTCAGTGCAAGTTGGCAGAATGATACCCCACGTGGAGAGTTAGGATCCACTGATGTGACCTCATGATCTCAGCCATAACATCAGTCCTTCCAAGCCAGGGAAGAAAACTGGAGGGACTTCGGGGCCAGGCCCAAAGACTTCCCTCACGCTGAAGCACCAGCAGCCCCATCTCCACCCTTGCCACTGGCACAGTGTCTGTGCTGCTGCCCTTCACATACTGATGGATGCAGGGTGATAGATACACAGACCTCCTTCAGCTGATGTACAGGGGTCTTAGATGCTGGTTGCTGGCCACTGTGTCAATGTAATATAAACACTCTTTACAGCCTTAGTTTTAGCTCTCATTTCCTCAGCCCCTGAATCCATCTGCACCACGAGCAACTGATCAAACAGCACAAACTTTCTGAATTCTTGATAAACCGGAGCAGATGGCCAAAACACAATAGATGCACTTCTATAACCAGGAAGATTAGAGCTCCCATTTATAGCAGTGGGACTGGTGCGGAAGTCCGAGTTTAGAGTCAGTGCTAATGTGCTGGAGACTGTCAATATTTAAGCAATCAAAAGGAAAAAAGTCAGATTACCTATTGTTTACATTTCAGTAAAACCTAAAACCCCCAATCAGTTGTCATGGTCTCATAGTACGAGGTGCTGTACACGCTGTTATTAAGGAGAGCAACTGGCTGCGGAGAATTTAGCCGACTGTGTGTCCCAGCAGTGGGCTGGGATTTCACCATCATTTTCACTGCAGGGAGATGAGCTTAGGGTGGACCCATCAGTTCATGTCTTACTATTTGACGTTCAGATGTGGACAACAGCATGGCTGAGAAGAATAGAAGATAGCTGAGCTGAAAAACTAGAAGCAGGCACAACCATGCTGTGAAGCGTCCAGTAACTGCTTTGCTCAGTGACAACCCTTGCAATTACCTGTTTTCCTTTATTTTGCAAAGAGACTTCACCACTGTCCCTATGGAGCCCCCTCACCTTGTTTTTCAGCAGTTTGACACCCAGGTGCCCATCTCACCCCGTACAATCAAGGACACCATGGGCCATGATCTCCTGCCCATAGCAAGCTCTGCAACCCCCCCACACAGTGTCTGCTGTGTAGGATCTCAGGCGGAGCAAGGGCTTTCAAAATCCTGTGCCGTGGGGCAGAAAACGGGGACAGTCCATGGGCCTCTCACAGTGCTGAGGCATCTGAAGGTGTCCTAGCAGCAAGCCAAATGGTCTGCTGTAGAGAAAAGAAGAAAGCTGGAGATGCCTTGCAGAAACTCCCCTCCTGATGCCAGGCTAGTGATCAGTTTAATTGGACTGCAGAAAGCAGTTAATTGGAGCATCAAAAGGAGAAGCACTGTCAGAGCTCTGCCCATCCTGTCCTCACTTGCCCTCTGTCCACAATCAGCCTCTGAAGCTCTCTGGGAAGGCACAAAAAAAAACAGTACCATGACACCTGAGAGATAAAAACATTTCTTCACACCTTCAGGCAAACTTGAAGGATGAGATTGAGACATGAATGCTCAAATGACCTGGGAGAACCAGAGATGTGGATGCACGACTAGGAGATACCACACTAGCCATCAACTCAGCAGTGTGTCTTGCCCACACCTGAGCACAGAGGCTACCAAATATCTCATAGGATTTGGATTAAAACAATTTTTTCCAGTGACATGAGGCGGTTTTCTGAGTATTTAGACTAAAAGCACATATATCACTCTGCCGCCTCTTGTGTGTCTGGCACTCTGTTACCCTCTCTGCTTAGAACTCATGTCATGTTTCAAATTGAAATTTGTCTGACCCCTAACCACTGCCTAAAAACCTAACTCACAGCACACCTGAAAGGCTGAGAGCTGGGGTTGTTCAGTCTGGAGAAGATTCTTGGAACAACTTATTGCAGCTTTTCAATACTTAAAGGGGTTTATAAGAAAGACAGAGAGGGACTTTTTACCAAGGCTGTAACAGACAAGGAGCAATGGTTTTAAACTGAAAGACAGTGGGTGTAAGTTAGACATAAGGAAGAAATTTTTTTATGATGAGGGTTGTGAGGCACTGGAGGGAGCTTGCCCAGAGAAGTGGTGGACACCCCAGCTCTCAAAGCGTTCAAGGCCAGCTTGGATGGGTCTTTGAGCAGCCTGACTTATTGCTTATTGCAAGGGGGTGTTGGGCTTGTTGATCCTTTAAAGGTCCCCTCCTAACCAAGCTATTCTATGGCTCTATGATTAGAGCAGTCAAGGATAGCAATAGATTGTACAGCCCCTACATGCTGCTGAAGGTTCATATAGTGGTGATAATCTCTTATGACTCCTATGTTTACTGAAACCACAGAAAGGACTTGAGCATCATCAGTGGCTTGGCTTTATACTGAATTACACTAAAGCCATCACACAATGAGAATTTTGTGAAATGAGAATCTCATTTTGTCACAAGCAGAAGAGTTGCTCTAATGTCTTCTTTTGTGTCTTTTTTCCTCAAGAGAGTGCTAATTTTTTGCATCTTCTGCTCACTTGGCTCCTGCATTCACTATTTTACACATAACTGAGTTTAAATGGTTTATTTTAGACTATGGCCATTTACCCCAATGACTCTACAGTATTCTCAGTCTGATTAGGCACTGTGTCATCTGCAAACTTTTCCAGCAAAGGTTTTATAGCCTGCTCAAGGCAGGTGATATGCACAACAAATAACACTGCAGATAGAGAAAGTTCCCAGGACCCAGGCTACAAATGGTTCCAACACACTGCTTTTTACCACCATGCTTGATGCCCTGCTAGGGAAGCATGGGGCTCAGAGTCCCCACCTGAAATGCCCCCTTCCTAGACCAGGAGTCCTAATTTTAACCCTTTCCTGTGGGAGTGGGACAGGAATTGCATGGATAGGAGAGGGAGGACCACATGTACCCTGGTTCACACATGTGCATATCTACGTGCAGAGTCACCTGTGCCAGCATGGCCAGGAAAGCTGCAGCTCCTCTGTACACCAGCAGGGCCCACATCCTATGTACATCCCCTATCATGTTGTGACCAGGTGAAAAACCCCTGACATCTGCTGTGTGTTAAACAAGACAGGCATGTTAATTATCACCTGTTAGCAGGATTAACCTATCTCTTATTCCCTCTACAACTGGCCTTGGGCAGCACAAATTTGCAATTCTCTTGGTCACACCATCCAGCTTTTCTGAACATGGAATATTTGAAGCCAGTTCTCCACTTCTGAGGAAATTCACCACTTTTTCAAGATTTGTAAAAAAATCAGCACCAGTTGTTCTTCAGCTGGTTCCTTTAGTACTCCTAGGTGTAAATTATTCAGGCCTGCTGGTGTGAAATTAGTTTATGTTAGCAGATGTTGGCTCACATCTTCTTTAATACAGCTCACAAGTTTTCTGCTACATCTGTAGTACTGCACACATAGTATAGAATCACATACATCTCCTGCTCATTTGGTCCTGAAGACAACTATCAGGTTATTGCTTTTCACTTTGTCTCATCATTGTTCATATCTTCACTATTTATGTGTATGCCTGACTTACTGATTTTTTTATTCCTGATGTATTTAAAAATGCACATTTGTCTGTTACAGAGTGACCTTTGTTGGGTCCTTCAGCTTCCCTTATCAGTCATCAACATTTTAAAACTCCAATACTTGCTGTCATTTACTTTTGCTTTTTTCCCCATCTGTTGCATATTGATTTTTGTAATTACTTCTTTGAGGTTTTAGCATGACTCCTCCTTTTCTTTTATCCAGGGCAGCTTTTTGCTGTGCTTTTTTCATGGCAAGGAGGGAGACAACAGGGAGCAGGCTGGAAGTCAGCAACTATTGTATAGTTAGTGATGCCCCTTTAGATTTGTGTTCTCAGTCAGTAGATTTGAAAGCTGCTTTTCACTTTAGGAAATCTGCTTCTCTAAAGTTAACAGAATCATAGAATGGTTTGGGTTGGAAGAGACCTTAATGGTCATCTACTTCCAACCCCCTAGAAGTGGGCAGGAATACCTTCCAGTAGGCCAGGTTGCCCAAAGCCTCATCCAACCTGGCCTTGGTTCTAAATATATAGAGCTTTTAATTCTATTTCCACAAAATTAATATAAGCACACTACAGCCATAGCTTATGGAAGTGCTGATTTTTAGGTCAATGATGAGCTCTTCTTTCTCTGTCAAAACAAGATACAATATTGATTTATTGTACATCACAGGCAGACCTTTTTCTGTTGAGAAACTCTAATGAATTTCTATATCTGGCTCTGTGGGAGGGGGGGCACCTGCTTAGATTACTCAGTGATCCTATCTTTATGCACCAAAGATGGTGCTTTCAGCAGAAGTAAGGCAGATTCCCAAGTGAAATGAGGGGTCCATAGCTTTAGTTGCCCTGGTCACAGTTCAATCCTCAGGCATGCAGATCTCCCACTCCCAGGCTGCTGACATCCCTGGAGACTTGGGTTGAGGCAGTAAAGCCTTGGATGGAAAGCATCCCTGGGGCTTGCTCCTTCTGGCCTGGTGGCCCCAGTGCCAGCACCAGTTCTCCCAGCTGCCCTCCAGACTCTCACCGCATTGCAACCCCAACACCAGCAGTGTTCTGGTGCCACATGGCACCAGCAGGCACATCCCTCTGGTGTACCCAGGCACTGAGCACATAGAAATGTGTGCAGTGCTTCGCTGGTGCTGGAGAGCCATTTGGGAGCTCGCTGGTTTTCAAATTAAAGGATGTTTGCAAACCGTGTCCAGGAGGGCATAGGCACAGCATTGCCAGCTGGGTAAGGGAAGGGATTGTCCTGCTCTGCTCTGGGGCAGCCTCACCTTGAGTGCTGGGGGCAGTTCTGGGTGCCATAATATAAGAAAGATATTAAACTATTACCGAGCATCCAAAGGAGAGCAACAAAGATGGCTGAAGGTCTCAAGGGGAAGTTGTATGAGGAGTGGTTGAGGTCACTTGGTCTGTTCAGCCTGGAGCAGACTGAGGGGAAACCTCAATGCAGTTACAACTCCCTCATGAGGGGAAGAGGAGGGGCAGGTACCAATCTCTTCTATTTTGTGGTCAGTGACAGAACCAGAGGGAATGGTCTGAAGTTGTGTCAGGGAAGCTTTAGGTTGGGTTATCAGGAAAAGGTTCTTCACCCAGAGGGTGACTTGGCATTGGAACCCTCAGGGAAGTGGTCGCAGCACTGAGCCTGACAGAGCTCACGAAGCATTTGGACAGTGCCCTCAGGCACAAGGTCTGACTCTTAGGGTGTCCTGTGCAGGGCCAAGAGTTGGACTCAATGATTCTTGTGAGTCCCTTCCAACTCAGCATATTCTGTGTTTCTGTAAATGAATGGGTCCCAGCTCTGCTTCAGACAGCAGGTCTCACATCTGGTCACAAGGAACCATGAAGCTGGCGCCACTGAAATCTTTAATTTGGCATGAGGCTAAAGATCACCTTTTGGGAATAACTATCCTGGGTGAAAAGAGGGGTTTTCTGATGTCCATGGGCCATTGTTTTTCATATCTATAGTTAACTTCTGAAATATTTTAGGCTGTGGATGGTTATGATTAGGAATAACACACTCACTATCAAATGATTAGTGTTTAAGCTCTCCTTCCCCAGTATGTAGTGCAGTTCAATGGTCTCTAAAACACTCTATATCAATTCTGAATTTAGGCATTCCTAGACTGAGATTCTTATTTGTCCATATTCTAGAATAACATAGCAGTATGCAGATATACAGTTTGAATTTTGAACATATGCTTTAAAAGTAAGAACTGTGGCACTTCCATCAATGCCTCCTTTTTCTTTTCATTTAAATGTTAAATTAATAAAAAGAGAAAGTAGGCAGTACCTGCCAATGTATTTAAGATTTGCCCATTAGAGATTTCTTTGTGCCCATATGCAATTTACTAAAGATTTTAATAACAGATGTTCACTCAAGAATCATGCATAATAATAATAATCTTAACTAAGTATGCAGAAAGCGGATAGACCCAGAATAGGTTGTCGGAGTATGTTGATGGGTTAGACAGTGTAGCAATTTTGTGGATTTACTGAATTATCTTCAGAGCCATAAATATTCATAACATCCATGGTGGAAACAATAAAGAAAGTTTGTGGCATTGCATTTGTCATAAATTTCTTGGTATATTTAGTAAGACTCTTTTCTTGCTTTCCACGTCGAGCTTCACACTCAACAGGGCTCCATCTTCTTCATTTATGTAGTTTTTCCATAGCATCAATTTTTTTCTGTTGCCTGAGGCTTTTTTGCATGGTAATTGAGCCAGTCCTTCATATTACGTGGGCAAAACAATAATGTGATGCTTGTAAAACATAATTGCAAAATCTTAATGAAAGGATTTTTGTTTGGTCTGTTCTCGGGCCAGGACCAGACCAATGTGCCATTAACCTTACAAATGGGAACAGATGATTGGGGATCAGAGGGACTGCGAATTGCACTTTTCTCATTATATCAGTTACAAGTGGGAACAGAAGAAGTACGGGGGACATGCTGACTGAGAGGCAGTTCTTCCATCATTACCACAGGAAGTCAGGCAGTTTCAGGAGCTCATTTGCTAGAACTGGGAGGAACTCGGTGTTTTTACTTCTCAGCAATTTACTTGACTGTTTCTCTAAGACATCAGTCCATTCCAGCCAATCACTGCTTTTTTATTTAAATTTGAGTTTCAAATTAGCTCAGCTTCTCAAAATAGAGCACAGTTTAAACAGATTCAAAACTTTGTAAATGGATTTCTCACTTCAGAGAGAAATAAAGTAGCAATATGTACATCTTTCCACCAGCCTGATGCAGTCTAAACACTGGCACCAGTAATGAAGCAAGGGTGGGCAAGGCTTCTGAAATCTTGTTGAAACAGGTTTTAACACACTTGGGTTTTAAACCATTATACAAATTCAGGAGTGGGGTGCAGGATCTTTTTATGAAAATGGTGCAGGGTGTAGTAACAGATACTACTTGGAGGAAACTTTCCTTGAAACTTAAGTATTCCTGCAAATTCATTTTGGAGGAGTGCTATCCCTTTTCTCTAGAGGAAGGATGGGCAAGCCTTTTTTCCCTCTTATATTTCTTGCAAGTGTGAGGTTAGGCTGTAGAAAGATGGATGTGCTTGGAAGGACTGAGATAGAAAAGGGCAGTATTCTATGGCAGAGCTTTTTTCAGCCATTTTTTCTCCCTACACTCCTGGGTCATCTACATTAGCTTTCCTTGCTGACATAAGGGAAGGGAGAAAGGCATTTATACAAAGCAGTCATAGAAGAGGAGAGCAAGCTGAGGCTGCCTGTAGCACCACCTTCTCCACACAGCATAAAGTTACTTCCCTACAAAAAAAAAAAAAAAAAAAAACAAAACCAGAGACTTAGACATATGGAGCTAAATTAATTTAAAATCCCAGGGAAACATCTGCTTTCCCTCCCCATGCTTTAGTTGTTTTAATTTAATTTTTGTGGCTGTTGTAGCAGGCATAAGTAAGTGGATGAAGGTGAGAGGAAAAAGCCGTGAAGGAAGCACTGAGGCTGCAGTCTTTGTGGATAAGGTCCTTTTTTCCTCTGAGAACAAAATTGCAGCCCTTCTATGAAATGTATAGGCAGTGCGGCTTTGAAGGTAAAGCCTGTTTATGCTTCAGGTGGTGTGTATTTTTTTGGCTCAGCTGAGGAGCACAAATATAGATGAAATATTTTTGTACCAACAGAGAAACTACACCTAGGAAATGTTGACGTCCATTTGGGGCCATATTTGGGTTGGCATCTTTGGACAGTGTATCTGTAACTGTCCTTTTCATGCTACAGCTACTTCTGTATTTATATTTGAAGCTGCAGCTTTGGGGCTAAGTGCATGGTATTAACCAATGTTTGCATACTCCAGGCTTTAGAGTACTCTAGGTGATGCTATCATTGGTTACATTATTATTAACACAGGGACAATGACACAGTTTTCCTGTTTCCCTGGCATAGTAACCTCAGTGGGAAAAGTATTTACCACAGAAAGACCTTGAGTGTGTCACATTTTAGTGGTTTATGGTCATTTCAGTAGTTTTAGTTGTGAGAAACAATTACTCAATGAGCACGATAGAGATCCTAAGGGAGGTGTAAAAGATGTTTTCAAGGATTCAGTGGAGATGCACATGCTCTGTGGGCTCCTACCAAACCACAATGAAGTTTTGGAATTAGGTTAAGAACAGATCAGGTATTCTGGGTTGAAGCAACACAGTCAGCAGCTTTCTCTTGGAAGCTTGGATACTGACCTGGAGAGCAGGGACAGCACCAGAGTCACTGTTGCTGGTGTGGGGAGGATTTCCTTAGCAGGGGAATCCTCACAGTGCCTCATGAATTACATTTATGTTAAGCACACTTAGGATAGCCCCAAGAGTAATTTCTTTTGAGGGCTTCTTTGATTGAGACTGCTAGGCAAGGAGCTGACTGGCATCCATCCTGGCTGGGAGCTTTGTGTACACGGCAGGTTGCTGCTTCACAAGTGGGAACAGAGAAACTCAAAGACTGAGCAGTAGCAAAAGTAAGCATCTCTTTCATATTTGCAGTCGGATCAGCAACCCAGTCATTTTTATCTGGGCTGTTTGGCATGAGTTCTTGACTATGTCTTTTTTTATTCAAGTGAATCTTCAGAAGGCATATTTTGAAGTTTTGGGCTTTGTTGAAGTGCATGGATTGTACCTCTGGTTTTTAAACTTTTTCAAAAATTTCTTTAAAAGCTGACAGGAGAAGAAGTTTAGCTGAAAAGAATATATATATTTCAAGCAATAATTCAATAATTAGAGACTGAATGTGCAAGCAGCAGAGGTGATCAGTCCAGGGCCATGTCTGGATCTGCTGCAGACAGTTGAGCATGCAATGTGACACACACTCTCAGAGTCCATGTAACGACCTGGGCTAAAAATGGTAAGACCTTTGCATGAAAGCTCAGTTCCATGAGGTCCATGGCATCTCTAAAGTGTATAGGTATATCCATCAATGTCCCCTTCAAAGTGGATTGAAATTTCACATGCTGGATGTTAAATATGGGAAAGTTACATGCCTCAGGCTAACTCATTGAAAAACAAATTGCAGGGGACAAAGCTGTGGCAAGCTTGAAATATTATTTGACATACAAACTGGAAATACACATGGCTGAAAAACAGAACGAGCTGTTACTCAAATCCAGACTACCTCGATAAAGTTCTGAAGAAATGTCAAATAAATTATAAAACCCAGTCTTGACCCTGCCAGGAAAGTGGTATGGAAAAGTAAAGGAGCGAAGGCATTTCTGAACCCCAATCAGAAACCAACCAGGAGATGCAGCTTTTTCACACCCTGAACACCAGCAGCAGGAAAATCTGGTGGTGTCTCAGCCCAAGCACCAGCCCGGGGAGGGGCAATTCCTCATGTGTAGCACCCCCGTGCCCTCACCAGGAGCAGCCCCTGCTGCTTCTGTGCAGAGCCTGAGCTGGTGTGGCAGAGTAGAGCTGCTGAAACACAAACTGGAGAGACCCACTGACACATCAGCAAGGCAACTGGAAATGGGGATTCCTGCCAGACCCGTACTGAGCAGTCACACATCAATACTCAGAGACTAATGGAGATTGCCAGAGATTCCTGCTTAAATTAACCCACCATCAAGGAAGTCATGCAGATAATCAGCAAAATAATTTTGTTTGATTATCAGGCTATTAAGAAAGTATCTATCTGTGTTTCTGCACCTGAGAACTTATATTTTTTAAATCTGTTTTCTAACTTTGTTTCTTCTGTTTTATCTTTCTGTCCTTTCACTCCCATTCTTTGGGTCTACACGGAATCCCTTGCAAGTAAAATCTCTCTCATATCTTCTCTTACATCTGCTGTAGGAGTCTTTGAAAAGACACTAAATGCCTAGTAGTCAGTGCCAGCATTCCTAGACATTTCTAATTATGTTCTGTCCAAATTAAATTGTTTGCAAATGCCATCTCTGATTAAAATGTTCCAATAACTTGAAACAGAGTAATTTTCTGGCTCCCCCAACTCTGCTAATGTTAATAAGAATTAAACACTTTCTCTATATTATTTAACTTATTCATGTTCCTGGAACATAATACTGGAAAATATTCTCTCAGCTGTCTATGTTTTTTAAGACAATTCCTGAAATAATCATGCTAACATGTCCTATTAATAAGCATACAGTAAACATCTGCAGAAAGACCTTTGAATCAACTAAATTTGCTAATACCTTGATATATTATTTATTTCTTTTTGCATTCTCTTTAAGGTTTACTGAAGACTTTCAGTGAGCGAGTGTTTCTGTCAATAATCTCTATCTGGTCAATGAGACTATAAATTGAGCTATTACACCACCACTCCTTTAGTAATCTGCCTATCACTTCTGCTTTATGACTGCAATATCCAGAGCATCATATTTGTTTAAGAGCTGTGACGTTCTTCGCCTGAGTTTATGATCTGGTGCTGGAAGATTGTGCTTTGTGGTATGACACCACTTAATCCCCAGTTTTCAGACTGCAAGTTAAAGAGGTACTAAGCAAACCTTAAAAAATACTGTCTGGCCACTGCAGCTGGAAAAAAAAAAAAAGGGGGAGAGCTGCAGAGCTTGGAGAATAAGTGGTTAAACAGCAAATTACTGAGCACGGTGTTTGTAGTACATGAAAGGAAAAGTCCTCTACACAAGACATCTGTATGAAGAAATACCTGCAAATGACAAACTATCTAGATACAGTCTTCATAAAAATAAGTATGTAATTACTTACGTAATACTATATATGTAGTTATGTATATATGAATATACATGTGTGTAAATATTTAAAATAAAATACATACAGGGATACGTAGACACATATATACCTACATGGAGAGATAGCTAGGTATGCTGAGCAGGATGTTGCATATAATCAGAAATTGAATGCATGCTTACCCTGCAAATAAAGCAATTGCCCATGTGAAAGAGTGCAGGACTGATGGACTCCTCTTTCAAATGTTGAGCTTTGGGATAATGCAGGCTGTAGCAGGTGGGGAGTCATGCAGTGTCTGTGGAGCCTGGGTGTGTGCTGCTGCATGAAGGGGCCTTGCCCTGGTGTGCTGCCAGGACTTGGGCAGGGTGCTGTGCTCACTGCCTCTGCTCCCACCCCAGTGCCCAGCTCAGCTGTCTGAAGGAGCCAGGATGCTGGAAGGAGCTTAGAAATGGACTCTAGAGCAGCTGATGGGATGTACCCTGCCATGCCAGAGAGGGCTGGGACAGCCCAGGAGACAGGCACACACCAGTCCCCAAGGACAAGTGACCAAGGGGGAGCCAAGGGTGCCATGGGCAGAGTGAGGCAAACCCTGGAAGAAATATCCAACAGTTTGTAACTGTTATAATAACGACCCTCCGTGCTAATTTGTGACACCTGTAGATACTCCTTCTTAATTACTTTTTTTTTTCTTCTACCATGTTCCTTAAAAGCA
This sequence comes from Phylloscopus whistleri, assembly GCA_017589585.1. Lineage (NCBI taxonomy): Eukaryota > Metazoa > Chordata > Aves > Passeriformes > Phylloscopidae > Phylloscopus > Phylloscopus whistleri. The sequence continues at coordinate 2,604,909 of JADMLD010000552.1, read as the reverse complement.
TGTGTGAGTTGTGGCTTGCTTGGAGTGTCAAATCTTGCCAGAGCAGGGCTCCTGCATATATGAAGCTCTGATGTTTTCCATTCTCTCATTACACACACCAATTTCAAATAAGTTCAATCCTGTGGTATTTCTGGATTCTAAAGTACAATTTTCTGAAAGGCTGAAATAATGGAAAGACAAAAGTTCAAATCAAAAAAATGTCTCTACATATCTAGAATAGCGAGCAATAATGGTGGGTTTTTTCTCCAAGAGACTCAGTTAGCAGTTCTGGCTACTTAACCTGAATGCACTGAGTTAGGGAAAACTCTTGCTATCTACACCACCAAACAGCAATTAAGAAGGCAAACATGCTCTTTGTAGCTTGAGAAGAAAGATTTGCAGGAGACCACTATATTCACAGCTTGAAAAGTGTGGCAAAATCTCAGCCCAGTTTCCTTCAACACTGTTCTGTGATGAGGTGTAAGCTGCTGTACACTTTTGAAGAGAACTCTATGATTGCACTTCCTGTCTTAATGCTATTTGGACACATATTAATGTCATTAATATTAGTTAACATGTTAATGTCAGGGAGCCCTCTGCTTTGCCGGATCAATTACAAATTAAATGAACTCAGAATCAATACACATGAAACTGAATGAACTGATGACAGGTGGCTCTGGTTTAAATTGAGAAATCCATTGAAAATATTGAAATTAAAAACACCAGAAAAAAATATAGTCTTGAGTAAAGAATTATGTTGTTTGCATTTTTATTTCTGAATGGAAGGGAAAAGCAGGAAAACCATGCTTCAATGTTGAGGTAAATAAACTATTTCTTTTCTTTGTTTGTTTTTTTAGGTATAAAGCTATAGTAAGGCCAATGGAGATTCAAGCATCCCATGCACTGATGAAGATTTGTGTGAGAGCTGCTATAATCTGGATTGTATCCATGTTGCTTGCCATCCCTGAAGCAGTATTTTCAGATCTGCACCCTTTCCATGACAAAGGGACCAATAAAACCTTTATCAGCTGTGCTCCTTACCCTCATTCAGATGGGCTGCATCCCAAAATTCACTCAATGGCATCCTTTCTCATATTTTATGTTATTCCCCTATCTGTCATTTCAGTGTATTATTATTTTATTGCTAAGAATTTGATCCGGAGTGCTTACAACATCCCCGTGGAAGGAAATGTGCATGTGAGGAAACAGGTAGACATTTGACTTTCTTCAAAAATCCACATTCTCTATGAATCTGGGAGGAGAGAGGGAATACAGGGAAATTTGTGCTGTGACAGACTATGTCCATCATAGTGATTTTAATAGGTTAGGTGGGGTAAAAGAATTAAAATGGATGAAAGAAACCATGATGCAGAGCTAAACAGTTAAAGCATCTCCTCCAGTTTGTAAGTTCAGAGACTTCAGCAGAGTGGTTACCATGGCAAGCATAGCAGGAGACCCTCGCCAAAGCCCGGGAAGGTATTGACTAGGATGCAGGGAAAGGGGCAGAGCAGATACAATGTTTGCAGATTGAAGCAAAGGGGTGATACAGGAGAAAAATCAAAACTTCACAAAGTTGCTTTGTCAGAGAGAGGATCTTGGAGAAAGCCTTGCCTGTTTCTAAACAGCATATTTAGCTTGATGTATTTATCTTATTTGTCTTAGCTCTTCTTTTTAACTGGGGTGTGCTTCAACCTCAGCTAAACTGACACAAGCTTCTTGTAGCTGAGCAATTGTCCATTCAATTGCACTCAGCTGACACCTCCACCTTAGGCTGACCCAACCCAATCATCTTACACAGCCTTCAGGTGCTATGCTGAAGCAGTAAGGCTGGAAAGACTTGGGTTTTGCCCATCAAATGATGTGTGATCCCTGAAATCCTTATCCTTTTTCCCTTCTGAATGTGCGTAAATCTTTTCCCCTGCAGGCCATTTCTCTGCTGATTTGATGGCTGTTTTGATTAGTGGCAATAAAGTGAGCAGTACAAGCAGCCCTTTCCCCTTTGGTTTTGGGGAGAGAGCTCTAAAGAAAGCAAAAGGCCAGGCTGGTCTAGCACCCTCCGTCCATCATTCCCGTCCTGCAGTGCATTCAAGTGCTATACGTCTCCATCTGAGATAACTGGTATCGATTTCTTTATTGCATTGCTTCCTTTCTTTGTAGTGCAGATGTGCCCTCAATAGCCCTATATCAAATTAAGAATACATTTTAAAAGAATATATGATTTAGCTAAGGAGAGCCCTTTCTCAAAGGATTTAATTTTCAGCCTGCTTGCTGGAAACGTTATCACCTGGTGCATGTCAGTCCTTCCTGAGCTCAGTGGCTGATTCTTAGTCAGTGCCATTAAAGGGGCACGAAATAAAGTCAAAATGGGCTTGCCATGTCTCTCCTGCCTGCTTCCTGCTTGCAGCTGTCCTAAGAATATATCAGCCTGTGTAAGATGCTCAGGTTATGATTTACCTGTGGAGCTTGGAAGCAGAGTGAAGATGGGGCAGTGTCCTGGGAGCCTGGCCAGGCACTGTGGCCATACTGGGGCAGGAGCAAGGCTAGCAGGGCTGAGGCTAGGAGCAGTTGCAGGCCATTCACATCCTACTTAAGTACAAGAAGTGGGATGCAGCTAATTCCCTAGGAATGTCTGAGAGCTTTACTCTAGGATTACCACAGAGGAGAACATTAGGAAGCCCTAAAATGTCAGCAGTGTTACATTTTCCAATCCTGCAAACTCTGGCTGCACAACATCGCCCAGGGAGCAGTGCATTTTAGCAGGTTTTTCTGGGCAACTCTGTCTGTCCTCTCATTTTGGGCAACCTCCCTCATGGCTTTTGCGTTCATTAGGAAGAGAGATGTGTTTTCCAGTGGCTTTGTTATCTTAATGTGCAGCACTTGTGGACAAAAGGTATGGTTTACCTCAGCTCCCCTTGGTTGAGCAATACCTTTGGGTTGACTCCAAGCCTGTAGAAGTAAGTAAAACAAAAGTCTGCATGAAGGTTATACTGTGTGCTAGCTGGCTTTGTGAAAGCCCCTTTCCCTGACAGAGCTCAGATGATGCAGAGAGGTGGTCATCCATCTGTTCACCACCTGTAGCTCTCTCCTGGTGGCTCCAGTGCTTTCAGCTGAAGGGTCCACCTTGCTGCTGCCTTGGTGTTCCTCCAAGTAGAGAACATTCTCTCTCTGTTTCTCCATCTCCTTCAGACTCTGCCTTGGTCTCAAAGGGCTGTGAGCTGTTGACAGCACTTTTGTGTACATACACCACATGGCCCCATGGCAGAATGTCCTGCCTGTGAGCTCTGTGAAATATCCCAGACTCCTACACAATAATTAATTATAATAATAGTAATAATAATAAGGTAATTTATTAAAATTACATATGATTGTATATATTATGCGTGGATAACTAATGCAGATTGTCCACACTTTTGTTGCCAGAGCTGGGATTTTGCAAAGTGACAAGCCATTGGAATTTTATCTTTAAACAGGAAAGGAAAGGCTACTTCTCATGTAATAAATTTCCAGAATTATTTATTTATAAGGGGAGGGGGTTGAGGAGAGACGAGGAGAGTTCTTGACTCTGTTCACCTGCAGTCCAGATTTCCCTGCTCTGGATGCCTGCCATATGTTAGCACTGGCAAAAATAGTCAGCCCCTGGTCTGAGCTAGGAACAGCAGCTAATCTGTGTTTCTCTTTCTTCGCCCAGATTGAGTCCCGTAAGCGCCTGGCCAGGACCGTGCTGGTCTTTGTGTGCCTCTTCGCCTTCTGCTGGCTGCCCACTCACATCATCTACCTGTACCGCTCCTACCACTACTCCGAGGTGGACACCTCAGTGCTGCATTTCATTGCCAGCATCTGCGCTCGGATCCTGGCCTTCACTAACTCTTGTGTCAACCCCTTTGCCCTCTACTTGCTGAGCAAGAGCTTTCGGAAGCAGTTCAACAACCAGCTGCTGTGCTGCAGAGCCCGCCTGCTCATCCGCTCCCACAGCATGGCCAGGAGCACCACACGAATGACCTCCCTCAAGAGCACCAACCACTCCCTGGCCACCTTCAGCCTGATCAACGGCAACCACGTCTGCCACGAAGGCTGTGTCTAAAGGGCACGGCCAGGGACATCAATTGCTGGGCATGGCTGCTGGACTTTGCTCCCTGGGGATGGTGAGCAGCGCACACACGCGTGCACACACACGTGCAGGGAGGTGTGGTGTGCTCAGAGAACTCAGAGGAGCTTGAAGCATCCAACATTTCATCTTGGGCTGAGGTTGAAGCATCCAGCATTTCACCCTGGACTGAGGCATCGCCAGAGCATCAGATCATTGAGCAGCAGCACACAGGATCTCCCTGGGAAGTGCTGCCGTGCTTTCAATGAGAGCAAAATGAGCACCTCAAGATCAAATCCTTTTTGGCTCTGCAGAATCTTCATCACTTCCTGCTCAATCCCAAACTTATGCAGACTCACAGCAGTGATAAAGACCGTATCAGGTGCACACAATTTGTCAGAACAGTTGCATCCATCACTTCATGGTGTAATGTATTTTGACATAGAAATAAATCCATTTAAATAAGGTAAATACTTTTACAAAGGAGTTCAACGTAGGTCATTTACAGGCTTTGCAAGTATTTATTAATGTTCTGAGTACAGTATTAATTCATGGTCTAAAAGATATCAAGAGTTTACTGGGGGATGTCTGTGGCCCCATCTGAAATGAGCAGTATCTTGCATCAATGTGAAAGCAGTAACGTGAATAAATGTGAGTTGGAATATGTTTACAGCTTTCAACTGTGTGAGCTTTTGCCTTGTTATGGAAGAGACAGCAGGGCAATTTCTAAGCATTACTGTTTTGTTCTTCCTGTCTTCAAAGGTATGAGATAGTGAATGTTCCATCACCTAAGTGGTACCACAAAATTTTAGTCAGTCTAACTAAGGGCAGGCAACAGCAGAAACTGATGTACATCTATTTTTCGTGTAGTAGTGCTTTGTAAAACACTAGTTTTTCAGCAAAAACTATCAGCAATTCAAGGTGTGATCTCCAACCTACATTTTTTTCTACTGTCTTCACAGAAATCTGTGAAGATGGGGTGCCAAAACTGGCTAACAGATTGGAGAAACAGGTCTACTGTAATGTTTGACCCAGAACAATTCCTGTGCCACATGCCATCTATTCTGGAAAGGAGCACAGTGTCCTGCAGATAACAAACTCCTGAAGCACCTGGGCTATAAGACATGCAATGAAGCTGCACACCTGATAAAAAAACTGCTGCCAAATGAGGCCATAAACCAATCACTGTAGTAGAATATTGGGGTTTTAGTGGCCCTTATCCTCTTTGATGATGATCCTTTTCATTACCACACCAAAAGATAAATGAAAGCTGGTAAAACTTTGTCCTGGGTTTGCTCTGTGTTTGTAGAGAAAGCCATGTGTGCAGTGTAAAAGCACTCAGCCCTGCGTCTGCAGCTGTTTTGGGATGCTGGTGGGAGCTGCTGTCTCCCAGGATTCAAACAGGCTCTGATGCCAAAAGCAGAGCTCTGAAAACTTCACCTGATTTTCCCTTTTGTCCTCTGGATGAGATTGGACACGCAGGTAGGTGAGCTCAGGATGGGGCCACACCACTGTGGTGCTGTGCTGCTAAGGGTAGCTCTGCCCTGTTCCCCCACCAGCCCTGGGCACTGCCAGCTGTGTGTCATCCCCTCCTGCAGTTAAAAGTGCCCCCACAACCCAATCAGGCTAAAAACCAATGGGATAGGGTTATTTTACAGATGAGTCAATTCCCTTGCTTGGCTGACTGTGTCACTATGATGTTAATTGCAATTTACTGAGCTATCTGGAGTCCTCATTTATTAAAATTGTCAGTGCTTTCCCTAATCTTTATTATGAAGCCACATAGAGTACCAGAAGCTCAGTCTGCAACCATTTCAGAGAGTTTGGTTGAGTTCCGAGCTGTTTATGACATTTCAAAATGAGAAAAATTTATCTGGCCTAAGGTATTTTTGTTAAATATTTTCTTTAGCCTTGTAAGAATTTAATCAGAGGCAAGCAGGAATTACATACTTCAACAGCAAACAGGCCAGGTGTGCTACACAATGTGTCCTCCTCTTTGGTAACAAACAAGAGATTGTTGTTGTTCTACAAGAGGCTTCAAAAGTTTCTGAATTTTTGTTTCTGAGGGAAGGGGCTAAAATCATAAATCATTAATCATAAAAATGAGAAAATCATAAATATGGGTAAAAGAACACTGTTACAACTCCCTTAGGGCTATCCTGAATCAAGTGCCCTGCCTTCCTGAGAAAGGTGTTGTTTTGAACACAGGAGAGCTATGAAGATTTAGCACTGTGGATTTAAATAAGAGCTATTGATTATATACTTTCCTTTGAAATAGCACTAGTGACTCCTCCAAGAACAGGTAAGATGCTTATGGCTCTGGTCTGAAAAGTGCTTTCCAGAAATGCAGCTGCAGGTTGTCCACACATGTTACAGCCTCACTCCTACCTAAGTTGCTCAGAATTATTTAGTGATGGACTTGGCACTGCCGGTTGAACTCAGTGACCTTAGAGGTCTTTCCAGCCTAAGGATTCTGTGATTCTATGATTCTTTTTATCTTTGTTTTTGCATCTGATAGGCATAAATTTAGGGGGAGCTCCATGCAAAATGCAATCTTTTCATCAGAGTCTAAGATACATACAAGTTATTTTAATATTTAGAAATTTAGACCAAATATTTTCAAATGAGATGTTAATTTTCATTAACATTCTTAATTTTATTCATACCTCTGGCTCCCTGTTCAATATCTTTAAGACAATTGGGTGGGTCTGTGAAAAAAAATTCATTTAAAAAGTTCCCTGCAAAAAGTATTTTGAAATGTATTTCACAAACTTGCACTCATTTTTTAATGCCATTGAATGAGCAAACCTGAGGTTGGAATTGTTTCTATTTCATCCTCATGTTAAAGTAATGAAAAATATCAATGCAGCAGTTGAGATCAGGGAAAGAAGGAAGATTCAAATAAGTTTTCTGAAATATCCCAGCATGTAACTGAAATATTGTAGCTGCATTTTTTCATGTGTGTTTCTCACTCCTTGTCTCATTACCTTGGCTTCAAAAACACGATGTACTTTACACTGCTGCAGCAGCCTGATCCCTTATCTAGGGCTCTCGCAGTGTTTGCTGGCACAGCTGCAGGGCTGATTCTTTGAACCTGGAGCGTTGTCTGCAGCATTTTGTTTGTTTGGTAAATTTTCAAAGTGCCGAAGATAAAACCTGTGCCCAAGCAGAGATAAAACCTGTGCCCAGAGAACCTGTGCCCAAGATAAAATCCTGGCAGGCAGCTCCAGCATTGTGCACTCAGGTACTGCCCAGTCCTGGGAGGCTTTGCAGTCCCTGGCTGTGACCCTGGGGTGGCTCTCCACCCTCCTTTCAGCTCTGCTCTCTCCATCAGCACTGGAAGCATTGCCATAGTGACTCAAACCATGTTGTTTAAGGAATGCTGTGTTTCAATGTCCCTGAAATGCCCGGCTCCTGGGAGACTGAGGAATTTTCCACACTGGGTCCACGTCTAAAAGTGGAAAGGTGAAATTCCCTTTGAACCAGGCATCCCTTTGGGTTCAGCCTGCCCTGTCCTGTGTGACACATGGCATTTCAACCATCTGCAGGGTGGGGGTGTGGGAAAATGGTCTCTGGGTCAGAATGTGTGTGTTACATAGCAGGGCAGTACTGCTGCTCCCCACAGGGCAGCTGTGCTCTCCTCCTGGCTCACAAGTGCTACCAGGCAGAGTCATTGCGTGGCTGCCATTTGCTGAATTGGTGTGAAATGCAAAACTAATGTTAAACAGGGATAGATCCAGCAGCTGATGGGGGACTACATGGAAGCTGGAGAGGCAGTCTTCATCAGGAACTGTAGTGATAGCACTGGGAGCAATGGGTTCAGACTGAAAGAGGGGAAGTTTACATTTGGACATACGGAAGAAATTATTTCCTGTGAGAGTGGTGAGGCACTGGAAGAGGATGTTCAGAGAAGTTGTGAATACCCCATCCCTGGAAGTGTTCAAGGCCAGGCTGGATGGGGTCTGAGCAACCTTGTCTAGTGGAAGGTGTCTAGACCCATGAGAGGGGGGTTGGAACTAGATGGTCTGTATGGTTCCTTCCAAACCAAACCATTTTTTGATTCTATATTGAGTTATGTTCATTGTTATATTGAGTTATGTCCATGCTTTCTCAGGAGAAATTAAATAGGATAAAACATTGTTCTTCGTTAGGAATTTAAATTTTTCTGAGATTCCTGAATTCCCTTCCTGAACCTGGTGGGAGACAAAGATGCCAAGTAAATCACAGCTTCCAGCTGTTCTTGCTTTAGTTTAGGATTAATCTGTGCAATTTGGCTCTAAAATTATTTATTCTAGGTTTGAAAAATCACCACAAAGGATCAAAAAGTATAGAAACTTGCTAATACTGACACCAGGTAAACAATTCAGGTTCCTCATCTCTGTCTATGAGAGGCATTTTTTATGCAGTGCTTCCAAATATTGCCTCTTAGAAAATATTTAAATATGAAAAATCAAAGGTTTGTGATTCTGCTGCATGGCAACAAGAGGTGCAAGCAAGAAAACATATCAGATGGTGGAAAGGAAGAATTTTACTTTTAGACAAAAATATCTATTTATGAAAAGATTTGTTGAACTCAAATAGTTATTTTTAAAAATCCACCAAATAATATATAAGGTAATGAGTTTTTCTTTGTTTTAAATAACATACAAAAATTTAAAGCATCTATATTTACCTTACAAGAAAACAGGAAACCTGCTAGTGATATGTGTAATCCTGATTCTCCCAATTATCTTGATTTATGTGGAACAAATGCTATAGTTAAAACCCAGAAAGATTATACTTTTATGCATGGTTTGGCAGAAATAATATACCTTCTTCCCCATTTTTCTGACAAAATACATTTTTTTTTCTTTTACAGCAGAAAACCATCTGTGTGTATTCATTTGGGAAAATATTCCTTGACTTTCAGCCTTCTTTAAAGGCAAGAAGCTCAGTACTGCTTATCTGAGCAGTGAGCACTCCCCTGAATGTTAACTGCTCATTGTTAGTGCTGGGCCATGATAACAGGGTAGCTTATCCTCTCCGTCCTAGGAAACCACAGTAGGTGATGGGCCTCTATCACTCACCCTAAATCATAAGAGATTACTGATATTGCTCTTTCCAAGAGGAAGATGGCAGGGATGCAAGGAAATATTTTGATGGCATTTTTCAAACCTAAGACTTTTCTGCACCTTAGTGAAATATATGTGTTACCCTCACTTCATTTTAGTTTTTGTTTTGGGTGGGGTTTTTGTGGGGTTTTTTTTTTTTTTTTTGTTGGTTTTTTTGTTTGTTTGTTTTTTCGTTTTTGTGACACCATCTTTATATGTGATACTGTTTTAACCCTGAAAATCATGGATGGAAGATAGCTGATTCTAGCTGATTTGGGTCTTCTGTAAATTGATATTTAGGAACAGAAAAACTGTTGTTAGGCTGTAACATGTATTTTAGCTTGGATAGCTAGAGACACCCCTCCCAGGTGAGTTCAGCCAGCCTGCAGGGGGGCTCAGCAGATGAGCTGGACAAGCTGCTGTTCCTGCAGCCCTCCCTGGCACAGGGTGTTCCTTGCAGGGGCAAGATCAGCTCACATGCACCTCTGCAGTCAGACCCTCCCCTGAGACAGCAGGCCCTGGGCCAGCCTGGTGCTCACACACTCCTTCTGGTCAGACAACCTTGCCCCTGACCCCTCTCTCCTCCCAGAAGGGCTGGCAGGGCTCCACCCCTGCCATCCTGCCTGCAGCTGGGGCTGTAGGCATCTGGACAGCCTCCTGCTGCACCCCTGGAAGAAGAGGCTCTACACATCTCCAAATCGTGCTTCAGGCACCCCAGGTGCTGTTTGCTCAAGCCCAGGCTGCAGATCTCCTATAACTATCCCTAGGAAGCCTGAAGTTTAATTGTACAGGCCACCTTGAAAGGATCAGCACCTTGAAATTTGTGGGAGTGTCATGAGGATTCACCCTTAACCCGTGAGTCCTCACACAGGCTGGGGCAGCTGTGCAGGTCATGCCACAAAAGGGATGAAAGAGTTCCCTTTGAACAGAGTCCCTCCCCCCCTTGGAAAGTCCCTCACTGCTGCCCAGCTGGATTAATATTATGTGTCTACCTTGCACTTCAAAATAATTGAGCACAGCAATTGTAAAATCTTAAAAGAATAGAGACTTCATAACATTCTACTTTATGCTAAGATTATCAATGAAGACTATGTCTCATTTTATATTAAAATCACATCTAAAACTCATTTTATAAGTGCCTAATTGCTTGTTTATGGAAATAGCTACTTCAAATGATTTCTGTGATTAGCTTGACTGTTTTACTGTAAGTGGATATGAATTAAAGAGAATCAATCCTAGAATTCTTTTGAAATAAAAGATTTCATTTATCTTAATGTAAATTAATCACACATAATGGCAAAATGCCTTATGCTGAACATTTCCTTGTAAGTGCTACTCTGTGTTTTCAAGGCAAGTCAGGTCCACCCAATATGTTGCTTTGAAGTAAATGGATCTGGGCTTTCTGTCAGCACTTCCAGCTGCAGAGTCAGACAGTGGATTATCTACATCAACATCTCTCTGCAGTTGGGTTTTAGTGGAGGTGGATTCAACACCAGGCTCCACACTGAGGGACAGAGAAGGAAGACTATAAGAAGACTATAATACCTGTCCACTGAGCAAGTCTTCTTGTCCAAAGCATTTCAAAGGGTTAAAGGAATGAAAAACAAAAAACAAAACCAAAACCAAACAAAACCAAAACAAAAACAAAAACAAAAACAAACAAACGAAAAAGTGGTGTTTCTTTCTGTGTTTTATGATTGGCCTAAACCCAAGTTAAAGCAGGTAGAAATGGTCCTGGAGGTCAGCAACAAAGTTGAGCATAGTTCCAAAGGTGTGGGCTGCTGCTCTCCTACCTATAGCACTGGTACAGCCTTGTTGAACACTCACCTTGTCCTCACCATTCTGCAGAGATGGACAGGCACATCCACACCCCCTGTTTTGGACACCTCCCTTTGCATGAGACACGGTGCCCCATTTCCCATCTCCCAGGCCAGCTCTAGCTGACCACATGGGCTGAATGCCTAACTTTTAAATGGCTGATGTCTATCCAGCTAAGTCCCACCACACTTACCTGAGTCTCTCTGCCCAGGGCCCCTCTCTGTCCAGCCCTGTCTCCCTGCTGGCCAGCAGAAGTATGCACCTGATGCCCCATTATTCTATTCTCACCAGCTGCTGCCCTATCACCACCATCTCATGTCATCTTGGGCAGGCTCTTAGGAGGGTTTAACAAGGAGGAGGGGTGTTTTACTCCCCACAAGTCACCTAAATGAGGCACATAGGAGACCTCTTCAGATGGTGGTTCAGGTCTTTGCTCATTTGTCCCTCTGGGGTTGTCAAACTCCCCATTGGTGAGATAAGGGGAATTGGCTGTGAAAACACTCCCAATGGCCACAGGACCCTGTGGGACAACTGTAGACAACTTGCTCAAGCTCTGTTAGACCAGAAGTCTAACTTATGGCCTGTCTCCCCTGTGCAATGTGGTTACTCATGTAGCAGACTGAATAGGGAGGAAAATTCAGAATAAAAATGTCTTATTGCCATAGATTCATTCAGAAGAAGGTAATAGTAAATCCATAAAATTCTCAAGCCAATCTCATGCCTACAGTACTTACACTTTTGCTATCTGTGCCAGAGGCTGAAGGTAAAGAGCAAGAGCAATGGTCCTTGGTCTGATACACACTCATATGTGCCATGAAAGGGACAATCTGTATGAAAAACATAATTTATTGTTGGTCAAAAGGAAACTTGGGAAAATTGAGTGTGTTCTTCCCTGTAAGTGTAGGGTTGCATTTCAGGGAGGAGGCAAGCTGCATAGTACCATCTGAAGGTAGGTCTAGGTGAGTCTAGGTTGAGAAACACTCAAATTTTATGCCCTCACTCAGCAGCTAGTGGTCTTCATGCAAAACTCACCTCCTTCCAAGAAGTGGAGCCCTTTGAGGGAGTGGTGAGCACTAAACTCCAGGAGGACATTTCAAGTTCAGTTGTTTGTTTGTGGAGGAAAAATCATTGAGCACTCCTAATCGTTCTGAATGTGCATTCAGGGCCAGTTGCTGGTAATCTAGAACAAGCCAGGAATCGATTCAGGAAGGATGGCAATCCATCACCATGCTATGCACTTAAAAATACCTTAAAGAGACCACACAGTATTTGCTTTTTATAAAAATTGTAACAGCAAGATGAGAAGCCACAGACCAGCTTTATTAGCAGTGCCCTCTGAGGACAGGTGAAGACACAGCCCACTTCATCTCAGTTTCCAAGTGCATGTGTGCAAAACTTTCGTTACAAACTACAAGATTGTACATATTTCATAAAATGTGTGTAAATTTGATATCTCCTATGAATATTATTTATTGCTTTGTAAAGTAATGTATGTATGCATTCAACCATCTGTACAGAATGTAAATATATTGAATTGCTGTGCACAGAGGCAGTGCAGTTTATTTTATCTGAAACGTGCTTTGCTTTCTTTTTCCAGAGGCTGTAGAATCTGCTATGAAAAACAGTGAAAAGTAATTTCCCTATTAAAAGAAAATTTGCATTAATGTCAATGTCTCAGCTCTCTTGAAACAACATTTAGAAGGACATTTAGAAGAAAAAAAGTCTGAAAGTGGAAACATGTTGCAATTTGGATTTTTTTTCTGTGACTTTGATGTATTTTCTACTTTCATACACTGTGCTTTTAAAATTGGTCATGAATGGCCTCCACATAAATATGGACTCAGCTGAAGACTCTGTCAAATACGAATATTGAATTGCACAAAACTTACAGCTAATAAAGCATGACAGACAAAATAGATGACATCTGTTGCATTTTAGTTAGAAGAAAACCCCCAAGTTTCATAAGCATTTTTATCTGCTTGCTTTTGTGCTAATTTTCAAGCATTAAAAGGGTTATTTTCCAGTGACCAAATAGACAACATCAGAGGCTGTGCCACCAAAAATCCCACTGAGAATCCTTATCCCAGGTCCAGTTTGCTCCCATGGGCAGCATTGGACTGGCAGCAGGTGTGCAAACCCAAGGGCTTGGCAGAGGTTTTTGAGATGTGCAGTACTCCCACTTCTGCTGCCACTGACCTGCAGCAGCAGCAGCAGGGATGGGGATGCAGCACCAGGGGCCTGTGAAGGGAGCAGAGGAGAGAGGAGGCCACAGAGCAATGAAAAGCTGCAGTCAGCATTGCCTGTAAAAACAAAGGGCTCAGAGCAATTGTATTAGAATAATTGGATACCTCTAACAGTTATTGGCTGTGCAACTCAGCTGCTTCAGGTTGATTAATTAATGGAAAAATACAGAGGCATGTTGTGAATGCTCTCCTGTGATATGTTGGCATTGGTGGGCTTTGTGTCTGGCTCACTGGAAAGAAACTGTGAGTGACCTTTGCTTCAACATCATACCACTTTGACCATCTGTTACACAACGGTTTTGGCCCTCTAAGAATCAATTGCAGCTCACAACTTGAAGGAGGTGTTGCTTTTGTGGAGAGTTATTGCACTTGAGGTCATCAATCCAATCCACCAAGTCTGTGGATCTTTTCCATCCTCATTACAAACATTGTGAGCTGAATGCAGATATTAGGAATGTAGAAGTGCTGCAGGAGACACAATGTCACACTAACATCAATTTCTTCTGCTTGGCATTGTTTGATTCAGATTCATAATGCAGCTTACACTTTGTTCCATTTTTGACTTACTATTAGTAATATTATTTAAAGCTTAAACAGTATAGACAACTGACAAAAGACTGTTTATTGGAAAGGTTCTCTTTACATGTTTATGCCATCCCTCATTTAAAACTTCAGTTTCTTTTCCTATCCTGTTGGCTACAGTTCTGTTACATATTATTATACAAAACTACTTCTTATATTGCATTATCTTGCAAGTGATCTGTGTATTATAATATTAAACACTATGAAATAATCTGAATACTCATTTGAATAGGTATTTTTCACAGACCACATGTATCAAAGCAGACCTTTCACTATGCATTTAGCACGGAAAGCTATGGAGTACAGTAATATCCCATTAGTTTAATTTCTTTTTAATGTAGCACTTTGCACAAAGGGAAGGTCCCTGATACTCACTGGAAAATCTATAGAGAAAAGTGTTGCAAGACGTCTCCTAGCACTGCACAAAATGAAGTGCCCAGACACTGCAAATTCTACAAGTCTGCAGTCTGGTTTCTTTCTGCTCAGGCAGACAAGGCCAGTACGAGTTGTGCTGGCACACTGGCAATCTCATGACTTGAACACATGAAGGAGTAAAGAAATTCTCTGGGCAATCTGTTCCAGCTCCTCACAGTGAAGAAGAATTTCTTCCTGACATCTAATTTAAACCTGTGCTCTTTCAGTGTGAAGCCAATCCTCCTTGTCCTAGCACTACAGGGCATTGTAAAAAGTCCCTTTCCAGCTCTCTTTTCAGCCGCTTTAGGTGCTGGAGGGCTGATAGCTGGTCACCCCAGAGCCTTCTCCTCTCCAGGCTAAACAGCCCCAACTCTCTCAGCTGTCCTCATAGGAGAGGTGCTCCAGCCCCTTGTCAATCTCATTCTGGGTCCCCAGAGCTGGATGCAGAACTCCAGGTGAGATCTCATGAGAGTGGAGCAGAGGGAATGGATCCCTTCCCTCGACACCACTTCTGAGGCAGCTGAGGACACAGTTGGCTTCCCGGGCTGCGAGCACACATTGCTGGGGCACCTCCAGCTCCTCATCTACCAACACCCACGATTCTTAGAATAGCTCTGTAATTTAATGTGTGGTAGAAAGAATCACCTTAGGCTGCCTGACATTGCTTTCAGATAGTAGAAATGTTCTGGAGCAGAACAGCGCTTCTCTTTGTTTCTACTGCATCTTGTCCAATGTTGACATTAATTACCACTTTACATTATGCTTCTATTTGTATGGGAGACCTTGGGAACTCTCTACTGGAAAAATACATTTCTTTTCTGTTTCATGCCATCAGACTTAGGGGTTTGTTAAGATACTCATTAAGAAAATATGTCAAGTCTCTTACCTAGTAGGTTTTATTAAGTATTTTGGGTTTATTAACTTTACTGGGTTTTATTAAGTTTTCTGCCACTGGCTTAAAGGACACCTTTACCAGAAAATGAAGTTAATGAAGCTTCTATTTCCAAATTATATTAGGAATATTACCTGCACCCTCATTCAGAGCTGGTCAAATATAAATAAGGATGTCTTTACTGGGAGTTATTCTAGGGTCCCTCAGGCCACTTAATTCAGTTTTATCAATATGATTGAGAACTGATTCTTAAGCTTTCTTGTGTAACCTCAACTTCTTGCCAGTCCTCCTGGAACAAAGATTATTGGCCTTTGGTTAAGGTAGATTATTATTTTCTTTATTATATTCTTTAATTTATTTGTAGTAGCCGTACTTGAATAAGTTAAGCTTCAGGAGACACTCCAGTAAACTTGTGAGTGCAGTTTCCATGTATGAAGGGAACAGATCTGATAAGTCACTATACATTCACACAAACACAACAGATCTTAGAACAGGCTCTAAAATTCAAATTAAGGCAGAGTATCTACAAACACATTCTCTTGCACTGAAAAATGAAATAAAACATACGGTACTGGGGGAAACAAATGTTTGCTGAGAGAAAAATATGCTCTCCCTGCTGCCTCACCAGCCAAGGATAATTTTCTGCAATGACACTCTCCAAAGTCTGCCCGGTAGATCTTTTCCAGGAACAAGAGGTGCAGGGAGGACCAAATGAAAAATCACTACAGCTGAGTCGTGGTGTTTCATCCATTGAGAAACTTGAATTGAAACATTTCCGATGTCAGAGATGTTAGAGAAAGTGTTACCTGCAGCACTGGCTTCTTTGCAGACTCTTCCTAGATGCCATGTGAAAATAAGGCTTCAAAGAAAACAGCAAAGATGCATAGGGTGAGTCTTCTCAAGCAATGCAAGATGTTTTTTGATAAAATTAGGCCAAGTTGCTGTGCCTGGTGAAAAGAGTGGAGAGACAACTGAAAAAAAGTGATGGAGTTATCTAAGAGAAAGACTGAAGTTTGAAAAAGTGACTGGCCATACAGGCCAGTATTACTTTCAGTGAAGAAAACAGGGTTATCCTACTCTATTTGAAGATCAAAACATCAAGACTCTTCTCCAAACACTGCAGATTCTGCTATTACCTCTAGCAGTGGCACTGCAGAGAGCTAGAGTCTTACCTAGAAGACTTACCTAGGCTGCACCCTGTTCATTGAAAAGAGGTAATCACACTGATTTTACTCCTGCTAAGCATTTAAACTCTTTTTATTACATTATTTTTAAGGGTATAATT
Source organism: Phylloscopus whistleri (assembly GCA_017589585.1). NCBI lineage: Eukaryota > Metazoa > Chordata > Aves > Passeriformes > Phylloscopidae > Phylloscopus > Phylloscopus whistleri. The sequence goes on along the minus strand of JADMLD010000552.1, from coordinate 2,588,522 downwards.
GTTATGCTGACTTTTTCTGAGATCACAGGATTGGTTTTTCATCTGAACATAGGTGTTTGGCAGCAAATGGAAGATGTCAAGGTGGGTGTAATCATAATTTCCAAAAAAAGCAAAGGCACATGGGTACAGACAAAATAATGGCTTTTTGTTTTTAGATTTTGCTTCTCACTACAGTGAATTTTATAATTTAACTAAATGCAGTATAGACAAAGTGCAAACACCAGAAAAAAACTGATCTGTGCTTTCATAGGCAGCATTGTCGTAAGAGCTACATCTCCACAGGTATCAGGGAAACAAAAAGATAACATTAATTTTCATGCTTCTAAATGATGAGTTGTAGGAAATCTTGACACCTCCTTTATAGTCTTTTTGATTAAGCATTTATCAGTGTTGTTAGTTTAAACTATAATCCCAGTGACAAGTTCATCTTCTCCCTGTGTGCTGCAATGATTATGAGCTGGGCACACAACAGGACACAGAACACTCCTGTTGAGGCTGGATGGTCCATTGGCTTCAAAGAGGCTGTGAGAATTTGTTAGACTCTTCTTACAGAAAGATACAGGGAGTTAGGTGTTGGTTTGGGTTTACTGTAGCCTTCTGTACCTTACAAAGTGGAGAAAGAGGCCTGTCTTGAACACTGGAGAGGCATGTGGGTGTGTGCCTTCTGCTGGCTGTACATGAGTGGTCCTTGCATACTGATGGTTGTTCTTGTGTTTTTGCTGGCATGGATGTGTGGGTTTAGAGATGCTTTAAAAAAAAGGTTCTCAAAATGCAATTTTTAATTGTCATTTTAGCTATGTATGGGATGAGTCGTTCCTGTGATGAGTGTTTGTTAATGGTAAATTCTCCCTTAAAGGGAATATTCTTAGCCACAGATATTTGTTTCAAACCATCTTTAGTCATCCTGAGATAGCTCCCATTCGAAGTGGAAGATTCCCACTGAAGTATTTTCTAATTTTTGGAAAAGATGGCACCAAGGCTGAAGAGTGAGATCACAGGTTCAGACTTCTTTTCAACCATTGCTTTGGTGAACACTTGTCCCTGATAGCGTTTAAAGGGCAGGGGAGCAGCACTGATGGGGCACAAGTCTATCAGCTGCACAGGTTTGTTGGAACTCTGAATCTCTGGCCTTTTCTGGTGTCTAATTCCAGCACTGTATTCTGCAGAAAGTCAGGATCTTTGGAACACTTCCACGTAACCGTGGCAATTGTTTCATCTCACAGTGCATCCAGTCTGCCTACAGCTGATGGTGGCACACCTGCTTTAGGCAGCCTGAGCTAAGTGCAGAGCCTAGATGCACTTACCAGCACATTCCAGAATTTTCCTGAGGAAGCTCCAAGACTTGATTCTGTCAGTACCTAGAGGAATGCCTTTCCATGGGAAGCTGCAAATGCAGAAGCAGTCAGGTGTGGACATCACAACACCAGCCCTGGTACAAGCTCTTTGCCCAAGTGACCTGGCTCTGCTGCATCAGAGCACTGCAAACTTACACTCCAGAATCAGTTTTCAATCATATTGATTAAACTGAATTAAGTGGCCTGAGGGACCCTAGAATAACTCCCAGTAAAGATATCCTTATTTATATTTGACCAGCTCTGAATGAGAGTGCAGGTAATATTCCTAATATAAGTATAATTTGGAAATAGAAGTTTCATTAACTTCATTTTCTGCTAAGGGTGTCCAAACTTGCACTCCAAGTTGCCTTCCAGTAACTTGCTTGCATGGCAGTTTTCATAAGCCAAACAGTAAACACTAGTTGAGTTGAGAGATTCAAGGGCATCTTTCAGTGGAGATATGCTTGTATTTGAGATTTATAGTGCCCTGCATAAAATCATGACTTGCTGCTTATGCCATGGAAATTTCAATTCCCATGATAATCCAATCTTCTTCAAACCTAGTTAAGAGATGCCTTATTATAGCTTTTGAAGTAGATCACGAAGCTTGAAATTCCCATTAGATTAATTAACATTTTGAAGGCATACTCCTAAGACACTTTGTGAGAGCCCAGGATGAGAAATAAATTTCATCATGACACCCACTCTGGTACCACCTTCCAAAATGCCCAAACCTTTCTGGGTAGCTCATCACTCATGTGCTGTGAGAGAAATGTTTATTAGATGCTCTGCATCTGTCCCCCCATCTTTGCAGAATGTTTTTTTGAATCTCTCTAGACACAAATTCTCTTACAATTTTTAAATTGTCTTTCAGAACTTGTTAATCTTCTCTATTCTTCAGTATTTCTGCAAGTCTCTCTGCATACCTGAAAGATTATTTTAGTATCATAGATATCAGAATTGCTTTTTAAATAGAAGGTTTAATCTGTACTTTAGTATAATTCTTCTTATCAGCAGGAAATTAGGATAGCATCCAGGCAATTTGCAGAAAACTAGGACATGAGAAACAGCAGTGAGCAAGAAACCTTTGACAAGTGTATAACTGCAAGATAAATATTTTGGGAATTTATTGCTTATCTTGATTATTTGCCATATTGGTATCTCTGGAGCTGCTGGAAGTAAGTGAGAGAAAAATCTGTTTTGCTATGGTTTTGTCTGGCAGAGTATGCTGGGTTTGGCTGGGATAGAGTTAATTTACTTCATAGTAGCTGGCATGGGGCTATGTTTTGGATTTGCACTAAAAACAGTGCTGATAATACACAGATATTTAGAATCAGAGGGAAGGCAGGGAGGCAGGCAGGCAGGCAGGCAGGCAGGAAGGAAGGAAGGAAGGAAGGAAGGAAGGAAGGAAGGAAGGAAGGAAGGATCACCAACCACAGCTCCAGCTTTGATCCAGCTGATGGAGTGTCCAGTGTCCTGGGATGTGTGCACCCAGGCTTAACAGGGATAGCTATTTATAGGTAAGTTTTCCCCACCCTGGAGCTAAGTTTCTTGCTTTCCATGCAAATTAGTTATCACACAGTTTCTTCTTCTAGACCTTGCTGGAAATGAGTCAGAGGGCTTCAGGGATCTCTTTCTTGGAAATGGCAGAACACTTGCCTGCCCATGGGAATTGGCTGCATGGGGCTGTGTTGCCAGCCGGGGGTAAACCAGGACATAAATTTTGCTGTCATTAAGAGTGACCTGCAACAGATGGAAGGGTAGACCCAACTTCCCACTCTTGTGATATGCTGTCAAGACATAAATATATGTGACTTTTTTTCCCCCTAGTGGATCTTTCTATTCGTGAAATTAAAGGGGATGAAGAAGAGATGCATTTCTTCTGGCTGTGCCAGCTGAAGTAGAAAAGATGATTTAAAAGATTCTCCAGTGTTCACTTTAGTTCAGAGGTGCAATTCCCACCCTGACTCATCCCCAACCCTCCCCCAAAGGCTAGAGGAAGGAATAAAAATTATTCTTTGCTTTTTATATTTTGGACTAAATCCCTTTGGACAGCCCATCAAACATCCAACTTTACCCCTCTCTCTCCCTAGGAAAAGTTTCCCAGCTAAAAGCTATCCAGTTTGCAAGGTATGATACCAACTTCTGGAGCTTGCACACCCCCTTCACACTCTGCTCCTGCTCTCTCTGGGGTCCGCTGCCCTCATGGTCCCCTTCAAAGAGAATTGGTTGTGACAGTTGTATCTGAAGGCTTTTGTAGCTAATAAAAATATAACTCTGGCTTTTGGTGACCTGTAGTTCATGCCCTGATTCCATGAAAGGTCTAGTAATAAGTTTTTCTACCTCACAGGGTGATGAACAGTGACTGATGTTAGAGAGCTAAGTCAGCCTTTCACAAAAATTTCATTACTCTGTTTCACCAGGTCAAAAGGCTTAGGAAATGAGACACTTAAAGAGCTGTGACAGAGGGAGCGGTGAATGAGCAGGAAATGAAAAGGGCTTGTTGCCTGCAGCAGCACTGACTCAGGAGGAGCTGTCTGAGAAGGGACTCTCATTGTTCTGGTGTCTCCATTACCAGGGAGAGGAATGAATTCTTCGTTGCAGCACCTCACCCAGGAAACACAGCCAGAGCCCATGGGCTGTGCTGTCTATGGGAGCAGAGTATGTCACACTGCCATTTCAGCATGCTCCTCCTCCTTGCTGTCCTGGGAATTCATTCCTTCTCTGCTCTGCATTTTTACTTACAAGAAAATACTGTAATCTGCATGTATTAAGCATTTGATAATCTATATGCAAGTTGTACCACCATTGTACATACTTTACTAGAAATATAAATTATACTCTGTTCTCTTGTGTACTTTTAAAAGATATATAATTGCTCCGTGTAACATTTTGGTTGTCTAATTTTTCCAGCTGTTTATATATTATCTCTGAGCCAATTAAATTATAGAGATGTAAAAGTAATGTATTATAGGGAATAGAGACAGTCTTTGTTGTTGACTGCAGGGGTAAGAAGGGAAGAGAGCAAATCTGACAATACAGGACCATTTTAGTCTAATGTAAAGAGCTGTAAATTGTGGAGAGCTGGAGATCAACTATGCTGAGTACTCAGGAGACTGGAATTGGAGGTGTCAAGGGGTAAAAGTCCTAAAGCAGTTTTCTGCTGCAAGTAATGGCTTGGCTTAGTGGGTTTGAGAGTGGTAATTGAACCTTCCTCACTTATATTTTGCCTGTGTAGCACCTACTCCTTTCCCTTTAAACAGGCAAAACCAACAAATATACTATTTTGGCTGCTTGTGTATTTTGCTACTACAAGATAGGACCCACAAGCTTCAATTAACACGTGTTAATTGGTGTTGCTGGGGCAATGGGGCAAGAACTACCATGTTACAAGACACATTAACTATCATGATCAAAGACTTTTAACTGCAGTGATTCTCTGTTGCAGTGACTTGCTCAACTGAGAAGTTTAGAAAACAGGACAAACCTCAGAAAGATGCATGAAGGGGTCTGAGTAGCTTCTCTGCCCCAGGTGTGAGCAAGTGCTTTCTTGGGTGGTTAATTACAGAGATTTTACCAGCCCCCTTTCTGAATTTCTCTTTTCTATATCCAGCCATAAGTCTCTCCTTGTGATTTAGTCCTTGCATAGCTTTACTCAGTGAAAGATTTCTGTTTGATCCACACTTCATTCCGCTTCACTTTGCAATGCCATCTCAGTCATCTTCTGGAAAAGAGGGAGATGTCTGTGTGCTGAGGACTTTTCTCACCACACCAAATCCCCGTGGGAGCTTCATTCTGACTCTGGTTTGTCAGAGAAGAGGAATTCATCCGCTACAAATGCCTTCAACAGATATCCCAAACAAACGCCACAATTAACTTAGCTGTGTTCCTCTGTCTTTTCCACCCAAGCCATCACTCAACCTAATGTCCTCCCTTCAGGACCTGAGCCCAAGTATATCTCTTCTCTGGAAAGGGATGCATACTCCATCTTCCCTGAGTGTTGCAAGTGCAGAATATGAAGAATTTGGTTGGCAAATAGATAAAGCGAACTCCCAAAGTTACCTAGAGGGATTTAGGCAAAGCAAAGGCTTGATGTAGTGCAATGTCCATGGCAGAGCTTCATCAGTAGCAAGTGGACCTTGGAAACCATGCAGTGGTCCTCACTGGCCCCAGTGGCCTCCATTCCCTTTGTATGGAGGTGGGAGCAGTCCTCTGTGGCATCCTGGTTTTCCCTCTGTATGTTCAGCACCAGTAAGAGGTGGAAAGCTATGATGGGGGAAATGTGCAGAATTGTGCTGCTTCTTGTACCCTGATTCCTGGCTTCAATGTGATCTTTTTTCCTGCACCATCTAATGGATTGGGGGAAGTCATGCAGGCAAGTATCTTTATAAATGTACAGTCATTCCTGATCTGTAAATACCACAAACTGAGAAGAAGAGAGAGAAGTAACAAAACCATGAATATCATCCTCTCTCAGTTGCCCCAAGGAAAGTGAGAAATTAATGCTCTTGTGGCTGGGTACTACCACTGAGAGCAGCCTCTCCTCTGTGCAGGGAGGATCTCAGAGGCCTAATGATGCATGTCACTTTTGATGCAGCAATTGAGACTGTGTCCTGCCGTGGCACCATGCCTGGGAAAAAGTGTAATTGTTGAAGCCTGGCCTCAGATGCTGAAGGAAAGAAGGGAAGTGCAAGTGTGCATGTCTTAGAATAGATATTGGAACTGGGATATGGTTCACAGTACAACAGGCCCCTGGGTTAAATACCAAACTATTGTATAAAATGCAAAAGGCTTGAGAAAGGGGAAAAGCTGATGACTACATTTTAGCTGTTTAGGAAGCCATTAACATGTGGCCTGTGGAAAGTTTTTTATTATGGACTGTTTTACCTTACTCAGGAAAAAGGATAGTGGTGGGGATGGAGACATTCTCATCTGTGCTATGGAGTAGTGGAGCAAACTAAAGGCATGATGTGAAAGCACAACTGATTTTGCAAAATTCGTTTGAAAATACTGTAGGAAGGCATGACTGTAGCAAGATGCTCTGCCCTGGAATGTGATCAAGCAGCTTGGACAACGTCCTGTTTGCAAAGCTACCAGTGGTGGAATGAGAGGGACTGCCACGGGCTGGTTTTGCTATGATGCTAAAAGCATGATTCAAAACATACAGAGGGGCAACCAGGATGCCACAGAGAACTGCTCCCACCTGGCCAACTAACACCAAATTATCATCCTGATAGTGAGGCAAAGATTTGGCAGATAAGCTGCCAAACTCACCTGGAGATAAATGATGGGCAGTCAATCACTTAGAGTATAAAAGCTGGTCCACTTGCATAGAGTTAGGTTCTTCCAACAAGTTCCTGCTTGGAGTGCAGAAAGTTTATTCCCTTGGGTAGGGTAGGGACCCCTCACGGATACTCCTTGAGGTTAAGAGAAAGAAATCTGCCCATGAGCATGGGTATGGTGAGTTACATCAATCTCTACTTAATAACTGTTTCTTTTTGCTAGCTCTAATATAATTGCAGTGACATAGCACACTATGCTATACTATGCACTGCTAGTAGATTTAGCTTTTTATACTGTGTAGTAACTCTGATTAAGATCTTTTGTCTAATCATTTGTCACAATAAATAATTCATTTCATATGAATATATCTGATTTGCCATCATTAAAGCCTGCAGGACAAAGTTACTTAAGCCATTGACAGTCTGTGGCTAAGATCAGATTCATCTGCCCCCAGGCTCCTCTCTGAGAAAGAGTTTAGTACAAAAGGGGGTCCTTTCTGCACCTCACAGCTCAGTGGCAGGGCTTCCCTAATATCCTTTTCTTGAAGCTCCCACAACAATGACTTAAAGGCTTCTCATGCTGTGGTATTACTGATGTAGAGTATAGGATGAAAATGAAAAACATCTCTCTGTATCAGATGATGACAGCCTAAGTACCATACAGCATGAAGGACCAGTAGCACCCACTGAGTGCTGAGATCTTGCCCTGATACAGAGCACAGCAGACTACTATGCAAAAGTAGAATCAATACAATAGTCAAAAGAGTAAAAGGCAGAATCTTTAGAATTATTCTGATACCCTCTGTAGGTATTCTTCCATCTGAGTCCCCATAGCACTACTAAAGGCAAAAAAATACCACAGGTAAAAATGGAGACACATCTACTGCTTACCTATTAAGAAATCTCTTTTTTTTTTTGTCATTTTATGTCCCTAAACCATTAAGTTAACTGACAGACTTCGCACTTCACAACTCTTTGAAATGACGTGTGCTGGAACTCATGTTATCCCACATGTTCATATGTCATCTGGAAAAATGAAATAATGAAAATTTCTGATGATACTCTATTATTTAAGGCAATAAAATGGAATTCAACTGTGAAGAGTTGCAGATGGCTCACAATACCGAGTGATTGTGAGAAAAATGGCAGATGAGATGCTGATAAATATGAAGTATTGCACATGGAAATAAACATTCTTAACCATGCATAACAGTGATGAGCTCTAAATTAGCTATCAGCAAGCAGGAAAAAAAAGATTTTTGAGTTGCCATTGACAATTCCAATAAAATCTCAATGCCATGCTCAGGAGCCATCAAAAAAGTAAATAGAACATTAAGAATTCTTGAGAAAGGAACAGAGAACAAACAGAATAGTAATCCTCTGTCACTGCATGATCATATTGTGAATGCTATGTGCTGTTCATTCCTTTTCCAGGAAAACAGAAGTAGAATATATATATATATGAAGGCAAGAGCAGTCAAAACCTTGGAATAGCTTTTGTATGAAGGTTAAGGAGTTCAAAATGTTTTCATCTTTGAAAGAAAAGGCTCAGAAAGGAGCCTGTGTATCTTCATGTGTATACAGCCATGAATGGCTTGTAGCAGTGAATAGGGACTCATATTCACTATTTCTCACAACAAAATAAGTAAAGGTCAACTGATAAAATTCTCAGGCAGCATGTTTAAAACTTTAAAAGAAATGGTCATTGTCATGTGGTGGTGCCAGTCATTTCACACCAGGATAAAGGCAATAAAATCATGCATTTTGTCCATAATTCAAACAACATCAGAGATTATTTCTGGACACAAGCAGCGTGAGCAGCCTCAAATGCAACCTGGCTAAAAGCGGAAAATTACTGAACAGAACAAAATGTCTGCTGAAATATACTGACAGAGAAAATTCCTGCCAGCCTGGGAGCTGTGAGCCTGGGAACCAGGCCTGAGAACTACGAATATACTTGAAAAATGCAGCAGCTGGTCTCTTTGAAATACACACAGGGTGCCTAGAAACTAGAAACATCCTAAGATAGCACCAGGAAGTGCAAAAACAAGGGACTGTAATGACCATTTATGATCTGAAAAGGTGAAAAATACTCTAGAAAAAGACAAACTTATTGGAAGAAGTCAGAAAACATCAGCTATCATTTGTTATATGTGAAAAATCAAGTTTTGCAACACCTACTGGCTGCTTGAAGAGATGATGTCTACATCCTCTTATGCCTCTGTGATATGAAAATGACTTAATATTTATGCAAAATGAGTAAAACAACTGAAAACCATGCATGCTGCATGCATTTTTTTCTTCCTTAAACAGGCTAAATTCTCCACATGCTTGGACTCTCACTGGGGATCCATCTGACGTACTGCAAGCTCTGTGATGTGGGATAATCTCTGAAGTGAGAGTCTCAGTTCTCTTACTAGATCCTTTGGGCCACTTTTGCAGTCAGTTTGGTTTGTTCTCCCACCTGTGGGATGGTTTGGCCCCTTCTGCAATCTGTCTACCTTATTTGACGTGGTTATTATACATCTATATAAATAATCTGTCATAAGCATGTGTGCTGCTAATTGTTGATAAGCTTGTTTCAGTAGTGATGGGATTGTAGTCATTGTAATAGTCCCTACACCTGGTGGAGATGGTTGGCTCTTGGTTGCTATAATATTGATTGCTGCTCTACAATTGATTGTTGCTATACCACTGGTTGGTGCTGTATTGACTGCTGATAGTAATTTGTAATGGCTTGAGAGATAGATATGTAAACTTTATTGACAATATGTATCCTTGCATAGCATTTGTGGTGATCTGTAATAAAAATAGAGGCATTTAGAAGATAAAGCCTTTTGTGCCCTTGTGTATTAAAAAATCCCACAGTCATGATCTCTATATACCCATGGGCTGGATAACCCTTTAGGCCATGACAACCAGTCATTGGCCCAGTTGGACCTGGGAGAGCTTGCACTCTCCTGGAGAGCTGCAGGACATACCTGATGAGTTAGCACAGGCCAGGGAACTGTCTGTCTACAGCCAATTTTAGAGAGTAAAATAGTTCCACAGTACAAATGTGCTCACACTGCTCTTTTGACATTCCCCAATTGGCCTCTATCTTCATTAAACCACAGTGCCCAAAACTGGACAAGATATTCCTGCTCAGTTCTTACTGATACATTGGGTGTTTTGCCAACTCCACGTGTGTTTATAGATCATGGTACATTGTTTGCCTTTTTCATAACAGTACAGCGTTGTTGTGTTCCGCTCATGATCCTTCTCCAAAACAGCAACCTAGCTACTTGTTAAATGTACTGTGCCCAAGCAGTGGGGTGCTCATCTCTGGAGCATTCCCTTGCAGTTGTCCTTGGTTTTCATGCCCTTTCTCTATATTGCCAAGATAACTTTGAACCTCAACCTTGTGTTCCAACCCAACGTTGTGTCACCTGCAAGTGTGTGATTGGGATCACCAGTGCAATAGCTGGACAGAACTGGAACAGAAAGACCTCTGGAAGAGCCCTTGCTGGCACTTCACATTTTGCCATTGAAATAATTCTCACTGTAGAGACAGAACATGTTTTGGATTCATCATCTAGTGATTTAATCCATGCTGTATTTTTTTTTTGCTGGCTTATAAGAATGTCATGTGAGATCAAATCAAAAGAGTTCCCAAAGTGAAGTTTTATAGATGAGTTCTAGATCTGCTTTACTGCTGCAGAGGAAAATTGGATTTTTGTAATACAATTTGCTTCTTTCAAATCCCCACTGTCTCCTTAACTTTCTTTATCTTTCAGGTATTTTCTAAATAGTTCATCATTTGATTAAAATAATTTCCAAACTCATTGACATGTAATTCTCCACATCCTCTTTTTTTCATGATTATTGGGAGAGTCCCATTGATCTGAGATGGGTCCTTCAGAAGAGGAGAGGACCAAAATGATTGCTATTGAATTCATATCCTAGACCAGCTGATCAGGTCTAGTGTAATAATGAGAATGCTCACCATTCCTAGTGACTTCCACAATGTGACATGACAATTCTGAAACACATCCTCAGAAAAGGCACAGAGTAGCAATGTCTTTTTACAGTCTGCATTTTAGGCAAACTCCAAGTCTGATCTGGGAGGTGGGCTTAGTGCAGCAGTGGAGGGAGTCAGTTGTGTGTATAGGCCTGCTGAGATCATCACAGAAGCTGGATACAGTGGGCAAGAGAGAAGAAAAAGAAGAAGGCTGCAGAAGAGCAACTGTGAAAGAGCTGACATAAGTTATTTCCACTTTTTCTGCAGAAATGTGCCTACAGACTTGACTAGACAGAGTTAAGTTGATATGAGACATAACCGTTGTACACAGGCAACCTGCTTTTCTGCTTCTTTCACAAGTCACAGCCCATGGAAGGAGAGAAAGCATTGAGTGAGGGAGGAATGAGGCACATGGTGATCAGGGCACATCAATATCTTGGCAGCAAAGTACTTCACATTGAATAAAATACTTCCTTGTTCCTGTATCACGTTGTGTCCTGTGCCTTCAGCACATCTACAGGGTTGTCACACACTGTGGTGGCCCATTGACTCCCATTGGTCAGGAGGAAATAGAGTAAAATTAGCTGTGACATAAGCTGAAATGTCAGGCTCTGACTTGCTGGCAGCCCTTATCAGCTTCTAAGATGAGTAATGACTAAAACCACCTGCCAGTCTCCGGGGTCAGCATGCCAGGTCCAAACCAGGGTCCTAGGAGAGAGATGGGGAACAGGAACAACACTGCCCTATCTGAATCCATCTGTGCTTGCAGCTGTGGGACTGAGGTCTGCTCTGACAGTGGTCACAGCTGTCTAACAGTGGAGAATGCCTTGTGGGCTTCCCCCAGATGGGGACATCACCTCAGGGGCTCATCCAGCGTTCCAAGGCTGGCCCAGAGCCCTGATCCCCAATACTCTCCTGCAGCAGCCAATATTCCAGCGGGGTCAGTCAGCTGGGCTCTGCAAGGTGTCTGGGACCCAGACAACCCAGATCCTCAGGGGAATGAGCCTCAAAGGGAAGGCTCTAGAGCAACATGCACCATTACTGACCAGGGGCTTTCTGGTAAATTTGGTGGGGTGGAAAATCACATTTCCCAACAGGACACCTGAAAAAAATCAATTGAATGCTTAAATTCTTGGCTGATCAAACACAAAAATTTTACTCAATATTGAGAACAGCCAAGAGGCCCAGAAATGCTCAGAGTTCTTGCTTTGAAAGAAAGCAGGTAAGCAGAGTTATTGAAAGTGTTTGAGCTCTAAAAATAAATATTTGAGTGAAAGCAGGGTTCCGTCCTGTTCTGCAGTAATACATTACTGTTCTACAGTAATACATTACTGTTCTACAGTAATGCATATAAATAAAAAAATAAAAATCAATATTATTCATTAATAATTTAATTTGGGGATTTTCTTGGCAAATTTCAAATAGAATGTATTTTATCAGTTCAGTGCTCTGGATTTCATCTTAAGAAAGGAGAAAAAGTTATTCTCTCATCTATCTTTGTCTACTTTGGGGAGAATAATTTCTGTATTATTTCTGGGCTAATTTTCAAAAGTTCCTCAGTTCTTATAAATGGATCGGGATCACCTTGGGCAACGCTCTACAGAACAAAGTTCCTAATAGTGGATAGGAGAGGACAACCTCCTGTTTTCTCCATCCATGGAGCATTTTTCCATAGTCCAGCCTGACATAAATTGTAGTTAAAATACCAGAAAAGCTGGTTAAAAAAAAAACCCCTAAGTTACAGGAGCATAGTTAGCGTTGCTTAGCACAATGTCTCAGATAACAAAAATCTTGTCAAATAAATAATGATTTCATTCTTCAATAAGATGACATATTTAATGATTAAAGATAACTTCTCTGATATAACAGTCATACACTGTGTAAAGGCTTTAGGAGATGACAATACTCTGCTTAAAAATGTAAAATTAGAGAAAAGAAAAAAGCACAGACTGAAAAGAAGAATAACTGGCTCATTGACAGATTTCAAGTTGCTGTCAGCAGGGAGGTCACTGAATGGGGACATTCAGTGGACTGCCCAGGTACTCAGCATCCTCATCAGTACCTGCAAGCAGATACACACTCACTTCTGGTAAACCACAAGCATGACAGAGGTTAGCAGAGAGGTCAACAAACACCAGGGACTGGGGCAAGAGAGCACTTTGAGAAAAGTGCATGTGTAGCTAAATGCCAGTTATACATCAAGGCAAGAGGGAGGAGAAGCATTCCTGCCTAGAAAACCAGGGTGTCTGAAAGGTTTGTTGGTCTTTCAGAGAAGCAATCTCTGTGGAAAATGCTTTGGCAAAAAGGGTAAACAAAAGGATTATTCTGGAAAATTAACTGGGAGAGATCAATATTCAGTTGTTTCTTAGTACCACAGCTCTAGGGAGCAAAGTGCAGCAAGAGCAAACAGCTGGAGAAAAGAGAGCTGGATCCAGACCTTTCAGCTGGGAAATCAAAGGACACCACTGGAAAATGACAACTGAAGTATACCTGGAAGAGTTTGTCTTGGTGTAAGGGTGACACTGACATGAGAAGAGTGCACTTGAGCTGTTTCTGAGGCTGAGAAACAGGTGTGCAGGTATATGAGTACCAAACTGCCTATACAATCTGTAAACCAGTCAAAGATTACTCAGGCTGACATCTTCTCTTGCACAGGGAATTTATATTTTCTATTGATTCTGCAGAGGTAACGCGTTCCTGCTGTATGGAAGGAATGCAAGGCTCTAAATAGGAGCAATAATAATTTATACAATTGCTTGTGTTTCAAGTGTAATACAGATTTATTATTTTATCATTGATAGTTATACTGGGCTCTTAAAATATGTTTCTGACTCTTAATTAACTCAATGTGCTCATCCTCCTAACAGGTATCACAAACAGTTTGTGAAGGTAGATGGCAGAGGAAGTGCTTTAGGGAATGACAAAGTGTTTGGAAGCCAGGCAGAATTAACTGTTGAACTCTGCAAGTAATGAAGCAACTGCAGTGCTTGCTGACTTCCACATATGGTTTGGGCTTCCCAAAATTCAGGCTGTAAGTCACTGTGCAATGAACTAAACCTTCCAAGACAAACAATTGCGTGCATGTGTCTGAATTAATCACAGGGATACAGGGTAATGTTAGCTGTGATTGATATAAGATGACATTTATTGGAAATACAGCCTTAATTCTTTGTGCTAGTGAGAAATGTGGACACAGAGAACAGAAAGAAACAGACACAGCATCATGTCTTTCATCTAAGCAGCCAGACTACCAAGTAAAGCAGCCTGCCTGTTTTATTTTTTTTAATTAATGGAATTAATTATGCTGACTGCAGATGTGCCATTACAGAGGCATCTTCTGAAGACGCGGCTGCTGTCATCCTAATCCCCACCCCATACACCTGTGAAGTCCCATGAGGGTGGGATGTGTCTCTGAGCTGCACCCTCCCAGAGCTGTCATCCTCCAGCTCCCAGGTGTGAATACCTTCCCCAAGGCTGTTCCCACAACCTCATTGTGAACAACACCTCTCACAAGAGAGCCAAACACAGAATGGCCACATTGACCAGTGACAGCATGTCCAAAGTGTCTGTTTATAGGGACATAGAGAAGCCCACATAGGGACATGACAGCCAGGTTGGATAGGAGACAGCAGGTAAGTGCAGTAATTCACTGGAGGGTATATGAAGTTGTCTTTCATATGAAAAGATCTGCTATTTGCTTTGATTCCTTTTTCTTCTGACACTCTTAACTGCAAATCAAAACTATTCCATGTTACAAATAACACATGCCATGGATTCAAATTTCTGACTCTGGTCTAAGGTGTACTTTGCATTTCACCCAAGAGTCTTCTCTTTTTGGTAAGTAACAAATGCCCTAAACAAAGAAAGATTTTTTTCACTTCATCTTTTAAATTCTGGGATTATATTTTTTAAAATCATGCCTTACTTCGGTGTAAGTTCCTCCTTCTTGTTTAAATTCTATACCAGGCAACATTCTAAAGTTGCAGGTACTAAACTCCACACTGCAATCTCATGCCTTATTTCCTTGGAGTGGGAAGAAAGGGTTTGGGGAGTTAATATTTGGGTTAACTGGCCCAGCAAAGGCAAGATGTGGGCTGGCTTTTTGGTTGGTATCAGGTGTCCAGTTTGTATACGCTGATTGCATTAGAAATTAGCAATTACTTTCAGTTTGGCAGAGCTTTCTTTCTTTGCTTATAAAGTTATAAACAGAAGCTGAAAGAGACATCTTGTATTCTACTGGTTTTGAACCCTGACAAAAATGTGGAAATAGAGATGCTTTGGTTTGTTGATTTTACTTCTGATGATTTTACAGTAAAATACAGAGAAAAGGAGTTTTATTGCATGCAGGAATTTCAACTCAGATATTACAAAACCAGGAAAATGCTTTGGAGGTGTTCTGAAGATTCAGTGTTTAGTCTTATTGTTTCTAGGAATCTCATTTTAACTATCCATGGTTTTTAAAAATATTATTTTGAGTAATACCATCATTTATGCTGCCTTTAATTCAGTCCAAATTGGGTTTCATAGAATCAAAAAATAAAATTAATCATTTCATAGAATCATAAAGTCCTTTAGGTTGCAAAAGACCAGCAAGATATCAGTTCCAACTGTTAACCCAGCACCACCAAGTCTACCACTAAGCTGTGTACCCAAGTGCCACATCCACACTTCTTTCAATATTTTCAGGGATGGTGATTCCACCACTTTCCTGGGCATCTAGGATCAGTTCCAATGCCTGATCACCCTTACAGTGAAGAACTTTTTCCTAATATCCAACCTGAACCTTTTCTGGTGTAACTTGAAGATCTTTTCTCTTGTCCTGCCACTTGTTACCTGGGAGAAGAGACCGACTCCCACTTGGCTACAACTTCCTCTCAGGAAGTTTCAGGAAGTGATAAGGTCTCTCCTGAGCCTCCTTTTCTCTAGGATAAAAAAAAAAAAAACAAACCCAAGCTCCTTTAGCCATTCATTCCTCATTGGACTAACACCTTCCATTTCTAACATTTCTTTGCTTAGTCTTTGTATGTAAGATATTTTCAGGAAGGGGAAGTCTCTTTGCATGTAAATACAGAGTTTGGGAGGAGAGATGAATGGCAAAAAGCTTCTTCTTTAGCATATCTAATGGACAAAATTCTGAGAAGCTAGTGTGTCCATTAAGCTTCCAAAGAACATCAATAAACGAACTCTCCTAAATAGTCACTTCTGAAAAATTGAGTGTATTTTTAATGGTATTTGGATAGCAAAAGGTTTCTAATCACATGAATACACATGCAAATCTGACCTGTGAGAGCGGTCTCACCTATATAACTATCTCTCAATGTAAACAATATGGATGCCTGAATTTCCTGCACAAATTAATTTGAAGGAAGTGATGACAACTATGGGGTATGGCAGAATCCATTCCAAAGTCACAGTGACAATGGAAGACAAGTGCCGTAAATGAAGTGCAGGAAAAACAAAATTCTGTTGACAAAAAAGGAATTCATCCAGGAGTTCTCTAGAGGTGCATTAGAAGTCAGACTGTGTTTCAGTGTTATCCCCAGTGTTATGTCTTTAACAAACTGGGAAAATGTGTTGGTTTTGCACAGCCTGGCTTTTGGTAGCAGGGGGCCACAGAGGTGCTTCTGGAAGCTTCCACCATATCCAGCAGATCCAATCTCTGATGGCTCTGAAGATAGACATGCCACTGGCCAAAGCTGATGTTAGAGTTGATGGTAACATCTTTGTGATGACATTTAAGAAGAAGAAGAAGAAGATCAAAACAAAGGGGGCACAGTGTTTTTCTTCTAGAAAAGAGGAGGAGGTGAGAACATGTGAGGGAAACAACATGGAGACACCAAGGTTAGTGCAGAAGGAGGGGCAGGAGGTGCTCCAGGCCCCAGAGCTGAGATTCCTCTGCAGGCCATGGTGAGATTGTGGTGATGCAGCTGTGCCCCTGCAGCCCGTGGGGATCCACGGGGGATGCAGAGATCCACCCACAGCCCATAGGGATCCATGAGGGATGCAGAGATACACCCACAGCCCGTGGGGATCCACAGGGGATGCAGAGATCCACCCACAGCCCCTGGGGATCCATGGGGGATGCAGAGATCCACCCACAGCCCGTGGGGGTCCATGGGGGATGCAGAGATCCATCCACAGCCCCTGGGGATCCACCCACACCCCATGAGGACCCACAGGGGATGCAGAAATCTACCCACAGCCCATGGAGATCCACCCACAGCCTATGGGGATCCACGGGGGGTGCAGAAATCCACCCACAGCCTGTGGGAGAGGTGCCCATGCCGGAGCGGGTGGATGCCTGGAGGAGGCCGTGATCCTGTGGGACACCCAGGGAGAGAGGGCCATTGTTTCCAGGCTGGAGCAGCCTGTCCCTGGAGCAGGGCAGCCCGTGGGAGGAGAGCCCCGCCGCAGCAGTTCGGGGGCTGTGTGCCCGTGGGAGGCACTCAGGCTGCAGCAGGGCCGGGTTGGCTGCTGCTGTGGCAGCGGAGCCACGCCGGGGAAGTTCAGCCAGAACTGTGTCCTGTGGGAGGGACCCACGGCCTCACAGGGGAAGGACTGCTCTCCTGGAGCCGGGGAAGAAAACCTCGGGTGACAAACTGACCAAAACACACACACCCTGTCTCCCTGCACTGTCAGTAGGAAGGAGGGAGGGGTTGGGGGGAAAAGGTGTTTTAAGGGCTTATTTTACTTTGCATTATCTTCTTCTGACATTTTTAGTAATAAATTCACTTTGTACTTCTAAGTTGAGCCAATTTTGCCCTTGGAGTTTTCTTCCAGTTTTCTGGAAGTCCTTATCTCATTCATGAACCCTTCGTTATTTTTCTTCCCTCTCCTCTGCCCAGCTGGGGCAGTGGGAAGTGACTTTTGCTTGGTGTTTGGCTGGTGTCAAACCACAACAGAAAGATAGAAAAAGAAGGGAAAAGAGCACAAAAAGGCATATGTACAACACATGAGACTGCTTCAGAAAGATTGACAGAGAGAATGTATTCATGATATGAGCTTCCCTCAGGTTTGCATTCTGTATCCAGTAAAAATGCAGCTTTGAATCCAAATCCACCGAGTCCCAGAGAACAGCTAGTCATCCAGCTCTAGGTACACTGTATTCTAGAAATGCAGGAACAGACCATTAAGAATAATGATGATACTGATAGGCAGAGTATGAGAATATTATTCCTCTCACTGGACCTGCAGATTTGTTCTGTGGGGTTTTTTTCCTTGAATTTCTTTCCTCAAAGTCCCAGTGGAGCCTTCATAACAAAATAACCATAATCCATTTTTTTTCCTGGTGTCATCGTCATGCAGTCATTTAACTTCTTAGAGAGGAAAATGGAGATTGAAAATATCAGTAAGAGCTTGGAAGTGGCTCGAGTATGTAGCATAAAATTTCACAACAACTTGTTGGACTACTAATTGAAAATTATTACCTTTCCCTTCCTTTCCAAGGACAATAAAAGCAGATGAGTGGGTTAGAGTCCCAAGGAAAATTGTGCTCCAGGGGCAACTAATGGGTCAAATGGGAAAAAGTTACTTATAAAAGTAACTTTCATATTTTTTCTCCACTGAGAACACTCCAAATCTTACTGCCTGCTATTATGGTATATAACATATTTCCATTAGAGTCCCTGAGTCACAGATGCTCAATGCATATTTTGCAGTCTTCAGCCCAAGATTGTCTTCAAAGAATACAGCTCTGAGCCAACAACCATAGGAACAGGGTTCCTCTTCTCCGCAATAAATCCTGTTCTAAAAAAATGCTCTGGTAAATAGGACACATTGGTAAGATTTAATAAATTTTTGTTCATTTCTCTGTCCTCCCTTTTGAAAGCATGTATTAACAGGCTAAATGAGTTTCTAAATTTCAATCTTTCCAAGAAGATGCATGGAAAACAAGGCTGACATGCCATAGGACATGTCAAAATTGCACTCCTCTCCTGGAAACCTGCAGGACACTGTGTATTCATCTATTCCCAGTGCTTATGCACTCTCTAAGCTGCTCTGGACCTGGACCTGGAAAGTATCAAGGCTTCCAAAGCCTTGAATCTTATGTGAATTCACTTATGTGGGTTGGTCTTCAGCTGTTTTTGAATAAACATAAATAATGTTTTGAATAAACTCTCCAGATTTCCAGGGAATAGCCACCACTTTTCTGCACTTAAGATCTGCCAAAAACGCCAACCAGTTCTTTACCATGGCTATGCACACTGAATGACAATTTTAACCTGTTAAACAAGTTAAACAAATTGTTGGAAAAAGTAGGCCCTCCTTAAAACCTGTTAGTGGGCTTAGTCATGCTGGAAGTACCTAGAGAGCTGAATGTCCAGGAGGTTGGAACAAAGAAGGAAGCAATAATACAGGGTCGAGTGAAACCTGCATTTTACTACATCACCAATGCCAACACAGCATGAGATCTTCAGCTCTGTCTTCCAGGAAGGAACAATAGCTACAGAATAGGTAACCTTGTTGAACCCAGTATCCAGGACAGGTAGGCAGAGTCAATCTGGCAATTTCTCAAAGTTGGCAACAGCTGTTTACAGCTTTTTTGTACAAAGAGCCAAGAAAACAACTGAAAAGGAGACACTGCAAGAACCATGAGCATTAGAAAGCAATTGGAATCAGAATGAAGGATGAACACACTCCTCAAGACAGAAAACAAAATCATCTGGCTTCAGAAAGTCAGCCTTCCAGAAATTTACCTGGAAGGAAAAAGGGAGTTTCAGGGAGCTAAAATTTCCTCAGAGAAATAGATCTCACGTATGTGTTTTGTGGCCAACTGGATACTAGGCAGAGTGAATAAGGAAAAGGAAAGACTAGATAATAATATCTTGGAGGACAAAGCAGCAGATATACCAGATCTCTCAGCAGTGAGGAGTTGGATCCATAAATTAAGGGATAGATAGATAGATAGATAGATAGATAGATAGATAGATAGATAGATAGATAGATAGATAGAATGCTAAGTTAGCATGGCTTGAAAGGAAGACCCATGACAGAATCTGCATGGGGCCAGAATGTTCTTAGCTCCACAAAGATGCGTCACCACTGGGGGTTGCCCTCAGCCTCAGAAATGGCTTATAAAAATAGTGAGATGGCATGATTGGAGGTGTTTGGAAAAGCAAAAGGTTTTAATTAAAGTGAAAATGATAAACTATACAAAACAAGTGAAATAAGCCATGCAAGGTGCAGGGATGTCCCTTACACCTGCTAAAACACCCCAAAAATGCGCAGAAGATCTTTGTGCACTCCTTTAAGTAGGCAACGATCAAGGTGGGATTCTTGGCATCCTGCCCAATAGAAATGGTAATAGGGCTTGAGGTACAGTTTAAAGGATCCAAGAGGTGTCTTTGTGCTGGCACGAGGCCAAATAAGGCATCAAAATCTCTGGGTTCTACCTTGTAAGTGAAACAAAGAATGAAACCCAAATCCTTCCTTAATACGGGAACACCTGAGAGTGCGGGGGTGCATTGCTACAGACCCACCTTCCAAACAAGGCAGAAGTTGTGATCAGTTTACAATAAGCAGTTTAATTGTCTCTAATCCTCCATATTTTTCATCAAAATATTTTCTTTTGTAGTGTTCTTGTAGTAAATCTCAAGATAAAAGCGTTGCTGTTTTCCAAACTGCAGAAAACAAGCCACAGATCCTGGAAGCTGCAGTTCAAGAATAAAAGTTAATTGCAACTGAAATATGTATCACAGACCTGTGAAAACACATAATTGAAAATATGGGTCATGAGGACAAACAGGTGATGGGGAAGGGTATTTATTAAGTGGAATCAGCCAGAGGAAAAAATACTTGTTCCAGATAATGGATAATGGTGTGGATTGGAGTCAACCTCGAAAATATAAGATGTCTAAAGTGGAATTGATGCTATATGTGTATATCATCATGATATATGATATATCATATAACATATGATGCCATAACTGATTTCAAAGATGCAGTTGTCAGGAAGTGAGAAGGAGTTCTCAAAACCATGGGGCATAGGATCCCAGGGAAGTAGGGCTGGGAGTGGGACTCTTTGAATGAGGCCAAAGAGCCACTCAGACTTGCTAAACAAATTGAAATTCCCATAGTTGAGATGGTTAATGGAGGAAACAGAGACAAGAAAACCCACTAACTGTCAAGACTGAAAGAATTGGGCTGTTAGGGAAGAGCAGTAACAAGAACAGCAGGCATATGGGCTGGAACAAGCAGTTAATTACACCAGCAAAGGGGAGGAAAAGACAAATCCTTAAACATATTGCTTTTTCTGTCTGATTTCTTCAGACATTGCTTGTTTCTTAAGGAAAGACCTTCCAGCACCTGTTCTGATTAAAGGCTATGGACTTCTTGTAACAAGAAAAAGTCTATTAGTATTAGACACTACTTCTCCACACAGGCAAATAATACTCTGTAAATGCCAAACACTGTATTAAATAGCCATGTTAAAAACCCTAGGCAAAGGAATATTCACACAGGAGAGATTGTGCAGATGCAGAGTGAAGCATGCATAAACTTTGTAACAACCTACACAAGCCCAGAAGCATTTCTGCCAATTATTGAAGTAATAATTTCCAAGAATACTGGCCAATATCCTTCCTTCATTTTCTTTTAGGGATATTTGATAAAACTCTCTGGCTTTGTGTTGTGTCACAAACTGAGATTTTTTTCCTTTGATTGTTTCCAGTAATTTCCCCTTTCTCCAATCTTCTATGACTCCTGTGAAGGCCATGATGACAATTCTACTTTTTTTCTCAGCAGAAGGCAAGTCTGCCACATCATGGCACAGTGAGGATTGGTCTTCAAAAAGTCCATATGCCCTCTTCTGAAAACTACCTTAGCCCAAAAACATGATCTTAATGAACTTTGGGCTCTTATTGCATGACCCCACATGCAATGGACTGCCACACACTTGACCACAGTCTCTGTGTTTGTCTCTGACAATGCTCATCCCAGCACCCTGGAGTCAGCACTCAGGAGTGTCTCACCCAGGTGCCTGGCCAGGGCACAAAGCTGTGACATTCCTCTCCTGAAAGCCTTCCCTGGGTAGCTAAGACATATCAGCACCAGTCTTTCCACAGAAAAGGAAATTGTAATTGCAGTTTGCAGTTTTCTGATCGCAGATGAAGTGCGTGGGTACCTTCCACTTTATTCCCAGGTTTTTCACTCACTCAGGTAATACTACAGAAATAGCACTGGTACCCAGACAATGGGAGATCAATGCATCTTCTCCTACTGCTGTATGTCTTGTGAAAGCCTTTTAGACAGCAATTGAAGTGGGTTTAGATGGGGCACAATGCAGTGTTTTTGCAATGTGTTGCACGGTTGAGGAACAGCAAAAGATCAGGGGACATTCTATTAAAAATTCTGTCAGGTGATGGATATACTTAGATTGCACAAAACAAAGATCCAACAAGAAAAAAAAAAAAAAGCAGGGCTGCTAAAGGCTTCCTTAAGGAGTGTGACTTAGAGTGGTAACACTTTTCTTTTGTGGTTTAAGCAGCACAAATTGTGATCCAGGTGCAGTCTAATCCTTGCTCAAGTGGAGAGTAAGCACAGTTAAGCAGCAGCTGCCCATTTATCTTTGAAAGGATACCTCTCAGCTGACTGAACAATAACAGTGCTAAAGGATTTTTTTTTACTTTGCATGTTTAGACCATGAATTGTGCTCAATATCAACTCAGTGATTGCCTGACTTTAGAGAATGATTCAGCTCCAAATGGCAGACTCCTGATGGGCCTCTGCAGAAATCAAAGCTACCCAATTCATGATTAATCACGAGTCCTTCATTTCTTATTTCCCACTCCTTTGTTTGGTTTAGTTTTTGGTTTGGTTTTAAATAATGAAAAGGTCAGTAGATTTCTGTTTCTTGTCTTTCCCTACTCTGCCCTCATCAAGTATGACCCCAGGTTATCTCTTTTTGGTAGCATCTGCCTCTTCATCTCACCAAATGTAACTTAGCAAGATTATCATGGATATGCAAAGAGGTAGACATCTCAGAAATCACAGGGCACATTTCTCTTTTAAGTTAGTTTCTCTTTTTAAAGTACCGGGAACTGACACTAGTTGAGAGTTTCATCTTACAAAAGGAATGCTTTTACATTATAGATATGTGCATTGAAGTTGCCAGCCTGGCCTCCCTCTATGGTCAATGAAGAGAAAGAGGTATCTCTGTAGCATGATTCATCTCTGTCCAAAGAAGAATGAATCCAGTCTGTAAGCTCCTGTTCCTTCCCACTAACCAGTAAGGGACCCTGGGATTACTCACTCCTACGTCATTCTGGTTTTGTCTGTCTCCAGCAGCAAGATGACTCTAAGCCCAAATATTCACTCAAATTGTTCAGATAGACAGAATAGTCCAGACACATGGACAAGCAATCCCACTGCTTTCTCTGCACCAGTCTTGCCTACTATCTGCACCATGCACAAGATGTGCTCTGGACCCAGCCCTTTTCCAAGGCAAGGAGTGGAAGTGCCTGGACCCATCCAGTGATGTTAGCTGGGCCCAGACTCTCACCTTTGCTGACCACGTGGGCCAGTTTTGGCAGGACTGAGCACGCCACAGCACATTCCCACAGAATATAAACAGAAATCATTTCCTGAGCCCCCTCTACAGTGTGCCATTAATAAGCCTGTGCAATTACATTGCCCACAGCACTTTTACCAAGCAGTGTCCATTGAAACAGCTCTATTATTCAGCATGCACCATACTAACCTCTGGAGAACAGCACTTGAAACAAACTCCTGTTTCTCCAACCAAAAGAGGGAGTATTTATTAATTTTGCCCTCATGCTGCTTTAATTCCTCAAGAGATAGATTAAATCAAATTGGAACAATACATAGGTGATTTGAGACAAAAAAAAGGAAGGATTGTTACATGTGATGTTGTCTTTTGAAGTATTTAATGCCTGATTAGCTGAGAGCTCTTCTAAACAACAGCCTGAATAGCAGCTGAATCACTTCAGGAAGCCCTGACTCAGGTTGTAAGTGGTGCACACATGAGAAAACTCAACCCTATGTGACATCGAAGGGTGTGGCTTGGAGCATCTGTCATTTTCTTTTCCTTCCCCCATAAAAATCTGCCAGGCAGTTTCATCTGCAGTGCAAAGGGCACATAGATCAGCACACTCAGCTGGTGTTGAGTGGGAGAGAAGGTGCCTGCCCATCATTATGATAGGAAGTTATGCCAACTGGCACTCATCCATCACACTAACATTTCATACATAAGGAGAGACTGTTTGTCAGCAGGATGGAATGTAAAACAGGACAGTCGTCTTGTGATTGAAGGAGTGCCAGAAAATAATAATATTTTTTTAAAAAGGGAACCCTCTTACAGTTATATTTTGATCATCTAAGTGCAGAACTGAGAGGTCAGCTGGCATGATGTCAGGATGAACTTGTAGAAAACACAGGAGGGGTTGTGTCTGTACATATTCTATGTAGATAGTTTTAAAAAAATGGTCATCCTTGATAATGTGTACTTTTCTATCAAGGTAATTTTGTGCAAGTGCCAAAGACTCCTCAACAAGCCAGTTGGTTCAGAAAATTCCTCCTGAGCGCAACTGGTTCCTCTGCTTAAGTATGGACTTCATTGCCATATAATGGACAGAATGACCACCAGAACTGCTAAATGCTTCTAGAAAGAGACACTGAAGAACAAAATAGTATTTCCAAGGTTGCAATGTGTTAGAAGAGCTGGGGGGTGAGATTTGCTGATTATCTGCCCCCAGACAGATCCATTAATCCTCTACTTCAATAACTATTGAGCACACTCTAAATTTACAGTAGAACAAATTACTTTTGGGAGGAATATTGACTTCAGGGGAGAGAGAAGTAGGGTGAAAGAAAAGAAAATAAACCTTGTGCAATATTAGGGGGCTTGTATTCTGCAAGCATTAGTAAATAAACAGAAACACTGTGTTTTTTTAAAGAAACTGGTGGGATGAGGTTTAAGAAAAATAACTATTCTGCAAAGAGAAGTTCCTTCACTATACATGGCAATCAAAAGTTGTCAACACAGTCCCTGTCAAATAAAAATTGTATTTCACATGTAGAATAGCAGGGCACTCTAAAACTTGCAGAAGCTGTAAATTTTCTACCCACGAACTTCCCATAAATTTCTTCTCATCAATTTCAATATGTATAAACTGCATTTCTTTCCCTGCATCTGGGTACTCACTAGTGTGTTTGCCTGCTTGCTGGCTGCTTATGACTGAAGCCAGGCTGCAAGATGTGCAGGATAGTAGGGCTCTCTTTCATAGCTGTTGTAAACACTGAGTCCTTTCCTCTTTTTCCTTCCTCATCTCATAGTTTATCTTTATTTGTCTTCCTTTAGTGACAAACTGCTGCAGTTGTTCCCCTTGTTAGGGAGCAGGAGGGATGCCAGGGGGATTTTCAGGATAGCTGTGCTCCCCAAGCAGGGGGTGCAGAATGGAGTGCTGCCCTTCCCCAATGCATCACACCCTCACTTATGGATTTGTTCTTATTAACAGGTAGGAAAGCTACCCTGTGACAGATGTCATGCACAGCCCTGGATAAAGGGTTTCAAGGTTGGTGCATTTTTCTTGCAATACATCAAGAAGGGAGGGGAAAACCTGCCTGTAGACCCAGCAAATGCCCTGCCAGCACACAAATGAGAAACATAAGTCTGCACCTGCTGTGCATGGGTTCAGGTGGCTTTCTAGAAAAGACCCAAAAGCTCAAACACCTCTGGAATTAGTAGTGGTTTTGTGAAAAAAAAATTTCCTCTGATTTCACATCTGTAAGTGAGAATAATTGTGCTATCTCATCAGCACCTTAAGAATGATGTGGCAGCATCACATTGCACAGCACACACTTGGCCATGTCAAATGATGCATTTATATATGTGCTTGTAGCTGACCTCTCACTTTAAGATAATTCAGGGATGAAGGATTTCCTTTTGTTTTGTTTCTCAGTTAATTCAATGAGAGGCATTAACCCAACAATGTAGTAGCCCCTCACTCAGGGAATGGGATTCAGGAGTGTGTATATAAACATCTCCTTCTTCCCTCCTGCAACACATCATGCAGGACACCTGTCCTTACTGTGTGTGACCAGTTAAAACTCAATATTCTTTCTTCTACCAAAAGCAGGAAACCTAACACTCATTTCTTCTATATTTTACAAGACTTTTTTTAACACTTCCTTGAATTTCTAATATTAAAACTATCATGTGTTCATTTGACACAGGGATAATTTATAGTGATAGACATAAGCTGATTCTGCTGTCATAACGGGGGAAGAAAAGAAAGCAATTAACCAGAGCATTTGGAGATATGAAGTAAACAGAAATCCATTCTCTTCCCTTCCTCCTCTACTACACCCACACACCAACACATGGTTCTCTAATCTGCTCTTTTGCATGAGACAAGGTTTCAGATAAGCTCTAAGACCAATTACTTTTTATTTAAAATAGGAAACAACTAACTGAGAAATTGGATTTTAGGTTAACAATATGTGCAAGCCTGGTCATTTGTTCCAGAAGCAACTTCAAAACACTGTGAGTGATATAATGTGTAACCTGAAGAATAAAAGAGCACATTGCAATTTAGGCTACTTTTTGACCTTGTGTCCTTCCTGGAACTAGGAGTCCTTTCTAATTTTCTGTTAACAAGCTACCTCAGTTGTTCATCCTCTTCTCTGAGATGTCCTGATACTTTTGCCAACAGGAATTAATTCCTGTGCCTAAAAGGATACAATACTCTGTGGCCAAATAGGGAAAAGGAAGGTGCTGAGACAAATATGAAAAAAGGATATCAGTTTTCAAGCTCAACAAAACTAGCAAGAGAAATTGATTTAATAGCTGTAGAAGGTTTTTTAATTCCCTCCAGGTTTCCACCTAACACTACTTGCCACCATCACAGAAGCAGAGCCAAGGTGTAGAGATCCAGCACTCTCAGCTGGTTTGTGTGTGTTTGTCAGGGAAAGGCCTTTGGACAGCTTCACTGCATTTGCAGAACTGCCCTACCATGTAGAATCAGACAAAGATTACAGTTGAAAAAGACCCCCAAGACCATTGTGTCCAACCTTTTACCCATCAACATGTCAAGCAGACCATAGCAGTAAGTGTTCAGTTGTTGAAAGAAATTTTTCCTGATATCCAACTTCAAACTCCCCTGCAGCAGCCTGAATCTGTATCCTCTTGTCCTGTCACTGTCTACCTGGGAGAAAAGGCTAACCCCCACCTGGCTACAACTTCCTTTCAGAGAGTTGTGGAGAGTGATGAGGTGTCCCCTGAGTCTCCTCTTTTCCAGGCTGAACACCCCCAGCTCCTTCAGCTGCTCTTCATAGGACAGACATGCTCCAGACCCTTCACCAGATCTGCTGTCCTTCTCTGGACTCGCTCCAGCCCCTCAATGTCCTTCTTGAATTGAGAAGCTCAAAACTGAACGCAGCTCTCAAGGTGTGACCTCACAGTGCCCAGCACAGGGAATCAATCCCTGCCCTGCTCCTGCTGGCTGCACTATTGCTGACACAGGCCAGGATGCCACTGGCCTTCTTGGCCACCTGGGCACAGCTGGCTCATGTTCAGCTGGCTCCAGCTCCTTTTCCCCAGGGCAGCTTTCCAGCCACTCTTCCTCCAGCCTGTAGCACTGCATGGCATTGTTGGGAACCAAGTGTAGGACTCAATGCTTCACCTTATTGAACCTCACAGAGTTGGCCAAGGCCCATCAATCCAGCCTGTCCAGATCTCTCTGTGGATCCTTCCCACCCTCTAGCAGATGCCAGCTTGGTGTTTGTGAACTTACTAAGCATGCATTTAATCCCCTCATCCAGATCATTGATAAGATATTAAACAGGAACACCACAGGTGCAGTCTGGCAGCAGCAGGATATTCCCTCTGGTTCCCTGCCCTGCTCATAGCAGTGAGTTTGATCACACATATATGACTGGATTCTAAGGGATAAAGTATGCTCAGCAAAGGAGACAGACTCTAAAGTAGTTAGAAATCTGCAAGGTATACTCTTTAAGACGTGGTAATGCCATATCAGCTCCTGGCCAAGGGGGAGGGTTGAGGTTTTTTCCAAGCAGCAAGTGTTCTTAAGCTGGCAAAATTAATGGCTTTAAACCCCTCTTCTGCAAAATCTTGTCAATAAATACCGTCTTGTCAGAGCAGAGAATTGTTTACACAATAAATCCATACTTATTATCAAAACTTTTAATTTAAGTTTCATTGTTACATTTTCATTAACAGCCTGGGATTGGGTAGTATTTTTTCTGGTAAAATGAGAGAACTGAGATGACATGCTTGATAAATGGGAGAACTGAGATCCCATGCTTGGTAAATAAACAATTTGGAATACTGCATAATTCAAGTCAAACCAAATCAATGGTGATTGAAATGAAGTTTTCACTTTATCATTTCTATCATACACAGTGTTAAAGAGAGCTTTTTCTTGATTAAATACCACCATGTTAAGTCAGAGTTTTTGGAAG
The DNA here is from genome assembly GCA_017589585.1 of Phylloscopus whistleri. Taxonomy (NCBI): domain Eukaryota; kingdom Metazoa; phylum Chordata; class Aves; order Passeriformes; family Phylloscopidae; genus Phylloscopus; species Phylloscopus whistleri. The sequence continues at coordinate 2,560,467 of JADMLD010000552.1, read as the reverse complement.
ATCTGAATAGAGCTAATGAATATTGAATATGACAAAAAGCATAGGATGGGTCACTCCAAAACTTCCCACAATTTTTAGCCAATTTAGTTGTGTCACTACAGCCACAACACAAACACAAGAGGACACATCCATTTAGGCAGCAGCTCAACAGTTAAAAGCCCAGGTCTGGGTTAGGATGTGTTCAGTGGTTTCTTCTGGCCATGGCATCCTGCCATGCATGTGTCCTCTCTGCTCACCCCCAAATTCCTTCCTCTGACTGAGGCATCCTGACATGGCAGCAGCACAGGAGCTGTTCACAGTACTTCTGCAGACATGGTTTTCCTTCATGCACATGAACTTTTATGAACTCTTTGAACTCTTATTTTAAATGGTTTAAGTGCTTTGCCTCAAACAACCATCCCCGTTTGGCCTCCCTGACACTGAAAATGTCTCCTTACATCCAAATTGTACAAGTGTATCCTTTGGGACATTTTACTTATTTACCCTAAAGACTACTTCTGTTGTCCTGATATTTGCTCATACAGGAGCTTTAGAGGTGGCAATCTCAGCCCAGCCTTTGTAGTGCTATGCTGAACAGGAGCAAAAGTATTTCATTTTTCTTCTGAAAAGGTGCACTCATGATCATTCAGATATCCCCTTTGTACCTATGTCTCTGTTTGAGTCTAGAATTTTTAATATCAGAGAATGAGGTCCATGGCAGGTTTATGTTGTAGCTCATATGTCCTACATACTATTTGACAGTATCCTCTTTAACATAACATGGAGATTCAGTTATTCTGTTAGCTAAAACACCCATTTCTTCCTCCTCCCTTGTTTATTCCCAGCTAAGCAAACCCTACATGAAACATTTATCACTCATCCTGAAACTCTCCCTTTGTAAGAAAACTTGATTTCAACTGAATTTTCAAAGCTAAACTAAACCCATTCAGCCATGGCAATTGACCTCCATCAAATTTTCTTATTAGGTTGAGGATAAATCTTGAAAAATCAAATGTGCCAAAAGTTTTCCCTCTTCCAATCTTCCCTCACCACTGTTGAAGTTTGAATGATTCTCATTTTTTGTCTCTGAGTCAATGCTGTAAAGACAAATTTGAATCTGAAACTAAAATCAAAACCAGAGGAAGGCAACTAGATGAAGAAAAATAAAGTGTATGCATCTAATAGGTAGCATCATTTCAGATAACTGCTGTACTATTAATTCAGTGGAATTCTGGAAGTAGGAAAAAATTAAGAAGAGAAATGGCAGAAAGAAAATTAAGATGACAAAATTATGTCAGGATATGTCTTTTAAAGTAGCATCATGTAAAAGGATAATTGACTGTATCCAAGAAGAATAAAAAGGAGTAGTAAACCAAGAGCTAACTAAAAGGCATTCTGCACTTCTGGGATGGAGGATCAATCATGTGAATCCACAGTGGAGAACAGATTGGGCAGCCAGATGAGTCACATAGCTGTGCCTGGGCTGGCTTCAAACACAAATTCTTCTGCAGGTGCTGCCATCTGGATATAAACCTTTCTCTGTTCTCCAGTGAGAGGTTTTCACAGTTTTCTTCTGCTCTGCCAAAAGAATGGGCTTCAGCAAATTAAACATCAGATTTCTCCTGAGGTACCAAGTGCTAACAAATCCTTACAGGTAGGAAAACCTTTCTGAGCTGAAGAAACTGGGAGTAATTGAACTTCATCACACTTTCCACCTTGAAGTCAGTCCTATCCTGAAGGCCTCCAGACACAGGAACTGCCAGGTTTGAAGTGGAGCTGTAATGCCTCAGGTGCATGATCATCTGTTATTTCATGACAGCCAAGTGACAACAGCCAGCAGAAATTCTCCACCCATCCATTGTTAGCCTGTCTCAAAAGTGAAATGCTCCTTAAACCTTCTTTTACCTTCAAAGTGTTTCACTTGGAACTTACACTACATAGATCAAAGTTATCAACAGTATTTGCTGTTTCAAGATCTTTTTATTGAGTATGAACTTCAATAAATGATTGTCTCAGAGAAGTCTCCTTCATGCTGGGTTTTTGGGAAGGTTCTGGCTATGCAGCTCATGATCTTACTCCTGTCACCATGAGAGATAAAATAACTCTTCACTCTGTTAGCCAATCTCATGAAGTTCAAGAAGGTCAAATGCAGAGTTCTTCACCTGCATCGGAGCGATCACCAGTACCAGGAAAGAGTGGAGGATGAATCCTAGAAGGAGGATTTGGGCATACTGGTGGATGAAAAACTGGACATGACCTGCAATGTGCACTCACAGCCCAGAAAGACAATTCTATCCTGGGCTGCATCAAAAGCAGCACAACCAGCAGGATGTGAGAGGGGATTCTCCCTCTCTGCTCTGGTGAGACCCCACCTGGAGTGCTGCATCCAGCTCTGGGGTCCCCAGTGCAGACATGGACCTGTTAGAGCAGGTCCAGAGGAGGGTCACAAGAGGAACACTTTTCCTAAGGGGACAGGCTGAGAGAGCTGAGGTTGTTCAGATGGCAGAAGGGAAGGCTCCAGGAAGACCTTAGAGCAGCCTTACACTATTTTAAGATCCTTTCCAACCCAAACCATTCTGTGACTTGATGATTCTGTAGGTTTATGAAAAAAGAAGAAGGTGAGGGAAGAATGATTAATTAGCTCTTCAGAGATTTAAATTTTCAAAGTTATACAAGGTCTAACAATTACGAGCAAAAAAAATTGTGGTTGTTTCATGATACAAGAAAAGAGCATGTAGTAAGTTGCATAAAGAAATACTTTCTTGTAGCAACTGATTTCCCAGAAGTTGTCTTTCCTAGACAACTTTTCTAGTCTTTCCTAGAAGGTTTCGGATTGAAAATCACTTGAAAGTTACCTGCTGCATATGGACTGTGCTGGGGAGCAAAAGCACTGTCTTTAGGCTGCTGACCTTGGAGAACTATAGATAACATCGTTAACGACATTGGAGAGGAAAAGATAATGACAACATGATTTTGTTCTGTAAAAGAAATAAAAACGTGCTTACTAAATGGGTGACCAGAATGGATGATGTGCAAATAGGAGGACCTGTTCTGGTCTGGTACTTTGTTGTTTATCTTCTTTGGTTTTAAATTAACAAAATTTTTAATGGCGTATCACTTCCCTATGCAAAAATCTGAGCTCCAATTTTTGACAAATACTGTGTTGAAAATCAGATGTGTATTTAGATTATGACTAGATCATAATGAAGTAAGGAAAATTTATTTTAAAAAAACCAAACGCCAATAACTTCTAGAGGTTGTTTACACAGGAAAAGAATTTTCAGAGAATTCACAGAAGATTTAACCTCCTTTCCACTACTAAATTCTATTTAAAACTATAAAGGATATTGTTTATGTTTCTAATTATCACTCACTGGAGGAAGGCAATCCATTCCTCAGGGAGCAGTTTTTCTTTTGGCTCCTTTGCCTTTGCTGTGCACAGATATCAAAAATGGAAACATCAGAAATAGGGACAGCATGAAACAAAAGCAACAAGAACAGGCATAACATAAAACTGTCAAGGTCTAGTAAAAGGAAGCTGTTACTTTTTGTTCCAGTTTAAGCTCCCCACCCAAAGGATCCTGTATCTTCTTGTGGGGAGCTCAAAATAGAGTACCAATTTTTCTTTTAACTCCACTTTTTTTACCTCATATCTGTTAGATGTGAAATGTGAAAAAATACGAAATAAATGGTAGCAGATCTAAAATGATGCTTTCTCTTTTTTCCTTAACAAAAGATTGAGAGATATAAAATATAAGGAATCAAAAGTATATTGAGTTGGAAAATTACAAAAGCAACAAAGGTCACAACAAAGAATTTGTTATCTTCATATTTAACAATATGAATCAGTAACAATATGAAGTGACTGACATTAAAAGAATAGAGTTGGGATCCCCTGTAGGTATGATACAGATGCCCCAGACACTTACCTGATAACCAGATGAGCTTCTGATGATCTTTGCTTCTTTCTCACCAGTGAAATCTACTGCTGAGCATATATTAAATACTGCTTTTCCCAATGCACTTTTATGTATCCCCCAAGTGAACCATCAGTAAAAAAATGTAAGTTGTATTCCTGAGTGGATGTATATGTACTTCCTCCAGAAAACAGAGTTTACTCCTAGCACTCATGTGAGTTGTACTGTCCTGTCTGCACAGAGGGAAGCACAGAGTGTCCCAGTGCCAAACAGCACTCAGGTCCCTTTCCCTGTCTTTCCTCCTATTCCCACCTCAATGAAGCAGCATTAAGGCAAGTCATTAAAAGAAAGTGAAGGAATTTACTGTCTGAAGGAATGCATCTCTACATTCTTAACTAGAAATCCAGGACTTAGATTCTCACTGGCCACTTTTAAAATATATAAATTAAAGAGCAGGGGGAAATGTGGCATTTTAGGCTTCTTAACATAGAAGCTAACTTATTGTGAAGCAAGAACATATCTTTGGGTTGTTTCAATCTGAGCTGGCTCTCTCTCAGCAAGGTAATGTGGCAGTTTTGCCATTAATCTAAAAAGAAAAGGCTTCCTGGCAGAGTGGTAAAAGTTTGGGGTTTTTTGATGTCATTTTCCTGATGACACGCTTGTACTCCTGATCATGATTTGTGAAAATCCCTGGTGTTTTTGCTTGAGATATGGAGAACATACCAGAATGCTCACACCTTGGCCATGAGCAGGGGCCAGACTCCTCAGTGGTGCTCAGCAGCAGGGAGAGGAACAGTGGCCATAAAGTAAAACATAAGAAGTTCAATCTCAATGTGAGGAAGAACTTCTTTACACTGAGGGTGGCAGAGCACTGGAACAGGCTGCCCAGGGAGGGCATGGAGTCTGTCTGGAGACATTCAAAGCCCACCTGACCATATTCCTGTGTCACCTGCTCCAGGTGACCCTGCCTGGCAGAGGGTTGCACTAAATGATCTGCTAGGTCCCTTCCAACACTCACAGTTCTGTAATTCTGTGATTCTGGAATCTCAGCACGAGGCATCACACATGGCTGTTCTCAATTCCAATGCATTCAGTTCTCAGGCACAGCCAAGTAGCAGCAGCAAAATTGAGGGGATGCCCAGAGCACACCTGCTGTGTGTGAATGCAGACCTGTGCAATTAAACAATCAAGGCACAATATCTTTTTTTCAGCCATAGTTAAGTAATAGCATATGACAAGCAATAGGTCATACTCCTCAGTTCTGAGATTGTTCTGGATGTGTAACACAGCATTAACAAGTATTTAGCTTGGGATTTATTCTGGGAGCACTGACATACACAACCTGTGCTATATAAGCATATTCACAAGTGAAAGTAGCACCATAATTTAATCTTCTCTTTCAACTGGAGAGCATGTGTTGCCTTTGTTTGTTATCTAGATCTTTCAGATCAACCAGTGAGAATCATCAGTCATCTAAGATTGCTCGATTTACTCTCACATATTCACTACAGGGCTTTTGGTGTCGTTTATTGCCACAACAATACTATACTGTGATCTCACTGGGGGCTTCTCTGCAAGTCTTTGCATCTTTTTTTATTCATGAGGGTCTGTCTTTGGCTTGTTCTCCCTTCTTACACTCTCTCTGGGTAATCTCACCCTTCACTTCACATGCAAGCAGATTTGCAGACCTGCTCCATGCTTGCCCACCACTGCAAGCAAAAAGCTGCTGTGGCTGTCCTGCCATCAGGCACAGGCAATGTTACTTTAGCTGATTTTAATTACTGGTGGCTGTAGAAAATACTCCGGAATTCTGGGAACCAAGATCACTGAAATTAAAGTAAATTGAAAGATAAACACAAATAAATGTTGCAATTAAGAATTCTGATTTCAAAAGGATTTTTTTTTTGAGAGAGAGAGTGAGAGAGAGAAATTAAGGACTCTAAATGAATACACAGCTAATGAGAATGAAGTTATGAAAATTACAACAAATTTGGAGCAAAAACTCATAAATGCAAATATGGCAGGGCTGAATATTTCCCCCCTAAAATGCATAACAGAAGAGGAAAACAAGGACAGAAAATCTTCTGTTTTCCTATTTTCCTGTTTTCCACTAAATCTATGAAATGAGAAATGGTATGATAAAGAATAGCAAAAAAATAAACTAATTCAAGAGACAGAGAAGGATAGTAACAGTGAAAAACAGATTAATTGCTTGGGCAACAGTGGCAAATATTTCAGCTTTGGTAGCATGAACAGCTTCAGGGCAAATCTTGAACTTTTGAAACAAAGCCAGTGAAGCAAAAAGAAAACAGGATAAAATGTACTATGAGCTATCAAATATGGCTCATGGCACCTAATATCTCTCTTCAGTAAAAAGCTGATTTTCAAAACCTAAAAATATTTCTAAACTCTAGGATGGATTTTACCTATCTGGGTTTTTGTGGAATAGGTGACAAACTGTCCTGTATCATAATTTATTGTTGAAGCTGGAGAAGAAAATATAAACAGAAGAACTAGAAAATCATCAATATGATTTTTTTTGTTTCTTTTTTTTTCTGTCTTTGTTTACTTTGTTGTTGTCATCATTATTATTTCAGAGAAGAAATTCTGTCTAATACTGAAAAAGTAAATGCTGCCATGCTGGTAGTTTCCCAGGGAAGGCTTCTAAGATATGGATGAAAACTTGAAGTTTCTCTTACCTTGTATTTTCACAACAGACCTGACACATGCATGGGATATTTTTCATTGAGGTTTACTAGAAATGGGTGTTTGGGGTCATCATTAGTTCAAAGAAGGTTTGGAACATCATACAGGATGAATGGGATGACTTTGAAAGCTGGAGTTACAGGCATGGGTTGAATTATACCTCTGCCAAACACAAGTTGGCAGGTTTTGGAAGTCTGACTAGAACTGCTGTTAGGAAGTCATCACTGGAAAAAGGTTCAAAAAATACCAGAATGTATCCTATCAATCACAGAGTGGTTATAAGTCATCAATGCCATGAAAGCTGAGGGGGGAAAAAATCAAATAAGATCTCAAAAAAAAGTCAAGGCAAATCAATGCAATCTCAAATCAATGTCATGTTTTCTAGAAGAGACATTCTGAGGTAAAGAAACTTGTGCAGTATAAAAGGAAGCTTGGCTCCTAATGAAATGCTATAACATGGTTATTACTGGTAGCCAAGGGCTCATCTTAAATCAAAAGGCTCATAACCCCAAGAGATGCCAAAGATAAAATGTAGAAAAATTAAACCCTTTTCTTCTCCATCCTCAGTACTCTCCTACTTCTGACAGTATTTTTTAGCCTCTTAAAAGTTGAGCTTGAAGCAAGATTTTGAAGTTCTCATTACACGGAAGTGTCACTTGAAGTATTGCACAAAATTGCATACCTTGTGCAATCACCAGAAATGTGTCAAAAGAACTTCTCAGTGATCACGTCACTCACTGATTCCTCTGCAGCACCTAGGCCAGCTTTAGACAAGCTAGCTACTGGGAAAGAGGGAAACCCTGGGAGGGCTGCCAAAGGCAGGAGAAATACGATGCTACGACTGCTCTGGTAGCTGCCTCACATCAGATTGCCCACTGCAGCAGCAGTGGCCTCCAGTCCCTGAAAATGGTAGCTGGCAGAACATGTGGGGGTGTCTGCAAATCCCTGAGCTTCCATTCTGCTTTATGTGTAAGATAGATGCAAAGTAGATACTAAGAGCTCCCTTGTTTTCTGTCATTGCAGAGAGGAGTATTTTTGCTGAGGAAACAAATAGCCAGAATGCATTGTTTAATTGACACGCAGTAAACACTTAGATTTGTTTCTAAGTGACTAATGAGATACATAATTTGTTTTATGTTTCCATAAAAAGCTGTAGAGGGTCGACCCTGGCTGGATTTCAGGCACCCACCACAACCTCTCTCTAACTCCTCTCTGCAGATGGAGAGTGGAAAGAAAATATAACAAAGCTAACAATGAGTTAAAGACTGGGAGAGATCACTCACCAAAAACCATCATGGGCAAACCAGACCAAATTAGAGATATTAATTGAATTTATTACTAACAAAATCAGAGCAGGATAATGAGAAGCAAAATAAGACCTTAAAAATACCTTCCCCTCACCCCTCCCTTCTTCCCAGCTTTACCTCTTCCCCTCCCAGGGGAACAGGGAGATGAGGAATGAGTATTGTGATCAGTTCATCACAGGTTGTTTCTCCTACTGCTCAGGGAGAGTTGTTCCCCTGCTCCAGCCTGGGGTCCCTCCCATGGGAGGCAGTTCTCCATGAACTTCTCCAATGTAACTCCACGAGCAACAGTTCTCCACAAACTGCTGCAAAGTGGATCACTCTTCCATGGATTGCAGTCCTTCAAGGGCAGGCTGCTCCAGTGTGGGTCCTCCATGGGATCACAAATCCTACAAGGAAACATTCCAGAGATGACTTCTGATTTCAGGTCCCTGCCAGGAGCCTGTCCAGCTCCTGTCCCACAGATTCACAACGTCCTCTCAGGCATCCACCTGCTCCAGCATGGTGCATCTCTGCATCCCCATGCCCTCCATGGGTTGCAGGTGGATCTCTGCATCCCCATGCCCTCCATGGGCTGCAGGTGGATCTCTGCATCCCTGTGATCTTCCATGGGCTGCAGGGGCACAGCTGCTTCACCATGGTCTTTGCCACAGGCTGCAGGGGAATCTCAGCTCCAGGATCTGGAGCACCTCCTGCCCTTCCTTCTCCACTGACCTTGGTATCTGCAGCATTGTTCCTCTCACATGTTCTCACTCCACTCTTCTCTGGCTGCAATTACATCTGCACAATAACTTTTTTTTTCCCCCTGTGATGGTTTAATCACGTTCTATATTTCATTTGACTGGAAGAATATAAAGCAAACCAGGCCCATCTTTAAATTACAAAGATAGTTTATTAATACACACAAAAACAACAAGAAAAGGAAAAAAAAAAAAAAACAACAACAACAACAAATGAAACTTCTAAAACATCTTTCTTTCTCTTTCTAAGTTTTTTACCTTTCTTCACCCAACATAAAAAGACATGACCTGAAACTTCAGCTAGTTTTACCATTTTAAAAATAACCTTTTATCAGTTCTTTTAGGAAAGGAGTCTCTCTGGGTTCTATATAGACATCCCATGCTCTCCATCTGCGAGCATTTTAAAGGAACTCCTGCAAACTGCGAAATCCTACCCATTAGCAGTTCTCTCAACACTGCACATAGGCCATATTTGCTTACTGGGGTACTGTTTAAGGATGCCTCCTCTAGTATGACACAAAGATTCTCTTCTTCTATTTCTAAAATCATCTCAAGACCCAAAAACAAATCTCCTCTTTCTTTAGGAGCAAAAAGCTTCATATCACTTTTAACTAGAACCTTACATCCCCCCAAAAGCATTTATATGTTACAGGAAAAAAACTAGTTCAGTCTTTATAGTTTACCAGAAATGTCCAGCCAAAATTAGGCCACTCCTTGTCCTTTTGCCTTAAAGTCCTTTTCACTCTCCTTTTACCGACTGTAGCTCCATGCTGTGTCTTTCTATTCGCTATATTTGTTCTTCTTCCGGAGAAAGATGATGTTTAGGAAAGTCCATCTGCCAGCAACAAAGGGTTAAACTTTTCGGGCTGCCGGGCTGCCCACGTGGCTCTGCGGCGGGAAACTGAGTCGTTTAGAAGCCGTGCGCTGGTTTCTTCGGCTTGAAAAGAAGAGCAAGGGCGAAGGGGCACTCCGTCCGAGCTCTCTCTCTCTCCATGCTGTCCGCCTCTCCGCGAGACAGCGGCTCCTAAAGCTCCGGCCCGGCCCGGCCCGGCTCCAGCAGCATCGGGGCCCGGCCCGGCCCGCCCGGCCCGCCGCAGCCGCCCCGGGGTGGGGGGGCACCGAGGCCGGCCGGCCCCGGGGCTCCCTGTCCTTAGTCTGCCACCCTAAAGACAAAGAGATCGCTCCTCCCCCCACCCAGCCTTTTTAAGCATTTTGCCAAAAGTCGCAGCTTGTCTTCTACTGGATAAATTACTTGTCAATCACACAAACTGACCCCGATTGGAACAAAATCAGGCTTTTCCTAGCCTATGACACCCCCATCTTAAATCTGTTGTCACAGAGGTGTTACCATCATTTCTAATCAGCTTGGCCAGCAACACATATATCTCAGGGCAGCCAGGGATTGTTTTATCAGACTTGGGGAAGCTTCTGGCAGCTTCTCACAAAAGGCAGCCCTGTAACACCCCTGCTACCAAAGCTTGGCCATGCAAACCCAATAGAGAAGCATAAAAGATATAATAACTTCAAGCAGATATTGAAAAATGGCCCTGCATGCCATGAAAGGCCAGTATGCCAGACAGCACAACTCTGCAGCTGCCAAAAGCGTTTTTCCACAGGGGAGAATGTAAGGATTGCACAAAAATGAAAAGGAAATAAGCCTTTAATAGAAGTAAAATTCAAACTGGATTTGTATCTGTGAGGAGAAAGCTAACAAATCTTTTTGAAATAGGAAGCACTTGAGGTAACAAAGGTTGGTAAGTGGAGATAATGTATACAGGAACAAGGGCATTTCTTTGTAAATCATATTTGTATAAGGCCATAGAAAAAGATGAAATGAAAGATTAAATGAAAGATTGCTGCTGTAAAAGGACAAAAAAAATAGTGAAAGGACAATAAAGACCATTTGAGACATATTGTGTTATAATCAAGTTCTCAGAAATCTATAGCAATGATCAAGCCAATTCTTTGAAATGCCACAAGGAGCTTTCCATGGTATGGTGGAAAAGTGTAAGTGAATGAGTATGGAGAAAACAAGCACAGTCTGAAAGGGAGTTTCCTCTATGCTCAGGAAAACCCTCTTCCAAAGCCTCTTGTCTTCTGTGCCAGTGCCCAGGCAGGGAGGCAGAAGCCTGGCGAGCTGAAGGCACCCTGAGGCAGGAGGAGCTGTCTCCCTGCTGTGCAGCCCAGAGCACAGATGCAACATGCAGAGGAACATCTGCCCCTGTGATAACAGAGAAGCTTTCCAAAACATTTAAAATGTTTGCCTCAACAGCCCTTCAGCTGCCTGCACCACAGTGTGGGTGGCTGTGTCCTGTGTTTTCACACCCCAAGGCATGTACTGTGGTGCTCTGGCAGCAGGAGATGCAGGCATGAGGAAGGGGCCCAGGAGCAGGGAACACAGGCAGTGATGGACTTTTTGCCAGTGGGACAGGAGCTGAGTCAGGCAGAGAGTGTGCTGAAAACAGAGGTGTCAGGTGGTAAGGGTAGAGGATTTTGGAGGAAGTGGTCTGACCTTCTGCCCCCTCCCAGTGTCAGAGAAGCCAGAGGGGTAGGGATGACACAGGAGGCCCATAGGATGCAGCCAAGGTTGGTTGGCAAAAGGACAATAGAGACAGATAGAAGGATGACTGGCACTGGAAGGGGAGATACAGAAAATAAAAACATATGAGACAAAGGAGTCAGCAGAAGCCAAGCTGTCCTGGCACAGCATTACCCTGAGTTTTCCCTTGTTCTCCCAGCAACTAAGGGCAATGTGACAGCACTCAGGCATGCAGGAGCCCTTCCACTGATGGTGGGTAAGTGTGACCTAGCTGGCATTCAGCTGGGAACAGCAGAGGCTTGTCCTCCAGAGAGAAGGAGACCCCTCAATTGCCTGCAGGTGGGTGTGGGAGGGACCATGCTGCCAGCCCAGGGTACCCAAAAGGAATGAGCAGAGACTGCTCCTGCATGCTGATGATGACCTCATGAGTAGGAAAGAGTGTCCTTATGTCATCAGTGGAGGAAACAAAGGTAAATGTGGCATATACTTGTGCAACATGGAGCAGTCTTTAGCTTAGCCTCTGCAAATGTAAGGCAAAGGTAAAAAACCAGCAGGGATGTAGAAAATTGTTCAAAACAGACAGAAAGGTCATTTGAGCCAGGTATGCTTAAGCAACAAAGATGATGTAGGACTGTTTACCAGGGAATTTCCAGTGAGTTCTTTTGTCTGAAATGAGCAGAATGACTGAGCATGTGTGAATCTCACCTGGCACACTTGGTAGGTCAGCTGGTTTATTCTGAAGATTGGACCTGCTGAACCAAAGCAGGGCATCTGCCCCACACTCCCACTCTGCTCAGACCAGCCCCATTCCACAGGAGAAAGTCCAGGAAGAAAATACTGCAAAATTTGAGCCACTTTTTCTAGCCCCAGCTGACAGATGTCAGCAAGGCTGAGATTTACATTTGAGAGGCAGCAAGCAGCAGATTTGTCTACCTCTGTCACTGCCTGGCAACCTGGACACAGTCTAAACTTATCACATCATCTGTCTCCAGACACCTGCACATAACAGCATGGATTTCACCTGAGGTGAGTTCATGTCTATGCCATGCATAGTGAAGATCTGTCATTTTTATTCAGCAGCTCTCACTGGAAACACTGGCCTGCATTTTGGTTGAAATGCCACCTGACAATATCAGACAGACCAAGTGTTGTCCAAGGACTGAACCAAAGTGTCAGAAGGTAGCTCACAGTAGCACTCCTTAACATTATTCCAGCAGAGGCCATCTGATTGACTTATTGATTCCCTGGAAATACCCTTTAGCAGGATCTACTGTGGAGATAATGAGAAAGAGCTTAGGCGTCTTCTGTAGGCTTTAGCACAGAAAACAAATAATCACATGAACAACAGAGCTAACAAAGCTCAGTCACCATTGCCATCTGTTCCATACAGTTGGATTTTTCTGGGTTGACGATACCTTTGCTCTGTAAAAACACTACTGCAGTCTCTGGCTTTAACCTGGGTGCTTATTTTCATGAAACTGTTCCCTAAAGTGGCTTGAAAGTTGCCTGTAGTTCAAAAGCTAACAGAATGGAACAGACACACAGACATATACACACAGAGGCCAAGGAAGCTTATTTTCCTTTGAGGACCAGGCTGAAGAATAAGCTGTAACACTCATTTCTGAGAGAGACAGGAAGAAAATCCATCAATAGAGAATTACAACTTGAATGTATCCACAGGTAGTACTGATCTCAGTACTTGATTATGTGTTAAGTTGCTAAAACAGCATCTAACTCAGTTATTTTCAGGTGCTTATTTTACTTGTTTATTTAACTTGAAGAAGTAAGTCATCATGATGGAGTAAATGTTCAGAATTAATTCTGTTCAAAGACTAGACGTCTTTCTCATGGCTAGCCAGTGCAGGACAGCCCACTTGAGCACTGAGAGTGGGTTTGCATTAAGCTCACAGCAGCACAGGAAGCCCATCCTGAAGTGTTGGGGAGCAGAGGATGTGTCATCTATCTGTTGCAGTTGGCACTCAATCTCTTTCAAGAGAAAGAAATAAATATCATGCCAATCTTACCTGTCAGATACTGAAGGACTGTCAAATCCAAATTTCTCAAATACTTTCATCATCACATGACAAGGATGTCACTTGTGACTGATGGTTCTGACATTTCAGACCTTGTTTGGGGTGGCATGATGCCTGTCTGCCTCCCAGAGAACATCCCAGGGAACAAGGGAAAAGCTGGCAAGAGCATTCCAGGCTAGGCAAGCCCACTCTCAAAGAAGACTTTTTGCTTTGATTTACTTTGTGTTCCCACCTTGGCCAGGTCCCAACATCAGAGCCAGAAGATGGCTAGGGGGACCCCAAAGGGAGAATATTTCCCTTGAGCATGGGAGCCCTGGCACTGGCAGCCTAGGAGATGCAGCCTCTGTTCCTCAGTGCTGCAGTGGGATCTGTGAGTGCTCAGAGCCTCTCCTCCCTGATCTGTAGGAGGCCTTTTGCAGGGGGAAGGTTGTCAGGGAAAGGGACAATTGGTGAACCTGAGGGAAGGGTCCAGATCTGGGAGCAATGAGGCTCAAAGCATGACTCTCCAGTTCTGGCACTTTGCAAAAGTGCCTTTCCTGAAGTGCTGGGAAGACAATCAGCAATCACAGGAACTGCCTTATCAGATCCTGTCCCTATGGCAGTGACCCCATGAAGCTCCCAGGATACTCTGCAACCAATCCCTACAGTGTCTTCTTTTCAAATATTTGGTTTAGAGACATTTTAACTCTCACTGCTTCTGCCCCTGAAGCTACAAGCCCAGATCTCCCCCTTTCCTGTGATGAAGCACCTTTGGACAGTTTCCTGAACACCTCTGGTTCTTTCTAGAGTTGTTTTTTGCACCATGTCTCACCTGATGCCACTACTCAAGCCAAGAAATGTCCCCAGGCTGCTTTCTGAGTCTCTGCTGTTTTCATATCATGCTGCAGCAGGTGCTTGGTGCTGAGTGCAGGGAGCAAAGCCCTGGTCTGCTGAGCAGTGCTGGCAGCCCTGCTCTCACCCAGACATGGAGAGAGAACAGGATGCTGGTGAATGCACATCACTGTAGTGGGCTCTTGATGGGTGCTGCTGTGGGGAGAGGGGCTAGCATGACACTGAGGGTTGAGATTAAGTGTGTGGTGGGGTTGAGTGGAAGTTGGACTTTTCCTCAGTCCAGGGAATCTATCCCTGCAATAAAGCTGCGTCTTGGCTTGGAGTCTAAAAACCACAAAAACACATCTTCCTGCAGGACAGGAGGAGCAAGGCATGTCTGTGATATTTGCAGATGGTTTTGGGAGAGCCTCAGTCCTGATGCCTTCAGCCAGGTTACTCTTAGAAAAATGAAAGATGAGCTTAGTGGAGCACATATCTACAGTCCCTCCTCCAGCCCACCCTGCCTCAGAAGATTTCTCATACCGGCCCAGGCAAGGGAGAGCATTGAACAAACAGGTGGAGATGAACAGATGAACAGATGAACAGATCAGACAGATGGAGATAGCATTGGTGTGCAGACCTATTGTTAGATTCTGTGCACGATTATCAGCCTGCCCTCCCATAAGCTAGTTTAGGAATGAGAGAGAGAGAACTCCTGTGGAGAAAGCAGAGAACTTGAGAGAGTTCACCAAAAGCCTTATAGACTCATGTTCCTGTCCCATCCCAGTTTTTTGCCTCCTTTACTCTTATTCTGCACACAAGCAGGAGTTTGGGTGGCAGAAGCCAAGTCAGCAGTAAGAGGTTAGTTAGTGCACAGATTAATGCTGGATGGTCTATCCTAACAGCTCCATTACATGTGACAGGGTGCTGTGCTTGCTGGCACAAACCAAAGCTCCCCTCATCTTGCTGGATTTTTCCTTATTGTGTTCTGCAAATAAGGCCTGCCTCATGTCTGTCTGTAAGTGCTCTCTGACACAAGGTAGGCAGAGTATCTTTACTCATGCATGGCTCCAAATGCCTTGTTTCATCCTGGTACAGAACATCCCACCTGGTTGTGACTCAGCATCTCAAAAGAATGTTATTTCCAGGATGGAAATGAACACAGTCAGCCACAATATCTTTTTTTTAAATTATTTCCTTTTCAACCTCTAACACTATGATTATCCTTGCATAAATTGAAAACATCCTTTTTTGCACTGACTTGCTTTTTTTCAGTTCTGATTTTGGGCTTGGGGTTTTTTATTGCTGGGGGTTTTATAGGGCTGTTAGTGCTCCTGTGAAAAAGAAAACCACCGACAACCAAACCATCAACCATACACTCAGTGAGACCTGTTGCAAACACTTCCAGTGTCAGATATGCTGGAAAATCCAAAGAGAATATAGTGTTGAAATAAGCTTCAGTAAGAAATGTTCTTAAACACTCTATTGAGAATTGCATTGAGTATTTTAGATTGATTTTTAACGTGGGGTTTTTTTCCAGATGATTGAGGAAAGACTCTGCCGAGACAGATAACAGCTTTAAATGCACATGCCTGTTTAACAAACAGTGGAGTGGCAAAGTTCATGAGCTGCACAAGGAGCCATCTCAAGCTCCCTAGAATCACAACTGAATCACAATGACCAGCACCCCACCCACAGAGCCCCCACCCTGTGAGCCACAAATGCACCTGCATGGGCTGTGTTGCTCCCTCACAGTGGGGGTGGGGATTTGTCTCACAGCAAACCTGATGTCGCTGAGGAGTAGGGCAAAGATTTCCTTGAGACATCACACTCAATGAGAGCATGGGATGCCTGGGCCAGCTGTGCAGGAGTGCTCCCTGTTCCAGGGCATCCAGCTCCTGCTCAGGGCTGTGCAACACATCAGGTACCCCAGAGCCCCAAATTAAATGCCCTGTGCTGAGGGCTGAGCTCTGGTACCATGGCACTGAGGTTGTGGGGAGGGCCTGAGGCTTTCATTCATGGAAGAGAAGGGAGAGCAACTCCTTGGAGGGGTGCATGGCAATGGACTGAGGCTACCTGCATGCAGATCTCAGGAGTGAGCAGCACGGCTCACATGGGAATCTTTGTGGTCCCTAGTGCTGGGGAAGGAGATCTTCATGGGGTGGTACCCAAATGGATGGAATCTGGTTGAGGGAAAATAAGAGCAAGAAAGCTTTCTCTCTGAGGCACTGGCAAGAAGGGTGCTTGAGCTGCAGCACAAGAGTACTCTCCCCCATTTCCTGCTTGTTGCTTTTCTGGGAAAATAGGCTCTGCCCACTAAGCAAACAAGACCACAACAAATAAATAGCAGACGAGTGTATCATTTTTATCCTCTCCACAGAAACAATCTGAAATACCTCTGATAAAAGCTAGCAGCTCAGGCTAAAACTGGGCCACATGATTGACAATTTATCCTTTCACTTATTTTTTCTCAGCAATCTATGCTCAAGGTTTTTTTCATCTTCATCTGTATCAAAGGCTGATCCTTTTGTTCTTCTCTATTGCTTTCATTCAGTGTTTGGAACAGTAAATTTATTTGTACAGAGCTAGGTAAGCTTTGTTGTTTCTCAGTGTGATTTTTCAAGTGCATAGTGTTTGTTACTGTTACACATTTTCTTTTCATCAGAAAAGCAGATTGGTCTTTCTTTTGTATTGTGAGCCTAAAAACTGACCAGGTGCCAGTTTCTGGTTTTCTGTTACTGAGTTCCAGCTGCAGAAGTTAATTTGCTGGCATACAGTCTAAGTTCAGCCTCAGAGGATAGGATACTGCAGACAGCAGAGGCAGAGGGTTTGGTGCAGAGTGGTAACATGCAATTCCTATTTGCAAATCTGCCCCTGAAGGTCACTTTGAGGAGAATTCCAACTTTTACAGTGAGGAAATTATGAGGAAGGGTAGAGGGATTCCACTTAAGCAAGTGAGAATGAGCAGAAGGACCAGGAAGAAGTAGCAAAGGGAATCTACAAAGGAAGACCCAATTGAAGAAAGGAGGAATAAAATTAGAGGAATAGCAGCATAAAAAGGAAGATGAGCTGGAGAGCCAAGTGTGGGGATTTGGTGTCTGAAATGCAAGGAGTGGGTACCATGACAGGGGTGGGACAAGACGTATGCAAAGCATTGAGTGAGCAGGCAGGAAAGGGAGTCACTGTACTTGTACTTACTTGTGCCCCTGCAATCCTAAAAAGCCTCTTTTGATTCTCAGTAGTGAAAAATATCTCCAGTGGTGTTTTTAACTAGTCTTCAGGGCAATTAAAACAGTGGTTGAAACTCAAAAGCGCTGTATTGTGAATGAGAAATAACATATGAGCAGAGAGCTTATCTTTAAGAGGCCACTATTAATTGCAATTCCCACTGTGACAAATAGAAAAATGTGTCATTGCCTCAGCCCAGCTGCTGAGCACAAGTGCCTGATGTTCCATAAAGAGGAATTCAGACTGTGCTGGTTTTGTCACGAAACTCATCCATTCTTTTCCATCTTATCAAATGGTGTGTTCAAGGTTACATTTTGGAGTCCTTGATGTCCCTATAACTCTGCACATCTAGTTAGTGAGTAAAAGAACATTAACCTCACTGCAAATTGCCATTCTAGGTGTTGTGTCCTCTTCCTACTTACATCAGCTTAGTCCAGCCTTACGTCACTGCCCCTCAGACTCCAGGCAGCTGGGTAATAATCCTGACACCCCAGCTATTACCTTTTTTCAGGCTAACTTGCACATTGGATGTAAGATAGGTGTTCATATACAGGCAACATTTACAAAAGGTTCATCTAAAAGCACAGATCTTCTCTTGCCTGGAAAATCAGGTTCTAGTTAAGCCTGGGAACAGGGGAAGAACCTCTGCAACGTGTCTGGCTTCTAAAATGCTTTTGCAATGTTACAATACAGTTCTTCCCATAAGAGAGAGAAAAATAAGATTAAAAAGTCTAAGGGCATGAAAATCAAGCAAGATTAACAGCCACTAAGACAGATGTTTAGCTACCTCGTGCTGCTCTGTCCTAGAGTAAAACCTTCCATTTCAAGCTTTACTTCTCCTATGTTCTCCTCTATTTGCATGTTTATATCCATTTCCTCCTCTGCAAGGGAGAAAGTTGTCAAGATGTTCTCAATTTTGACTTCAATATAAAGTGTATTGCACTGATAATTGTCCTGGCTTGCTATTTTCATCACAGCATTTATGCTTTACACCTCTCTGCATCACATCAATGTAACTTCATTTGTCTTTGCTGACCAGGTACTTTGCAACCCAGGTTTGCTCTGTGTGTATTCTTGCATAGCTAATTTCAAATCCTGTCCTTACCCCACAAATTATGTCCATCTTAATCACTTAATTAAGATTTGTTTTCCATTTCCATGCCAGTGATTTTTCCACAGGGCCTTCACCTTAAAATTTGCTTTCCCAATGCCTCCAAAATTATTTGCTTGTCTGCCTTCATGCTCCTCTTTTTGATACCACTTTTTTTGTTTTGTTTTGTTTTGGCTTCTCAAACATAAATCCCTACTGTACTGTAGTCACTGTTTAGCTCATTTGTCCTCTGGTACACAGTATCTGGATGAGGTTCTTCCTCCATTTATTTCATAGTATCCATTGCCTTGCAGTTCTCCCTCATCTACTCAGCTCTCAAACCAAGCTTTGGTAGCCTCTGGAGAATGGGTTCTATGTTTTCCTTTTAATAGTGATGATGTGAAAGGAGCAAACATTGTAATCAGTTGAAAAGAATGAATGATTTACTGCCAGGCTCTAAAGCTTCTTCCCTAGAGCCACTCTTCTTGACCACATGCAGAGCAGT